>CAMTDV010000025.1:51289959-52707459 GCA_947069175.1 Scalesia atractyloides
CCTTGGGTGCGAAAGTTTGTCGGATGATGATGATGACATTGCCTGTTAGGTCGTGTAGTTAGTTACGAGTTGTTTTCATTTCTTATTATGAAGTCATAATCTACATACACAGTTGTGGTACATCACATAATAAGATATAATCAGTTCGGTGCCAAACTACGTCTAGTGTCATGTAATCAGCTATAGTTTAGGTCTACTTTTAATGCAAACCTGGTTCTCTATAACTAGTGGCTCTGATACCAATCAGTCACACCCTCAATTTCCACTTGCGGAGTTTTACCACGAGGCGTGTGAACAAACCAGAATCTGAAACACTAGTACGTCAAACGACTCTATATGATTTGATAATACGTTTTCCAAAAATCATTTGTTTAACCATTCATCGTAGATTTTATATTGTCTTAGTTAGTTACCAATGTTTAGCGGAAGCATTAGTTTTTATGGTTGAGCGGACGCATAAAATAAGTAGTGAAACGGGCGCCAACACAAACGCCAAAACAATTGAAAAACCCATAACAATGTTTGTAAATGAGACTCGATAAAAGATGTCTTGTTCAATGCAAGTGAGTGCACCCAGAGCTCCTAGCGTCCTGAGAAACATGTAAAGAAACAAGTGTCAACATTAAAGATGAGTGAGTTCACAGGTTTTCATAAATTCGTTTGTTCGGTTATGAGTTTGTTTCCCCCGTTATCGCTAACCCGGGATAACGATTTAGTTCCATTATTCCCAACCCGGAATAATACCGATAGTTCCATTATTCCTTAACCGGAATAATAATGATGTTGGTTCCATTATTCCAAACCCGGAATAATAAAGTTGTTGTTTCCAATATCCCGAACCCGGGATAATATAGTTGATTCGTAATTAAGTTCAATGTTAACATATATAGGTAGCTAGCCTAAAGTCATGTCACGTAAGTGTTCGCGATCGAAGCTGACTGTTGTGCCTCCGTGTTGCCAGGCCTATCACTGACCATGGCGAAGTTAGGCCAAATTATTCACCCGTTGACCACACCCGGTCGGCTAGCGCGACTAGCTCGGATGGGGCTTGTCGGGCCCAGTAGTACTACTTATAATTTCCCCGCTATTAAAACCCAATACTAACGATCCGAGAGATTGTCGAGGAATTATGTGATATAGCTGCTTAGTGACCATAACATTACATTAACATCAACTTAGTTACCGAATAGTTATGTGACGTTAATTTCGTATAACGTAAAGAGATTGAGTTTGAAGAGTGTATACATGTTTCTCCCCCTGTTGTTTAAAAACCGGATAAAGTTAGGGGCCGTGAACTCACCTTTAGTTGCTCGGTTAGTGTAGCAAAGAATTCGTAAAGGATGGGACCGCTAATTGCGTCCTAACAAACCAATTGATTTTAAGTCAGTGTGTAAACACACCAATACAAAATTCTACACATAATTTACGCACAAAGTGATACACACAATCAAAATTCCTAACACTCAAACATGCATGCAAGTATCCTCATGTGAACATAGTAATCAAAACAATTTATCATGAACATAATCCAATCCATACAACACTTTGGTGCACACATTCACAAGTTATCAAGTTTCAGCTTACATACTCATAATTCGGCTATTTTCTAGGATTTTTATAAAATAGTTCCAACGTTCCAAAAATTCCAATTATTTTACAGCAGGTGACAATTATACTGTAGAAATTTATATAAATTTTTCAAGTCCTAATACTTTACCAATTATCCATAAATATTAATATACTAGGCTGCAGTCAGATTCGTCGCTTTCTGACTGCAGTCCACGGAAGAATTTATTTAAAAATCACTGATCGTCCAATTAACAAAATTCCAGTGGGAGTTGCCTGGAAATTTCCATACCTAGTTGCTGTACAAATTTCATGATTCGACTCCCTACTGATTATAAAATCCAACTCGATAAACAACTAACAAAATTTCAGGATTTTCACAGCTTTAGTTACTGAACTTATTTGGCCTCTTAAAAATATCAAACGACTTCAGAAAAATATGAATCCAGCGCCATTAGATTCGTTATTCAAATCTCTACGTTTTAGACTTCAGAAAATCTGTTTTTTCGAAAACTAACTACCGAGTTACAGCCAGTTGAAGTCGGCTGTAACTATCATTCAGCAAACTGTTTCAGCATTTTATCACAATTAATTCGCAATAACCGTCGATACAATGAACCTAGGCGATCAAGAACTGATTTTTCCCATCATAGATCAATACATATATCATATCCATGCAAACCCTAATCAACGTCTCTAGTTTTTATAAACAAACACAGCCTATGATTTTCAGATTTCGAACAAACATCACTTGCAAACATTATTAACAAATCGGCCAACATAACCTTGCATTCAAAGATATAATCCGAAAACAACACAATCACTTCATTCAAACACATATATCCGAATATGATCTTGTAACAAATGATAAATTCTAATCTTTAATGATAAGGTAAACGAACCGTGAGTGAGATGAGGAACCGATGATCAACGATAATTGCGACCGAGAAGATCCGTAACCGAGAAGGAAGTGTTGTTCGCGACCGGGAAGAAGGAGTAGGCTGTTTGTGATCGAGGAAGTGAACAAGTGGGCTGCTCTCGATCGATATGAAGAAGGAAGAGGCTGCTCGCGATCAATGGAACAAGCGGAAGGCTGTTTGCGGTCGAAGAGATGAACAAGGGCTGCCGTCGGCTTCTTTCTCACTAGGGTTTCTTGTGTTTTTGTTTTTGTGAAGCAACATGTATGTGTGTTTGTATATATAGCGCAAAGAGATAAGGAGGTTACGGTTTGGTGTCTCGCGGCCGAGTGCTTGGGTGGGTCGGTTTGGGTTGTTTGCTCGCGACATGGTTTGGGTTTAAGGTTTAGGTTCTAAACTTGATCCCCAAGTTTAGTTCCTTGAGTCGCAAGAAAAAGAGGCCGGCTCGTGTCGCGGTTTGGCTCGATTCATTTGTTTATTTATTACGTCTATACATTATAACTAACATAAAGCACGAACTCGGATATCACATAATAACGTAGCACGTAATTTATTCGACAAGTATTGCGTTTAAGTTATCCGAAAAACCGGGATGTCACATTATCCCCATGTTGAAAGAATTTTCGTCCCGAAAATTGAGTAAACGCGGTTTAGAATGTAGCGTACATGTTTAGAGTGCCACGCACAAAGAGTTAGTTCGTTTACGATGGTATGCGAAGTTACAATAAGTTCCCAAGTGCCATGCACAAAGATTCCCAAGTGCCATGCACAAGGATTTAGTTAACAATGATACGCGAAAGTATGAGAAATTTCCAGGTTGTCACATCATCCCCATGTTGAAAGAATTTTCGTCCCGAAAATTTAGTTACTGGTATCGTTAGTTTGCTGCTCAGTTGCGAAGAGGTGTGGGTATTTGCTTTTCATTTGGTCCTCTCTTTCCCACGTGAACTCTGGTCCACGCTTAGAGTCCCAACGAACCTTAACGATCGGAATCTTGTTGTGCCTTCGAGTCTTGATCTCACGATCCATGATCTCGATAGGCTGTTCCACAAAGTGCAGTTGTTCATCCACTTGAATCTCATCCAATGGAATGACTAGAGTTTCATCTGATAGACACTTCTTCAGATTTGACACGTGAAATACGTTGTGAACTCCATGAGTTCGGCAGGAAGGTCTAATTGATAAGCTACGGGTCCAATACGTTTCAAGATTACCAACGGACCTACGTACCGTGGGTTTAGTTTGCCCCGTTTTCCAAAACGGATTACACCCTTCCAGGGTGACACCTTCAGTAGGACGCGGTCGCCAACTTGAAATTCGAGCGGTTTGCGTCGTTGATCAGCGTAGCTTTTCTGTCGATCCCGTGCCGTCGCCATGCAGTTTCTGATTTGTACAATCTTTTCAGTAGCCTCAAGTATCAACTCAGGGCCTGTAAGTTGGCTGTCACCGATTTCTGCCCAACAGACCGGTGATCTACATTTGCGACCGTACAATGCCTCAAACGGTGCTGCCGAAATACTCGTATGATAATTGTTGTTATATGAGAATTCCACTAAAGGCAGGTGGATTTCCCAACTATTTCCAAAGTCTACTACGCATGCCCTAAGCATGTCTTCCAAGGTCTGTATGGTCCTTTCGCTTTGACCATCCATCTGAGGGTGATAGGCTGTGCTCATATCTAAGCGTGTTCCCAACGCTTTCTGAAGTGACTGCCAAAAGTTGGATGTGAAGCGAGCATCTCTGTCTGAGATGATGGACGTTGGCACTCCGTGCCGAGAAACTACTTCCTTAATGTAGATGCGAGTCAACTTCTCCATCTTATCTGTTTCTTTAATAGCTAGGAAGTGTGCGGACTTAGTTAAACGATCCACAATCACCCAGATGGTATCGCAACCACCCAAAGTTCGCGGGAGTTTAGTGATGAAGTCCATCGAGATCTGATCCCATTTCCACACTGGGATCTCAGGTTGTTGGAGTAGCCCCGATGGCTTTTGATACTCTACCTTGATTTTGCACAAGTCAAACACTTACTCACGTAGGTGGCTATATCAGCTTTCATGTTGGGCCACCAATACGCAGCTTTAAGGTCTTGATACATCTTATCCGAACCAGGATGGACAGAGTATCGGGATTTGTGAGCTTCGTCAATGACTAGCTCTCTGAGGTTTTCGTAGAGAGGTACCCATATGCGATTCATGAAATACCGAGCTCCATTGGGTTTTACTTCCCAATCGCGTTCCATTTTTCCCACCGATTCGGCCTTGATGTTTTCTTCCTTAACTGCTTCTAACTGCGAGTCGCATATTTGTTCGGGTAACCCCGAATGAATAGTGAGATGTAATGCTCGTACACGACGAGGTTTCAAGTGTTCCTTCTTACTGAGGGCATCAGCTACCACGTTAGCTTTACCCGGGTGATACCGAATGGCACACTCATAATCGTTCAAGAGTTCGACCCAGCGACGCTGTCGCATGTTCAACTCCTTCTGATCAAAGATGTGTTGGAGACTCTTGTGGTCTGTGAAGATTGTGTACTTCATCCCATAGAGGTAGTGTCTCCAAATCTTAAGTGCAAACACTACTGCTCCCAATTCCAGGTCATGCATTGTGTAGGTTTTCTCGTGAACCTTCAGTTGGCGGGACGCATACGCGATGACCTTATCGCGTTGCATGAGTACGCATCCCAACCCCTGAATGGAAGCATCACAATATACTACAAAGTCATCTGTCCCTTCCGGCAAGGACAGAATGGGTGCACTGAAAGTTTCTGTTTCAGCAATTGAAATGCCGCTTCCGCTTGTCACCCCAAGCATACTTGATGCCTTTCTGGGTGAGGGTAGTAAGCGGTTGTGCGATCTTTGAAAATCCCTCGATGAAGCGTGTGTAGTAACCAGCCAAACCCAAAAATTCGCGGATCTCTGTCGGTGTCCTGGGTGCTTCCCAGTTTTTGATGGCTTCAATCTTGGCAGGGTCTACGTGGATACCCTTTTCATTTACGATATGCCCAAGAAACTGAACTTCCCGAATCCAGAAATCACACTTTGAAAGCTTGGCATATAGCTTCTCCTGTTGAAGTAATCCTAGCAGTAATCGTAGATGTTCAGCATGTTCTTCTTCATTTTTAGAGTAGATGAGTATGTCATCGATGAACACAATGACAAACTTGTCGAGGTATGGTTTACACACACGGTTCATGAGGTCCATGAACACCGCGGGTGCGTTGGTGAGATCGAAGGGCATGACCAAGAACTCATAATGGCCATACCGAGTACGAAATGCCGTCTTGGCGACATCCTCCTCCCTGACGCGTAGCTGATGGTAACCGGACCGTAGGTCAATCTTGGAGTAGTAGCTTGACCCTTGAAGTTGGTCGAAGAGATCGTCGATGCGAGGTAACGGGTATCGGTTCTTGACAGTAACCTTGTTGAGTTCCCTGTAGTCGATGCACATGCGGAAGGTTCCGTCCTTCTTCCTGACAAAAAGGACTGGAGCTCCCCATGGCGAAGCGCTTGGTCGGATAAATCCCTTTTCTAATAGCTCCTGAAGTTGGGTAGACAGCTCCTGCAGCTCGGCTAGAGCTAGGCGGTATGGAGCCTTGGCGATAGGAGTTGCATGGTTCGCCAATTCGATTTCAAACTCCAATTGTCGATGGGGTGGAAGACCAGGTAATTCCTCTGGGAATACATCGGAAAAATCACTGACGACAGGGATGTCTTCTATACGTTTCTCGTCCTTAGGTTGTTCGGTAACCAGTGCGAGTAAAGCGAAGGAGTTCTTTCTCTGAAGATACTTCTGCGCTTGCATGTAAGAGATGATGTTGGTGACGGCGCTTGCCTTCTCGCCTTGCACCGTCAAGATTTCGTCGTTAGAGAGCGGAATACGGATAGATTTTTCGAAGCAGAAAACTTCAGCCCGGACGTCGGATAGCCAGTCCATTCCGACTACCACGTCAAAACTACCCAGGGTAGTTGTCATCAGATCAATGGTAAAGGTGTGACCCGCGAGTTTGAGTTGACAGCCGGATACTATATGGGTCACATCTACGGATTTACCATCTGCTAGTTCTATGACATAAGGGGTCTATAAGGGTTTAGGCGTGAGATTTAGGTTCTTCCTAAAAGACTTAGATATAAAACTCCTATCCGCACCCGTATCAAAAAACACAGTAGCAAAATGTTCATTAAGGGGAAACTTACCGGTGACCACGTTCGAGTCGTTTCTGGCCTCTCCGCGGCCCAATGTAAATGCGTGACCTTTGGCACCTCCTGTGCCACCGTTTCCATTATTGTTGTTGTTATTGTTGTTGTTGTGGTTATTGTGGTTGTGGTTGTTCCCACCATTGTTGTTGTTGTTACGTAGCTGTGGGCAGTCTCTTTTGAAGTGGGCAGTGCTACCACACTGATAGCATCCCCGGTTAACACCCTGTTGTGGGCCTTGGGGTTGATTTTGGTTCTGTCGGGACATGATTTCCCCATGACAATCCTTTGCCGCATGTCCCATCTTGCCACATCGTTGGCAGCGATTTCTGGCACAAGGGCCGTTATGATGAAGATTACAGCGGTTGCACTGCGGCTTTCGACCTACATAGCCGCTTGCATTCTGGTTGTTGTTGTTGTTGTTGGCGGGCTGATTTTGGTGACCCCGGTGGCTGTTGTAATGAGTGAACCTTTCTGGTTCCCCTGTTGTGGCTGGGATGACGAAGACTGTCGAACAGACGAGTCTTCAAACTTTCTTTTATTATCAGGAGCAACTTCAGTTGTACCCCGAGCTGGCAACTTCTTTTGTTCCACCGCCTTATCGGTGAGTTTGTGCGCCAATCGGATTGCTTGATGTTCAGTTGCAGGGTTACTAGCCATTACCATACCCTGAATCTCCGGACCAGACCCCCAAGATAGAACTCGAGTCTTTTCTCCATAGTGTTGGCCAGATCGGGACACAGAAATACCAAGTCATGATGTTTTGCTGTGTATGCTTTTGATTTCAGATCCCACCATTTTGTGGTTTCATAAAGTTTGCTCCAACTGTTGCACTCTGTCTCGCGGACAGTACTCTTCTTTGATTAGGGCCTTAAACTCGGCCCAGGCCATTGCATTTGCAGCTATAAGTCCACGCGTTTGGACTTGTGCATTCCACCAAGTTAGTGCCCCATCTTCCAGTGTTGAGGTTGCATACTTGACCTGGTTGGCCTCTAGACAGTTGCACATTTCAAATACTGATTCAGATTTTTCGATCCAGCGGACCAGTCCTATGGGTCCTTCTGCCCCCGAGAATTTGCTTGGTTTCGCGTCGAGGAACATCTTGTAGGGGTTAAAACCCCCTCCTGCTGACAGAGAACAGGTAGTCAGCGAGGAATTCTACTAGCCCAACTATTAGATTTTCATATGAAAATATAATAATGGTTACCTGCCGGTTGGTTCGGAACACCCGCTAGAGCCGTGTTCACGTGCTCTTGAATCATTGCAGCTAGTTCTTCGGGCGTCATGTTAAGGTTTCCACGTCGTCCAGTTGCCATTTAGATCTTCGAAAAACAACATAAACACACTCCGATAAGTCTATATATCCAATATAGTTATCCTACTCGTACATAAATAATTCTCAAGTTATGTCAACTCAAATATATTAAATAGTCAAAAGAAATACTTGATTAAATGAAGTTTCAACGTCTTACAAAGTACCAACCAAACATATGAATTCACTATAAAGTCTCAAGTTTAAATACAAGTGGGAAAATAAATAGACTGAAGGAAAGTAAATAAAATAAGCGAGACGTGTCAGTCGTCTACGTCTCCATCCCCCAGATCACCATCGTTGCCATCATCCTGCGCGGCATTCCCGGCTTCTACAGCTGGGTCCTCCTCCGGATCCTCCTTTGGATCCTCCTCTGGGTCCTCTTCCGGATCCTCTTCCGGATCCTCTTCCGGATCCTCTTCTGGATCCTCTTCCGGATCCTCCTCTACCAGGCACTGGAGGGGCCGGTGCTGGTGCAGGTGCTTGATTTTGCTCTAGCTCCTGAATGCTCCAACTATTTTCCAGGACTCTATCTTCGAGCCAGTCGGCTCTTATCTGCTCAGCACGCAGATCTCTGGCTAAGGTGTTACGAGCTATCTTACTCGTATGTTGCTCTTCCTCGAGCGAGTCGGTTTTACCTGTCAGTTGTCGGATCATCCATCCCTGTGCTAGGATGGTTTCCTGCATTCTTTCTAATTGTTCTTGTTGTTTCTGTATCATGTTTCTAAGTAGGTCATTTCCTACTTCTACAGAGTTAACCGGTTTGACCGGCACAGCGATGATTGGGCGTGATGACGACTCCTCCCCCAGAGCGAGCCTTTTTCTCGCAGCTGAGCGTGTCTCCACGCCATAAGATGGTAAGGGTTCCACCATAGGTGCCTTTCCTGGCGCCCTTGGGTGTGAAAGTTTGTCGGATGATGATGATGATGATGATGACATTGCCTGTTAGGTCGTGTAGTTAGTTACGAGTTGTTTTCATTTCTTAGTATGAAGTCATAATCTACATACACAGTTGTGGTACATCACATAATAAGATATAATCAGTTCGGTGCCAAACTACGTCTAGTGTCGTGTAATCAGCTATAGTTTAGGTCTACTTTTAATGCAAACCTGGTTCTCTATAGCTAGTGGCTCTGATACCAATCTTATCACACTCTCAATTTCCATTTGCGGAGTTTTACCGCGAGGCGTGTGAACAAACCAGAATCTGAAACACTAGTACGTCGAACGACTCTATATGATTTGATAATACGTTTTCCAAAAATCATTTGTTTAACCATTCATCGTAGATTTTATATTGTCTTAGTTAGTTACCAATGTTTAGCGGAAGCATTAGTTTTTATGGTTGAGCGGAAGCATAAAATAAGTAGTGAAACGGGCGCCAACACAAACGCCAAAACAATTGAAAAACCCATAACAATGTTTGTAAATGAGACTCGATAAAAGATGTCTTGTTCAATGCAAGTGAGTGCACCTAGAGCTCCTAGCGTCTTGAGAAACATGTAAAGAAATAAGTGTCAACATTAAAGATGAGTGAGTTCACAGGTTTTCATAAATTCGTTTGTTTCCCCCGTTATCCCTCACCCGGGATAACGATTTAGTTCCACTATTCCCAACCCGGAATAATACCGATAGTTCCATTATTCCTTAACCGGAATAATAATGATGTTGGTTCCATTATTCCAAACCCGGAATAATAAAGTTGTTGTTTCCATTATCCCCAACCCGGGATAATATAGTTGATTCGTAATTAAGTTCAATGTTAACATATATAGGTAGCTAGCCTAAAGTCATGTCACGTAAGTGTTCGCGATCGAAGCTGACTGTTGTGCCTCCGTGTTGCCAGGCCTATCACTGACCATGGCGAAGTTAGGCCAAATTATTCACCCGTTGACCATACCCGGTCGGCTAGCGCGACTAGCTCGGATGGGGCTTGTCGGGCCCAGTAGTACTACTTATAATTTCCCCGCTATTAAAACCCAATACTAACGATCCGAGAGATTGTCGAGGACTTATGTGATATAGCTGCTTAGTGACCATAACATTACATTAACATCAACTTAGTTACCGAATAGTTATGTGACGTTAATTTCGTATAACGTAAAGAGATTGAGTTTGAAGAGTGTATACATGTTTCTCCCCCTGTTGTTTAAAAACCGGATAAAGTTAGGGGCCGTGAACTCACCTTTAGTTGCTCGGTTAGTGTAGCAAAGAATTCGTAAAGGATGGGACCGCTAATTGCGTCCTAACAAACCAATTGATTTCAAGTCAGGTGTGAACACACCAATACAAAATTCTACACATAATTTACGCACAAAGTGATACACACAATCAAAATTCCTAACACTCAAACATGCATGCAAGTATCCTCATGTGAACATAGTAATCAAAACAATTTATCATGAACATAATCCAATCCATACAACACTTTGGTGCACACATTCACAAGTTATCAAGTTTCAGCTTACATACTCATAATTCGGCTATTTTCTAGGATTTTTATAAAATAGTTCCAACGTTCCAAAAATTCCAATTATTTTACAGCAGGTACAATTATACTGTAGAAATTTATATAAATTTTTCAAGTCCTAATACTTTACCAATTATCCATAAATATTAATATACTAGGCTGCAGTCAGATTCGTCGCTTTCTGACTGCAGTCCACGGAAGAATTTATTTAAAAATCACTGATCGTCCAATTAACAAAATTCCAGTGGAAGTTGCCCGGAAATTTCCATACCTACTTGCTGTACAAATTTCATTATTCGACTCCCTACTGATTATAAAATCCAACTTGATAAACAACTAACAAAATTTCAGGATTTTCACAGCTTTAGTTACTGAACTTATTTGGCCACTTAAAAATATCAAACGACTTCAGAAAAATATGAATCCAGCGCCATTAGATTCGTTATTCAAATATCTACGTTTTAGACTTCAGAAAATCCGTTTTTCGACAACTAACTACCGAGTTACAGCCAGTTGAAGTCGGCTGTAACTATCATTCAGCAAACTGTTTCAGCATTTTATCACAATTAATTCGCAATAACCGTCGATACAATGAACCTAGGCGATCAAGAACTGATTTTTCCCATCATAGATCAATACATATATCATATCCATGGAAACCCTAATCAACATCTCTAGTTTTTATAAACAAACACAGCCTATGATTTTCAGATTTCGAACAAACATCACTTGCAAACATTATTAACAAATCGGCTAACATAACCTTGCATTCAAACATATAATCCGAAAACAACACAATCACTTCATTCAAACACATATATCCGAATATGATCTTGTAACAAATGATGAATTCTAATCTTTAATGATAAGGTAAACGAACCGTGAGTGAGATGAGGAACCAATGATCAAAGATACTTGCGACCGAGAAGATCCGTAACCGAGAAGGAAGTGTTGTTCGCGACCGGGACGAAGGAGTAGGCTGTTTGTGATCGAGGAAGTGAACAAGTGGGCTGCTCTCGATCGATATGAAGAAGGAAGAGGCTGCTCGCGATCAATGGAACAAGCGGAAGGCTGTTTGCGGTCGAAGAGATGAACAAGGGCTGCCGTCGGCTTCTTTCTCACTAGGGTTTCTTGTGTTTTTGTTTTTGTGAAGCAACATGCATGTGTGTTTGTATATATAGCGCAAAGAGATAAGGAGGTTACGGTTTGGTGTCTCGCGGCCGAGGGCTTGGGTGGGTCGGTTTGGGTTGTTTGCTCGCGACATGGTTTGGGTTCTAAACTTGAGCCCCAAGTTTAGTTCCTTGAGTCGCAAGAAAAAGAGGCCGGCTCGTGTCGCGGTTCGGCTCGATTCATTTGTTTATTTATTACGTCTATACATTATAACTAACATAAAGCACGAACTCGGATATCACATAATAACGTAGCACGTAATTTATTCGACAAGTATTGCATTTAAGTTATCCGAAAAACCGGGTGTCACAGATTCCAACCTTACAAGCTTCATACTTAATCATCTTCCACAACAACTGATCAAGTGTCTTCATATGATAAGTAACATTCACTGTTTCTACCAGCTCTTCCATATCCCAATACGGCAATGTCTTGAAATCAGCAAGATATTTGAAGTATTGCACTCCAAATTCCCTTTTGATTGCGTATACATTAAGCTCTTTAAACCATCCCCAACTCATTATCTCACCCAAAGAAACATCTTTATTTCTGGTGAAGAATGCTAGTGGACATTGAAACTTACGTTCATGTGGCATCTCCTTGAACCAGGATTTTTTCGCTTCAGCTATCTCTTCTTTGGTCATCGGTTTAGGAATCTTTCTTTCTCGTAACGCTTCAGCAATCCTCTTTTTCAACATATCTTCATTAAGCTGTTTATACATCTCTTCGAATGTAGGAAAAGTTAATGAATTTTCACCAACATACTTAGCTTTCTGATTTAATTCAGCATCTGAGGACCAATCTTCAACTATCACACGATTGTACTCATCAGCTTCAAACCTTCTCTCATACTGATACTCTTTCGGTTCAAATGTATTAACATTCATCACTTCCTCAAAATCAAACTCTAAGTTCTCAGCTTCAACTTCAATTAGCTTTGCCAGATCTTCTTTTGAGTAATTATGTACAAACTCACCTTCTTCCACATTATGTTCCAACACTAGTATTGAAGGCTTCGTAGGTACTGTAGTCACAGGTTTTGCAGAACGATCAATATCTAACAATTCAATATTTTCATCAGTTGGCCCTTTCTGCCCTGACTCCCCCTGGCTTTTATCTTCCATTTTATTCGATTCATCATTCATAAGATCAGAAAAATCAAACTCATCAGATACTTTAGCTTCATTGATCTTTAAACTTGTACCTCCCTGATCAAAATCATCATCTCCTTGATCAAAATCATCATCATCATCCCCAACATTCCAATCATCATATCCCTCTTCCTCTTTCTCTTCATCATCCTTATCTTCCTTTTCAGCTTCTTCATCGTCCTTTTCAGAAACAACAACAGGATCAGAAGGCTTGACAGATTCGTCAACCTTTTGGATATCGGACTCCGAAGCTTGAATCACATCAACAGGTTTCTCAGGAATATCAGAAGATTTAGGGGCTTCACCCTCAACATGCTTTCCTTTACCACTTTGAGCCAGTTCTTTCTCAGCACGTTCTTTTGCTTCCGGACGATCCAGACGATTGTATTCAGCAATGAAATTAATGTTCAGATTGTTTGCTAACACTTTCTGCAATATATTGAATCTGCATCGTTCAGTGCTTGAATTGTCTTTAATTCTGCAATCTCTCTCTGTAGTTTCTCATTGGCGTCCTGCAGACTTTCTATCAATGCCTTGAAATATTCACGTTCATTCTCCAGCACCTTCACTTTATCATCAAGCAATTCCTTTTCAATCTCGCCTTGATTCACCTTCTTAACAAGCTCTGCCTTTT
Organism: Scalesia atractyloides; assembly: GCA_947069175.1. Lineage (NCBI taxonomy): Eukaryota > Viridiplantae > Streptophyta > Magnoliopsida > Asterales > Asteraceae > Scalesia > Scalesia atractyloides. The sequence continues at coordinate 51,303,375 of CAMTDV010000025.1, forward strand.
CAACCTCATTCCGTGCAACTTTCTCTTCCAATACCTTCACACGTTTTTCTAACATCTCAGCATTAGTTTCTAGGAAAAACTCATCCAAGTCTTCAAGACTGATTGGACCGTGTGGTATATCACCAAACATACTTCCCCTTGGTGTCTTTGGTGTTGAATCTTTCATAGTTGCAATTTTTGGTGTTGACTTCTTGGGCGTAGAACTTTCAGGAACGGAAGTCTTTGGAGCAGTAGGAGATTCAGCAATAGGAACTTCAACAAATCCAGACACAGGAGGTTCTTGTGTAACTCCTGGCCTTTCAGCTTTAGCATGAACAGTAACAGGAGGTTCTTGTGGAGGAGGTTCTTGTGTGGCCTCTTTCTCCTGAGCACCAGAAGGTTCTTGTGTGGCTTCTATGTCTTTCACCTTACTTTTCTATCTCTTGCTCACAGCTTTCTATGCTTTCTTAGCTTTTCTTTTTCCTTTTGTATGAGGTGACCCGGTAGTCTTCTTTGATATTTCAATTGCTGGAGAATTTGTACGCTTTGACTTTTTCTTTGGTCTCTCCTGGTCAGATTCTTTTTCAGCGTTCGGATCAAAATCTGCATCCAATTTCCTTTCCTTTTCTGCTCTAATTTCTGCCTCAGTCTTTTCTGGCTCTTTATCAGATTCTTCATTCTCAGAAGTAGCAGAAATCACATCTTCTTGAGTTGACTTTACAGTTTCTTGACTTTCAATAACCACTGCTGCGCTCGATCCAGCAACTGCTTAAACATTTTCTGGTTCATCCTCGTCGACAAGCATAGTTTCGACTTTCTTTGCACCTCGTTTCTTTTTAGGCTTATCAGCTTCTGCGTTTAAGAACCATTCGCTCCTAGCCTTTGGTTTGAATTCCTTAAACCATTCTTGCTCAGCTTTAAGCTCTTTCTCGTCGTCGCTACCATCCTTTCTCCATTTGTTATCAGGTGGCGAGACATAATCTGACTCTTTTATAGCTCCAAACACTAGTTTCGCAACAGGAGCTGAAGCTTGTTTCTAGAACTTAATAAGCTTCGTCACTGTAGTCTCGTCGAGATGAACTAGATAAAGAACGTCATTCAGATCTCGAGCAATGTTGGCATAGTTCTTGTCAATCAACATCTGAATAAACCTCGGATAAAGACACAATCTTGAATCTTCCATGTTCTTCGACATATGAGTAAAAACCAACTTCGAAACGTTGAACAGCTTCTTCAAAATAAGCGCTGTTGCCATGCCAGCCAAATAATCATGTACATCATCCAAACCGGCTTTGCGATGGCTAAATGTATGAATTAACGCATGAATCAGAAGCTTGTAGGGGTTAGGCACTTCCCCTTTCTTCAGCGTTGGTTTGTTTACACTTCCTTTATAGCCCATGAGGAAAAAGCATCCGCGAACCATTTTCTCGTCTAGTTGAATCGGATTATCTTCTTTATCGTTGAAATGCAAAATCCTTCGAATATCATCTTCAGTCACGCTGATCGGCTTAATTTCATTGCCCACTTGCACTGTAGAAATAATCGTCTTCTCATCAGCGCTTAAACTCACAATACATGCATTACGAGAAGAAGTTCGTACGAATAGAAAAAATCCACACTGACGAACAAAAGGCTGATTTTTATACCAAACCATTTTCTTTGTCATGAATTTCAAAAATGTCGGAATCTTCATATAAGATGAATTTTTTATTCCCCCTGTTTTTGCAAATTCTGACCATACCATTTTTTTACTAAAATTCCCCCTCAAATCCGGAATTTTCAGTATTTATCAAATGCGGAATTTAACTTTAGGCCGATCGGTAGTCTTCAACCCTAATGATCACCAAATTGCTTTGGTATCAATGACTACCCTCTCATCTTCAACCATCTCTAACCTCATCATCTCAGCCTATCTCTAAGGCCTCTGATGGTCTCTCCGAACAGTCAGTATCGGACGTTAAAATTTCGAAAAAAATTTCTATCACCAATTTTTTTCTGGACACCCTCCCATCAACCCAAGCAATAAATTTTTTTCAACCCGAATTTATTTTTATTATTTTTAAATTTTTTTTAGGCATTGGACCAAGTTCGGGCGAACTTGGTCACCCATCACCAAGTTCGGGCGAACTTGGTCTCCCAACACACAAGTTCGGGCGAACTTGATCAAGTTTGAGGGAACATGATACAAGTTCGGGCGAACTTATGCTTCTTTTCAATGAAAATCAGTCAAGTTCTGGCGAACTTGATGAAAAATCATGAAAATCCTTGTTAAGTTCGGGTGAACTTATGCTTATTTTCAATGAAAATCAGTCAAGTTCGGGCGAACTTGATGAAAAATCATGAAAATCCTTGTCAAGTTCGGGCGAACTTGACCTCCACAGGTCAAGTTCGGGCGAACTTGATCTCCCAAATCAGCCTATTTTCAACTTTTTTTGATCTAAAATCCTTATTTCTTCGAATATCGAGATGATTCCACCATAGATCTGGTCGAAAATGGTTTTCTAACAATCCTAACTGTTCAATTTTGTATTTTGTCCGTGGATTGTAGGTTTATTTCATGATTTACGTCCAAAACCCCTCCTAATGTCCATAAATGTCCAGATTCATGAGCGTAGGTGATAACCGTAGCTCTGATACCAATTGAGGGTCCGTGATCAGGCGGTTCTAGACGGAAGTTAGTGGATAAACATAAACCGATTTGGTAGAATGTTATTACAGAAAGGAGTAGAAACAGAATGCAGCGGAAGTCTTCATTCATACCGAAAGAGTATACATCTTTATAAGTCCAGCTGCCGGAGTTCCTGGAGAGAATCCCGCATCTCCCCGTAGGGATGCCAAAAACTTAAATGACAAATGAACCACACACCTATATAGTATGTCAAGTTCGCTGGTGGGGAAGCAAGTTCGGGCGAACTTGCTTAGTCAAGTTCGGCTGAACTTGACTTCCACAATACAATCTCAAGCGAACTCGACTCTAAATATCATAAAACTTCGTATTTTGGTCGTGTGTTCGATTCTAACCTATAAAATATTCAACACACGCTCAATCTAGCCTATTCGACAAGTGACGAACACAAAGTGCAGCAACAGAGATACAAGATACACATCTCACTTTTGGAAAAGCTTCCAACAATCTCTAGACACGAGATTAAACTTCAGTACGGCTTACCATCCTCAGACGGACGGACAAAGTGAGCGTACCATTAAAACCTTGGAGGATATGCTTCGCGCTTATGTGATCGATTTAGGCGGAATTGGGATGATCACTTACCCCTAATCGAGTTCTCTTACAACAACAATTATAACACAAGTATTAAGGCCACTGCTTTTTAAGCCTTATATGGAAGAAAATGTAGGACACCTGTATGTTGGGTAGAAGTTAGAGAAGCCCAACTATCTGGACCTGAAATCCTCCTCGAAACCACGGAAAATATTGTACAAATCCGTGATCGACTTAAGGCAGCTCGTGATAGACAAAAGAGCTATGCTGACAAAAGGCGTAAACCTTTACAGTTCCAAGTTGGGGACAAGGTTATGTTAAAAGTATCACCTTGGAAGGGTGTAATGCACTTTGGGAAAAAAGGCAAGTTAAGCCCGAGATACATTGGACCATTCGAAATAATTGAATGTGTCGGACCCGTAGCTTATAGGCTTAAGCAACCGGAAAAGCTCAGTGGAATCCATGATGTTTTCAACATCAGCAATTTGAAGAAATGCCTCGTGGACGAGTCGTTAGCAATGCCTCATGAAGATATTCAAATTGATGAAAACTTGCGTTTCGTAGGAAGATATTCAATTGCGATCGAAGATCGGCAGGTTAAAAAGCTTCGTAGGAAGCACGTACCTATTGTGAAGGTCAAATGGGATGCCTGCCGAGGTCCCAAATATACTTGGGAAGTCGAATCCAATATGCGATAAAAATACCCTTATCTATTCGAATAAATCTCGAGGTCGAGATTTTTATTAAGGGGTGAAGATTTGACACCTCGAAAATTTCTTCCAATAAAATTCCGACATGTGTCCCGAAAATTCTTGGTTACCATGTAGCCGAGAGGGGACCAACGAAGCCGTCATGTAATTCTAATAACCCCTGAACGAGCATCAAGGAAAGTCGGGGGACCAAAGTGGTGAAAATGCCAAACTTCAATAGTCTGGAGGTCCTTACGGACCGTAACCACTTCCGGTACGGACCGTAAGGTTAAATAAACCTTGGTTTTGGTAAGGCGGTTACGGACCGCAAGCCTTTATGGTTACGGTCCATAACCAATTCAAATCTGTGGGTGCCAGAGGTCCTTACGGACCGCAAGGCATAACCCTTAAAGTCCGTAAGGGGGTGCCAGCGACAGAAACATGGCAGCCTGCTATGCCTGCCACCTTGCTCGCCATTGCCACCCTCCTCCTGCTTGTGCCACGACCCTAGCCACTAGTACTCATCCTAGATCAACTCCTAACACCTGGAGTGATCCCATGTTTCCTCCATTGCTATAATAGCACCCTTGAGTGAAGCTCCAACTTGCTCATTCCTCTCATTCACCTCTCTTGCTCACTTGGAAAGCTCCTGCTTATCTTTGAGCATTCCCCTGAGTTCTAAGTCTTTCTTTGGTTCACTAGTAAGTGTTCCAACTCAGTTCTTTCTTTTTTAATAGGCTTTAAACCAATGTCAAAGCGTTAACGTAAAAACGCTTTGACTTTGGGCTAAGACCATAATGGTCCAGCAAATGTTCATATCAAACATGGCTACGTGATCGTAATAAGTAGGTGTTAACCCCTCAAGAGGGCACCTCCTGATTACCACATTTGCTTGGTCAATTGACGGGTCAAAGTTATGTTAATAAAAAGTCAAACGGGTCAGTTTTGAAATAAAATCATAATTAGCAATGTAGATGTTATAAAACCTGTTTTGACACTCTAATAACTTGGTAATAATCATAAGAACATGTAGGAACATGTTCGGCTCGTCAATTCCAGGTCTAAGGTCGGTTCGCAACCGAAAGTCGCAAAGTTTGACTTTTGCGTTGACTTTCAGTTCTGACCCGATTTAGCAACATTAGCTATTGTCCCTAAGTTGCATTATGACCATGTTATATTATACTATAACCCTCTGGAGTTATAGGACATGGTCATGTAGTAATCCGAGTCTTATGCAAAGTATCCAATAAATATGCCTCAAACGCCCTTTTCACGTATAAAATAGTTTAAATAATAAACTTGACATCAAAACTTATTACCTACTAATGTAGTATCATTATTAAGGTTATTTGGGATATTTATTCAGGTTGCAAACTGAGTTTAATCTCTAGTTTACACATTATGTCATTAAATGACGATATCGCCATTTCGGCACTTAAAATGAGTTGTAAACATTTTTATGAACCAAAACCTTATGCCTACTGATGTAGTATATATATTAACATATTTTGGTCATTCAAACCTTGTCACAACAACAGTTTCATTTAAATATCGTTTAAATCGTCATTTAGTGACTTAATCGCCGTTTCGACGCATAATATTGTTCAAAGCCATATTAGAGCATTGAGACTTTTGCCTACTGAATTCAAAACATATTTTTAACTTATTAACAGTTCATGTCCCAAACTCAGACTCCCAAATAAGTATCGAATTATATGTGAAATGACCAAAATGCCCTTTCGGGGCATAGTTTGGTCTTAAACTATAAACCACACATATAATTGATATCCTACTCATATAACATCATAAAATAAGTGCTTTTACAGAATGTTTATGAACTTAACTTCAGTTTACATATAAACTCGTTTATTTACGTTTTAAAATGACGAAATTGCTCTTTTAAGGCATAAGTTACTTTTAAAACCATAACGGGCTAACATATCAGTAACCTATTGTTATAATAACATATTTTAAACTTAATGGAATATGGAACTTGTATAAGACTCACCCGGTTATCTAGTTTCGCTTATATGTGTTAGGTTAAGCCTACGTGACTAGTTTACGCAATTTAACCGATACGGGTTTAACCATATCAAAATATTCTCAAATTCCAGAATGTAGAATGGTAACCCATATTATAGAAGTCCTAGTACTTGTCGGGTCCATAATCGATTTTAATTCGTATTGCTTAATAGTAAACATTTGGGGGTTAAAACGACCGTGTCCTGGATATCCACGGCTCATTTAATTGCAAATGGCCACGACCTAAGCACGGGGTGTAGGCATACACCCGTCAAATGCTAAATTAAAAATTATGACCCATTAGGGGTGCACCTATTAAAGGTGTTAAAGTGGTGTATCGATTAATCATGATCCCGGCATAGTTTTCGGGCTCTAAATGTATTATTAGCATGTAAAACTGATAACATGAAAATTACTTATCCCAAGTTATTTATTAAAGCTACGTACACTAAATATTTTCAAAATGAGTCGGTTAAATGTATTTACCAGTGAAAACTGACGTATTTTCAAAAGACTAAGCGCATGTGACAAGTATACGTAATTAGGCTGGAAGTGCTCGGCGAAGCTTAAGAGGAATTGCAACCCTTTTCTTAGAAGCCCATAGTCTGTTAAATTTCCTTTTGTAATTACATTTCAATCCGTCTGTGGATCTAGTTACAAGCGTTGTATTTATTATTTTGAACTTTGAACATTCGAACGTTTGTAATAGTAATTATCCAGACTTCCGCTGTGTTATATTGTATTGTTTGGTAATGATGATATCAACTTACGTCATGATATTCCCCAACCAGGCCCACCGGGTTACACCTGGAAATTAGGGGTGTGACAGTAGGGCTAGTTAGACCTTCCGAATGCGCATTTGCGCAAATGACGCGTTAAAGTAGTGTAAACTACCTTAAAGGGTCATAACAGGTCATAAGCACTTAGGATAGGTTCCAAATCAGAATGTAGGCTTTGTTAAACCATATCATACGAGTTCCAACACTCCTTTGGTTTACAATACCTCATTCTATCTGTTCCTTTATTTATGTCCCGTTACGCTAACATAGTATCCGATACACTAGGAACCACTTCAACACTTGAACTCTCGATCCTTTGAGCTTTGGTTTATCATTTGAACAAGATCTATACGCAATCCCAGGCGGGTACATAGATCCCCTCTTTTCGTTTTTAAATGTTTTGGGGTGATTCATATGTGTAACCAATTTGTTTTCCGATGTATGGCATATATGTGTTTACTAAGTGCTTTTTTGTATATCATTCCGATTATGCAAACATGATGATTATCCAAATCCTTAAAAGATCTATCTATCTTCATAGTTAGATTCTTACAGGATATTTGAAGTGCAGTCTTAGATCTTCCTATCTTCATGGTGAGATTTTTAAGAAATACTTTACAAGATGATGGTTATGGTTTATGTGTAGATTGTTGGTGATTTAGATAACGAAACTAGAGTAATACAATAAGGACATGGTGGATACGCCGCTGGTACTTCCTATATATAAGTGTGCTTATTGTATTATCCTTCGTAGCCTTATCCGAATCACCATTAGGAATTAGGATTTTTGTGATACAATGTGATATTATGTACCAAGGTATAGTTTGATATACTACTAAATCACAATTGAAGTATATTTCGATATACTTCCAAGGCATATTTTGATATGCTGCCAATGTGATATTGTTTTCCAAAGTATAGTTTGATATACTACCAAATCACAAATTGAAGTATATTTCGATATACTTCCAAGGCATATTTTGATATGTTGCCAATGTGATATTGTTTTCCAAAGTATAGTTTGATATACTACCAAATCACAAATTGAAGTATATTTCGATATACTTCCAAGGCATATTTTGATATGCTACCAATGTGATATTGTTTTCCAAAGTATAGTTTGATATACTACTAAATCACAACTGAAGTTTATTTCAATATACTTCCAAGGCATATTTTGATATGCTGCCAATGTGATATTGTTTCCAAAGTATAGTTTGATATACTACCAAATCACAATTGAAGTATGTTTCGATATACTTCCAAGGCATATTTTGATATGCTGCCAATGTGATATTGTTTTCCAAAGCATAGTTTGATATTCTACCAATGTGATAATGTTAACCAAAACATAGTCTGATATGCTACCGATGTGGTAATGTTTTCTAAAGCATAGTTTCATATGCTACCGAATCCCTAAGGCATCTATCTATCTTTACAATAGATTCTAGTAGGATGTTTAAAGTACTAATATTGGAGTCCTTGTTTGGATTCATTGTGTACTTTAATGCGTGTTTACACGTTGGTGACAAGTTTATGTGGTAGTTGTGATTTAGATAAAGAAACAGGTGTAATAAAATAAGAACATGGTGGATACGCCGCCGGTACTTCCTATATATAAGTGTTCTTATTTTATAACTCTTGTAGCGTTATCCGAATCACTTTAGGATTTTATGTTTAGTTATTCAATGAACGATTATCCAAATCCTTGTAGAATCTTCCATATGTTCATATGATAGATTCTTACAACGGATATCCAAGTATTATTATAAATCATTGATTTCATTTTTAATAATACTCACGCGAGTTATGACCAATTTAAATGTTGGTATTATTAATCCTTAAATGGATTTCTAACAACACACTCACAAATTTTACGACTGATTTCAAATTTACAAAGATCGAAGTACATTTTCAATGGCATAAAAATTACCTAGTAATAATCATATTGCCATATGCAAAACACTTTTGTAACAAATTTTATAACCAAGATAACGTATCACAAATACCAAACTTTTTGCCATTTACTTGGCTAACAAAACCTATGTATTCGCCGGCATTTTTATGCTGACTCTTGTTTTCACATATGATTCAGGTTTCGACTATTCAAGCATGCTACACATAGGAATGCATACGAGCTTTAGACTTCCTTAAAAAAAGAAAGTTATATGTATTCTTTGTATTGAAAACATTGTTAACAATAATGAAACCTTTTAGTACCAGTTGTGGCTGAACAATTTTGTAACATGACTCCCTGATATTTCCGCCGTGTGTTGTTGTATTACGCGATTGGGGTGTTATAGAATTGGTATCAGAGCACTGGTTATAGGGAATTAGGTTATTAGAATGCCTTTAAACTAGTCTATAACCTTACTAGGGGCCGAAACATAGGTAGTATTAGGATCTCTATCCTAATCACCATCCTCATCCTTACTCGTGCCACAACTACTCCATGATTTAAAAATCATCTATCCTTAGATGGTTTATCCTAAATCCTTAGGCTTCATGCCTTAAGGTATTCCACAAAACATTTTCTCAAAACATTTTCATCAAAATATTTTTCGAAATATTTTCACAAACGTTTTCATCAAAATATTTCTTGATCTATTTACCTCAAACATTTTATTAAAAGATTTCTCAAAATGTTTTACTCTCAAAACATTTAACTGGTTCTGACTGAGTATTGCTTGGACCTGCTTCTGAAGAAGGTGCTATTGATGGAGAAATTACCAACGCCCTGTTACTTGCTCTTGATTTGATATCTGATGTTGTTGAAACAACAAGATAAGTTCTTCCTCAGATGGTTCTTCAGGCAGATCAAATGAATTCCACAACCCGTCGTAATGGAACAGCCATGGATCTCCCGGTTTTTGCACGGTGTAGTGTATCTCTGGCAGTCAACATGTTGAGCAACGATAACCTAATTCAAGCTTGGGAGAAAGACTCACTTTTGCGGACTTGCATATCCTACGAAGAATCCTTCCAAAGATTTGGCTCTGAATTTTCCTTCCGGGTCCAATACGGTACATGGTGACCCAAAAGGTTCCAAAAGCTCTAGATTAGGTTTTCGCTGGTTAAGAAGTTCAAAGCATGCCTTCTTGTGCTTCTTGACTGTCATTACACGGTTAAGGGTATAACATGTAGAGGCAACAGCTTCACTCCAAAAGCTAATAGGCAACTTAGAATCGGCAAGCATGGTGCGTGCAGTCTCGATGAGCGTTCTGTTCTTTCATTCAGCTACTCCATTTTGTTGAGGATTGTAAGGGGCACTGAACTCACGATGAATACCTTAGCATTGCAGTACTCGAGCATCTTGTTGTTCTTAAACTCAGTACCGTTGTCACTTCTGATTCTCTTGATAGGCAAATGGTAAAGGTTTTCAAGCTTTCGAAACAAGATCATCAAATTTTCAAGTGTTTCATTCTTGCTCTCCTGAAAGAAAACCCACGAAAATCTTGAATAGTCATCAGTCACAACTAGGTAGTATAGATCTCCTGTAATACTCTTCACATTAACAGGCCCAAAGAGATCCATGTGTAGCCTTTCAAACGGAAGTTTGCTTAAGTTGAGAAGCTTTTTCGGGTGCGACTTCTTGTGCTGCTTCCCCTTCTTGCAGCTGATACAGTCGTCTGGACAGATGAAAATTTTTGAGATTCACCCCTTCCACTAGATTGTTGTGCACCAGAATATTCATCTTCCTTAGGTTTATGTGACCCATCTTCCTATGCCATAGGATTGATTCCTTTTCAGTAGCCTTTGAAACAAAACATTGACCTTCCTTTGAAGTAGTGGATGCGACGCTCATGTCTAAGACATATAGATCATTTTCTCGCGGAGCGCGCATAAGGATCCACTCCTCAGGAATAAAGAAACCAGGTTTGAGAATAAGACATTCTTTGTCAGTGAAGTGAGTTGTGAACTTCTTGTCACAGATATGTGAAATGCTTAAAAGATTGTTCTCAAGCTCAGCAATGTAATTCACTTTGTCGAAAGACACGACTCCGTTTGTCAAGATTCCTTCTCCCACGATCCTGCCGCCCTGTGTTCCAGCAAACCCAATATATCCTCCTCTGATGGCTTTAACATTGTACAGCAATGCCAACAACCCTGTCATGTGCCTAGAAGCTCCACTGTCCATTATCCACTTTGAAATGAATTGACCTTAGAAGCCCCTGCACATATTAAAAGCATATTACTTAAACAGAGAGACCCAAGCCCTTTCGGTCTTGGGGGGGATGACAATGTCAACTTTTGGAACTTTGCAACTTTGTCATCTTTCTTAACCTCAACCCATTGTCCAGTCTTGAATTCAGTCGTATCTTTTGATTTGACTGGAACATTGGTTGATTTGGAGTTACAGGTAATGTCTTTGATTTGGCTACCCAGGTTTGTGCCTTAGAAAATGCCTTTTTGATGTAAAGTTTAGATTCTTTCTTTTCATTTTTCTTTGATGTTTCTCCAATTTTAAATTTTGAAATGATCTTAGTTTGTGATTACTTAATAGAATTGGCATTGTCATTTTTCTTTAAAATTTTTGTTGGCTCAAATGCTGGACCCTTTTTCTTCTCATCTACTGTAAACCTCTTTTGTTCATGAACAGGGTTTGGACGATTTTGTGAACATTGTCGTACAATATGCCCAACTTTGTTACACCTGTAACAGGTTCTACTATCATTTCCAACAGTGTGTTCCAAATCCTGTTCACGAAGCTCCTTTTCTTTCTTAAACTCTTCGTTGGTTTGTTTGTTAATAACCTCTTTTTCTTCAACAGTGTTGGTTCCAAAAACAAACTCAACTTTCTTTGTAAAATCTGGTTTTCGTGATTTGTTGTTTTGTTTCTTCTCAAACCTTAACCCATCCCTTTTGTTTTCAGGATAACTTCTTCCTCTGGGATGAATGTTTTTGTGAGTTTTCTTTGGTTTTGAGTAGAAAACATCGACATTCTTCTCAAGTTCAGATGTTTCAACTTCAATGAGTTTAAAGAATTTATCGACACGGTCAAAGTTAATATTCTGTACTGGGAATTCTTCATCAGTATATAGTTTATCTGATCCTTTCAGTTTGTAGATAACTACATTAGGATCATCACTTAAACCATTTTCTTATGTTGTGATAACATTTTCATGAAAAGTTTTCTCACTTCCAGAATATGAACTTGACTCTGATTTCTCATTGTTTGACTCAACACTTCCATAAATTGTGCTGTCAGACTCATTTTCAAACACATTTTCAAACACTTTGGTTACCACCTCGAATTCACATTCCTTCTTTGTTTTGGAATATGTTACGTCAAGATTTTCAGGCAGCTCGTTATTCTTTTCTGTGAGAAGATTTAAATTTAGAGCCTTATCCACACCATCATGATGTTTCTTAGCATAGCTATTCCACATAGGAGGTGGAACATGATCGTAACATTTTCCAAGATTTTTCTCACTTTTCTTACCACTTTTGCTGCTTTCTGGTTTTACCAGAATGTGATCGAGGAGATACATGCTGGTAGAGTAACTGATTAACAATTTTGAACCCTTTCTGTTTCAATTCTAGTTTTCTCCAGCTCACTTTTGAGCTCAGCAATTGTGTTAATATGAAGATTTATGGCCAATTATTTGTCCATCACAGTTGCTTTGAGCATTGAAAGTGTTTTGTCATCTTCTTTGACAGTTTTCTCATACTGTCGCATGGTCCTGCTGAGCTTATCATATGATTCTTTTACGGTGTGTAATGACAACTTATCATTGTATGTTTTAAGTTCTTTAAAAGCGTTTTCTTTCTCAGCACATTGTCACATGCTTCGGCACATTTTAAGCATGGGCTGACCAATTCGACAGTTTGAGCTTTGATTGCTTCTTTAGTTGTTTCAACCCTTTCTACCTGTTTTTCCACACTGACTACCTCGTTTGTATTGGCCATGAGTGCTTTGTTGGCAATATCGGTTAGGCTCTCCAGTGTTACAGGCTTGTTTACATCAATCACTTCCACACACTCATACTTAGTCTCCTTAGGACTTTCCTCTTTATGACCAGAATCGAAGCTACCTGCAAAAGTTTTAAGAATTGTGTCAAATAAACAGGGTTTGGGGGTACCTGCTAGATGTTCTTCTTCCTCTGCTGAAGTTCTGAAGTAATCTGCCAATATTTCTTCCATCTCTTCTTCTGAAACTTCTTTAGATGCTTCTGGTTCTTCCATGATTTCAGCAACGAGTGCAAGACTTTCCTTTTTGGAGATGAAATTATTCCAATTGAATCCTTCATCTTCCTGTGTTACCACCAGAGCCTTATCTTTGGTGTTTGAACCTCCATCTTCGATCTGAACCAATCTCTTTTCTAGTTGTGGTCGATGATAGATTGCCTTTTTGTAATAATCGTCACCAAACGGATTATGATTGCCTTTTACTTCTCGGTTTGGGCATTCGCGTTTGAAGTGTCATTTCTCCCTGCACTTGAAACATGTGACTTTGGATTCATCAAAGCCTAATTTACCGTCAAGGCCCCTTAAATCATCTCTTCCAATAATTTCCATGAAACGCTGAGCCCTTCGAATCACTGATGCCTATGCACCACATGATGTTAATTAATTCCATCTCCTCTGGATCAATTTGGTCGTAGTCTTCTTTAGTCATTTCTGGGTTTCCGATTCAACCAACTACAAGACTTTCATAGGATTCCAGAACAGCCGCAAGGAGTACCATATGTTGTTTAGCTGTCTGTTCATTGAAATCTTGAGCATTCTGGAGATTTACTACGATGTTGCATTGCAGGATTCTCTTGATAGAATTGGATTGACTCTGCTGGTTGCTCTGTGGTTGATTTGAGCTCTGAGACGATTGTTGTCCTTGGTGATTGTTTGGATTGAAGGAAGCAAACGTTTGAAATCCACTGGACTGGTTGGAGGCTGGACTAGCATTTGTATTAGCATTGAAGGTTGTTTGGATCTTGGGACTCTGAACAGGGGTGTTTGGGTTTCCTTTGTAGTATAGGTTGATGTCCTGTTGCGAGTTAGATTTCTTTCCTTTTGCCATTTTCTGTATTTCTAGTTCGTGCCCTTCCAATTTTTCTATGAATCTCGGCAAACTGAGATTGTCATATTCAGCTCCATTCTTCAGTATTGTTAGATATGTTGCCCAATCTCCTTCAGGCAAGGAATCTGCAAGTTTGTCAACTAGTTCTTCATTCGTCTTGACAATTCCCATGCGCTTCATTCGTACGAAATTGGTCCTGGATTTTCGTGCGAAAATCTGGTTTTTGTGCGAAAATCTGGTTTTTGTGCGAAAATTTAATATTGATGCGAAAATTTTGCTGTTTTGTTAGATCAATATTTTTCAGGTTTTAGACCCTTAATTTTCGTACGAAATTTATTATTCCGTGCGAAAATACTTGTCTTCTTCAAGCACTTGTTCACAATTTCACGTTTTTGATGATTTCAAGCATGATTTTGATGGATTTTAGGTTCATTTGTTTCAGTAAGCTGTTTAGAGTAGATTTTAACACGGTATACTAATAACCTAGTCCAAATTGTCCGTGAAATCCTTTAGATCTAGAATACATTCCAAGAAAGAGTAGAAGAAGAGTTTCCAATGGATGAATCTTGAACTTTGAAGGTTGAATCGAGCCGAAACTTGGTTGTTTGTTCACAAATCAGACCTTAAGGCTCTGATACCACTTGAGAATGCTAGGATCAGACCAAACTTAATGAGCTTTCCGGTCAGACTTGCTCAGCTAACAGAGGCGGAATTCATTGTTAGTTGATTGAACAAACAAAGAACAAGCGATGATTACTGTTTAACCGTCTGTGTATTGAATAAACGTTTGCAACGATTACAGATTTGAACAGGGCTTCGCCACTGATTCCTCAAAAACAGCATCCCTAACACACAACCTACGTCACCTATTTATAGGCATGACATGACAGTACCTAGTGACTAGGAGGCTGAGATTTTCACACGAATCGTACGAAAATTATATCATACTTACAAAACTTAACTTCTGACGCTACGAAACCCTATCTGTACAATAGACTCGTCCTAGACGTAGGCAATAGACATATGTGCACCAACAATAATGATACATTTAGCGTGGTAATCGAATCTTAGTACTTGCAGTCGAAACCAGGTCAAAAAACAAGTTCTGAACGAGGAACAGGGGATTCTACGCGTTTTAACGTAACCGACTGATATACGCGTCTAATAACAACTTATGGCATATACATTTATACTTTTTATCAAAAAATTTCATTTTACGACACTCCACGAAGTACGGTTTCAAAAACGGGCCGTAGAAATGTGTTTGGGCCACGCAAAAAGTGAACACACGTTAACGGGCCTTGGTCCGACCCACTCACCAAACCCTAGCTATACAAACCTTCTCCTTCCCATTTTCACTCATTTATCTAACCCTAGCCCCCAAGACACCCTTATCCTCTCTCTCACAAATCCGGCAGCCGGAGTTAGGGTTCCGGCCAACTTCCGGCGCCGTTTTTCTGGTGACACACACACCCACAACCTCCTCTCTCTCGTACCATCGCACACACACACCTGCAACCATCCCTTGCACCATTCTACACCCCTCACCCTCTCAAATCTGTGAGTAAAAAGGGCTGGCCACCACCTGGTGGTGGTGGCGCACGACGGAAACAAGAGAGAGAGAACTGAGAGAGAGAGAGAGATAGACTGACGAGAGAGAGACAGGGTGACGACGACGGCGGAGGTTCACGGCAGCGGAGCCGCCGCTACGGCAGTGGTGGTGGGGGTTTCGGCAGTGGATGGCAGCAGCAACAAGGGGCCGGTCGACAGCGATTACAGTGGTGACTATACAATTCAGGTCAGTTTCGTCGACATTGGGTCTTGTTCGAGTTAGTTTTGGGTTGGTTCAGTTAGATTTTTCAGATGTGGTTCGGGTTTTGCTCAGGTTCACGTCTCCTCGGTTCAAGTTTCATCTCGGGTTTGGGACAGATTTGGTCCCTGTTCAGGTTTCGGGTGCTGGCCGAAGCAGGTCAAAGCTGGTCATGTATTCGGTCAACCGCGGTGAAGATCAGTTTCGGTTAAAGATTAGGGTTTGGGTCACGTTGCAGTTCAGATCTCGTCTCGGGTTAATTTTGGTTGTTGGGTCAAACAACCCGGTCAACGAAAGTCAACCCAGTCAACGACAGTCAAACCTGGTCAACCGGGTCAACGCGATCAAAACCGGTCAACGGTCGACACGAGTCTTGGTAAATGTTAACGACACGAGTTTCGCTATTTTATTCTATATAAATAATAGTTTACGCGAGACCGAGCTCAAACCGACACGACTAGTTAAACGAGTAATATCTTCGACTAAATTTTAAAAATGAGCCGACAAGTGATATACTATATATATATATGAGATGAGTAATTGGCGTTTCGAATACAATTGAAAGTTATATAAATTATTGTTGTTGCAATTTGTGATGAGTTTTGAAAATATATCGACAACTTTTATTGTCGTGTTCGTCCGAAAACAGAGGAAATTCTACCCGATTTTCGTCAAAATTCGCAAACGCAGATGTATTTATATCCTATAAACAACGCTTAACAAGATCCAAGTATGTGTATTAAATAAACATATATGTATATTTATTTTGGCGGCGTTTTATAACTTATGAAACGAGTTTATTACACTTCAATACACACGAGTTACTAAATAACGAACCCCGATACTCGTATAAAATAGTTAAAATTGTTTGTATTTTTTTCAAAACGTTTAGAGCTCCAAGACTTTCGTTAGATAAATATTATTTGAATTTATTTTAAACGGCGAGAATTCGAAAAATCTTCCATAAAAATCAATATATTGTTTCACAAATTTATAACCCGTTTCGTTTATACAAAGACACATAGTTTGCGTATTTATTCCAAATGACAAGCAAAACGACAATTCTTTTATTAGAATAAACATAGGTTATATACTTATTTCAAACATCAAACGACTCGATGATTCTTCAATAAAATAAATATAACTTCTTATATTTATTTCAAACGCCTAAACAGCATATACCTATGTTTTGTTATGTTATCATACAAGACGCGATACATACTACGAGTTGTTATATATTGTTTTATTTTCATATAACTATTCTTTAAACATACATACGACTTCTCGGGACAATTAACGCGATTATATCGATGTATTTATATATTTTCTATATAAATATTCACATGTTCTAAACCTCTCAAGGACTAAGTCTTTCCAAGACTTATTAATTACCGACAATTAATGAACTAATCAATTATAACTTAATCGTTTTCATTAAGTTAACAACACCCTTTTAAGATCGTTTGTTAATGATTCGGTAGAGCTCGGACACGTAGTTTAACTACGTTGACTTATTAGAAACTTATAAGCATGATTACTTGTTAGGAATGCTAGAGTTGCACGCTAGTGAGTTCACGATCATGGAATGACATTACGGAATCACGTTAAGCTAGCTATGCACAAGGATAACAAGGTGAGTTCATAACCCCCACTTTTTACGGTTTCACATTTTTATAAATGTTTTCGGGGGTGGAAAGACATGCAAGTTTTGACAAAGTACATAAAATCTCGAGAAACAAAATGATTCATATTTCTAAACCAGTTACGAAAAGATTTCATTTAACTCAAATGGTTTACGAAAGGTTTATTCACAATATACATGTTTTACAAAACACCCGCGCATTTTCGAAACGTGCATGAGTTTCATGGATAGGGACGGGATTGCCCTAGTTACAACGGGACAGGATTGTCCTACATACAAACAAGAGGACTGGTTGGTCCTGATTTTAGACTTAAAGGGGCTAGGCCCATTTTCACTTGTGCGGGGCACAAAGACTTTGTGAGTTCATGTTCCCCCTTTTTCCTTTTTTAAACGTTTTCCAGCTTTCTAACAATCGGGGGTGAAATACATGCTATGAAATTCTATGAGAAAGGGGTATGTTAGCTACGGGTTTAAAGAAAGAACTATGATCAATGTGTGTAAGTAGGAAAGACTATATAATAACCATTAATCACTTAGTGGTCAAGGTGCAAAGGTGTAGATCTATTGAGTTGTGAGGCACACTCCATTCTTAATAAAACAAGTCCTTTCAGAATGCTTTTGTGAGCCCTAAGAAACTCTGAATAAAACAAGTCCGTTTAGAGTGCAAGGTTGTCTCGGTTTGGTTATTTACTTATGACACATAATATCAGAGACTAGCTACCCGCTGATAGATCCTTCAACCGTAGGAATAACAATAACATATCAGGATTTCAATATTGGCTTATGACAGTGGCCAGGATTTAAATTTTGGTTTATAACTATGACAATGGCAGGATTTCAACGTTGATGACAATTATGACAGAAAATATTTTGTTACCGGTTTACAAATACAACAGTTACATGCATTGATTTACAAACATAACAGAGAACATTTTGATAACGATATACGCGATACCATTTCAAATGTTTTGAGATACTATGATCTCACGATCCGGCTATCAAAAGATTTACTTTAAATCTTTTTCAAACAAACTATGAACTCGCTCAACTTTATGTTTATTTTTCGCATGTTTCTTTCTCAGGTTACATATACAAACTATGGCACGGTTGGAATAGGAGAACCTATTTGGAACTCGAGTACTTAGCGGGCTTTCATTTCATAGAAGTCTTAGCAAATATTATCTTCCGGTGTGCAATGAAGATACCAGTCCAGTCACGCCAGCTCTGATATTTCGGGGTGTAACATCATAGACGATATAATATGTAGATTAATATACATTAGGATAGAGTGCAAAGCAAAGCATAATAGTGCAAGAATAGTGAATGTTTGTATGAAGACCGAAATATAAACAAAGATCGGTTGCAAAATTCTTCAATCCAAGAAGGCAAGGGGAAAGAAAAAGTGCGGGATTTTTTAGAGTTCTAAGTGAGTTTTGGTGTGAAAAAAAATGGTGAAGAGAAGGTTGGTATTTATCGGAGAGTAAAGGAGTGTAGGTGTCAACATGGGCAAGACAAGTGTAAGAATGAAAATGCATGGAGGACATGTGTTGGGTCATTTTTATAAACCATGTCTTCAAAACAAGAGGTATAACAAAGAGGTGTACATGGAAGATTCATCTCTTTTTTTTATATAAAAACCCATTCTTTTTATATAAACCTTTTTATATTTTATAAAAGTTTGGTGTGAGTTTGTGAGTTTTTAAATTTATTTATAAATAAATAATATTACCCATTGATTATTATAAAATTTAGCAAATAATATTTACATGAGATGCTTGACAACTTATCACGTCTTACGATTTATAAAAGTTTAAGACACACGAAGTTTCCGAATGACGTAAGACAAAAAACTCTAACTTTGTTTTGTCTCGTTTTGGCACTTCTAACAACCGTTAACCTCATTTTCAAGCTTCATAAGGATGATAAGGCATAGGGAAATTGAAGTATGCCCTGAGATGTCACCGATGTCGGCTCGTTCGGTCGTACAGTTGCGGTTTCGGTTAATTACGACGAAAATCGTAACGAACGTGCAAATGACCGTAAATGCGTAACTAATGATATTTTTGCATTACAACCACTAAAATACAAGATTTTAATGACAAAACCAAAATTTTGGATGTGCATACATGTTCCGGATTAAGAAACAGGGGAGTCGGCATAGTTTCGCAGAATTTGCAAAACAGCCCCTGAGCTTGAATAAACATGTTTTTGCCATACCGGACCCTTCAAAACTTATTTCTAAGTTATGTATACGATATTTATGGTATGTTTAGCTTGTGTCATTATTCCGAACTGTATGTTGCGTTAAACGGGTTACGTTACGTAATAGCTCGCGATTTCGCTTCTAGAAGAGGCTTAAGGGTTTGAAATCAAACAAGGTCTGAATTTGTGAAATTGTTTTTGAATATAACCTCGTTTTGAATTTTTAAAATGAGTGAAATGTCTCGGATGTCACATTTTTGCCATACCGAAACCCTCAAAACTTATTTCTAAGTTATGTAAAGGGTATTTAGGGTTTGTTTAGCTTATGTTATTGTTCCGGAGTGTACGTCGCGTTAAACTGATTACGTTTGTGTAACGGTTTGCGATTTCACTTCCAGAAAAGGTTCGAAAGATCGAAATTGACCAAAGTTTGAAAACACACAAATGTTATGAATTTAAACAAATCCGGGGAATAAAACAAAATATTATTTTTGATCATAAATTGCTCGGAAATCGTTGCATGATCAAAAGTTATAAATGTCACATAACACATGGTTTCAAAACATTTTCACGACACGCTTACATTGTGTAACTCAACAATGATACATTCATTAACATTAATCCCGCCAACTGGTAGTATGTTATGGTACCATAGTTTTGACACCCCATTCCCGCTTCCTAGTTCGTTTGGAAGTATCCGTGGGGACTGACAGAATCCGATGAACATTCGATAAACCTTTGTCCTAATAAAGGTTTATCCGACAGTCAACAAGGCTTGAATGTATTCGCCAACAATCCATACATATGTTTACACAATAAAAGCATTGATTTATAAAATAAAACCTTTGATTAAACAAGACTATTGTTCATTCAAAAACATTGATTTATACATGAAATTGGTTTAACAAGACAATGGATTACACATGACAATTTGGTTTACACAAGACATTAGTTTACACATGATAATTTGGTTTGCACAAAGACATTGGTTTATACATGACATTGGTTTACACATGACAAATTAGTTTACACAAAGACATTGGTTTATACATGACATTGGTTTACACAAGACATTAGTTTACACATGACAATTTGGTTTACACAAAGACATTATTTTACACATGACATTTTGTTTACACAAGACATTGTTTTACACATGACAGACATTGTTTTACACATAACATTTGGTTTACGCAAGACATTGTTTTAGACATGACATATTTTATTCCAGATATGACATATTTTTGTTATTATGTTAACCACGCTTCATTCTTTTAAATCACTTGATTTTCATATGATTTCATAAAAGAAACACTTTTATAATGATTCATGGCTACTTTTGAAATAGTCAAACATTTCTTTAACAATCAAGCCATGAATCATCATCACAAAACCTATGTTACTCATAGGCATTTTTTTGCTCACGTTTTATTTTCACCTATGTTCAGGAGCTTATGGTTGACCTTGAGCATGCTTCACATAGTGACTTAAAATTTTTTTTTTGCAAGACAATTATTGTACTTTGTTGTATTATTTCCAAGACAATGTAAACAATTAACTCAATCAAACAAAACTTTATGTTCCATGTGTTGTGAAACAATTTGTAACGTGACTCCCCATGTTTCGGCCTTGTGTTGCTATATATTACGCGATTGGGGTGTCACAGGTTTAACCTCATTGTATGATTCACAAAAGCACAAAGTGATCAATTTAGTTGATGATCCAGTTGGTCATGAATAAAAAGAAAATATAACCTAACTAAGTTTGTCAGGTAGCCAAGTAAGAATAATGCGAGTGTGTCATACCCATCATGGAAATGTTGGAGGCGAGGTGGGATTATCTTACTTTGATTCTTGGAAGCTACTTGGCATTCCTCTAAGTCCTAAAACAACCAAGAGCACAAGCTAGGTGCATGCATCCCGAGCATGGAAAGTGTTCGGGGACGTGTCGTAACGTTGTCCCTTTAGTAGAAGTTGCTTTGTGACTTAGGGTATGAAAAGTGAGAATAAGTGAGGTTGTGGAATAAGTTTGGAGAGCCAAAGCTTCCATGGTTCACACATATCTCATGCACAAGTCTTTCAACATGGATAGAGCACTTACTTGTGTTTGAAGCACCCAAGAGCTCAAGAATACTAAGTTAGGAAGCCTCCAACAATGTGGTAGCCTCCAAGTAGAGTATATGAGAAAAAGAAGAGTAATGAGCATGTTGGATGAATGAAAAATGGTGGCTATTTATAGTTGTAAGGAATAAATTTGATGATCACAAGTGTCAAGTATCATTATAGGATCATTCCACATGTTCAAAGACGTGTCAAGACCAGGCTAGAACTTGGAGAACACGAATCTTGGGCTCCAAGGCTGTTAATACAGTTGGCTGCAACAAAACTGCAGAAAACTGGTGTCCGTGTTAAGAAATACGTGAACTGCTGAAAACTGGCTGCAACGAATCTTGTACGTTTGCGTTTTTCGCTTAATTACGACGAACGTTTTAATTAACGCATGACCGTAATTGCGTGACGAACGATATTTTTACATTCAAATCATTAAAATACAAAATTTTAATGATTACAAATTTTTCGAAGTACGCACGTGTTCCGTGTTAAGAAATACGCGAATCGGCGCACTTTCACAGAATTTGCGAAATAGTCCCTGGAGTTCCATAAGCGTGTTTTTGCCATACCGAAGCCCTCAAAATATATTTCTAAGTTATGTAAAGTGTATTTAGAGTATGTTTAGCTTATGTTATTGTTCCGGAGTGTACGTCGCATCAAACTGATTACGTTTGTGTAACGGTTTGCGATTTCACTTCTAGAAAAGGTTCGAAAGATCGAAATTGAACAAAGGTTGAAAACACACAAATGTTATGAATTTAAACAAATCCCGGGAATAAACACAATATTTTTTTAATCATAAATTGCTCGGAAATCGTTGCATGATCAAAAGTTACAAATGTCATAGTCTCCCCTACTTTAGGAAATTTCGTCCCGAAATTTAGTCAGAGGAAACTTGTGGAAAAAGATGTGGATATTTCGCTTTCATCTGGTCCTCTCGTTCCCAAGTTACTCTGGGCCACGTTTGGACTCCCAACGAACTTTAACAATCGGTATTCGTCTACGCTTTAGCTTTTTGACTTTACGGTCCAATATTTCCACAGGTTTCTCGACAAAGTGCATCATGTTATCAACACGAATTTCATCAAGAGGGATCTGGAGGTTTTCGTCAGCCAAACACTTTTTCAGATTGGACATGTGGAAAGTTGGATGAACATTACCAAGTTCAGGAGGTAACTCAAGTTTGTAGGCCACCTTTCCGATTCTCTCAACGATCTTGAATGGTCCAACGTACCGTGGTGCAAGTTTTCTTTTCTTTGCAAATCTAACCACGCCTTTCCAAGGGGATACCTTGAGTAGGACATGATCATCGACTTGGAATTCTATGGGCTTGCGTCATTTGTCCGAATAACTCTTCTAACGGCTTCTAGCTGTCAAAAGGTTATCACGAATTTTCTTGACTTTGTCGGTTATGTATTGAATGAGTTCAGGTCCAGTGAATTGAGATTCACCAACTTCATTCTAACAGACAGGTGAACGACATTTTCGACCATAAAGAGCTTCACAAGGCGCCATGTTAATGCTAGTGTGATAACTGTTGTTGTAGGAGAATTCGATCAACGGTAGATGCGAATCCCAACTACCACCAAAATCGATCACACAAGCTCTAAGCATATCCTGCAATGTCTGAATTGTCCTTTCGTACTGTCCATCCGTTTGAGGATGCTAAGCAGTGCTCAAGTTAAGCTTGGTTCCCATGGCAGATTGCATGGTTCTCCAAAAGTGAGATGAGAATCGAGCATCACGATCTGATATGATGTCCAAAGGAACACCATGACTGGATACAATCTCATCAACATAGATCTTAGCAAGTTTGTCAGCAGAGAAATCCTCACGAATTTCTATAAAGTGTGCTGACTTTGTTAGACGATCAATGACTACCCAAATGGCATCGTGACCTCTAGGAGTGCGCGGTATTGGTAATTAGATCCATAGAAATGTTTTCCCATTTCCAAACCGTAATTTCTGGTTGTTCAAGCAAACAAGAAAGACATTGAATTTCTGCCTTTACCTTAAGACAAGTAAGGCATTTGGAGACATATAAGGCAACGTCTTTCTTCATACCCGGCCACCAATACTAGGTACGAATATCCTTATACATTTTGTCTGCACCAAGATGAATTGAATAGCGAGACTTATGAGCTTCATCCATTATCAAGGTGCGGAGATTGTCTTGACTTGGAACCCACAAACGGTTCAGATAGTAAAATAATCCATTATCTTTTGTTTCGAGTTGAAGCTCAAGATGATGTGGTAATTCATCACTCATCAACCTTGTGCAACACAAGTACGTTGAGCTTCAAGAATGCGGTTTTGAATGTCAGATCGAACTTGAACACAATGTAGCTTAACACATTCTTTACAACTAAGAGCATCAGCTACGACATTCGCCTTACCAGGATGGTAGCGAATTTCATAGTCGTAGTCATTTAGAAGTTCGACCCATTGTCGTTGTCTCATGTTTAGTTCTTTCTAATTAAAAATGTGTTGGAGACTTTTGTGGTTCGTGAAAACCACACATTTTGTACCGTATAGGTAATGTCTCCAAATTTTGAGAGTGAAAACAACAACACCCAACTCAAGATCATGAGTGGTGTAGTTCTTTTCGTGAACTTTCAATTGTCTAGATGCATAGGCTATAACTTTGTCCCTTTGCATGAGTACACAGACCATCGCCTAAGTTCGAAGCATCACAATATACTACAAAGTCGTCGTTGCCCTCAGGTAAGGATAAAATAGGAGCATTACAAAGCTTCAGTTTCAAGGTCTGAAAAGCTTCTTCTTGTTCGGATCCCCACTCAAAAGTTTTATTCTTTTGAGTCAAAGCGGTGAAGGGTACCGCAATCTTGGAGAAGTTAGCAATAAATCGACGGTAATAACCCGCGATACCCAAAAATGAATGAACCTCGGTAGGAGTAGTAGGTGTATCCCATTCCTTAATCGCGCTGATTTTGGCGGGATCTACATGTATACCTTGTTTGTTGAAAATATGACCCAAGAATTGAACTTCCTTGAGCCAAAATTCACACTTGGAAAATTTGGCATAAAGTTGTTCTTTCTTTAGGAGTTCCATCGCTAAACGTAGGTGTTTCTCGTGATCTGCTCGAGACTTGAATAAATCAAAATGTCATCAATGAAAACAATGATGAACTTGTGCAACTAAGGTTTACAAACCCTATTCATCAAGTCCATGAAAACAGCAGGAGCATTTGTTAGACCAAAAGGCATAATTGTGAACTCATAATGCCATAATGAGTGCGGAAAGCAGTCTTGGGAATATCGTCCTCCAATACAAAAAGCTGATGATACCCAGAACGTAGATCAATCTTTGAGAAGCAAGTAGCATCTTGTAGCTGATCAAAGAGATCAATGCGAGGTAGGGGATATCGATTTTTGAGTGTGAGTTTGTTGAGCCCACGATAATCGATTCACTTGCGGAATGATCCATCCTTCTTTTTCACAAATAGGACAGGAGCGCCCCAATGTGAAAAGCTTGGACGAATAAATTCTTTGTCAGATAACTCCTGAAGCTGTTTCGACAACTCTTGCATCTAAGACGTTGCAAGACGGTATGGAGATTTAGCAATAGGTTGGCACCAGATACAAAATCTATATGAAACTCTACTTGTCGTGCTGGGGGTAGACCGGGTAGCTCTTCAGGAAATACCGCTGGATAATCCCGAACAACAGGGATGTCTTGAATAGTTATGCTCTTGCCTTTGTCCTCTACGATACGTGCCAAGAAGGCAACATAATTCTTTCGTAGGTATTTATGGGCTTGGGTACATGTCATGAGTTTAAGGCTACCAACGGGTTTTTCTCCACGAACCTCCAAGGTTTCACCATACGAAAGGGGTATACGAACGATCTTATCAAAACAAATCACCTCGGCATGGTTTAGATAACCAGTGCATCCCTACTATGATATCAAAGCTTCCGAGTTGCATTGGCGTGAGGTCAATGGCAAAAAGATGGTTATTAAGGTTCAATTGGCAATCACGGATGACAGAACCAAGTTTAAGGGGATCGCCACTAGCTATTTCGACTGTCAAGGGCTTTCCTAGTTTGGTTCTAGGCATTGAAAGCAACCGTTCAAAAGCTAGGGACACAAAACTTCTATCGGCACCAGAATAAAAAAGAATTGATGTAGGATGGTTGTTAACGAAGAACGTACTGTTCACCACCTTGTTGTCTGCCCGTGCCTCATTTGCATTGATATTGAAAGCCCGTCCACGAGCCAGGTTTGCATTTGCCTACTTCGGCCAGTTGTTCCTGTAGTGTGTGAGATCACCACTGTTATAGCAAGACCCTGGTGGATAATGAGGTCGTACAGGATTGGCAGACAGGGTTTGAGCCACATTATTCTGAGCAGGAGCTGAGCGACATGTGTTGGCCAAATGGCCAGATCTACCACAGTTGGTGGAATGACGACACTGCTGATAGGGTTGATGATGACAATTACACTTGTTACATAGAGGTGTGATACCAGCATATTGTTTCTTGGCAGGTGGTTGTGCTGGCTAGTTGGGAATAATTTGGTTGGGTTGTGTAGTGACAGCGAAGTTCTTGGAAGCCTTACGCTTCCTAGATTTCTTCCAACCGTTAGCTTTCTTACCCTTTTATTTCTCAGACTTGTCAGATGTTTTCTTGTCACCCATTCGGTGGAGCTTACCCTTTTTGATCTGGGATTCAGTCAGGGTTGCAGACAGCTCAATGGCTTGTCTAACAGTAGTAGGGTTGCTACCGTGACAATATCCTGAACTGGGTCAGGAAGACCATCTATATATTTTACAATTGCCTTATCCACAGGCGTCACCATCTCGGGACACAACAAGCTCAACTTCTCATACCGATCGGTATACGCACGGTGCTCACCACTGTCTTGCTTTAGATTATGGAACTCATTCTCAAGCGCCCTCTTTTCAAGACGAGGGCAGAACTCTTTCATCATAAGAGCTCTGAGTTCCTCCCAAGTTTGACCGATCGCAACATCAGCACCTCTATCTCTCACCACTCCGTTCCACCACGTGTGCGCCATCTTTTGGAACACGCTCGAAGCAAACTCGACCTTTCGTATATTCGGACATTGGACATGACGGAATGTACTCTCAAGACTCTTGAACCACTGTAGGAGCCCAGTTGCTCCCTCAGAACCACTAAACATGAGTGGTTTAGCCAAATTAAACTGTTTAAAGTTGCACATAGCATGTACATTGTTGTTATTGTTTGCTTGGTTTATTTGAGCTATGAGATTGGGTAGTACAACAACAAACTGCTAAGCTATCGAAACTGCCATATCAGCGTCCGAATTCACATTTCGACCAGGAGGCATTCTAAAAAAGAGGAAAATCATGAGAGAAAGCGAGTGAGATGAATATTGGATAGTCAAAATGAAATGTTATAAATATCGACGAAATGCAAGGATGGTGGTCATTTGTTCATTACATCAAACAAACAAATGACACACAGTGACTAATCAAAGTGAATGGGTATTAATAATGTATCGCGAAGACATGCGTTAGCCTATAGGTGGACACACACCCCAAGAGTTCCCAGGTAAGAGTGACTAGTCCGATTAAGTGGATTTGTACGAACACTATAGCCTTAGATAGAAATCTCAGGGTACAGGCACCCACCCTTCCAGATTGCATGTGTTCACATTATTAAAACCCAAACTTTGACGAGATTTTGAAACCTTTCAAAGGCATTAAGCCAAAAACGAATCATAGACGATTGATTTCAAAATCGTTTTGAGAATTGTGTTTCTGTTTTGTTATTCACCTAAGGATTGGTGATGGTATTGTTTTAAGATCTAAACACAATATAACTTGTGTCAGGGTCCAAGAAAGGTTATAGTCTAGGTCAAAGCATTACTAACAACCTAATTCCCTATAACCATTGGCTCTGATACCAATATTTCTGTCACACCCCGACCGCGTAAAACAACAAACCGTGACGAAAACGTCAGAGAGTGTCGTAACAGAATTATTGTTTCACAACAATGGTAATTAAAGTTTTGTGTTATTGAATAAAATTGTTTACATCGTCTGGAGTTTAAACTTAAAACATAACATAAATTAAATCTCTTCATATTTTAAGTCACTAAAGTCCAAAGTCCATCCAAAATGTAGCATGACCAACCTCAAACATTCGCTCCTGAAACATATGTGAGTAACATAGGTTTTGTGTTAAAGATTCATGGCCTAGAATGTTTAAAGGAATGTTTAATGGAAAGTGGCCATGAATACTTACAAAATGTTTTCTTTTATGAACTCATAAGAAAAATCGAATGATATAAAAGAAATAATGCATGGCTAAATCATTAAACAAAAATATGTCATGTCTCGTGTAAAAATGTCATGTCTTTGTATAAAAGATGTCGTGTCTTGTATAAAAATGTCTTGTCTTGTATTTTGTTTGAAATGATTTAGATAACGCCACGATGTGTAATATAATAAAAGCACTTATATATAGGAAGTACCAACAATGTATCCACCATGCTTTTATCATGTTACACACGCCCCATTATTTAAAACGGTTACCATAAACCAACAAATGAAATGTCTTGTTTAAATCAAAGTAATGTCTTGTAATAACCAATGTGATGTATAAAACCAAATGTCGTATATAAAAACAAATGTCATGTCATGAATAGCCAAAAGTCTTGTTTAAAACAATGTCTTTGAATAAACAAGGTTTTGTTCAAGTCAAAGTTATGTTTTATAAACCATTGCTTTTATTGTCAAAACATATATTAGGATTGTTGGCGAATATATTCAAGCCTTGTTGACTGTCGGATAAACCCTTATAAAGATAAAGGTCTATCACTGTTCATCGGAGTCTGTCATTCCCTAAAGTCGCTTCCAAACAAACCTAGGAAGTGGGAACGGCATCGTCAATCCTATGGTACCATTACATACTACCGGTCGGCATGATTTATGTTAATGAATGTATCATTGTCAAGTTCAACGCACCAATATGTCATGAACAATGTAAGCATGTTATGAAAATGTCTTTGAAAAACCATGTACTAGTATACTCAGCAACAAATGTAGTGGTTGTCTAGAATGCTCATTCAACATACATAGCAAAAATGTAATGTAAATCAATGTGCTCATATGCTAAGTCAACATATGTCGCAAAAGTATCTTTCAAATCAATGTGCTAGCATGCTCAGTCGACATATATATCAAAACATAATTGAAATCATGTACTATATGTACTATGTAATCAAAGCATGTATAATGTCATGAAAACAGGAAAGTAGTTATAGGCACAATATATTTCACCCCAAAACATTTAAAAAACGTAAAAGAGGGGATTATGTACTCACATAATCACCTTAAAACATTTAGAAAAAGAGGGTTTTATGTACTCACTTGGGGTTGCAAGAATGTCCTTGTTCAAGAAGATAAACAAAAGCTTAAGGATCCGAGGAATTAAGTATGTCCTAATATCGGATAACTATGTTAATATCAGGACTTTAATCGGCAAATCAGATAGAATGAGGTCTTGTAAACCAAATGAGTGTTGGAACTCATATGAAATGGTTTAACAAAGTTACCATTCTGATTTGGAAAGATTCCTAAGTGCTTTTGACCCATAACGACTCGTTAAGGTAGTTTACGTTACTTTAACGGGTCATTTGCGTAAACGCGTGATCGGATGGTTATCTATATGCTACGATAAGTCGTAATTGTCCAAACATGTTTAAAAATGTTATAACATCAGGGTATAAGTCAAAAGTTGGATTACATATGCTTACAATGGATTTATGCGCAAAAAGGGCGTTTTGGTCATTATAAAAAGGGCATAACTATCGACTTAACATAACACTAACCAAACGTCTGAGCATAAGGTATAACCTCAGAGATTTATTCCCTATACAACTATGGTCACAAATATGTGTTTGGTCGGATCCTAAGATCGACAAAACGGGTCGGATTCGAAAGTCAAAGCGGTGGTCAAAACCGCTCAACTTACGATCCTAAAAGCACTAAACTAAAAGTGACAAGTTAGACATGTTAAAACATGTCTAACTAGGCTATAAAACTGATTTGGTATCAAAACAAAGTGTTTTGATACCCGAAAATAGTTCCGTCGTAAAATGCACATAATGCGCATTTTTGACCGAAACTTTGAGTCGTCACTTCGACTAGTAAACGCGGTAATCAGTAGGCATGATCGATATGGATCATAACCATCGTGATTACGATCACGTTGCAAAGTTCAATTGAACTTTGCTTTGACCAATTATGGTCAGAACCTAAAGTCAAACAGAAAGTCAATCTGTTCGACTTTTAGCTCATAATAAGCTAAAAGAAATAAACAAGACTAGGATAGAGCACTTGTGTTTGAAACACCCAAGAGCTCAAGAATACTCAGTTAGGAAGCCTCCAACAAAGTGGTAGCCTCCAAATAGAGTAGATGTGAAAAAGAAGAGAAATGAGCAAGTTGGATGAATGAAAAATGGTGGCTATTTATAGTTGTAAGGAATGAATTTGCTGATCACAAGTGTCAAGGATCATTCTAGGATCATTCCACATGTACAAAGACGTGTCAACACCATGCTAGAACTTGGAGAACACGAATCTTGGGCTCCAAGCTGGCTGCAACAAAACTGCTGAAAACTGGTGTTCCATGCCACGCGCCTGGAGCACTGGTGGCTGGTGCGCCACGTGAGGGAGTTCAAAAACAGGAAAGTTTCAAAAGTGGCATAAATGGCCCCTGCAGCATTTTTGAAGTGTTTTTGACGCGTTTAACACCCGTTAACCTCATTTTTAAGCTTTATAAGGACGATAAAGCTTAGGGAACTTGGAATAAGCCCAGAAATGTCACGGATGTTGGTTCGTTCGGTTGTACGGTTGCGTTTTTCGCTTAATTATAACGAATGCTTTAATTAACGCGTAAATGACCGTAATTAAGTAACGAACGATATTTTTTCATTCCAATCATTAAAATATAAGATTTTAATGATTACAAAAATTTTTGGATGTACGCACGTGTTCCGGATTAAGAAATACATGAATCGGCGCACTTTCACAAAATTTACAAAATACTCCCTGGAGTTGCATAAGCGTGTTTTTGCCATACCGAAGCCCTCAAAACTTATTTCTATGTTATGTAAAGGGTATTTAGGGTATGTTTAGCTTATGTCCCGGAGTGTACGTCGCGTTAAACTGATTACTTTTGCATAATGGTTTGCGATTTCACTTCCAGAAAAGGTTCGAAAGATCGAAATTGAACAAAGGTTGAAAACACACAAATGTTATGAATTTAAACAAATCCCGGTAATAAAACACAATATTTTATTAACATAAACTGCTCGGAAATCGCTGCATGATCAAAAGTTACAAATGTCACAACACATGGTTTCAAAACATTTTCACGACATGCTTACATTGTTTAAGACATTTTGGTGCGTTGAACTCGACAATGATACATTCATTAACATTAATCCCGCCGACCAGTAGTATGTTATGGTACCATAGGTTTGACACCCCATTCCCGCTTCCTAGTTCGTTTGGAAGTATCCATGAGGAATGATAGCATCCGATGAACATTCGATAAACCTTTGTCCTTACAAAGGTTTATCCGACAGTCAACAAGGCTTGAATGTATTCGCCAACAATCCATACATATGTTTACACAATAAAAGCATTGATTTATAAAATAAAACCTTTGATCAAACAAGACTATTGTTCATTCAAAAACATTGATTTATAAATGAAACTGGTTTAACAAGACAATGGTTTACACATGACAATTTGGTTTACAGAAGACATTAGTTTACACATGACAATTTGGTTTACATAAAGACATTGGTTTACACAAGACATTGGTTTACACATGAAAATTTGGTTTACACAAAGATATTATTTTACACATGAAATTTGGTTTACACAAGACATTGTTTTACACATAACAGACATTGTTTTACACATAACATTTGGTTTACGTAAGACATTATTTTAGACATGACATATTTTATACCAGATGTGACATATTTTTGTTATTAAGTTAACCGTGCATCAATCTTTTAAATCACTTGATTTTCATATGATTTCATAAAAGAAACACTTTTATAATGATTCATGGCTACTTTTGAAATAGTCGAACATTTCTTTAACAATCAAAGCCATGAATCATCATCACAAACCTATGTTACTCACAGCATTTTTTTGCTGACGTTTTATTTTCACATATGTTTCAGGAGCTTATGTTTGACCTTGAGCATGCTTCACATAGGGCGTACTTGGGCCTTAGTGACTTGAAAAAAAAATTTGCAAGACAATTATTGTACTTTGTTGTATTATTTCCAAGACAAGTTATACAATTAACTCAATGAAACAAAACTTTATTTTCCATGTGTTGTGAAACAATTTGTAACGTGACTCCCCATGTTTCCTCCTCGTGTTGTTATATATTACGCGATTGGGGTGTCACAGGTTTAACCTCATTGTATGATTCACCAAAGCACAAAGTGATCAACTTAGTTGATGATCCAGTTGGTCATGAATAAAATCAAAATATAACCTATCTGAGTTTGTCAGGTAGCCAAGTAAGAACAATCCGGGTGTGTCATACCCATCATGGAAAATGTTGGAGGCGAGGTGGGATTATCTTACTTTGATTCTTGGAAGCTACTTGGCATTCCGAGCATCGAAAGTGCGCAAGCTAGGTGCGTGCATCCGGAGCATCGAAAGTGTTCGGTGACGTGTCGTAACGTTGTCCCTTTAGTAGAAGTTGCTTTGTGACTTAGGGTATGAAAAGTGAGAATAAGTGAGGTTGTGGAATATGTTTGGAGAGCCATAGCTTCCATGGTTCACACATATCTCATGCACAAGTCTTTCAACATGGAAGGTTGAAGCTTGGGTGGTTTCAATCACTTTGAACATATATGAGTAGAATTTAAAGAAGATTTTAAGCTTGTTTCTTGGTGGAAATCAACCACAACCCAAACCCATAACTATGAGCTTAGTTGGATGCTTGGTGGGCACAAGATTTCACCAAGTTTTAACTAAAATAAACAAGTTACAAGAATATAATTCAAAACAGAATTCTATAACTTCTTTGGACCCCAAATGTGGTGAGGTTCCACATTAGTTTGCTATGGCAAACTTGCGGAAACCTTCCTAGAGGTTACCCAAGAATTTTAGAAAAGAAAAGAAGAAGAAAATGGAGAAATAGTGAGTAAGAACTCATTATGAACACTTAGAAGTTCACTACTTTGCTTGGGAGTCTTGAGAGAAATGAGAACACTTGAGAGTGATTTAGGTATGTGGAAAGGATTTTGGAGTGTAAGGAGGCTCCTATTTATAAGCTAAGATTAGGGTTTCGGTATTTAACAAAGTTGGTGGTAGTTGGAAGTTGGAATAAAGGTGAAACAGAACTTAAAATCACTTACTGTGAATATTGCGCTGAAAGGCTTGGTGTATAGCATGTTTCCATGCGAAGTTTAACCTTTTTACACGAAGGCCAAACCATCGTGTGTGGTTCGTATGACACGAAAGCACTTGTGCCTTTCGTGTGTGTGTGTGTGTTTCGCGGCAAAAAGGAGGAGCACGAAGGCCATACCTTCGTGTATGTGTATGTTTCGTGTGGGCCTCCTTCGTGTGTGGGCTTGAAGGCCACGAAGGTGATCTTTTGGGCTGCCTTTGTGTATCTTCGGCCTAAGGTTATGGGTTGGGTTGGGTTGGTTCGTGCCAGTTCCTTTTATTTTAGCCCGTTTCAAGTATACCAAGATGTATCAACGTATTGCATGAGTATAAATGTAAGTATGAACCATAAATTCAAGTATTTCCAAGTACCGGTTGTGCGTATAAATGTGCACTCAAGATTGTAACGTATAATGCAAGTATTTAGCATGTGTACAAGTATGTAAAAATAGAATTCCATTATGATCAAAGCCTCGGATTACAAGATTGGGAGTAAGATACGAATACGATACAATTACAAGTTTCCAAAAATAGAAATACGAATACACTTTCTAAATAAGGAAAGTACAGGAAATGCGAAGTGCTACAACGGGGACAGCTATGAGCCTCTAGTACCCATCCCGGGATGGTTTGGGGACGGCTTGGGATGTTTCCAAAAACATATCCTAAAATCAGGGGACGACAACTAAACATTTCTGGGACGACAACTAAACATTTCCTTTCATTTTTAGGGTTTCTAGGATGAAGAAGATGAAGAGCAAAAGAAGATGAAGAAGATAGTGGGCAGTGGCTGGGTTTTTAGGCTTTAGGGTTATGTAACTTTATTTATTTTGACATCTAGCCCCTCCAACTTTCACTAGTTTCTATTTATTCTCTAAAACTTGTAATACGTTACATAAAAATTGTCAAATTAGTTTATGTAACGGCGCCAAAAACTTGACGTGGTGCGAGTGTCTATGAATTTTAGATATATTTTTGGTACTTTTTACTCGTTTATTTAAGCTTTAAATTTATAAAACACGACATAACACTATTACTCTCTACAACACGCTAAGGAAAGTGCACCCATCGTTGGCGTAGTATAGTGATGGTAAGATACGGAGGTCATCCAAGGACACAAGAGCTTTTAATACCAGAATATCATCGACGTCTAATCTAATCAAATTTTTAGAAAAGATTTTTAATATGAGTAAACTAAAGAAATAAATAAATAATAAAAGAAACAAATAAACAAGATAGAATCACTTGGTTGTAACTTATCATTTATGTATCCTTTGATGATTTCCGCACTTCGGGTTTTTTAAGAGATTATTTTGGTTATAGTGGTATGTCCCTCTTTTGGAGGAAACACTACCCTCGGCCATATTGGTGTGAGTCAACAGGATAGAGTCCAGCAAGGCCGCTTTAAAGTTTTAATAGTAGTTTATTTATAAGGGATTCAATCCGTTCTTATTTCCCCCTGTTTGATGCTATCTTCCTCAAAGGAAGTCCTAATAAGCTTGAATCAAGTCCTCGTAGAATCTATACACTAAACGAGGCAAAAACTTTACCCATACCACCCTTCTAACCTCCTTCTAGGCAGTTAACGCGCTTTATATAGACCGTAAAGACACGAATGAGTGAATCAACAAAACAAGAAGAGATGACAGAATAAAGTTCACTTTCAATATAAAAAACTAGTTATTAAAGTAATTAATACATAACCAATTAAAAAGTTAACCAAAGCTTGGAAATGAAAAGTAATACATAAATAACTTGTCTTTACCAAGTGATATAAGATATTAGCCAAGCATGACCTTTGTTTGACAAACACTCTTACAATCAATCTTGGATCCCGAGACTACTACACACACTCTAAGGATAGATGATGGATGAATGTGGTGGATGATAGTGGTATTGTGGTTTTGGAATGGTGACAGGTGTGAGAGAAGTGGTTTGCCAAGGGATGAGTTGGAATTAAACCAAGCACCCCTATTTATAGCGGGAAACAATAGCTTCAAATGGCCCCGTGCCTGGTGGGCACGACCCCGTATCTTCCTCCTTCTCAGTCTTCATTTAATGAGCTTGTCAGATAAGATGCTACACGGCCCCGTGTGTCAACGACATGGCCCCGTGGCCATTGTACTTGCTGTACAATCCAAGATTTGCATATCTGGAAGTTGATCATGGCCGTGCCTCTTGTCTGCTTCTGTTTATCTTTTCTTTTCTAGAATCTTGAAGGGGCACGACCCCGTGCTTGACTCCTGATTCGTTGTTTTTGGTCTTGGGGTGAAGCTCGGAGGGTTGGTGAACAAACACCAAACCGAGATCTGATCAGAATCAATCTAGGTCTGAGGACATGGTTTCTGCATAAAATGGTTAATCCCTTGTTTGTTCGCCGATTGGAAATGGTGTGCCGGAGATCACTGCAAAACAGAGCACCGTTAGACTCGCCATGGGGAGAATGGGGGTTCTCCCCGTGACCACCCTCCGGTGTGAGAATAAGTACAGTGATCTGAGAAAAGTAAGTAGTAGAAGTGAGAGTAAGTGAAAGTGAATGAATAGCTTGTACCTCAAGTCTCTTATTTATAGCCGATTGTTTTGGGCGCCAGATTTGTAACAGAGAGTTAATAGAATCTTTTGTGCCGTTAGCAGTTATTTCCCCATCCATGATCTCGGATCGTGAGTTGATCAATGGCTGGGAGGATGCCACGTGGAAAGTGATTGTTTCTAGATCTGTACGAAGGTTGTGCCTTCATCGTGATTTAGATGTGCGTCCAGAATAATGACACGTCACATTCAGTTGTAACCGAATGAGGTCTTGCACGATGGACATTAAATGCTTCTAGAAGATTTACAACTGTGAAGCCTTGATCACTTTGCCACGTGTCCAGTTAGTTATAACAGAAAAGATTCCTTTTTTCCAATACTAAGTTCCCTGCACGTTTGTATGTA
This sequence comes from Scalesia atractyloides, assembly GCA_947069175.1. Lineage (NCBI taxonomy): Eukaryota > Viridiplantae > Streptophyta > Magnoliopsida > Asterales > Asteraceae > Scalesia > Scalesia atractyloides. The sequence goes on from CAMTDV010000025.1 coordinate 51,339,219, forward strand.
TGAGACCTGAGAACTTTAATTAACTTCAAGCTTAACTGTACCCTTGCGCGGGCCCGCGCAAGAGTGTTAAATGAATATTAATCCTCAGTATTCCCGCGCATGGCTACTTGGGATTGTTTCTTCCAAATCTTTTTTAAGTAGCCTGCGAAAGTAGCGCAGGACTTGTTTGAAAAGGTCTTAGAATGTACTGGTGGTATGCTCCCCTGCGCTTGCGCAGGGTTTTTGAGACCATACTTCTTCAAGTCCCCCCCGGCCAGCGTTGCTCCAATGCGCGAATGGCAAGTAGGTGGAGTATTGACTATAAATAGTAAGTGTACGCTTTGTTCTTTGGAAATTGTACACAACATGTTGCTGCGCTGGATGACCGGAGACTTCTTAATGAAGATAAATGCTTTTGGATAGGATTCGTGAAATTTTGAATTTTGAAAAAGTTGATCTATGGCAGGATCTTGTGTCAGTGGTTGGTGAGACGAAAACGTGCAAAGGTGACACCTGACGACTGTGTGACAGGCTGTCAACAGTGTCAGACATCTAGCATTAATTGGTTTACAGCTGTTTTGTATGGCACGCGCGCGTGGGACTGATTAGTATTGCCCACTCGCCCACTTGTTGACTAGGGTTTCGTGTTTTTCTAAAAGGGGCTAAACGTCTTCCGATGGCCTTAATTACGATGGGTATATATATATATGCCCTCCTTTGTATCATCTGCAGTTTTGAATTCATATCTCTCTTTCTTCTTTGAACTTCTCTTTCGTTGATACAGTTCTGTAATCTACCCTTCGTCATTACGTCGACTAGTGATAAACCAGAAACTCCGATCGAAGAAACGGCTCCAGTACTACCACCATTGAAATGGTCTGAAGATACCTTCAAGAACCTTGTTACCAGTTTCAAGTTCCCTACGAGTTGGGATGCTCGATATCCCCAGGAAGGTCAAACGGCAGCACAAGCACCGGTCGGTTACATTACACTATTCTGTGAGTACTTCACCGACGACAACTTCTGGTTACCTGTTACCAAGTTCATGGTCGACCTTCTTGAACCTTACCAGTTCCGTATCTCCCAATTAAACCCGGTTGGCGTGGTTCGGATTCGTCACTTCAATTTTATTGCCAGTCCATGAATATCCAGCCAACTGTGAATCGATTCCAGGTATTCTATAAGCTGCACTGCTCGTAGGGTTTTATTCTTTCTAGCAGCGATTACAGGTGAAGAAACTCTTGCTGGTGCACCAGAAATCGTATCATGACTGGAAGCAAAAATTCTTTTTTATTAAAGCCTGAGTGATACAACTGAAGATGAAGCTTCGAGGAAATGAGGAAATTGCCTTGGAAAGGATGGCTGTCCCGATTAACGAGGTATGGTATCAAGACGTGAAAGAAATCATTTCCACTCTGTTACGGGAACGAGTACTTGTTGCTGCGGGCATGAGTCTTCAATGGAAGATGGATCGTCAGGATAAACTGGTGTACATGGAGGGTGACAGAAGTAAGTTATATCCTTTTGATGTATTTTGTTTCACATATGTACAATATCGTAATGTCGCTCATGTTTTGCAGGAGTAGCTTTATATGTAGTAGCATACAAACGAGACAATGGAAAGATGACCACTATGCCTTTGGAAGCAGGTGAGAGGTTGTGGTATCTGCAGATTGTGGGGAATTTCGAACTCCCCAAAGATAAGGACTTACAGGCGCAACATGCTGCTGGTGCTGGTAAGTAATCATTCTTACATATCTGAGTAATATTGCAATATTACTTTTTGCCTATGTCGCGCAAGGGTAATATTGTAATATAACTCATGCTCTGTTATGGTAGGTGATTTGATACATTTGGACGTAGGCCCTGATAACAAGAAAAAAAGCACACGGTTCCTGCTACTACTGCTGTAAGGAAATACGATGCGCCAATAGCAAACTACCCGAGGTTGAGAAGAAAGGTACGCGCTTAGAATCCGACTCTTGGTGCAATTATGTAGTGGTGTCTGACTCTTTGGAGGGACTTGCGGTCGCAGGTTTAAAGAAACTAAAGTAGAACCTAAAGATATTGCAGAAATCCCTGCGGCAAACCCAGAAGAGCCGATAGATGTGGAGTCCAGTCAGGAACCCTTGATAAGGATTAAGAGGAAACCAGAGGAAATAGAGGTTGAGGCGCAGCCTGCGAAGAAAGTGACGCGAAAAAAGATTGGCAAGAGAGGCAACCTGTGACAATTGTGAAAAACCCCGGTAAACATAGATTGTTACAAGTCCATGGTAACCGAACGTGATATGTATATCATGATATTTTTGTGATTATGTGTGATGATACAATTCTGGAACATGTGACACTGACTATAATAGGAATATACGCACAGTAATTACCAAAAACATTACGTTGACGCTATGCGTCACCTACATGGCAAGACAAAGTCGTGAAAGGATTGACGACTCTGGGAACAAGTCATGGTTGACATGACACTATTAAGGGCCAACGATGTGAGGTTGGTGTCCTTAGACTTTAACAACATTTTAAACCGGGACTTGACGTTTAACAGCGCATTAAACATTCGGTCATGATTATTAGGCCAACGTTAGGGCCCTTTAAGATTCTAAGTCCACGAAACATCTTAGTTACGAGCCATAGACTATGACCTAAGATTAGAAACAAATTGGAGCTCGAGCACGCAAAACGAGGCGTCCCAGTTAGGGAAAAGCCTTTGCGTTAGGAGCAATGAAAGACAAACCAAACATGCAAGGAATGGTCAATCAAGCCTAAAACACTTAAGCTAACGTAAAACAAGGCTTTATGATTAAAACGTAACCATGCTCGGGTTTCGAGACAGTTATGCTCGATTTTTAAAATCGAGTCTTTTGACACTAAGAACGCGAAAAACGGGCCCGTTTCGCAAATCGGGTACGCGTCTGAGACCCGAAAACGAACCTAAACGCGCCACCGAAGATAAACATCATCTTTTAACACGAAAAGACGAAGCACGACAAAGCGCGGGTGGGGTATGGGCACCCCACCTATGCCCCCCCCCATTATTATATAAAGCTTTTTCTTTTTTTTTTTCATCATTATTTCTTTCATTTTTCTCATTCTTCCTTCAAAAAAATCTGCCATAAACTCTTGATTCTTAGGCTGATCATCTTCAAAACTCAACTAAATCGAGGTAACTTTACAAGTTCTAAATGGTTTTGATGCGTTTTTCTTGATTAAACGCGATTTATAACCGAAAACTCATTTTAAACCATGAATTTTGGAGGGTTTAAACAAGTTCTTGGCTGAATAAGAACATCTTGTGACTTCCCTGGTGTTATATGATAGCCAAGAACATGAAACTTCAAGTTTTGATACCCTAATCGACACCTATTCAACCAAAAGTGCGTAACAAAGTTCTAAACCGAAAAGCAATAAAATAAGGCTTGATTGATCCGAGTTCTACGTATTTGGATTGTTCTTGGTATATAGGTACTGAATATGGCTCACAACCACTTCTGGACTCAAAAAAGACACTTGGAATCGAAGAATTCGCTAGGTATATCACCTGAAACTCGAATCTAGAGTAGGCAGAATATTGTTTGGGACATAACCGGACCGTGGGTATTGGATTAGGCTAAAATTTGGTGTGCTAATGTAGGGAATTGACAGGAAGGTCCACGTAGAATTTTAGAATTTTTAGAATTTTCTATGATTTTTGGTATATTTTGGACTGTTTTACCAAACGAAATTCAGAAAAAATACCAAACAAAGTCAATAAATCACCAAAATTTACATGAACACTAACAAACATATGGGCAAGTTTCTGGGAAGTTTCCAAGTCTACTGGTTGTGTTTTGGTTTAGAGTAAAAATCCTCGTTTTTATGAGTTTTCGGTAGCCGGAAACACACTGAAACGAAATCGGAAAAATTCCAAATTTTTACAACAAGTTCCTGGGTATGTAAGGGAGTTTCTGAAATATTTTCGGAATTTTTAGTAATTGGATGGTAAACAAGGTCAATTATTCGGTTAAATACTACCTTATAAATGGTTTATCTAAGAAGTTAAATTAAATTTATAAATTCCGAAAATATTTTTTCTTGAATCTATATATTTTTACCGACTTCCACAAAAAGTTCCAGAATTTTATTAAATATGGAGATTAAATGGGATTTTTCGACTTCTAAAACGCTTATTTTAACTAAATCCGGCAGTTTACCGGACAACGAACCTGCTGAAACTCGGAATGGACCAAAACCTATTTTGACTATAATTGGAACACCGGGAGTATTTTGGAGGTTCCAGGGTAAGCGGTACACTCTGGGTGTGTTCCACCACTGTTCGGGAGAATCCCTGACAGCGAAAATGGAAACTCAAATTTGGGCAATCTAGACTCCCCAAACACCCAGACTCCTTTAATGAAAAGTTAATATTTCTTAAATCTCAACACATTGGCACTACTGGTATTCCCGTACCATTATCCAAAACGTTTCAAGCAACCGACTTTGGCTGGCACGTGAACCGGTGCCCGGGAGCCAACCGTTAAACTAATCCTACCCTAACATCCATCCCCACACCAGGATACTATATGTACAACATGGACGGAAAATACCCACTTGGACCCGGGTTCTAGGCATTACCGGCCTAGCAACTGATATTACTAATTACTTCCATGAGTGCTTTTAAAGCCGAACAAGCTTACATACCTATTGCTACCTGTGATGCTACTATCCTGTGAATTTTCACTTCCCCACTTTTAAATTGTTTTACTGTTTTCTGGGGACTTGCATGTTAAAAACTGGGTTGATTACACCAAGTTGGGAGTGAGTTTCACTTCCCCACTTTTGAATTGTTTTACTGTTTTCTGGGACTTGCATGTTACAAACGGTGTTAATTTCACCAACTTGGGAGTAAGTTTCACTCCACCACTTTTAAACTGTGTTACTGTTTTCTGGGATGATTTGCATGCTACAAAACTGTGTTAATTGCACCAACTTGAGATAATGTGAACTACCTAACTCACGAATACCCCCATTGCAAGTGATTAATATAAGCCGTGGGTAGTGGATAGTACTATTGGTCTGACAAACCCAGTTGAGGCCGGATGGTGCGATGCCGGCCACAAGTCAACTGCACTTGTCCTCCTTTGGTTATGTTGTTAGGCGTAACTACACGGGGCGTTGTACTGCACGCGACGCAGTTGGTGGACCGGGAGTGTCTGTGTGACACGGCCCGGGGTAAAAAAGTCAAGGTTTCACTTGTACGTGCGTGAAATTGCATCGGTGAACTGTGACTATGACCAGTGCAATTAAACTTGTTAATACATATTGTTCCATAACAACTAACCCAGTGGAACTCACCAGCAGCGTTTAGCTGACCCTTTTTTAAACTAACATGCATTTCAGGTAACTTGAGACTAATGTGATCCGTGTATGTTGTTCAAGACGTGTTTGTAGACGAATCCTGATATAGACGCATGCAGCTTAGAAGACGTATGTGGTTCATGGGAACACGCAGTTGAAACATACATGTAGTATGTAATCAACATTTTGTAAGTAATAAAATGTAGTGTCTTTATAAACAATGCGCTTATACCAAAGGTGTCTGTTGCATCCCGTGTTTTACTTCCGCTACAAATTGGGGTGTGACAGAAGATGGTATCAGAGCCATTGGTTATAGAGAATTAGGTGCCTTTAAGGAAACCTAGACTATAGCTACAGGCTCGGACCTTAGTGGACATCATTGGAAAAAAAATTAACCTCTACAAAAAGTGGTTAGTGAATACTGTAAAGTATCCTATGCAAGTACCAAGATGGCCTTGTGGGGCAAGTGGGTTATTATGGTCCGGAACATAATAACAGACTTGATCATACGAGGCACTGTTGGGAAAGCCGCGGTAATAAACACACTTAAATACGTGGAATGATACATACGTGTACCAATGTGATAGTGTGTGAATGTTTGTGTGTGAATTGATACATGAATTGGGATTGTGAATAATGCGTTACTACAAATGCCTTCGCAATAGGCAGAAAACTGGTATTACAGTTCATTCCACATTCCTACTGACCACATGTTTAATATACACTAGAGTTGGATTCATATCACGCCCGTTGTTACTTATACTTTATGATATGAGAACCCAAGCCTTTAGTGGATGCGATATCACCAACTCTATTTTATAGTTACTATAACGACAATTATATATCAGACTGAGACTTCAATAAGAACATAGATACCCAAAGAACGCATTGGTCGTTCTGATAGCCTGGGAGGATGTGTACGGATTCTTATTCCACTTCTTGTTGTTTCATATTTGATTGTTATACAATCACAGAGTTCAAACATTTTACGAAACTTTTCATCCTTGAATCCACGATTCTGGATTCCTCTTTTGCATACAATATTGGCTTTAGCTTTCACGTCAGGTGATACTATAATACTTACTGGTATTCCTTAGCACATGTTTCGATATATGTTATAACTGAATATGACAATCTCTAGGTTATGGAGATGACATGGAATGCGTGAATAAGTTACCCTTCCCGTTGTCATTTGATTCCATGGGGTATAAAGTTTGTGATGGTACAGATTCCTTTGAAATGCTTTGTGTTGTGGAACATCGTTTCGTGTGACCGTCGGTTACATTGTGTCTTATTATGATTAATGATTGTTTCGAATTTCAGTTGGCTAGTCGCGAAAAGCAATATTAGGCCCAATATCTCGGTGAACGGAATGTGGATCAGGTATATGGGTGTGGTGGATACGCTGCGGTACTTCCTATATATAAACACCCGGCTACATGATCAAGGTGTCGTTACTCAGGGCAGACGGGCTTCATTTGCGATTCGTTTGGTTATGTTTGACCAACGCGGTGTTGAGACTTTGACCCTGTTTGGTGAAATAAATAATGCCATAGTTGTCGTAACCACGACATCTATATACGTTTGTGGTGATTTTAAATGAAAAATAGTTTGGGGGTTGACATATAATGACCTTTGGGTTAATCCGGGAAAGGTCTTTTTTTCAAAATTATAGTACGACTTTCTAGGGGCACTACACCCTGGTAGTACTCTGTGCTGAACTATGCGGGTATAGCCGGTAATAGCTTACCCACATTGATTTACCCAATGATTGATTCATGATAGGTAGCAATCCTTCTGCCTTTGGTATGACAATTCCTCGTAATTTATTTCGTTTGGCGGGATTTGCTAGAACGTACAGTCATATATTCGAAATCACTACGTTACAACAAACCAATTATACTTATGTCGCCGACCGTCGTCTAGGAAGCTATTCGATTGAAACATATATTTCCTTTACTAGCTATTGTTCGCTAGTGATACAATCTTTAATTCTTAGTAAGAACGCGTAATTAGCATCGGTGTTGATAACCCAAGTGGATTTAGGGGTAACACATAAATGAAGAAACTTATCTGGTGTAATCAAAGTTCAGCACCGAGTTGTATGGATGCGAATCGGATTGTAAACAAACTCATGGAGGTGGAAACATTCTTGTCCATATTCCTCATAACCGTTAATACTTTGTATTAACAGGACACTCCTATGTATACATGTATTTATAAATATACAACATTCTCTGCAGGCCCCTCTAAATGTCAATCTGGTGGACCTCGGTTGGGGGGTGACGTAACTCAGTACGAAGTACGAAGTAATCATTAAGTAGTCGATTCCTCGCTTAAAAATCAATTCAATTCTCCTCCCTAACACTGTTGGATAGTGTTGAGGTCCGGTACATGTAATTACTAGTTTGATACACCCTATCCTTTTTAATAAGTATTCAGCTATGCTACAGTACGTTAGCTTCCTATGGAGCTATGGCAGGTATTTCGGTGATAGAACCTAGTGGCATACAACTTTGAATCCTATCGATTTTGTTCAAACTAATACAAGATAAATCCCCCGTAGCTCGAAGTAATAATAAATGAGCGATACGAAGGACCCGTAAAATGATACAAAGCGAATTTTTTCATCGAACGATTATTTTAGTTATATATATATATAATTCAAAGAATTTTATAAAATCTTTATATATCAAACGATCCCTTGTTTTCAGCCTCGCATAACTTAGTGAAAGTATGTTCTAATAAAAGACGAGATCGCCTCGAGTATTCGAGTACCGTAATACGATGATTAACCTATGTGACAACTCTTATTTACATCTTCAAACTCTAGACCACACGGGGTCCTAACCTGAATTCTTTCGGTAACCCTGAGATACTAAGTCTTGAATCAATATCACCCTTATGAGGGCGGTGCATTCATGCTTGAAATCGCATAAGGGGATACATTGTTCTTTGATTCCTTTCGATTAAGGCTTCATGTCATGATACCTACTACGGCCGTGCGAGTGGTCCTGAGTAGGGACTAACCCAGATACTTGTATGCCTATAAAACATATTAGACTCCCCAACGCTATGATAATAATACCTGGAGAACACCGTACGTCTCCTCCTCTTCCTTGAAACACCCGAGGAGTCCAAATTTTATACATAATGAATACACGATTCATAGGGGATGATTGAAATTCCCTTCGGGCTATTGTAAAGGTGTTATTTGGTAGTGGTCTCCTACATGAGTAGGAGAATGATACATGGGATACACCGACCTTCATCCGTCGACTAGACACAAAGTGAACGATACCCTACGCTAGTGAGTAACCAAGAGTATGCGTTAAACGGTGTTGCTTGTCCTGGTGAGTATACGAGAAATAAATTCTTTAGATCAGGGGAGTATTGTTGAACCACCCCTCATCTTCCTTCGAATGGTTGGTACCTTCAATTGATTTTTAGTTTGATCGATCTAAATAAGTATTCGTAAAATACAATGCTACCCAGAGACCCGATTCTTCGTTTTTTTGGTGACGAAAATTCTTGTGGTACCTATAGAAATAAGAACGGCAGAAATCCTAAGTATAACACTGTATATATACATATATACCTGGGTATTCGTACCACTAGTGAAATTAATGATCGTGGGGAGGATTGTCGAAAGCCGTTACGCTATCAATTGCACGATTTCCGCCTTAGTCAATTGTGGTGAGTGTTTCGGGGCCATTATATTATAAACCATATATATACATATATCATTGTCATATATTCAATCATCCCATATCACGCAATTTCGTCGCACACATGAGTCCACAACGTGTATAACCAACATCATTATCATGTATATAATAACATTCATCGTCATACAACTGTTAAAATTTGCACATAGACTTAACCCATAAGGGCCAAGGCTTAAATGTGCGGTCAGATCATATCACCAGGGTGAGGTACATACGCCATACTACGAAAAGCATGAACTTCTCTGCATGAAGGAACACGGTCAAAACTAAACTCTCTTTGAAATGGAGTAGTCATGAATCGTCTGAATATCATAATTGGTGTCTTTTATGTGCTGAACCCATCTAGGGAAAGCTAACCCGTAAATCTAGTAGTCTCGATCATTCCAGCTGAAGGGACCAGTAAATCTTCCGAATACGTCCCTCAGATATCATGTCCATCCAGAAGAAAATTCCGTTAGTAAGCACGTTGTATGTACTTAAAAGAGGAATACGACTTTGACGCGACAACTAATTCTCTTCAAATTTGGAGAGTTACTTAACACACGCTATGAATTGTAAATACCTCGATGTGCGATACTAAGTCAAACTAAATGACCAAAGTGTAGATCAGTGCTTGGTTGGATGCACCAACTGGCTGTGAAATGGCATTCATAACCTTTGTTCGTATCCTAGCCGTCAGAATGCTAGACTTACCTCAATTGATTACGACTTTCATTCAACCTTTCTAAAGTTACTTTTATTATTTTGAGGGGGTGCCGAGCGATTGTAGACCTATGCTACTACACTTCCCAGCAGCCCGTATTCCTTCCCTGCCCTATTGAGGAACAGAACTGATTAATCCTAAGACAAAGGGTCGAGAAACTCAACGACCCTAGTCTTGACCAAATTGAGGTACGGATCTTCTTTTCTTGTTCACATTATTACAAATATGAGATTAACGGGAAAAATCAGATTCAGTGGTCAACTGTCCCTATCAGACTAGGGTGACTATGGATTCGGGCTTTAGCCCATGGGTTCATAAAACCACACGAATTTCTCAATCTAAACCAAGATGGTTTGGCATGAACGAACTCGACGAAACCCTTACGTTTAATCGGTGATTCAAATGACGGAGGTGCCAAGATGGGAAGGCATTATATCTTTCTATACTCATATATAGTTCAGATCATTCCAAGTCCGCACTTGAATCGAAAAACCACGAGCCCGAGACGGTCAAGTGGTGATTAACCACCTTGTGACTAGTATGGACTATATTCGCCTATGCATTAGGTAATCTTTTGAGAACATGACGGAAAACGATTACTTCTTGTTGTTTCCGTTAACGATATCCTTGTGAAACGTTAGTCGAGCGTGGATATGTTCCTGCCTTCCGAGGGGTACTCCGTTGATGGGGAATTTTGACTCGATGACTCGTTACTTAGTCATCTTTTACGCAATTACCTGTACGTCTATGGTCAATTTTGAGTCCATAATTGGGAGCATCATGATGACTATTGTGACCGTTAGACATTCATCACGCCTTAAATATTTCTACGTGATATAGTAGCTTTTAAACATGGTGGTACTTGAATTAAAACCGCAGTGGGTAGACACTCTATCACTCCCACTATATGGGAATTTTTATACGATTATCTCCTGGAGAATCAGATTGATGTTATCAAAGCTGCTAAGTTTTTTTCCTTCTAGAGAAGACAAAAACAATTGTATAACAGCGGGAGCCAAGCTCCCGAAACTTAACGCAAATTGGAAGTATTATTATAGAAATTTCATATCCTTATGACGTAATCCGACTACTGGTGAGTAGTGCGAGCACACTACTGAGGTAAGTGTGCAGGTTCGTTATTACTCGTGTACATGCTCGCCTTATGGCAGCCTTAGGCTCTTAAAAGCCTTTCTCTTTCTTATTCTCTACCATAGAGCAGGGACTCTCGTGGTTGGTTAGTATTAGCCGAAGATATTCACGTACACGACAACAAGGGAAGATTGTCGCGCACCACTTGGAGTCGGTGATACCAAATTTATTCCCTTAGCACAAACATGGGTGCATGATGCGCACCATTGCGACATTTGCAACGAACCCTGGGAAGGTATCCATACTCCTCCCCTATAGGGGGTGTTCAATAACTATTAAACGAAATCGTAAACGAAACATATGGTGTATGAATGGTGAAGGTAATGGATGCGAAGGAAACGTAATAATTGCAGTCAGCTATAAGCTGAATACGAGACTCCTATTCTACTATGAGTCCAATAACACTCTAACTTTCAGATTGGAAGTAATGGCAAACGTTACTCTAACCATACGTAGAATTGTGGATGGACAAATTAAGATGGTATCACAGCTACTACGTAGCACAATTATCATCCCGTACGATGATGATACTAATCGAAAAGCGAAAACATACTAGTCTGTCGACTGACTGACTCAACTGTAAAGACTGAGCTTTACAACGAATTACTAAACGGAATTTCGAGGACGAAATTCTTTTAACCGGGGGAGAGTGTGACAATTGTGAAAAACCCCGGTAAACTTTGATTGGTACAAGTCCATGGTAACCGAACGTGATATGTATATCATGATATTGTTGTGATTATGTGTGATGATACGAATTCTGGAACATGTGACACTGACTATAAGAGGAGTATATGCACATTAATTACCAAAAACATTACGTTGACGCTATGCGTCACCTACATGGCAAGACAAAGTCGCGAATGGATTGACGACTCTGGGAACACGTCATGGTTGACATGACACTAATAAGGGCCAAAGATGTGAGTTTGGTGTCCTTAGACTTTAACAACATGTTAAAGGGGACTTGACGTTTAACAGCGCATTAAACATTCGATCATGATTATTAGGCCAACGTTAGGGCCCTTTAAGATTCCGAGTCCAAGAAACATCTTAGTTATGACCTGTAGGTCGTTATACGGATCGTTCGGGCACTAATCTGACAAACCTAAGGTAAACATGCGGAATCCGTTTGCATAGGCGACATTGGATACACTCATTTGTTTCTATTTAATCACCATTTCATTAATATTCAACGTTACAGATCCTGGAAACACTTGGACAGAGCTTCGCCTCTGTCGTGACAAAATCTCTGAAAGTTACAAATGAAATAACCAAGGCACCTATTTTTAGCATAACAAGTTCGCTGGTGAGAGAACATGTTCGGGCGAACTTGACCTAGTCAAGTTCGGCCGAACTTGACTTCATACACACCATTACCAGCGAACTTGACCTAAATCTCACTTAAATACGCCTCGTTTCTAACAGAGTAAGCACTATACACTCAGACTCAATACATAATGACGTAGGCAACAGACATATGCACCAACAGACTCCCCCTTGGATGTTGCCGTAGTCGTTGACTTTTAAATTCTTCTGAGTCTTCCGATCTTTAGTTCTAGAATAAACTTTAACATCTTGATCTTTATATCCTCTTCCTCTTTCTAAAGCTTTGTCTTGATAAAACTTTTAATCAACATGCTCCCCCTAGCTTTAAGCTCTCCCCCTTGCTTTAAGCTTTCCGTATTTTCAATCTTTGCTTTGATCTTTAGACTTCAAACTCCCCCTAGCTTTGAGCTTTCTGAAATCTTTGAACAATGTTTTATCCAGCTCCTCCTCAAATGATGCTCCGAATCTCTAAGATTTGACGATTAAGAACAATCACACGTATCCACACACAAACAGTTTCTTAACAGTCTCGTTGGTCCGGCTCACATTCAACATTATTAGGTTTCCATGGAAGATATGAGAGAAAATCTTTTTGGATTTTTAATATTCAATGCAGAAATGTAAACATACTAAAAATGTAATATTTACAGTTTATATTTTTGTGAGAAAACGTGCTAGAGGATCATATAAGTTTTTGAGACATATCACCAGTACCGTTGACCTTTTAATGACTTTAAGTTTTAAAATTGTTTACCTAGATTGTTGATATGTTTGTCCACTTAAACTTTAACACATTTCTCAATTGTTCCAAGATATGTTAGTTAGAATTATGAAACTTGACTTAACAGCGGTTCCCACTTCTTGAATATACTCCCGTATCAAGATTCCCTAGATTTCATCTTACAGGTGAATATAACGTAATTGATATCTGTATCTGGGTTGTGCAAGATCTTGAGAACTCAGGTTAGTACTACCGTACAGACAAAGAGATGAAGGCTCGACTTTGAGGTGTGTTCCAATTAAGGAATCTTTTAATCACTGCAATTGATTAGATCTTTCGATACTTTTCAAGTTTGCATGCAGTTTGGGGTTTTTAGCATAAGGTATTATAGAAGTTCTAGGCTATTGCTTCCGCAAAATCAGAAGAACTTGTATAATACCCCAGATATCAACTATCTATAAAGACCTCGTATCTCAGAATCAGGCAATCTCTCAAACGAAACTTCGGAGCACTAAGTCCATATATCCAAGATGTGTTAATCCACAAGATTAAGCAGTTGAAAAATTTAGTTTTGAAAAATTTAGTTTATATCCCAGAAACAATTTACTGAACGTATAAAGCCTATCGACACATCCATAGTAAGACTCGTTTATCACTTTTAAACTTTACAAATCCTTTGCATACTGTGAAAGTCCACTGATGTACTATCATTTCCTTTATTCGCACAAGTAATCTCATTTTTCATTTTTCAATGTTTTTGATATTTTAAGATTTTCTATTGTTTTTGGCTTTTTCAATCATTTTGTCTATCCAAAGTGATTTCGAAACGATGTTTTTCAATTTTACAAGAATTTTTTACAATTTTTAAAATTTTTCTCCCCCTAAAATTGAAAACATCTTATTAAAATCGAAAATAAGAATCTTCCATTTTAACCATTTAACGACTTTTTACGAACGAGAACGCGAGACTACCATTTTTTTTGTGTGGAATATCACTCATGTCTCTTGTCTCTCTGTATGAACAACCACTGCTTCTTAAATGACCTTTGGCTTGAAGCTTGGTTATCATGCACATTCAAACAAATTTTAATTACTTTTGAATTGGAACCCAATCCATTCTGGATTTAGGTTTACCAAAATCATTAACATCTGAAGTAAACAAACATTCACTCTTTTTGATATTCAAACAGTTTGATAGAAACTTTATTTGAAAATTTGACTTTCTTTTATTTTTTAATTGTTTGAATTATCAAATTTTTCTCCACTACTCTCTCTTTTGTCCTCAGATTTGTATCTGTTGAATTCGTTTTACTTGACTGTGAGTAAAATGATTCATTAGAACTTTTATCTGATTTTTTAGATGTATCCGAGGACAAAATCTTTTCCAAATACTCTCTAACTTTTTCCTCTTTTTTTCTCAATCTGTCTTTTTGCCCTTGTGATAATTTAACTTTTTGTTCTTTGGGCTTCTCTATAGTTTTCTTATTTTTCTTCTCTGTTTTCTTCTCCTCTGGTCTTTTCTCCCCCTGAGATTTAACCAATCTTCTTTTCAGATTAGTTGGACAATCCCTAGAAATATTACCTTTGATTTGACATTTATAGCATCTTCTCGTATCAAATCTCTTTTTCAGGCAGTTAACAACAATGTGTCCACCAAATCCACAGTTGTAACACACTCTGTTATCGTACCAATCTCTCCATTCAGACCAAACACCCAAATCAGCATATTGATTTGACATGTAGTAGTCATCTTTCCTGCTTCTTTTTTAAAATTGATTTGACTTTGAAGCACTGTGGTCCGACTTGCACCACTTATTCTCAAATTTTTGTGAGTTTTTATATGACAGGATGACCGTACCGATGAGCTTTTATTTTTGTTTTGAAAAGTTATAGAATTTTGTTTTTCATGTTGTTTTTTTTCTCCATTCTGCTTATAAGGTTTTTGCGTTGAGCAATCACCTTTTTCACCAGATTGTAGAACAGTTCTTGAATTTCTTTTAGTTTCAAAAATATTTCCTTTTTATCATTTTATCATTTTCATCATCGGTATTATCATCACAATCCTCAATTATGACATCGTCATAATTTGTGACATTGTCACTTATTGGAATTTTCTTTTTATTATCATTGATCGGTTTTGGACATATATGTTCTAACTTTAATGAGGAAGTCACAAATCCTTTCAATAATTTTGCTGAATTAGCAGCTTTATTTATAACAGTCTCAACTTCTTTTTCAAGTTGAGCTATTTACTCAATATGAGAATTTATTGCTATTTGATTTTCTATATTTAATTTTTCAAAAACAATTTTATCATTTTTAAACATTTTTATTTCATTTTGAAAATCTGCTACCATTTGTAATTTTTCATTTTCTAAAATTTTTATTTGTTTTCAAAATTCTTTTCATTTTCTTTTAATTTTTTATTTTCTAATGTCAAACTCTCAATCTCTTTCAAGAGTTTGACATTATCTGCCTAATAATTGTCTACATCATAGACTCGGCAGACTGGTTTAGAACTTGAAGACTCATTTGGGGATATACTTGAAACTAGAGCTTCACAGTTCTTAACCACTACACTCTCTTGAAGCTTATTCTTCAGAGATGTCCATAATTCTTTCACAGTCTTGTATTCTGGTAAATGTATCAGGATGTCTTCCTTAACCGATTGCTGGATAAGATTAATAATTTTTTTTCAGCAAAATAATCATCTTTTTGTTGAGTAGAATATTTGCACTTCTCCAGAATTTTCTGATTCTCATCTCTAGGAATGACATAACCTGTCTCAATCGCAACCCAACTGCGGAAATGCATGGCTTGGACCCAATTCACGAATTTTTCATTCCAGGCTTCATACTCTTCTAATCTCATCAACATTGGCAGCTTTACAGACCCCATTTCGTTTTCCAAACTAATCTGTCGTTTAAAACACTTGAAAAACGATTAGCAAACAGACAATTTTAGTAAAAAATTGACTTTTTAACCGACAATATTAACATATCGGTTTGCTAAAAACTTTTAAAATTTTTAAAAAAACTAATTTTACCAGATTAGAGCTTTAAACTCGTCTCGTCAATTTGAATCTAACGATATATAATGTCCGAGACGTTTTCATTTAAACCCTTAGAGAAATTCGGGCGAACTTGTGCTAACAAACAATCAGATTTAACAAGTTCGGGCGAACTTATATATTGCTTGACAAGTTCGACCGAACTGATGAGAGTTTTCAAAAGAACTTACAAGTTCCGGCGAACTTGTAAGATATTCAAGAGATTTTACAAGTTCGGGCGAACTTGTAATAGTTTTTCAACAAAATTTAATCAAGTTCGGGCGAACTTGATGAAATCTTAACGAAAAGTATGCAAGTTCGAGTGAACTTATCAAAAATTCGGAAAGACCAATAAAGTTAGGGCGAACTTGATGAAAAGTTATGAATTTTTCAGTCAAGTTCGAGCGAACTTGATGTCAAGTTCGAGCGAACATGAGTTATTCGACATGGTTTTTTGCAATTTTTGACATGAATTCGTTTGTTTTAAGCTCTGATCTTTTCAAGGGTTTATCTATTATGGATTTTACGTATTATACTTGAAAATCAGTCCATTTTGTCCGTGAATTATCCAAGAAAAGCTAAAAATAGAATAAATGAGTAGAAGATGAGATGTTCTATGTCCAATGTCTTCAAATTAGGCCAATCCTGCTCTGATACCACTTGTAGGTTATACGGATCGTTCGGGCACTAATCTGACAAACCTAAGGTAAACGTGCAGAATCCGTTTGCATAGGCGACAATGGATAAACTCATTTGTTTCTATTTAATCACCGTTTCATTAATATTCAACATTACAGATCCTAGAAACACTTGGACAGAGCTTCGCCTCTATCGTGACAAAATCTCTGAAAGTTACAAATGAAATAACCAAGGCACCTACTTATAGCATAGCAAGTTCTCTGGTGAGAGAACATGTTCGGGCGAACTTGACCTAGTCAAGTTCGGCTGAACTTGACTTCATACACACCATTACCAGCGAACTTGACCTAAATCTCACTTAAACATGCCTCGTTTCTAACAGATTAAGCCCTATAAACTCAGACTCAATACATAATGTCGTAGGCAACAGACATATGCACCATCACGAGCCATAGACTATGACCTAAGATTAGAAACAAATCGGAGCTCGGGCATGCAAAAAGGCGGCGGTCCTGGTTAGGGAAACGTTAGGAGCAATGAAAGACAAACCAAACATGCAAGGAATGGTCAATCAAGCCTAAAAACACTTAAACTAACCTAAAACAAGTCTTTTATGATTAAAACGTAACCGTGCTGGGGTTTCAAGACGGTTATGCTCGATTTTTAAAACCGAGTCTTTTGACACTAATAACGAGAAAAACAGAGTCCGTTTCGCAAATCGGTGTAGGAACGTCCACGATTAGCACGGGAACCTAAATTTGTCATCTATTGTCCGATTAGGCGGAAACTAATGACAAGTTAATCAAATAACAAGAATTACTCATTTAAAGATTGTTTTCGTTGATCTAAAGTTCAATACATTTGAGAACCGGATCAGACAGAGCTTCGCCGTCTCTGTGCCAAAATACCTCCTAAGTTACAAATGAAATCCCAAGGCACCTATTTATAGGTTTCTAAGTTCGCTGGTGAAGACTGAAGTTCGGGCAAACTTGACTTAGTCAAGTTCGGCCGAACTTGACCTCATCAACATAGCCTTGAACGAACTTGTCTTCTATCTCTCACAATTATGCCTAGATTTTAACAGATTAAGCCCTATTCACTCAGACTCGATATACAATGACGTAGGCAACATACATATGCACCAAAAAACTCCCCCTTGGATGTTGCCGCAGTCATTTTGACTTTTAAAATCTTCTGAGTCTTCCGATCTTTAGTTCTTGAATAAACTTTAACATCTTGATCTTTATATCCTCTTTCTCTTTCTTTGAGCTCCGTCTTGATAAAACTTTTAATCACCATACTCCCCCTTGCTTTAAGCTTTAGTATCAGACTCCCTATGATTTGATTTTTTAGACTTCAAACCTCCCTCTAGCTTTGAGCTTTCTGAAATATTTGAACAGTGTTTTATTCAGCTCTCCCTCAAACTTTACTACCTATCTAAATAAATTCTGACATTCAAATAAACATTTCAGATTCACTGTTTTGAAATTTTGTACCATCAACATTTCAAACTATAATCTTCACTTCAATCCTTTCAAAAACGTTTTAATTGTTTCATGTTTAGTTTAATGACCTTGAATACATTTTACGTTTCAAACCTTCAACTTTCACATTTTTATTATTTGTGAAAATCACTTAGTTGATCAAGTTCAAGTTAATGACCTTGATTAACCAAATATATCAAACAAGTCCAAATTAATGATCTTGGTTTGAAAAACCGTTATGAACAATCTGATTTTAAAGTTTCAAATTAATTAACTTTTAAACATTTATCAGATTTTCTTACCAGACTTCAAAGATCCGTTCTCCATCATTAGCTCGTTGAAACTAATGTAGAA
Organism: Scalesia atractyloides; assembly: GCA_947069175.1. Taxonomy (NCBI): domain Eukaryota; kingdom Viridiplantae; phylum Streptophyta; class Magnoliopsida; order Asterales; family Asteraceae; genus Scalesia; species Scalesia atractyloides. The sequence goes on from CAMTDV010000025.1 coordinate 51,357,697, forward strand.
ACAAAATCTTTTTGTATTTTAAAAAGTTTATGCTAAAACACACTGAAAATCTTTTTGGTTTTATTTTAAAAAGCAAGTAAAGTATTTACAGAACTCTTAACAAGTAAAGTAAACTATGTACAAACATATTTACAGACATATTTTTGTGAATTCGTGTCTAAGGATCATATCAGTTTGTTTGAGACATATCACCAGTACCGTTGACCTTTTTGATGACTTTAAGTTTTAAACTCGTTTACCTAGATTGTCGATATGTTTGTCCTCTTAAACTTCATCACGTTTTTCAACTGTTCCAAGATATGTTAAGGTAAGAATCATGAAAATTTGACTTAACTGTGTTTCCCACTTCTTGAATATACTCCTGAATCCAGATTCCCTAGATTTCATCTTACAGGTGAATATAGGGTAATTGATATCTATATCTGAGTTGTGCGAGGCCTTGAGAGCTCAGGTTAGTACTACCGTACAGACAAAGAGATGAAGGCTCGTCTTTAAGGTGTGTTCCACTTATGGAATCTTTTAAGCATTGCAAATGATTAGATCTTTCGATTCTTTTCAAGTTTTGCATGCTATTTGGGGTTTTTAGCAAAAGCATTATAGAAGTTCTAGACTATTGCTTCCGCAAAATCAGAAGAACTTGTATAATACCCCAGATATCAATCATCTATAAAGACCTCGTATCTCAGAATAAGGCAACCCTTCAATCAAAATTTCAGAGTACTAAGTCCATATATCAAAGATGTATTAATCCACAAGATTAAGTAGTTGTAAAATTTAGTTTATATCCCGAAAAACAATTTACTGAACGTTTAAAATCTATCGACACATCCACAGTAACACTTGTTTCTTACTTTTAAACTTTACAATTCTTTAGCATACTGTGATAGTCCACTGATGTAATATAATTTCTTTTTTGACAACAAATTCTTTTTGTCTTTTTCAATGATTTTTTACATTTTGAATTTTATAAAGTTTTTGAATTTTCAACTTTTTCAAATGTTTTTGATTTTTCTAAAAATTTTCAAATTTTCTTACTCCCCATAAAATTAAAAACATATTTTTGGATTTAGATTTAAAGAAATTCTTCTAAAAATATAACAAACCAATGAGGATCCTGAAAATTTGTCGTCCGATTCTTTTGTTTTGACTTCTGCATCATCACCTGTCAGCATAGTAAACCATCAAACTTTAGTAAAACTTGCAGAAACCACTTGTGAAACATCAATTTTAAATTGTTTTTCAATATAACAATCAATGTTCTGTTTAACGGTGTGGATTTTCTCAAATTTTTAAACATTCTTTTCAATTTTTCTTTTTCCAACCACTTGTAATTTCAAAAACGTCAAAGATTATGACTTTCTAGATAAGTTAAATACTCATGGAGCTCCGCTATCCTGTATCAACTTTGATAGAGTGGATCTTGGGACTCCTGCACATGAAACAACTATTTGAAAATGAAACCCAAACCTTTTTGGTTTTGGGTTTGACATGATAAGCATCATAACCATATTCTAACTCTTCATCATATTCAAAATCATCATCAAACATTTCGTCCAATGTCGATTCTGAAAACGTGTTGACCTTTTCTTTCTTTGTCTGTTTGATTACTGACTCAGTTGATTTAACATTTTCAGTTTTGTCAGCAATAGACTTTGGTTTTTCTGATGATGAAAGCCTTTTCTTAGCAACCCATGATTATAGCTTGCTTCTTGCTTTCTTGATATAGAACCTAGAATCTTTGTTTTCATTAAACTTCGAAGTTTCTCCTTTTTCAAAAATTGAGTTTTCAAATTTTGAATCAGTTTTAGGTTTGACTTTGCATTTAGATTCATAGTTTCTATTTGACTCTGTGACATTTTTCACAATCTCTGGTTGTTTCTGCTTTTCATCTTTTGATTCGGTTTTCCTTGGAAGAAACACAAGCTTTAGATTCAGACACTTGCGAGCAATGTGACCAACATTATTGCATTTAAAGCAAGTTCGATTATCAGAAACATTTCCACAAGTGGGTTTTACTCCACTTTTGGACTTTGTTTTAGCCTTGTCCCGAAGTTCTTTTTCTTTCTTGAATTCATCATTTGATTGCTTACCGATCACGCTTTCCTCTTGAATCGTGCTCGTTCCATAAACAAACTTTATATTCTTACCTTTGTATTCCTGGAATGCTGGTTTCTCCTTCTTCTTCGGTTCTTCTTCTTCAACTTCCAAACCTAATCCTGCTCTCCTGTGCTCAGGAAAATCACCACCATTTTTACGGTAGTTGTTAAAATTCTTTTTTCGGTTTAGAGTAAAATTTCTTTTCATTCTTGTCAAGATTATCTGAAGAAACTTCTACAAATTTAAACAGTTTATCAATTTGATCTTCTTTTACATTCCGAATCGGAAAACTATCATCGAAGTATAATCTATTAGAATCCTTAACCTTGTACATGACAACGTTAGGATCATCACTTAGATCATGTTCTGAAGCTGTATCATCATTTTTGGAATGTGTATCAGACTTGTTTTAACCTGAGTTGGCGCTTTGAAAGCTGCCATTATCAGAATCATTTCCCAACACATTTTTTACCACCGCTTCATTGTCATCATCTGATTTCATAAAGTCTACAACAATGTTCTTAGGCAATTTATTTTTCTTATCAGACAAAATAAGTAGATTAAATGCCTTTTCCACTTCATCACCTTTCTTGCAGGACTAACTTGCAAGAAATGGTGGAGGACACATCCATATTCTTTACGCTTTGATTTCTCACCATTTTCCTTCAATTTAATCGTAGGTAAAATGTGATCAATGACATACGCGTTTGTGGTGTAACTCTTTAGAAGCTGTATTACCCGTCTGTTTCTATTTTCATGCTGTGAAACTCACGCTTTGTTTAAGCAATAGTGTTAATGTACATGTTAATTGCCTTTTGTTTCTTAATTACTGTAGCCTTTAACATTTTTACATTAGCGTTAAGTTCATTATTAGCATGTTCAACATAGTTATATTTGCTTGATATTTTGTCATAAGCTTCTTTTATGGTTCTGTAATCATAACGAAAGTTTTCGTTGTGGACAGTCAATTCTTTTATGACTTTGACTTTATCAAGACCTGATTCACAAGGACTTGTGCACTTTATGCAAGGTTTTTCAACCTCCACAACTTTCACAACCTCCTTTTCAGACATACTTACCTTAGCGTTTACCTTTTCAGCCTCTGATTTCAAAGCTTCTTGTTTCTGCATCTCAAGGTAAGCTAATTCTTCTTCCTCAACTCTCTCCCTATACCCTTCAAGAATGGCATTTTCTAGAGCAGCATCAACATAAGATGTTTCAAGATCATCCACTACTTCTGCCATCATAGAAACACCAGTTTTCTTTCCAATGTATCTGTTCCAGTCAAAACCGTCTTCTTCATGAGTAACGACAAGAGCTTGTTCGGTTGTGTTTGCAGATTTTTATTCTACTTCAACTTGTGTTCTCTTTGGATATGGCTTGTATTGAAGAGCTTTCTTGTAGTACTCATTGTTGTTGCTGAAAGGGTTTTGACTTCCACTTGCTTCTTGATTGTTGCATTCACGTTTGAAGTGTCCTTTTTGTCGACATCTGAAGCATGTGACTTTAGACTTGCCAAATCCAAGCTTGTTGTTTGAGTTACCAATATCCCTTCCAGTGAGCGCCACAAATTTGGAAACTCTTCTGATGATAGATGCTAGACACCACTTAATATCCATCAGTTCCAATTCTTCTTCATCCACCTGATCATAATCTTCGGCGGTCATCTCTGGATTACTGATCTTTCCAGCAACGAGACTTTCATATGATTCGAGGACAGTAGCAAGAAGTGCTATGTGCTATTTTGCCACCTTTTCAGGAAACACATTCTTCAAATTAACTGCTATATTGCACTGGAAAACATTTGACTCAGAACTGGCTTGGCTTGTCTGATTTTGGAATGATGAGCTTGAAGTAGCACTTGTGTATCCAGCATAAGGAGAACTTTGATTTGGAGAAGAATTTGTATTTGCACTAAATGTTGTTTGAATTTTCGGACTTTGAATTGGAGTATCTGGAATACCTCCTTTATAATAGACACCGACATCTTGAACAACAATAGCATTCTTTGATTTTGTAATCTTCATCAATTCCATTTCATGTCCTTCCAATTTGTCTATGAAGGATGGCAACTTGAAATGTCTCCAAGATGGACTATTCTTCAGAATCGTCAGATATGTTGTCCATTCTCCTTCTGGAAGTGCATCAGCCAACTTTTCAATTTGCTCTTCATTAGATCTTTTGATATCATGTCTCTGCATTTGGACCATGAGGTGACAGTATCTATCAATCATCTGCTTCATTGTTTCACCTTTAATCATCGTGAAGATCTCAAATTCTTTCTTGATTAAAGCCTTTTTGCTTTTTATCATTTCATCACTTCCTTTGAATTTCTCACAAAGAGAATTCCATAATTCTTGTGAAGTGTCATATTTTGGCAATAATATCAAGATGTCTTCCTTTACTGATTGTTGTATCAAGCTGATCATTTTCTTCTCAGCAACATAGTTATCTTTGTCGGCATTTGAAAACTTATTTAGCGGAAGATCTTGATCACGCTCATCCTTTGGCCATTTGTATCCATCTTCAATTGCAACCCAGCTGTTGAATTGATTCGCTTGTATCCAGTTCACAAACTTTTCCTTCCATCCTTCAAATTCATCCATGCTCATTAGCTTTGGCGGTTTCGATGTAGTACCCATTTCGTTGTCGATATTCATCTGGTTCGCCGCAAGAACATTAGCGTTTGATGAAGAAGCCATTTGATAGACGAATACATTGTGGAAATCTTCCATTTTGACAATCCGTAGAATTATCTAAGAATACGATCGAAAACACTCGAAATTTGATTAGAAACAGACAAGTTCGGTCGAACTTAGGTGAAAAACAGATTTTGATTTCAGTTTTCACAAGTTCGGTCGAACTTAGGTGATCAAGTTTCAAATTTTATCACTTACAATCAAGTTCGGTCGAACTTGAGGTGACTTTTTGAGACAAATCAGATTTCAAGCGGACTTGTGACTTTTTAATAAGAAACTTATTAGTTCGGTCGAACTTAGGTGAATTTCAAAGGTTTCTCAAGTTCGGTTGAACTTGTGAATAAAATTTCAATGAAATTTGATCATGTTCGGTCGAACTTGATCAAAAATATTGGAGATCTTACAAGTTCAAGCGAAGTTATCAATAATCCCTTGAAGAAAATCTATCAAGTTCGGTCGAACTTAGTGTTAAGTCCGGCTGAACCTTGTTTCCAAAACATGGTTTTTGCAACTTTTTGATATCAAAACGTTTGAATTTGATGTCCAAACTCTCAGGGGTTTGTTATTAGTGTGTTTTACATGACATATTCAAAAATCACCCATTTTTTACCATGAAATCATCAAATATGTAAAAATGTTAAGAAAAATGTTAGAATGGAGATGAAATAGAGAAATTCTTGTCTTGATTCCTGCAAATTTAGGTATCCAGGCTCTGATACCACTTGTAGGAACGTCCACGATTAGCACGGGAACCTAAATTTGTTATCTATTGTCCGATTAGGTGGAAAGTAATGACAAGTTAATCAAATAAAAAGAATTACTCATTTAAAGATTGTTTTCATTGATCTAAAGTTCAATACATTCAAGAACCGGATCCAACAGAGCTTCACCGTCTCTGTGCCAAAATATCTCCCAAGTTACAAATGAAATCCCAAGGCACCTATTCATAGGTTTCTAAGTTCGCTGGTGAAGACTGAAGTTCGGGCGAACTTGACTTAGTCAAGTTCGGCCGAACTTTACCTCATCAACACAACCTCGAGCGAACTTTTCTTTTATCTCTCATAATTATGCCTAGATTCTAACAGATTAAGCCTATTCACTCAGACTCGATATATAATGACGTAGGCAACAAACATATGCACCAACAATCGGGTACGCATCTGAGATCCGAAAACGAACCTAAACGCGCCACCGAAGATAAACATCATCTTGTAACATGAAAAGATGAAGCATGACAAAGCGCGGGTGGGGTAGGGGCACCCCAACTATGTTGCCCCCCCCCCCCCCCCCATTATTATATAAAGCTTTTTTTATCATTATTTCTTTCATTTTTCTCATTCTTCCTTCAAAAAAATCTGCCATAAACTCTTGAGTCTTCAACTGATCATCTTCAAAACTCAAATAAATCGAGGTAACTTTACAAGTTCTAAGTGGTTTTCATGCGTTTTTCTTGATTAAACGCGATTTATAACCGAAAAAACTCATTTTAAACCATGAATTTTGGAGGGTTTAAACAAGTTCTTGGCTGAACAAGAACACCTTATGACTTCCCTGGTGTTAGATGATAGCCAAGAACATGAAACTTCAGGTTTTGATACCCTAATCGACACCTATTCGACCAAAAGTGCGTAACAAAGTTCTAAACCGAAAAGCAATGAAATAAGGCTTGATTGATCCGAGTTCTAGCATATTTGGATTGTTCTCTGTATATAGGTACCGAATATGGCTCACAACCACTTCTGGACTCAAGAAAGACACTTGGAATCGAAGAAATCGCTAGGTATATCACCCGAAACTCGAATCTAGAGTAGGCAGAATATTGTTTGGACCATAACTTGGTCCATGTGTAATGGATTGGGCTGAAATTTGGTGCACTGATGTAGGGAATTGACAGGAAGGCTCACGTAGAATGTTAGTATTTTTGGAATTTTCTACGATTTTTGGTGAATTTTGGACTGGTTTACCAAACGAAATTCGGAAAAAATACAAAACTAAGTCAAAAAATCACCAAAATTTACATGAAGACTACGGAACATATGGGTAAGTTTCTGGGAAGTTTCCAAGTCTACTGGTTGTGTTTTGGTTCGGAGTAAAAATCCTCGTTTTTATGAGTTTTCGGTAGCCGGAAACACACTGAAAAGAAATTGGAAAAATTCCAAATTTTTATAGCAAGTTCCTGGACATGTAAGGGAGTTCCTGAAATATTTTGGGAATTTTTAGAAATCAGATGATAAACAAGGTATATTCGGTTAAATACTGCTTTATAAATGATTTATTTGAGAAGTTAAGTTAACTTTATAAATTCCCAAAATATTTTTCTTTGAATCTATATATTTTTACTGACTTCCACAAAAAGTTCCTGAATTTTATAAAATATGGAGATTAAATGGGATTTTTCGACTTTTAAAATGCTTATTTTAACTAAATTCGGCAGTTTACCGGACAACGAACCTGCCGAAATTGGGAACGGATCAAAACCTATTTGGACTATAATTGGAACATCGGGAGTATTTTGGAAGGTTCCAGGGTAAGCGAGACACTCTGGGTGTATTCCACCACTGTTCGGGAGAATCCCTGACAGCGAAAATGGAAACTCAAATTTGGGCAATCTAGACTCCCCAAACACCCAGACTCCTTTAATGAAAAGTTAATCTTTCTTAAATCTCAACACATTGGCACTACTGGTATTCCCGTACCATTATCCAAAACGTTTCAAGCAACCGACTTTGGCTGGCACGTGAACCGGTGCCCGGGAGCCAAACGTTAAACTAATCCTACCCTAACATCCATCCCCACACCAGGATACTATATGTACAACATGGACTGAAAATACCCACTTGGACCCGAGTTATAGGCATTACCGACCTAGGGACAGATATAGTAATTACTTGCATGAGTGCTTTTAAAGCTGAACAAGCTTACATATACTCCTATTGCTACCTGGGATGCTACTATCCTGTGAGTTTTCACTTCCCCACTTTTAAATTATTTTACTGTTTTCTAGGGACTTGCATGTTAAAAACTGTGTTGATTACACCAAGTTGGGAGTGAGTTTCACTGCCCCACTTTTGAATTGTTTTACTGTTTTCTGGGGACTTGCATGTTACAAACGGTGTTAATTTCACCAACTTGGGAGTGAGTTTCACTCCACCACTTTTAAACTGTTTTACTGTTTTCTGGGATGATTTGCATGCTACAAAACTGTGTTAATTGCACCAACTTTACACGATGTGAATTACCTAACTCACGAATACCCCCATTGCAAGTGATTAATATAAGCCGTGGGTAGTGGAGAGTACTATTTGTCTGACAAACCCAGTTGAGGCCGGATGGTGCGATGCCGGCCACAAGTCAACTGCACCTGTGTTCCTTTGGTTATGTTGTTAGGCTTAACTACACGGGGGCGTTGTACTGCACGTGACACAGTTGGTGGACCGGGAGTGTCTGCGTGACACGGCCTAGGGTAAAACAGTCAAGGTTTCACTTGTACCTGCGTGAAATTGCATCGGTGAACTGCGACTATGACCATAGCAATTAAACTTGTTAGTACATATTGTTCCACCACAACTAAACCAGTGGAACTCACCAGCAGCGTTTAGCTGACCGTTTTTAAAACTAACATGCATCAGGTAACTTGAGACTGATGTGACCAGTGTATGTTGTTCAAGACGTGTTTATAGACGAATCCTGATATAGACGCATGCAGCTTAGAAGACTTATATGGTTCTTGGGAACACACAGTTGAAACATAATGTAGTATGTAATCAACATTTTGTAAGTAATAAAATGTAGTGTCTTTATAAACAATGTGCTTATACCAGAGGTGTATGTTGTATCCCGTGTTTTACTTCCGATGCAAATTGGGGTGTGACACAACCTGGACGCCTTGGCGGCGAAGTTTTCGCCTGGTAAGCATGTATATTGCTCATTCTTGTAGACAAACATTAACTGATCATATTATACTTTCATAGAGAAAATTGGAGCTTCCACTCAATCGTCAGAGATATCATCCGCTCATGTGGCGCATACTACTTTGAGCCCGGAAAAAACCATGGGCGATGAAAAGCCATTGGAAGCTGAGGCGAATAGGTTTGAAGTTGAGTTTACCAAACCGAGCTCACCAGAAGTAGTGGCTGTGGAGGTGGAAGATACTCCTGATATTGGAACAAAGAAGCTTGATTCTGATGTTACTCCTGGCGAGCAGCCTAAAACATACTGCCTCATCTGCATCGTCGCAGATACCCGAACATTCTGTCTTTGAAACCCGTGATGTTGATGAAGAATCTCCTATCCACCCGGATGAGACTCCGGGTGATTATTATTATCGATCTCATACAGCAAAGAAAGAGAAGGCGGACGCGATAGCCGTTGTTGAAGAAGCTCGCTCTCACCGTGAGCGTAGTGAACAAAGGATGTAGAAACTAGCGCCATTCTAGTCCTTAGAAATAAGGAAATTGCTGATCTCACTTCTATGTTTTTTGATCAAGAGCAAACAAAAGCGGAGCTAGATGCAACAAAGAAAAACCTACAGTTGATGCAAGTAGAAAGGGCTGAGTTATCGCGTCGCCTTACTGAAAACGAGAAGAAGGTTGAGGATGCGAAGGTTGCGTGTGTGACTGGGGAGAGTGTGATAGAGCCCTTGACGAACAACTTGACATGGATGCAACAACATGGTGTCGTTAATGTAAGTGTTCCATATCCCTTTATAACCTTGAATATTGTTGCGCATGGATTCTCCCTAATACTTTGTAATTTATCTGTGTTGGTCGCAAATTCGATTCTGAACTCTGTGGAGTTAGATGAGGCGGTGGCCAACTTGATGGTAATGCGCAAGGCTATGGAGATTGTGCCCTTAACGTTACTAATGCATTAAAAGTCAGATGGGATACTAGCCGGTCCACCACCCATGGAGTTGATACAGGTGCGACATTTGGTGCCGCCAAAAAAGAATATGATAACCTTCAGGTGCCGATGATGGACCTTGTTGATGAAGTGCTTCGACATGATAATTCTGTGGACTAGTTGAAGGAGATCTTTCCTAATGAAGCGGAAGTCTCAGAAGCTGAAGCACTTGCAAAAGATTAGGCGCATTGAGTTTTATGCTTGTATTGGATTTAATAGTGAGGCGTGGATCCTCATTATCTTTATTTATCATTGCGCGAAAGCGCATGTAACTTTTGTTTATAATAAAATTATATTTTGACTACATTTGCATGAGTACAGTTGCTTTGCTTAGGTGAGACAAATAAATATGGTATAAAGCTCATGTGTGAACCAGGAATTGATCCTATCTTGGTAATTTGTCACCATTATGTTCATGAGATTGAAGATAACCATGATGTTTTTGTGTCTACCAAAAGTAATTGCATGCATTTGTAACAAAACAAAACAAAATGTACGTAAACACTCTTGTATTAATGGTAATGCACAATGCCATGTGATACAGAATCACTAACATTTATTGTAAATAGCTATCTTCTGCACATATATGGATAAAGCGCAAGGCCTGTGCGTTTGAAGATGCTAGGATTACATATAGCATCTGCGTAACTGTTGAGCATTCTAGGTTCTGGGAACGCTGGTTCCATCTAAGCACTTAAGAGTATAAGCACCTTTCCCTAATACTTCATGAATGGTATACGGTCCTTCCCACTTTGGCGCAAGCTTTCCTGGTTTTTTCTGCATTAGAAGCTTCGTTATCGCGTAGAATGAAATCCCCTAGGAGAAAAGTACAAATGCGGACCCTAGCATTATAGTACTTTTCTAGCTTGGATTGTATTTAGCTTCTTTGATAGCAACATTTTCGCGCCTTTCCTCTAACAAATCCAGATCCAATCAACGCTGCTCTTCGTTATTTTGTTTTTCCAATGCAAGCATGCGTGGGGATGGAAGGCCGATTTCAGCAGGGATCACCACTTCAGGTCCATAGACAAGACTAAAGGGTGTTTCACCTGTACTAGTTTTTGGCATGGTGTGATGAGCCCAAGGTATACTAGGAAGCTCATCCACCCAGCCTCTACGCGCCGTACCCAGGGGTGCTTTGATGCCTTCAACGATCTGTTTATTAATGCTTTCAACTTGACTGTTGCCTTGAGGATGCACAATAGATGTGAATACATGCTCAATATTCATTTCCTTCACCCACTTTTGCAGATCTTCAGAAGCAAGATTTGGACCATTGTCAGTAACTATGCGTAGTGGCAGACCGAAACGACAGATAATATGCTCCCATACGAACTTGCGGATGCGGTCGTTGAAGCGAGTGGTTTAGCTTCTTCCCATTTCGTAAAGTAATCAACCGCCACGATGATGAATTTTACGGCGCCTGACGCATCAGGAAATGGACCTACCAAATCAATTGACCATTGCTGAAAAGGCCAAGCTGTTGTCACTGGGACCAAATGATTTTTAGGGTGCAGGGTTTTGGGAGCATGGCGCTGGCAAGAGGCACATTTTCACAGTATTACAACAGCAGCCAAATGCATGTCAGGCCAATAATACCCTACGCTCATGATTTTAGCCGCAACCATGCGTGGACCAACATGTATCCCGCATAACCCTTCATGGATCTCCCGAATAAAGTATTAAGCATCTTGCCTGTCAATGCAGCGCAAAAGAGGACCCATATATGATTTCTGGTATAGAATTCTGTTCGCCATTTCATAATTTAGCGCCTTGTTTTGGATTTATGTGCTTCCGCTTTTCCTTCTGGGAAAGACCCATGTTGCAAAAACATGATGATTGGGGACATCCACGACGGATTCCCGATTTCCACTACATTAACATGACGTAATGGTATAGACGGGTTTTAAATTACCTCGATGCACACCTCCTTAGCGAGATGCTTGAAGCTTGTGGCTGCCAACTTGCTAAGCGCGTCTGCATGCTTGTTTTTGCTACAGTTGATATGAATTACCTTGAAAGTCTGAAACTTGGTGATTAAAGAATTCGTTTGTTCTAGATATAAAGCCATTGTTTCGCCCATAGCATCGTAGATGCCGTTGATCTGACCAGCAACTAATAAAGAATCACCATGCGCTTCTAGATTTTTTGCACCCATTTTAACAGCTAAACGGAGTCTTACAGGAAAGCCTCGTATTCCGCTTCATTGTTGGTGCTTTTGATGTCAAGTCAGATTGCATAAGTAAATTCATGATTATCGGGACTGACTAAGCGAAGGCCACCCACTGCGCCATTATTATTAGATGCACCGTCAGTATGTAAGACCCACTATCGTCAACCTCTGGGACCGGATTTTGAATAGCTACACATTCTTGAAATTTATCCACTGGTACTTTGGTAATAAAATAAGCTAAGACTTGGCCCTTCATGGCCGAGTGTGACTTATACATGATGTTATATCCTCCTAACTCGATAGCCCATTTCGCCAATTGGCCGGCAACATCAGGTTTGGACAATATCTGACCCAAATGATACTTTGTAAGAACAGTTATGACACTGCGTGAGGCATGAACCAGTGCCAGAACAAGCTTTTCCATTATTGAGTATCGAGTTTCTAGACCAGTTAGCATCTTGCTGACATAAAATATCGGTGTTTGGACTCCGTCTCGTTCGACTAACAGTACTGCGCCGACTGCGATATCGGACACAGAGAGATATAAAATCAATGGTTCCGTCTTCCACGGGGTCGTTAAAGTCGGTAACTGGATTAAGCATTCCTTCATGTCTTTGAAAGCTTTTTCCGCTTCTAGAGTCCACTGAAAGTGACCCTTTTTGACACAATTGCACAGCGTGCTAATGAAAGGGAAAGATTTAGCAGCATGATTGGCCAAAAATCGATTAAGCGCAGCCAGTCGACCAGCTAATCGTTGCGTTTCTTTAATAGTCGTTAGTGATGGTATGCGCTATATAGCTTCCACTTTTTCTGGGTTTACTTTAAAACCATCTTTGGGGATGATAAATCCCAAAAATTTCCCTTCTACCATACTGAAAGAACATTTGCCTGGATTAAGCTTTAAATTAACCTTACATAAAGACATAAAGGTGCGATGTATATTCTTTAACATTAACTCCTCATTAGGGCTCATGATGACCAGATCATCAATATAAACTTCGACTGTGACGTCGATATCCTCACCAAAAACTGTATCCATCAATCGTTAGTACGTTGCTCCCACATTGCGGAGACCAAAAGGCATTTTCGTGTAACAAAATATGCCTTTCTCCGTGCGAAAAGTCGTTTTATCTTTATCCTCCTTTTTCATTTGGACCTGATGATAACCTTTATAACAATCCAAAAAACATTTCCAGCGGAAGGAGGCCAAGGAATCTACCTTCTTGTCAATCTCCAGAAGAGAATAACAATCTTTCGGGCAAGCTTTGTTAAGATCTTTGAAGTCGACACACATACGCCAACTGTCGTTGTGCTTTTGACCATTACTAGGTTACCTACCCATGTTTGGTATCGAACTTCTCTTAAGATTCCCTCTTGGAGTAACTCGTATACTTGGTCGTTCATTGTGCGAGTCTTTTCTGGACAAAGACTGCGCTTTGTTGGCACCACTGGTTCAACTGACGGAAACGTGTTCAACCAATGCTCTGCCACATCTCTTGGTATCCCAGTCATATAAGCTAGAGCCAATGCGAAAATATCCATGTTTTTTAACAGAAGTTGTTTAAGTTGTGCGCGTATTGCTGGAGACATGGCAGATCCCAGCAAAATTGTTTGTTCTGGGTATTTGCTATCAACTACCCATTTCTCTGGCTCATTTGATGAGGAAGGTTTCGCAATCTTCAATGGTGACTCATCATCGATAGACATAACTTCCTTTCTGGAATATAGTGTTGCCATGCCGGTTTCTGTGGGAAAACCACAAGCAGCATGTGGTGTGGAAGTAATCATACTGAAATTTCTTTGCGCACGTCGACCGAGTAATACATCGTGACGAGAAGTAGCAGGCATGACCATAAAATTGACCGGAACGGTGCGCGAATTTTTCCCATCCGATAGAGTAACTGGGAAAGAAATTTGCCCTAGTGGAAAGACGGCTTCATTGTAGAAACCAGTCAAAGGAAAATCAAGTGTCTCTAGGCGCGCCTTATCCTCTGGGTCCAGTTGTTTGAAACATTGCTCATAAATAATATCCATAGAGCTACCTGGATCAATAAACATGCGATCGGTTCGATAATGGCCAAAAATGCCTGTTATCATGACTGGTCGCTCTTCCTGTGGTCCTCCTGGAACGACATGGAAAATTACTTGTTGTCCACGCCATTGCTCGTTATGACTCAGTCTTTGGTTGTGCTTGCGCAATGGACCACCTTGAATCATACTGACTTGCTTCTTTTTTTGTTACTTGGGCCTTCATCCCCACAAGTAATCTGTCTGACTTCTTTGCGCATGTTTTGTAATAATTGGTTGAGCTTCCCACTTTTTAGCGCTTTCTCGATTTCAATGCGCAAACTTATACAATTATTTGTTGTATGACCTGTATCTTTATGATAATCACAGTAAAGATTCTGATCCTGGCCTTTTTCGTTTTTCATCCGCTGAGGTTGTATAAATTGATAATTCTCAGTGTTGAGTACCTCCGCAGGAGTTTTCATTAGAGGTGTCCACTGCCTCTCACGATTCTCTTGTTTGGTAGCTTTTTGAGAAGCGATCTTGTTAATGGTTGTGCGGGCATCTACCAATGAATATGCATTTGGACTTAAATCCTTCAAGCCTTTTTTGAACTTTCGACCACCTCTGCTCATATCTTGAGGACGATTTTGAGGAAAAGGGGACGGATTGGAACTTAAGTTGCGCTCAATTTGAGCATAAAATTTAGTTGTTGCCATAAGTTTTTCCCAACTCTTTGGTAGACCCACACTACCTGATAACACTTTTATCATTTCATCACAACGTACAACATATTTGAACTGTGCGCGAATCAAGTCTTCGTGCACATCACCAATCTCAAGGACTTCTTTATTATAACGAGTTATAAAATCTTCGAGGCACTCGTCATCTCTTCGCCAGATGTTCATTACATCTGAGGAGTCTCTGTCATATCGTCTTTGCTGACTAAATGCACTAAGAATTTATCCTTGAGATCATTCTAGGAAGTTAACTTACCCGTTGGGAGATTATCAAACCATAGGCTCGTAGCGCCAGTGAGGGTTTGAATAAACAAGTGACACCACATAGGCAATGTCCATCCACGAATGAGCCCTGCGCTGGTAAATAGGCGCATATGATCATCTGGATCGGTAATACCGTTGAATTTCACAACATTTGATGGTAACTTTGTACGCTCAAGCGGAGCCAACGCAATCTCTTTCACAAACTTGGACTCTTCCGCTGCTTCAGCCGGTCGGTAAATCATATTGTAATCATGCTCAGCCTCTTGGTTATACGCCGCGCGTACCTTGGGCGTATAATCAGCATGATCCCGTTGCAAACGGTTAAACACACTCGCACTGTCACCCTTATCATATGTTTTATCATATTCCTCCCACTGGGTGTCCAGCTCTTGTGACAAGCGCGGACCTAGCCTTGAATGAACAGATGTACGCTTCTAAGAATGTTCTTCCTGACTTCTACCACCAGAATGCGTAGAGTCATACCTAGTTCTGGATTGAGACTACATTTTCTTTTCTTCAACAGACACGTGCTATGGTGCACGTGCTCTGTTTGGTGAATCATAACTCAACACTCGAGGTGCAGGCGAAGCACGCACCCGAGTAGCAGGTATTTGAGCTTGCAGTGCTGATGTATCGGTTTGTGCACAAAGTTGTGCATAAATGGCATTCAAAGCACTCTTAGATTTTACAAACAATGAAATCGGAGTTTCGCCGGGTGGTAGGATTGAAACAACTTGAACAGATGGAATTTCATTTTGAATTCCCGGAGTTACTGGAATGTTCACATGACCAGAGTCTGATGAGCATCAGCTTCGCCGGAGAATTCTTCTTCCACGTGTCCGTCGATCTGAGCACTATGAACGACGTTCCGGATTTCAAATCAAGGACCTGGTGGATGGGACGAACCATCAGCCATGAAAACTGAGGTTTAAGGATAATAAACAAGAGATGAAAATGAATGAAGCAATAATCGGTGGGCGCCAATGAAGAAACACCATACCGAGATTTGATCAGAATCAATCTAGGTCTGAGGACATGGTTTCTGCATAAAATGGTTAATTCCTTGTTTGTTAGCCGATTGGAAATGGTTTGCTGGAGATCACTACAAAACAGAGCAACGTTAGACTCGCCACGGGGAGAATGGGGGATTTCTCGTGACCACCCTTCGGTGTGAGAATAAGTACAATGATCTGAGTAAAGTAAGTAGTAGAAGTGAGAGTAAGTGAAAGTGAATGAATAGCTTGTACCTCAAGTCTCTTATTTATAGCCGGTTGTTTTGGGCGCCAAATTTGTAACAGAGAGTTAATAGAATCTTTTGTGCCGTTAGCAGTTATTTCCCCATCCATGCTCACGGATCGTGAGTTGATTAATGGCTGGGAAGATGCCACGTGGAAAGTGATTGTTTCTAGATATGTACGAAGGTTGTGGCATCATCGTGATTGAGATGTGCGTCTAGGATAATGACACGTCTCATTCGGTTGTAACCGAATTAGGTCTTGCACGATGGACATTAAATGCTTCTAGAAATTTACAGCTGTGAAGCCTTGATTACTTTGCCACTTGTCCAGTTAGTTATAACAGAAAAGATTCCTTTTGTCCAATACTAAGTTCCCTGCGCGTGAGTATGTTTGAGACCTGAGTACTTTAATCAACTTCAAGCTTAATTGTACCCTTGCACGGGCCCGCACAAGAGTGTTAAATGAATATTAATCCTCAGTACTCCCGCACATGGCTACCTTGGATTGTTTCTTCCAAATCATGTTTTAAGTAGTCTGCGTAAGGCGCGCATGACTTGTTTGAGACGGTCTTAGAATGTACTGTGGTATGGTCCCCTGCGCTTGCACAAGGTTTTTGAGACCATAACCCTTCAAGTCCCCCCAGTCCAGTGTTGCTCCTATGCACGAATGGCAAGTGGGTGGAGTACTGGACTATAAATAGTAAGAGTGAGCTTTGTTGTTTGGAAACAGTACATAGCGTGTTGCTGCGCCAGCTGACCGGAGACTTCTTAATGAAGATAAATGCTTTTGGATAAGATTCATGAAATTTTGAATTTTGAAAAAGCTGATCTGTGGCAGGATCTTGTGTCAGTGGTTGTTGAGAGGAAAACGTATAAAAGATGACGATTGTGTGACAGGCTGTCAACAGTGTCAGACGTCTAGCATTAATTGGTTTACGGTTGTCATGTATGGCACGTGCGCGTGAGACCGATTAGTATTCCCCACTCGCCCACTTGTTGACTAGGGTTTCGTGTTTTCCTAAAAGGGGCTACACGTCTTTCGATGGCCTTAATTGCGATGGGTATATATATACCCTCCTTTGTATCATCTGCAATTTTGAATTCGTATCTCTCTTTCTTCTTTGAACTTCTATTTCGTTCATACAGTTATGTAATCTACCATTCATCATTATATCGACTAGTGATAAACCGGAAACTCCGATCGAAAAAATGGCTCCGGTACTACCACCATTGAAATGGCCTGAAGGGACCTTCAAGAACCGTTTTACTAGTTTCAAGTTCCCTCCGAGTTGGGATGCTTGATATCCCGAGGAAGGTCAAATGGCAGCACAAGCACCGGCCAGTTACATTACATTATTCTGTGAGTACTTCGCTGATGGTAACTTCCGGTTACCCGTTACCAAATTCATGGTCGACCTTCTTAAACATTACCAGCTCCATATCACCCAATTAAACCCGATTGGCATGGTTCAGACTCGTCACTTTGAATTTCTTTGTCGGTCCATAAATATCCAGCCAACTGTGAATCGATACCGGGTATTCTATCAGCTTCACTACTCGTTAGGGTTTTATTCTTTCTAGCAGCGATTATAGGCGAAGACACTTTTGCTGGTGCCCTGGAAATCGTATCATGACTGGAAGCAAAAATTCTTTTTTATTAAAGCTGGAGTGATACCACTGAAGATGAAGCTTCGAGGAAACGTGGAAATTTTCTTGGAAAGGATTGTTGTCCCAGTGAACGAGGTATGGTATCCAGACGTGAAAGAAATCCCTACCACTCAGTTACGGGAACGAGCACTTGTTGCTACGGGCATGAGTCTTCAATGGAAGATGGATGGTCAGGATAAACCAGTGCACATGGAGGGTGACAGAAGTAAGTTATATCCTTTTTCCAACATTAGTGTTAAAAAGGGTTGATCTTGTACCTTATTTGATATAATTTATATGTTGCATTTGGCGCATATTATTAATTGTTTTGTTCTGGTCACTTTCAATTGTTTTCCGGACTTTTGATTGTGTTTGTGGTATTTTTTGAAGATCTCTAGACTTACAATTGGTATTAGAGCCTAAGAAGTCTATTGGAAGGCTCGGTTTCAAAGTATCACTCAAAGAACAAGAAGAAAGCATAAGTAGACTCTACGAAAAGGTTGATGTTTTTACTTAATTTGTGTTTGGTTATCTCGATTTGACTAATCTTGTTTGCATCTAGTTTCTACACAGGTCACTTTTAAGTGTATGGTCAAATTTTTTATACATAACAATATAGTTTATCAAGAACACACTTGAAGATCAAGAACAATTTTACAATAGTTATATTTTGATCTATTTTTCTAGTATGAGTTTGTGTTTCCAAGATTTTCGGAAACTAGTTACAAGAGATTTAGAAATTATTTGATTTTTGAATCTCTCCATAATAATTGGGATTTCATAAAATCTTGTTGCCAAAATAAAAGGTGTACCACAACAGAAGTGTGCGATGACATTATTTATCAGTGTATGATGTTCAACACAACTGTGTACGGTCCAAAAACTTATTAATGTGCAGCCCAGACTCCAAAAACCTGTGTGTGATCCAACTGCCAGGTGTACGGCCCTAGGTGTCTGGTGTGCGACCCAACTGATAGGTGTACGATTTTGATATGAGGTGTCTAGTCCAAATCAAAGTGCGCGGCCCAAACAACACTGTGTGCGGCCCAATCAACATCATGTGCAGCCCAAGTTTGTGTGACCAAAGGTGGTGTGCGGCCCAAGCTGAAGTGTGTGATCTACTTGTGTGCGATCTAAAGGGAGGAACTGTAATAGTTCGTTGGACAAAATTTATACATTACATAATGGAACTATACAAATTGTTGGCACAAGTTTTTGTTTATATAATAATAATAATCTATATTTTTTAGAAATGGAATAAATTAATTAAACCTCGATAATGACTGAAAAGGTTGCAATTAATCAAGACCTTGAAAATGTCATCAGAACAAATAAGAAGATTCCTAGGTTGCTGCTAGGAGGCTCTTTTTCTAAACGGAAATTTCTCTTTATACAACATATGAAAATCAAGAAACCCAACGCTTGGAGATAGATATGTAGAGGGCCAGCTGTCATCACCTACATGGTAGATGAGGAAAATAGAACCACTGCCGTCAAACCTGTAGCTGCCCATGATGATGAAGACTATGAGTAGACATAAATTAATGATAAGGCTTTGGCTATGTTGTATTCTGCATTGGCTCCCAAGATTGACATTGGGGTTCGTGAGGCAAAATATGCTAAGGAGCTGTGGGATGCTCTTCTCGCTATGTATGAGGGAAATGAAGAAATGAAGGAAAGCAAGACGGGAATGTTGACTCAGAGATTCAACATGTTTAATCATTATCCTGGATAGTATCTTGAAAATCAGATTCAAAGATTCATTGCCTTGAGCAGTAAGATGAGAACCCATGACATGATACTCGAAAATTCGGTTGTCAACAAAAAACTACTTAATGATCTTCCACGAAATTGGGATACAAACGTACCCTTGATCAAATGACAAAAGAATTTACTTAAATGACCCTTGCTGAATTGAGTTCTCTTCTGAAATCATATGAAATTGATGACAAGCAAAGATATTACAACTACACTTCCAACTACAACAATGTTGTTGTTTCATCTAATACAGCTTTGGTTTCTCAACAAGGAAGTAAATCCTTTCAGATGTTTCCATCTAGTGGGTCATCTTACCCTGGAGTTATGTCAGCCAACCCTACTCAATCTGTGGTCTTTGCTTTACTAGCACCTGTACCAGTTTCACTTACTACTTCTGGATCCAACATTTCTTCGAGCAGTTATATCATTAAAATCAACTTTTGAAAATGCAAACTTTAATTTTCGAAAATTCGATGTCTCTAGTGAAAAAGTTGAAAAACATCAATAAACATTCATATTTCAGTAAGAATGTCACAACCACCGACCCTACCCCGGGCGGGTGTCGTGAGCGCCTACAAGTGGTACCGGTGAATTAAATTTATCGCAGCGGAATTTTCATCAGGACCTGGTGTCAGGAAAAACATCAGAGTTTTCAAACACCCTAGTTTTTATTTTATAAGCTGTGGGATGAAACCCATATTTACCTAAAGGATTTTCACAAGGATAAACCCTTGATTACAAGACACGTTTTATTCAGGTTTACATAGCCACTTATTTAAGCTTCAGTGCCTCATAGCACTTTTTATTCTCTTCATAGTAGATCACCTGATACGCTTTTTATAAACATTTGATCAGCGAAAAATACTGGTGAGTTCATTCAATTTGTAGTAAACACATTGTTATAATTACAGTATTAAGGGTTTTTACCTTTGTTTATATCTTACAGTTACTCAAATTATTATTTGTCACTCGGTGGCAGTTCCTGTGACTATGGTCATATCACTCATTGGCTAACCTGTTGTCCAATAGTGAAGATTATCAAGTAGTGTATACAAAGCCCCCATATCGGTAGTAATTTAAGAATACAAAAACTTAATCACTGTAAATACAACTAAGAACACATTTAGGGTTTTGAAAATCATTTGAGAAACAGAGAATGACTCACTTTGCAGATTTAGGGTTTTCAGTAATCGGCTCCTCGTTTAAGTTTTGGTGTGACAACTTTAAAAAATCCCGGTAAACTTTGATCGGTACAAGTCCGTGGTAATCGAACGTGATATGTACATCATGATATTTGTTGTGATTATGTGTGATGATACGAATTCGGGAACATGTGACACTGACTATAATAGAAGTATATGCAAGGTATTTACCAAAAACATTGCATTGACGCTATGCGTCACCTACATGGCAAGACAATGTCGTGAATGGATTGACAACTCTGGGAATACGTATTAATAAACATGCATGATTTGTGTGCTATTCTAAACAATATCTGTTATGTCTCGAAGGAATCCAAGAGCACGTCATGGTTAACATGATAGTAATATGGGCCAACGGTGCAAGGTTGGTTTCCTTAGCTTTAAGCAACGTGTTAAATGGGAGGTTTCCGTTTAACAACTCATTAAACATTAGACGATGATTATTAGGCCAACAGTAGGGCTATTTAAGATTCTGAGTTCACGGAACATCTTAGTTACGAGCCATAGACTACGACCTAAGATTCGTAGTCATTCGGAGAATGGGCACGCAAAACGAGGAAATTCCTGGTAAGGGAAACGCCTTTGTTTTGAAAACAATGAAAGACAAGCAAACATGTAAGGAACTATCAATGAAGCCTAAAAACACTTAAACTACCATAACACGAGACTTTTATGGTTAAAAACGTAACCGTGTTCGAATTTCGAGACGGTTATACACGGTTTTTAAAACCCAGTCTTTTGACGCTAAGAACGGGAAATAGAGGAGCTCGTTTCGCAAATCAGAGACACGTGTGGGACCCGAAAATGAACCTAAATGCGCCACCGAAGATAAACATCATCTTTTAAACACGAAAAACGAAGCACGACAAAACAATAGGTGGGGTAGGGGCAACCCACTTTAACCGCCCCACTATTATATATTTTTATTTTTTTTCTTTATTCTTCTCCATTTTTTCTTCATCTTTTCACCTCAAACCTGCACCAAACTCTCAAGAACACAACTGATCTTCCATTAATCTCAACCAAATCAAGATGTTTTTACAAGTTTTAAGTGGTTTTAATGATTTTTTCTCGATTAAACATGATCTAGACCAAGAAGACTCCTTTTAATCCATAAATTTGAATGATTTAAGCATGGTTCTTGGCAAAGTAAGAACACACCAGGGATTCCCTGATGTTATATGGTGGCCAAGATCACAAAACTTTGGCTTTTGATACCTTAATCGACCAAAAGTGATTAACAAAGTTATTAACCGAAAAACAGTGAACCAAGGCTTGATTTACATGGGTTATGGCATGTTTGGATTGTTCGTGTAATATACGTACTGAATATAGAACCCACAAACTTCTGGACTCAAGAAAAAATGCACGGAATCGAAGGAATCGCTAGGTATATCACCGGTAAGGGAAACGCCTTTGTTTTGAAAACAATGAATGACAACCAAACATGCAAGGAACGGTCAATCAAGCCTAAAAACACTTAAACTACCATAACACGAGACTTTATAATTAAAAACGTAACCGTGTTAGGATTTCGAGATGGTTATACACGGTTTTTAAAACCGAGTCTTTTGACACTAATAACGCGAAAAACATGAGCTTGTTTCGCAAATCGGAGACCCGTGTGGGACCTGAAAACGAACCTAAACGTGCCACTGAAGATAAACATCATCTTTTGACACGAAAAACGAAGCACGACAAAGCAATAGGTGCACCCCACTTGAACTGCGCCCCTATTATATATTTTTATTTTTCATTTTTTTCTTTATTCTTTTTCATTTTTTCTTCATCTTTTCACCTCAAACCTGCATCAAACTCAAAAGAACACAACTGATCTTCCATTAATCTCAACCAAATCAAGGTATTTTTAGAAGTTTTAAGTGGTTTTGATGATTATGTCTTGATTAAACATGATCTAGACCAAGAAAACTCCTTTTAATCAACAAATTTGAATGATTTAAGCATGGTTCTTGGCTGAGTAAGAACACACCAGGGATTCCCTGATGTTATATGGTAGCCAAGATTACAAAACTTCCGCTTTTGATACCCTAATCGACCAAAAGCGATTAAAAAAGTTATTAACCGAAAAATAGTGAAACAAGGCTTGATTTACATGGGTTATGGCATGTTTGGATTGTTCTTCGTATATTGGTACTGAATATAGCACCCACACACTTCTGGACTCAAGAAAAATTGCGCAGAATCAAAGGAATCGCTAGGTATATCACCGAAACTCGAATCTAGATTTGGCAGAATATTGTTTGAACCATAACTTGGTCCGTGGGTATTGGATTGAGCTGAAAATTGGTGTGGTGATGTAGGGTATTGACAGGAAGGTCCACGTAAGATTTTAGAATATTTGGGAATTTCTACGATATTTGGTGAATTTTTTACTGTTTTATCAAACGAAATTCGAAAAAAAAATACTAAACGAAGTCAATAAATCACCAAAATTTACAGGAACCCTGAGTAACTTATGGGAAAGGTTCTGGGAAAGGTTCTAGGAGTTTTTGGTAGACGAAAACGCACTGAAACGAAATCGGAAAAAATCCAAAATTTTTACAAGGAGGTTCGGAAATGTAACGGAGTTCCTGGAATATTTTGGGAATTTTAGAAATCGGATGATAAGCAATGTGAATTATTCGGCTAAATACTATTTTACAAATGATTTATTTGAGGAGTTAAAATAACTTTATAAATTCCCAAAATATATTTCCTTGAATCTATATATTTTTATTGATTTCCACAAAAAATTCCAGAATTTTATAAAATATGTAGATTAACTGGGATTTTTCGGCTTTTAAAACGCTTTTTTTAACTAAATTCGGCAGTTACCGGACAACGAACCTTCCGAAACTGGGAACGGACTAAAACCTATTTTGACTATTATTGGAACACCGGGAGTATTCAAGGAGGTTCCAGGATAAGCTGGACACTTTGGGTGTGTTCCACCATCGTTCGGGATAATCCCCGACGACCAAAACGGAAACTCAAATTCGGGTGACCTAGATCCTCCAAACGTTCGAAATTCCTTAAATACTTGATCTTTTCTAAATAACAATATATTGGCACTGTCTAGATCTTAGTGCCATTATCCGAACACGTAGAACAACCGACTTTGGCTGGCACGTGAATCGGTGCCCGGGAGCCAAACATGAAACTAATCATACCCTAACATCCATCACCACACCAAGATACTAAATGTACAATGTGGCCCAAATTATAGGTGTTACCGACATAGCGACTGATATTGGTAATTACTTGCATGATTATTGTTAGAGCGGACCAGCTTACATATACTCCTATTGCTACCTGTGATGCTACTATCCTGTGAGTTTCACTCCCCCACTTTAAAACTGTTCTACTGTTTTCTGGGATGATTTGCATGTTACAAAACTATGTTAATTGCACCAACTTATGAAGATGTGGATTATCTAACACACGAACACCCATGACATTCCCCACTATAAGTGATTAACGTAAGCCGTGGATAGTACTATTGGTCTGACTAACCCAGTTGACGCCGAATGGTGCGATGCCGGCAACGAACAACTGCACACATCCTAAACTCGGTTATGTTGTTAGGCATAACTACACTGGGGCGTTAAACTGCATGTGATGCAGTTAGTGGACCGGGAGTGTCCATGTGACACGATCCAGTGGGCGGCAGTGTCTGTGGTGACACGCCCCAGGGTTATGACAGTCAAGGTTTCACATGTGTCCTCGTGTAATTCCATCTGTGACATATGACCTGTGCAATTAAACTTGTTAACGCATTATGTTACGAAAGAACCAAACCAGTGGAACTCACCGGCTCGTTTAGCTGACCCTTTTTAAAACTAACATGCATTTTAGGTAACTTGAGAGTGGTGTGATCGGTGTATGTTGTGCAAGACGTGTTTATGGGCGAATCCTGATATAGACGCATGCGGCTTAGAAGACTATGTGGTTCATGGGAACACGCAGTTGTAAGATACATGTATGTAATCAACAATTTGTGAGTAATAAAATGTAGTGTCTTTATAAACAATGTGCTTGTACCAGAGGTGTCTGTTGCATCCCATGTTTTTCTTCCGCTGCAAATTGTGGTGTGACAGAAGATAGTATCAGAGACATTGGTTATAGAGAATTAGGTGCCTTTAAGGAAACCTAGACTATAACTACAGGCTCGGACCTTAGTGGACATAATTGGAAAAATTAACCTCTACTAAAAGTAGTTAGTGAACACTGTAAAGTATCCTATTTGCAAGTACCATGATGGCCTCGTGGGGCAAGTGGTTATTATGGTCCGGAACGTAATAACAGACTTGCTCATACGAGGCAGTGTTGGGAAAGTCGCGGTAATAAACACACTTAAATATGTGAAGTGATACATACGTGCAACAAGGTGATAGTGTGTGAATGTTTGTGCGTGGATTGATACATGAATTGGGATTGGTGGATAATACGTTACTACATATGCCTTCGGGATAGGCAGAAAACTAGTATTATAGTCCATTTAACATTCCTATTGACCACATATTTAATATACACTAGAGTTGAATTCTTATCACTCATACAATTGTTACTTATACGTTACGATGTGAGAACTCAAGACTTTAGTACGATACGACTTCACCAACTCTATCCTTATATTGGCAATAACGATGATTATATACCAAAATGATACTTTAAAAAGAACATAGATACATAAGAACGCGTAGGTTGATTTGATAACCTGGGAGGCCGTGTACGGATCCTTACTTCACTTTTCGTTGCTTCACATTCGATTGTTATACAATCGCAGAGTTCAAACATCGTACAAAACTTTTTCGTCCTTGAATTCACGATTCATTTGATTGTCCACTGAATTCTTCTTTTGCTTACAATATTGGCTTTAGCCTTCACGTCATGTGATACTATGATGCTTTGTGGTACTCTTTCGCACATGTTCCGATGTATGTTATGTATGAGTATGACAATCTCCAGGTCATGGAGATGGCATGGAGTGCATGAATAAGTTACCCTTCCCGTTGTCATTCAGTTCCATTGGGTATAAAATTTGTGATGATACAGTTTCCATTAAAACGCTGGCGTTGTGGAACCTTGTTTCGTGTGACCATCGGTTACATTGTGTTCTTTTACGATTATGATTGTTTCGGATTTCAGTTGGTTATTCACGGAAAGTAATATTAGGCCTGAATATCTCGGTGAACGGAACATTGTTCATGTATATGGGTGTGGTGGATATGCTGCGTACTTCCTATATATAAACACCCGGCTACATTATCAAGGTACCGTTACTCAGGACAGACGAGCTTCATGTTGCAATCCGTTCGGTTATGTTTTGGGCAATGCAGTGTTGAGACTTCGCCCCTGTTTGATACGATAGATATTGCCACAATGTCGTAACCATGATACCTATACACGTTGGCAGTGATTCAGAATGAAAGGTAGTTTGGATTGACATTCATCGACCTTTGGGTTAATCCTGGGAAGGTCCTTTTTCGAATGCGTAGTACGACTTTCTAGGGGTAATACACCCTGGTAGTACTCTGTACTGAACTATTTGGATATAGCCGGTGATAGCTTACCCACATCAGTTTACCCAATTATTGATTCATGATAAGTAATGATGTTTCTGTCTTCGGTAAGACAATTCAGCGTAATTTATTTCTTTTGGCTGGATTTGCTAGAACGTACAGTCATATATTCGAAATCGCTACGTTATGACCAACCAACTATACTTATGTCACTGAACGTCGTCTATGAAGCTATTCGGTTAAAGTGTATATTTCCTTTACTAGCTGTTGTTCGCTAATGATACAATCTCTAATTCTTAGTAAGGACGTGTAATTAGCATTGATATTAAGAACCCAAGGGGTTTTACATAAATGAAGAAACTTATCCGACGTAATCAAAGTTCGGCAAGGAGTTGTGTGGATGCGGATCTGATGGTAATAAAACTTGTGGAGGCGAAAACAATTTTGCCCGTATTCCTCATAACCCTTAATACCTCGTATTAACAAGACACTCATAGGTATACGACATTATCCGCGGTCCAATCCAAATGTCAAATTGGTAAATCCCGATTAGGGGTGACGTAACCCTAATGCGAAGTAAGAAAATTATAGTCATGAAATAATCCGATTCATTGCTTCAAATCAATTCAATTCTCCTTACTAACACCGATGAAAAGTGTTGAGGTCCGGTACATGTAGTTACTAATTTGATACACTTTATCCTCTTAATCAATGTTCAGCAATGCTGCGGTACGTTAGCTTCCTATGGAATGACGGCATGTATTTTGGTGATAGAACCAAGTGGCATACAACCTTGAATCTTATCGATTTGGTTCAAACTAATACAAGATAAATCCCAATACCTTGAAGTAATAATGAATGAGTGGTACGAAGTACCCGTAACGAAGCTACCTCCTAATGTATAGTTAATATATATATATATATACAAATATATATCTAATTCGAAGGAAGGTATTTAAAAGAATCATATAAAATTTTTATATATCAAACGATCCCTTATTTTCAGCCTCGCATAACTTAGTGAAAATATGTTCCAGTGAAAGATGAGGTCGCCTTTGAGTAGTATTCGAGTACAGTAATCCGATAACTAACCTATGTGACAACTCGTACCTTAATTTGCAGACTCTAGACCACCGGTTCTTTGGGTCCTTAATTTCGTGACGGCCATACTAAGTATTCATCTCAATAATGGTCGTAGGAGTATTCGGCAAAGGATTACCATTCCTAAGCAGGGCGACGAAACAACCATGAGGAGGAATGGTACTGTAGAACTCGGACGAAAGGAAATGACACTTAAGCTCTGTTTACGCGGGGTCATGACCTGAATTCTTTCACTTTCTGGTACCCCTAAGATACTAAGTTTTGAAGCAATATCACCCGTATGATGGCGGTGCATTCATTCTAGAAATCTCATAAGGGGATACATGGTTCTTTGATTCCTTTTGGTTAAGGATTTTTGTGTCACGATACCTACGACGACCTTGCGATTGGTCTAGAGTAGGGACCAACCCGGATACTTATATGTCTATAAAACATATTGACTCCCCAATTTTACAATAATAGTACCTGGAGAACACCATATGTCTCCTCCTTTTCCTTGAAACATCTGACGAGTCCAAATTTTTATACACAATGTTATTCACAATTCATAGGGATGATCGAAATTACCTTCAGGCCGTTGTAAAGGGTGTTATTCGGTAACGGTCTCCTACATGTATAGGAGGATGATCTATGAGATGAACTGACTTTCATCCGTTGATTGGATACAAAGTGAACGATACCCTACGCTTGTTAATAACCAAGAGTTATGCGTTAAACGGTGTTGCTTGTCCTCGTGAGTATACGAGGAGTACATTCTTTAGATCAGGGGAATATTGTTGAAATACCCCTCGTCTTCCCTTGACTGATTGGTACCTTTAATTGATTTTCATTCGATCAATTTAAATGAGTATTCGCGAATATGATGCTACCGAGAAACCTGATTCTTCGTTATTTTGAGTCACGAAAATTCTTGTGCTACCTAAAGGAACAAGAACGGAAGAAATCTTAAGTATGATACTATACATATTTACATGCATGTGCATTCGTACCACCTAATTCTAAGAATTAGGAACTATCCCGCATGAAGTAACACGGTCAAAACCAAACTCTCATTGAGAGGAATAGTCATGAGTCGTCCGAATAACGTAATCGGTGTCTTTTATGCGCTGAACCCACCTAGGGAAAGCTAAACCATAAATCTAGTAGTCCCGATCATTCCAGATGAAGGGACTAGTGAATCTTCCGAATACGTCCCTCGGATATCATGTCCATCCAGAGGGGGAATTCCGTAATAAGCACGTATTATACA
This sequence comes from Scalesia atractyloides, assembly GCA_947069175.1. Taxonomy (NCBI): domain Eukaryota; kingdom Viridiplantae; phylum Streptophyta; class Magnoliopsida; order Asterales; family Asteraceae; genus Scalesia; species Scalesia atractyloides. The sequence continues at coordinate 51,386,295 of CAMTDV010000025.1, forward strand.
CCTAAAATAAGAAGAAGACTCTGAAGCTACAACTAATTCTCTTCAAACTTTGAGAGTTACTTAACATACGCTACGAATTGTAGATACCTCGATGTGCGATACCATGTTAAACCAAACCAAACGACCAAAGTGTAAATCAGTGCTTGGGCGGATGCATCGACTAGCTGCGAAATGACATTAATAACCTCTATCCGTATCCTAGCTGTCAGCATGTTAGGCTTACCTTGATTGATTACGATTTTCACCCAGCTTTTCTTAGAGTTGCTTCTGTTATTTCAAAAGGTGCCGAGCGATTGTGGATCTATGTTACAACATTTCCCAGCAGCACATATTCCTTCCCGGCCTTATTGAAAAACAGAACTGACTAATACTAAGACAAATAGTCGAGAAACTCAACGACCCTAGTCTTGACCAACTCGGGGGCCAAGGCTTCTTTTCTTGTTCACATTATTACGAATAAGAGACTAACGCGAAAAATCAGATTCAGTGATCAACTGTCCCTATCGGAACTCAGGTGACTATGGATTCGGACTTTAGCACATGGTTTCATCAAACCACATGACTATCCCGATCTAAACCGAGATGGTTTTGCATGAGCCGAACTCGATGAACTCTTACGTTTAATCGGTGATTTATTTTGGCGGAGGTGCCGTGATGGGAAAGCATTATATATTTCTATTCTCATATACCATTTCAGATCATACCATGTCCGAGTGTGACTCGAAAAACCACGAGACCGAGACGGTCAAGTGGTGAGAAATCATTAGGTGACTAGTATGAGCAAGATTAGCCTATGCATTAAGTAATCTTTCAAGAACATGATGAGAAATAATTACTTCTCGTTGTTCCATTAACGATATCCTTTTGAAACGTTAGTGGAGTGTGGCTATGTTCCTACCTTGAGAGGGTTACTCCATTGATGGGGAATCCTGACTCGATGACTCGTTACATAGTCATCTTTTACAGAATTACCCGCATGTCTATGATCAATTATGGTCCCATGTGTAGGGGCATCATGGGGATACTTGTGATCGTTAGACACCCATCACGCCTTAAATATTCTGCGTGATATAGTAGCATTCTAGACGTGGTGTTACTGGAATTAAGACCGTATTGGGTACACACTCTACCGTTCCAGGTATATGGGAATTTTTATACGATTATCTCCCGGAGAATCACATCGATGTTATCAAAGCTACTAAGTATTTCCTTTTGGAAAAGACATAAACAGTTGTACACAGCTAGAGCCAAGCTCCCAAAACTTAACACAAACTGGAATCATTATTATAGAAATTTCATATCCTTACGACGTAATCAGACTACTAGCGCAGAGTACGGGCACACCATTTATGTAAGCGTGCCGATTCGTTGTTAACTCGTGTACATGCTCGCCTTATGGCAGCTTTAGGCTTTCAAAAGCCCTTCTCTTTCTTATTCTCTACCATAGAGTAGGGACTCTCGTGGTCGGTTAGTATTAACCAAATATACCACGTACACGACAACAAGGGAAGACTGTCGTTCACAACTCGGTGAAACCAACTCTATTCCCGTTACACAAACATGCGGAGCCTGGGGCTCACCATTGCGACGTTCACAATGAACTCTTGGGAGGTATCCATACTCCTCCTCTATAAGAGCTGTTCAATAACTATTAAACGAAATTGTAAATGAAACCTATGGTGTTTGAATGGTGAAGAAAATGAATGCGAGGAAAGCATAATAATTGCAGTTATCTGCAAGCTGAATATGTGACTCCTATTCTACTATGAGTCCAACAACACCATCACTTTCAGATTGGAAGTGATGACGAACGTTACTCTTAACAATACGTAGGAATTGTGGATTGACAAATTACACAACTACTATGTAGCACAATTATCATCCCTGTATGATGATGATACTAAACGGAAAGCGAAATTTGCCTGTCAGATGACTGACTGATCTTTCCAACGGATTACTAAACCCGAATTTCGAGGATGAAATTTGTTTAACGGGGGAGACTGGGACAACTGTGAAAAATCCCGGTAAACTTTGATCGGTACAAGTTCGCGCTAATCGAACGTGATATGTACATCATGATATTTGTTGTGATTATGTGTGATGATACGAATTCGGGAACATGTGACACCGACTACAATAGAAGTATATGCAAGGTAATTACGAAAAACATTGCGTTGACGCAATGCGTCACCTACATGGCAAGACAAAGTCATGAATGGATTGACGACTCTAGGAATACGTATTAATAAACATGCATGACTTGTGTGCTATGCTAAACAATATCTGTTATGTCTCGGAGGAATCCGAGAGCATGTAATGGTTAGAATGATACTAATAAGGGGCAACGGTGCAAGGTTGGATTCCTTAGCTTTAAACAACGTGTTAAACGGGAGCTTTCCATTAACAACGCATTAAACATTAGACGATGATTATTAGGCCAACGATAAGGCCATTTAAGATTCTAAGTTCATGGAACATCTTAGTTATGAGCCATAGACTACGACCTAAGATTTGTAGACATTTGGAGAATGGGCACGCAAAACGAGTAAATTACCGGTAAGGGAAACGCTTTGTTTTGAAAACAATGAAAGACAATCAAACATGCAAGGAACGGTCAATCAAGCCTAAAAACACTTAAACTACCATAACGCGAGACTTTTATAATTAAAAACGTAACTGTGTTCGGATTTCGAGACGGTTATACACGGTTTTTAAAACCGAGTCTTTGACACTAATAACGCGAAAAACATGAGCTCGTTTCGCAAATCGGAGACCCGTGTAGGACTTGAAAACGAACCTAAACGCGCCACCGAAGATAAACATCATTTTTTGACATGAAAAACGAAGCACGACAAAGCAATAGGTGCACCCCACTTGAACCACGCCCCTATTATGTATTTTTATTTTTCATTTTTTTCTTTATTCTTCTTCATTTTTTCTTCATCTTTTCACCTCAAACCTGCACCAAACTCAAAAGAACACAACTGATCATCCATTAATCTCAACCAAATAAGGTATTTTTAGAAGTTTTAAGTGGTTTTAATGATTATTTCTTGATTAAACATGATCTAGACCAAGAAAACTCCTTTTAATCAACAAATTTGAATGATTTAAGCATGGTTCTTGGCTGAGTAAGAACACACCAGGGATTCCCTGATGTTATATGGTAGCCAAGATTGCAAAACTTCCGCTTTTGATACCCTAATCGACCAAAAGCGATTAACAAAGTTATTAACCGAAAAATAGTGAAACAAGGCTTGATTTACATGGGTTATGGCATGTTTGGATTGTTCTTCATACATAGGTACTGAATATAGGGTATTGACAGGAAGGTCCACGTAAGAATTTAGAATATTTGGGAATTTCTACGATATTTGGTGAATTTTTTACTGTTTTATCAAACGAAATTCGGAAAAAAATACTAAACGAAGTCAATAAATCACCAAAATTTACATTAACACTGAGTAACATATGGGAAAGGTTCTGGGAAGTTTGGGAGCCTATTGGATGAATTTTGATTCGGATTAAAAATCCGCGTTTTTATGAGTTTTCGGTAGCCGAAAACGCTACTGAAACGAAATCGGAAAAATCCCAAAATTTTACAGGGAGTTCCTGGAATATTTTGGGAATTTTTAGAAATCGGATGATAAGCAATGTGAATTATTCGGTTTAATACTGTTTTACAAATGATTTATTTGAGGAGCTAAAATAACGTTATAAATTCCCAAAATATTTTTCCTTGAATCTATATATTTGTACTGATTTCCGCAAAAAATTCCAGAATTTTATAAAATATGTAGATTAAATGGGATTTTTCGGCTTTTAAAACGCTTCTTTTAACTATATTCGGCAGTTAACGGACAACAAACCTGCCGAAACTAGGAACGGACTAAAACCTATCTTGACTATAATTGGAACACCAGGAGTATTCTGGGAGGTTCCAGGATAAGCTGGACACTCTGGGTGTGTTCCACCACCGTTCGGGAGAATCCCCGACGGCCAAAACGGAAACTCAAATTCGGGTGACCTAGATCCTCCAAACGTCCGGAATTCCTTAATAAATACTTAATCTTTTCGAAATAACAATATATTGGCACTATCTGGATCTTAGTGCCATTATCCGAACACATAGAACAACCGACTTTGGCTTGCTCAAGAAACCAGTGCCCGGGAGCCAAACATGAAACTAGTCATACCTAACATCCATCATCACACCAGGATACTAAATGTACAATGTGGCTTGAAAATACCCACTCGGGCCCAAATTATAGGCGTTACCGACTTAGCGACTGATATTGGTAATTAATTGCATGATTACTGTTAGAGCTGAACCAGCTTACATATACTCCTATTGCTACCTGTGATGCTACTATCCTGTGAGTTTCACTCCCCCACTTCTAAACTGTTTTACTGTTTTCTGAGGTGATTTGCATGTTACAAAACTGTGTTAATTGCACCAACTTATGAAGATATGAATTATCTAACACATGAACACCCATGGCATTCCCCACTACAAGTGATTAACGTAAGCCGTGGACAGTGGATAGTACTATTGGTCTGGCTAACCCACTTGACGCCGGATGGTGCGATGCTGGCAATGTACAACTGCACGCGTCTTAAACTCAGTAATGATGTTAGGCATAAGTACACTGGGGCGTTAAACTGCATGTGACACAATTAGTGGGCTAGGGGTGTTTGTGTGACATGGTCCGGTGGGCGGCAGTGTTTGTGGTGACATGGCCCGGGGTTATGACAGTCAAGGTTTCACTTGTGTCCTCGTGTAATTCCATCCGTGACCTATGACCTGTGCAATTAAACTTGTTAACGCATTTTGTTACGAAACAACCAAACCAGTGGAACTCACCGGTTCGTTTAGCTTGCCCTTTTTAAAACTAACATGCATTTCAGGTAACTTGAGACGGGTGTGATCCGTGTATGTTGTGCAAGACGTGTTTATAGGCGAATCCTGATATAGACGCATGCGGCTTAGAAGACTTATGTGGTTCATGGGAACACACAGTTGTAACTTACATGTAGTATGTAATCAACAATTTGTGAGTCATAAAATGTAGTGTCTTTATAAACAATGTGCTTGTACCAGAGGTGTCTGTTGAATCCCGTGTTTTTCTTCCGCTGCAAATTGGGGTGTGACATTTGGGTTCCTAATTAAACACACAATGCAACAGTATTAGCGTAATAACCCAATTCAAACTTCAACGATAATCGCAAGATCAAAACCTCAACGTAGATGACAAAGTATAGCCTTATTCAGGTAGTACATTGACTTCCGTTGACTTGGTTTCAGATCAAAAAGACAAGATATCGTACCAGTGATTCAGGTTTGTAGGCTGACTACGGAGCAAAGTTTTAAGGCTTAGGGGATTTGGGTATTACATCAGTATATCGAGAGAGAAAGAAAGAAAATAAACGAGTTTGAACTGTCCAATTCTCGTGCCTTTTATAGCTGAGATTATACCTCGTCGTGTCGCGCGACAGGGTTCCTCTTTCACCATCATGTAGCATGACTAGGTGAATTAGGTCATAGGTGGCATGAGTCACCACGTAGGCCTACCACGTGGCGCTACGTGTCTCTGGGTGAAAAATGAAGCGCCGCGTCACGCGACCCCTATTCTTCTTCATCGTTGTATAGCGCGACGAGGCCCAAAACTGGGTTTTCTAGATTTTCATGCTAGTTCTCGTCTTAAGCATCCGGGTCTCCAATTAACGTTCTTTCTAGGATATTTTGGGAGTTGTTACATCCTCCCCACCTTGTTTTAAAATCTCATCTTCGAGATTTACTAGAATAAGTAGGGGTACGATAATAATTCCCAAGTATATTATGGTCCTCGTTTCGAATCCCATTTTACGTTGACCAGAATCAAACCTTTATGTTTGAGACTCTTAACCTTCCTATCTTTGATTTGGAGAGGTTTCTTAATGAATTTTATTTTTTCACTTACCTTTATATCTTGAAGAGGTACCATCAAAGATTTATCAGCTAAACATTTCCTTAGATTACATACATTAAATACATCATGTATACTAGCCATTTCTTCTGGTAATGGTAGTTGATAAGCTACTAGACCAATTCGTTCGATAACCTTAAATGGTCCAACATACCTTGGGCTTAAGTTTCTTTTCTTACCAAATCGAACTACTCATTTCCAAGGAGAAACTTTTAACAGTACTTTGTATCCAACTTGAAATTCCAATGGCTTATGTCAATGATCAGCATAACTCTTTTGATGATCTCGTGTTGTCTTTAACCATTCTTTGACTTGAATTATCCTTTCTGTTGTTTCTTGTATAATTTTAGGACCTGATAATTTCTTTTCTCCTATTTCCATACTAGACCAATTCGTTTGATAACCTTAAATGGTCCAACATACCTTGGGCTTAACTTTCCTTTCTTACCAAATCGAACTACTCCTTTCCAAGGAGAAACTTTTAACAGTACTTTGTCTCCAACTTGAAATTCTAATGACTTACGTCGATGATCAGCATAACTCTTTTGACGATCTCGTGTTGTCTTTAACCTTTCCTTGACTTGAATTATCCTTTATATTATTTCTTGTACAATTTCAGTGCCTGATAATTTCTTTTCTCCTATTTCTGCCGAACATACTAGAGTTTGGCACTTTCATCCATAAAGTGCTTCAAATTGAGCAACATTAATGCTTGTATGATAACTATAGTTATAGGAGAATTCCATTAATGGCAAATGATCGTCCAAACTTCCTCAAAAATATATTACACATGCCCTTTGCATGTCTTCCAATGTTTGGATTGTCCTCTCACTTTGTCCATCAGTTTGCGGGTGGTAAGTTGTACTTAATTTTAGTCGTGTTCCCGTAGCTTTTTGGAAACCTTTCAAAAAATGAAAAGTAAAATGATTATCTCTATCGGAAACAATGGATAACGGAATTCCATGTAATGAAACTACTTCGTCTATATATAGCTTAGTTAATCTTTCCATACTAAAGGTTTCCTTCATTGGTAGAAAATGAGATGATTTGGTTACTCGATCCACAATCACCCATGTTGTGGCGTTACCTTTCCTTTTTTGGGCAATTTGGTAACAAAAACCATTGTTATAAATTTCCATTTCCATACTGGCATTTCTAATTGTTGAAGTAAATCTAAAGGTATCTAGTGCTCAGCTTTAACTTGCGAACAAATTAAACACTTAGATACGTAATTAGCTATATCCTTTTTCATTCATATCTACCAACAATTCTTTCTCAAATCATGATACATCTTGTCACTACAAGGATGCATCGTATACTTAGACTTATGAGCTTCTTCTAAAATTCTATGTTGCAGGTTTCCTTGAATAGGTACCCAAATTCTTTTCCTATGGAATCTCCAAATTCCATCTGTTCCTTTTTTTAATTCCTTCATTGTTCCTAATCGTTCAGCATCATCCTTGATTGTTGTTTCTTGTGTACTTTTCAATTATTCTATTAAATCTATCTGTAGATTTAATCTGAGAGCACGTACTATTTTTGGCTTCTCATTGTACTTACGACTTAAAGCATCAGCTACTATATTAGCTTTACCTTCGTGATATTGGATATCACAGTCGAAGTGACTTAAAATTTCCATCCATTGTCTTTGCCTCATGTTCAACTCTTTTTGCTCAAAAATATGTCTTATGCTCTTATGATTTGTAAAGATGGTAAACTTAATGTCTCCAAATTTTGAGGGCAAAAATTATCGCTCCAAGCTCTAAATCATGAGTTATATAGTGTTCTTCATGCTTCTTCAGTTGCCTAGATGTATAAGCAATCAACTTCTCACGTTGCATTTAAACACATCCTAATCCTAATCTAAAGGCATCACAAAAGACTACAAAATCCTCAGTTCCTTCTAGTAATGCAAGTATCGGTGCATTCGTTAATCTTTGTTTCAAGGTTACAAAAGCTTCTTCTTGCTTGGGTCCCCATTCAAATTTAACAGATTTACACGTTAACTTGGTTAACGGAACGACTATCCGAAAAAAAATCTTGAATAAAGCGTCGATAGTATTCTGCTAGTCCTAGGAAACTTATGACTTCTGTTGGTGACTTAGGGACTTTCCATTTAGTAATTGCCTCGATCTTTGTAGGATCCACAAGAATTCCTTCATGATTAATCAAATGTCCAAAAAATTGTAATTCTTGCAACCAGAATTCACACTTAGAAAATTTAGCATAAAGCTTCTCTTTTCTTAACAGGGTTAAAAGTACGTGTAGATGCTTAGCATTTTCTTCTTCTCTCTTAGAATGAATAAGTCTATCGTTTATAAAAACGATTACAAATTTATCTAGGTACTGTTTACATATCCTATTCATCATGTCCATAAATTTTGTTGGAGCATTTGTTAGACCAATGGCATAATTGTAAGTCGTAATGACCATACCTAGTTCTGAAAGCAGTTTTAGGAATGTCCTCTTCCTGTACTTTCAATTGATGGTATCCTGAGCGTAAATCAATCTTGGAAAAACATCGAGCTCCTTGGAGTTGATCAAATAAATCATCAATCCTCGGTAATGGGTATCGAGTTTTTATTATGACCTTATTCAATTCCATATAATCGATACACATACGCATCAAACAATCCTTCTTCTCGACATACAACACAGGTGCTCCCCAAGGGGGTGAACTTGGTTGTATAAAACTTTGGTCTAGCCATTCATCTAATTGCTTCTTTAATTCCAGCATCTCCGTCGGTGCTAACCGAGAAGGGGCTTTAGCAATTGGTATAGTTCCAGGTATCAGAAGAATTCTAAACTCTACTTCTCTGTCAAGCGGTAGTCCAGGTATATCTTCTGGGAAGACGTCGGGGTATTCCGATACTACCGGAATTTCTTTCAGTTCCTTGCCTTTAGTGTTAATGATCACCGAGACCATATACACTATGCCTTGCTTCTGAGCATAACTTGCAGCTTTCATCACATAGATGAATTTGGTTGACTTGGTTGGCTTGTCTCCTCGGATCATGATCATAATGGGTATTAATTTTTTATTATGACCTTATTCAATTCCATATAATCGATACACATACGCATCAAACAATCCTTCTTCTCGACATACAACACAGGTGCTCCCCAAGGGGATGAACTTGGTTGTATAAAACTTTGGTCTAGCCATTCATCTAATTGCTTCTTTAATTCCAGCATCTCCGTCGGTGCTAACCGATAAGGGGCTTTAGCAATTGGTATAGTTCCAGGTATTAGAAGAATTCTAAACTCTACTTCTCGGTCAAGCGGTAGTCCAGGTATATCTTCTGGGAAGACGTCGGGGTATTCCGATACTACCGGAATTTCTTTCAGTTCCTTGCCTTTAGTGTTAATGATCACCGAGACCATATACACTATGCCTTGCTTCTGAGCATAACTTGCAGGTTTCATCACATAGATGAATTTGGTTGACTTGGTTGGCTTGTCTCCTCAGATCATGATCATTTCTCCTGTTGGCGTACGAATCTCAACAGTATGTTGATCACATAGAATTCGAGCATGATTGGCTACTAAGCAATCCATTCCTAATACTACATCTAATTCAGCTAGATTCATTGGTAGCAGGTTTGCTGTGAACTTATGTCCTAATAACTCTATCTTCCCTCCTTGAAGTACTTCGCATATATTGGTGGAGTTTCAGTCTGTCGTTTCTACCGTACAAGCTTGATGTAACACCTCGCAAAAATATGTCCAATAAGATGAAGACACGTGTCCTAAACCCTAAGCGTGAAAAGTTTATTTTTAAAAGGGTTAAAAGCGTCATCGAGCAAAGCTAGAACCTTCAGGTGGTTTACCGACGAACCGGGAGATTTAAAATAGTTATTTTATACTCCCAAATATGCAAAATATCATTTATGATGGCATAATAACAGATGCGAGTCCTAAGATACGTATATATAAGTTGAAGGGCCAAACGTGTCAAAATTTAAATTTTGTTTCGTTGATAAACCGCTTACGGACCGTAAGGGTCCCATGCTTACGGTCCGTAAGACCTGAATCTGGGCGAAATTTTGCTTGCCCTCCACACATAAGCTTCCAAACCACCTTATTCGAAACCATGGGCTACATGCTTGCTCACTACTCGTCAAAGGACACCTGGAGACATCCTACAACACTTGGTAACACCTGGATTGATCTTGAGAAGGTCCTTGGCACTATAAATAGGTGCTTCATGCTACCTTTCATCCTTGCACCTTTCAAAATAACTTCTTCCTCTCTTTCTTGGCATTCTCTGGGATTCCTGATAAAAAAGGAAGCCCCTCTAAGTCTATTTTCGTGCTAGGACCAGTGGTAAGTGTTCCTAGCCACTCTAGTTTGGTTTTTATGCGTTTAAAGGCCGAAAGTCAAAGTTGCCGCAAAACGGCTTTGACCTTCGGCTTAGACCTAAACGGTCCAGCCATTGTTCGAGGCGAATGTGGCTACGTGATCTTAATTAGGTGGGTGTTAATCCCTCAAAAGGGCACCTCGTAATTACCATGTTTACTTAGTTATTTGTCGGGTCAAAGAAATTGATAATAAAAGTCAAACTAGTCAGATTTTAAATAAAATCAAATCTGATAATGTAGAGGTTATAAAACATGTTTCATCACTTTAATAACCTGGTAGATATTATTAGAACATGTCTAACCATGTTTAACCCGACAATTCTGAGTTTAGGCTCGGTTCGCAACCGAAAGTCGCAAAGGCTTGATTTTTGCTTTGACTTTCAGTTCTGACCCAAATTAGCTTATTCCTTGATGCCTTAGGGTTCTTTTGTGACCATATTATGTTATAGAATAACCCAATGAGGTTATAATACTTGGTCACTTAGTAATCTAAGATCATATGCTTGTTTCCGTTATTATGCTTAAAGTTGACTAGTATGCCCTTTCTGTCAAAAATGAGACTTTTTAAGGTAGTTGGACATGCAAACGAATTAGGTACTGATTGGTAAATATATTTAGAGTATTTTGATGCTCCAAACCTCGTCATAAACTGAAGTTATATAGAAAAGCGAAATTCATGCCTTTATAAGGACTAGAATGCCCTTTAGCACGAACATCACGTTTAAAACATACTTTTAACACGAAACTCTTTACCTACTGTTATGATATCATATTTAGGAATTATTGGGATGTCGGGTCAGATTTATTTTTGACCTTAGCCTTGACTTCTTGCATAAAGCTTATAAATGACGATAGTACCCTTTTTGCAAATTAAATGAGTTTTACACATAAATATCATGCAAAACTTTTGGCTACTGATATATTATGATAAATAAATTATTTCGAAGCCTCAAATCTGGTCATAATCTCATAATCACTTAAACTTCGGAATTATCGTCATTTACCAACTTTTACACTAAATAAGCACATAGTTTGACTTTAAACTATATTTAGCAACCAAGACTTGTTACCTACTGAATTTATAAGTTATTTTAAGTATTTTACAGTAGGGATAAGACATGAGCTCAGAATCCCAATGAGTCCCTAAAACCATATGTGAAATGACCAAAATGCCCTTACGGGGCATAGTTTAGCCATATATATATATGTATGATATCCTACTGATTTAATATCATAAATTAATTATATTCACAGAATGTTTATGACCAAAACTTCAGTTTGCATGTAAACCCATTTTATAAACCTTAAAATGACCAAAATACCCTTTTAGGCCCTAATTCGGTTTCAAGACCTTTAGGGCATACTTGTGGACATCCCACTGATGTTATAACATATCTTGAGCATAATAACTTAGGAAACTTGTATATGACTTATCGGTTATCCTTACATGCTCATACGCGTTCGGTTCGACTTTTGTGACTAGTTTTCACGAACGAACCGAAACGGGTCTAACCTTGGCATCTTTACTTCAAAATCCAGAATGTGTTTAGTTTAGCCATATTATACAAGTCTTCATATTTGTTGGGTCTAAATTACAATCCTTATGGTCACCGCTTATTTTAGCGTTTTTGAACCGTGATTCATCTTATAGGCTAACCGGTCTAAGTCCTCGACTTAAATAGAGTTAGTATCCTAATAGGTTGATAAAACCTTTTATACAGATTAGGTAGCCCGGTAGAAGATACCTTGATACGGTCTTAAGTATCATACGGCTGAGTAGTGCTTACACATAAACTCGGGTATATACATTTAACTTATTTTCCCTTATACGGGCTTGGGATACGGTAAATTATTGCCGCTTGGTCGGGTATGGGATCATTTACTCGCATTGTGATTAATAACTCCGCATGACCCGTTTTAATCTGTTTTGTTTGATAACATAAGCTTTGGGGGTTAACGGCCATGTCCTTGATATCCTCGGCTCGTTTAAGTTATTAATGGCCACGACCTATACACGGGGTGTAGGCATACACCTGACAGATGTAAAATGCTAAATAAAATACCCACAAGGTTGGGAAATAACTCCTTTGTGGGTTCTATAAGTGGTGAGTCAGTTAATCATGACCGGTTTCTAAACCGGCCCTAAAAGTATGACAAACATGTAAAACTGTATACAAGATTATAAATATGATTGTCCCAAGTTATAAAAGATTTTGTGCCTTGTGCACCTGAATGAACATTTTCAAAGGCTTACAAAATAAGTCAGTTATTTGTATTTACCAGTGAAAACTAACGTATTTTCCAAACTCTAAGTGACAGGTACCTCACGAAATAGGCTGGAGCTACTTGGCATAATAAGAGGACTTTGCAAATCCCTAGATGCCTTAAGTTTGTGGAACTCAGTTTTATGTATTCATTTATAGATCCGCATGTGGATCCTTTTTACAACCGTCTGTATATTATTTTATTCGTACTTTGAACTTTTGGGTTGTAATAGTAATTTTATTCCAAGCCTTATGCTGTGCTATAACTGTGTATAATTGACTATGCTGATATCAATTACGTCACCATACTCCCCACCGGGCCCACTAGGTTATACGTGGAAATCGGGGTGTGACAGGTTGGTATCAGAGCCAATGTTGAGTGAATTAAACACTAGCCTTTTGTGTTTAATCTCAATGACACAGTAGCACATTCTTTAGACTTTTGAGTCTAGACAACGACTTAGGATTATTCTTAATCTTTATTTGGTTTATATAGATATTGTTATTTGTATTTTGACAGGCTTCCATATAAGATGCCGCCACGTGTCAGAGGAAGAGGGAAAGGCCCAATGAGTGGAGGATCGTCTAGCCATGCGGGGCCTTCTCACCGCCGTACACCTTCAAATCATTTAGCTCCGATTCCAATGACGACTAGAGACATTCATTGGAACCTGCAAGGCGATTCGTTTCACTAAGCACTTCGCCATCTTACCACCATTCTTTTGGGCCACAACAACCACAAGAGCCACAACACTCTCACCATTCACAGCATTCGCTGCAACCACCCCAATCCATCATTCTTCCCATCATTCGCTCTATCTTTCACCCTATTCTCTGAGACAGTTTAACCCTAACTGTAGGAACGTCCACGAATAGCTCGGGAACCTAAGTTTGCTATCTATTGTCCAATTAGGCGGAAACTAATGAAAAGTTAATCAAATAACAAGAATTACTCATTTAAAGGTTGTTTTCATTGATCTAAAGCTCAATACGTTCAAGAACCGGATCCGACAGAGCTTCGCCATCTCTGTGCCAAAATCTCTGAAGTTACAAATGAAATCACCAAGGCACCTATTTATAGACTTGCAAGTTCGCTCATGGAGACACCAAGTTCGCCCGAAGATATAGCATGTTCGGCCGAACATGGTATGAAGTTCGCCCGAACTTGACTTCCCAAGTTCCTTCTCAAGCGAACTTGCTTACAAACTCACTTAAATACGCCTCATTTCTCACAGATTAAGCCTTATTCACTCAGACTCGATACATAATGACATTCATGACGAAGGCAACAGACATATGCACCAACAGACTCCCCCTTGGATGTTGTCGTAGTCATCTTGATGTAGACATCCTTTTGATATCTGCACAAAACAGACTCCCCTTGACATCTTCCTCTTGGATAACGTCTGTGTCATAGTTTCTCTTGAATGCCTTGTATCCATTAGACTTGATTAAGCTCCTGAGTCTTTATCTTTTCTCTTAAATAAAAACTTTAAGATCCAAGCTCCTCCTAAGATGCGAGCTATGCTCCCCCTTGCTTTGAGCTTTACTTTAGTCACGTTTCATCCTGCTCCCCCTAAAACTTTGCTTCTTATTCCAAAGTTTTTAAGCATACTAGAACACGTTTTAGATTTAAAACTTTGAAAATTTTATAACATTTAACAATTCAAATTTTAATCTCCATTTTAAAACCTTTTTAGTTATTCATGTTCAACTTAATGACCTTGAAAACTTCTTACATTTAAAACCTTGATCATTCTCATGATTTTCAATCATTGAAATCCAATTAGTTGACCAAGTCCAAGTTAATGACCTTAATTAACCAATATTGTCTAACCGAGTCCAAATTAATGACCTCAAGTTGACCTGATATGAAAACACTATTTTGTTCAACTTTAAAAGTTTCAAATTAATGAACTTTCTTTTGAATTTTTCAAAACTTACCAGACTTTGAAGATCCGTTCTCCAACATTGGCTCATTGAAAATAATGAAGAAAGAAAATCTTTTCGAATTTTTGTAAGTTTATTCTAAAACACACTGAAAATCTTTTTGGTTTTATCAACTATAAAGAAATAAAGAAAGTAAACTATGTACAAACATATTTACAGACATTTTTTTGTGAATTCGTGTCTAAGGATCATATCAGTTGTTTGAGACATATCAGCAATACTGTTGACCTTTAGATGAATTTTAAGTTTTAAACTTGTTTACCTAGATTGTCATATGTTTGTCCTCTTAAACTTCATCACATTTCTCATTTGTTCCAAGTTATGTTAAGGTAAGAATTTTGAACTTGACTAAACTATGGTTCCCACCTCTTGAATATACTCCCGAATCCAGATTCCATAGATTTCATCTTACAGGTGAGTATAGCGTAATTGATATCTGTATTTGGGTTATGCGAGACCTTGAGAGCTTAGGTTAGTACTACCGTACCGACAAAGAGATGAAGGCTCCTCTTTAAGATGTGTTCCACTTAAGGAATCTTCTAAGCATTGCAAATGATTAGATCTTTCGATTCTTTTCAAAATTTGCATGCTATATTGGGGTTTTTAGCAAAAGCATTATAGAAGTTCTAGGCTATTGCTTCCGCAAAATCAGAAGAACTTGTATAATACCCCAGATATCAATCATCTATAAAGACCTCGTATCTCAGAATCAGGCAACCCTTCATTCAAAATTTCAGAGTACTAAGTCCATATATCCAAGATGTGTTAATCCACAAGATTAAGAAGTTGTAAAATTTAGTTTATATCCCGGCAACAATCTACTGAACGTGTAAAGCCTATCGACATATCCACAGTAAGACTTGTTTATCACTTTTAAACTTTACAAATCTTTAGCATACTGTGATAGTCCAGTGATGTACTATCATTTCCTTTTTGACAACAAATTCTTTTTGTCTTTTTCATGTTTTTGTATTTTTTGAATTTTTCAATGTTTTTGACTTTTCAACTTTTTCATATGTTTTTTATTTTTCAACAATTTTTACAATTTTCTTACTCCCCCTAAAATCAAAAACATATTTTTGGATTTTAGATTTAAAGAAATTCTTCTAAAAAATGTAACAAACCAATGTGGATCCCGTGACCTCGTCGTCCGATCCTTTTTCTCAATCCTGTATCTTCAATTGTTTAACAAACAATCATTAAACTCATATACACTTGTAAAAGCATTTTGAACTTGTAAGAACTTTTTAAATCGGTTTTTCTGTTCAACGGTGTGGATTTTCATAATTTTGACTTTTCAAAATTTCTTTTTAACAACCACTTGTAATTTCAAAAACTTTTCTTCTTAACTACCCCCTCAAAATGACAAAGATATAACATTTCTGGATAAGTTAAATACTCATGGAGCTCCGCTTTCCTGTATCAACTTTGATAAAGTGGATCTCGGAACTCCTGCACACGAAAGTAACTACTTGAAAAAAGAAACCCAAACCTTTTTGGTCTTGGGTTGAACTTAATAATCATCGTAATCAAATTCGTAACCATCATCATAATCAAAAAATTCATCAAACATTTTGTTCAATTTCAATTTTGAAACTTTTTCGACCTTTTCTTTTTCTGTCTGTTTTAGAAAATCATTTTCCAACTTTGAAAGATCATTTTTAATGACTGCTTCATTTGATTTTACATTATTAGTCTTAGCAGTAACAGACTTTCCATTTTCAGACAATTTCCTTTTCGCAACCTAGGACTATGACATGAATCTTGCTTTTTTGATATAAAACCGTGAATCATCATTTTTGTTTGACTTTGAAGTTTCATCTTTTACAAAAACAGAGTTTTCAAACTTTGATTCATTTAGGGGTTTTATTTCAGAAACAGATTCATTTTTGGATTTTACAATCTCTGGTGGTTTCTGCTTTTCTTTTTTTGAAACATTTTTGCTTCGTGAAAACATAGGCTTTAGATTCAGGCACTTTCGAGCAATATGACCAATTGTATTGCATTTAAAGCATGTCCTTGAATCAGTAACATTTCCACAAGTGGATTTTACACCACTTGTGAGCTTGATCTTAGCCTTATCCCGAAGTTCTTTCTCCTTTTTGAACTCATCATTAGATTGCTTACCAATCTTACCTTCTTCCTAAACTGTATTTGTTCCATACACAAACTTTATATGTTTACCTTTGTATTCCTGAAACCGCAACTTCTGGTTCTTTCTCGGCTCATCTTCTTTTTCCTCCAAACTCAATCTTGCTCTCCTGTTCTCAGGAAAATCACCACCAAACTTTCGATAATTGTTAGCATTCCTTTTGTTTTTAGAATAGAACTTCTTTTGGTTTTTATTGAGATCATCTGACGAAACTTCTACAAGTTTGAAAATTTTATCAAGTTGATCCTCTTTCACGTTCCGAATCGGAAAGCTATCATCGAAGTATAATATATCAGAATCCTTAACTTTGTACATGACAACATTAGGATCATCATTTAGATCATTCAGATGCTATATCGTCATTTTTGGACTGTGACTCAGAACTGTTATCGTCAGAATCATTTCCCAAAACTTTCTTTACCACATTTTCTACCACCGCTTTAATGTCATCGTTTGATTTCGTAAAGTCTACGTCAATGTTCTCAGGCAATTGATTTTTCAATTTAGTTAAAAGTAGTATATCAAAAGCCTTTTCTACTTCATCAATTTTTTTGCAAGAATAGTTTTCAAGGAATGGTGAAGGAACACTTCCGTATTCTTTACACTTTGGTTTACCATCATTTTCCTCCGATTTGATCGTAGGAAGAATGTGATCAATGACATAAGCGTTTGTGGTGTAGCTTTTCAAAAGTTGTCTTACCCATTTTGTTTCTATCTTCATGTCATGAAGCTCACGTTTTGTTACGGCAATAGTATTAATGTACATGCTAATTGCCTCTTGTTTTTCAATTACCGTTGCTTTTAATATTTTTTCATTTTCAGCAATTTTAAGATTAGCTTTTTGGACATTTTTATATTTGCTTTGTATTTTGTCATAAGCTTCTTTCATGTTTCTGTAATCATAACGAAAAGTTTCGTTGTGTTCAGTTAACTCTCTTATGACTTTGACTTTATCCAGACAGGGTTCACAAGGACTTGCGCACTTTGTGCAAGGTTTTTCAACCTCCACAACTTTCACAACTTCCTTTTCAGACATGCTTACCTCAGCTTTTACCTTTTCGGCTTCTGCTTTCAACTCTTCTTGTTTTTGTGTTTTAAGGTAAGCTATTCCTTCTTCCTCTGTTTGTTGCATGTATCTTTCCAGAACTGCATTTTCCAGGATAGCTTCTTCCTCAGCTCTCTACATTAATGCTTCTTGAATAGCATTTTCGATAGCAACTTCCACAAATGATGTCTCAGATTCATTCACAACCTCTGCCATCATAGCAACACCACTCTTTTTTCCGATGTATTTGTTCCAATCGAAACCATCGTCTTCATGATTGGCAACAAGAGCTTGTTCAGCTTTCTTTGCAGATTTATCTTCAACTTCAACTTATGTTCTATTCGGATATGATTTGTATTGCAGCGCTTTCTTGTAATATCCGTTACCAGTCCCAAAAGGGTTTTGGTTTCCACTAGCTTCTTGGTTATGGCATTCATGTTTGAAGTGCCCTTTTTGTCGACATCTGAAACAAGTAACTTTCGTTTTGTCGAAACAAAGTTTATTGCTTGAGTTACCAATATTCATTCCAGTGAGTGCTACAAACTTTGAAACTCTTTTGATAATGGACGCAAGGCTCCATTTGATATCCATCAACTCCAATTCTTCTTCGTCTACCTGATCATAATCTCCTGCCGTCATTTCTGCATTACCGATCTTTCCAGCAACAAGGCTTTCATATGATTCGAGAATGGTAGCGAGAAGTGCTATGTGTTGTTTAGCCACCTTTTCTGGAAATACATTCTTCAGATCAACTGCTATGTTACACTGGAAAACATTTGAATTAGAACTAGCTTGGCTTGTCTGATTTTGGAATGAATAGCTTGAATTAGCACTAGAATAGCCAGAATATGGAGAACTTTGATTGGGAGAAGAATTTGTATTTGCACTAAATGCTGTTTGAATTTTCGGGCTTTGAATCAGAGTATCTTGAATACCTCCTTTGTAATAGACACCGACATCTTGAACAATATTAGCGTTCTTTGACTTTGCAATCTTCATCAATTCCATTTCATGACCCTCTAATTTGTCTATGAAAGATGACAACTTGAAGTGTCTCCAGGATGGACTATTCTTCAGAATCGTCAGATATGTCGTCCATTCTCCTTCTGGAAGTGCATCGGCCAACTTCTCGATTTGCTCTTCGTTAGTTCTTTTGATGTCATGTCTTCGCATCTGGACCATGAGGTGACAATATCTATCGATCATTTGCTTCATAGTTTCACCTTCGATCATCGTGAAGATCTCGAATTCTTTCTTAATTAAGGCCTTCTTGCTCTTAATCATTTCATCACTTCCTTTGAATTTGTCACAAAGAGAGTGCCATAATTCTTGCGAAGTATCAAACTCTGGTAACAGTATCAAGATATCTTCCTTAACCGATTGTTGAATCAAGCTAATCATTTTCTTCTCAGCGACATAATTGTTCTTGTCGACTGCTGAAAACTTGTTCAATGGAAGATCTTGATCACGCTCATCCTTTGGCCATTTGTAGCCATCTTCAACTGCAACCCAGCTGTCGACTTGGTTTGCTTGTATCCAATTCACAAACTTTTCCTTCCACCCTTCAAATTCGTCTATACTCATTAGCTTTGGCGGTTTCTGAGCAGTACCCATTTCGTTGTCGATATTCATGTGGTTCACCGCAAGAGTATTAGCATTGGATGAAGAAGCCATTTGTGAAACGAATACGTGGTGGAAATCTTCCATTTCGACCTTCGGAAGACTTATCTGGAAAACCGATCAAAAACACTTGACAACTGATTAGTAACAGACAAGTTCGGTCGAACTTGTGTGAAAATCAGTTTTTTGATTTCAGCTATTAACAAGTTCGGTCGAACTTAGGTGAAAAAGATTCAAAGTTTATCAATTATACTCAAGTTCGGTCGAACTTGAGGTGACTTTTTGAGGAGAATTCAACTTCGAGCAGACTTGTGATTTTTTAAGAAAAAACAGGTAAGTTCGGTCGAACTTAAGAAGGATTTTCAAGATCTTAGCTAAGTTCGAGCGAACTTAGGCCTATTTTCAACAATCTTTATACAAGTTCGGTCGAACTTGACAAAATTGAAGAATGTTTAGCTGAGTTCGAGCGAACTTATGTTTTAATTCCTTGAAAAACCTATCAAGTTCGGTCGAACTTGATTAAATTCAATTAGATTTTACTCAAGTTCGGTCGAACTTGGTCTTAAATTCGTTCCAAACTTTTTCCTAAACATGGTTTTTGCAACTTTTTGATATCAAAACAATTGAATTTGATGTCTAAACTCTCAGGGGTTTATCACAAGTGTATTTTACATGACATATTCAATTTTTAACCAATTTTGTCCTTGAATTCTTCAAAAATGTGTGAAAATTAAGAAAATAAGAAGAATGGAGGGGAAATAGAGTGATTCTTGTCTTGATTCCAGCAAATTTAGGTATCCAGGCTCTGATACCACTTGTAGGAACGTCCACGAACAACTCGGGAACCTAAGTTTGCTATCTATTGTCCAATTAGGCGGAAACTAATGACAAGTTAATCAAATAACAAGAATTACTCATTTAAAGGTTGTTTTCATTGATCTAAGGTTCAATACATTCGAGAACCGGATCCGACAGAGCTTCGCCGTCTCTGTGCCAAAATTTCTGAAGTTACAAATGAAATCACCAAGGCACCTATTTATAGACTTGCAAGTTCGCTCATGGAGACACCAAGTTCGCCCGAAGATATAGCATGTTCGGCCGAACATGGTATGAAGTTTCGCTCGAACTTGACCTAGTCAAGTTCGGCCGAACTTGACTTCTCAAGTTCCTTCTCAAGCGAACTTGCTTACAAACTCACTTAAATACGCCTCGTTTCTCACAGATTAAGCCCTATTCACTCAGACTCGATACATAATGACATTCATGACAAAGGCAACAGACATATGCACCAACACTAACGATTATATTAACTCACTAGCGGGTCATAACCTGTTGGGTCCTGAGGATCACTTCCCCGAAGATATGGATATGGATGATGATCAAGATCCATCTAAGCCGCCTTCGGGAATGCCCACGCATCCCATTGACATATCTAGTGGTTCTTCCTACACAGGATCACCCTATCATGGACCCGAGAATTTGCTGAATGGTGGGGACAGTGGAAATTCGTGAACACTCCTTCCTCTCACAACACCCCACCACAACCTCCATTGGAGGAACCGCATTTTCAAGTAATGACACCATCACCACCACCACTACCAGAACAGGAGCAACCTCCGCCGCCACCAGAACTGCCAAGGAGAAGAAGGAATGCACGCATGTCCGTGCAAGGGGTACACGTTTTACAACCACTCAAGGTTCTAGTAACTATCCTCCTATTCCTGAAGATCCACAAATGGGTGGACCTTTGAATCCGATGCCGGAAATTGATATCACACCGGCCACCTTTGCACCTCAACCACCTCCGATGGGTTATGATAACCCAATTCCTACCTACCCGCCTACTACAGAGTACAATCCATTCGAGCCTCAAGCTCCTGCTGAGTTTAACTACCAACCCCCTGCTATCGACCCCTACATAGAAGCAGCCAACCATAATGCTCTCTATCATTCAACTTTTCCTCCAATATACCCAACGGGGTATCCTTTCTATACTTATCAACACCCTTTACTGCAGCAACCTCAACCTCCACCTCAACAACAACAACCACCACAACAATGAGAAATTCTGCAAAGGGTGCAAGAAGTAGAACGTAGAGTGGAAAGAGGTGAAAAAGAATAATAAGTTTCTTAATAATCTTGCAAAATTTATCAGAGGAAAAAGGAGTGGCGATTGAAGTTTTTCTTTGGTTTTACCTTGTATTTGCTATTTAAATTAAGTCCCTGCGTGGACATTTCTTTTTAGTACTAGTCCCTGCGTGGACATTATCCTTATGCTTTAGTCCCTGCGAGGACTTGTTTATTTTCTTCCAAGTCCCTGTGTGGACAATCCGTGTTATTTAAAAGACCCGTTTAGGGCAGTTTTGTAACGCTAGTAGTATTAATGAAAAATCTTCTTTTGAAAATTTTATTGCCTCATTGTCCAAGCAATCATTTCAGTTTTATTTGATCTACCAAGAAATTCCAAAAGATCCTCTTAATGAGATAACCTAGCCTATGTATCAATACGAACATGGCTATGATGGTAAAATCCTCTTAAGACAATAAATCCTTGTTAGCATCCAGAACATGTTAACATTCCTGGCAGTGTGGCTTGAGAAACCACACCAGCCGTCAAAATATTTGGATTCTTCCAAGCATTAATATAGCCTAAATGATCTTTATGATTCATGGCTGATACCATCCAATAAAATGTTAATAATAAGACATTCATAGGTGATAATTACTCGTTCTTCCTGCGAGGCAAACTGCATTGTTTTCATAACTATGACAGTTGTAGTTTATAAGTCTCTGTCAAAAGGCAATGAACTATGTTCAAATCCTTAAAACTTACGATCCAATAAGATCGTAAATTATATTGTCCAAGTGACAAGGCCCGGGTTCCATGAAAAAGTAACTATGCAGCAATGACAGCTTCGACTCATGTTCTCTATCAAACTTATATAAAGGGTTATATCCTGTTTAAATGCCCTTAATGGTTCAATTGTAAACTAGACTAACTATAGTAAATCTTAAAATTATTATTTCCCATAAATACTATATCTTTTAGCCTATATGGTTTATCAATACCAAGGCTAGTAAAATACCAAACGTGATGATCTGCTATATGACCACTAAATAGGTTAATATTATTTGGTATATAGCATTCAAAACCTCACCATGTCTGGTTCTGATGAAGCTCATAGTCATCCGGTAGAAGGGAATGATAATACAAGAATAAATATCATTGGAGCTGAACTGCAAGCTCTGGTAGACGTAACAGTTTCAAAAGCTGTGGATAGAGTACTAAAGGAGTCGAGTAGTTCTCGCTCCAAAACTCACTCTAAAACCCATTCTAAACCACAACTGTCAAAGAAAGATGAATCTGAATATTCATCCAATCGGAAAAGTGAATCACACAAACAGTCTATGGATGATCAGACACCACGTTTCGGCAAAGGTTGTACATACAAATACTTCATCTCTTGCAAACCAAGAGACTTCATTGGAAAAAAGGGGCCATTGATTGTATGAAATGGCTCGATGAGATGGAAACAGTGGTGGATATAAGTGGTTGTGCTAAGGAAGATGTGGTTAAGTTTGTTTTGCAGTCATTCAAGGGCGATGCCCTGACGTGGTGGAAAGCGTTGATTCAATCCACCGGAAAGATTCCTCTATATAACCTCTCTTGGGTTAAGTTTATAGAGTTTGTTAAAGAAAATATTGTCCACAACACGAAGTGGAAAAGGTTGAAGCTGACTTCTTAACCTTAACTATGAAGGACCTGGACTGTAGATCATATGTAACCAATTTCAATGCTATGTCAAGGCTTGTTCCTTACTTGGTCTCTCCTGAACCAGAGTGCATCGCGCGCTTCATAGGTGATCTAGCCCCTGAAATCAAAGTAAACATCAAGGCCGCAAAACCTACCACTTATAGGTCAGCTGTAGACTTATCCTTATCCCTCACAGTGGATGTGATCTGGAGTAGGTCTAGAAAGACCTTAGATGAGGGAAAGAGGAGGAGAGAAGATGATCAGGTTCATCAGTCCAACAAGAAGAAAAAGGAAATTATGGGTTTAAGAAAAACCCAAATCAGTCAAGTGACAAGCCCTTGTGCAAGAACTGTAACAACAGGCACTTTGGGAAGTGCACCTTAGATCCACAGACCAAGCCTTGTGGGATTTGTAAGAAAAAGGGGCATAAGACATTAGAGTGTAGGGATTTGAAGGAGGCAACTTGTTATGGTTGCAATGAGAAAGGGCATATTAAGACTAACTGCCCAAAGAATGCTAAAAAGCCTGATGAGGCTAGGAAGACAAATGCAAGGGTGTTTCAGATGAATGCCAGGGGGCAGTAAAGGATGACAAGGTTATAACAGGTACTTTCCTCATAAATGATATCTATGCTAGAGTTTTGTTTGATTCAGGTGCAGATAAGTCTTTTGTAGATCTTAAGTTTAGCGAATTATTAAATCTGCCGGTTAAAACTCTAGACATCAAGTATGAGGTAGAGCTTGCTGATGGTACCTTAGAAACTGCCTCGACGCTTCTGGATGGATGTTATATAACCATTAAGAATCATTATGTTCTGTTATCACTTCTGCCAATGAAATTGGCGGGGTTTGATGTAATTTTGGGTATGGATTGGTTATCACGTAACGAGTCCCAAATTACTTGTGATAATAAACTTGTCAACATCAAAACCCCTTCTGGAGAGTCGGTCACTATTCAAGGAGATACACACCACGGACTGCCAGATAATGTATCGATACTTAAAGCATCCAAGTGTTTAAAGAAAGGATGTGTCATCTATGTGGCACAAGTGACATTGGACAAACCAAAACCAGGGATAGGAGACATTCCAGTCATCTCTGAGTATCCAGATGTATTCCCGGATAAACTACCTGGATTACCTCCTGAGAGGCAAGTAAAATTTAGGATCGACATCATACCGGGAGCAGTACCAGTTGCACGAGCCCCATACCGCTTAGCACCAACTAAAATGAAGGAACTAAGAACCCAATTAGATGAACATCTGGAAAAAGGTTTCATTCAACCCTGCTCGTCACCATGGGGAGCCCCTATACTGTTTGTTAAAAAGAAGGATGGTTCAATGCGTTTGTGCATTGATTACCGCGAGCTAAATAAGGTAACGATCAAGAACCGCTACCCATTGCCCAGGATTGATGATCTATTTGATCAACTTCAAGGGGCAAGTTTCTTTTCAAAGATTGACCTAAGGTCGGGATACCATCAACTCTAAGTAAGGCTGATGATGTGCCTAAAACCGCTTTTCGAACAAGGTACGGCCACTATGAATTCTTAGTGATGTCTTTCGGACTCACTAACGCACCCGCAACATTCATGGATCTCATGAATAGAGTCTGCAAGCCATACCTGGATAAGTTTGTCATCATATTTATAGATGACAAACTTATCTACTCTCGTAGTCGAGAAGATCACGAGAAACGCCTTCGATGTATCTTAAGACTTCTACAGCAGGAGAAGCTTTATGCTAAATTCTCCAAATGTGAATTTTGGCTTCGCGAAGTCCAATTCCTTGGACATGTTGTTAGCGAGCGAAATATCGAAGTGGATCCCGCTAAAATATAAGCAATCATGAATTGGGAAGCACCTAAGACACCGACTGAAATTCACAGCTTTTTGGGATTAGCAGGATATTACAGAAGATTTATCGAAGACTTCTCAAGAATAGCCGCACCTTTAACTACTCTGACCCGCAAGAATATAAAATTTAATTGGGGTCCTAAGCAACAGGAGTCCTTTGAGATCCTCAAGCAAAAATTGAGCAATGCTCCAGTTCTAACCTTGCTAGAAGGTGAAGATGAGTTTGTTGTTTACTGTGATGCTTCACACACTGGCATGGCTTATGCAAAGGGGTAAAGTAATCTTCTACGCATCACGACAATTAAAAGTGCATGAAAATAATTACACCACCCACGATCTAGAATTGGGTGCCATTGTATTCGCACTTAAGTTATGGAGACATTATTTATATGGAACCAAATGTGTAATTTACTCGGATCACAAAAGTCTCCAACATTTGTTTAACCAAAAAGAACTCAATATGAGGCAACGACGTTGGATGGAAACTTTAAACGACTACGATTGCGAGATTCGCTATCATCCTGGCAAAGTGAATGTAATCGTCGATGCCCTCAGCCGAAAGGAAAGAGTCAAACCTATACGTATTAATGCCAAGAGTATTGAACT
The DNA here is from genome assembly GCA_947069175.1 of Scalesia atractyloides. Classification (NCBI taxonomy): domain Eukaryota; kingdom Viridiplantae; phylum Streptophyta; class Magnoliopsida; order Asterales; family Asteraceae; genus Scalesia; species Scalesia atractyloides. The sequence continues at coordinate 51,411,867 of CAMTDV010000025.1, forward strand.
TAAGACCAGTTTAAATGAGAAGCTATTGGCAGCACAGAAAGAAGCAATATTGGAAGTTAACCTTCCCGATGAAAAAACTAGGGGCAAGTTTTGATCAGCTATCACCTGGGAAGGATGGAATCCTCAGACTAAATGGTCGAATTTTGGTTCCTATTCATGGAGGACTTAGAGATATAATCCTTCAGGAACCTCATAATTCAAAGTACTCGGTTCACCCTGGGGGTGACAAAATGTATAAGGATTTAAAGCGAACTATTGGTGGATGTGTTTAAAGAAATCCATAGCCACCCATGTAGCAAAATGTTTGACGTGCTCTCATGTTAAAGCTGAACACCAAAAGCTGTCAGGACTACTACAACAATTAGAACTTCCCACATGGAAATGGGAAATGGTAACCATGGATTTTATCACCAAGTTACCCAAAACAAAACGTTGAAATGATACAATTTGGGTCATAGTTGACAGATTAACTAAGTCAGCTCATTTCTTACCCATCAAAGAGACTCATAGCTCTGACATGCTAGCCCAGATATATGTAGATAAAATTGTGTCTCTCCATGGAGTACCAATATCTATAGTATCCGATAGGGACACTAGATATACATCTCATTTTTGGAAAAGTTTCCAACAATCTCTAGGCACTCGATTAAATTTTCGTACCGCTTACCATCCTCAGACGAATGGGAAGAGCGAGCGTACAATTCAAACCTTAGAAGATATGCTCCGAGCATGTGTTATTGATCTAGGAGGCAGTTCGGATGATCATCTTCCTTTGATTGAGTTCTCCTAAAATAACAGTTACCATACCAGCATTCAGGTTGCGCCTTTTGAAGCTTTATATGGGCGAAGATGCAGAACGCCTGTCTGTTGGGCAGAAGTAGGAGAGACCCAATTATCCGGACCTGAGATAGTCCTAGAAACGACAGAAAAGATTGTGCAGATTCGTGATCGTTTAAAGGCTGCTAGAGATAGGCAAAAGAGCTACGCAGATAAAAGGCGTAAACCTCTAGAATTCAAAATTGGAGACAAGGTCTTGCTAAAAGTGTCTGATGCGTTTTGGTAAGAAAGGCAAGCTAAGCCCAAGATATATTGGAACATTCGAGATAATTGAACGTATTGGTAGTGTGGCTTATAAGCTGAACTTACCTCAAAAGCTTAGCGGAATTCACAATGTGTTCCATGTATGCAATTTAAAGAAATGTCTAGCTGATGAATCGCTAGAAATGCCATATGAAGACGTGCAAATTGATGAAAGCCCGAAGTTTGTCGAGAAACCAGTATCGATTGAGGATTGTCAGGAAAAGAAGCTCCGAAGAAAGCATGTACCAATCGTAAAAGTGAAATGGGACGCCCGTAGAGGCCCTGAATATACGTGGGAAGTTAAGTCCACTATGCGACAAAAATACCCACACTTGTTTCAGTAAAATCTCAAGGTCGAGATTTCTTTTAAGGGGGTGAGGATGTAACACCTCGCAAAAATATGTCCAATAGATGAAGACACGTGTCCTAAATCCTAAGCGTGAAAAGTTTATTTTTAAAAGGCTTAAAAGCGTCGTCGAGCAAAGCTAGACCCTTCGGGTGGTTTACCGACGAACCGGGAGATTTAAAATAGTTATTTTATACTCCCAAATATGCCAAATATCATTTATGATGGCATAATAATAGATGCGAGTCCCAAGATACGTATATATAAGTTGAAGGGCCAAACGTGTCAAAATTTAAATTTTGGTTCGCTGATAAACCGCTTACGGACCGTAAGGGTCCCATGCTTACGGTCCGTAAGACCTGCATCTGGGTGAAATTTTGCTTAGCCTCCACACATAAGCTTCCAGACCTCCTTATTCAAAACCATGGGCTGCATGCTTGCTCACTACTCGTCCAAGGACACCTGGAGACATCCTACAACACTTGGTAACACCTGGATTGATTTTGAGAAGGTCCTTGGCACTATAAATAGGTGCTTCATGTTACCTTTCATCCTTGCACCTTTCAAAATCACTTCTTTCCTCTCTTTCTTGGCATTCTCTGGGATTCCTGATAAAAAAGGAAGCCCCTCTAAGTCCATTTTCATGCTAGGACCAGTGGTAAGTGTTCCTAGCCACTCTAGTTCGGTTTTAATGTGTTTAAAGGCCGAAAGTCAAAGTTGCCGCAAAACGGCTTTGACCTTCGGCTTAGACCTAAACGGTCCAGCCATTGTTCGACGCGAATGTGGCTATGTGATCGTAATTAGGTGGGTGTTAATCCCTCAAACAGGCACCTCCCAATTACCACGTTTACTTAGTTATTTGTCGGGTCAAAGAAATTAATAATAAAAGTCAAACTAGTCAGATTTTAAATAAAATCAAATCTGATAATGTAGAGGTTATAAAACATGTTTCATCACTTTAATAACTTGGTAAATATTATTAGAACATGTTTAAACATGTTTAACCCGACAATTATGAGTTTAGGCTCGGTTCGCAACCAAAAGTCACAAAGGCTTGACTTTTGCTTTGACTTTCAGTTCTGACTCAAATAAGCTTATTTCGTTGATGCCTTAGGGTTCTTTTGTGACCATATTATGTTATAGAATAACCCTCTGAGGTTATACTACTTGCTCACATAGTAATCTAAGATCATATGCTTGTTTCCGTTATTATGCTTAAAGTTGACTAGTATGCCCTTTCTGTAAAAAAATGAGACTTTTTAAGGTAGTTGGACATGCAAACGAATTAGGTACTGATTGGTAAACATATTTAGAGTATTTTGATATGGTCATAAACTGAAGTTATACAGTGAAGCGAAATTCATGCCTTTATAAGGATTAAAATGCCCTTTACCATGAACATCATGTTTAAAACATAATTTTAACACGAAACTCTTTACCTACTGTTATGATATCATATTTAGGAATTATTGGGATGTCGGGTCAGATTTATTTTTGACCTTAGCCTTGAGTTCTTGCATAAAGCTTATAAATGACGATAGTACCCTTTTTGCAAATTAAATGAGTTTTACACATAAATATCATGCAAAACTTTTGGCTACTGATATATTATGATAAATAAATTATTTCGAAGCCTCAAATATGGTCATAATCTCAGAATCACTTAAACTTTGGAATTATCGTCATTTACCAACTTTTACGCTAAATAAGCACATAATTTGACTTTAAACTATATTTAGCAACCAAGACTTGTTACCTACTGAATTTATAAATTATTTTAAGTATTTTTATAGTAGGGATAAGACATGAGCTCAGAATCCTAAGTGAGTCTCTAAAACCATATGTAAAATGACCAAAATGCCCTTACAAGGCATAGTTTAGCCATAAACCATAAATCATATATATATGTATGATATCCTACTGATTTAATATCATAAATTAATTATTTTCAAAAAATGTTTATGACCAAAACTTGAGTTTGCATGTAAACCCATTTTATAAACCTTAAAATGACCAAAATACCCTTTTAGGCCCTAATTCGGTTTCAAGACCTTTAGGGGCATACTTGTGGACATCCCACTGATGTTATAACATATCTTGAGCATAATAACTTAGGAAACTTGTATATGACTTATCGGTTATCCGTACATGCTCATACGCGTTCAGTTCGGCTTTTGTGACTAGTTTTCAGGAACGAACCGAAACGGGTCTAACCTTGGCATCTTTACTTCAAAATCCAGAATGTGTTTAGTTTAGCCATATTATACAAGTTTTCATATTTGTTGGGTCTAAATTACAATCCTTATGGTCACCGCTTATTTTAGCGTTTTTGAACCATGATTCATCTTATAGGCTAACCGGTCTAAGTCCTCGACTTAAATAGATTTAGTATCCTAATAGGTTGATAACACCTTTTATACAGATTAGGTAGCCCGGTAGAAGATCCTTCATATGGTCTTAAGTATCATACGGCTAAGTAGTGCTTACACATAAACTCAGGTAAATACATTTAACTTATTTTTCCTTATACGGGCTTGGGATACGGTAAATTACTGCCGCTTGGTCGGGTATCGGATCATTTACCTGGATTGTCATTAATAAGTCCGCATGACCTGTTTTAATATGTTTTGTTTGATAACATAAGCTTTGGGGGTTAACGACCCTGTCCTGGATATCCTCGGCTCATTTAAATTATTAATGGCCACGACCTATACACGGGGTGTAGGCATACACCTGACAGATGTAAAATGCTAAATAAAATACCCACAAGGTTGGGAAATAACTCCTTTGTGGGTTCTATAAGCGGTGAGTCAGTTAATCATGACCGGTTTCTGAACCGGTCCCAAAAGTATGACAAACATGTAAAACTGTATACAATATTATAAATATAATGGTCCCAAGTTTTAAAAGATTTTGTGCCTTGTGCACCTGAATAAACATTTTCAAAGGCTTACAAAATGAATCAGTTATTTGTATTTACTAGTGAAAACTGACGTATTTTCCAAAGACTAAGTGACAGGTACCTCACGAAATAGGCTGGAGCTACTTGGCATAATAAGAGGACTTTGCAAATCCCTAGATGCCTTAATTCTGTGGAACTAAGTTTTATGTATTCATTTATAGATCCGCCTGTGGATCCTTTTTACAACCGTCTGTATAATATTTTATTCGTACTTTGAACTTTTGGGTTGTAATAGTAATTTTATTCCAAGCCTTCCGCTGTGCTATAACTGTGTATAATTGACTATGATGATATCAATTACGTCACGATACTCCCCGCCGGGCCCACGGGGTTATACGTGGAAATCGGGGTGTGACACTTGACTAAGCTCAATTAACGGTTGATTAAGTGCTTGACAGAATGTAGTATTTATAAAACTTTGATTTGCACCAGATCCAATAATACTTTAGCATAGATGTCATGGACAACAAACGTATCGGCAATCACGTCAAGAATCATTGCTGCCTCTTGGGCCGTAAGTATAAAAGCTCGTGCATTCTTCTTAGCTCCGTCTGCTGCTTTTGCCTTGTTGTCAGGTGCTTTAGTCAGTTTTGGGCAATCCGGACGGATGTGTCATGTTTCTCCACAATTGAAACTGACACTAGTTTTTCTTCTACATTGTTCCTCTTTATGCCCAGGTGTTTTACATAAATTGCAATTCCAAACACACCTCCCTGAGTGTTTCCTCTTATATAATTTACAAAAAGGTTGTGCAGATGATTGCCCAACTCCTTTCCTTCTGTAGGTATTAATAGAACGAAATCCTTGGGTAATTTTATGGGATAATTCCTTTTCCTTGTTTTCTTCTCTCGTACGGATCAATCCGTCTGTCAAAGTATTGGTAAGTTCGATCGTTTCCTCAATAATCCGAGGTCTAGCTGCTTTGACTATATCACAGATTTCACTAATTACTCCCAAAATATAACAAATAATTAGTACAGGTTCTGGCGAAGCTAGAGTTGGTACCATTCTTGTATATTCGAAAAATTTTGTCGTATACTCACGATAGTTTACATCAGACATTTTATGTTTTAGGAACTTATTAGCCGTCTGTTCCTTTTCATGAGGAGGACAAAATTTCCTTTCTGTCATTTCTTTAAATTCCTTCCAATTCATGGCATAGGCCATGTCACTTCCTTTTGCCTGAAGAAACGTATTCCACCATTCTAATGTTTCTTCCCTAAAGAGATTAGAAGAATACATTACTTTATCTTCTTCGGCAGATTTACTGATCTTAAGAACAACTTCAGTCTTTTCCAACCATCGTAGAGCAGCCATGGCTCCTTCACTGCCTACGAATTCAGTTGTCTTACAGGCTAGAAAATCTTTATTATTGCATCCGAAAGTTATTGCGTTCATTTTCTTAGGAAATGGAGCCTTGATAATCATATCATTTTCTCCATTGACACTGTGGCTAAAATCATTGTTATGCTTACGTTCGCTACTCATAGCTTTATTATTTTCTATAGGCACAAGATTTCTAACAACTTCGATAATTAAAGCTATTGCATCTGCTATTCACTAAGCTATTATATTCTCTATGGAACTTTTATCCAAAGAGTTCACATGATAGTTCTAGACAAATTGATTAACTTCATTCGACATTTGTACTATAAACATATATTAATATCACAGAATAAGTAATAAAATAATAAAAATATCATGAACACAATTAGTCAAAGTATACTATCAAAATCGTCGATCATTGCGACATTTACTCTTTTTATATATTATGCTTCATATATATATATTAGTTTTTTTATCTTGTATACCAAAACACAGGAAGTGTGTATATATATATATATATATATATATATATGTCACACCCCGACTCACAAAGGAAGACAATTGCAGGGTGCGGCCGACACATGGTAATTCTCGATAATATAAAAACATGATATCACATAAAAAGGGAACATCGGTTACAACATACTAATAGTATCATATTACAAACCACAGTTCAAGTACTTTACTACGAGCTACCACAGCTCTTATTCTGCTACAGTTTACTACCCAAGCCATCCACACGCACGTTCCTTACTCCGATTTAGTTTTACCTGAAATGCATGTTAATTTTGAAAAGGGTCGCTAAACGATGCATGAGTTCCACTGGTTTAATTGTTGTGTAACAATATGTGTTAACAAGTTTAATTGCACAGGTCAAAGTCACAGATGGAATTACACGAGAAAGCAAATGAAATCTTGATTGTTTTTGCCTCGGGCCATGCCATCACAAACACTGACGCCCACCGGACCGTGTCACCCAGGCACTCCCGGCCCACCAACTCCGTGACGTGCAGTTTAATGCCCTAGTGTAGTTATGCCTAACAACATAACAAATTTTAGGACGCGTGCAAACCTTGTTGTCGACATCCTGTCTGGTGTGGCCTGGGTTTGTCAGACCAATAGTACTATCCACGGCTTACGCGAATCACTTGTAGTGGGGAGGTAGATCGTGTGTTAGATAATTCACATCATCACATGCAATTAACACAGTTTGTAATATGCAAATCACCCCAGAAAACAGTAAAACAGTTTAAAAGTAGGGAAGTGAAAACTCACTGTGCAAGTAGTGATCTCAACACAAGAGTGATCAAGCAACTGGATCAACTTTAATAACACACATGCAAGTATGGACTCAAATCAGTATCTAAGTTGGTAATGGTTATAACTTGGATCAAGTCAGGAGTTTTTACTCCGGATTGAGTCCATAGGACACTGGTATGGTGATGGATGTCAGGGTAGTATTAGGTTTCAGTTTGGCTTCCGGGCACCATTTCGCGTGCCTGCCAAAGTCAGTAGTTTAACGTGTTCGGATAATGGTACGTGAATACCAATAGTGCCAACACATTGTCATTTAAGAATGATTAACTTTTCATTAAGGGAGTTTGAGTGTTTGGGGAGTGTAGGTTGCCCAAATTTGAATTTCCATTTCACCCTCGGGAAATTCTCCCGAACTGTCTTAGGACACACCCATAGTGCCCAACTTGCCCGGGAATCTCTCGGAATACTCCCGGTGTCTAGATTTAATATTTGTCGGGTTGGGTCAGTTCCCGGTTCCGGCAGGTTCGTTATGCAGTAAACTTCCGAAATTGATTTAAAATAACCTATATTTAATTCCATAAATTCCCATTTACTCTGTAATTTGAATAAAAATATGAAAATTTTAATACAAGTTAGTAAAAATCTATAGATTATGGGCAAAATAATATCGGAATTTATTTTGGCTTTTCCTTATTTAAATAAATTATTTTTAAAACACTTTTTAATAAAATAATTAAAATTAATTATCATCAGTGGTCCAAAAATTCCCAAAAAATTCCATAACATCCTTTATACGTCCAGGAACTTCTCAGAAAATTTGAGATTTTTCCGATTTGGTTTCTATGCGTTACGGCTACCAAAAACTCATAAAAACGCGGATTTTTAGCTCAAATCAAAACTCAACCCATGGACTCCAAAAATTCCAGAACATTCCCCATATGTTCCTTAGTGTCTCTGTTAAATTTGGTGATTTATTGAATTCGTTTCATAATTTTCCAAAATTCTTTCGGTAAAACAGTCAAAAATTCACGAAAAATTTTAGAAAACTTCAAAACTTCAAAACTTTTACGTGGACCTTTCTGACAATACCCTACATCACCACACCAACTTTCAGCTAAATCCAAGTATCACGGACCAAGTTATAGCTAAAACAAGATTCTGCCTATGCTATTTTCAGTTCTCGGATGGTATACCTAGCGAAAGCTTCGATTCCAAGCGCTTCTTGTGAGTCCAGAAGTGGGGGGGTGCTATATTCAGTACCTACACATCAAGTACAATCCAAATATGCTAGAACTTAGATCAACCAAGCTTTATTTCATGGTTTTTTCGGTTAATTGAATAGTTATGCGATTTTTGTCGAATTGGTGTTGATTCGGGTATCAAACCCCAAAGATTTGTGACCATGGCTGCCACATAACACCAGGGAATTCCTAAGGTGTTCTTATTCAGCCCATAAACTTGTTTAAACTTCCAAATTTCATGGATTAAAACGAGTTTTTCGGGTATAAATCAAAAAATATCAATCAAAACCACTTGAAACTCATAAAAGTAGCTTGATTTAGTGAACAATTGGAAGATGATCAGCTGATTCAAGTGTGGTTATGGCAGAATTTTTAGGGGATTTGTGGATTTTTATGGAATTAAAAAGAAAAAAACTTTTTTTATATTAAATAATGGGGGGAGCGGTTTAGGGGTGGGTACCATGGGGACACCTCGTGCTTCCTATTACGTGCTAAAAGATGATGTTTACCTTCCAGGTTGCGTTTAGGTTCGTTTTCGGGTCCTGAACGTGTTCTCGATTTGCAAAACGGGTTCCGTTTTTCGCGTTTTTAGTGTCAAAAGACTCGGTTTTAAAAACTGAGAATAACCGTCTCAAAATTGGAACACAGTTACATTTTAATCATAAAAGTCTCGTATTAGGGTGGTTTAAGTGTTTTTAATCTTGATACATCGTTCCTTGCACATTTGGTTGCCTTACGTTATGCTCGAAACGAAGGCGTTTCCCTAACCGGGAAGCTGCTTCGTTTAACTTCAAACCTTATGTCACAGTCTATGGCACAAAAATAAGTTGTTTCTGGAACTCGGAATCGTAAATGATGCTACCGATATCCTAATAATCAACGTCAATGTCACACCCCAACCACGTAAAACAATAAATCATGGCAGAAACGTTGGGGAGTGTCGTAACAAAATTATTGTTTCAATAACCATTGCACATAAGTTGCGTTTCATTAATTAATATTGTTTACATTGTCTTGGATAAACGGAAATACAACAAAGGTTAAGCTATTATTCTGATTTTATATCACTAAGGCCCAGTCCGCCCTAAGTGTAGCTAGCTTAACATCAAAATTTGCACCTAAAACATATGTGAAAATAAAGTCAGCAAAAAAAATTGCCGCGAGTACATAGGTTTTGTGTTGATGCTTCATGGCTTTGATTATTTTATGAAAAGTTTAAAGTAATACAAAAGTTGCCATGAACCATAAAAAGTCTCTTTTATAAAAACCATATGAAAATCAATATGATATAAAAGAAATAATATAGGGCTAAATAGATAACCAAAAGTAAGTTTTGTCTTGTGTAAAACTGTTATGTCTTGTATTTTGTTTAACATGATTTAGATAATGCTACAATATGTAAGGTAATAAAAGCACTTATATATAGGAAGTACCATCGGCGTATCCACCATGCTTTTATCACATTACATACGTCACACTATTTAAATCATTCATCATAAACCAATCATCAAAAGCCTTGTGTAATACAAAGTAATGTAAACAATGTCGAGTAAATCATTGTCATGTAAACAATGTCGAGTAAATCAATGCCATGTAAACAATGTCGAGTAATTCAATGTCGAGTTGTACAGACTGTTTGCATTTATTGTTAAGACATATATTATGGGTTGTTGGCGAATACATTCAAGCCTTGTTGACTGTCGGATAAACCCCTATCCGGTCAAGGGTTTATCAATGTTCATCTGATTCTGTCATTCCCTATGGTCACTTCCAAATAAACCTAGGAAGCGGGAACGGGATTGTCAATCCTATGGTACCATTACATACTACCGGTCGACGTGATCAATGTTAATGAATGTATCATTGTCGAGTTCAACGCACCAAAATGTCAAATAACAAATATAAGCATGTCTTGAAAATGTCTTTGAAAATGTCTTTGAAAACCATGTACTACTATGCTAGGTCAACATACATAGCAAAAATGTCTTTGAAAAACCAATGTGTTAATTATGCAAATCAACATGTAAATCAAATGCAATAAAAGTCATGTAGTATATGTACTAGTAATCAAAGCATGTAATATGTCAAGAAAACACGAAAGTAATCATAGGCACAATATGTTTCACCCTAAAATATTTGAAAACGTAAAAGAGGGGGAATATGCACTTGATATTGCAAGTATCCTTGATCTATTGAACTAACAAAGCTCGGAAAGTCAAGGAATCAAGTGGCACCTAGTATGGAATCACTATGTTAATAAATCGGAGCCTAAATCGGGAGATCGGATAAAATGAGGTCTTGTAAACCAAATAAGTGTTGGAACTCATATGATATGGTTTAACAAAGCCTACATTCTGATTTGAAAGCAAATCCTAAGTGCTTACGACCCGTTACGACTCGTTAAGGTAGTTTAAGCTACTTTAACGTGTCGTTTGCGCAAAAGCGTGTTCGTATGGTCATTACTAGTCCTATGATGAGTCTTATATGCCTAAACATGTTTAATAATGTTGCACAATCAGTTTAAGTGTTAAAATTTAGGTTACATATGCTTAGATTGAAATTATGCGCAAAAATGGCATTTTGGTCATTTTCCTAAGGAATATAAACTACCTCTCATACAACTACTTAAACGAAGTAACCATAAGGTATAACCCTTGGAGGTTATTCCCTATACAAGTATGGCCACAAAATATGCTTTGTCGGATCCTAATAATCGGCCAAACGAGTCGGGTTCGAAAGTCTAAGCGATTGTCAAGAGCGTTTGACTTACGACCCTAAATAAGCACTAAACTAGAAGTGACGAGTTAGACATGCTAAAACATGTCTAACCTAAGTTTTAAAAATTTTTTTGATATCAAAACAATGTGTTTTGATACCTGGAAATAGTTCCATCGGATAATGCGCATTTATCGCATTATTGACAGAAACTTTGGCTCGTCACAACAACTAGTTAACGTGGTAATCAGTAGGTATCATCGCAAGGACTATAACCATCGTGATTACGATCACGTTGCAAAGTTCAAATGAACTTAGTCTTGACCAATTCATGGTCAAAGCCAAAAGTCAAACACTATTTGACTTTTAGCTTGAAATAGCTAAACAAGCCAAGGAAGAACACTTACTTGTGTTCTAGGAAGAAGATGAACTCAGGTGGGAGGCCTCCAACAAGTGGTAGCAACTCCTCTTAGAGTGTATGATGAGAAAGAAAAGAAACGAGCAATGGATGAATGGAATGGAGCTTGCTATTTATAGGAGTTCTAGGATTGTAGGATTATTACATGTGGATTATGTATTCTCCAAGGAATGATCTCCACCACACAAGTGTTAGGGAGTGATTTGAGGACTTGTTGAACACTTAACCTGGTCCCCAAAACATAAAAACAATCAGACAAAACAAGTTGCAAATAGCTGGAAGCTGGCTGGAAAGTTTTTGCTGTCTGGGCTTGGTTACGGACCGTTTGGGGTCTATGCTTACGGTCCCCGTAAGCACCCCTGCAGGGACCAAGTTTCTCAAAATGGCACAACAGGCCCTGAACTTAATTTGTCGCGTTTAGGCACTTCTAATACCCGTTAACCTCATTTTCAAACTTCATAAGGATGAGAGAGCATAAGGAACTTGAAAAATGCTCAGAAATGTTTCGGATGTCGTTTCATTAGGTCGGACGGTTGCTGTTTTCGGTTAATTACGGTGAAAATCATAAGAATGCGCTAATAACCGTAAATACGTAACGAATGGCATTTTTGCATTCCAATCATTAAAATATGATATTTTAATGATTACAAAAATTTTTGGATGTCCGTACATATTCCGGATAGCGAAATACGCGAATTGGCAAAGTTTCGCAGATTTTGCAAAATAGCCCATAGAGCTGAATAAACATGTTTTCGCCATACCGAACCCTTCAAAACTTATTTCTAAGTTATATAAAGGGTATTTAAGGTATGTTAAGCTTATTCCCTTGTCTCGGAGTGTAAGTTGCATTAAACTGATTAAATTTACGTAATGGTTTGCGATTTCACATCAAGAAAATGTTTAAAAGATTGAATTTGAACAAGGATTAAAAATACACAAATGTCATAAGTAAATATACAAGACTCATAAAATGTAACCCAAAATTTTATTGATATAATATTGTCAAAAACAATACAAAGATTAGAAAGCACAGATGTCACAGTCTCCCCTACTTCAGGAAATTTCGTCTCGAAATTTAGCTTGAGGAAGCTGGTGTGAAAAGATGCGGATATTTCGCCTTCATTTGGTCCTCTCGTTCCCAAGTAAACTCTGGGCCACGTTTGGATTCCCAGCGAACTTTAACAATCGGTATACGTCTGCGCTTTAACTTCTTGACTTCACGTTCCAATATTTCCACGGGTTTCTCAACAAAATGAATCGTGTCATCAATACGAATTTCATCAAGAGGAATGTGGAGGTTTTCATCAGTTAAACACTTTTTAAAATTGGATACGTGGAATGGTGGATGAACATTTCCAAGTTGTGGAGGTAGCTCAAGTTTGTAGGCCACTTTTCCGATTCTCTCAACGATCTTAAATGGTCGAAGATAACGTGGCGTAAGTTTTTCTTTCTTTCCAAATCTAATCACTCCCTTCCAAGGGGATACCTTAAGTAGGACGTGATCACCGACTTGGAATTCCAGAGGCTTGCATCGTTTATCCGCGTAACTCTTCTGACGGCTTCTAGCTGTCAGAAGGTTTTCGCGAATTAACTTGACTTTTCCGTCATGTCGTAAATAAATTCAGGTCCAGTGAATCGAGATTCACCAATCTCATTCCAACAGACAGGTGAACGACATTTTCGACCATAAAGAGCTTCAAAAGGTGCCATATCGATGCTGGAGTGATAACTGTTGTTGTAGGAGAACTCGATTAATGGTAAATGTGAATCCCAACTACCACCAATTTCAATCACACAGGCTCTTAGCATATCCTCCAATGTCCGGATCGTCCTTTCAGATTGTCCATCCGTTTGAGGATGATAAGCAGTGCTCAAATTAAGCTTGGTTCCCATGGCAGATTGCATTGTTCTCCAAAAGTGAGATGAGAATCGAGCATCGTGATCAGATATGATGTCCAAAGGAACACCATGACGAGATACTATTTCATCCACATAGATTTTGGCGAGTTTGTCAGCGGAAAAAACCTCACGAATGGCTATAAAGTGTGCTGACTTTGTTAGTCGATCAACGACTACCCAAATGGCATCATGTCCTCTAGGTGTACGCTGTAATTTGGTAATGAGATCCATGGCAATGCTTTCCCATTTCCAAACCGGAATCTCTGGTTATTCAAGTAAACCAGAAGGACACTGATGTTCGGCCTTTACCTTTAAGACAAGTAAGGCATCTGGAAACGTACAAAGTTATGTCTTTCATCATACCCGGCCACCAAACTGAGTACGAAGATCCTTATACATTTTGTCTACACCAAGATGAATTGAGTAACGAGATTTATGAGCTTCGTTCATAATTAAAATGCGGAGATTGTCTAGACTTGGAACCCACAAACGGTTTCAGATAATAAGATAACCCATTGTATTTCGCTTCGAGTTAAAGCTAAAGATGTTGTGGTATTTCATTACCCATAATGCCTTGCGTAACACAAGTATGTTGAGCTTTAAGAATGCGTGTCTGGATATCAGATTGAACTTGAATACAATGAAGCTTGACACGTTCTTTACGACTAAGAGCATCAGCTACGACATTCGCCTTACTAGGATGGTAATGAATTTCGCAGTCATAGTCGTTCAGAAGCTCGACCCAACGTCATTGTCTCATATTAAGTTCTTTCTGATTAAAGATGTGTTAAAGACTTTTGTGGTTCGTGAAAACCACAATTTCGTACCGTATAGGTAATATCTCCAAATCTTAAGAGCAAACACAACAGCACCTAACTCAAGATCATGAATGGTGTAGTTCTTTTCGTGAACCTTCAGCTGTCTTGATGCATAGGCTATAACTTTGTCTCTTTGCATGAGGACAGAACCGAGACCCAAGTTAGACGCATCACAATATACAACGAAGTCGTCGTTACCCTTGGGTAAAGATAGAATAGGATCATCACAAAGCTTCTGTTTCAATGTCTGGAAAGCTTCTTCCTGTTTGGGTCCCCACTCAAAAGGTTTATTCTTTTGAGTTAATGTAGTGAGGGGAACCGCAATCTTGGAGAAGTTAGCAATGAAACGGCGGTAAAACCCGCGAGACCCAAGAATGAACGAACTTCAGTAGGAGTAGAAGGTCTATTCCAATCCTTGATTGCACTGATCGTTGAGAATATGTCCCAAAACTGAACTTCCTTAAGCCAAAATTCACACTTGGAAAATTTGGCGTAAAGTTGTTCTTTCTTTAGGAGTTCCATTGTTAAACGAAGATATTGTTCATGATCGGCTCATGTCTTGGAATAAATCAAGATGTCATCAATGAAAACAATGATGAACTTGTCTAAATAAGGCTTACAAACCCTATTCATCAAGTCCATGAAGATGGCAGGAGCATTGGTTAAACCAATGGGCATAACAGTGAACTCATAATGACCGTAACGAGTGCGAAAAGCTGTCTTGGGAATATCTTCTTCCATTACACCAAGCTGATGATACCCAGAACGTAAGTCGATTTTCAAAAAGCAAGTAGCACCCTGTAGTTGGTCAAAAAGAACATCAATGCGAGGTAGGGGATATCGATTCTTGATTGTGAGTTTGTTAAGCTCACGGTAATCGATACACATGCGAAAAGATCCGTCTTTCGTTTTCAGAAATAAAACAGGAGCACCCCAAGGTGAAAAACTTGGACGGATAAATCCTTTGTTAGAAAGTTCCTGAAGCTGTTTCGATAACTCTTGCATCTCAGACGGTGCAAGATGGTAGGGGGGTTTGGCTATCGGGTTGGCACCAGTTACAAGGTCTATATGGAACTCAACTTGACGAGCAGGAGGTAAACCATGTAGCTCCTCAGGAAACACCTCAGGATAATCCCGAACAACATGGATATCTTGAATAGTCTTGCCCTTGCATTTCTCCTCTACGATATGTGCCAGGAATGCAACATAATTCTTTCGTAGGTATTTGTAGGCTCGGGCACAAGACATGAGTTTAATGCTACTAGTGGATTTTTTTCCTCGAACTTCCAGAATTTCACCAGAAGGGAGAGGTATACGAACAATCTTAACGAAACAAACCACTTCTGCATGATGTTTGGTTAACCAATCCATTCCCACAATAATGTCAAAGCTCCCAAGTTGCATAGTTAATAGGAAAAAGATGGTTATTAAGGTTCAATAGACAACTAGGAATAACAGAATCAAGTACAAGAGGTTCACCATTGGCTATTTCTATTGTCAAGGGCTTTCCTAGTTTAGTTCTAGGCATGGAAAGCAAAGGTTCGAAAGCTAGGGATACGAAGCTTCTATCGGAACCCGAATAAAAAAGAACTGAAGCAGGTTGGTTGTTAACAAAGAACGTACCATTTACCACCTCGTTATCTGCCCGTGCCTCGTTCGCATTAATGTTGAAAGCTCGTCCATGAGCATGGTTCGCATTTGCCAATCTCGGGCAATTGTTACGGTAGTGGGTGAGATCCCCACAGTTGTAGCAAGATCCTGGTTGGTAATGTGGTCGTGCAGGATTGGCTGGCTGCTGAACATGGTTTTGAGCCACATTGTTCGGGTTAGGAGGCGAGCGACAAACATTGGCCAAATGACTAGATCTACCACAGTTTGTACAAATACGGCATGGAAGATGAGGCTGGTGATGACTGTTGCACCTGTTGCACAAAGGTGCAGTGCCCGTATGGCAGGAGGCTGAGCAGGCTGGTTAGGAGCGGCTTGATTCGGCTGTGTAGTGACAGCGAAATTCTTAGAAGCCTTGCACTTCCTCGACTTCTTCGAAGACTCAGCTTACTTACCCTTTGGTTTCTCAAATTTGTCAGACGATCTCTTGTCACCCTTCCGGTGGAGCTTACCCTTTTTGATCTGCGATTCAGTCAGTGTCGCAGATAGCTCAATGGCTTGTCTGACAGTAGTGGGGTTGCTGCCGGTGACAATATCCTGAACCGGGTCAGGAAGACCATCTATGTTTTTTCTCGATTGCCTTATCCAAAGGCGTCACCATCTCAAGGCACAATAAGCTCAACTCCTCATACCTGTCAGTATACGCACGGTGCTCACCACTGTCTTGCTTCAGGTCATGGAACTCATTTTCAAGTGCCTTCTTTTCATGTCGGGGGCAAAACTCTTTCATCATTAAGGCCCTGAGTCCTCCCAAGTCTGACCCATAGCAATGTCAGCTCCCCTATCTCTCATCACTCCGTTCCACCATGTTAACGGTCTCTTTTCAAACACGCTTGAAGCAATCTCAACCTTGCGCTCTTGCACATGACGAAAAGTGTTCTCGAGACTCTCAAACCACTGTAGGAGCACAGTTGCTCCCTCAGAACCACTAAACATGAGCGGTTTAGCCGAGTTAAACTGTTTAAAGCTGCACGAAGCAGGTGCGTTATTATTATTGTTGGCTTAGTTCATTTGAGTTACAAGATTCGGTAGTACAACAGCAATCTGCTGAGCTATCATAGCTGCCATGGCGGCGTCCGGATTTGCGTTTGGGTTTCGTCGAGGAGGCATTCTAAAAGAAAGTAAACATGAAAGGAAACGAGTGAGATGAATGTTGGATAATCAAAACGAGATGATAAAATATCGACAAATGTAAGAATGGTGGTCGTTCGTTCGTTCCTTCGAAACAAACAAACGACACACAGTGACTAATCAAAGTAAATGGGTCTTTATAATGTATCGCGAAGACATGCTTTAGCCTATAAGTGGACACTCATCCCAAGAGTTCCCAGGTAAGAGTGACTGGTCCGATAATGCGGATTTGTACGAACAATCTAGCCTTAGACAGAAAACTCAGAGTACAGGCATCCACCCTTCCAGATTGCACGTGTTCACATTAATAAGACCCAAACTTTGACAAGATCTTGAAAACTTTGAAAGGCATTAAGCCAAAACAATCATCTAAGGATAGATGATTATTGTCAAAACCGAATTGAAATTTGTGGATTTATTTTTGGTAATTACCTAAGGATAGGTGATGGTAGTGTTTTAAATTCTAAAATCAAGTAAACTCGCGCGGGGGTCCTAGAAAGGTGATAGACTAGGTCAAAGCATAACTAATAACCTAATTCCCTATAACCATTGGCTCTGATACCAATTTTTCTGTCACACCCCGACCACGTAAAAGAACAAACCTTGGCGGAAACGTCGAGGAGTGTTGTAACAGAATTATTGTTTCAATAACCATGGCACATAAGTTACGTTTAATTAATTGATATCGTTTACATTGTCTTGGATAAAAACGAAAATACAACAAAGGTTAAGCTATTATTCTGATTTTATAGTCACTAAGTGTAGCTAAATTGACATCAAACATTTGCACCTGAAACATATGCGAAAATAAAATCAGCAAAAAAAATTGCCGGTGAGTACATAGGTTTTGTGTTGATTCTTCATGGCTTTGATTATTTTAAGAAAAGTTTATGGTAATACAAAAGTTGCCATGAACCATAAAAAGTCTCTTTTATAAAAACCATATGAAAATCCATATGATATAAAAGAAATAATATATGGTTAAATAGATAACCAAAAGTATTTTGTCTTGTGTAAAGCTGTTATGTCTTGTATTTTGTTTAACATGATTTAGATAACGCCACAATATGTAAGGTAATAAAAGCACTTATATATAGGAAGTACCATCGGTGTATCCACCATGCTTTTATCACATTACATACGTCACGCTATTTAAATCATTCATCATAAACCAATCATCAAAAGCCTTGTGTAATACAAAGTAATGTAAACAATGTCGAGTAAATCAATGTCATGTAAACAACGTAGAGTAAATCAATGCCATGTAAACAATGTCGAGTTGTACAGACCGTTTGCTTTTATTGTTAAGACATATATTATGGGTTGTTGGCGAATACATTCAAGCCTTGTTGACTGTCGGATAAACCCCTATCCGGTCAAGGGTTTATCAATGTTCATCGTATTCTGTCATTCCCCAAGGTCACTTCCAAAAAAAACTAGGAAGCAGGAACGAGACTTCCAATCCTATGGTACCATTACATACTACCGGTCGGCATGATCAATGTTAATGAATGTATCATTGTCGAGTTCAACGCATTAAAATGTCAAATAACAAATATAAGCATGTCTTGAAAATGTCTTTGAAAATGTCTTTGAAAACCATGTACGGGTATGCTAGGTCAACATACATAGCTAAAATGTCTTTGAAAATACAATGTGTTAATTATGCAAATCAACATGTAAATCAAATGCAATAAAAGTCATGTAGTAAATGTACTAGTAATCCAAGCATGTAATATGTCATGAAAACACGAAAGTAATCATAGGCACAATATGTTTCACCCCAAAACATTTGAAAACGTAAAAGAGGGGGACTATGTACTCACTTGAGATTGCAAGTATCCTTGATCTAGTGAATTAACAAATCTCGGAATGTCAAGGAATCAAATGGCACCTAGTATGGAATCACTATGTTAATAAATCAGAGCCTAAATCGGGAGTTCGGATAAAATGAGGTCTTGTAAACCAAATGAGTGTTGGAATTCATATGATATGGTTTAACAAAGCCTACATTCTGATTTGAAAGCAAATCCTAAGTGCTTATGACCCGTTACGACTCGTTAAGGTAGTTTAAGCTACTTTAACGTGTCATTTGTGCAAAAGCGCGTTCGGATGGTCTAACAAGTCCTATGATAAGTCTTATATGCCTAAACATTTAATAATGTTGCACAATCAGTTTAAGTGTCAAAATTTAGGTTACATATGCTTAGATTGAATTTATGCGCAAAAAGGGCATTTTGGTCATTTTCCTAAGGCATATAAACAACCTATCATACAACTACTTAAACGAAGTAGCCATAAGGTATAACCCTTGGAGGTTATTCCTTATACAACTATGGCCACAAAATATGTTTGGTCGGATCCTAATGATCGGCCAAACGGGTCGGGTTCGAAACTCTAAGCGGTTGTCAAGACCGCTTGACTTATGACCCTAAATAAGCACTAAACTAGAAGTGACGAGTTGACTGCTAAAACATGTCTAACCTAAGTTTTAATAAATGTTTTAATATCAAAACAAAGTGTTTTGATACCTGGAAAAGTTCCGTCGGATAATGCGCATTTATCGCATTATTGACAGAAACTTTGACTCGTTACAACAACTAGTTAACATGGTAATCAGTAGGCATCGTCGCAATGACTATAACCATCGTGATTACGATCACGTTGCAAAGTTAAAGTGAACTTTGTCTTGACCAATTCATGGTCAAAGCTGAAAGTCAAACATTGTTTGACTTTTGGCTTGAAATAGCTAAACAAGCCAAGGAAGAAAACTAACTTCTGTTCTAGGAAGAAGATGAACTCAGGTGGGAGGCCTCCAACAAGTGGTAGCAACTCCTCTTAGAGTGTATGATGAGAAAGAAAAGAAATTAGCAATGGATGAATGGAATGGAGCTTTCTATTTATAGGAGTTCTTAGAATGTATGATTATTACATGTGGATTATGTGTTCTCCAAGGAATGATCTCCACCACACAAGTGTTAGGGACTGATTTGAGGACTTGTTGAACACTTAACTTGGTCCCCAAAACATAAAAACAATCAAATAAAACAAGTTGCAAACAGCTGGAAGCTGGATGGAAAGTTTATGTTGTCTAGGCTTGGCTTACGAACCATATGGGGTCTATGCTTACGGTCCGTAAGCACCCCTGCAGGGACCAAGTTTCTCAAAATCGCAGAACAGGCCCCTGAACTTGATTTGTCGCGTTTAGGCACTTCTAACACCCGTTAACCACATTTTCAAACTTCATAAGGATGAGAGAGCATAGGGAACTTGAAAAATGCTCAGAAATGTTTCGGATGTCGGCTCATTAGATCATACGGTTGCGGTTTTCTGTTAATTACGACGAAAATCATAATGAATGCGCTAATAACCGTAAATACGTAACGAATGGTATTTTTGCATTCCAATCACTAAAATATGATATTTTAATGATTATAAAATTTTTTTGATGTCCGTACATGTTCCGGATAGCTAAATACGCGAATTGGCATAGTTTCGCAGATTTTGCAAAATAGCCCCTAGAGCTGAATAAACATGTTTTCGCCATACCGAACCCTTCAAAACTTATTTATAAGTTATATAAAGGGTATTTAAGGTATGTTAAACTTATTCCTTTGTCCCGGAGCATACATTGCATTAAACTAATTAAATTTACGTACGGTTTGTGATTTCACATCTAGAAAATGTTTAAAGGATCGGATTTGAACAAGGATTAAAAATACACAAATGTCATAAGTAAATATACAAAACTCATAAAATGTAACACAAAATTTTATTGATATAAATTGTCAGAAACAATACAAAGATTAGAAAGCACAGATGTCATAGTCAAGGGTTTACTGCGCTGTTAAACGTCAAGTCTTCGTTTAACACCTTGTTCAAGGCTAAGGACACCAACCTCGCATCGTTGGTCCTTAATAGTGTCATGTTAACCATGACGTACTCTCGGATTCCTCCGAGACATAATAACGATTGCTCAGTATAGTACACAAGTCATGCAAGTTTGCAAAGTTTACGCACAATTATTATTTTAAGCATGACTTAAAGTTTAGGACCAATTAAGGGGTACCTGGTTTCGTCATGGGTATCACAGTCTCCCTGGTTAAAAAATTTTGCCCCCGAAATTTACCATGTCTAGCTAGGGGAAAAGGTGAGGATATATTATGCGGAATTCATCCTTCCATTCCTAGGTATATTCAGGTACTTGTTTCGAGTTCCACTGGACTTTAACCAGTGAAATCTTGTTATTCCTTAATTGTTTGACCCTGCCATCAACTATTTCCACCGCTCTTCCACAAAGTGGAGTTTATCATCAACGTGTATGTCTTCCAATGGTATCTGAGTGGCCTCCTCCGAAAGGCACTTCTTTAAGTTCGAAATGTGGAAGACGTTATGAATGGCACTAAGCTCGGTTGGTAGCTTCAACCGATATGCTACGGGACCTACTTTCTCTAGGATCTCGTAGGGTCCAATCTATCGCAAGGCTAGCTTTCCGGTCTTTCCAAATCTGATAACGCCCTTCCATGGAGATACCTTTAACAATACCCGTTCACCCACTTTGAATGATAACGGTTTTCTACGTACATTAGCCCAACTCTTCTGCCGAGTCTGAGCGGCTTTCAGACGATTCCGCATCTGATGAACCTTATCGTTGTTTCCTTAACTAGTTCAGATCCTGTCAGTTGAGTGTCACCCACTTCGGCCCAACAAAGTGGTGATCGGCACTTTCGACCATAGAGTGCCTCGTATGGGGCTGCCTGGATGCTACTGTGGTAACTGTTGTTATATGAAAATTCCACTAGTGGAAGATGCTTGTCCCAGCTTCCTCCAAAGTCCAGGACACAAGTGCGAAGCAAGTCCTCTAGTGTCTAAATCGTGCGTTCCGATTGGCCATCGGTTTGGGGATGGTAAGCAGTACTCAAATCGATTCGCGTCCCCAATGCTTCTTGTAGTTTCTGCCAGTATCGCGAAGTAAAATGGTTGTCTCGGTCGGAAATAATAACAATCGGGACACCATGTCTAGCTACTATCTCATTAGTACAAATTTCGGCTAACTGGTCGGTTTTATAAGTGGTTCGAATCGGAATGAAATGTGCACATTTGGTCAATAAATCAATGACTACCCAGATCGCAACATGACCACGAGGCGTTTTCAAAAGATGGATCACGAAATCCATCGTGATTTGTTCCCATTTCCACTGAGGTATCTCGGGTTACTGTAACATTCCCGATGGTTTCTGATACTCAGCCTTGACTCGCGCACAAGTCAAACATTGGCTCATGTACTCGGCCACGTCTTTTTTCATCCCCGGCCACAGTAAAACTCTTAAAGGTCGTGGTACATCTTATCTTGTCACACCCTCAATTTCCACTTGCGGAGTTTTACCACGAGGCGTGTGAACAAACCGGAATCTGAGACACAAGTAACGTCGAACGACTCTATATGATTTGTTTATACGTTTTCCAAAATCATTTGTTTAATCATTCATAGTTAATTTTAAATTGCCTTAGTTTGGTTTCAATGTTTAGCTGAAGCATTAGTTTTTGAAGTTGAGCGAAAGCGTTAAAGTAAGGTAAAGGAACGGGCGCCAACACAAACGCCAAAACTAAAGAAAAACCCAAATAATAATCATAAATGAGACTCGATAAAAAGATGTCTTGATCAATGCAAGTGAGTGCACCTAGAGCTCCTAGCGTCCCGAGAAACATGTAAAGAAACAAGTGTCAACATTAAAGAAGAGTGAGTTCACAGGTTTTTATAGGTTCATTAGTTCGGTTATAAGTTTGTTTCCCCCGTTATCCCTAACCCGGGATAACAACTTAGTTCCATTATTCCCAACCCGGAATAATACTGATGGTTCCATTATTCCATACCCGGAATAATATTGATGTTCCATTATTCCTTACCCGGAATAAGCAATGTTGTTGGTTCCATTATCCCTAACCCGGGATAATATTGCTGATTCGTAATTAAGTTCAATGTTAACATGTAGGTAGCTAGCCTAAAGTTATGTCACGTAAGTGTTCGCGATCGAAGCTGACTGTTGTGCCTCCGTGTTGCCAGGCCTATCACTGACCATGGCGAAGTTAGGCCAAATTATTCACTCGTTGACCATACCCGGTAGGCTAGCGCGACTAGCTCGGGTGGGGCTTGTCGGGCCCAGTAGTACTACTTATAATTTCCCCGCTATCTAACCCAATACTAACGATCCGAGAGTTTGTCGAGGACTTGTGTGATATAGCTGCTTAGTGACCATAAGTACATTAACATTAACTTAGCTACCGAATAGTTTAATGACGTTAATTTCGTATAACGTAAAGAGATAGAGTTGTAGAGTGTATACATGTTTCTCCCCCTTTTGTTTTAAAACCGGATAAAATTAGGGGCCGTGAACTCACCTTTAGTTGCTCGGTTAGTGTAACACAGATGTAGCAAATGATGGGACCGTTAATTGCGTCCTAACAAGTCAATTGATTTAGAGTTAGTGTGTGAACACACTGATACAAACCCTACACATAACTAACACACAATGCGGTACATACAATAACAATTCCTAAAACCCAAATCATGTATGCAAGTATCATCATACCAACATCGTGATCAAACAAACCTATCATGAACACAAATCAATCCATACAACACTTTGGTACACACATTCGCAAGTTATCAAGTTTCAGCTTATATACTCATAATTAGGTTGTTTTCGAGGATTTTTATAAAATAGTTCCAACGTTCTAAAAATTCCAATTATTTTACAGAAGGTGTCAACTATACTGTAGAATTTTATAGAAATTTTTCAAGTCCTAACACTTTACCAATTATTCATAAATATTAATATACTAGGCTGCAGTCAGATTCGTCGCTTTCTGACTGCAGTCCACGGGAGAATTTATTTAAAAATCACCGTTCGTCCAATTAACAAAATTCCAATGGGAGTTTCCTGGAAATTACCATCTCCAGTTGCTGTACAAATTTCGTGATTCGAATCTCTACAGATTATTAGATCCGACTCGATAAACAACTAACAAATTTTCAGAATTTTCACAGCTTCAGTTACTGCACTTAATTGGCCACTTAAAAATATCAAACGACCTCAGAAAAATATGAATCCAGCACCATTAGAAGCGTTTTTCAAAAATATACGTTTTAGGCTTCAGAAAATCTGTTTTTCGATAAATAATAACCAAGTTACAGACTGTTGAAGTTGGCTGTAAACACCATTCAGCATCCTGATTTCGACATTTTATCGCAATATAACACGCTTAAACAATCGAGACGTTAAATATAAACGATCAAGAACAGATTTATCAATCATATATCATCATGTACATCATACCCATGCAAACCCTAATCATATTACATGGTTTTTATCACACAAAACGCAGCCTAATGATTCTTGATTCCAACTAATCATCAACATCGCTAAACTTGCACAATCAATCGAACTAATATCATAACACTTTCATAAACCATGATTCTACCATTACATACAAGCATGATCAATAGTTCATAAACCCTAATATGATTTTGCAAAACAATGGAAAACCCTACCTTTAACAATGAAGATTAATGAACCGGGAACTAGATGGGAGCTGATTCGGATGTTGAAGAAGATTGCGACCGAGAGGAAGAGCGGGAGGCTGTCGCGACCGAGAGGAGGTGTGGGGAGAAGGCTGTCGTCGACTAGTTTAGAGCTAGGGTTTGTGTGTGTGTGTTTTGTTTTTGAAACATAACACATGCATATATAGTGCAAGAAGGAAAAGAAAAGGATAAAGGAAAAGGGTTGGGCGGTTTGCGCTCGCGGCCGCAAAGGTTTGGGTGGGTCGGTTTGGGTCTATAACTTGATCCTCAAGTTTTGGTTAACATCTTGAGTCGCAAGGAAGTGAGGTCAACCCGTTTCGCGACCCGGTTCGGTTCTTTTGTTTATTTACTATATCTTTTATAATTAATCACCACGAAATCAAAACATAACATAATCACTCACCAAGCTTATAAGCGTCTAATACATATAGCACGTAATTCACTTGATAAGTTCACAAGGTTAGCATAGTTATTTCGAGCGTGTAAAATAAATCTCCGAATCAATTTAGCGTAGGAATGAATAACCGTGAAGTAGTGCGTTTAAGATACCTGAAAAACCGGGATGTCACATTATCCCCATGTTGAAAGAATTTTCGTCCCGAAAATTGAGTAAAAGCGGTTTAGAATGCAATGTACATGTTTAGAGTGCCACGCACAAAGATTACATTGAAAAAGGCAAAAAGAATTATGTGGATAAATGGAAATGATAGTACATCAGTGGACTATCACAGTATGCTAAAGAAATGTAAAGTTTAAAAGTGATAAACAAGTCTTACTGTGGATGTGTCGATAGACTTTACAAGTTCATAAATTGTTTCTGAGATATAAACTAAATTTTACAACTGCTTAATCTTGTGGATTAACATCTCTCGAATATACGAACTTAGTACTCCGAAATTTCGTTTGAGAGATTGCCTGATTCTGAGATACGAGGTCTTTATAGATGATTGATATATGAGGCATTATACAAGTTCTTCTGATTTTGCGAAAGCAATGGCCTAGAACTTCTATAATGCTTTTGCTAACAACCCTAAAACTGCAGCAAAATTGAAAATATCAAAAGATACTACAATTGCAGTCAAAAGATTCCAGTTTTGGAACAGTACTTATAAGTCGAGCCTTCATCTCTTTGTCGGTACGGTAGTACTAACCTGAGCTCTCAAGGTCTCGCAGAACCCAGATATAGATATCAATTACGCTATACTCACCTGTAAGATGAAATCTAGGGAATCTTGATACGGGAGTATATTCTGAGATGGGAACCATAGTTAAGTCAAGTTTCTTAATTCTACATAACGTATCTTGGAACAATTGAGAAATGTGTTGAAGTTTAATAGGACAAACATATCGACAATCTAGGTAAATTTGTTTAAAACTTAAAGTTTCAAAAGGTCAATGGTACTAGTAATATGTCTCAAAATCTGATATGATCCTTTAACACAAACTCAACAAAAATATATTTGTAAATGCGTTTGTACATACTTTGTGTTTAATATTCATTATATAAAAACAAAAAGATTATATTATCTTTTAGTTTCGACCACTGATGATGAAATGCTGATTTTCAAAGTCTAAAGTTGCTAAACAAAATCTAAAAATTGAAATTGATCTGAAAAGTTTAAAAGTTCATTAAGTTGAAACTTACATTTGAATAAATGCGTCAGTTTAGTGTCAAAACGTTTAATCAAGATCATTAAGTTGAACTTGATACATGAATCAAATATTCAAGGTCATTAATTTGGACTTGATCAACTGAGAGGGATTATAAACTGATAGAAGATTAAAATTTGAAATGTTGATGTTTAGAAATTTCAAAGTTTGAATATGAAATGTTTATTAGAATGTTTGAAGAACTTTGAAATAGGAAGTTGATTTTAAGGGGGAGCTGGATAAACAAGTTGATTGAAGATACTAGAAAGCTCAAAACAAGGGGGAGCATGGTGATTAAAGTTTTATCAAGACAAGCTCAGGAAAAGAGAAAAAGATTGTAGTTGCTATGAAGATCATGGAAGATAAAGTTATTCAAGAAATAAAGATCAAGAAAACGTTAAAGACTCAAGAACTTAATTGAAGAATGATGACTACGGCAACATCCAAGGGGGAGTCTGTTGATGCATATGTCTGTTGCCTACGTCATCGTATAACGTTGAGTCAGTATTTAGGAGCGAAATGTCGAAGTTTATGTATCTAAAGGGTCAAGTTCGCTTGAAAGTAGTATGTTGTAGTCAAGTTCGGCCGAACTTGACTAAGCAAGTTCGCCCGAACTTGCATCCTATCCAGCGAACCTGTTCTCCTATAAATAGGAGACTTGTCATTTCATTTGTAAGATTCAGAGATTTTGTCAACTGGACGGCGAAGCTCTGTCCAAGTGTTTCCGGGATCGGTAACATCTACACATTAATGAAACGGTGTTAATCAGTAACAAACTTTCATTCAGTGTCGCCTATGCAAACGGATTCCGCACGTTTACCTTAGGTTTGCCAAATTAGGACCAGAACGATCCGTACAACAGACCTACACATCACATACATTATATATACAAGAAGGGTTCCCGTGTGATGTGGCGGGAAACATAGACATTTTCTGGGTGCGCATTGTTCGGTTATTACCCTCACCTAAAGGTGAAACTGAAGTCATCCGTTAATTTATTTTATTAACCAATCGGTTTTTGGTTAATTAGTTTGGTTTATTTCGGTTAGATTGATAGTTTTTTGTTCCATTCGTTTAATTTCAGTTAATAGCCAAACCATACTTGGGCTAAAACTTTTTCTTAGAAATACATGAAATGGAAGTATAAACACATGAAACTGAGGTATAAAATAAATGAACTAAGTATAAGAACTTGAAAGAGTGGATTACATGTTTTATCCTTTATCTTTATACCAAATTTCAGGAGGTGTCTTTTGTCTTTAAAATTGACGAGTCTTGTACTTATTGTTTCAAAATCCTACACGATTTGTCGTATGTACCTAACCCAGTTACTTTTTATGTTAAATCAAATCATGTGCATGTTAATTTTGTCATTTCATATTTTCAAGGATTAACTCTTAAATAACTTAAAGAAAAGGTTTAAATAATTAAAAAAATCGTTCATTTGTCAATAATAACAATGGATATAATCCTCTATGATGAACTCCTACAAGAAAACTTCCAACGCCTTCCCCTCTGTGGTCTTCCGTCATTTCCTTAGTATCCAAAAGGTGGCACCACCTCCTCCGGTCTTCTCTTTTCTCCCACACTCTTCGTCTCTCACCTAACCACCTCTCCCTCTCCCTCTATCTCGTCCCTCACATCCTTACCTCCGATCATACCAACCTCTCTTCTCTCTCCCCCTCCCCCGACACCACCAGAATAACCACCGTTTTCTCCGACCGTCTTTGAAAAAAATTAAATCACTAATCAAACAATCATGTTTCTATCAAAACACTTGTCAAACAACCGATTTGCTATTAGAACACTAATCAAACATTTTTATTGTTCAGTTACAACCAAGTCCTGACAGCCTTTTCAACACAAAATTATAAATTAAACTTTATCAAACTTACCCTTAGTAGAGTGATATATGTCAAATGTAACATATAAATTGTATCAAATACGGCATAAAATCATCCTTTTTAGTACTAATGTTGGAAAAAGTGCGTTTTTTATACTTTTGATTTTCAGGATTAAAAGAGCTTAAATGTACAAAAGGAACAAATTAACGACAAAAACCAGCATAAGTACAAAAGAAGGAAAGATGATACACTATACAAATCCTCCGAGCTTCACCCCAAGACCAAAAACAACAAATCAGAAGTCACGCACGGGGCCGTGCTTGCTCGGCATGGGGTTGTGCCCCTTCAAGATTCCAGAACAGAAAAGACAAACATAAGCAGACAAGAGACACGGGTCGTGTCCCTTGGACATGGGTCGCGGTCAACTTCGAGATATACAAATCTTGAATAGTACAACAAGTACAATGGCCACGTGGCCATGCCATTGACACACGGGGCCGTGTAGCATCTGATCTGACAAGCTCATTAAATGAAGACAGAGAAGGAGGAAGACACGGGGTCGTGCCCATAGGGCACAGGGCCGTGTGAAGCGACTGTTTCCAGCTATAAATAGCGGTGCTTGTTTTCATTCCAACTCATCTCTTGGAAAACTATGGGAGGATTGGCTTTCCTCCGAAAGCACCCAACCAGACTTGAGCTAACTAACGTGCGCGGAATTTATCATTAATTAGTTGACAATGATTAGATATACTATTTCAATGCTTCTGCTTTTTTGTATTGATAAACGTTGAAGAAAACAGATATAAAACTGACAGGGCTTCGCCTTACAATCAGAAAAACAGCTTAGAACTCAACACCCTTGCTCATCTATATATAGACATGGTAGCCTCGCACAAGGAGTGTCCTGCCACTTCGTCCGAGGTGCACCTCGTACGAAGTGGTCAACATCACTTCATACGAGTTGAGCAACACCTTGTACGAGGTGGCCTATGTACATACAAAACAAATAAAAATCTAACGATTAAGCCCTGTTACATAAACGACATGACCCTAAGACGCAGGCTATAGACATTCTGCACCAACAAACTCCCCCTTGGATATTGTCGCAGTCTTGGTCAGTCTTCAAAGTCTTCAAGAAACTTTAACTTTAACGCCCAAAGAAATGCTTTCACGGTCTACGACACTCCCAGATGGAATAGGCGTTTGATCAGTGGGAGGATGTCTGTAGTAGGTGCACCAAACTGAAATCTCCACAACGATGCCTTTCTCATCCTTTCAGCAATTCTAGCCTTGTTTCGTTCTTTCTTTCTTTGCTCTTTGCCTTCAAGCTTTCTCCATACTGTATTCCATATCTTTCCTGAATTAATATCATTAGCATAACAAACATTAATAACCTGCTGGAACTGCAACACTTGATCTTTATCTTTCTCTTCAAAACGGATCTTGCTGTAAAATAAATGTTCGATATACTCCTTTTAGAAATTGGCTAGCCACATCGGGTCTAGCACACGAATACCCCTCCATAAACCATAAACCCTTTTACGAGCAATCACAGCTTCTGTCAATTCTTCTATGACTTTCCATGAATCATCATTCTATACTACTATTATAACTTCACCTATCTTTGAATCATAGTGCCACACTTGAAGATCTGATAAAAATCTTGTTCAGTCTTTAATAATGGCATGTTCTTCATCGCACGTGGCCGCTTCACAATAAGAGTAACATCTTTCTACTTTGTCACCATATCAAACTTTATATATTTTCAAGGATAATGTGGCTTCTAGTAATTTAAACCATGAAGAGCTTCGTACTTTATCAGCTTCCAAAGACGTTGATCATGAAATTTCATCTTGAAATTGACAGTCTTTGTCTGAACCAATTCCTCAACATCCTAGAATGGTAACGTCTTGATATCATTTAAGTGCTTGAAGTATTGAACCCCAAACTCCTGCTTGATAGCATAAACATTCAGTTCTTCAATCCATCCCCAGCTAATAATATCCCCAACAACTTATCAGGATCATGAGTAAAGAATGCTAGAGGATGTTTGAACTTCCTTTCAACATGCATCTCTCTAAACCAAAACATTTTCATCTCTGCTATCTCTTCCTTTGATAAATGTTTTGGCACATTCCCTGATTTCACAGTCTCTTCAACTTTACGCTTCAGAAAATCATCAGTAGCGATAAGGTTTGTGTTGATCAGTTAGAGCCTTCGTTATCGGTAAACGTTCCATAAACCCGACTATTCCCTTAAAAGGAGCGATCTTTGGGATAGAATCATCAAGAAGACAACAAATGTTATAAATAGGCTCAAAAGACGGTTTCTTTTCCTGCAAACACAAAGATTCCACATTTAGAAAATATTTGGTGAAAATAACGTAACACATTTAGTGCGAAGTGCACTTGGTGCGATGTGGGAAGAGGCACTTCGTACGAGATGGACATAAAATATTAAACATTTTTTACCAATCACACCTCATACGAATGGTATATGATAACACAAACACTTTAACAAGGTATGCTTCATTTGAGGTGGTATATTACAATTTGTAACATCTACTTCGTACGAGGTGGACATCACCTCGTACCAAATAAACAGTTATAAACAAAAAAATTTTGAACATGTGATTTTATGAAATTTAAGGTTCCATAAAATGGTATAGATGCCGATTTACACAAGTATACTTTCAATTTTGAATTTGGCAGGTTCATTTTTTCTAGATCTATGTTTTAAGGTCTGTTTGGTCGAAAGCTTCAAATTGACGGTCAAAACAAGGTGATCTACGTTAACCATTACAAGAGGTGTGTAGATCAACCTCCACAAGGGTATTTTAGCAGTCGTTCATTGTTAATTGTGTTAGATCGCTCCATGATTAGCATAGGAACCTAAATTGGTATCTAACGCTCATATAGGCGGAAACTATGTGATGTGTTAATCGAATATGCAAAGATTACTCGTTTAAATGTTGTTTATTGATCATAAAGTTCAATTACATGTCAAATCCAGATCAGGCAGAGCTTCGCCGTCCAAGTGACAAAGTTGCAAAAGTTACAAATGAAAATCACAAGTCACCTATTTATACTAACACAAGTTCGCCGGTGGGATAACAAGTTCGGGCGAACTTGTTTAGAACAAGTTCGGCCGAACTTGTTCTCACATGATGTTCCGGGCGAACTTGTGTAGTATTTACATAAATACCCTTATACTTTGACATAATCTAGCCCAAACTAAACAGACTCGATCCAAGACTAAGACATAGACATTATGTACTAACAGACTCCCCCTTCGATATCGTCTTCGTCTTGATCAGTTTTCAAAGCTCTATCTCTGTCTAACGCGTCCAAAGAAGTTCTTGATTGATTTCTTTCTATGTTCTTGCGACGGAATCAGTGTTTGATCTGTAGGTGGCACTTTAGTCATGAACTGAAAACGTCTAAGTCTCGCCTCCCTACCCATATCATGAATACGTTCAATACGCTTCACCTCTTTCAAAAACTCTTTGCGCTCAAGTTCCCTCCAACTGGATTCCCACATTCTTCCATGTAACACCCCGATCGCGTAAAACAACAACACGCGGCGGAAATATCGAGGAGTCACGTTACAATTGCTCAGCCACAACTGATACTTAATTGTTTCACTATTATTAATATCGTTTTACAATACAAGGAAAACATGAAGTTGTCTTTTGATTAAAGAAGTCTAAAGTCTGGATGCATTCCTATGTGCAGCAAACTTGAATAATCGAAAACTGAAACATATGTGAAAACGAGACATCAACAAACAATGTTGGCGAGTACATAGTTTTGTTAGCCAGATTAATGGAAAAAGGTTTGGTGTTGCAATACTTCGACAAATACAAGAGTCTTTTATTGAAAATGGATTCTTTAAAGGCAAAGAATGGCAAAAAGATTTAGTATTGCAATGCATTAACTTGATTATGAAACTTGTGACAAAATAGTTTTGTATATGGCAACATGATTAATACTAAGTAATTTTTATGTCATTGAAAATTGTACTTTGTTCATTGTAATCGCCTTGAATTTGATCATAAAACTTGTGAGTGTATTATTAGAAATCCAATCAAGGATTAATAACAACAATATTGGAAACTTGTCATAACTTGCGTGAGTATTATTAGAAATCAAATCAATGATTTAAAATAATACTTTGGTTATCCTTCTAAGAATCAAACATATAAACATATGAAAGAGTTCTACAAGGATTTGAATATTGTACTTTGAATCAATCAACCCAAAATCCTAATGTGATTTGGATAATGCTACAAGAGTAATACAATAAGAACACTTATATATAGGAAGTACCAGCGGCGTATCCACCATGTTCTTATAGTATTACACTCGTTTCGTCATCTAGATCACAACTACTCACAATAACCACATAATCATCGTCTTGGTCACATTGTCTTGCCATATACGTATTAAAGTACACAGAATCCATTAAAGGACTACCAATTAGTACTTTAAACATCCCATGGGTATCTAACTATAAAGATAGATAGATGCGTTAGGGATATAGTTTAGTCACTTGTCTTGTCACATTGTCTTGTCAAATACGCATTAAAGTACACAGAATCCAATAAAGGACTACCAATTAGTAATTTAAACATCCCATGGGTATCTAACTATAAAGATAGATTGATGCGTTAGGGATATAGTTTAGTCACTTGTCTGGTCATATTGTCTTATCGCATTGTATCACAAAATCATAATCTTAATGGTGATTCGGATAAGGCTACGAAGGGTAATACAATAAGCACACTTATATATAGGAAGTACTAGCGGCGTATCCACCAGGTCCTTATTATATTACTCTAGTTTCGTTATGTAAATCACCAACAATTCTACACATAATCCATAACCATTGTCTTGTAAAGTACTTCTTAGAAATCTTACTATAAGGATAGAAAGATTTAAGACTGTACTTAAAATATCCTACAAGAATCAATCCATAAGGATAGAAAGATACTATAAGATTTGTTTTGTGTCCCCAATTGTCATGTCTTGCATAAAAGGAATATTACACAAAAATGCACTTAGTAAACACATACATGCCATACTTTTGAGAAAAATTGGTTACACATATGAATCACCCAAAAACATTTGGAAATGAAAAAGAGGGGAGCTAAGTACTCGCCTGGGATTGCGTATAGAACTTGTTCAAATAATATAACAAAGCCCAAAGGATCAAGAGTTCAAGTGTCGAAGTGGTTCCTAGTGTATTTGATAACTACATGTTAGTGTGTCGAACTTGAAAACGAGAGATTGGATAGAATGAGGTATATAAACCAAACAAGAGCTGGTTCTTGTATATTATGGTTTATAATATCAAACATTCTGAATTGGAAGCATTTCAAAGAGTTTTGACTCGCTACGGCTTGTTAAAGTGGTTTACGCCACTTTAACGGGTCATAAACGTAACTATGGGTTCGGGTGGTTAAATATGTCCTATGACAAGTCTAATATGCCAAAATTAGTTTATATAAGCTGTATAATCAGTTTAGATGTCAAAACAATGCTCTTATATGTTCAAAACTAATTTATGTGCAAAAAGGGTATTTTCGGCATTATAAGGAATACATATTCGACTTGTCAATTTACTAACCAAACGGTATGACCTTAAGGTATAATCCTCAGAGGGTTATTCCCTATAATACTATGGTCATAATAATGGGCTTGGTCGGATCCTAAAGGTGACCAAACGGGTCGGATTCGAAAGTCAAGCGGTAGTCGGGACCGCTCGACTTACGACCCTAAACAAGTACTAAACTAAAAGTGACGAGCTAGACATGTTAAACATGTCTAACTAAGTTTATAAAACTGATTTGGTATCAAGACAAAGGGTTTTGATACCCGATAATAGGTCCGTCGTATAATGCGCATTTGCGCATTATTGACCGAAACTTTGACTCGTCACTTCGACTAGTAAACGTGGTAATCAGTAGGCACGATCACTAAGGATCATAACCATCGTGATTACGATCACGTTGCAAAGTCCAATTGGAGTTTGACTTGAACAATTAATGGTCAAAACCGAAAGTCAAACAGTAAGTCAAACTGTTTGACTTTTAGCTTGTAATAAGCTAAAAGAATGAACAAGGCTTAGTTAGAGCACTTACTTGCACTCAAGGAAGCCAAGATTACTAGCAAAACTCAGATGGGAGGCCTCCTAATAAGGTAGCAACCCCACTTAGAGTTTAGAGAGAAGAAAGATGGAAATGAGCAAGGAATTTGGTTTAAGATCAAGGGTATTTATAGTTGTTGGGGGAGCTTTAAGATCATGCCAAGTGTTGGGACATGTTCTAGGATGTTTCCAAGTGTTTAGTGAGATGTCAAGACCAGAGAAAGTGTGGCAAAAACGAGTTATAGGTGTCAAGTCAGCTGAACAAGAAGCTGCCAGGTAGTTGCTGTCACTGGGCATCCCCCGCGCATCGCGGGATATCTTGAGGGGTCTCTCGCGTGGCGCCTGGGATTCTTAAGTTTCAGAATTGGCAGAACAGGTCCCTGCAACCTAAAACTTGTTTTTTGACGCGTGTTGGCACTTTTAACACCCGTTAACCCCATTTTTAGGATTTATAAGGAAGATAAAGCATAGGGAACTTGAAATATGTCCAAATATATTTCATGTGTCGGTTCGTTTGGTTGTACGGTTGTGGTTTTCGGTTAATTACTACGAAAGTCGTAACGAACGTGCAAATGACCGTAAATGCGTGACGAACGATATTTTTGCATTCTAATCATTAAAATACAAGATTTTAATGATTACAGAAATTTTGGGATGTCCGTACATGTTCCGAATAGCGAATACGCAAATTGGCATAGTTTCGCAGAATTTGCAAAATAGCCCCTGAAGTTGCATAAAGGTGTTTTTGTCATTCCTAAGCCCTCAAAACTTATATCTAAGTTATGTAAAGGGTATTTAGGGTATGTGTAGCTTATGTCCTTATTCCGTATTGTACGCCGCTACGAGAATCGGTAGACTTTTGTAGTTTGTCATAAATAGTCCCTGTGATCGATTAGGCTTGATTTTGACATACCAAACCTTTCAAAACTTATTTCTAAGTTACATAAAGGATATTTAGGGTATGTTTAGCTCGTGTCCTCATCCCGATGTGTACGTTGCGTTCAACGGGTTACGTTTAGGTATAGGTTATCGAAATGCCTTCAAAGAAGCTCGAAATTTTGCACAAGGGTTACAGTCTCCCCTACTTTAGGAAATTTCGTCTCGAAATTTATTCGAAGGAGACCGCAGAGTGCATTTGAAATAATTGAAAGATGAGCAAAGTGCTAGATTCCAAAAATGCGGAGCATTGTTTGGTGTTGGAAATTTTAGGGGGGGGATTCAATGTGTGAGCAAGGATATTCAGGGTATCTTAAGGTACTTAAACCTTTTAGAACTCATGAATCTTTAAAGTGTCATCGAATATATAAAAATTGTTTCATCGAGTGTATAAAAATCCTTTTGTATGGCACTGTGTTATACTAAGGCACTTAGTGTAAATCCATAGCAAACAAAGGGGTGTACATTCAAGCCTGGCCATACGCACATGGTTTCTAACGTCCCACGAGGTACATCCCATGTACCATGAGCATCTCATGCATAGGAGACGGGTCAACATACCTATGGCATCAAGGTCGTCACCTTTATCACCATAATAGACTCCCGGTCGGCTCGAATAGAGTTAATGAATGTACTCATCTCCTCCATTGCATTCAATAAACAGATAACAAATACTCACACAATCACATAATGGTCCAAGATAACATAAAACCCTTAAGTGACTCTGCTAACGTTCCGAAGAATAACACAATAAGAACACTTATATATAGGAAGTGTTGGTGCATAATGTCTATGTCTTAGTCTATTATCGAGTCTGTATTGTATAGAGCTGAATAGGCTAGGTATAGCAAGTATTTATGAAGTATGTAGCCAAGTTCGCCCATGAAAGGTAACATGTAAGCATGTTCGGCCGAACTTGCATAGGCAAGTTAGGGCGAACTTGCATCACCTGGGCCGAACTTGTGAGCCTATAAATACCTAGCTCTAGATTCTCATTTGTAACTTTGGTATTTTAGAGGCGAAGCTCTGTCAGTTTGTAACCAGAACGTTTGATCTATGAAACTGACGTTTAACTGATTAAATCTTGTCTATTGGTAACACGACGTAATATTTCCGCTATTATGGACGTTAGATATCAAATTTAGGTTCCTAAGCATCAAGGATCGGTCCTACAAGTGGTATCAGAGCTAGAACAGCCAAATTTGATAGTATCAAGACAAGAACTCTTCTATTTCTACTCCATTCTTCTTTTTTCTTAACTTTGGAACCTAAAATGAAGAATTCACGGTCAAAATCTTTTGAATTTTGAATATATCATGTAAAACACAACAAAGATAAACCCTTGAAAGATTGGAGACCAAATTCAACCAAATTCATGTCGAAGTTTTGAAAAACCCATGTTTTTGAAAACCCTAAGGATCGAACTTATTGGCCATGTTCGGCCGAACTTGCCCTAAAAATCACTTTCATGTGATTTTTTAGTAAGTTCGCTCGAACTTAGGTGGTTTTTTTTGAGGAAATTTAAGTCAAGTTCGCTCGAAGTTACATAAGTTTCACTGATTTTACATCAAGTTCGACCGAACTTGTGTAATATCTATGAGATTTTAAGCAAGTTTGCCCGAACTTGGGTATTTTTGAAGGAATTCTTGATAAGTTCGCTCGAACATACAAATTTTTATTGATTATACACCAAGTTCGACCGAACTTGAGTAAAATAAAGGAAATTCTTAAGTAAGTTCGCTCGAACTTACTTGTGATTCATCAAAATTTTTTAACAAGTTCGCTACGAAGTTCTGTGATTGAATTTTGTCAAAGTTCGCTTGAAAAGAAATTTTTTCAAAGTTGATCTAACAAGGTCGACCGAACTTGTTAGAAAATCAGAGAATTCTTCATTTGTCACTAAAAGTTTGACCGAACTTGTAGCAGGACTAATCATTTTCAAAGTTTTTGAAAGTTTTTCAGCGTACACATTTCGTGATTCCCAATGGAAGATCAATTAAGAGCTTATATGTTCGGAGCTAGTTCGTCAAACGCCAACTGATTAATCAAGTCAATCTTGATAACGAAATGGGAACGACCGTCAAACCGCCCAAGCTGATGAGCATGGACGAATACGAAGCATGGAAAGAGAAATTTACCTACTGGGTTCAAGCCATGCACTTTACTGGCTGGGTATCAATCGACAGAGGCTACACTGTTCCGGTAGACGAGCATCATCAAGTTCTTGAGAAGGACAACTACTCGACAGTTCAGAAAGATGAATATATCGCCGAGAAAAAGATGATCAGTCTCATTAAACAGTCAGTCAAAGAAGATATTCTGATTCTGTTACCAGAGTATACTACAGCAAGAGAGCTTTGGTTGTCGTTACAAAAGAAATACCAAGGCAGTGCTGAAATGATCAAAAGCAAGAAGGCACTTATTCTGAAAGAGTTCGATATCTTCAGCATGCTAAAAAATTAGACCATTAAGCAAATGATTGAGCGTTTCTGTCATCTCAAAGTGCAAATACGAAGACACGGTCTTGAGAAGACGAAACAAGAATACATCGACAAACTTGCTGACGCACTACCAGAGGGTGAATGGTCAACTTATTTGATGGTTCTGACGAATAGTGATGAGTGGGAATTCTTCAAGTTGTCAACCTTTATCGATAAACTCGAAGGCCATGAAATGGAGCTTCTGAAGATAGCGAAGTCAAAGAATGCTAATGTTGTTTAAGACATCGGTTTGTACTACAAAACCGAAATGCAAGATAACATTTCGAGTCCAAAAATTGGAACTGCTTTTAGTGCAAACATGAATGCTTCTCCACAGAATCAGAACCATTCACAGACTCAGTATGATCAAAGTCCACAAAGTTCTTACTCGAACACTGGTTCAAATTCAACGTATCAAATTCAAGCGAACCAGAATCAACAACAAAGTTCTGATCCGAATGTATATAAATGCAACATTGCAGTGAATTTGAACAATGCTGTTTCAGAAGAAGTTGCAAAACAACATATGTCACTACTTGCTACCGTCTTAGAGTCTTATGAATGTCTTGTTGCCGGTAAAATTGGAAATCCTGAGATGGCCATAGAAGATTATGACTAGGTAGACGAAGAAGAGCTCGAACTAATGGACATCAAATGGTCATTAGCTTCGATCATCAGGAGAGTGACAAAGTTCGTTGCACTCACAGGCCGTGACATGAAAACTCCAGCAACAAATTGGGTTTTGACAAATCCAATGTCACATGCTTTAAATGCCGACAGAAGGGACATTTTAAAAGAGAGTGTAAGAACACCGAGGCAACCGGAAATCAAAGTCCTTTCAGAGGAGGGAATGAATATTACAAGAGGGCACTTCAATATAAACCATTCCCGAAGAAAACTCAAGTTGAGATTCAAGAAAAGCCAAACAGTAGTACCACGGAGAAAGCCATGGTTGCATCCACAGAAGATGACGGTTTTGATTGGAATTCTTACATTGGGAAAAAGATCGGATTTGCTTTGATGGCAGAGATAGTTGAAGATAATTCTGCAGAGGAAGCAGCGGCAGCAGCGGAGCAGCAGAAGCAGCAACCTTAGAACAAGCTATTCTGGAACAATACTTGCATCAACAACAGGAAGAAGAGGAATATATCCATATGCAGAGACAAGGAATTTTATCTTCTAATTCTTGTGATAGTTTTGCAGGTCATTTTGATGGAAGCTCGAAAGAACAAGTGGTTGCGGAGAAAAAGATTGATGTAGAGATCATCAATGTTACCAAAGAAGTTAATGCCGAAAACCTCAAGGACATGGCAGATAAAGCTTTGATGGCGAATCTAACCAAGGTAGGTCCAGAGGTAAAGGTTGTCAAGAAAGAAGTTGTCAAAGTACAAGTTGTTGAGGTTGAGAAACCTTGTACAAAATATACTGAACTTTGTGTCGAATGTGCCGAAAAATCAAAGATCATTGCTGAAAACAATGTGCATAACGATTTGTTAATATATGATTATCGCACAATGAAAGAAGTGTATGACAAAATGAAAAATGATTATGGCAGACTCGACATAAATAACATCGAACAACATGATAGTATAAGAATGTTGAGTGGTACAGTAATGGATAAACAAAGAGCAATTAACACCTATATTAACACCATTGCTGAAATCAAACAACAACTTCAAGACATGACAATTGAAACTGAAAGAGTTCGACAATTGTTAAGAAGTTATACCACCAACGCGTATGTTATAGATCACATTCTTCCAACAATCTCAACGGAAGAAAAACCTAAAAAGAAAGCGGGCAAAGAATATAGCAATGTTCATCCACCCCTTTGCGAGAAATACTGTGTTAAATCTGTAGACGGGATGGACAAGGCACTCAATGTTGAATTACTTTCTGAAAAGAAAGACGAGTTTCCAGAGAACATTGATATAGTCTATGCTAAATCTGATGATGATAACAACGCTGTGGTTAACAAAGTGGTTGAAAATGTTCTAAGTGATGCAGATGATGAAAGCTTCAAAAGCGCCAACTCGAGTTCAAAGAATTCTGATTCACAATCTGAAAATGATGATAAGTCATCAGAGGATGGTCTAAGTGACGATCCTAACATTGTAATGTACAAAATTAAGGATTCAGATAGACTATACTTTGATGATAGTTTCCCGATTCAGAATGTGAAGGAAGAATTACTTGATAAATTCTTTAAACTCGTGGAAGTCACATCAGAGGAATTGGAAATTAATGAACGAAAATTCTATTCCAAACCCAAAAGAAACAACATCAAAGGAATGGTGGTGATCATCCGGAAAACCGGAGAGCGGGGTTGGGTTTAGAAGAAGAAACTGATGAATCTGTAAAGAAACCGTCACCATTTCATGAATATAAAAACAAAAACATGAATTTTGTATATGGGACGAGTACAATTCATGAGGAGAATTTGATTGGTAAACAGTCAAATGATGAGTTCAAGAAGGAGAAAGAAATTCGAGATAAAGCCAAGGTTACAAGTGGTGTGAAAACTTCAAGTAGGGTAAAACCACCTATTAAAGGACATCCACTTGATAATCGGACATGTTTCAAGTGCAATGAAATTGGTCATATGGCACGACAATGACCGAAATCAAAACCGGCTTATCTTCGAAGAAAAAGAGATTCAAACGTTGTTAAACCAAAGCAACCAGTGTTTGCAAAACCTGTAAAGATTTTGAAACGAAATGAATCAAAACCAGAAGTTAAACCAAAGTCTGAAAAGACTTTTGAAAATTCCATTTTCAAAAAAGGTGAAACTTCTAGGTCTAATAAAAACAAGTTTTACATCAAAAAGGCTAATATCAAATCTCAAACCCGGATTGTCAAGAAAAGGTCAACAACATCTGGTGTTGCTAATTCTGAGCTAGTAAAGACTGACAACACAAAAGAATCAAAGTCTGATATCATTAAGTCTGAGCAGGTGAAGACTAGTGAGAATGTGAAAGAAGTTAAAACAGAAATCAAGAACGATAATGTCAAATCTGTAAAAGATAAGAAAAAAGTGAAATTTTCAAACATTAACATTGTTGAAACAGATGATGAATTTGATTTTGATGATGTTGATGATGGTTATCCAGTAAAACCCACGACTAAGAAGGCTTGGGTAGAGCTTTTCACCTAATTTCTGAATTTTGCAGGGGCTCCTAAGATCCGTACTTTCAAAGTGGATTTTGGATAGTGGAGCGTCCAGGCATATGACGGGAATGAATTTGCTATTCGACATTAAAGGTATCAATGGTGGATATGTTGGATTTGCAGGAAATCAAGGTGGAAGGATAGTCGCCGAGGGAAAACTCTCCAATGGCGTAGTTTCATTTGATCACGTGAACTATATTGCAGAACTTGAGAACAATCTTCTGAGTATATCGCAGATTTGTGACAAGAAATTACAGTCCATTTCAATGACAAAGAGTGTATTATCTTGAAGCCAGGATTCAAAATACCAGATGAGTGAATTCTGATGCGAGCACCGCGAGAGAATGATTTATATGTTCTTGATATGGGTGTTGCTACCACTTCATCACAATCAGCACAATGTTTTGTATCAAAGGCTACTGAAAAAGATTCTATTCTTTGGCATCGTAAGATGGGGCATATTCATTTGCGAAAAATGAATTTCTTGGTTCATAATGATCTTGTAGAAGGCGTAAATCTTCAAAGTTTTCAGATGTCTGATCATTGCTTGGAATGCAAGAAGGGAAAACAGATCAAGAAATCTCATCCGAAGAAAATTCTAAACTCAATCAAGTTGTCATTAGAACGTCTCCACATGGATTTATTTAGTCCTGTAAATGTTCGAAGCATCTCAGGAGACCTATATTGTTTGGTCGTGACAGATGACTATTCGAGATATTCGTGGGTATTCTTTAAAGAATCAAAAGACGAAACGTTCGAGAACTTGGTTATTCTATTCAAGAAACTCGAGAACATTTATCATATGTCGGTCAGACGCATTAGAAGTGACAACGGCACAGAGTTTAAGAATAACAAAATGAAGGAATTCTGCAATGCAAAAGGGATTCTGCACGAGTTTAGTGCTCCATATACTCCACAGCAAAACGGAGTACTGAACGGAAAAACAGAAATTTGATTGAAACTGCAAGAACCATGCTTGAAGATTCTAAACTTCCTATCAGCTTCTGAAGTGAAGCGGTTGCTGCGGCTTGCTACACACTAAACAAGGTTCTCACTGTCAAACCAACAAAGAAAACATGTTTTGAGAAGATAAACTGACAAAAGCCAAATTTGAAGTTCTTAGAACCATTCGATACACCATGTACCGTCATAGACCAAGATGGAAAATTCGGAGCTAAATCTCTTGAAGGTTTCTTTGTCGGATATGCGAGTCCATTGAGAAGAGTATATGTTCCTTCATTGAGAAAGGTTATTGAAGCACAGCACGTGGATTGTTTCAACTACATGGATCCTATTCAAAGGAAAGGTGACGCGTGGCTGTTTAACTATCAAGATCTTTGTAAATCATTTGACTTGCCCAAAGAACCAACTGATGAAGAAGTTGCAGCGTTATAGTATCTTCACCAGTCAGCAAATCAAGAACAAATTGTTCGACCAATTGTGGTTAATCAACCCACATTGGATCCATCTTCTTCTCGCGCAAGTTCAAACAATAGTGGCGGTCCGGCTGAAAATGTTTCTGAAACATTATCAACACCTGCTAATCTTCCAACAACTGCCTCTACTGAACCAGGAAATACAACAATGGAGCCCAGTATGCCTCAGAACGAAAATTCTGACTCAGATGAAGCACCAACATTTGATGTTGATGGGGAATCATCTTCTTTAGATGAAGAAGTGGAGCAGATAACAAGTCTTCTTAATCAATCTGCAATCCCGAACAACAGAAATGAAGCTTCATCAAGCTCTCCAAACATTGAATTGGTTGTTGATCCCAACATCACGAATCAGCAAAACTCAGTAGATGTTCCAAGTGAAGAATTGCCGCGATCATATTCCTATCATCCGTGAACAAATATTATCAGAGAACTTCAAACTGGTGTTAAAACTCGAGGGCAAATTAATAAAGCACTCAGTTGTTTCCACACACGCGTTGCTACAACCCAGAACTATTGTTTCTATTCATGTTTCATCTCTCAAATTGAGCCTAAGACAGTTACTGAAGCTTTAGCCGATGAAAACTGGGTACAAGCAATGCAAGAAGAATTATTGCAGTTTGAGAAGTTGGGTGTGTGGAAGCTTGAAGACCTACCAGAAATTCAGAAAGCAATTGATACAAAATGGGTCTTTAAGTGTAAACGTGATGATAGAGGGGTTATTATTTGTAACAAAGCTAGGCTTGTTGTCAAGGGATTTCACCAGCAGGAAGGGATAGAATACACAGAAGTCTATGCACCAGTAGCTCGATTGGAATCTATTCGAATTTTTCTAGCTTTCGCATCATGGAAAGGATTTAAGGTTTATCAATTGGATGTCAAATCGGCTTTTCTGTACGGCAACTTACGCGAAAAGGTGTACGTTGGACAACTACCGGGGTTTGTCGATCCACTCAACAAGAAGAAAGCGTACCTGCTGGATAAAGCACTCTACAGACTACACCAAGTCCCGAGAGCCTAGTACGAGACGTTATCACAACATCTCGTCGGCAACGGCTTTATCAGAGGAACTGTGGATAGTACTCTTTTCACCAGAGAAGTTGATGGCCATTTGATTATAGTTCAAATATACGTTGACGACATCATCTTTGGATCTACAAACGATAGTCTCTGCAAGGAGTTTGAGGGAATCATGAAAAAGAAATTCGAAATGTCCTCGATGGGCGAAATGAAGTTCTTTCTTGGTTTGCAGGTAGATCAGCTTCCGGATGGTATTTTCATTCATCAGACTAAATATGTTCACGACATCTTGAAGAAGTTTGGAATGGAAAGCTTGAAGCCTTTATCTACGCCTCTTGCTCTAAATCACGGCATTTGCGTTGACGAGACTGGAGCCAAAGTTGACGAGACGTTATACAGATCGATGATTGGATCACTGATGTATCTGACGGCATGGCGCCCAGATATTATGTTTCCAACTTGCCTATGCGCCAGATATCAGTCAAGCCCGAGGATCTTACACATGCAGATCGTGAAGCGTATCTTCAGATATCTGAAAGGATGCCCAAGCACCGGCTTGTGGTAACCGAAGAACGACAATTTCGACCTCACAGGCTATGCTGATTCCGATTTTGGTGTAGATAAGTTGAACTCAAAATCAACTACAGCGGGATGCCAGTTCTTCGGAACAAGAATGGTAACCTGGCAGTGTAAGAAACATACTACGGTCGCTCTCTCTACCTGTGAAGCTGAGTATATCTCGACCTCCAGCTGTTGTTCACAGATTCTATGGATTCAACAGCAGATGAGAGACTATGGTTTGCAATTTCTAGACACTCCGCTGTATGTTGATAATAAGGCAGCCATCGATATAACTAAAAATCCGGTTCATCACTCACGTTCAAAACACATTGAAATTCGTCACCACTTCATCCGTGACTGCTACGAGAAGAAGTTGGTACGAATAGAAAAAATCCACACTGACGAACAAAAAGGCTGATTTTTATATCAAACCATTTTCTTTGTCATGATTTAAATATTTACTGAGAACTAATGGTATGAAAAACTTGCTTATAGGTGCGGATGCTGAGATTGAATACGGATCGGACGACGAGTTCGCGTGATCCACATTGGTTTGTAAATATTTTTCTACTTTAGAATTTTTTTAAAAACTAAAAAATCCAAAAAAGATGTTTTTGATTTTATGGGGAGAAATGTTAGAGAAAATACAAAAACATTCAAAAAAATTTTAAAATCCAAAAACATTGAAAAAATTTTAAAATCCAAAAACATTGAAAAAGACAAAAAGAATTCAGTGTCATAAAAGGAAATGATAGTACATCAGTGGTTATCACAGTATGCTAAAGAAATGTAAAGTTTAAAAGTGATAAACGAGTCTTACTATGGATTTGTCGATAGGCTTAACACGTTCAGTAAACTGTTTTCGAGATATAAACTAAATTATACAACTGCTTAATCTTGTGGATTAACACATCTTGGATATATGGACTTAGTACTCTGAAATTTCGTTTGAAAGATTGCCTGATTCTGAGATACGAGGTCTTTATAGATAGTTGATATCTTGGTATTATACAAGTTCTCTGATTTTGCGGAAGCAATGGCCTAGAACTTCTATAATACTTTTGCTTTAAACCCCCAAATTGCATGCAATAGTGAAAAATATCGAAAGATATAATCATATGCAATGCTGAAAAGATTCCTTAAGTGGAACACACCTTAAAGACGAGCCTTCATCTCTTTTTCTGTACGGTAGTACTAACCT
Organism: Scalesia atractyloides; assembly: GCA_947069175.1. NCBI lineage: Eukaryota > Viridiplantae > Streptophyta > Magnoliopsida > Asterales > Asteraceae > Scalesia > Scalesia atractyloides. The sequence continues at coordinate 51,456,753 of CAMTDV010000025.1, forward strand.
GAGCTCTCAAGGTCTCGCACAACCCAGATACAGATATCAATTATGCTATATTCACCTGTAAGATGAAATCTAGGGAATCTGGATATGGGAGTATATTCAAGAAGTGGGAACCATAGATAAGTCAAGTTTCATGAATTCTACCTTAACATATCTTGAAACAGTTGAGAAATGTGGTAACGCTTAAGATGACAAACATATCAACAATCTAGGTAAACGAGTTTAAAACTTAAAGTCATCTAAAGGTCAACGTTACTGGTGATATGTCTCATTTAACTGATATGATCCTTAGACACGAATTCACAAAAATATGTCTGTAAATATGTTTGTACATAGTTTACATTATTACATTGTATTTCAGCTTTACAGATTAAAATCAAAAAGATTTTCGGCGAGTTTTAGCATAAACTTACAAAAATACAAAAAGATTTTATTTCTACATTGTTTTCAGCAAACCAATGTTGGAGAACGGATCTTCGAAGTCTGGTAAGATGCTAGAACTGGTGGGAATCTCTTTGACTATGGGCTGGGAGCTAATCTGTTAAATCTGAAAAATCAAAATGATAAAAAGTTCATTAATTTGAAACTTTGTTTTTGAAAATATCAACAGTTTGTTCGTAACGGGTCAAACCGGGGTCATTAACTTGGACTCGTCAGACAAATCAATTAACCAAGGTCATTAGCTTGGACTTAGTCAACTGAGTGGATTTTCATAGCTGATAAAAAGTTGGAAAGTTCAAGGGTTAAAATGAAAATTTGAAAAAGTTAAAATTTGTGGTTTGGCAAGTTTGGCCGAACTTGCTACACAATATCAAGTTTATCAATCAGCAAGTTCGACCGAACTTGCAGATGACTGATTGTTACTTTTAATAAGTTCGCTCGAACATTGTTGAGTTTTAGTAATGGGCTTTGCAAGTTCGCCCGAACTTACCTAGGTATAAATACCTAAGTAAGTTCGGCCGAACTCACTTCTGCACAAACCTAATACTCTGAGCGAACTTGAACTCGAGAGCTTTTGAGCGAAATTGACACTTTTGAGTCGTTATTCTGCCCGATTGTAGTCCGTTTTTGGTGATTTACACACCAATTACCATGGCTGAGGTGAGACATTGGAGTTTAATTCGTGTTTAAACCTAAAACGAACCAAACAAACCTGAAAGTTTAAAATCTGATAAATTTAGGTGATGTTGATTAAAATTGAACACAGATCTTTGATCTACAGAAGAAATTGACCGTATAACATGTTTAATTTGAAGGAAATCGGCTGTTTAAATGTTTGAACAAAGTTAGTTTTTGGAGAAGACGACAAGTTCGGCTGAACTTGTTGTCAAGTTCGACCGAACTTGTTCAAAACATGATTAAATGATCCAGAAGCATGTTCGACCGAACTTGATTATTGAAGTGTTTTGATCCAATCATGTTCGACCGAACTTATGTTAATGAAAAGTGATTTGTTTAAATTGTAAGTTCACCCGAACTTGTCATTTAATGTGGAACATGTGTTTCATACATGTTCGGCCGAACTTAGATAAAATTGAATGATAAAAAAAATCGTAAGTTCGCCGAACTTACATTTGAAAATGTTAAACATGTTTGTTAGATGTTCGGGCGAACTTGTTAAAATCAGAATGTATAACACCTAATTAAGTTCGCCCGAACTTGATTAAAAAGTGTTAGAAATTTTTGGTGATTTTTCTCGAAAAACGTGCTAATTGTTTTACGTCATTTTTTTCAGGCACAGATTCCAGCGCGTGTTATTTCAGTAGAGTTTTCCAAAACCCACAATACATGCATTACGCTTGACAAGTCTATTTGTCCATCGTTGAAAGAATATGATAGTATCTTGAAGTTTCTCGAAGATAGTCACATTCGTCGAGCGATTACGGAGCGCACCAGTATCTTATCGATCTCATATTGTTCATTTCTGGATGAATGCGAGTTTAAGCACTGATGAGAAGATGATTATTTCTACAGTGCAAGTGGGCAATGAAGTTAAGCCGATCAGCGTGACTGAAGATGATATTCGAAGGATTTTGTATTTCAACGATAAAGAAGATGATCCGATTCATCTAGACGAAAAGATGGTCCGTGGCTGTTTTTTTTCGCATGGGCTACAAAGGAAGTGTAAACAAACCGACACTGAAGAAAGGGGAAGTGCCTAACCCCTACAAGCTTCTTATTCATGCGTTAATTCATACATTTAGCCATCGCAAAGCCGGTTTGGATGATGTACATGATTATTTGGCTAGCATGGCAACGGCGCTTATTTTGAAAAAGCCGTACAATGTTTCGAAGTTAGTGTTCACTCACATGTCGAAGAACATGGAAGATTCAAGATTGTGTCTTTATCCGAGGTTATACAGATGTTAATTGACGAGAAATATCCTAACATTGCTCGAGATCCGAATGACGTTCTCTCTCTAGTTCATCCTGACGAAACAACAGTGAAGAAGCTTATTAAGTTCCAGAAAAAAGCTTCAGCTCTTGTTGCCAAGCCGGTATTTAGAGCCATTAAAGATTCTAACTATATTTCGCCGCCAGACAACAAATGGAGAAAAGATGGTAGCGACGACGAGAAAGAACTTAAAGCTGAGAAGGAGTGGTTTAAAGAATTCAAACCAAAGGCAAGGAACGAATGGTTCTTAAAGGCAGAAGCAGATAAGCCTAAAAAGAAACGTGGTGCAAAGAAAGTTGAAACTATGCTTGTCGACGAGGATGAACCTGAAAATGTTGAAGCAGTTGCTGGATCGAGCGCTGCAGTTGTAATTGAAAGTCAAGAAACTGTAAAGTCAACTCAAGAAGAGGTGATATCTGCTACTTCAGATAATGAAGATTCTGATAAAGAAACTCCTGCGAAAGAGCATGAAAAGACAGAAGCAGAGATTAGAGCAGAAAAAGAAAGAAAATTGGATGCGGATTTTGATCCTAACGCTGAAAAAGAATCTGACGAGGAGAGACCAAAGAAAAAGTCAAAGCGTACAAAGTCTCCAGCAATTGAAATACCAAAGAAGACTACAGGGTCACCTCATACCAAAGGGAAAGAAAAGCTAAGAAAGCTCAGAAAGCTGTGAGCAAGAGGTATAAAAGCAAGGTGAAAAGCACATAAGCCACAAAAGAACCTTCTGGTGCTTAGGAGAAAGGAGCCACACAAGAACCTCCTCCACAAGAACCTCCTGTTATTGTTCATGCTGAAGCTGAAAGGCCAGGGGTTACATAAGAACCTCCTGTGTCTAGATTTGTTGAAGTTCCTATTGCTGAATTGCCTACTGCTCCAAAGACTTCTGTTCCTGAAAGTTCTATGCCTAAGAAGTCAACACCAAAAACTGCGACACCGAAAGATTCAACACCAAAGACACCAAGGGGAAGTATGTTTGGTGATATGCCACACGGTCCAATCAGTCTCGAAGACTTGGATGAGTTTTTCCCAGAATCTAATGCTGAGATATTAGAAAAACGTGTGAAGGTATTGGAAGAGAAAGTTGCATAGAATGAGGTTGAAAAGGCTGAGCTTGTTAAGAAGGTGAATCAAGGTGAGGTTGAAAAGGAACTGCTTGATGATAAAATAAAGGTGCTGAGAATGAACGTGAATATTTCAAGGCGTTGATAGAAAGTCTGCAGGACGCCAATGAAAAACTACAGACAGAGATTGCAGAATTAAGGACTATCCAAGCATTGAACGATCGAAGATTCAACAGATTGCAGAAGGTGTTAGCAAACAATCTGAATATTGATTTCATTGCTGAATACGACCGTCTGGATCGTCAGGAAGCCAAAGAACATGCTGAGAAAGAATTGGCTGAAGGTGATAAAGGGAAGCAGGTTGAGGGTGAAGCCCCTAAATCTTCTTTTGAGAAATCTTCTGATGTCTCTGAGAAACCAATTGAAGATATTTCGAAAGCTTCTGAGTCTGATATCCAAAAGGTTGACGAATCTGTCAAGCCTTCTGATCCCATCGTTGTTAATGAAAATAAAGACGATGATGAAGCCGAAAAGGAAGATAAAAATGAAGACGAAGAGGAAGAAGGAAATGAGGATTGGAATGTTGGGGATGATCGATGATTTTAATCAAGGAGATGATGATTTTGATCAGGGAGGTACAGGTTTAAAGATCAATGAAGCTAAAGTATCTGATGAGTTTGATTTTTCTGATCTTATGAACGATGAATCGAATAAAATGGAAGATAAAAGCCAGGGGGAGTCAGGGCAGAAAGGGCCAACTGATGAAGATATTGATTTGTTAGATATTGATCGTTCTGTGAAACCTGTGTCTGCAGTACCCACAAAGCCTTTGATGCTAATGTTGGAACATAATGTGGAAGAAGGTGAGTTTGTACATAATTACTCAAAAGAAGATCTGGCGAAGCTAATTAAAGTTGAAGCTGAGAACTTAGAGTTTGTATTTGAGGAAGTGATGAATGTTAATACATTTGAACCAAAAGAGTATCAGTATGAGAGAAGGTTTGAAGCTGATGAGTACAATCGTGTGATAGTTGAAGATGGTCCTCAGATGATGAATCAAATCAGAAAGCTAAGTATGTTGGTGAAAATTCAGAAAGTTTTCCTACATTCGAAGAGATGTATAAACAGCTTAATGATGATATGTTGAAAGAGAGGATTGCTGAAGAGTTACGAGAAGGAAAGATTTCTAAACCGATGACCAAAGAAGAGATAGCTGAAGCGAAAAAGTCCTGGTTCAAGGAGATGCCACGTGAACGTAAGTTTCGACGTCCACTAGCATTCTTCACCAGAAACAAAGATGTTTCTTTGGGTGATATACTGAGTTGGGGATGGTTTAAAGATCTCAACGTATACGCAATCAAAAGAGAATTTGGAGTGCAATACTTCAAATATCTTGCTGATTTCAAGACATTGCCGTATTGGGATATGGAAGAGCTGGTACAAACAGTGAATGTTACTTATCATATGAAGACAGTTAATCAGTTTTTGTGGAAGATGATTAAGTACGAAGCTGGTAAAGGTTGGAATCACTGGAAACCGTTTATTCCGAGACGAAGAATAAAGATCAACAAGGTTACAGGGGAAAAAGGACACAACGTTAATTATGAAACATCCTAGAGCCATGAGGAATATGCCACTTATGCCGATCGAACAGAACTTTTATCCTTTATTCAAGTGGTGGCAGATTGATCCAGCTACTTGCGAAGCAGTGATTGTGTTAAAATTTGAAGATCATCTGGATATTACTAAGGAACGAGTTGAAGTGATGGGTCATCAGGGTATGAGAGGTTTGTGGAGGACGATACGGATTCTAGATCCTATGTGGTTGGTTAACTGCTCGAGAGAAGATATAAATGCCTTTTCTACAGCAAGATTGTTTTTGAAGAAAGATAAAAGGTACAGGCGATGCAGTATCAGAAAGTTGTTAAGGTTTGCTATGCACGCAAAGTAAATTCTGGTAAAATGTGGCAAACGAAGTGGAGGGATCTGGAGAGAGTTGAATTTCTTAAAGAAGAAACCAGAAGTGAGGCGATCAAAGAAAGAATGGAAAAAGCGGTAAGGCAAAGTTCGCTCAGAATGGCTAACTTTAAAAGACCACCGCTAACTGATCAGACGCCGGATCCGAAACAAGAACGACGAAGGAAGCCGTACAAGAACTTCTTCGGTCGGGTGCGTTAACGTTTATATGAAGACAGAGTTTTGAAGACTGATAAAAGACGAAGACGATATCTAAGGGGGAGTCTGTTGGTGCATAATATCTATGTCTTAGTCTATTATCGAGTCTGTATTGTATAGAGCTGAATAGGCTAGGTATAGCAAGTATTTATGAATATGTAGCCAAGTTCGCCCATGAAAGGTAACATGTAGCATGTTCGGCCGAACTTGCATAGGCAAGTTCGGGCGAACTTGCATCACCTGGCTGAACTTGTGAGCCTATAAATACCTAGCTCTAGATTCTCATTTGTAACTTTGGCATTTCAGAGGTGAAGCTCTGTCAGTTTGAAACCAGAACGTTTGATCTATAAAACTGACGTTTAACTGATTAAATATTGTCTATTGGTAACATGACGTAATATTTCCGCTATTATGGGAGTTAGATATCAAATTTAGGTTCCTAAGCATCGAGGATCAGTCCTACAGGAAGTACCATCGGCGTATCCACCATGGTCTTATTGCGTCATACCCTTCCCGTTACCAAATCATTCTTGATTTTATGCCACCATCTTAACAAGGTTTATTATGATTCTCATGTGTCGATTCCTGTAATTAAGTGTGCACCCATAATTATGCGTTTCATCACATGGTCCACATAGCTCCTCTTGTTAAGTAAAGGGAACAGATAATAAGGTCGAAGTAACATCTAAATCAAATACGCATTGTCATAATCCCAAGATCTATTGAATCAGAACATATTTCATACTAGTAATGATAACAGTACTTGTTTTGCATCCAACCAATATTTGTAGCAAGTATTACTTTCTAGTATAAATGTTAATATATGTTTCACACTAACCAAACTGGTAGTATGCATCATATACTAAGCATGGATTGTCACAAACAATGTAAGTATGTCATGACAATATTTTGAAACCATGTGCTATGTATGCAAGTCAACATACTAAGCGAAAAGGTATTTGTAATCATGTGCTATACATATTAGGTTAACAAACCATGTATGTAATGTCATGAAAGCAAAAGTAATGGCGATAGTCACATAGTGTTCGTAGAAATTGTCGTGCAGAACTTGTATGAATGCATTAATGTGCAATCACAATATGCTAAATTGCGAGATTTGGTTCCTAAAGAACAGAATCCTCGAAGTTTGTAGTTGTAAATTACACTCAGTGTAATCACATTTGAATTTGTAAATGGAATACGAATAACAAGAATGAAGAAAAACTTCTGGAAATTTATATTGTCATTTCAAATAATATTGGAATATGTTCATTGTTTTTGGATGACAAAAAGAAAACGTAAAGGTTCAAATGATCATGAGTGCTTGATCATCAACGTGAACTTCATTAACATTGAATACTCGTCCATGAGCTAAGTCAGCATTAGCAAGTCTAGGACAGTTTCGCTTGAAATGATTTGGATCACCACAATTGAAACATGCTCCAGCTGGGTAGCGAGGACAAGTTTGAGTAGGGTGCTTTGTTTTGGATACGACAGGTCGCAACTAGATGTCCAAAAAGACCACATATTGTACACTGGCGGCATGGAGAATTTGTTGGGTGGTGATAGTTGCAACGATTACATCGAGGTTGCTTTCCATGATAAAATCCCTTAAAGGGTACTGAGTTTAGTGGAATTGGTGTGGCAATCGTATAATTCTTTGAAGCCTTACGCTTCTTAGAACTTTTGGAAGGTTTACCCTTTGTTTCACTTGATTTCTCTTGTGTTGTTCGTTTCTTGTCCCCCTTTCGAAAAAGTTTCCATTTTTCTAACTTGGGAGTCAGTTAGGGTAGCGGCTAATTCCTTAGCCTCCCTAAGTGTCGCGGGTTTGTTGCCAGTGACAATATCTTGAATTGGATCAGGTAAGCCATCAATCTATTTCTCAATGGCCCGATCCGAAGGTGTGACCATAGTGGGGAAGAGTAGGCTTAACTGTTCAAATCGGTCAGTGTAGGCACGGTTTTCCCCACTAACTTGTTTAAGGTGATAGAATTCGGTTTCAAGTAGCCTTATCTCGTGTCGTGGACAGAATTCTTTCATCATAAGATTCCTGAATTCTTCCCACGTTTGTGCCATAGCTACTTCTGCACCTCTGTCTCTCATGACTCCGTTCCACCAAGTGAGTGCTCTCTTTTGGAAAACACTCGAGGTGAACTCTACCTTGCGCTCATTAGGACACTAAACATGGTAGAATGTGCTTTCTATACTCTCAAACCATTGTAGGAGCCCAGTTGCTCCTTCAGACCCATTAAACTCTAGTGGTTTAGCTGAGTTGAATTGTTTGTAGTTACATGGCGTAGGAACATTGTTGTTGTTGTTGTTACTGTGGTAGATTTGATTGACTTGGGCCACAAGGTTAGGGAGTACAACAGCTATTTGCTGAGCTATCATTGCTGCCATTTCAGCGTTCCTCGAGACGTCACGATGAAGGCATCTCGAAGAGGTAACTATAACAAAATAAGTTAGATTTTGGAAAATTGTTAAAAATCTAAATACCATAGTGATTTGAAAATCTTAGCTTGGTATTCGTTTCAAAATCGTGTTCTTGTACTTAGAAGAATAGTGTTGTGAATTTTGTTTCGAAATTTGTTTGAAAATAAACTTTTGTTATACTTTTGGATGAGAAAATACAAACCAAGTTAATGGTTTGTCTTAAATTTCTTTACTTTTGAAAAAAAAAATTTTAAGATAAAAAAAATATTTTTAATCAATTTTTTTATATATAAAGAAACTTCATGTATAAATCTTGAAAACTCTTATCCAAATAAATAAAATTTTTGAAAATTTGAAAAGCGAAAAATAGATTTGAAAACAAGGTAGTATTATAAAGTGTCATGAGATAAAAGTGAAATTTGTTTCGGATGGGTTGAATATTGTCGTAACATCTTACCGAAGGTAACATGTCAGAGTAGTGTCATACGAGTAGTAGTGTTTACGAATCGTTCGATTGATCAAGATAGATGGGTTTTTATAATGTTCGAGAAGACATGCTTTAGCCAATAGGTGAACACTCACCCTAAGAGTTCCCAGGTAAGAGTGACTGGTCCGAAAATTCGGATTTGTACAAACACTCTAACCTTAGACAGAAAACTCGGGGTACAGGCATTCACCCTTCTGGATTGCATGAGTTCACATTATTAAATCCCAAGATTTCGATGAAAATGTTTGAGAGTAAAACATACCTTTCTGATATAATGTTTGAGATAAATAGGTCGAGAAACATTTTGTTGAGAGCGTTTGAGGAAAACATTTTGAGAAGTATTCTAATGAAAATGTTTTTGAGAAAATATTTTGAGGAATACTTTGAGGCATAAAGCCTAAGGATCTAGGATAAATCATCTAAGGATAGACGATTTGTAAATCATAGAGTAGTTGTAGCACGAGTAAGAATGAGGATTAGGATAGAGATCCTAAGTCTACTCATGTTCGGGTCCCTAGAAGGGTTATAGACTAGGTTAAAGGCATTCTAATAACCTAATTCCCTATAACCAGTGCTCTGATACCAATCTGTAACACCCCAATTGCGTAAAACAACAACACGCGGCGGAAATCTCGAGGAGTCACGTTACAAATTGCTCAGCCACAACTGATACTAAATTGTTTCACTATTATTAATATCGTTTTACAATACAAGGAAAACATGAAGTTGTCTTTTGATTAAAGAAGTCAAAGTCCGGATGCATTCCTATGTGCGGCAAACTTGAATAATCGAAACCTGAAACATATGTGAAAACGAGACATCAACAAACAATGTTAGCGAGTACATAGTTTTGTTAGCCAGATTAATGGCAAAAAGTTTAGTGTTGCAATACTTCGACAACTACAAGAGTCGTCTATTGAAAATGGACTCTTTAAAGCCAAAGAATGGCAAAAAGATTTTGTATTGCAATGCATTAACTTGATTATGAAACTCGTGTCAAAATAGTTTTGTATATGGCAACATGATTAATACTAAGTAATTTTTATGTCATTGAAAATTGTACTTTGTTCATTGTAATCACCTTGAATTTGATCATAAAACTTGTGAGTGTGTTATTAGAAATCCAATCAAGGATTAATAACAACAATATTGGAAACTTGTCATAACTTGTGTGAGTATTATTAGAAATCAAATCAATGATTTAAAATAATACTTTGGTTATCCTTCTAAGAATCTAACAGATAAACATATGAAAGAGTTCTACAAGGATTTGAATATTGTACTTTGAATCAATCAACACAAAATCCTAAAGTGATTTTGTAACATTTGTCAAAAACGTGTTTCCAAAACCCGCTCCGTTTTGTAATCGGATATCAAGTTATAAATGTCACGTTGTGTATTTATGGTTATTTTGGTTTTTACTGATACATAATTAATAAACAAACTAAACTATAAAAATTATATTTGATAAAAAGTGAAAACAAAATAAATAAAAAAGAAATGTTGCTGCCGGGACTCGAACCCGGGTCAGCCGGTTCATAACTTCAAAGTCTTAACACACACCCACATCACCACTCCGCCACTTGTTGTTTTCTGTTATCTCTAGGAAACAAATAACATTTATACACAAACTCGGTTAAACCGGTTGCGCCAACTGAGAAACGGAAATCGGCAATTCAATCGTCAAATCGTTTGATTACTCGCACATTCACGTTTATAACCGATGAATCGATGATTTTAATCAATTCAGAAGTGATTGAACATCAATTTTCATTATTATCGGTTTTTATAACCGAAAGGAATCAAAGTCCCAATTACTTCAACTCAAGATCCCTCTCGCGACTCAGAAACATCAGACCAACATTCCATTTCACTTTCGTCACATTTTCAGTCCGTCAGAAAGCTTAAATCAACTCGCTGGAAATTTCTTCAAGATTCGCCGGAAAACCGTATTCATCATCAAAACGGTAATTCTTTCAATAACGTTGTAGTCCAACAATTGTTAGGCTATTTCTAACTTAAACCTTTCAATTGAAATCGAATTCAGGCACTGTATTCAGCTAATTTCAGTTCGCCGAAAAAGTTCTGTAAATCTCTCTGTTCATCTGAGAATCGGTAAGGGCATTCAAACCCTCTGTTAACATTTGCTGATCACTTCAATTTCACGATTAGCTAATCAAGACGGTTAATTGTCTTGTTCAGTTGAAGAGCATAAAAACAGGGACCGACACATTGCCGGAATTCTGAAATAAACCGTTCATCGGTATGTTCACTTCTAATTATCGTTTCTGCCATTTCATATTAGGTTGTACAATGTTTAACAATCGAACTACACAAGATATAACGGTATAATCGACTGCCTGTAAAATTCAATGAAGAAGATGACTGTGATAACACTATAAGTATAATCAAAATTGTTATTTTAAACGGGTTAGACACACAGTCCAGTGGTGGACTGTGTGCAAATATTACGCACACGTCACGAGTTCGATCCCTGATACACGCACCCTCTAAGTAATAAAATGCCTTTTTGATAAAAGCTTAACCGGGTTAATCCCATTAGTTGTTAAGTATAATAAAAACCGAGATATTAACCAGTAGACACACAGTCACGTGACTGTGTGCAACACTAAGTCGCACGTCACGCGTTCGAAACCCGTTACTGGCACTGGTTTGTTGAATTAAAATGTTTTTGAAATTAAAAGAATTTTGGTTAAACTGAATTAGCATATAAATATAATTAAAAACAAGATTATTTCGGGTTAGACACGTAGCTCAGTTGGTAGAGCTGCGTGCACGCGTACGGGAGGTCTCGGGTTCGAGCCTCACCTGGCGCAAACAATTCCACTGACCGAACCGGTCACAGTCAACATGTCAACGGTCAACGGTCAACGCAAAATAAACAATTTTTTTTATATTTTTATTTATTTAATTTAATTTAAAAATTAATTAAAAATACTTAAAAATAACATTTTTAAAGATAGAAAAATAGCCTTAAACTCACAAAAATATATCTAAAAATTTCATTAAGATCCTTAATAAAATCCACTCATTTAATATATTTTTCCGTTATTATTTAGGTTAGTATTTCTCGTTTTTCCACTCATCCAATTCGTGCGCATCTCACCATCTCCAATCCAACGCACCCAATGTGAGTGAATCTTACAAATTCCCCGTTTTAATCACGTTTTGGGGTGTATCATGTGTCTTGCTAAGTATTATATTTAAATCATTGTGCATACATCATATCATGGACATGTGTAATCAGTTTGTTTCAATTGTTGTGTGGTTATCGTTAGATGCAATTTATTATTTTCAGTACATGCAATTTCATAGGCCGCCGCTCCCCATTACATTATGAGCGTTGAGCATGTTCCCATTTCATTATGAGCGTGAACCTGGCGTGCCCACATACGATCGGCTCCGTTTGATTGAGCCTTGATCGCACAGACATTTTCATTTTCAGTACATGCAATACGATCGGCTCCGTTTGATTGAGCCTTGATCGCACAGTTCATTTATGTTATTTATCATATGTCATGGTATGTTATAGTTGTGATTGCTATTTGCCACTGCTTGATTATTTACATTTGCTCATTTATGATTATGCACAATTTTTCATTGATAAACTAACAAGTAAATCAATAATAAATGTTTATCTAACAAGGTTCACTCGCCAAGTGTTGACCCAAAAACCCCCATTTTTTACACATGATACTGGTGAACCAGCAGCAGCTAGGAACACATAGGATTGGACTAGAAGAATAAAATGATTTAGAGTTTGGGATTGTTATGTTTGGTTTATTTTCTTTGTATTGTATGGACATGTTTGGATTATTTGGAATGTAACTTTGACTTTAATAAATATGAAACATATTAGTAAATGTCATGAGCTTTGGTGATAACCCAATTATGCCCCGACTCTTATTCCGCTGCGGGTCGGGGTGTGACAGATTGGTATCAGAGCCATGACTATAGGGATATAGGATAGGTTATTAGACCCTTAAAGCCTATACTATAGTTGATTAGAAACTTATAAGATTTTTGTGTGTTACATGCCAAATTTCATGATGTTTATATGTTTTATGTTAAATGTTACATTCAATATTATGCAAGCATGTTCATCAGTATGTATTATCATATAATGCCTATCATGAATCATATACTCATAACATATCACATCCATGAAAGCACACACCACATCATGATTGCTTTTACAATGATTTTTGTGTTTTCAAATCTCATCAAAGTGAGTTCTCATGACGGGCATGTAGTAACTGGAAGGGTACCAGTACCGGTAGTCGGAATGTCCTGTCTAGGCTGGCATTCGTATAAATCCAAAATAAAGGACCAGTTTGCCTACCTGGGGACTAACGATGAGAGTACGAAGTACCTATTAGGCCAAAGCATGCTATACCAAACATCATGTGAGCTAACCCTACTTTGAGTTGTCATTGTGTCTACACCTGGACACGTTCCGACCAAACATCTCATGAACATATTTTGTGGTTTGCATTCGGGTGATGCGAGTGTTAAATTGCCAATACTAATGTGAATCCTACCAAGCCAATAGCCATGGGGGCCCACATGACTATATAGGTGAAGGTATGGGGGACATTTGAGGCCCAACATGAGCAAACCCAAGACATCCTATGGATGTAGTTGCATTATTGATATTTATGTTATTTTCATTTTCTTAAAGACACATGACACCATAAACTCACAATCTTCTCATGTATGTTCCTGTAGATGTCGTCCAGACAACAACGAAGGGGTAAAAGATCAGGAAGGTCTCAGGAACGCTTGGCCACACAAATCGCAAAACAAATGGCCACGATACTGACTGACATTGTGGTCCAAGTACAACAAGCCCTCGCTACAAATCCTACTAACCCTCCCCAACAACATGACCAGAACATCGACAACCCTCCTACCAGCAAGTGCTCTTACAAACATTTCAAATCTTGTGATCCTCCTAAATTTGAGGGGACCGAAGGTGTCACTGCTCTCCTCCACTGGTTCGAGGAAATGGAAAACACCTTCCTCAATTGCGATTGTCCTGAGGATCGCAAGGTTCAATACGCCACCGGGAGACTATTTGGGGTAGCTCTCACTTGGTGGAATACTGAGAAAGGGAAGAGGGGAACTGAAGATGCAATGGCCTTAACTTGGGAGGAGTTAAGGGAAATCATGACTAGGCGATTCTGTCCTAGGAGTGAAATTAAAAAGTTGGAGGATGAATTTCAGGCTCTAAAGCAGAAGGAGGGAGACCATACCACTTATAACAAGAGGTTCTTGGAGTTGAACCAAATGGTTCCAAATTTGTTAACCCCAACTTATCGTCTGATTGAGCATTATATTCGAGGACTTCCCTCGAAAATTCAAGATTCAGTCCTCAGCACTTCACCGGTAACACTTGAAGCTGCTATGGAGCTAGCAACTGAACTGACCGAGAATCGAATTCGCAACGGGAAGTTCAAAGAAGAGAAAAAGAAAGCCCCTGTTGAGGGTCAACCATCAAACCATCCCATCTCTTCCTCTAAGTTTGCTAATAAGAGGAAGCGCAACACCAGAAACTTCGCCGTTACACAAACCAACCTCCCAATTCCTGCTGCACCCATTACCCAAGTCGCTCCTTCACCCGCACCATACAGAAGACCTTACACTGGCCCGTTACCAAAATGCAACCGTTGCCAATATCACCATTCTCCTGAGCATCCTTGCCTATATTGCACCGGCTGCGGTCGCGCAGGTCATACTGTTCAAACCTGCCGCATGCCTCAGCGAACAAACCGCCACCAGCCTTCAACCCAAACCCACCAACAAATAATGGGTCAAGCCCAACAACCCCTACTATATCCACCCACCCAACACCTAGCCCAAACATATTACCAACCCAATTATCCTATGGGCCAACCTATGCGGGCTTGCTACAATTGCGGAGACCAAAGCCATTTCAGAAACACTTGTCCAAGGTTGGTAAACATTATTCATGCTCAAGCTCAAGCCAACCCAGTGAATCAAGCGAACCAAGCTCCTCCACCTGCAAGAGGAAGAGCTTTCAATATCAACGCTAATCAGGCTAGGGCTGACGGCAATGTGGTTAACGGTACGTTCCTTATAAATGGTAGATATGCATCTATGTTATTTGATACTGGTGCGGATAGAAGTTTTGTGTCTTTAGAATTTGAACCTATCTTAAACCAAAACCGGATAAGCTCATGGAATCCATAACGGTAGAAGTTGCTGACGGGAAACCAGTTTTATTAAGCACTATTATACGCAACTGTACACTCACTCTAAACGACCACGAATTCTCAGTCGACCTTATTCCTATGAAGCTGGGAAGTTTCGATATCATAATTGGTATGGACTGGCTCAGTCAACATCAGGCTGAAGTTGTATGTCGCGAAAAATTTATACGTATTCCTCTTTCAAACGGTCAGACTCTTCGAATCTTTGGAGAAACCTCGTTAAAAGGGCTCAGCTTAATGTCTTGTCTTCAAGCTCAAAAATACCTTCGCAAAAATTATGTCGCGTTTTTAGCTCATATCATCAAAAAGGGGACCATGGAGAAGAAACTCGAAGACATTCCAGTAGTAAAAGATTTCCCACAAGTTTTTCCTGATGACATTTCAGGACTTCCTCCAGTTAGAGACGTCGAATTCCGTATTGATCTTATACCTGGTGCTACACCAGTTGCAAAATCTCCTTATAGGTTAGCCCCCTCTGAAATGCAAGAGTTAGCCAGTCAATTACAAGAGTTGACTGACAAGGATTCATACGTCCTAGCTCATCGCCTTGGGGTGCACCTGTCCTTTTTGTAAAGAAGAAAGATGGATCGTTTCGTATGTGCATCGACTACAGAGAGCTCAACAAATTAACAATCAAGAATCGCTATCCTTTACCACGCATTGATGATCTTCTTGACCAACTTCAAGGTGCCAATTGCTTTTCAAAAATCGACCTTCGATCAGGCTATCATCAACTTAGAGTACATGAAGAAGACGTCCCAAAGACTGCTTTCCGAACTCGTTATGGCCATTATGAATTCATGGTTATGCCATTTGGTTTAACCAACGCACCAGCTGTCTTCATGGACCTAATGAACAGAGTCTGCAAACCTTATCTTGATCGATTTGTTATAGTCTTCATCGACGATATTCTTATTTATTCAAAATCTAAATCTGATCATGAGCGTCATCTTCGACTCATCCTTGCACTTCTAGAGAAGGAAAAGCTTTACGCCAAATTCTCCAAATGTGAATTCTGGTTAAAAGAGGTGCAATTCCTCGGACATGTAGTCAATGATAAGGGAATACATGTCGACCCCTCAAAGATCAAAGCAGTACAAGAATGGCAAGCTCCACGTACACCAACTGAAGTAAGATCTTTTCTTGGTTTGGCTGGTTATTATAGTCGATTAATTTCAAATTTCTCTCGCATCGCTGTACCACTCACGGCTTTAACTCATAAGGGAAAACCTTTCATATGGGGACCCGAGCAAGAAGAAGCCTTTCAAACTCTTAAACAAAAACTTTGTGATGCACCAATCCTCACTCTTCCTGAAGGTTGTGATGATTTTGTGGTTTATTGCAACGCGTCAGGGCAAGGATTAGGCTGCGTTCTAATGCAAAGAGGAAAAGTTATAGCTTATGCTTCGAGACAACTCAAGACGCATGAGAAGAACTACACCACTCATGACCTAGAACTTGGAGCCGTTGTGTTCGCTCTTAAGATATGGAGACATTATCTCTATGGTACTAAGTGTGAAATATACACTGACCACAAGAGTCTTCAACATATCTTCAATCAAAAGGAGTTAAACATGAGGCAAACGAAGATGGGTCGAACTTCTAAATGACTACGACTGTGAAATTAGATACCACCCTGGTAAAGCAAATGTGGTGGCTGATGCACTTAGTCGAAAGGGTTATGCGAACTCCATTCGTCTTCTATGTTAGCAAATTATAACCGACGTTAAAGATCAAATTCGAGAAGCCCAACACGTTTCGATAACGGAAGATGATGTACGAAAGAAGATGCCCTGTGGAGCTGAGCTAAAATTTGAAACTAAATCTGACGGTATTCTGTACTACCTAGATCGTATCTGGATTCCTAACCACAACAATCTTCGCGAAACTCTTATGAAGGAAGCTCACAAAACGCGATACTCTATACACCCAGGAGCCGATAAGATGTATCAAGACCTATGATATACCTATTGGTGGCCTGGAATGAAAAAGGATATTGCTGTTTTTGTTTCCAAGTGTCCTTACCTGTTCCAAGGTGAAAGCTGAACACCAAAGACCCTCAGGACTTCTGGTCCAACCTGAAATACCTGTGTGGAAGTGGGAAAATATAACCATAGATTTCATTACCGGGTTACCTCGCACTTCTGGTGGGTATGACACTATATGGGTAATTATTGACCGACTTACAAAATCAGCTCACTTTATTCCTATCCGCGAAGATTTCAAGAACGAAAAACTTGCTCGTATTTATATCAGCGAAATCGTAAGCCGACATGGGGTACCGTTAAGCATTATTTCTGATCGTGATGTCGTTTCACTTCCCGAACATGGCAAGCAGTACAATCCGCTATGGGTACGCGACTAGATCTCAGTACCGCCTATCATCCTCAAACTGATGGACAATCTGAGCGCACCATTCAAACCCTTGAAGATATGCTGCGAGCATGTGTCATAGACTTCAAGGGAAATTGGGACGCCCACCTACCATTTGTTGAATTTTCGTACAACAACAGCTATCATTCAAGCATCGGCATGGCACCTTTTGAAGCCTTATATGGTCGTAAGTGCCGATCTCCAGTATGTTGGCACGAAATTGGGGAAGCTCAAATCACTGGTCCAGAATTGATCCAAGAAACCATAGACAATATCCATCAAATCCGAAACAATCTTCTAGCGGCTCAGAGTCGTCAAAAGAGTTATGCAGATAAACGACGGAAGCCTTTAGAGTTTAACATTGGTGATCAAGTACTTCTAAAAGTGTCACCGTGGAAGGAGTAGTTCGTTTTGGTCAAAAAGGCAAGCTAGCACCACGCTACGTAGGACCTTTCAAGATACTCGAAAGAGTCGGACCTGTAGCATACAAGCTTGATCTACCAGAAGAACTCAACAGGATTCATCCCACATTCCACGTATCAAACTTGAAGAAGTGCCTCGCTGATGAAAACCTCCACATTCCTCTGGAAGATATTCAGATTGATGAATCTATGCATTTTATTGAAAGACCAGTAGAGATCATGGACTTCGGAGAGAAACGTCTACGACGAAGTCCCATTCCAATTGTTAGGGTACGCTGGGAGTCGAAACGGGGACCTGAGTTTACTTGGGAACATGAAGACTCAATGCGTGAAAATTACCCGCATCTTTTTCCTACTACTTCAACTATTTAAATTTAGGGACGAAATTCCTAAAAGTAGGGGATACTGTAACATTTGTCAAAAACGGGTTTCCAAAACCCGCTCTGTTTTGTAATCGGATATCAAGTTATAAATGTCACGTTGTGTATTTATGGTTATTTTGGTTTTTAATGATACATAATTAAAATATAAACTAAACTATAAAAATTATATTTGATAAAAAGTGAAAACAAAATAAATAAAAATGAAATGTTGCTGTCGGGACTCGAACCCGGGTCAGCCGGTTCATAACTTCAAAGTCTTAAAACACACCCACATCACCACTCCGCCACTTGTTGTTTTCTGTTATCTCTAGGAAACAAATAACATTTATACACAAACTCGGTTAAACCGGTTGCGCCAACTGAGAAACGGAAATCGGCAATTCAAACGTCAAATCGTTTGATTACTCGCACATTCACGTTTATAACCGATGAATCCATGATTTTAATCAATTCAGAAGTGATTGAACATCAATTTTCATTATTATCGGTTTTTATAACCGAAAGGAATCAAAGTCCCAATTACTTCAACTCAAGATCCCTCTCGCGACTCAGAAACATTTGACCAACATTCCATTTCACTTTCGTCACATTTTCAGTCCGTCAGAACGCTTAAATCAACTCGCCGGAAATTTCTTCAAGATTCGCCGGAAAACCGTATTCATCATCAAAACGGTAATTCTTTCAATAACGTTGTAGTCCAACAATTGTTAGGCTATTTCTAACTTAAACCTTTCAATTGAAATCGAATTCAGGCATTGTATTCAGCTAATTTCAGTTAGCCGGAAAAGTTCTGTAAATCTCTATGTTCATCTGAGAATCGGTAAGGGCATTCAAACCCTCTGTTAACATTTGCTGATCACTTCAATTTCACGATTAGCTAATCAAGACGGTTAATTGTCTTGTTCAGTTGAAGAGCATAAAAACAGGGACCGACACATTGCCGGAATTCTGAAATAAACCGTTCATCGGTATGTTCACTTCTAATTATCGTTTCTGCCATTTCATATTAGGTTGTACAATGTTTAACAATCGAACTACACAAGATATAACGGTATAATCGACTGCCTGTAAAATTCAATGAAGAAGATGACTGTGATAACACTATAAGTATAATTAAAATTGTTATTTTAAACGGGTTAGACACACAGTCCAGCGGTGGACTGTGTGCAAATATTACGCACACGTCACGAGTTCGATCCTGATACACGCACCCTCTAAGTAATAAAATGCCTTTTTGATAAAAGCTGAACCGGGTTAATCCCGTTAGTTGTTAAGTATAATAAAAACCGAGATATTAACCAGTTTAGACATACAGTCCAGCGGTGGACTGTGTGCAACACTAAGTCGCACGTCACGCGTTCGAAACCCGTTACTGGCACCGGTTTGTTGAATTAAAATGTTTTTGAAATTAAAAGAATTTTGGTTAAACTGAATTAGCATATAAATATAATTAAAAACAAGATTATTTCGGGTTAGACACGTAGCTCAGTTGCTAGAGCTGCGTGCACGCGTACGGGAGGTCTCGGGTTCGAGCCTCACCTGGCGCAAACAATTCCATTGACCGAACCGGTCAACAAGTCAACAAGTCAACGGTCAACGGTCAACGCAAAATAAACAATTTTTTTTATATTTTTATTTATTTAATTTAATTTAAAAATCAATTAAAAATACTTAAAAATAACATTTTTAAAGATAGAAAATAGCCTTAAACTCACAAAAATATATCTAAAAATTTCATTAAAATCCTTAATAAAATCCACTCATTTAATATATTTTTTCGTTATTATTTAGGTTAGTATTTCTCGTTGTTCCACTCATCCAATTCGTGCGCATCTCACCATCTCCAATCCAACGCACCCAATGTGAGTGAATCTTACAAATTCCCCGTTTTAATCACGTTTTGGGGTGTATCATGTGTCTTGCTAAGTATTATATTTAAATCATTGTGCATACATCATATCATGGACATGTGTAATCAGTTTGTTTCAGTTGTTGTGTGGTTATCGTTAGATGCAATTTATTATTTTCAGTACATGCAATTTCATAGGCCGCCGCTCCCCATTACATTATGAGCGTTGAGCATGTTCCCCATTTCATTATGAGCGTGAACCTGACGTGCCCACATACGATCGGCTCCGTTTGATTGAGCCTTGATCGCACAGACATTTTCATTTTCAGTACATGCAATACGATCGGCTCCGTTTGATTGATCCTTGATCGCACAGTTCATTTATGTTATTTATCATATGTTATGGTATGTTATAGTTGTGATTGCTATTTGCCACTGCTTGATTATTTACATTTGCTCATTTATGATTATGCACAATTTTTCATTGATAAACTAACAAGTAAATCAATAATAAATGTTTATCTAACAAGGTTCACTCGCCAAGTGTTGACCCAAAAACCCCCATTTTTTACACATGATACTGGTGAACCAGCAGCAGCTAGGAACACATAGGATTGGACTAGAAGAATAAAATGATTTAGAGTTTGGGATTGTTATGTTTGGTTTATTTTCTTTGTATTGTATGGACATGTTTGGATTATTTGGAATGTAACTTTGACTTTAATAAATATGAAACATATTAGTAAATGTCATGAGCTTTGGTGATAACCCAATTATGCCCCGACTCTTATTCCGTTGCGGGTCGGGGTGTGACAGATTTGGATAATGCTACAAAAGTAATACAATAAGAACACTTATATATAGGAAGTACCAACGCCGTATCCACCATGTTCGTATAGTATTACACTCGTTTCATTATCTAGATCACAACTAATCACAATAACCAATAATCATCGTCTTGGTCACATTGTCTTGTCATATACGTATTAAAGTAAACAAAATCCATTAAAGGACTACCAATTAGTACTTTAAACATCCCATGGGTATCTAACTATAAAGATAGATAGATGCGTTAGGGATATAGTTTAGTCACTTGTCTTGTCACATTGTCTTGTCAAATACGCATTAAAGTACACAAAATCCAATAAAGGACTACCAATTAGTACTTTAAACATCCCATGGGTATCTAACTATAAAGATAGATAGATGCGTTAGGGATATAGTTTAGTCACTTGTCTTGTCATATTGTCTTGTCGCATTGTATCACAAAATCATAATCTTATTGGTGATTCGGATAAGACTACGAAGGGTAATACAATAAGTACACTTATATATAGGAAGTACCAGCGGCGTATCCACCATGTCCTTATTATATTACTCTAGTTTTGTTATCTAAATCACCAACAATTCTACACATAATCCATAACCATTGTCTTGTAAAGTACTTCTTAGAAATCTTACTATAAGGATAGAAAGATTTAAGACTATACTTAAAATATCCTACAAGAATCAATCCATAAGGATAGAAAGATACTATAAGGATTTGTTTCGTGTCCCCAATTGTCATGTCTTGCATAAAAGGAATATTACACAAAAATGCACTTAGTAAACACATACATGCCATACTTTTGAGAAAAAATGGTTACACATATGAATCACCTCAAAACATTTGGAAAACGTAAAAGAGGGGAGCTAAGTACTCGCCTAGGATTGTGTATAGATCTTGTTCAAATGATATAACAAAGCTCAAAGGATCAAGAGTTCAAGTGTCGAAGTGGTTCCTAGTGTATTTGATAACTACATGTTAGTGTGTCGAACTTGAAAATGAGAGATTGGATAGAATGAGGTATATAAACCAAACAAGAGTTGGATCTTGTATATTATGGTTTATAATATCAAACATTCTGAATTGGAAGCATTTCAAAGAGTTTTGACTTGCTACGGCTTGTTAAACTGGTTTACGCCAGTTTAACGGGTCATAAACGTAACTATGGGTTCGGGTGGTTAAATATGTCCTATAACAAGTCTAATATGCCAAAATTAGTTCATATAAGTTGTATAATCAGTTTAGATGTCAAAACAATGCTCTTATATGTTCAAAACTAATTTAAGTGCAAAAAGGGTATTTTCAGCATTATAAGGAAAACATATTCGACTTGTCATTTGACTAACCAAACGGTATGACCTTAAGGTATAATCCTCAGAGGGTTATTCCCTATAATACTATGCTCATAATAATGGGCTTGGTCGGATCCTAAAGGTGACCAAATGGGTCGGATTCGAAAGTAAATGCGGTAGTCAAGACCGCTCGACTTACGACCCTAAACAAGTACTAAACTAAAAGTGACGAGCTAGACATGTTAAACATGTCTAACTAAGTTTATAAAACTGATTTGGTATCAAGACAAAGGGTTTTGATACCCGATAATAGTTCCGTCGTATAATGCGCATTTGCGCATTATTGACCGAAACTTTGACTCGTCACTTCGACTAGTAAACGTGGTAATCAGTAGGCACGATCACTAAGGATCATAACCATCGTGATTACGATCACGTTACAAAGTCCAATTGGAGTTTGACTTGAACAATTAATGGTCAAAACCGAAAGTCAAACAGTAAGTCAAACTGTTTGACTTTTAGCTTGTAATAAGCTAAAAGAATGAAGAAGGCTTAGTTAGAGCACTTACTTGCACTCAAGGAAGCCAAGATTACTAGCAAAACTCAGATGGGAGGCCTCCTAATAAGGTAGCAACCCCACTTAGAGTTTAGAGAGAAGAAAGATGGAAATGAGCAAGGAATTTGGTTTAAGATCAAGGGTATTTATAGTTGTTGGGGGAGCTTTAAGATCATGCCAAGTGTTGGGACATGTTCTAGGATGTTTCCAAGTGTTTAGTGAGATGTCAAGACCAGAGAAAGTGTGGCAAAAACGAGTTATAGGTGTCAAGTCAGCTGAACAAGAAGCTGCCAGGTAGTTGCTGTCACTGGGCATCCCCCGCGCATCGCGGGAGATCTTGAGGGGTCTCTCGCGTGGCGCCTTGGATTCTTAAGTGTCAGAATTGGCAGAACAGGTCCCTGCAACCTAAAACTTGTTTTTCGACGCGTGTTGGCACTTTTAACACCCGTTAACCCCATTTTTAGGATTTATAAGGAAGATAAAGCATAGGGAACTTGAAATATGTCCAAATATATTTCAGGTGTCGGTTCGTTTGGTTGTACAGTTGTGGTTTTCGGTTAATTACTACGAAAGTCGTAACGAACGTGCAAATGACCGTAAATGCGTGACGAACGATATTTTTGCATTCTAATCATTAAAATACAAGATTTTAATGATTACCGGAATTTTTGGATGTCCGTACATGTTCCGGATTGCGAAATACGCAAATTGGCATAGTTTCACAGAATTTGCAAAATAGCCCCTGAAGTTGCATAAAGGTGTTTTTGTCATTCCTAAGCCCTCAAAACTTATATCTAAGTTATGTAAAGGGTATTTAGGGTATGTGTAGCTTATGTCCTTATTCCGTATTGTACGCCGCTACGAGAATCGGTAGACTTTTGTAGTTTGTCATAAATAGTCCCTGTGATCGATTAGGCTTGATTTTGACATACCAAACCTTTCAAAACTTATTTCTAAGTTACATAAAGGATATTTAGGGTATGTTTAGCTCGTGTCCTCATCCCGATGTGTACGTTGCGTTCAACGGGTTACGTTTAGGTATCGGTTATCGAAATGCCTTCAAAGAAAAAGTTTTTGAAAGCTCGAAATTTTGCACAAGGGTTACATTCCAGAATTAACACCATGCGCATAACAAACATTCACAACCCTTTGATACTGCATCGCTTGTTCCTTCTCACGCTCTTCATAACATATCTTACTGAAGAATAAACATTTAGTATCCTCCTTCGAGCAATTCACTAGCCACATCGGGTCTAGTATTCGAATCGTCCTTCATAACCCTCTCAATCCTTCTGCTCCAAACATTTCAACCTTTCTTTAGTGATATCCAAATGATCTTCAAATCTCAACACTATCACTGCTTCACATGTAGCAGGATCTACTTGCCACCACTTAAACAAAGAATAGAAATCTTGTTCAATCGGCATTAAGGGCATATTTCTCATTGCTCTTGGATGCTTCATAATCAATGTTGTATCCTTTACAACAGTCTTCTTATCTGTTTTGATTCGGCGCTTTGGAATGAATGGTTTCCAGTACTTAAAACCCTGTGTCGCTTCAAACTTCATCTTCAATAGCAACTGATCAATAAACTTCATATGATAAGTAACATTTCTCGGCTGCACCAACTCCTCTACATCCCAATATTGAAGTGTCTCTAAATTTGCCAAATATTTGAAGTATTGAACTCCAACTTCCCTCTTGATGTCATAAACGTTCAATTCTTTAAACCACCCCCAGTTAAGTATATCTCATCGGCATCTCTGGTAAAAAAGCTAATGGACGTCGAAACTTATGTTCTCTTAGCATTTCTTTGAACCAGGACTTCTTTGCTTGTGCAATCTCTTCTTTCGTCATTGGTTTAGGGATTTTACCTTCACGTACAGACTACAATCTTGTCTTTCAGCAAATCTTCGTTAAGCTGCTCATACATCTCTTCAAAAGTCAGAAAACAATCTATATTCAACCCAGTATACTTTTCAGCTTCATCTTTCTCATCATCTGACGACCAATCTTCAATGATCACTCTGTTGTAATCGTCAGCATATGATCTTCATGTGTAACAATATTCATTCGGCTCGAAAGTATTCACATTCATCACTTGCTCTTCAAAGTCGAAATCAAACGTTTCAGCATCAACATCAAGTAACTTCTCCAAATCTTCCTTTGAATAGTTGTGAATATACTCGCCTTCCTCGACATTATGTTCAAGCATCAGAATCATCGGTTTCGTAGGTATAGCAGTAATAGGCATAGCAGTAATAGCATCTGTCATATCAACATCCTTTTTCCCCCTATCTGCTCCCCCTGATTTTGTTCTTCCATCATGTTTGTTTCATCATTTAGCAACGAAGAAAAATCAAACTCATCTGATACTTTAGCATCAACAACCTTCAGACCAACTCCACCCTAATCGTCATCATTACCATCGTCTTTAATATCATCTGCAGGTTCAACTTCATCTTTATCTTCAGCTTCTTCATTGTCTTTTTGTTTAGTCTCTGTGTCTGGTGCAACAATAGACTCAGAAGCTTTCGCAGACTCAATCACAGGCTCTGTAATCTCGGACATACTTTCAACAACATGTTTACCCTTCCCCTGTTCAGCCAATTCTTCTCTGCTTTTTCCTTAGCCTCTTGCAGATCCATTCGAGCATATTCGACAGAAAATCAATACCCAAACTGTTTGATAAAACTTTCTTCAGCCTTTTGAATCTTCGATCATTCATATCACGTTCAGATCGTAATTCAGCTAACTCTTTCTGCAATCTTTCATTTGCGCCCTGCAGACTTTCAATTAGGGCTTTCAAATACCCTCGATCACCTTCCAGGAATTTAACTTTGTCGTTCAAAATCTCTTTTTCAACTTCTCCTTGTCTCACCAACTTTTCTAACTTAGCTTTCTCTATTTCATTCTTCGCAACTTTGTCTTCTAGAACTTTAACTCTGTGTTTCATTCTTCGCTACGTTCCCATATTCAACCGACCCAAAGGATAAGAAGCTCAAGAAGGTGCAAGAATCGACAAGAAAAGATGTCAAGCGAGCTTTCGGGTCTTAAAAGCTAAATGCACATACTTAGGCAACCCGCTTGGGCTCATAAGCAGGAACATGGCATATGTGCTCATCATTTTGCAAAATATGCTATTAACGGACGACAAAAACACGATATCACCGACCTATATAAGAACCATTCATTGATAATAATATCCTTAAGAGTTGTAAGATGTAGATACACATATCCAACTTCAATTTGATCTTGTGGTGCATATTGCAAGTCAAGACATCCGGTATGCGGAACCAAGCGAAGAGTAGTTTAACTAGTTATTTTTATAGTTTTCTTTTAAGTTATAGAAATTATAATTTAGTTTTAGATAAGTTTTAATGTATATAATAATTTGGTTAAAAAATTAGGTGAATGAGGGTTATGGCCCTATCAACGAGGGTAGGTGATAGTAGTTTTGAGTGAAAATGATGTGACTTTGTGTGATTGGGTAAATGCGTGAGAGTATGTAAGAGGGTGAAGGTTGTGCCCCTAGTATCCTAACTTTCATTCGTATCACAATCATCACATACATTATATATACAAGAAGGGTTCCCGTGTGATGTGGCGGGAAACATAGACATTTTCAGGGTGCGCAATGTTCGGTTATTACCCTCACCTAAAGCTGAAACTGAAGTCTCCGTTAATTTATTTTATTAACCAATCGGTTTTTGGTTAATTAGTTTGGTTTATTTTGGTTAGATTGATAGTTTTTTGTTCCATTCGTTTAATTTCAGTTAATAGCCAAACCATACTTGGGCTTAAACTTTTTCTTAGAAATACATGAAATGTAAGTATAAACACATGAAATTGAGGTATAAAATAAATGAACTAGAGGTATAAAAACTAGAAAGAGTGAATTACATGTTTTATCCTTTATCTTTATACCAAATTTCAGGAGGTGTCTTTTGTCTTTAAAATTGACGAGCTTTGTACTTATTGTTTCAAAATCCTACACGATTTGTCGTATGGACCTAACCTAGTTACTTTTTTCTGTTAAATCAAATCATGTGCATGGTAATTTTGTCATTTCAATTTTCAAGGATTAACTCTTAAATAACTTAAAGAAAAGGTTTAAATAATAAAAAAATTGTTCATTTTTCAATAATAACAATGGATATAATCCTCTACGATGAACTCCTACAAGAAATCTTCCAACGCCTTCCCCCTCTGTGGTCTTCCGTCATTTCCTTGGTATCCAAAAGGTGGCACCACCTCCTCCGGTCTTCTCTTTTCTCCCACACTCTTCGTCTCTCACCTAACCACCTCTCTCTCTCCCTCTATCTCGTCCCTCACATCCTTACCTCCGATCATACCAACCTCTCTTCTCTCTCCCTCTCCCCCGACACCACCAGAATAACCACCGTTTTCTCCGACCGTCTTTGAGAAAAATGAAATCACTAATCAAACAATCATATTTCTATCAAAACACTTGTCAAACAACCAATTTGCTATTAGAACACTAATCAAACAATTTTATTGTTCAGTTACAACCAAGTCCTGACAACCTTTTCGACACAAAATCATAAATTAAACTTTATCAAACTTACCCTTAATAAAGTGATATACGCCAAATGTAACATATAAATTGTATCAAATACGGCATAAAATCAACCTTTTTTAGTACTAATATTGGAAAAAGTGCCTTTTTTATACTTTTGATTTTCAGGATTAAAAGAGCTTAAATGTACAAAGGAACAAATTAACGACAAAAACCAGCATAAGTACAAAAGAAGGAAAGACGATACACTATACGAATCCTCCGAGCTTCACCCCAAGACCAAAAACAACAAATCAAAAGTCACGCACGAGGCCGTGCTTGCTCGGCATGGGGCTGTGCCCCTTCAAGATTCCAGAATAGAAAAGACAAACATAAGCAGACAAGAGACACGGGTCGTGTCCCTTGGACATGGGTCGTGGTCAACTTCCAAATATACAAATCTTGAATTGTACAACAAGTACAGTGGCCATGGGGCCATGCCGTTGACACACGGGGCCATGTAGCATCCGATCTGACAAGCTCATTAAATGAAGACAAAGAAGGAGGAACACACAGGGTCGTGCCCATAGGGCACGGGGCCGTGTGAAGCGACTGTTTCCAGCTATAAATAACGGTGCTTGGTTTCATTCCAACTCATCCCTTGGCAAACTATGGGAGGATCAGCTTTCCTCCGAAAGCACCAGACCAGACTTGAGCTAACTAACGTGCGCGGAATTTATCATTAATTAGTTGACAATGATCAGATATACTGTTTCAATGCTTCTACTTCTTTGTATTGATAAACTTTGAAGAAAACAGATAAAAAACTGACAGGGCTTCGCCGTACAATCAGAAAAACAGCTTAGAACTCAACACCCTTGCTCAGCTATATATAGACATGGTAGCCTCGCACAAGGAGTGTCCTGCCACTTCGTCCAAGGTGCACCTCGTACGAAGTGGTCAACATCACTTCATACGAGTTGAGCAGCACCTTGTACGTGGTGGCCTATGTACATACAAAACAAATAAAAATCTAACAATTAAGCCCTGTTACATAAACGACATGACCCTAAGACATAGGCTATAGACATTCTGCACCAACGAACTCCCCCTTGGATATTGTCGCAGTCTTGGTCAGTATTCAGAATCTTCAAGAAACTTTAACTTTAATGCCCAAAGAAATGCTTTCACGGTCTACGACACTCCTCAGATAGAATAGGCGTTTGATCAGTGGGAGGAGGTCTGTTGTAGGTGCACCAAACTGAAATCTCCACAACGATGCCTTTCTCATCCTTTCAGCAATTCTAGCCTTGTTTCGTTCTTTCTTTCTTTGCTCTTTGCCTTCAAGCTTTCTCCATTCTGTATTCCATATCTTTCCTGAATTAATATCGTTAGCATAACAAACATTAATAACCTGCTGGAACTGCAACACTTTATCTTTATCTTTCTCTTCAAAACGGATCTTGCTGTAAAATAAATGTTCGATATCCTCATTTTAGAAATTGGCTAGCCACATCGGGTCTAGCACACGAATACCCCTCCATAAACCATAAACCCTCATACGAGCAATCACAGCTTCTGTCAATTCTTCTATGACTTTCCATGAATCATCATTCTGTACTACTATCATAGCTTCACCTGTCTTTGAATCATAGTGCCACACTTGAAGATCTGAAAAAAATCTTGTTTAGTCTTTAATAATGGCATGTTCTTCATCGCACATGGCCGCTTCACAATAAGAGTAACATCTTTCTGCTTTGCACCGGATCAAACTTTATATATTTTCGAGGATAATGTGGCTTCCAATAATTTAAACCATGAAGAGCTTCGTACTTTATCAGCATCCAAAGACGTTGATCGTGAAATTTCATCTTGAAATTGATAGTCTTTGTCTGAACCAATTCCTCAACATCCTAGAATGGTAACATCTTGATATCATTTAAGTGCTTGAAGTATTGAACCCCAAACTCTTGCTTGATAGCATAAACATTCAGTTCTTCAATCCATCCCCAGCTAATAATATCCCCCAACAACTTATCAGGATCATGAGTAAAGAATGCTAGAGGATGTTTGAACTTCCTTTCAACATGCATCTCTCTAAACCAAAACTTTTACATCTCTGCTATCTCTTCCTTTGATAAATGTTTCGGCACATTCCCTGATTTCACAGTCTCTTCAACTTTACGCTTCAGTAAATCATTAGTAGCGATAAGGTTTGTGTTGATCAGTTAGAGCCTTCGTTATCGGTAAACGTTCATAAACCCGAGTATTCCCTTAAAAGGAGAGATCTTTGGGATAGAATCATCAAGAAGACAACAAATGTTATAAATAGGCTCAAAAGACGGTTTCTTTTCCTGCAAATCCAAAGATTCACATTTAGAAAATATTTGGCGAAAATAACGTAACACATTTAGTGTGAAGTGCACTTGGTGTGATGTGGGAAGAGGCACTTCGTACGAGATGGACAAAAAATATTAAACATTTTTTTACCAATCACACCTCGTACGAGATGGTATATGATAACACAAACACTTTAACAAGGTATGCTTCGTACGAGGTGGTATATGACAATTTGCAACATCCACTTCGTATGAGGTGGACATCACCTCGTACCAAATAAACAGTTATAAACAAAAAATTTTGAACATGTGATTTTTATGAAATTTAAGGTTCCATAAGATGGTATATATGCCGATTTACACAAATATACTTTCAATTTTGAATTTGGCAGGTTCATTTTTTCTAGATCTACTTTTTAATGTCTGTTTGGCCAAAAGCTTCAAATTGACGGTCTAAACGAGGTGATCTACGTTAACCATTGCAAGAGGTGTGTAGATCAACCTCCCCAAGGGGTATTTTGGCAGTCGTTCGTTGTTAATTATGTTAGATCGCTTCATGATTAGCATAGGAACATAAATTGGTATATAACGTTCATATAGGCAGAAACTATGTGACTTGTTAATCGAATATGCAAAGATTACTCATTTAAATGTTGTTTATTGATCATAAAGTTCAATTACATGTCAAATCTAGATCGGGCAGAGCTTCGCCTTCCAAGTGACAAAGTTGCAAAAGTTACAAATGAAAATCACAAGTCACCTATTTGTACTAACATAAGTTCGTCGGTGGGATAACAAGTTCGGGGAACTTGTTTAGAACAAGTTCGGCCGAACTTGTTCTCACATGATGTTCCGGGCGAACTTGTGTAGTATTTACATAAATACCCTTATACTTTGACATAATCTAGCCCAAACTAAACAGACTCGATCCAAGACTAATACATAGACATATGTACTAACAGACTCCCCCTTGGATATCATCTTCGTCTTGATCAGTCTTCAAAGCTCTATCTCTGTCTAACGCGTCCAAAGAAGTTCTTGATTGATTTCTTTCTACATTCTTGCGATGGAATCGACGTTTGATCTGTAGGTGGCACTTTAGTCATGAACTGTAAACGTCTAAGTCTCGCCTCCCTACCCATATCATGAATACGTTCAATACGCTTCTCCTCTTTCAAAAACTCTTTGCGCTCTAGTTCCCTCCAACTGGATTCCTACATTCTTCCAGAATTAACACTATGCGCGTAACAAAAATTCACAACCCTTTGATACTGCATCGCTTGTTCCTTCTCACGCTCTTCATAACATACCTTACTGAAGAATAAACATTTAGTATCCTCCTTCGAGCAATTCACTAGCCACATCGGGTCTAGTATTCGAATCGTCCTCCATAACCCTCTCAATCCTTCTGCTCCAAACATTTCAACCTTTCTTTAGTGATATCCAAATGATCTTCAAATCTCAACACTATCACTGCTTCACATGTAGCAGGATCTACTTGCCACCACTTAAACAAAGAATAGAAATCTTGTTCAATCGGCATTAAGGGCATATTTCTCATTGCTCTTGGATGCTTCATAATCAATGTTGTATCCTTTACAACAGTCTTCTTATCTGTTTTGATTCGGCGCTTTGGAATGAATGGTTTCCAGTACTTAAAACCCTGCGTCGCTTCAAACTTAATCATCTTCAATAGCAACTGATCAATAAACTTCATATGATAAGTAACATTTCTCGGCTGCACCAACTCCTCTACATCCCAATATTGAAGTGTCTCTAAATCTGCCAAATATTTGAAGTATTGAACTCCAACTTCCCTCTTGATGTCATAAACGTTCACTTCTTTAAACCACCCCCAGTTAATTATATCTCCCAATGAAACATCGGCATCTCTGGTAAAAATGCTAATGGACGTCGAAACTTACGTTCTCTTAGCATTTCTTCGAACCAGGACTTCTTTGCTTGTGCAATCTCTTCTTTCGTCATTGGTTTAGGGATTTTACCTTCACGTACAGACTCTGCAATCTTGTCTTTCAGCAAATCTTCGTTAAGCTGCTCATACATCTCTTCAAAAGTCGGAAAACAATCTATATTCAACCCAATATACTTTTCAGCTTCATCTTTCTCATCATCTGACGACCAATCTTCAATGATCACTCTGTTGTAATCGTCAGCATATGATCTTCGTGTGTAACAATATTCATTCGGCTCGGAAGTATTCACATTCATCACTTGCTCTTCAAAGTCGAAATCAAACGTTTCAGCATCAACATCAAGTAACTTCGCCAAATCTTCCTTTGAATTGTTGTGAATATACTCGCCTTCCTCGACATTATGTTCAAGCATCAGAATCATCGGTTTCGTAGGTATAGCAGTAATAGGCATAGCAGTAATAGCATCTGTCATATCAACATCCTTTTTCCCCCTATATGCTCCCCCTGATTTTGTTCTTCCATCATGTTTGTTTCATCATTTAGCAACGAAGAAAAATCAAACTCATCTGATACTTTAGCATCAACAACCTTCAGACAAACTCCACCCTGATCGTCATCATTACCATCATCATTGTCAGAGTCGTCTTTAGTATCATCTGCAGGTTCAACATCATCTTTATCTTCAGCTTCTTCATTGTCTTTTTGTTTAGTCTCTGTTTCTGGTGCAACAATAGACTCAGAAGCTTTCGCAGACTCAATCACAGGCTCTGTAATCTCGGACATACTTTCAACAACATGTTTACCCTTCCCCTGTTCAGCCAATTCTTTCTCTGCTTTTTCCTTAGCCTCTTGCAGATCCATTCGAGCATATTCAACAGCAAAATCAATACCCAGACTGTTTGATAAAACGTTCTGCAGCCTGTTGAATTTTCGATCATTCATATCACGCTCAGATCGTAATTCAGCTAACTCTTTCTGCAATCTTTCATTTGCGTCCTGCATACTTTCAATTAGGGCTTTCAAATACCCTCGATCACCTTCCAGGAGTTTAACTTTGTCGTTCAAAATCTCTTTTTCAACTTCTCCTTGTTTCACCAACTTTTCTAACTCAGCTTTCTCTGTGTCATTCTTCGCAACTTTGTCTTCCAGAATTTTAACTCTCTTTTCAAGTTCATCGACATTTGATTTTGGAAAGAAATCATTTAAATCTTGAAGATTAACAGGTTCATCAAGAATGCTTCCAAACAACTTTGACTTCAGAGTAGTTTTAGATGTAGACTTAGGCGTACTCCTCGGTGTATGAACATCTTTTGGAATTGAGCTATCTGGTTGAGAAGACATTGGTGGATCTTGAGAAGTAATAATAGGAATTTCGAGCAATTCAGACTCAGGAGGTTCTTGTGTGACTCCTGTCTGTACTAAACTCTCTCGAACAACAGATGTTTGAATATTCTCAGCCGCAGGAGGTTCTTGTGTAACTCCTGTATCTTTTGCAGCAGAAGGTTCTTGTGTGACTTCTGGGCTTTTCTTTTGACCAACTTATCGGTGGCTTCTAGGTTTCTGAACTTTCTTTCCTTTCGTTTTCGGAGTCCCTGTAGTCTTCGTTGTTGTATCTTTCGCAGAAGACTTAACTCTTTTAGCTTTCTTTTTGGTCTCTCCTTGTCTGAACCTTTTTCAATTTCCGGTTCATAATCTGCATCTGTTTCTTTGATTTTCTCTGCAGCTGTTTTGGCGATTGCTTTCTTTGTTGCCCTTTCCAACGAAT
This sequence comes from Scalesia atractyloides, assembly GCA_947069175.1. Lineage (NCBI taxonomy): Eukaryota > Viridiplantae > Streptophyta > Magnoliopsida > Asterales > Asteraceae > Scalesia > Scalesia atractyloides. Next base: position 51,489,816 of record CAMTDV010000025.1, read on the forward strand.
CATCACTATATTCGTCCTTATCGGATGTAGCAGAGATAACATCATCTTCCTGCGTATTTTTCTCTGCCTGTTGACTTTCAATATTTACTACAACACTAGAACCAGCTTCAGGTTGTACATTTTCAGGCTCATCTTCATCGATTAACATAGCATCAACTTTCTTTTCTTTCTCGAAGCTTTCTTCTTTTCTTGAACGACTACTTTCTTAAGAAACCAATCATTGCGTTTCTCTTTAAATGTTGACAGCCATTCCAACTCAGCGTTCCGTTCATTCTAGTCACCCCTATCATCTTTTCGCCATTTATTCTCTGGTGGCGCAATGTAATTTTCAGAATATATGGCACCAAATAAAGGTTTTGCGATAGATGCTGAAGCTTGTTTCTGGAATGTAATCAGCTTCTTAATAGTCGTATCGTCCAGATGACTAAGATACACGATATCATTTGGATCTTTCGCAATCTTTTTGAATTTATCGTCGATCAGCATTTGAACAAATCTTGGATACATCACGAGCCTATTCGATCCCATATTGTTCTTCATATGTGTGAACACGAGCTTTGAAAAATTGAATCTCTTGTTTAGAATAAGCGCCATGGCCATACAAACCATATAATCTTGTACGTCGTCTAAACCTGCCTTTCGATGACTAAAGGCGTGAATAATAGCATGCATCAGAAACTTATAGGGGTTCGGAACTCCCCCTTTCTTCAATGTCGAATCGTTAACATGCCCTTTGTAACCCATTCTGCAAAAACAACCTCTCACCATTCGTTCATCGAGCATCATTGGATCATTCTTATCGTCGTTGAAATTCAGAACTTTTCGAATGTCAGCTTCTGTCACTGTTATCTCCTTATCCTCTTCTCCAACACGAACTACTGATTTAATTGCTGTATCATCATCATTCATTGCCTCAGAACTCCAAAACCTATAAACATGCGACCTGTAAACTACCGTCTTTTCCGTAATAGCTTTGTGAATTGGAATCCTTTCCATGAAGCGAGAATACTGTCGTATGCTTCTAACGATGGACAGACAGTCTTATCGAGTGTAATGCACGTGTTGTGAAACTTGTTAAACGAGAGCTGAATATTCTGAAATCACGAATATCGAGACGAAATTAGTAAAAAATTAACAATTTTTACAAAACATAACATGAAGTTCGGGCGGGCTTGTATTGCATATAAACATTACAATTCATGTAAGTCCGGGCGAACTTACCTTAAAATTTTAACCATTTCTTAAACAAGTTCGGGCGAACTTGTAAAGATTCAATTTTTGAAACAGGTTTACACAAGTCCCGGCGAACTTGTTATCATTTTGAAGATCATTTCACAAGTTCGGGCGAACTTGTGAAACATTCTGTTATATTAAACTTGACCTAAGTTCGGGCGGACTTGCAAGATCATTATTTGTTTTACAAATGAGGACAAGTTCGGCCGAACTTGGTTCAAAGAACCATTTGACAAGTTCCGGGGAACTTGTCATCATCTTTATGAAACCTGCAACAATATGACCAGATCATTTTGATTCAAATTAACAACACGGTTAAGGTCGATTAAGGTTATTTAACATGTTTTTCAGTCCAATTTGTCCGATAACATCCTAAACCATGTCTAATCGTTCAAAACAGGTCCATATCATTCAAACTAAATCAATTGACGGTCCAAATTTCAATCTCTTACCATAGCCATGATTCTTAGTGTGCCAATCACTAAGATTCACTCTAAAATCGGGCAACAATTCAACACAAGATTGCCAATTTTGATTTTCACTGAAATCGCCTTAAGTTTGCTATGAGATTTTTGAAACTGATAATGAAGTCCGGGAGAACTTGATCGGTATATATATATAGTTAGCAAGTTCAGGAGAACTTGTAACACCAATCTTGTTAAAAATAGCAACAAGTCCGGGCGAACTTGTCAACCGATAAAACCTTTAAAGCTCAAACAAGTTCGGTCGAACTTGATAACAAGTCCGGTCGAAATTGATTACAAGTCCGGGCAAACTTGATCAATTCAAAACCAAATTTTTCAAAATTTTCAATTTAAACCCTGAACTTTTCAATTTTTACCAGTTTTAGCAATCCACTCAGTTGACAAAGTCCAAGCTAATGACCTTGGTTAACCGATTTGTCTGCCGAGTCCAAGTTAATGACCTCGGTTCGACTCGTTATGAACAAACTATTGGTTTTTCTCAAAATCAAGTTTCAAATTAATGAACTTTTTAATCGTTTTGCTTATCAACTTTTACAGATTATCTCAGCCCATTGTCAATTAGATTTCCACCAGTTTACCACCTTACCAGACTTCGAAGATCCGTTCTCCAACACTAGCTTGTAGAAACAAAATCTTTTTGTATTTTTGCAAGTTTATGCTAAAACACACTGAAAATCTTTTTGGTTTTAATTTGTAAAGAAGATAAACTATGTACAGAACTTTTTAACAAGTAAACTATGTACAACATATTTACAGACATATTTTTGTGAATTCATGTCTAAGGATCATATCAGTTGATTGAGACATATCATCAGTACCGTTGACCTTTTTGAGACTTTAAGTTTTAAACTCGTTTACCTAGATTGTCGATATGTTTGTCCACTTAAACTTCGACACATTTCTCAATTGTTCCAAGATATCTTAGGTAGAATTATGAAACTTGACTTAACTATGGTTCCCATCTCAGAATATACTCCCGTAACAAGATTCCCTAGATTTCTTCTTACAGGTGAATATAGCCTAATTGATATCTGTATCTGGGTTAATGCGAAGCCTTGAGAGCTCAGGTTAATACCACCGTATCGACAAAGAGATGAAGGCTCGACTTAAAGGTGTGTTCCACTTAAGGAATCTTTTAAGCACTGCAAATAATTAGATCTTTCGATTCTTTTCAGCTTTGCATGCAGTTTAGGGGTTTATTAGCAAAAGCATTATATAAGTGCTAGGCTATTGCTTCCGCAAAATCAGAAGAACTTGTATAATATCCCAGATATCAACTATCTATAAAGACCTCGTATCTCAGAATCCGACAATCTCTCAAATGAAATTTCGGAGTACTAAGTCCCTATATCCGAGAGATGTTAATCCACAAGATTAAGCAGTTGTAAAGTTTAGTTTATATCTCAGAAACAATTTACTGAACATGTAAAGCCTATCGACACATCCACAGTAAGACTTGTTTCTCACTTTTAAACTTTACAATTCTTTAGCATACTGTGATAGTCCACCGATGTACTATCATTTCCTTTGTGACACTTAATTCTTTTTGTCTTTTTCAATGTTTTTGTACTTTTTGAATTTTCTCACATGTTTTTGTATTTTCTCAAATATTTCTCCCCCTAAAATCAAAAACATATGTTTGTATTTTAGTTTTTAAGAAATACTAATCTAAAAGATATACAAACCAATGTGGATCACGTGAACTCGTCGTCCGATCCATATTCAACCTCTGCCTCCGCACCTGTCAACAAATTTTTAATACCGTTAAACCTCATGAGATATTTAAATCTTGTTAAAGGAAAAGCTTTGGTATAAAAATCAGCTTTTTGTTCATCAGTGTGGATTTTTTCTATTCGCACCAACTTCTTTTTGTAGCAATCATGAATGAAGTGATAACAAATTTCTATGTGTTTAGTTCGAGAGTGATGAACATGATTTTTAGTGATGTCGATTGCTGCCTTATTATCTACATATAAAGGCGTATCAAGAAATTGCAATCCAAAGTCCCTCATCAGTTGTTGAATCCATAGGATTTGAGAACAACAGCTGGAAGCAGAAATGTATTCTGCCTCACAAGTAGAGAGAGAGACCGTGGTTTGTTTCTTGCATTGCCACGTTACTAATCGAGTTCCGAAGAACTGGCAACCAGCCGTTGTAGACTTTGAATTTAGCTTGTCCACCCCAAAGTCAGAATCTGTGTATCCCGTTAGATCAAAGTTATCATTCTTTGGATCCCACAAGCCGGTGCTTGGACATCCCTTCAAGTAATGGAATATTCTTTTGACTATCTGCATGTGAGACACTCAGGGACTGGACTGATATCTCACTCAAAGGCAGGTAGTATACATGATATCTGGGCGAGATGTTATCAGATACATAAGAGATCCTATCATCGACCGATAGAGCGTATCATTCACTTTGGTTCCTGTTTCGTCGATGCAAATTCCGTGATTCAGCGCCAGAGGAGTAGAAAGCGGCTTCGAGCTATCCATTTGAAACTTCTTCAGAATATCGTGAACATATTTGGTTTGATGAATGAATATGCCGTCCGGTAACTGATCCACCTGTAATACGAGGAAGAATTTCATTTTGCCCATAGAAGACATCTCGAATTTCTTCTTCATTATCTTTTCGAATTCTTTGCAAAGACTATCATCTGTTGAACCAAAGATGATATCGTCCACATAAATTTGTACGATGATTAGATGACTTCCGACTTCTTTGGTAAACAATGTACTGTCCACTGTACCTCTAGTAGAGCCGTTTCCAACTAAATGTTGAGATAACGTCTCGTACCAAGCTCTCGAGGCCTAGTGTAATCCGTATAAGGCTTTGTCTAGGAGATAAGCTTTGTTCTTGTTCAGCGGATCAATGAACCCCGGTGGTTGGCCGACGTACACTTGTTCGCGTAGCTTACCATAGAGAAATGCGGATTTCACATCTAACTGGTACTCCTTAAAACCTTTCCAAGCTGCGAATGCAAGGAAATGCGGATTGACTCTAAGTGTGCAACCGGTGTATAGACTTCCGTATAGTCAATTCCTTCTTGCTGGTGGAAACCTTTGACAACCAACCGAGCTTTGTTTCTAACGATCACACCTCGATCATCCCTCTTACACTTGAAGACCCACTTTGTGTCTATTGCTTTCTACTTAGGTGGTAAGTCTACAAGTCTCCAAACTCCTAGTTTCTCGAACTGTAACAACTCTTCCTGCATCGCTATCACCCAGTTCTCATCACCCAGAGCTTCATTCACAGTCTTCGACTCAATTTGAGATATGAAACATGAATAACAACAATAGTCTTGAGTTGGAGCTACTCGGGTATAGAAACAACTTAATGCTTTGTTGATTTGACTTCTTGTTCGCACACCAGTCTGTAATTCGCCAATGATATTTGTTGAAGGATGATAAGAATAAGATCGTGGCATCTCCTCGCTAGGAACATCAACACTACTGTTCTGATTTGTAATATTTAGATCAATGATCAAATCAACTTCATGAGCACTAGATGTAGCTTCATTTTGATTGCTCGGGCCAGCAGATTGATTCAACATACTTGTTATCTGCTCAGATTCTTCATCGGAAGAGGATTCTTCATCATCATCGAAAGTCGGAGCTTCATCAGAGTCGGAATTATGATTCTGAGAAATATTTAGCTCTGAGGTTGTATTTCCTGGTTCAGTGGAAACATTTGCTGGAGTTATAATAGGTGTTTCTTCTGGTTTAGAAACTTGTTCACTGGAACACCACTATTACTCATGCACCAGAAGATGAAGTACCAACAGTGGGTTGATTAACCACAAGTGGCCTTATAATCTGTTCTTGATTTGCCGACTGTTGAAGATAATAAAGAGCTGCAAGTTCTTCTTCAGACGGTTCTTCCGGCAAGTCGAATGACTTCCACAAATCTTGGTAATTGAACAACCACACATCGCCTTTCCTCTGAGTAGGAGTTGTATACCGAAAACAATCAACGTGTTGTGCTTCGATCACTTTTCTCAGATCAGGAACATAAACTCTCCTTAGCGGACTAGCGTAACCAACAAAGAAACCTTCAAGAGATTTAGCACCAAATTTTCCATCTTGATCAATCACTGTGCACGATGCACCAAACGGTTCTAGATATTTCAAATTTGGTTTCCTTCGGTTGATCATTTCAAAACAAGTATTTTTATTCGGTTTGACAGTTAAGACCATATTCAATGTGTAACATGCTGCTCCAACTGCCTCACTCCAAAAGCTAACAGGATGTTTCGAATCTGCCATCATTGTTCTTGCTGTTTCAATCAAAGTTCTATTCTTCCTCTCAGCTACGCCATTTTGTTGTGGAGTATAACGTGCACTGAATTCTTGCAGAATTCCTTTGGCGTTGCAAAACTCTTTCATCTTGTTGTTCTTGAACTCCGTGCCGTTATTATAATACGTCTGACAGGGAGATGATATAAATTTTCGAGCTTTTTGAAGAGAATCACTAGATTATCCAACGTTTCATCTTTAGACTCTTGAAAGAAAACCTATGAATATCGAGAATAATCATCTGTGACAATCAAACAGTATAGATCTCCGGATATACTTCGAACATTCACCGAACCGAAAAGATCCATATGTAGACGTTCAAGCGACAGCTTTATAGAATTCAGAATCTTCTTATGATGTGACTTTTTGATCTGCTTCCCTTTCTTACATTCAAGATAATGATCCGTCATGTGGAAGCTTCGAAGATTCACTCCTTCAACCAAATCATTATGAACCAAAAAATTCATTTTCCTCAGATGTATGTGCCCCATTTTCCTGTGCCATAGAATCGAATCCTTCTCCATGGCTTTTGACACAAAACATTGAGCCGATTTCGACGATGTTGTAGCAGTGCCCATATCTAACACATAGAGATCGTTTTCGCGTGGAGCACGCATGAGAATCCATTCATCAGGAATCTTAAAGCCTGGCTTTAAAATCATGCACTCTTTATCATTGAAATGAACAGTGAACTTCTTATCACAGATCTGTGAAATACTTAGCAGATTGTTCTCCAGCTCGGCGATGTAATTCACTTGATCAAAAGATACCATGCCATTTGAAAGTTTTCCTTCAGCGACGATCCGACCTCCTTGGTTTCCGGCGAAGCCTACATATCCACCATTAATAGCTTTGATGTCAAAGAGAAGAGCTTTCATCCCTGTCATGTGCCTTGACGCTCCACTATCCAGAATCCACTTTGATAATATGGATCTCTAGAGCCCTGCACACATTAACATTCAGTTAAAAAGCGCGACCCAAGCCTTCTTGGTCTTGGGTTTGGGATAATAAGCTTCATAATCATCCTCAAAGTCACCGTGTAAGACTTCATCAACATTATCATTCTCAAATTTAACCTTTTTCTTATCTTTTGAAAGTTTGACAGTTTGAGTTTTATCTTTTGAAACAGACACTTTGTCGACTTTGGTTTCAGACTTTGCAACTTCAGATGTTGTTGATTTCTTTTGGCAATCCAGGATTATGACTTAACTTGTGCCTTTTTAATGTAAAACCTTGAATCTTTGTTTTCATTAGTTTTGGAAGTTTAACCTTTCTTAAAAATTGAGTTTTCAAACTTCGATTCAGTTTTAGGTTTCACTTTAATTTTAGATTCATTTCTTTTCAGAATTGTAGGATAGGTTTTACGATCTCTGGTTGCTTAGGCTTTTCAACATCTGAACATATCTTTCTTCGAGGATAAACATGCTTAGATTTTGGACACTTGCGAGCAATATGACCAATTTCATTGCATTTAAAGCAAGTCCGATTATCATGAGAATATCCACTAATGGGTTTTACTCCACTTGTGGATTTAGACTTATCTCGAAGTTCTTTTTCCTTTTTAAATTCGTCATTTGATTGCTTTCCAATCAAGCTTTCTTCCTGAACCGTGCTCGTACCATACACAAATTTCATGTTTTTATCTTTATATTCGCAAAATGGTGACGTTTTCTTATTCGGCTCTTCTTCTACATCCAAACCCAAACCTGCCCTCCTATGTTCCGGAAAGTCACCACCATTTCTTTGGTAGTTGTTTCTTTTAGGTTTAGAGTAAAACTTCTTTTCTTTTATTTCCAAATTCTCTGATGATACTTCAACGAGTTTGAAGAATTTATCAAGCTAATCCTCTTTCACATTCCGAATCAGAAAGCTATCGTCGAAATATAGTCTATTATAATCCTTAACTTTGTACATGACAACGTAAGGATCATCACTTAGGCTACCTTCCGATGATGTATCTCATCTTCAGATTGTGAATCAGAATACTTCGAACTCGAGTTGGCGTTTTTATAGCTGCCATCATCAGATTCATTCAAAACATTTTCAACAACATTTTAACCACTTCTTTGCCATCATCGCTTGTGTAGGTTATATCAATGTTCTCAGGCAACTCATTTTTCTTTTCGGTTAAAAGTTCAATGTTGAGCGCTTTTTCAATCCCCTCATCCTTTTGTGACAATACTTTTCGCACAAGGGTGGTGGAACATTGCTATAATCTCCATGTTTCTTACCTTTGGCTTTCTGAACATTTTCTTCCGACATGATCATTGGAAGAATGTGATCGATGACATAGGCATTCGTGGTATAGCTTTTTAAAAGTTGTCTCACTCTTTCAGTTTCAATTTTCATGTCTTGAAGTTCTTGTTTTACTTCAGCAATGTTGTTTATGTAAACGTTAATAGCTTTTTGTTTTTCCATTAATGTAGCTTTTAACATTCTCACTGTGTCGTGTTGTTCTATGTTATTATTATCAAGTCTGCTGTAATCATCTTTCATTTTGTCACTTTCATTGTGCGATAATCATATTTAAAATTGTTGTTATGCACATTGAGTTCACTTATGATCTGAGACTTCTTAGCACATTGAACACACGATTCAGCACATTTCGTACATGGTTTTTCAACCTCGACGATTTGCACTTTAATCACTTCCTTTTCTACAACTTTTACCTCTGGACCTACCTTTGTCAGATTTGCCATCATAGCTTTGTTGGTGATCTCTGTGAGGTTTTCTTCATTCATTTCTTTAGTTACGTTAATGACTTCTTCAACCATTGGTTTCTCCTCAGTAACATGCTCAGAAGATGTTGTATCACTAAAACAACCTGCAAAACTAGTAGTCATATTAGGAGAAAGAATACTATGCACCTTTGTGTGATGGTAGATTTCCTCTTCCTCTGCTTGTTGCATGTATTCTTCTAGCATTGCACTTTCCATAGCTACATCTTCAGCAGATGTATCCATGATCTCAGCCATTAAAGCAACTCCGGTCTTTTTGCCAATATATGAGTTCCAGCCAAAACCGTCATCTTCATTTGCAACAATCACTGCTTTTTCTGTATTGTTGGATGATTTCTCTTGAACTTCAACTTGAGTCTTCTTTGAGAATGGCTTGTATTGTAGTGACTTCTTGTAGTATTCACTGCCACCTCCAATGGACTTTGGTTACCAGTTACCTCTGGATTCTTGCATTCTCTTTTGAAGTGCCTTTTTTGTCGGCATCTGAAGCAAGTAACTTTCGTTTTGTCGAAACCTAGTTTGTTGCTTGAATTCCCGATGTCTCTGCCGGTTAGTGCAACAAATTTAGTAACCCTTCGAATGATAGAAGCTAAGGACCATTTGATGTCCATCAGCTCAAGCTCTTCTTTATCCACTTGATCATAATCTTCAGTAGTCATTTCTGGATTACCAATCTTACCAGCAACCAAACTTTCATACGATTCCAACACTGTGGCAAGAAGTGCCATGTGTTGTTCGGCAACTTGTTCAGAAACGACGTTGCTTAAATTGATTGCGTTGTTGCATTAAACACATTTGGATCAGAATTCGATTGATTATTCTGATTTGATTGATTCTGATATGTAGAATTTGATCCCGATCTTGAAAATGATGAACTATGAGGACTCTGACCATATTTTGGATATGATTGAGTTTGGCTCTATGGTGAATGATTCGAGGAATTCAGATTCGCACTAAAAGCGGTTTGGATCTTCGGGCTATTGATATTCTCTTGAGCTCCAGTCTTGTAGTAAAGCCCTACATCTTGAGCAACATTTGAATTCTTTGATTTGGCTATCTTTAACAACTCCATCTCGTGCCCCTCTAGCTTATCGATAAAGGTAGATAATTTGAAGAATTCCCAGCTAGGACTTTCTTTGAGCACCATGGGATAAGTCGTCCACTCACCCTCTTGTAAAGCGTCAGCCAGTTTATCATTGTATTCTTCTTCCTTTTTCTCAAGCCCGTGTCTTCTCATTATCACTTTTAGATGACAAAACCTTTCAATTATCTGTTTCATTGTTTCGCCTTTTGTCATCGTGAATATGTCGAATTCCTTCATGGTCAGTGCTTTCTTGCTTTTGACCATTTCTACACTTCCCTGGTTCTTCAAGAATTTCCATAATTCCTGTGCAGTCGTATATTCCGGTAGCAGCACCAATATATCTTCTTTCACCGACTGTTGGATCAAACTTATCATTTTCTTCTCGGCGACATAGGCATCCTTTTGTATAGTTGAAAACTTGCTTATATCAATTTCATTATCATTTTCATCCCGAGGCCATGTGTAGCCAGTCTGTACAGCAACCCAACTGTGGAAATACGTAGCTTGCACCCAGTTAGAGAACTTTTCTTTCCAACCCCCGTATTCATCCATACACATGAGTTTCGGTGGTTTCACAGATGTGCCCATCTCGTTATCAATATTCACTTGATTCACCATTTGAGCATTTGATGTTGTAGCAGTCATGAATGCACTGTGAAGATCTTCCATCCTGAAAAACCGACGAATTTTACTGAAAACACACGTTCACAAACTTTGAAAAATGACCAGTATACTGACAAGTTCAGGTGAACTTGCAGTTTGAGAAAATCAAGTTCAGCTTTAAACAATTTCGGGCGAACTTGTGTTGACAATTATGAAAATTTCACCCTGATGAAGTTTGGGCGAACTTGTGAAGATTTTCAAGTGAGTTATCAAGTTCGGGCGAACTTGTTAATAAATTTCAACAAACTTTAATCAAGTTCGGGCGAACTTGATAGAGATTTGATTGAAAAATAGACAAGTTCGAGCGGACTTTATCAAATTACCTTGAAATATCAATCAAGTTCAGGCGAACTTGATTAAAAAAAAGAATTTTTAATCAAGTCCGGGTGAACTTGATGTTAAGTTCGACCAAATCAAGTTTTTGAAACATGGTTTTTTCAACTTTTTGAAGTCAATTCGTTTGTATTTGATGTTCAAGCTCTCAATGGTTTACCATAAGTGTATTTTACATGACATATTCAAAAATCAGCAACTTTTATCCATGAATTCATTATTTTTCTTGAAAAAATGAAGAAAAATGGTAGAAAGGAGTAGAATAAGAATAAATCTTGCAATGATATCATCAATTCAGGTATCCAGGCTCTGATACCACTTGTTATATTGCTCCATGATTAGCATAGGAACCTAAATTGGTATCTAACGTTCATATAGGCGGAAACTATGTGACGTGTTAAGCGAATATGCAAAGATTACTCGTTTAAATGTTGTTTATTGATCATAAAGTTCGATTACATGTCAAATCCAGATCGGGCAGAGCTTCGCCATCCAAGTGACAAAGTTGTAAAAGTTACAAATGAAAATCACAAGTCACCTATTTATACTAACACAAGTTCGCCGGTGGGATAACAAGTTCGGCCGAACTTGTTCTCACATGATGTTCCGGGCGAACTTGTGTAGTATTACACAAATACCCTTATACTTTGACATAATCTAGCCTAAACTAAACAGACTCGATCCAAGACTAATACATAGACATTATGTACTAAAAAATTGCACAAAGAAGTTCAAATCATTCAGAAGTTTCTCTCAACTCGCTCAAGCAGTAATGACAGCTTCGTGCGTGTTGGTCTTCTTGTGCCACCTCGTACGAGGTGGTCCAAACACTTCAAGTTTTTCAATTTTTCGAGTATTTTATTAGCTTTAACGACCCACCCAGTTGACTAAGTCTAAATTAATGACCTTGGTTGAACATTTTATGACCAAACTGATGTTTTTTTTGTGAATTTTAAGGTTCAAGTTAATGAATTTTTCATCGTTTCAGAACATTTTCTCATTCCAGATGAGCTCCCAACCCGTAATCATTCAACTTTCTTTCAGCAACTGTCACTTTAGACTTTTGAAGATCAGTTTTCCATCATCAGTAGTCAAAAACTAAGATAGAAATAAAATCTTTGTATTTTCCAAAGTTTATGCTAAAACACACTGAAAATATTTTTGGGTTTTTCTGAAACGAAAAATAAACTTTGTACAAACATATTTACAGACTTATTTTTTGTGAGTTTGTGTTAGAGGATCATATCAGTTTTGAGACATATCACCAGTACCATTGATCTTGATAAAATTTAAGTTCTAAACAGATTTACTTAGATTGTCAGTATGCTGATCCACTTAAACCTCTACACATTTCTCAATTGTTTCAAGATACAATAGGTAATTTTAGGAACTTGACTTAACTGTGTTTCCCACCTCATAATATACTCCCGCATTGAGATTCCCTAGATTTCATGTTACAGGTGAATATATCTAACTGATATCTGTATCTGCGTAATGCGAGGCCTTGAGAGCTCAGGTTAGTACTACGTAGAGAGAAAGAGATGAAGGCTCGAGTTATAGGTGGTGTTCCAAATTTGGAATCTTTAGTACTGCAATTATCGTATCTTTTGATATTTTCATTCTTCTGATGCAGCTTTTGGGTGTAAGTGCGAAAAGTATTATACAAGTTTTAGGCCATTGCTAACGCAAAATCAGAAGAACTTGTATAATACGCCATATATCAATTATCTATAAAAACCTAGTATCTCAGAATCTGGCATCCTCTCAAACGAAATTTTGGAGTACTAATTCTATATATCCGAGAGATGTTAAGCTACAATTTAAGAAGTTTTTCTTTAAGTTTATCTCTCGAAAGCAATTTACTGAATGTGTGAAGCCTACATTTCTTTAGCATACTATGATAGTCCACTGATGTACTATCATTTCCCCTTTTCTCACGAAAACTCTTTTTGTCTCTCTTTTTTTATGTTTTTGTATTTTTCAATTTTTTTTATTTTCCATAACTTTTTCTCCCCCTAAAATCAAAAACATATTTTGGATTACTTTGTGTTTTTAAAGAAAGAAAAAATTAAACTTTTAAAACTAAAAACTTGACACACCGATGAGGATCACGTCAAGTCATCATCATTCTCGAATTCAACCTTATTTTCATCCCCTGCTGTCAGATTTTTTAAACCGTTTAATTTCAAAAAAATTTTGAATCTTGCTCTATCAAAAGCTTTGGTGTAAAAATCTGCCTTTTGGTCATCAGTGTGGATCTTTTCAATTCGAGCCAACTTTTTCTCATAGCAATCACGGATAAAGTGGTGTCGAATTTCTATATGTTTAGTTTCTGAGTGTTGAACCGGATTCTTTGTAATATCAATGGTTGCATTATTATCTATGTATATAGGCGTGTCAAGAAATTGCAGTCCGAAGTCTCTCATTTGTTATTGTATCCACAAAATTTAGGAACAACAACTGGATGCTGAAACGTATTCAGCTTCACACGTAGAGAGAGCGACTGCGGTCTGTTTCTTGCGCTACCATGTTACCAAACGAGTTCCGAAGAACTGGAAACCGACCGTTTTCGCGTTAAGCTTGCAGCAACCAAAATCAGAATCAGAACATCCCGCGGGATTGAAGTCGTCGTTTCGTGGATACCACAAGCCGGTGCTTGGGCAACCCTTCCATTAGCGCATTATCCCTTAACGGCCAGCAAGTGTGAATCTCTGGGATTTGACTGATATCAGGCGCAAAGGCATGATGGATACATAATATCCGGCCTCGAAGCTGTAAGATACATATGAACCGATCATGGAGTGATACAATGTCTCATCAACTTTCACCCCATGACCGTCTAGACAAATGGCATGATTGATGGCCAATGGAGTAGATGTTATGTTGTTCCCGACATGTCGAATTTCTCCAAAATATCATGAACATATACCATCAGGCAACTGCTCGACTTGAAGTCCCAAAAAGAACTTAATCTCCCCTATTGCACTCATCTCGAATTTCTTTTTCATGACTTCATCAAAGTCTTTACATAGTTTTTCATTTGTCGATCCAAATATGATATCGTCCACATAGATTTGTACGATAATCAGATGGCCATCCACTTCCTGAGTAAAGAGGGTACTGTCTACTGTTCCTCTGGTGAAACCGTTTCCCAGAAGGTGTTTAGAAAGCGTCTCGTACCAGGCTCTTGGGGCCTGGTGTAAACCGTAGAGCGCCTTATCCAATAAGTAAACTTTATCCTTGTGTATCGGATCCACAAACCCCGGTGGTTGGCCAACGTACACCTCCTCTTTTACTTTTCCGTACAGGAAGGCGGATTTCACATCCAACTGGCACACTTTAAACCCTTTCCATGACGCAAAGGCCAGGAATATGCGGATAGCTTCTAGACGTGCGACAGGAGCATAGACCTCATTGTAGTCTATCCTCTCATGCTAGTGAAAACCTTGGACTACGACTCGAGCTTTGTTTCTGACTATTACCCCTCTATCGTCTCGTTTGCACTTGAAAACCAACCGTGTACTGATTTTCTTATGATTATCAGGTAGATCTACGAGCTTCCAAACTCCAAGCTTTTCAAATTGTAATAACTCTTCCTGCATAGCTTCAACCCAGCTTTCTTCCTGAAGAGCTTCCTTCCAAATATTTAGTTCAAGTTGCGAAGTTAGACAATTATAAGAAATAGTATCTTGAAGTGGTGCAACTTTTGTATAAAAACAACTTAGATCCTTATTGATTAGATTTCTCGTTTTCACTCCAAATTGCAACTCTCCAATGATATTTTCCGAAGGATGGTAAGAATAAGTTCTCGACATCACTTCATTAGGAACATTCACTTCACTTTGCAGATTCGTCACATTCTGCTCATCAACCTGTTTTGTAATCGCAGCTTCATTCCTATCACTTGATTCTCTAGCTTGACTGTGTAATAAACTTTGAACCTTTTATTTTCTTTTATCTGAGTTGGATCCTCCATTATCATAAGTTGGCTCGTTATCAGAATCTGAATCATCTAACTGATCAAGAGAAGGTGTTGTGTTGTTCACATTTGGTTTGGCTATCGGTTCTTATTAAGTATTGCTCGGACCTGCTTCAGAATTATTTATGCCGACTCGTGAAGGTGAAATCACTAGTGGTCTAGGAACTTGTTCTTGATTAGATGTTTGATGTTGTTGATATAACAACACAAGTTCTTCATCTGTAGGCTCTTCTGGCAGATCGAATGAATTCTGCAGACTCTCGTAGTTAAACAACCAAGGATCACCAGGCTTCTGTGTCGGCGTCGTGTATCTCTGGCAATCAACATGTTGAGCTAGAATAACCTAGTTTAAGCTAGGCAGATAAATTCTTTTTTGAGGACTAGCATATCCCTATAGATCTAGCACCGAATTTACCAGCTGGGTCAATGACCATGCATGGAGATCCAAACGGCTCCAGAAACTCTAAATTTGGTTTTCGCTGGTTAAGTAACTCAAAGCATGTATTCTTATGAGGCTTGACTGTTAATACTCTGTTCAGCGTGTAATAAGCAGAAACAACTGTTTTGCTCAAAAACTAATAGGTAACTTTGAATCGGCGAGCATTGTGCGTGATGTTTCAATGAAAGTTCGATTCTTCTATTCAGCTACTCCATTTTGTTGCGGAGTATAGGGGGCGCTGAATTCGTGAAGAACACCTTTAGCATTGCAGAATTCGAGCATCTTGTTGATTTTGAACTCCGTACCATTGTCACCACGGATCTTCTTATTGGTAAATGGTACAAGTTCTCCAACTTTATGAAGAGGATCATCAGATTGTCAAATGTCTCATCTTTGCTCTCTAGAAATAGAACTCATGAGAATCTCGAGTAGTCGTCAGTCACAACAAGGCAATACAGATCACAAGATATACTTCGAACATTTACTGGCCTAAACAGATCCATATGTAACCTTTCCAGTGGCAGTTTGATTAAGTTCAGGAGTTTTCTTGGATGAGATTTCTTGTGCTGCTTCCCCTTCTTACAGTTAATACAATCATCATTCAAGTGGAAACTCTTAAGATTAACACCTTCTACCAGATTGTTGTACACCAAATAGTTCATATCCTGTAAATGGATATGACCCATCTTTCGATGCCATAAGATTGATTCTTTTTCTTTAGCCTTCATAACAAAACATTGAACTTTCTTAGATGTAGTGGATGCGACGCTCATGTCAAGGACATAGAGATCTTTCTCGTGGGGCGCACATGAGGATCCACTCCTCGGGAATTTTGAATCCCGGCTTTAGAATGAAGCATTCTTTATCATTAAGGTGAGTTGTGAACTTCTTATCGCAAATATGCGAAATCGCCAGCAAATTGTTCTCTAATTCTACGATGTAGCTGACTTTATCAAAAGACACCATGCCATTCATGAGAATACTTTCACCAACAATCCTGCCTCCTTGAGTACCTTCAAATCCTACATAGCCTCCACGGATAGATTTCACATCATATAATAAGTCTAGCATTCCAATCATGTGCCGAGATGCTCCACTGCCCATTATCTATTTTGAAATGATTGACCTTGGGAGCCCTTGTACATGCAGTATAAAATTACTTTAATAGCGAAACCCAAGCCATTTTGGACTTGGGTGGGTTTGGGATATCAAATTTTGGTTCAACCTTTTTCTTAATTTCAACCCCCTGTCCAACCTTTGATTTGATTTTATCTATTATTTTGATTGGCACAGTGGTTGTTTTCACAACTGCAGAAGATGGTTTGGCCTTTATCACCCAAGTGTGTGCCTTTGAGAATGCTCTTTTAGGGTAGAATTTTGAATTCTTTTCTTCATTTTTGTTTGATGATTCACAACTTCAAAGTTTGAAAAATTCGGAATTGTTAGCTTCAAATTTTTGTTGGATTCAGTGTTTGTTTTCAAAATTTGTGTTTCCACAAACTTAGGTCCTTTTTGTTTCACATCTTCTATAAACTTCCTCACACTATGAGCATTGGATTGTTTTGTGAACATTGTCGTGCTATATGCCCAACTTTGTTGCATTTGTAACATGTCCTACTGTCATTTCCAACAGAGGAATCCAAGGCCTGTTCACGGAGTTCCTTTTCTTTCTTAAATTCTTCATTTGATTGTTTACTCAGACTCTCCTTTCATTCATAGTGCTTGTTCCAAAAACAAAATCAATTTTCCTTTTATAATTTGATTTTTGAAATCTTCTGTCATTTTTCTAATTTTCGTACCCCAAAACCTTTCCTCTTATTTTCAGGACAATCCCTACGCTTCTGATAGTAATTATTGTAAACTCTTTTTGGTTTGGAATAAAATGAACGTCTTGCTTTTCAAGATCAGAGAGACTGACTTCAACCATTTGAAAATTTTATTAACACGATTAAAGTTTACATTCTGAATTGGGAATTCTTCATTAGAATACACTTTATCCGAACCAGTCATTTTGTAAACAACCACATTTGGATCATCACTTAAATTGTTTTTTGATGTTGATATGTAATTCTTATGAAAGCTTTCCTCACTTCTAGAATGTGAATTTGACTCAGACTTTTCAAGATTTGACTCAACACTCTCAAAAATAGTGTTATCAGATTCATTTCCCAAAACATTTTCGACAACTGTCTTTACCACATCAGATTCACAGTCATTTTCTATTTTAGCGTATGTTATGTCGATGTTCTTAGGCAGCTCATTATTCTTTTCGGTTTTCAATTTTAAGTTGAGCGCCTTTCCACCCCAGATGGTTTCTTTCTTGCATAGCTTTCCCACATGGGTGGTGGAACTCGATCGTAACCTTCACTTTTTTTTATCATTCTTATCATCTTCTTTACTTTCAATCTTTGGAAGAATATGATCAATGGCATATGAACTGGTGGAATAACTGATTAAAAGTTTGTTAACACGAAAGTGTTTTATCATCTTGTCTATTGATTTGTTTGTCCATTTGTTTGTCTATTACGGTTGCCTTGAGCATCGAAAGTGTTTTATCATCTTGTCTATTGATTTGTTCAAACTGTTTAATAGTTTTGCTTAATTTGTCATGTGCCTCTTTAGTTGTGTTATAATCATATGACAAATTATCTGCATGATTTTTCAGTTCTTTGTATTTTTTATCTTTCTCAAAACATTCATTGCAAGGCTCTTCGCACTTCTTGCAAGGTTTTTGTACTTCGACAATTTGAACTTTAATCACTTCCTTCACCGACTCCTTGACAGACTCGTTCACCGATTCGACTTTAGCTTCCTGAACTTCCTCAGTAACTACCTCTTTTAGGTTAGCCATCATAGTTTTGTTGGCTATTTCAGTTAGATTGTCAACAGTCATCTCTTTGTTCACATCTATCACCTCTACCACTTTAGACTTTGGCTTTTCTTTTTAGTGTGCTTGGTAGCTCGAATCAAAATAACATGCACAAGTTTTAAGAATATCAGAAGGTAATAAATGTCTAAAAGCACTATGTAAAAGTTCTTCTTCCTCACACGAAGTGTTATAATATCTTCTGGGGTTTTGTCAAAAGATGCTTCAGCATATTCTTCTTCAGCCTGTTCAGGTTCTTTAATTATCTCTACCAACAGTGCGAGGCTTTCATTCTTCTTGATGTATTTGTTCCAGTTGAACCCTTCAACCTCTTGGGCAACAACTAGAGCTTTATCTTTCGTATTTGATGGACCATATTCAATCTACACTAATCTTGTTTGAGGTTGCGGTCGATGATATATCGCTCTTTTATAATAATCATTAGCAAAGGGGTTCTGATTGCCCTTAACTTCACGATTTGGACACACCCTCTTGAAATGCCCCCTTTATCAGATTGAAGCACGCCACCTTTGACTTATCAAAAAAAAAAAGTTTACCATCGAGTCCGCCCAAGCTATCTCTTCCCATGATCTCCATAAAATGTTAAGCCCTTCGAAAAATTGAGGCCATGCACCACTTAATATCAGTTAACTCTAATTCTTTCGGATCAATCAGATCGTAGTCTTCTTTGGTCATATTTAGGTTCCCGATCTTTCTGGCTACCAGACTTTCGTAAGATTCAAGAACGGATGCAAGAAAGGCCATGTGCTACTTAACGGTGTGTTCATTGAAATCTTGTGCGTTTTCGAGATTCACAACAATGTTGCACTGTAAAATTCTCTAGTTTGAATTAGGTTGAGTGCTTTGACTGTTCTGAGGATTGTTTGAGCTTTGGGAAGATTGCGGGGCTTGAGGAGGAGAGTTAGGGTCAAATGATGGAAATGACTGAAATCCACTAGATTGGTTTGAAGGCGGACTTGTAGTATTGTTTGTACTGAAAGCAATCTGTATTTTTGGACTTTGTATATTTGCAACATAACTTCCTTTGAAATACAAGTTCACGTCTTGTTGTATGTGAGCACTTTTGTTCTTTGCCATTTTCTGCATCTCCAACTCATGACCTTCTAACCTTTCGATAAATCTTGGCAATGTGAAATTACTATATTCTGTATCGTTTTTTAGAATCGTCAAATAAGTAGTCCATTCTCCTTCTGGGAAGGCATCAGCCAGTTTGTCTACTAACTCTTTGTTGGTTTTCTGAATCCCCATTCGTTTCATCTGAACCACAAGATGACAATATCTCTCGATCAACTGCTTCATATTTTCACCTTTTATCAGATTGAAGATATCAAATCTTTTCTTAGCAATGCTTTATTACTCTTTATAAGTTGAGAGCTTCCTTAAAACTTATGTCTTAAAGCATTCCACAGAGATTGAGCGTCATCGTCATGTTGCAAAAGAGCCTAGATATCCTCTTTAACAACTTGCTGTAATATATTCATCATTTTCTTCTCATTTACAAACTTTTCTTTTTCTATTTCCGTGAGCTGAGCCGATGTCTTCTCTAGTCCATTTTCACCTTTCGGTGTAGTGTATTTTGATTCAATGGCGAACCAGCAGGTAAAATGATTTGATTGAACCCAATTGATGAATCTTTCACTCCAATTGTCTTAATCTTCTAAGTTCATGAGCTTTGGGGGTTTCGTCATGATCCCCATTTCATTTTCAAGATTCATGTTTTGAGTTGCAACGGTTGTAACGGCAGATGTAGTGTGCGTTATAAAATTCCTCCTCCATTTTTATCGAAAATTGTTGAAAAGTTGTTTAAAACTTGTTAGTGCAAAGTGATCTTAGAACGATGTGACACTTCGTGCGAGGTGTACACAATTTTTTCTTAATACAATTTTGATCGCCTCGTACGAGTTGGTACTCACTTCGTACGAGGTGTGTATAAAAGACAATTTGAGTACTAACTGCGAGTTGGTGTCACTTCGAACGAAGGGTCTGGTCACCTCGTGCGAAGTCAATTCGAACGATGTGTGTTCACAGATTTGAGTTTTTCATAATTTTCGACATCAATTCGGTTGATTTAAGATCTGAAAGTTTCAAAGGTTTGTTTAAACAGATTATAACATGTTATACTAGAAACTTAGTCCAATTCGTCCATGAATTCATAAGTATCAAGAATGAGTAGAAACTTTATCGATTGTCTTCAAATCACGCCTACAGGCTCTGATACCACTTGTGGGAGGATCAGCTTTCCTCTGAAAGCACTGGACCAGACTTGAGCTAAATAGCGTGCGCATAATTCATCGTTAATTAGTTGACAATGATCAGATATACTGTTTCAATGCTTCTGCTTCTTTGTATTGATAAACGTTGAAAAAAACCAGATACAAAACTGACAGGGCTTCGCCTTACAATCAGAAAAACAGCTTAGAACTCAACACCCTTGCTCAGTTATATATAGTCATGGTAGCCTCGCCCAAGGAGTTTCCTGCCACTTCATCCGAGGTGCACCTCGTACGAAGTGGTCAACATCACTGCATACAAGTTGAGCAACACCTTGTATGAGGTGGCCTATGTACATACAAAACAAATAGAAATCTAACAATTAAGCCCTATTACATATACGACATGACCCTAAGCCGTAGGCTATAGACATTCTACACCGACAGAAACCATTTCTCTCACACCTGCCACCACTCCACCATCATCATCCACTATGGACATGCTTGGTTAATCTCTTACATCACTTGGTGAAGACAAAATATTTTATGTATTACTTTTGATTTCTGATCTTTGGTTAACTTTTTAATTGGGTTTGTATTAATGACTTTAATAACTAGTTTTTTATATTGCAAGTGAGTTTATTCCTATCATTTATTCATGTTTTGTTGATGTCACACCCCGATAAATCGATTACATCAGAGTCAGGCGTGATCTGACTGGTATCTTCATTGCACAGCCGAAGTAAATATTTGCTAATACTTATAGAAAGTTGAACGCCTGCTTAGGACTCGAGTCCTAAAGGGTTCTTCTTTCCAACCGTGCCATAGTTTAATTTTGAAACCTGAGAAAGAAACATGCGAAAAATCAACATAATGTTGACGAGTTCATAGTTTGTTTGTTTTGTATCAAATGAATCTTAAAACATTTGAAAACCATGCATTTGAAAACCAGTTTTTGAGATCATAGTATCCCAAAGCATTTGAAATGTCATTCTGTGTATCCGTATAAAAAATGTTTTCTGTAAGCTTTGTAAACCGACGCATATAATAGTTGTATTCGTAGACGGGTAATAAAATGTTTTATGTCATATCTATAAACCAGAATTGAAATGTTTTCTGTTGTATTTGTAAACCGGTATTGTAATCATAGTATGTAGGATACCTAGGGGATCTAAGGATCAATCAGTGTGTAGCTAATACACTGACCTATGTGCCATAAGTAAATAAACAAACCGAGACAACTTTGACATCATAGGGAACAAAAACGCACTCGTAAAGGGTTAACAAACCTGGAGTGAAGCTGTCACACCCCGATTTCCACGTATAACCCGGTGGGCCCGGTGGGGAGTATCGTGGCGTAGTTGATATCATCATAGTCAATTATACACAGTTATAGCATAGCGGAAGGCTTGGAAGGAAATTACTATTACAACCTAAAAGTTTAAAGTACGAATAAAATAATAAACAGGCGGTTGTAAAAAGGATCCACAAGCAGATCGATAAATGAATACATAAAACTGAGTTCCACAGACTTAAGGCATCTAGGGATTTGCAAAGTCCTCTTATTATGCCAAGTAGCTCCAGCCTATTTCGTGAGGTACCTGTCACTTAGTCTTTGGAAAATACGTCAGTTTTCACTGGTAAATACAAATAACTTACTCATTTTGTAAACATTGGAAGTATTAATTTAGGTGCACACGGCACAAAAATCTTTTATAACTTGGGACAATTACATTTATAATCTTGTATACAGTTTTACATGTCTGTCATACTATTAGGGTCGGTTTGAAAACCGAACATGATTAACTAACTCACCACATATAAAACCCACAAAGGAGTTATCCCCAACTTGTGGGTAATTATATTTTAGCATTCGCATCTGTCAGGTGTATGCCTACACCCCGTGCTTAGGTCGTGGCCATCAATAACTTAGATGAGCCGAGGATATCCAGGACATGGTTGTTAACCCCCATAATTTATGTTATCAAACAAAACAGATTAAAACGGGTTATGCGGATTCATTAATCACAATCCGACTAAATGAACCCGTAATAATTTACCGTATCCCAAGCACGTATAAGGGAGAATAAGTTAAATGTATTTACCTGAGTTTTAATTGCAAGATTCTACTCAGCCGTATCTCACTAAGACTTTATGAAGGTATCTTCTACTAGGCTACCTAATCTGGAAGGAAGGTTTTATATAACCTATTAGGATACTAACGGGTCTTTATTTAAGTCAAAGACTTCGACCGGTTAGTTTAAAAGATGATTTACGGTACAAAACGCTAGATTAAGCGGTGACCGAAAAGGAATGAAATTTAGAACTAGTAATTGTCACACCCCGACCGATGGCGGAATCACCGGGGTTAGTTGCACTAGGCGACCAGATTGTTCTCACGAGAAATTCCATAACAATTATTCACAACATTACTAAACGTTTAACATCCCATACTATTAAACATAATATACTAAATAATCATTACAAAATCCAAGGTTTTCTCATAAAAACAAAATGGTTCGATTTCCCCTAGATTTATTACATTCCAACTAAACAAAACAAAAGAAAATAAACTAAGCTAAGCATGCATTCATCCAAGCATCCATAGCTAAATCCTCAACCTGTTACATACGTTAAAATATAAGTCAATACAATTAAGTAAAGGTGAGCATACGAGTTTGAATAATACTAGCATAGTCGAGAAAGCGTTCGCGAAACAATCTAATTACATATCATGATACACCAAAACACTTAACATAACATAGGCTCATTTCTCATGCTAACTACCGTGAGAAGGCTTGCGCGTCCATCCTAACTAGACCCCGTCGGGTGTAAGCCACACTATAGTACCATACTAGCTAAGGAGGCAAGTTAACGAAAACAAGTCCTAGTCACATGTTTCTAGTATCACGTATTGAGCATACACAATCAGATTATTCGCGTGTGATAAACAGTTTGATTTGTGATGTGATTTTAATATAGGAATGTATGTAACACCCAAAAGTGCGTTAAAGCGAAAATGGGTCAAGTATACTCACAGTGGGTGCGTTTTAGGTAGGATTAGAGATTCTGCGAAGAGGTTGCGGAGTGCGCCGGATCAGCCTGTAAACGAACAGAAGTGCATCAGTCTTCCGAAAAGCCGACACGTTGAGCAGTGGCCAAGTTCGGGCGAACTTGTGTGTAAACACACATGTTCGAGCGAACTTGTGTAATTATGGTGAGTTATGAGCCAAGTTCGGTCGAACTTGAGGAGATTCTTAAGAATCTTGTCAAGTTCGGGCGAACTTGTGGAGAATCCTTACTGAGGAGACAAGTTCGGGCGAACTTGTATAGTTTCCTAAGAAACTATGAAAGTTCGGCCGAACTTGCAAGAAAACTTGGTGAAAAGTACCCAAGTTCGGTCGAACTTGACTTGTGGAACTGGTGATTCTCGAGCGAACTTGATGTTTTCGGGTCCAAAATCTTGCGTTTTCATGTCGTTTGCTGAGGAAAATCGAGTGTTCATCCCTCCAACCCTGTGCTACTGAACAAACTTAGTTAGGTCAGAGAGGTCATTCAGAGCTGTTTTAGCCGTTTTACAAAAGCGTGGGCTAATCCGGGTGAACTCGGGGTTCGTTCGGATTAGTCTGGCTTGTGTAAACCAACATAAACGTCCTTGTGCTTCCAGATCTGGGATCTTGAATGATAGATGCTTCGTTTCATACCAGAAAATGAACAAAACATCATCAAAGTCCGTATCTTGTGTAGAAAATCAATGGTTTCAAAGGTTTTTCTCAGATCTAGAACTTACAAGCCGAGATCTTGCAGATCTCGTGTTTGGGAAGCCTCTGCTAACACCAAACGAACTCGTATTGTGTATATCTAACAGAAGTTTTGAAGTAAAAGATGAAGATTTTCGTAAAACAATGGGTTTTTGATAAAAACGAAGGTAGATCCTTGTGCAAAATTGTTGTAAACCTTCGTTGGTTGATAAACGTTGTTGCAGTGAAATCAGGTTGATTCTTACTTGGAACACGAAGGTTTCGGGTTTTGAGAGCTCTGGGCGAACTTGCAGCAAGTTCAAACAAGAGGAATGAGCTTGGTATTTATAGAAGGCAAGAATCTCAAGAGATGGCACACAAGTTCGGTAGAACTTGCATGGAAACATGCAAGTTCGCGCGAACATGATAGAATTTCAATGGGGAAGAGATAAGTTCGGCCGAACTTGTGCATATGTGCACAAGTTCGAGCGAACTTGAGTAAAACAAAGAAGGATGTTTGGCCAGTCAAGTTCGGTCGAACTTGGTATCACCAAGTTCAAGCGAACTTGACCCAAATATTGGGTTTTCTTTGTTTGTTTCGCGTTAAGAGTTTGATTGGTTATTTGGTTCATGTTAGATAGTTATATTAAGCGTTAAATTAAAACGTTAAGCGTTATAGTTGATATAATATTGCGATTTAGCGATTTGAGAGGCGAGACCGATGCGATAGCGATTGTAAACAATTACCGCGCAGCTTGTGGTTGCTACTGCTGCTGCTGCTGCGGTGGCTGTGCTGGTTACTGCTGAGGCGGCGGTGCTGGCTGCTTTTGCTTAACTGGACGATTCGGGCAGGTATTGGCGAAATGGTTAGGATCACCACAAACATAGCACACACGTGCTTTTGGAGCTTGCTGATTGGCTGGAGGAGGAGCAGGTAAAGCTGGAGCTGATGGAGCCTGAGGAGCTGGCTGACGAAGGCCGGTACGGCAGCTCACTGTGAAATGGCCGTAGATATTGCAATTTGTGCAAAAACGGCAGTTGCCACCCACTACATAATGATATGTGCACTTAGGGCACATCGGGTGAGGACCAGTATACGCACGCTTGGCAGGGGGTGCGTTGGGTGCTGCGGATTGGAGCGGCTGCGGGTTCGCTGGAGCTGCGAGGGCGAAGTTCTTGCTGGAGTTCTCACGCTTGCGACCACGGAGACTGCTCTTTGACTCGCGGGGCTGATCGGTAGGAGGAGCTGCGGATTCGATAACTGCTTGATTTGCGACCTTGGCGTTCTTGAAGTAACCAGACTGAACACGCTTGTCGTTGATTTCGGCTGCTAACTGATAAGTCTCCTCGATGGTAGCAGGGCGTGCTGCTTGCACAAAGTAGCGACGCAATCGGGGAGAGCATTGAGGTACTTCCTGATTGCTTTTTCGGTCGTGTCAACCTGACCGGGACAAATGATGCTCAACTGTTTGAAACGAGCGGTAAGACCAGCATTGTCAGGACCGTCTTGTTTGATGTTCCAGAACTCATTCTCCAATTTCTGAATTTCGTACGGAGGACAGAACTCCTTGATCATGATCTCCTTAAGTTCCTCCCATGGGAGCCCATAGGCTTCGTCGTTTCCGCACCTGTTGCGCTCGGCTGTCCACCAATCGAGAGCCCTCGACTGAAATACGCCGGTGGCGTTGATAGTGCGCAATGCCTTGGGGCATCCGCTTTGGCGGAAGGTAACCTCAACCGAATCAAACCAATGGAACATGGCACTTGGTCCTTCGGTGCCAGAGAACGTTAGAGGTGCGCAAGCCTTGAACTGATTGAAGCTGAAGCGGGATTTCAGAGCATCACTCTTGGAGTCAACAGACGAGTTGCTGCTAACCGCTTGAATTTCGCTAATAATTTGCGGGATCACCTTAGCCATTCCTTGGCTACGAGAGAGGCGATGCGTTTGTCAGCGTTGTTGCGCTGAGCGGTGCGGCGAGTGTGAGATCCCATTGATGCCATCTACAAAAAGGATTTAGATTAGACGAGATTCGATTATAATAGAGTTAGGTTTAAAATATTTATTATTATTATTCAAGCTAAGCACAAAACACGTAAACACGTAGCCACATAGACACATAAGCACGTAAGCACATAAGCACGTAAGCACATATTTGCACGTATTCACCATTCTAATAATAACAATGCGAAGCGCGATACGAGATGCGAGATATATAAGCGACATATAATAGCGAGATAAGCGAGATAATACCGCGTATGAGGCACACGTCCTCATAGGCGTAAGCGAGTTAAGCGATTAGTTTGGTTGGTGTATTAATTAGTTTTTTAGATTATGAGAGCTTTGCGAGTTGTGCATACAATCGATGGAGCGTAAATGCGATAAATCGAGAAATCGATGATATGATAAATCATCAAAGCGAGAAGTTGAATAAAGCGAAAATTCTCAAAAATTTTAAACACTTAAATAGTAATAAACTCGATGATGCGTAAATCGACGATATAGGCTTAAATCAATTGGGAGTATCCTGGGTTTGAGACATTCGACATGCCAAAATGATTCGACTACCCTTTGCATTTGGACCCACGCTTTGGCCTAATAGATAAACGTTCTCACCGCAAGCGGCTAACGACGTTTACCCTTCCAGTTAATACGTGTTCCAAACGATCGGTATAACCGAGACTTTGGTGAGATTTGAAAATCGAATTGCGGAATTAGTTACAAGATGCGGGTTTCACCCCTAACTTAGCACTTCATTCCTAGATAGAAATGGAGATTTTCGTCAAGGTTTGGATGTCACTCCTAACTCAACGAAGGTATCTCGTGTGAGAGAATGCACGGCGTGAATGATCTCGTCGAGAGTTCTTGGTTTTCACACCTATTCTCGACTTGATCACTCGTTGGTGTGATGCGAGCGTTTCGAAGCGTGTATTATTGTATTAGCCTTAGGAAAGGCATATTTAAGCATTTATGGCAAGTAGATTAGCATTTAATTCAAAGATAGGTCAATCGGGTACTTAAACATGCTACTAGGTCGAATCATGGCAATTCTACCTACTATCCTAAAGTTATGGCGCTCTGATACCAATCTGTCACACCTCGACCGATGGCGGAATCACCAGGGTTAGTGGCACTAGGCGACCAGATTGTTCTCACGAGAAATTCCATAACAATTATTCACAACATTACTAAACGTTTAACATCCCATACTATTAAACATAATATTCTAAATAATCATTACAAAATCCAAGGTTTTCTCATAAAAACAAAATGGTTCGATTTCCCCTAGATTTATTACATTCCAACTAAACAAAACAAAAGAAAATAAACTAAGCTAAGCATGCATTCATCCAAGCATCCATAGCTAAATCCTCAACCTGTTACATACGTTAAAATAGAAGTCAATACAATTAAGTAAAGGTGAGCATACGAGTTTGAATAATACTAGCATAGTCGAGAAAGCGTTTGCGAAACAATCTAATTACATATCATGATACACCAAAACACTTAACATAACATAGGCTCATTTCTCATGCTAACTACCGTGAGAAGGCTTGCGCGTCCATCCTAACTAGACCCCGTCGGGTGTAAGCCACACTATAGTACCATACTAGCTAAGGAGGCAAGTTAACGAAAACAAGTCCTAGTCACATGTTTCTAGTATCACGTATTGAGCATACACAATCAGATTATTCGCGTGTGATAAACAGTTTGATTTGTGATGTGATTTAGCGATTTGAGAGTGCGAGACCGATAAATAGTATAAATAATATAACACACATAAATAACTGCGATTTGCGATGCGATGAGGTTAGCGATGAGATTTATCAAGCAATTTGATGCGATAATAACGTACAATACCATAATTAATTAACATAAACTTCATTATTAACCGAATCTCGGATTACAAAGGAAGTACAACAATAAAAACAAGGAAAAAGATAACAACGAATTTCCGAGTTGTTACAATAATTATGAGAACTTGTATAATGTAGGTAAACTAAATACATTCTGGATTTTGAAGTTTAAGATGCCAAGGTTAAACCCGTTACGGTCCGTTTGGGGAAACTAGTCACATAGGCCGAACCGAACGTATAAAAGCACGTACGGGTAACCGCACAAGACATATACAAGTTCCCTAAGCTTTTATGCTTATGATATGTTATAATATCAGTAATATGTCAACAAGTATGCCCGTAAAGGTTTTAAAGTCGAACTAATCCCTAAAGGGCATTTTGGTCATTTTAAAAGTTCATAAAAGGGGTTTTTATGGAAACTGAGGTTCTGGTCATAAACGTTCTGTGAAAACATTTAATTTGTGATATTAAAATGGTAGGACATCATACATATGTGTGGTTTAAGGCTTATGGCCAAACTATGCCCCCGGAAGGGCATTTTGGCCATTTCACACATGGTTTTAGGGACTTAATTGGGATTCTGAGTTCTTGACTTATCTCTACTGTAAAAACATTTGAATTCATTATAAATTTAGTAGGCAACAAGTCTTGAGTATTAAAGATAGTTTTAAAGTCAACTAGGTGCTTACTTAGTGTAAAAGTCAACAAATGACGATAATTTCGGAGTTTAAGTGATTATGAGATTATGACCAGCTTTGAAGTGTCAAAAAAATTTATTTATCATTACATATCAGTAGCAAAAAGTTTTACATGTTAATTATATGTAAAACTCATTTTTATTTGCAAAAAAGGTATTGTCGTCATTTTTAAACGTTAGGTAAGAACTCAAGGCTAAAGTCAGTAACAATCTGACTCGTTATCCCAAAATTCCTAAATATGATATCATAACAGTAGGTAAAGGGTTTTGGGTCAAAAATTATGTTTTACATTTGATTTTCATGCTAAAGGCATTCTAGTCCTCATAAAAGTATGAATTTCGCTTTTCTACATAATCTCAGTTTATGACCAGGTTTGGAGCATCAAAATACTCTAAATATGTTCACTAATCAGCACCTAATTTGTTTGCATGACCATTTACCTTAAAAGTCTCGTTTTTGACAAAAAGGGTATACTAGTCAACATAAAGCATAATAACGGAAACAAGCATATAATCTTATATTACTAAAGGACCATGTAATATAACCTCAGAGGGTTATGCTACAACATAATATGGTCCTAGAGGAACCCTAATGCATAAAGGAAATAAGCTAATTCGGGTCAGAACTGAAAGTCAAAGCAAAAGTCAAGCTTTTGCGGCTTTCGGTTGCAAACCGAGCCTAAACTCGGAATTGTCGGGTTAAACATGTTTAGACATGTTCTAATATTATTTACTAAGTTATTAAAGTGATAAAACGTGTTTTATAACCTCTACATTATCAGATTTGATTTTATTTAAAATCTAACTAGTATAACTTTTATTATTAATATCTTTGACCCGACAAATAACTAAGTAAACGTGGTAATTAGGAGGTGCCCTTTTGAGGGATTAGCACCCACTTAACTACGATCACGTAGCCACATTCACCTCGAACAATGGCTGGACCGTTTAGGTCTAAGCCGAAGGTCAAAGCCGTTTTGCGGCAACTTTGACTTTCGGTCTTTAAACGCATAAAAACCGAACTAGAGTGGCTAAGAACACTTGCCACTAGTCCTAGCACGAAAATGGACTTAGAGGGGCTTCCTTTTTGGTGAGGAATCCCAGAGAATGCCAAGCAAGAGAGGGAAGAAGTGATTTTGAAAGGTGCAAGTTCAAGAGCTAACATAAGGCACCTATTTATAGTGCCAAGGACCTTCTCAAGATCAATCCAGGTGCTGCAAGGTGTTCTAGGATGTCTCCAGGTGTCGTTTGACGAGTAAGGAGCAAGCATGCAGCCCCTGGTTTCGAATAAGGCGGTTTGGAAGCTTATGTGTGGAGGCCAAGTAAAAATTCGCCCAGATGTAGGCCTTACGGATCGTAAGCTTGGGACCCTTACTTTCGTAAGGAGTCTGTCAGCGAACCAGATTTTTAATTTTGACAAGTTTGGCCCCTCAACTTATATATACGTAGCTTGGGACTTGCAACTTGTATAAAGCCATCATAAGCTGATACTAAGCATATATGGGAGTATAAATAAACATTTTAGGATTCCCGGTTACCCGGTAGACCACCCGAAGGCATAAGTTTCGCTCGCTGACA
The DNA here is from genome assembly GCA_947069175.1 of Scalesia atractyloides. Classification (NCBI taxonomy): domain Eukaryota; kingdom Viridiplantae; phylum Streptophyta; class Magnoliopsida; order Asterales; family Asteraceae; genus Scalesia; species Scalesia atractyloides. The sequence goes on from CAMTDV010000025.1 coordinate 51,520,035, forward strand.
CATTTACTCCTTGAAAGTAAATTTTTCACACAATAAGCGTTTAGGACACGTGTCTTCACATTATTGGACACGTTTTTTCGAGGTGTTACATCCTCACCCCCTTAAAAGAAATCTCGACCTCGAGATTAACTGAAATAAGTGAGGGTATTTCTGTCGCATAGTGGACTCAACCTCCCACGTGTATTTAGGGCCTCTACGGGCATGCCATTTTACTTTCACAATCGGTACATGCTTTCTTCGGAGCTTTTTAACATGTCGATCCTCAATTGATATTGGTCTTTCAACAAGCCTGAGGCTTTCGTCTATTTGCACATCTTTATGAGACATTGCTAGCGATTCATCGGCTAGGCATTTCTTTAAGTTGCAGATGTGGAACACATTGTGAATCTCACTAAGTTCCTCGGGTAGGTTCAGCTTATAAGCCACACTACCGACACATTCTATGATTTCGAATGGTCCAATGTATCTTGGGCTTAGCTTGCCCTTTTTACCAAAACGCATCACTCCTTTCCAAGGTGATACTTTTAGTAAGACTTTGTCTCCTACCTCGAACTTTAGAGGTTTACGTCTTTTGTCTGCGTAACTCTTTTGCCTGTCTCTGACAGCCTTTAGATGATCACGGATCTGAACAATCTTTTATGTTGTTTCTAGGACTATCTCAGGTCCTATTAGTTGAGCCTCCCCTACTTCTGCCCAACAGACGGGCGTTCTGCATTTTCCCCCATATAAATCGTCAAAAGGCGCAGCCTGAATGCTGGTATGGTAACTGTTATTGTAGGAGAACTCAATCAAGGGGAGATGATCATCCCAATTACCTTCTAGATCAATGACACATGCTCGGAGCATGCCTTCTAATGTTTGAATTGTATGCTCGCTCTGCCCATCCATCTTAGGATGGTAAGCGGTACTAAAATTTAGTCGAGTGCCTAGGGATTGTTGTAAACTTTTCCAAAAATGAGAAGTATATCTGGTATCTCTATCGGATACAATATATCTGGGCTAGTTTGTCTGAGCTATGAGTCTCTTTGATGGGTAAGAAATGAGCTGACTCAGTTCATCTGTCAACTATGACCCATATTGTATCATTTCCATGTTTTGTTTTGGGTAACTTGGTGATAAAATCCATAGTTACCATTTCCCATTTCCATGTAGGAAGTTCTAATTGTTGTAGTAGTCCTGGCGGCTTTTGGTGTTCAACTTTAACTTGAGAGCACGTCAGACATTAGCTACATGGGTGGCTATGGATTTCTTCAAACCCATCCACCAATAGTTTGCTTTTAAATCTTGATACATTTTGTCACCCTAGGGTGAACCGAGTACCTGGAATTATGAGCTTCCTGAAGGATTACATCTCTATGTCCTCCACGAATAGGAACCCAAATTCGACCATTTAGTCTGAGGATTCCATCATTTCCAGGTGACAACTGATCAAAAGATGCTCCTAACTTTTCTTCGAGAAGGTTAACTTCCAATATTGCTTCTTTCTGTGCAACCAATAGCTTCTCACTTATACTGTTCTTAAGTTCGATACTTTTGGCATTAATCCCTATAGGTTCGACTCTTTCCTTTCGGCTGAGTGCATCGGCGACTGCATTCGCTTTGCCCAGATGGTAGCGAATCTCGCAATCGTAGTCGTTTAATGTTTCCATCCAACGTCGTTATCTCATATTGAGTTCTTTTTGGTTAAATAAGTGTTGGAGATTTTTGTGATATGAGTATATCACACATTTATTTCCATATAAATAATGTCTCCATAACTTAAGTAGGAATACAACGGCACCCAATTCTAGATCGTGGGTGGTGTAATTCTTTTCATGCATTTTTAATTGTCGTGATGCGTAGGCGTTACTTTACCTCTCTGCATAAGCACACAGCGCATGCCATTGTGCGAAGCATCACAGTAAACAACAAACTCTACAACTTCTTGCAGTGTTAGAACTAGAGCATTTCTCAATTTCTGCTTGAGGGTCTCAAAGGACTTCTGCTGCTTAGGACCCCAATTAAATTTTATATTCTTGCGGGTTAGAGTAGTTAAAGGTGCTGCCATTCTTGAGAAGTTTTCGATAAATCTTCTGTAATATCCTGCTAATCCTAAAAAGTTGCAAATTTCAGTAGGCGTCTTAGGTGCTTCCCAATTCATGATTGCTTCTATTTTAGTGGGATCCACTTGGATACCTCGCTCACTCACAACATGTCCAAGGAATTGGACTTCGCGAAGCCAGAATTCACATTTGGAGAATTTAGCATAAAGCTTCTCTTGCTGAAGAAGTCCTAGGATGCACCGAAGGTGTTTCTCGTGATCTTCCTGATTACGAGAGTAAATAAGTATGTCATCTATAAATACGATGACGAACTTATCTAGGTATGACTTGCAGACTCTGTTCATGAGATCCATGAATGTTGCGGGTGCATTAGTGAGTCCGAAAGGCATCACTAAGAACTCATAGTGGCCGTACCTCGTTCGAAACGCGGTCTTAGGCACATCTCCAGCCTTAACTATGAGTTGGTGGTACCCCGACCTTAAGTCAATCTTTGAAAAGAAACTTGCCCCTTGAAGTTGATCAAACAGATCGTCGATCCTTGTTGCTTGTGCTTTAGAACTTCAAACGATTCTTGTTGCTTTGGACCCCAGTCGAACTTGACATTTTTGCGGGTCAAGGCAGTAAGAGGAGTGGCTATGAGAGAGAAATTCTCAATAAACTTTCTATAATATCCAGCCAATCCTAAAAAGCTGCGAATTACTGATGGAGTCTTGGGTGCTTCCCAATTCATGATAGCTTAGATCTTAGCGGGATCCACTTGGATGCCACGCTCGCTAACCACATGTCCAAGAAATTGGACTTCGCGAAGCCAAAATTCGCACTTAGAAAATTTCGCGTAAAGTTTCTCTTGTTGTAGTAATCCAAGAATGCACCTTAAATGTTTCTCGTGATTGGATTGACTACGAAATAGATGAGTATGTCGTCTATAAAGACAATGACAATCTTATCTAAATAAGGTTTGCAGACCCTGTTCATGAGATACATGAAAGCTGCTGGTGCATTAGTGAGCCTGAAAGGCGTCACTAAAAATTCGTAGTGGACCATATCTGGTCCTGAAGGCAGTCTTTAGAACATCTTCACTTCTGACCTTCAGCTGATACCCTGATCTTAAATCAATCTTGGAAAAATAACTTGCCCCTTGAAGTTGATCAAACAAGTCGTGGATCCTGGGCAATGGATAACGATTCTTGATCGTTACTTTGTTCAATTCGCGGTAGTCAATGCACATCCGCATTGAACCGTCTTTCTTTTTGACAAATAAGATAGGAGCTCCCCACGGCGAAGAACTAGGTTGTATAAAGCCTTTCTCCAAAAGTTCGTCCAATTGAGTTCGCAATTCCTTCATTTCAGTGGGTGCTAAACGGTACGAGGCTTTTGCTATAGGAGCTGCTCCAGGTAGGATATCAATTCTAGATTCACTTGTCTGTCAGGGGGTAATCCGGGTAGATCTTCAGGGAATACATCGGGATAATCAGAGATGACAGGGCTTCCAACTTCGTTTAGGCTCATCAATAGTCACTTGTGCCATGTAAATGACACAACCTCTCTTCAAACATCAAGATGCCTTACGAAGTGATGCTTTCTCGGGTAGACCGTAATGATGATCTCCCAAGATAGTAACTATTTCCCCAGATGGGGTTTTAATTTCAATACGTTTCTTGCCGCAGACAATACGGGCTTGGTTATGAGATAACCAATCCATGCCTAAAACCACATCAAATCCTGCCAATTTCATTGGCAAAAGAGAGATTGGGATAGAATTATTCTTGATGGATATAGAACATCCATCTAGAATAGTAGAAACAGTTTCTATAGTTCCGTTAGCGAGGTCTACTTCATACGTTAAGTCTAGAGTTCTTATGGGCAAATTCAAAAATTTACTAAATGTATGGTCCACGAAAGATTTATCCGCCCTTAAATCAAATAAAACTCTAGCAAAGATGTCGTTGATGAGAAACGTACCTGTAATGATATTATCGTCATTCACAACCTCCTTAGCATTCATCTGAAAGGCTCGAGCTTTGCCTTTTTAGCCTCGTCGGTCTTTGATGCTCCTTCTGTTGCGTCCTTAGGACCGTTGGTCTTGATGTGGCCTTTCCCACCACATTTGAAGCAGACTGCGTTTTTAATGTCCTTACATTCATGGGACTGATGACCAACTTTCTTGCAGATATTGCACTGTTTGGGTTTCTGTTCCGTACGACACTGTCCCCAGTGTCTTTTTCCACAAGTCTTGCAATTAGGTCTATCATCAGACCCTTGTTGGTTCTTGTTGAACTTAAACTTTCCCTTTTTGCTAGACTTACGGGGAGTTGTCCTCCTCCCGCTTCCTTTTTCCATCGTTGTCAGCGTTAACTAACAATTGGCTCACAAAATCTTGGGTGAGGGAAAGAGATAGTTCAACTGCAGATTTATAAGTAGCAGGTTGAATCGCCTTAACCAGACTCCTTATCTCTGGAGCCAACCCGTTAATAAAACGTGCAATGCGCTTGGGTTCCAGGGTAACCAAATAGGACACCAGCCTAGAGTAGGAATCAAAGTCGGTAGCGTACTTCCGACAATCAAGCTTTTTCATTGAGAGAGCTATAAATTCCATCTCTATCTTCTCCACCTCATGAGGTGGGCAATAAGTATCCTTAACCAGGACCATGAACTTGGACCATCCCAAATTATATAAATGCACCTTTCCACTCGATTGCATTAAAGCTTTCAACCAGATTAGGGCATTGCCCTTGAACGACTGAGATACAAATTTAACAACATCCTTATCAGCACAGCCGCTGATATCAACCACTGTTTCCATTTCGTCTAGCCACTTTAGGGTCTCAACAACCCCTTTTTTCGCCATTAAAGTCTTGTGGCTTGCATGTGACGAAGTACTTATACAAACAACCATCCTTGGAAGAATGGTCCTTATCAAGAATTTCTTGTTTCTTAGCTTTGTTCCTCACATTTGAGGAGTGCACAGAACTCTCCTTCTTATTAGAGGAAGGAGGCTTCGAGAGTGGTTTAGATACAGATTTGGAGTGAGTAGCACTCGACACTTTAAACTTTTTAAAGGCTTTTTCCATAGCCTTGCCTACATCTGCATCTATGCGAGCTTGAAAGTCATTCTCATTGATGACTATATTAGCATTGTTGTCATCATTATTCTTATGGCGGCTACTTGCACCATCGGAGTGAGCCATTTAAATGCTTCGTTACTAAAACCAAAATGAATATTTATATCCAACCATTTAGGCTTACCAACTTGGATATATAAATCCTTCGCCTTTTTGCACTATGTCACAATTATTCGGCTTTGATATTTTCAAAAATGTTATATGGAATGGTGATATATATATTGGCCTAGGTCTCATTGGACCAGTAAAGGCAAATTATAGTTTTGGATATTGTCCATGAATTTTTACTGAACAATGGATCATAATGCCACAACTGTTTCTACCATAATGGCAATTCTTATATAGCTCAATGGCTTATCTCAAAGACATTAAAGATATGACACATTGGTCCGTCACTAAGGACATAAAATATGGCACATTGGCCCGTCACAATGGACAAAAATATATATGAATCATGATCTCATTTGATCATAAGATTTCGAGGTTTGGACCCAGCCTATTACCTCTGAATAAAATATATGAGCCGTGATCTCATTTGATCATAAGGCTTCGAGGTTTGGACACATTGCCTATTACCTTTGGACAGGAAGTCTCAAGACTTCAGCTGTCACTGTCACGATGGGCAATAATATATGTAGCACATTGGCAATACATCACTAATGGATGTTTTAATCATAATCATCATATTGATGATATTAGCTAGGATCTAATTCGATCACACTGGCTATAGGGTTTGGACAAAGCCTATTACCCAGACGGCTAGTGCGGTTCCTTAGGTCACACTGACAAGAGTATTAACATTACATTGAATGTTAACACGGAATAACCTTAATGTTTGACAAAATAATAATGAAATGGGAATTTATGGCAGATCATAAAGTTCTTCCATTCTTATAAAAAAAAGGGCTACTTCCACTCTTGTTTGCCAATTATTCTGGACATTGCCATTGGCTGGTCAAACTATTAAACAACTCTTTTGGAATTTATGGCAGATAATAAAGTTCGAATAAAATTGAGACGATCGCTTGAACAAAGGATGTACATAAATATATAAATAAAAATTTCCAAAAGTTTTATATATTTCAAAATTTGAAAATACAAAGATGCCTTAAACAGGACTTGAAATAAATTTATCCTCGCAGGGACTTAAATACATTACTATGTCCACGCAGGGACTAAAATAAGAAAGATATGTCCACATAGGGACTAATTAAGGAAATGTAACAGATAAAATTAAAGATAGAGTTTCCAATCACCTCCAAGTTCTTCATTTCCAGTTTTCCTTTTCCTGTTTCACCACGTTTGCCATTGGCACTGAACCACTCAGTGGTTGTTGTAAGTTCTCCAAATAAGAATTCGTTGTACGAGTGGAATTCGAGATAAGTGTGGAATCCATAGGTTTAATAATTAATGAATAATAAGGATCTCGAATTGGAGTTTGGTTGGCGAAATCAAGGTTTGGAATTTCAAAGAATGGGGATAAGAAGTATGGATCGTCAGCATCCACCAGCATAGGCCTTGGAGTTTGAATAATATTTTCTAGAGGTTTGGTTTTGGAAACAATATTTTGGTTTTGAGTAGGGGGTAAAGTACCTTTTCTCCAGATTGGTCACATAGATATTCTGGCCGTAGTACGAAGCTTCGGATTTTTGGGTTTAGAATGAAAAGAATTTCCTTTCGTGGCTTCTTTGGTTGGCGCCATTTTCTGCAATACATAAAAATAAAAACAAGGTGAACTTAATAAAGATTAGAGTAATCCTATGTTTTATTCTAGACTCGGAAAGTCTTAGAATATGCTATTATGTCGTTTGAGATCAAACACAAAAGACTAGTGTTGAATTCACTCAAACGTTGGCTCTGATACCAACCTGTCACACCCCGATTTCCACGTAGATCCCGGTGGGCTCGGTGGGGAGTATCGTGACGTAAGATTGATGCCATCATAGCCAAACAACATTTTATAGCACAACGGAAGTCATTGGAATAAAATTATTATTACAAATGTAATGTTCCGAAATTCAAATATAATACATAACGTTCGTAATAGATCCACAGGCGGATCGAAATATTATAACATAAGGAAATTTAGCAGACTAATGCCTTTCTAAGAAAGGAGTTGCAAGTTCCTCTTAAGCTTTGCCGAGCACTTCCAGCCTATTTACGTTACCTTGCTTCCTACACTTAGTGTTTTGAAAATACGTCAGTTTTCACTGATAAATATAATTAACTGACACATTTTGAAAACATTTCAAAATCTTTTATGCACGCAAAGGTACATTTATTTTCATAAATAACTTGGGACAAACTATATCTCATGTTATGAAAACATTTCAAAATCTTTTATGCACACAATGGTACATTTATTTTCATAAATAACTTGGGACAAACTATATCTCATGTTATCAGTTTTACATGCTAATAATACATTTAGGGCCCGGAAACTATGCCGAGATCATGATTAACCAACACGCCACTTTCATACCTTTATTAGGTATACCCATATTGGGTTATAAAATATTTTAGCATCTGTCGGGTGTATGCCTACACCCCACGCTTAGGTCTTGGCCATTTGCAATTAAATGAGCCGAAGATATCCAAAACAAAGTCGTATTAACCCCCAACGTTTAATATTAAGCAATACGAAATAAAACGGATTATTTGAATTTCCCGACTCATTTGTCTTCGAATCCCATATCCGGCCATGCGGTAAATATTTTACCGTATCCCAAGCCCGTATAGGGAAAATACGTTAAGAGTATTAACCTGTTTTAGCAATATTCTTCAATAAGAAAATAAGATAAACCAGCCGTATACAAAATAACTAGCTCAGATGCAATCTACCAGAAGTCTCTTGTCTGGAGTGAATGGTATTATTAACCAATTATATGGTTAGCGGGTCTTTATTAAAGTCATTGACTTAGACCGGCTAACTTAAATTAATGAAAACGATACGATACGCTAGATTAAGCGATGACCGGAATGGAATGTAATTTAAACCCAACAAGTACTAGAACTTGTATAATATGGGTATATAATATGCATTCTGGAATTTGAGGATAAATTGATAAGGTTTGACCCGTTTCAGTAAACTTACGTAAAAAGTCTTGATAAGCTTAACCGAACGCATAAATGCGATACTAGATAACCGGGTGAGTCATGGACAAGTTCTATATGCCAATATACTTTAAATAAGTTATAATATCAGTAGGATATCAACTTATATGCCCGTTAAGGTTTTAAAATGAAACTATGCCTCATAAGGGCGTTTCGGTCATTTTCTGACGTTTAAAAGGAACTTGTATATAAATTGATGTTATGATCATAAACATTCTGGAAAAATATTATAATTATGATATATATCAGTAGGTTTCATGTTTGATTTGATAATTATGTTTAGAAATCGATTTTGATGCCATAAGGGCATTATGGTCCTTTTAAGGACATAGTTTGCGAAAAATTATAAAAACTCAGTTTATGATCAGTATATTAATATCATGACATGCTATTTACAATAACATATTAGTATATATCTCATTCATAAACCATTTGTTGGTCAAAACCTTATTTTTTAGCAAAAATGGCAAAATAGTCAAAATTGGCATAATGTAGAACTAATGCATAAAACTCAGATTCTGATTATGATCTTGTAGTATAACCTTAGGGGGTTATACAACATTATATAATAATCATAATGCAACTTAAAGGCAGTAGCTAAAGTTGCTAATTCGGTTCATAATCGAAAGTGAAGGCAGAAGTCAAACTTCGCGGGTTGCGAACCGACACTTAGACTAAAATTGACGGGCTAAACATATTTATACATGTTCTATTATTTATTACCAAGTTATTTTAAGTGTCACATTTTTATAACTTGTATAAACTTAGATTATGAATTTTACATAATCTGTCCTGTTTGACTTTTTATCAATTTAACTTTTGACCCATCAATAGGTCTAGTAAACGTGATCTTCAGGATGTGCCCTTTTAAGGGTTTTACACATACCTAATTAGGATCACTTAGCCATGTTCATATCGAACATTGGCTGGACCATAATGGTCTTAACCGAAAGTCAAAGTGTTATTACGATAACGCTTGACTTTTGGCTTTAAAGCCTAATAAAATGAACTAAGCAGGGATGGAACACTTACATGTGGTCCAAGGAAGCTTAGAAAGCTCACTAGGATGCTCCAAGATCAGGAACTTCCACTTTTTGAGCCAAGGAGGAGAAAAAGATGAATGAGCAAGGAAAAGAGGCAAAAATGTAGGCTATTTATAGTTGTAGGAGATGCATAGGATCAAGCCAAGTGTCAAGGCAGGTCCTAAGGTACTTGCAAGTGTCCAAGGAGGTGTCACAAACAGCATTAGCATGGCCAAATCGCGAGCAAGGTGGCAACACAGCAGACTGCCAAGCAAACTGCCTCTGGCAGTTCCTTACGGACAGTATAGCATAGTCCTTACGGTCCGTAAGGACCTCTGGCGCCCATGGTTTTCAAACTGGTTACGGACTGTAAGGGTTATGCCCTGCGGTCCGTAACCGCCTCTCAGCCTCATATTGCATTCCTTGCTTACGGTCCGTAACCATTATGGCTTACGGTCTGTAAGGCTATCTCAGAACCCATAATTTTGTCATTTTGACATCTTTGGCCCCTCGGTGGCCAAAGTTTTATTCGTGGACATTATAAGTCCCTTAAAAATATTTGTCGGACATCGTTCAGCAGTTGATAAGTAGACATGACGATATAATTGTCCCGTGATTATTTTATTTGTCGTTCAGCGGTCAAAATGAAATGATATGACGACAAAATTGTTCCCTCTCGTCCCATACGTGGCATACGAGGATTAGCGGGACTCGTGTTAGTATTTTATTGGTCAAAAAATTTTGAGGTGTTACACATAGCGACATACCAAATGTCATAAACTGTGTTTTCGTTGTGTAAGAACCGGCCTCGCTCTTCATGTGTCCTCGTGCCTTACACGCGTGTCATTGGGCCTAACCTATGTTATCTTGTTATTCGTGTTATTGTGCCTAGCCCATGTTATCTTGTCATTCGTGCTATTGGGCCTAGCCCATGACATTAGTAAAATTTGGGGCCTAAACCATAGTCATAAAACTCATGCATGTTTCGAAAACGCGTATGTTCTTGTAAAAACCGGTATGTTTGGCATAAACTTTTCATAAACCATTTGTGTTATCTGGAATGCGCTTGTAATATGGTTTAGAAATATATGATTTGCGTTTATCGAAATATTGTATGTTTTCGCAAAACTTGCATGTCTTTTCACCCCGAAAACATTTATAAAAATGCAAAATGGTAAAAAGTGGGGGTTATGAACTCACCTTGATATCCTTGTGCAAAGCTAGCTTAATGTGTTTCCATAATGTCATTCCAAGAGCATGAACTCGCTAGCATGCAAATATAGAATCACTATCATGAAATATCTTATAAGCTTCTAAACAATACAATGTAGTTAAACTACGTGTCCGAGCTCTTCCGAATCGTCAACAAACGATCCTAAGAAGGTGTTGTTATCTGGACTTGAAATAATCAATCCATTGTTTTCTTGGAAACGACTCGATTTCGAGATGTTAAAGAGATATATATATATATATACATAAATATAAATATATTTATGAAACCGTATTAGTCGTCTCGAAAGGTAATACGTATACGTAACGAATATTGAAAATAAACGTTGTAGGCTTGTACCAAGTATTCACGTGTTTCCCGAATAGTTGTCATGTACATTGACGGAAGTTAATGTGATCCATCGTATTGCCTCATAAGATGTGAACATATATGGTTATATATGTGTGTATGTAAACGCAATTGTAAATGTATATACATATATAAGCAAGTAAAGGTCACTTATCAAAATAATTATATAATGTTATGCTTGTGAAGTTTGTTATCATCTAATTCGGCTAATAATTTATGTGAAAGTTGTACGACAAAACGTCGTATATCGTTTAGGCGTATGAAATAAATATAAATAGTTATATTTATTTAATAAAATCCACGAATTGCCTTCTTTTAAATAAAAGTGATTGAATTGTCGACGTTTGGAATAACTATAAAACATCACATTTATTTTATAAAATATCCAAATCGTCGGCGTTTGAAATTTAAACCATTATATTTATTTTATAAAGATTTTCGAGTTTCTTGACGTTTAATATAAATATAAATGATTATATTTATTTTATATAAGAATTTCCGTGTTCTTGATGTTTGAAATAAATATAAATAGTTATATTTAGTTTATAAAAGGATATTGCGTTATCGACGTTTGAAACAAATATGTATTTATTTAATAAAAGCATTAGGGTTGTCGACTCTTTTTATGAGAGTTATAACGTTCGTCAAAATATACATACATTTATAATTATTTTTATAAATATTGCTTGAATCCGATAGGTGTCGCTTTATAATAAAACGTGTTTCTTGTTAAGAATTTTTACGAAAAACGGGCAGAGTTTTCTCTGTTTTTGGACGATCCCCACAATACAAGTTGTCGATATAAGTTTTCAAAACGCAACAATCAATGTAACAATATATAAACTATTCTATTGTAACTTTAAAACGTCGCATTATGGTCGTGAGTAAGTTTAACAATTATATATTTTATAGCAAGTGTCGGTTTGGTTTTTAATTTAGCATTATGATCTTTAATATTATGAAACGCTTAAGTCCATGAAATTTAGTAGTTTACTCAAAAATAATGTCTATCATTTCGTTAGTCGAGTCAGTTTGAGCTCGGTTTCACGTTAGCGAATATTTTTATAAATAATCTAACAAAAAAAAATTTGTAAATGTTTTACCGAAACTCGTGTCGACCCGTGGACTGTGTTTGACCACAGTTGACCACATTGACTGAGTTGATCGGGTTTGACATGGGTTGACTGAGTTGACCGGTTTTTACCCGAGTTGACCCGAAGCTATTTGTTGACTACTTTCGACCCGTGTTAACCCGAGTTTTGACCCGAGCTTGAACCATGAACGGAACCCAAATCTGAGCCAAAAATGCACTTAACCGAGATGAATCTGAAACAAGACCCAAACTTAAACTGAACATTGTTGAGCCAAAACCCAACCCGAACCCCAAACCGTCGCCGCCATGGCTCCGGCGGCCCTCGCTGCCATCGGACACCACTCCTGCCATCGTCCCATAACCATAACCGCCGTCACCTTTACTAACCCAAACCGAAACCCGGACCCGAAACATCTACCAACATCGTCGTAGCCGCCGGCTGTGGCATTTGCCGCTGTTCCACGTCGCCTCCATCTCGTCACCTACCTTCTCTCGACCATAACCACCCATAAAACGATGAACAAAATGGACAGAGAACATGGATCCTTACAGATCTGAAAGAAAGAGAGAGAATTGAAAGGTTACCGATGAAACCAAGATTGACGGCTCTAAAATCGTCATTTTTGTTGCTCTAAACGAAAAATGGAGGCTGGAAACGGACTTGGGAGGTCCGATTTAGGGGTACACCCTACTTCCGCCGTGAAAATCCGCCGAAAAAGCCACCGGCACCGCCGCATGCGTCAGCGCCGCCTCAGGATAGTCGCCGGACCACCGTTGATGGTGGCCGGCCGTTACGCTCGCCGGGTTCCTCCGCCGGACATCGCTGGGAAGTTCGTCGGTCTGGTGACTGAAGGATTTCTAGAGAGAGAGTGAGTGAGAGAGAAGTGTGAGTTAGAGAGAGAAATGTGTATAGTTATGGTGCTTGGAGTGTGTGTAGACCTTGATATAGTTAGGGTTTGTGGCCTTGGGCCCAAGGCTCACAAGCTCGTTTCTACTGTTTTTAAGCGGCCCGATCTTATTTTCAAAGCTCGTTTTCATTCCTGAGCATCGTAAAATGTTTTATAACATTATCTTGTGGTTATAAACATGTAACATAGTGTCGGTATTCGATATTAGTCGCGTATGTTCGTCGGTTTCGTTAAAAACGCGTAATTTGCTTCGGTTGTCGTTTCTTGTCTGTTTTTCGATCCGATTTCTGTTACGAATAATAAAATTTGATTACGAAGCTAAATTTGTCATAATGTTTCAGTTTTGAAGGCGATACACGAGTCCGATACTTCTGTTTCGTTGCCGGTGCGTTTCTGCAGTCTTGTTTTTTGTACACGTAAGTGTTTTGTGACGTTTCGAAAGCAGGATAACTTAGCATAACCAAATCACGTGTATAAATTATACTAATAAAATTTTTATTTGTCAGCGTTGTCAGTATTTTGTCCTGTGTCAGTTAATTACCGCTTATCGTTCAGCAGTATCCCGCAAATCAACATTCGAGTATGGTAAAGCCAGATAGACTTTCCTAGGCACTCCAATAGGCCTAATTAAGTTAATTAACGTCTAATTACGCTACGTGTTAATGTCTTAATGTTTGTTATATGCGTAATTATAAACACGAAAAGTACCGGCTGTCACAGTTGATTTACTCATTCGTGTCTTTACGGTCTATATAAAGCGCGTTAACTGCCTGGAAGAGGGTTAGGAGGGTGGTTTCGGTTAGGTTCTTGCCTCGTTCAATCTATAGATCCTGCGAGGATTTGATTTAAGCTTATTAGGACTTCCTTTGAGGTAGATAGCATCAAATCAGGGGAAGTAATAATGGCTTGAGTCCCTTATAAATAAATAACTATTAAAAACTGTAAACCGGCCTTGCATGACTATATCCATGTTGACTCAGACCAATATGGTAGAGTTGCCTCTAAAAGAAAGACATGCTACATTTTGCATTAATAACTCACTTATTTATCTTTCAATATTCCGGCTTTGTGGGACCGTATCCCTGCTGACTCAGACCAATATGGCCGAAGGTAGCATAGCCTCCAAAAAAGGGACATGCGACTATAACCAAGATAATCTCTTAAAAATCCCATAGTGCGGAAATCATCAAACGATACATGAAAGATGTGTTGGAACCAAGTGGATTCTATCTTGTTTATTTTTTTCTTTTAATACTTTATTTTACTTATTAAACCTTTTCTCAAAGTTTGGATCGATTAGAGTTAACGATAATCCGTTATTAAAAGCTCTTGTGTCCTTGGACGACCTCGGTATCTTACCTTCACTATACTACGCCAACGATGAGTGCACTTGCCCTAGCGTGTTGTTGAGAGTGATAGTGTAATATCGTGTTTTTAAATATAAAGCTTGAATAAACGAGTGAAAAAGTACCTAAAATATATCAAAAATCATACACACCTTCGCTCACCTCAAGTTTTTGGCGCCATTGTCGGTGACACAAGGATTTTAAGAAAGCTTAAAATTAACGGCCTACTCATTTTCTTTAATTTTTCTATTCAAATTTCTGTTCGTTTTTTGAAACTTTTCAGTTACAGTAGCTTAACACGGGGTCGTGCTGTACTAACATGGGCCGTGTCCAATTTGCAGTAACTGAAAACCAAACAAGACTTTTTCACAGAAGGCTCACACGGGGCCATGTTTATTCGACACGGGGTCGTGTAAAAATGCCTAGTACCAAATAAATCATAGTCCTAGAAACGGGTCGTGTTCATATAACACGGGGCCGTGTAAACCTTCTGTTTTCACAATAATTTTCTGTTTTCGAGAGCTATGATCTTCTGGGTACTATCCTAACAATGGATTATCACATGGGAGATTATGACTACTACTATGATGATGATTATGAGGAACCATTTTGTACCATATGTGTTGAATCCCATTCGGTACAAATTTATTACCTTTTTCAACAATCAACCTCATACACAACGTATGAGGAACCAAGGTTTAAGCTTCCAAAATCAAGCTTTGATTGGGACACTCCAACGTTTGAAACGTACGAGACACCACCTACAATAATACCGGAAGCCGAAAGCCTCATACAAAGTCTCAAGAACTTGGAATTCTTGATCAAGCACTCTCGTGCAAAAGAAGAGACCATTTGTACCAAGGAGGTGATCATAGAAGAGGTAAAACCTTAAGAGCCAACAACAGAGGAACCACTTGAAGAAAAACCAACACATAAAGATGAAAAACCCGAACTAAGCCATTCGGAAGGTAAGTTCTTAAAAGGTAAATTTCAAAGAGGAACAAAAGGACCTCCAAGAAATACACATCCTACAACCTTCTTTTGAAAGTCATAGTTTGGTTCCCTCTCATGCTAAGTTTTTAAAAGAGGTAACTACTAATCTTAACATCAAAGAAATAGCAAGCGTTAACTTAACTAAAGGTCAAACTTCGCTAATATAAGATGAACAAATTGGATTAAACATGCTGATTTTTCTCAAATTTTTATCAAGTTCGCCCGAACTTGATAAAATTCTGTTTAAATTCCACACAAGTTCGCCCAAACTTGCTTGTTTCTCTAAAATTTCTTAACAAGTCCACCTGAACTTCATCAGGGAGAAAAATTTTCAAATCTTCAATTCAAGTTCGCCCGAACTTGTGTAAAAACAAAATCTGATTTTTCAAAACCACAAGTTCGCCCGAACTTGTGTAAAATCAAAAATCTGTTTTTCTCAAACTTCAAGTTCGCCCGAACTTGTCAGTGTACTGATCATTTTTCGAAGTTTGTGAACGTGTGTTTTTCAGATAAATTGTTTGTTTTTCAAGATTGAAGATCTCCATAACGCGTTTGCTGTTGGAGTAGCTCAAGCTTCAACGTCAACGGTTAACCAGATGAATCTCAACAACGAGATGGGTACTACTACTAAACCGCTGAAGCTAATGAGTATGGATCGAGTTTGAAGTATGGAAAGAGAAATTTGTAAACTGGGTACAAGCCAATCAATTCCACAGCTGGGTTACGGTAGAAAACGGATACAAGTGGCCAAAGGATGAACGCAAACAAGATCTACCTTTGATTAAGTTTACACCTGCTGATAAAGAGGAGTACGTGGCTAAAAAGAAAATGATTAGCCTTATTCAACAGTCTGTGATGGAAGATATTTTGATATTACTACCTGAATGTGAAACATCACAAGATTTGTGGCAAGCTCTTTGTGATAAATTCAAGGGAAGTGATGAGATGATAAAGAGCAAAAAGGCATTAATCAAAAAAGAATTCGAAATCTTTACGATGATCAAAGGAGAGACTATGAAGCAAATGATTGTCATATAATGGTCTAGATGCGAAGGCATGACATCAAGAAAACTACCGAAGAACAGATAGAAAAGTTGGCTGATGCACTTCCTGAGGGAGAGTGGTCAACTTACCTGATGGTTTTAAAGAACAGTCCGGCTTGGATGCATTTAAAGTTGTCATCTTTCATCGAAAAATTAGAAGGACACGAAATGGAACTGTTAAAGATTGCAAAATCAAACAATGCTAACGTTATTCAAGATGTCGGTGTGTATTACAAAGGAGGTGTTCAAGATACTCCGATTCAGAGTCCGAAAATTCAAACAGCGTTTAGTGCTAATATGAATTCATCGATTTATTCGCCACAGAATCAGAGTTCTCCGAACACTGGATATTCAAGCACTAGTTCAAATTCTACGTTTCAAAATCAGAACAATCAGTCGCATCAAACACAGCAATCCAATTCTGATTCAAATGTTTTTCAGTGCAACATAGCAGTAAATCTGAAGAATGTTTTTCCTGAAAAAGTGGCTAAACAGCACATAGCACTTCTTGCTACTATTCTGGAATCGTACGAATGTTTAGTTGCTGGAAAGATCAAAAATCCTGAATTGACTGCTGAGGATTACGATCAGGTGGACGAAGAAGAGCTGGAGCTGATGGACATTAAGTGGAGTCAGCTTTGATCATCAGAAGAGTTACCAAATTTGTAGCATTAACTGGTAGAGATATTGGTAATTCTAGCAATAAACGGGGTTTTGACAAGTCAAAAGTCACATGCTTCAAGTGCCGACAAAAAGGGCATTTCAAACGTGAATGTCCAAATCAAGAAGTTAGTGGCAATCAAAGTCCTTTCGAAAGTGGCAATGATTACTGCAAGAAAGCATTGCAATACAAGCCATTTCCGAGGAAAGTTGAAATCCAAGATCAACCTTCTAACACTGCAGAAAAAGCAATGATTGCTTCAAATGAAAATTAAGGTTTTGATTGGAACAAGTACATTAACAAGAAGACTAGAGTTGCTCTTATGGCTGAGATTGTGAAAGTGCAGGATATGTCAGCTGAGAATGCAGCACTGGAGAATGCAATTCTAGAACAGTACATGCAACAAAGAGAAGAAGAGGAGATTTATAATCACACGATGATACAGAATGCTATTCTTCTAACAGTGTTTCTAGTTTTGCAGGTTATTCTGATGCAGCATCGTCTGAGCAAGAGGTTGAGGAGGAGGTAAGTGCTGAAGTAAGAATTATTGAAAAGGAGGTTGTGAAAGTTGTGGAGGTTGAAAAACCTTGCACAAAGTGCACAAATCCTTGTGAGCAATGTGCTGAAAAGTCTAAAATCATTAGCGAAATAACTGTGCAAAATGAAAATTTTTATATGATTACTGAACAATGAAAGAGGCTTATGAAAAATTAAAAGGAACGTATTGTAATGTCGAAAAAGCTAATCTAGAATTAAGTGCTAATGTTACAATGTTAAGTGCAACTGTCATTGAAAAACAAAAAACAATTAACATGTATATTAACACAATCGCTGAAACAAATCAAGAGCTTCAAGACATGAAGATAGAAATTGAGAGGGTGAGGCAATTGTTAAAAAGCTACACCACAAACGCGTATTTCATTGATTACATTCTTCCTACGATTAAGTCGGAGGAAAATGATGATAAACTAAAAGGTCAAAAACGTAAAGAGTACGGAAATGTTCCACCGCCACTACTTGCGAATTACTGCCGCAACAAAGAGGATGGTATTGAAAAGGCAATAAACATAACACTTTTATCTGAAACTATATTGCCTGAGAACATTGACGTAGTCTATACGAAATCAAACAATGACAGTGAAGCGGTTGTGAAAAAGGTGGTAAAGAATGTCTTAGGAAATGATTCTGATGACGGTAGGTCTGAAAGCGCCAACTCGAGTTCGAACAAATCTGAATCACAATCCGAAGATGACGATACATCATCAGATAATGATCTAAGTGATGATCCTAACGTTGCCATGTACAAAGTTACGGAATCTGATAGATTATATTTCGATGATAGCTTTCCAATTCGGAATGTGAAAGAAGATCAAATCGATAAACTGTTCAAACTTGTTGAAGTTTCGTCAGATGATCTTGAGATAAATGAAAATAAGTTTTACTCGAAACCCAAATGGAACTTTAACAACTACCGAAAGAATGGTCGTGATTTTCCTGAGAACAGGAGAGCAGGGTTGGGTTTGGAGGAAAATGAAGATGAATCGAAAAGGAACCAGAAGTCTCCATTTCACGAATACAAAGGTAAAAAATGATGAGTTTAAAAAAGAGAAAGAACTTCGGGACAAGGCTAAGTCCACAAGTGGAGTAAAAACCACGAATGGACATGCTCATGATACTCGGACTTGCTTTAAATGCAATGAAGTTGGTCACATTGCTCGCAAGTGTCCGAAATCAAAGCCTGTGTATCTACGAAGAAATGATTTCAAAAGATGAAAAACAAAAGCAACCAGAGATTGTGAAACCAAACAAAAAGTTAAAAAGAAACTATGAATCTAAAATAGAAGTGAAATCTAAAACTGAAACAAAATTTGAAAACTCAATTTTTGAAAAAGGTGAAACTTCAAAATAAAAAAAAAACATAGATTCTAGATTCTATATTAAAAAGGTAAGAAGTAAGACACAATCCTGGATTGCAAAGAAAGTTTCTTCATCATCAGAAAGTGAAAAGTTAGTTTCTGATAAAACTAAAAATGTCAAAACAAATGAATCAGAAATAAAAAATGATCTTTCAAAGTTAAATTTTTTAAAACAAACAAAGAAAGAAAAGGTCAAGCAGTCTTCAAAGTTGACATCGGACAAAATGTTTGATGATGATTTTGATTACTATGATGAATTTGAAAGTGATTACGATGATCTTTACCAAGTTCAACCCAAAACCAAAAAGGTTTGGGTTTCTCTATTCAAGTAGTTACTTTTCATGTGCAGGGTTCTAAAGATCCACTTTGTTGAAGTAGAATCTGGATAATGGAGCTTTCTGTCACTTAACTTATTCCGAAAATGTCATATCTTTGTCATTTTGAGGGGGAGTAGTTGAAAAAGAAAATTTATGAAAAACAAATAGTGAAAATCCACACCGTTGAACAGAACACTGTTTTTATAACCATTTATTCTTTCATATAAATGATGATTAATGGTTTATCAGTTATATAGGTGAAGATGGAGATGTTGAAAAAAGGATCAGACGACGAGTTCACGTGATCCACATTGGTTTGTATATCTTTTAGATTAGTATTTCTATAAAAACTAAAACACAAAAATATGTTTTTGATTTTAGGGGGAGAAATATTTGAGAAAATACAAAAACATATGAAAATTTTCAAAAAGTACAAAAACATTGAAATGATAGTACATCAGTGGACTATCACAATATGCTAAAGAAATATAAAGTTTAAAAAAAGTGATAAACAAGTCTTGCTGTGGATGTGTCGAAAGGCTTTACACGTTTAGTAAATTATTTCTGAGATATAAACTAAATTTTACAACTGCTTAATCTTGTGGATTAACATCTATCGGATATATGGACTTAGTACTCCGAAATTTAGTTTGAGAGATTGCCTGATTCTGAGATATGAGGTCTTTATAGATAGTTGATATATGCGGTATTATACAAGTTCTTCTGATTTTGCGGAAGCAATAGCCTAGAACTTCTATAATGCTTTTGCTATAAACCCCTAAACTGCAGGCAAAGCTGAATAGAATCGAAAGATCTAATCATTTGCAGTGCTTAAAAGATTCCTTAAGTTGAACACACCTATAAGTCGAGCCTTCATCTCTTTGTTGATACGGTGGTATTAACCTGAGCTCTCAAGGCTTTGCATTAACCCAGATACAGATATCAATTACGCTATAGTCACCTGTAAGATGAAATCTAGGGAATCTTGATACGGGAGTATATTCTGAGATGGGAACCATAGTTAAGTCAAGTTTCATAATTCATACCTAACATATCTTGGAACAATTGAGAAATGTGTCGAATTTTAAGTGGACAAACATATTGACAATCTAGGTAAACGAGTTTAAAATTTAAAGTCTCAAAAAGGTCAACGGTACTACTGATATGTCTCAAACAACTGTATGATCCTTAGACACGAATTCACAAAAATATGTTTGTAAATGTTTTGTACATAGTTTACTTGTTCTGTACATAGTTTATCTGCTTTACAGATTAAAACAAAAAAAATTTTCTGTGTGTTTTAGCATAAGTTACAAAAATTCAAAAAGATTTTGTTTCTTCATTAGTTTCTACAATGCCAATGATGGAGAACGGTTCTTCAAAGTCTAGTAAGGTGCTATAATAGTGAAAATCTTGATGACATCTGTTATAAACCAAAATGATCGAAAGTGTTAAAAAGTTCATTAAATTGAAGCTTTAAAATTGAAGAAAAGTTCAGTTTGTTCACAACGGGTCGAACCGAGGTCATTAACTTGGACTTGGTAGACAAAATTGGTTAATCAAGGTCATTAACTTGGACTTGGTCAACTAAGTGGATTTCATAATTGAAAATTATATGAATGGTCAAGGTCTTAAATGTAAAACTGTTCAAGGTCATTGATTTGAACTTGAAAAATGAAAAGATGAAATTGGAGATTAAAATTTGAAATGTTGATGTTATCAAATTTCAAAGTTTGAATCTGAAATGTTTATTTGAATTTCTAAGAACTTTGAAACAGAAGTAAAGTTTTAGGAGGAGCAAGATAAAACGTCAAATGAAAATACCAGAAAGCTCAAAGAAAGGGGGAGCATAGCTCACAGTAAGGAGGAGCATGGTGATTAAAGTTTTATAAAGGATAGCTAAAGAAACATAGGAGATTTGAAGATCAAAGATGTTTAAAGTTATTCAAGACTAAAGATCGAGAGAATGATAAAGACTCAGGAGCTTATTTGAAAACAAAATGACTACGGCAACATCCAAGGGGAGTCTGTTAGTGCATATTTCTGTTGCCTATGTCATTGTATATCGAGTCTGAGTGATTAGTGTTTAATCTGTTACGAACGAGGCATATTTATGTAGATAAAGGATCAAGTTCGCCCGGATGGAACATGTGAACAAGTTCGGCCAAACTTGTTCAAGACAAGTTCGCCCAAACTTGTAGTCTTCCCTAGCGAACTTATGTTCCTATAAATAGGTGCCTTGGGTTTTCTTTTGTAAGAATCAGCAACTTTGGCACAGATACAACGAAACTCTGTCGGATCCGAAACTTGAATGTATTGAACAATTTTGATCAATAAACAAACATTAAATGAGTAATTCTTGCTATTTGGTTAACACGTCATTCGTTTCCGCCAAATTGAACGTTAGAAACAAATCTAGGTTCCTATGCTAATGGAGGACGGTGCTAACAATCTCTCGACCTATAACTAAGCTACTTGAAAAAGATGCCCCATTCACCTTTGACAAGGATTGCACGACAACACTTCTTGCCCTTAAGGATATGCTAGTCAAAGCACCAATCATGATTGTGCTAGACTGGAAACTACTGTTCGAAATCATGTGCGATGCAAGCGATTATGCAGTTGGAGCAGTGTTGGAACAACGAAAAGAAAAACATTTTCATCCATATATTACGCTAGCAAAACTCTTAATGACGTAAGAAAATTGCACAACCACTGAAAAAGAGTTACTAGCCGCAGTATTTGCATTTGATAAATTTCATTCCTATCTTGTGCTCTCCAAAACTATAGTCTACACAGACCACGCTGCCATTGATTATGTTTTCAAAAAGCAAGACGCAAAGCCACGTCTCATAAGATGGATTCTTCTACTTCAAGAATTCGACATAGAAATAAAAGACAAAGGGGCGCAGAAAACACTATTGTTGACCACATGTCACGTCTTGAAGACCCTGTCTTGGAAGGAACTCGAGAAGAACTGAATCCCTAGAAATGGTAGAGTTTAAAGAAGAACCTTGATACGCAGATTTTGCTAACTACCTAGATAGTGGTACTATCATCAAAGGATTGTCTTATCATCAGCGAAATAAATTCTTTGCAGATTTGAAACACTATTTTTAGGAAGACCCTTATCTTTTCAAAAAATGTGCAGACCAGCTTATTCGATGATGTGTCCATGGTCGCTAAGCCAAGCAAATTCTTTACCATCATGTAATAGCCAGCACCGCATGGAAGGTGTTTGATGCCGGATTTTGCTGGCCCACAATACATAAAGATGCTTATGTGTTGGTCAAAACATGTGATGCATGCCAACGGGCATGCAACATATCAAGAAGAAACGAAATGCCACAAAATAGTATTCTTATTCGTGAAATCTTCGATGTATGGGGATTGGATTTTATGGGACCATTCCCACCTTCAAGAAGAAACAAATACATCTTGGTGGCTGTTGATTACGTTTCTAAATGGGCCGAAGCTGAAGCTCTTCCTACCAACGATGGAAGAGTAGTGGTAAAACTCTTGAAAAAAGAATTCTCATGTTTTGGAACTCCAAAAGCCCTAATCAATGATAGAGGTACTCACTTTTGTAATCTTAAAATGGAAAAAACTCTAACACGCTATGGGGTTTATCACCATCTCTCAACAGCCTATCACCCTCAAACCAATCGTCAAGTTGAAGTAACAAATCAAGGTTTAATAAAAATCTTAGACAAAACTGTGGGTCAAAATAGAAAAGAATGGTCACACAAATTAGACGACACTTGATGGGCATTTCGAGCAGCTTATAAAACACCAATAGGTACCACGCCATATAAGTTAGTCTATGGAAAAAAATTGTCACCTTCTAGTAGTAATTGAACACAGAGCATATTGGGCAGTAAAAAATGTAAACTTAAACCAAGAAATTTCAGGAAAAGATCGCCTTCAACAATTAAATGAATTAGACGAATTGAGAATTCAAGCATATTCCAACTCAGAAATATATAAGGAACACTAAGAAAGAATACATGATAAATATATAAGCGGACCTAAAAAATCTGGGAAGGGGATCAAGTACTTCTCTCTAACTCAAGGCTGCGTCTTTTCCGGGAAAACTTAAGTCTCAATGGTCCGGACCTTTTACCATCACCAAAGTTACTCCCATATTGCAATAGATATTAAGCCTCCAAACGGAGAACCATTTAAAATAAATGGACAAATACTTAAATTCTATGAACGATTCCTCAAGCATTAGAAATGGAAATAACCTTGGAGGAGGCAGATAAGTAACGAGAAAAAACGCTAACAAACTTGTATACATTTGTTTTGTTTTAATAATCTATCTTGTTGGTATATTTTGGAAGAATGTAACACACGGAAAAAGTCTACATACCAGGTAAATCAAGACAAGGAACCAAGTGGACGAAGAAAACGAAACATACAAAAAAAAATTAGACACGGGGTCGTGCCTATCTGCAGACGGGATAAAACCCTTATGTGCAACCTTTTCTTTTCATAACTCCCACGACCCGTCTGCCCGATCCTGCAACTTTTTCACGATTTCCTTCCATAATCTACCAACGAGGTATGTTCCTAACATCTAAGTCTGTTTGATTTATGCTTTGGATGTTACATCACATCAAGATTTAGGAAAAATTCTTTGGTTCTTGAACTAGACCCGTGTCGATTCAAAGAATCCGAAAATTTTTCATAGATCTTGTTAGTAGTAGTTAGTGTTAGTGCTTTAAAGAGTAAATCACCAAACCATTATCGAAAAATCAGACATTTTGAACCATTTTATCAAACCCTTGTTCATAACCGAAAAAGCTAAAATAGAAGGGTAAAACGGGTTTGTAAGTGAAAATTGATACTTAGGGTTTGATTTCCGGGGTACACCGCCTGCGGGGGACCAAAAATTTTGGATTTTTCTTAAGCCGACTCGAAAAGTTTTTTGGTCAAAACAGTAGCTGACCACGGGGCCGTACCTCAGAGGCACGGGGTCGTGTCCCCGAATGTTTGCAGCATGGGGTCGTGTCTGAAAGACACGTGGCCTTGCCAATAACTCTGTTTCTTAATTTTTCATTATTTTTACCATGCTTGACTGTTTAACTGTTTGGTCTTTGTAGGAAAATGGCCCCACACAAATGGCTTAGGTTCAAGCTGAACACTCTCAATGCGAGGCTCGAATGGAAATTCTTAAAACCTGCAACGAAGAGCCGCCAAGGCAAGTCTGTTATAACACCTTGGAAACTGTGGGGCAAAGAGACCGTTACTACAGTCTCGTGACAGGACTTCTTCGACTCTTTCTTGAGGCACCGCTTCAATCGGTTTACGAATTCAATCTTTAGTTCCTAAGCGCTTTTGCCCTCAAGAAGGACATCGTGGATATGTTGGATAATAAATTCGTGATATTCCGATGTGGTGGTAGTTGGTACAGAATTTTGGTATCCAGGTTCGGTATAGATGTGGGGCTTTATACCGAGGATGAGCTTGCCGAACCTATCTTCAACAACAACATCATCGAGTTACCCGACAACACAAGAAACACATTTTGGGCAAACATTGGAGATGGGATCAGCAATCCAAGCAACACCAAAAGTACCAAAATTCGGGACCAAGTCATTCGCTACATACATCGGGTCCTTAGCGGTACTATGTGCCAAAAGAGAGATAGCGGGGGTGTCGCCAATCTTCGGGAGTTCACTTGCCTTTATTGCATCCTTAACCGACAACCCCTGAACGTCGCCTTGATGCTACTGAAGAATATGGATACAAATGCTGGAGCCACATATCTGACACCCATATTCTTCAGTGGCTGGATAGCCCGAGTCTATAGGACCTATGTTGGACGCATTCCACGAAGCTTCTCAAAAGGGATAAGCGTTACCCAGGCTAATATTTCACTTTACCACAGTCTGAACCTCATCGCCGAGTGCAACAATGGTCTCCTGCACTTCAAAGACAACAAGGGAATGGTTTGGAACCCGAATGACCCTGACCAAGTCCTCGCGATTGAAGACGACCCCAACCGTCCTTGACAGTACTCCTACGACTACGCCCTGGGATCCTTCTCTCAAGGAGGTGGTGATTTTCCTAACATGCACAATCTTTATAATCTTAAGCAGGAATCACTCCACATCTCCTGAAGCGCCCTCACCACGGGACAAGGCATCAGCACCTGTGTTGGTGGAATGAGAGGAATGTGGCCTCCATGCGCTCTGACATTACCTACATTCGGGAGCACAAGGCGTACCTTAACGAGGAAGGTGACGAGGAGATGGACTCGGACTAAGTGATGATGGAAAAGGTGGTGGCAAGGAGGCGGCGTAACAGGTTAATCTCTCCTCCGTTTTGAAACAATGGTGATGGTTTGCGGGCTACGACCCGTTTTGAACAATTTACTTTCTGCATTTATTTTTCTTTTTATGATGGTGTGACGGATAGTTAAACGTTGAATGATCGTAAGATAGGATATTTGTTTTCTTGTTAGTTTGTTGTTTTTGTGGTATTTATGAGCTTACAGGTACCTTGAGATGCTTGGATCCACCAATCACACGACACCCCGAACCCGAAACAGGAACCTGGCACCCTACCACCTTTTCTGAAAACTAACAGTAGCCTTACACGGGGCCATGTCTCCCTGACATGTCCTCGTGCCCCTCTTGTTGCTAAAACATTTTTTCTTCTGAACTTGTCACACGGGGTCATGCTTCCCGGACACGCCCCTGTGTTAACCTTCTGTAAGTTTTTTTTTCCAAAATAATGATTGTGACAATTGTGGTGATTCGATCATGTAACAATTCCAAAACAAGTTATCAATCAATAAAATATTGTGTTTTATTTACGAGATTTGTATTTTTATCATGACAATTGCATGTATTCAGTTCTTGCACGATTCCAAACTTTCAAACAACTTCTGGAAGTGAAATCGCAAACTATTACGCAAACTAATCAGTTTAACGCGACGTACAATCCGAAACAATGACATAAGCTAAACATACCCTAAATACCCTTTACATAACTTAGAAGTAAGTTTTGAGGGCTTCGGTATGGTAAAAACATGCTTATGCAACTCTATGGACTATTTTGCAAATTCTGCGAAATTAGCTGTTACGCGTATTTCTTAATCCGGAACATGTGCGCACATCAAAAAGAATTTGTAATCACGAAAATATTGTATTTTAGTGATTGGAATGCAAAAATATCATTCGTTGCGCATTTACGGTCATTTGCACGATCGTTGCGATTTTCGTCGTATTTAACTGAAAATCGCAACCGTACGACCAAACGAGCTGACATCCGTCACATATCTGGACATATTTCAAGTTCCCTATGCTTTATCATCCTTATCGAGCTTAAAAATCAGGTTAACGGATGTTAGAAGTGCCAAAACGCGACGAAACAAGTGCAGGGGCCTGTTCTACCAATTTGTGAAAGTTGCTGCCAGCTAGGGTCCTTACGGACCACAAGGGCAACCCCATACGGTCCGTAAGGGGTGCCCAGCACAGTAGCTTTACTGTCTTGCTCTTGTTCACTCTCTTGGACAATAAGCTCGCGATTTTTGCCACCTTCAACCTGCTTTGGACACCTAGAGGGACACTAATCCATGCCTTAACACCTAGATCAACACTTGGCATCATTTGGGAGCTCCAAGATTAGTATAAATAGCCTTGATCATCATCATTTGCACTTGCTCATTCACTTCTCTTTCTCTCTATAACTCTAAGTGGAGACTACCACATTGTTGGAGGTTTCCCATCTGAGTTTTATGGTCCTTCCTTGATCCTTGGATCACAAGTAAGTGTTCCATCCTAGTCTTGTTTATTTGTTTTTAGCTATTTCAAGCTAAAAGTCAAACAGTGTTTGACTTTTAGCTTAGACCATTAATTGGTCAAAGAAAAGTTCAAATGAACTTTGCAACGTGATCGCAATCACGATGGTTATGATCCTTAGCGATCATGCCTACTGATTACCATGTTTACTAGTCGAAGTGACGAGTCAAAGTTTCGGTCAAAATGTGCATTAAGTGCATTTTATGATGAAACTATTTTCAGGTATCAAAACACTTTGTTTTGATACCAAAACATGTTTTATAACTTAGTTAGACATGTCAAAGCATGTCTAACTCGTCACTTTTAGTTTAGTGCTTGTTTAGGGTTGTAAGTCGAGCGGTCTTGACCACCGCTTTGACTTTCGAATCCGACCCGTTTGGTCGATCTTAGGATCTGACCAAACACATATTTGTAACCATAGTTGTATAGGGAATAACCCTCTAAGGTTATACCTTATGGTCACGTCATTTGGTTAGTGTTATGTTAAGTCGCTAGTTATGCCTTTATAAATGACCAAAATGACCTTTTTGTGCATAAATCAACTTTAAGCATATGTGACCAATATTTTGACATACAAACTGATGTTGCAACTATATCAAACTTATTTTGGCATATTAGACTTATCATAGCACATATCTAACCATCCGAACACGTGTTTACGCAAATGAACCGTTAAAGTAGCGTAACTACCTTAACGAGTCATAACGGGTCAAAAGCACTTAGATTCCATTTCAAATCAGAATGTAGACCTTGTTAAACCATTTCATATGAGTTCCAACACCCATTTGGTTTACAAGACCTCATTCTATCCGATCCACCGATTAAATTCCCGATATTTACATAGTTATCCGATTTTAGGACACGCTTGAATTCTCGGACTTTTGAGCTTGTTTGATCTATGATTCAAGAATACCTTGCAATCCCAAGTGAGTACATAGCTCCCCTTTTTATGTTTTGTAAATATTTTTGGGGTGAATCATATGTGCTAAATTGTTTTCAAGTTTTCTAAACACAAAGTCTATGGTTTATATAAAACACGATGATTTCAATAATGTGAATGAACTTGTCGGTGCGTTATATACATGACACAAATGACATTCATTAGATTTGGCCAAGCCGACCAGTAGTAACTTATGGTACCATAGGACTGACAATCCCGTTACCAAGGTTCCCGGTGTTTGTGGGGAAGTTTGGGGAACGACCGCAACTGTTTACTTTAACAAACCCTTTTGTGGTTTATTATTGCAATTTAAAGATACTCTTTGGTGGTACAGACGAGTCAACACAGGTTTGAATGTATTCACCAAAACGAACAAGAGTTTTCACAATTAAAACAAGGATGATTTGTTTATAACAAGGATGACGAACAATTGGTTTATGACACAAACAATGTACGATTGGTTTAACAAGGACAATGAACAATTGGTTTATGACACGAACAACGGAAGATTGGTTTATGACACGAACAATGAATGATTGGTTTTTGGTAAGTGATTTAGATAACGGGACGTGTGTAATGTGATAAAAGCATGGTGGATACGCCGCTGGTACTTCCTATATATAAGTGTTTTTATCATGTTACATATGTGGCGTTATTCAAATCACTTGAAACAAAGGTTTTCAAAACACGCAACGATTTTCAATTATAGATATAAACCATACGAGGTTTCTTTCAAGACGATTTACTACTCGGATTTACAAAAGAAATGTTTTGGTCAAGATTCATGGCTACAAGTCTTTTATAAACTATAACTAACTTGTTTTAGTTGGTTAGTTATCATTGCAATACCAAATACTTTTTGATAATAAGGCTTTCAATTAACGACTCTAGTAGTCTGACGAGGTATTGAAATACATATACAAGGCCATGAATTTGACACACTCACAAAACCTATGTACTCGCCGACATATTTTTGTTGACTCCTTTTTCACATATGTTTCCGGAAACCAAGTTTGATGTCGATGCATGCGCACGTAGGATCGGACACGGACTTTAGTGCCTTAAAATACGAAAGACAATCGTTTGTTTAGTTTGTTTTAATTCCAAGACAATGTAACTATGTAATTTCAATATTCAATAAAACATAACTTTAAATACCACGTGTTGTTGAAACTGTTAACGTGACTCCCTGACGTTTTTGCCGCGATTTTTTGTTTTTACGCGGTCGGGGTGTTACACTGATACTGGCACTTTTAACACGGGGCCGTGCCTCTCAAACACGCCTGTGTGCCCAGTTACTGATTTTTGAAAAAAATGTTGTTTTTAACCCACATTTACACATTTAATAAAATTTAACCAATTTCGGACATATTGAGGACAATATGTAAATTAAGTGTGAGGGGGAAAAGCTTAACTTGCATTTTCATTGTTATCTTTTTCATTTATTACGTTTACATCTGTCATTGTAATCCGAGATTTGATTAAGAGGATGGTTTATGTTTACTAAATACATTTTGTCACAACTATATTACATCTAAACGCCTATTAAACGCAACGCTAACTCAACACAATCACGAGTAACTATGTTACTTAAGAGTCGAGTGTGCTATTATTAATAAACGCTCGTGCCTTTGACGTCGCTATCGCATCGCATAGCAAACGCAGTTATTTATGTTAAATTATGTTATTTATGTGTCATGTGTGCTTTATGGTTATGGTTGTACTCGCTATCGCAACGCTCTCGCTCGCACGAATCGCTCAAATCGCATTATTTATTTATCCCAACGCTTAACACCTCGCTAAAACGCTTAACATAACTATCTAATACGAACCAAATCGCCAAATGAACACCTAACGCGAAAATAACGAACAAAACTTGGCCACCAGGCCAAGTTCGGCCTAAGTTGGTACCCCAACTTCGCCCGACCTTGTTTAGGCCTCCAGAAGCCCCATTATTCAGCAAGTTCGCTCGAACTTGCATAAGTTCAAGCAAACTGGCCAAGTTCGCCCGAACTTGTGCCAAGTTCGGCCGAACTTGGTCTCCACCAGCTTATTTCCTCCTCACCTATAAATACCCAATACCTCCATTCATGCTCCCTTGCTACAAGTTCGCCCGAAAGCTCCCAAAACTGAAAACCCTTGATTTCCAAGTAAGAATCAACCCGTTTTCATATAAACAACAACGTTTTACTACGATTTTGCACAAGGATTACCTTCGTTTTCATCAAATCTCTTCTGTTTATGAAAATCTCCATCTTTTTATACAAAACTTCTACTTTTCACTTAGATCTACACTAAACGAGTGTATTTGGGCTTAGCTTTAGCTTCCAAAGCTAGAAATCTTTATGATTTCGACTCACCAAGTGTTAGATCTAAGAAAAACCTTTTAAAGCATTGATTTTAACACAAAATACGGACTAATGATGTATGTTTCGTTCACTATGAAGTGGAACGAGGCATTGTCAAGCAAGATCTCACATCCGGAAGCACAAGGATGATGCCGTCACCTTGCACGAACTGGACTAACCCGTACGAACCATCAAGTTCACCCAGATTAGCCCGAGTTCCTGTAAAGTGGCTAAAACTCACTCCAAAAGATCTCTCTAGCCTAGGTTTTGCTCAGTAGCTTAAGGTTGGAGGGATGGACACTCGATTTCCTCAGCAAACGACACGAAAACGCACGATTTGGTGACCAAAACAGCCAAGTTCGCTCCAAGAAGATCAAGTTCGCTCGAAGTTGTCACAGATTTGTGACCAACTTCGCCCGAACTTGACCAAAACTCAAGCAATTCAGTCAAGTTCTCCCGAACTTGTCCAATTCTCAAAAGAATCAGCCAAGTTCGCCCGAACTTGTTCACTGCTCCTTTATGTTTCGACCATTTCAGCACTTCGGAAGACTGATGCACTTCTGTACACGTTTACAGGTGTAACCGGCGGCTCCCTTCAATCCATATCAGATCCCATCTCTCTCTTAACGCACCGACTGTGAGTATGCTGAACCCTTTTACGCTTAAACGTACTTTTGGGGATCACATATGTTCCTATATCAAATCACATCATACAACTCAAAACGCTTATTCGCAACCCGCCTTTACATGATTATACGTGAATCGATGAATTGTATGTATTGCTTGGTTTGTATGCCACCCTTAACATGATAGCTTGCTAGAGGTTGACCCGCCTCCCAAAGGCCCGTGGTTGTTAAGGCTCGCACTTTTATTTCTCATTTATTTTTCTCCTTAGGACGTGGACACTTGTTCACGTGCCTCGCACTCGCGGTTTGTTGGTTTACATGTATCCATGCAGTAGTATAATTCACATCTCGTATGTATGTTCATGCGGTGTATGCTAAACATTTTTATATCTACTATGTATGCAAACCTGTATGCTCACCTTTACTTAATTGTATTGACTTTTATTTTAACATATGTGACAGGTTGATGACTTTTGCTGCAATGGATTTAGGACTTTATCTTTAGAAACTCATGTAATAGAAATCTAGGGAAGATCGGATTGGATATGTTTGAGAGATTGTTTAGGTCTTGTAAATTACTTGGGGATTTTATGTTTGAAGTATGGGATATTGAACGTTTAAATATTATCACTTAAATAGTTGTTATGGATTTCTCTTGAGCAATCTGATTCGCCTAGTGCCACGCCCCGATGTTTCCGCCATTGGTTGGGGTGTGACAGATTGGTATCAGATCCATAACTATAGGGAAAATTAGGTAGAACTGCCATGTTTGACCTAGTTTATAGTTAGGATACCAAATCAGATCGTTACGCATCGACTAAACGCCTGAAACTAGTACGAACTGACAACTTCGCTCGAAGTTGGACAACTTCGCTCGAAATTGGCCAAGTTCGCCCGAACTTGACCAAGTTTGCCTGAAGTGACCCAGTCCCCCTCAAAACAAAACAAGCCTAGTTAAGGAAGATCAAGTTCGCTCGAAGTTGATCAACTTTGCCCGAACTTGACCCTAAACCCTTGAAATGGACTTTTAAAACACGTATACTTTTCCTAAAGCTACCACTGTACATGAGAAGAACGCTCGTATCACACAAAACGAGTGGTCTAGTCGAGATTAGGTGTGAAAACCAAGAACTCTCAATAAGATCATTCACTCCACGCATCCTCTATCGCATGAGATACCTTCGTTGAGTTAGGAGTGATATCCAACCTCGACGAAAATCTCCATTCTATCTAGTGTGTTGTACGACCTTGGTATCTTTAGACGATAATCTGGTATCTTTGGACGATAATCTGGTATTAAAAGCTTTTGTGTCTTTGGACGACCTCAGTATCTTACCATCACTATACTACGCCAACGATAGGTGCACTCGCCCTAGCGTGTTGTAGAGAGTGATAGTGTTATATTGTGTTTTATAAATATAAAGCTTGAATAAACGAGTAAAAAAGTATCTAGCTAAAATATATCAAAAATCATACACACCTTCGCTCACGTTATATATTATGTTATGGTTTTTAACACCAAAAAGCACAGTAAACAAATAAAGAAAACAAATTACCTTTGTTCATTTAAACTAAAGGATCTGTGAAAAAAAGAAAAGCATATTTTAACCCACTACAAATGTAAAAGAAGCATAAGCCACATGATAGGTTTTAGCGGATTCGTGAAATTAATGCACCTTTGTTCATTTAAAACTATTGTTGGTGCATAATGTCTATTGCCTATGTCTAGGATGAGTCGGTCATGTAATAGGGCTTTGTATAGTCAAATGTATAAGTTAGATTACGTTTTGTACTTCACTCGTACGAATGACTATCTCACCCGTACGAGTGACAAGTTGGTCACTCGTATGGATGGCCACTCGTTAGTAATGAATTCCGCCTCTGCTATCTGAATCAGATCTGTCCGGGAGCTCATCGAGGTAGCACCGATCCTCACCTCACAAGTGGTATCAGAGCCTTGAGGCCTGATTTGAGGACAAACAACAAGTTCCAGCCATCAAACATCAAGTTTCATTCATTAAAGATCCAGATTCAACCATTGAAGAACTCTTTTTCTACTCCTTCTTGATATATCACTTAGATCTAGAAGAATTCATGGATAAATTGGACTAGGATTTTAGTATGACTTGTTAAAATAAGTAATAACAAATCCTTGAAACTTACAGACCTAAAATTAACCAAAATCATGTTGAAAATTGTGAAAAATGTCAAGTTTGTAACTTAAGCTGCTCACACGAGTAGAGAGACCACTCGTACGACTGGCTATTTATACGACTTGTCATCCATACAAATAATCATCCGCACCAAACTAGTTTTTTCAGAATAAGTCAACTTTTGTCATCCGTACGAACGATCCCTCGTACGAGCGATCATTTGCACAGAGTTTAAAAGTTTTTTATTAACAAAATCATAGAATCACTCATACGAAATACTCATTCGTACGAGTCAGGAAATTCAGACTTTTCTTTAAATATGTGTCTTGTCAATCTAATCACACCTAATCTGTTTCTGTTCAAGTGTTTTTCAAAATGTCAGGTGAAGAAGAATTTACAACGCCTTTGCCACAACGACACAGAACCTGAACATCGACAACGAAATGGGAACCATGGTGAAACCACCAAAGCTATTGAATCTAGAAGGTTATGATGGTTGGAAGGTGCGGTTCCTAAACTGGGTTCAGGCTAATCGGTTCCTAAATGTCTGTGTCGCAAATGCCGCGACACAGAACCTGAACATCGACAACGAAATGGGAACCATGGTGAAACCACCAAAGCTATTGAATCTAGAAGGTTATGATGGTTGGAAGGTGCGGTTCCTAAACTGGGTTCAGGCTAATCGGTTCAATGCATGGTTCACGATAGAAGAGAAATATTAGACACTGGTTGATGAGAATGGTTTAGAGAAAGTTCTGTCACAACTGGGAGACAACTAAAAGGAAAAATTCATTAATGAGAAAACAATGATAAATATTCTCCAGCAATTAATCAAAGAGGACATTCTAGCGCTCCTACAACACGAGGATATTGCTCAATCACTTTGGAATGCCCTGCGGTTAATGTTTGAAGGAAGTGCTCAAATTCAAAAAAGCAAAAAGGCTTTACTAAGAAAGGAATTTGATATCTTCAACATCCTAAAAGGAGAGAGCATAAAACAGCTTATCGAAAGGTATTGTCACATAGTTGTCCAGATGAAAAGAATGGAAGTTCATAAGAGTAGCGACGAATTTGTAGATAAACTGGCCGATGCCTTACCGGAAGGCGAATGGTCAACCTATCTCACCATCTTGAAAAATGGAACCGAATATAGCAAATTTGCGCTGCCACCGTTTATTGAGAGACTAGAGGCACATGAATTAGAAATGCAAAAGGCTGCAAAGAACAAGGGAGTTCAACCGCAACAAGACGTAAAACTATATTTTAAAGGCAGTCCAATCACAGACTCCCAGAGCCAAAGATCCAGACAACCTTTAGTGCAAACACATCAAGTCCACCGTCAGATCAAGCTAGTGGATTTCAGTCTTTTGCTTCCTTCAATCCAAATACTCCTCAAGGGCCACAGTCATCTTAAAATTCAAATGCCCTCAAAACAGTCGTCAAAATCAATCAAATTCCAATCAACGATTCATACGGTGCAACATCGCAGTAGCTCTCCATAATGGTCAAGATCTTGATGAAAAAGCAGCGAAGCAATATATGGCCTTACTTGCGTCAGTACTAGAATCATATGAATGCTAGAAGAGTTGGGAATCCGAAAATGACCAGAGAGGACTATGATCAAATTGATCCTGTTGAAATGGAGTTAATTGATATTAAATGGTGCATAGCATTGATTGTTCGTAGAGCACAACGGTTTATGGAAATCACAGGGAGAGATAACCTGGGAGGTCTTGATGGGAAATTGGGTTTCGATAAATCCAAAGTGACGTGCTTCAAGTGTCAGGAAAAGGGGCACTTCAAACGAGAGTGTCCCAATAGAGAGGTCAAAGGCAACAACAATCCGTTTGCTGATGACTATTACAAGAAAGCCATATATCATCGACCACAGCCTCAGAACAGGGTGGTGCAGATCGAAGATAGCCCTTCAAATTCAAACTCAAAAGATAAAGCACGTGTAGTCACTCAAGAAGACGAGGGTTTTAACTGGAACAAGTACATTACAAAAGGAGAGAGTCTTGCCTTGTTAGCCAAAATAATCGAAGAACATGAACAAATTAAAGAAGAATATGCAGAGGTATCCTTCAACGAGGGACCAGAAGATTATTGCACTACTTTGTCTGAGGAAGAAGAACTTCTGACCGGTGCATTTAAACATTTATTTCCTACTGATATGATCAAAACTTTTGCAGGTTGTTTTGATTCAGGTTACAAGCCGCAAGTGATTGAGAAGCAGAAATCTAAAAAGATAGAAGTGATCGATGGAAACAATGATATGACAGTTGAAGACCTGAAAGAGATTGCTGGAAAAGCCTTGATGGAAAATTTAAAAGAGGTAGCCACTAAGGAACTTCAGGTATAAAGAATTAGAAACGGAAGAACCCTATTTTCATTTGGAAGCTTATGACTCCATTTGTAAAATTGTTGGAGGTCAAGGATTTTCATCCGATGACGTTAAGTTGGTTCTCTTCCAATTCTCGTTGGAAG
The DNA here is from genome assembly GCA_947069175.1 of Scalesia atractyloides. NCBI lineage: Eukaryota > Viridiplantae > Streptophyta > Magnoliopsida > Asterales > Asteraceae > Scalesia > Scalesia atractyloides. The sequence continues at coordinate 51,555,556 of CAMTDV010000025.1, forward strand.
ACAAGGAAACAAGGTGGTTTGATACATTACCTTCCGCATCGGTTTATACATGGGCGGAAATGCAACAAAGATTTTTGGAAGAATTTTTCACCACCCAAAAGATCGCACGAAAGAGTATTCGTGAATTTCGACAAAAAGTGGGGGAGATGTTACATGAGGCGTTCAACATATTTAATATGATGCTTAAAAATTATCCACATCATGGGATTGCTCTTTGGGAGTTATTACATGCTTTTCGTGAGGGGTTGAGTGATGGTGATGCTCGTGATTTAGTGTCGGTCTCTAATGGTGCAGTTAGCACCAACTACGAGCAAGATGATTGGGCTTTCTTGGAACAAATGTCGTTCAATTGTAAACGGCACGCAAAAGCAACAAGAAATAAAAAGTATGTGGTTACAAGACCACAAGTAAACACCATGGAGGATGTAGAGGTACACACTACTAACCAAATTTATAATGTGTATACTAAGTGTAATGAATTGGGTCATTCGGTGGATGCGTGTGTGGTGGGTGTGGTTGAAGATCAAACGGAGGAGGTGAATGCTATTCAAGGGGGTGGTAGAAATTTAAACATGAACTCGAACACATATCACCCCGGGTTAAGAAATCATCCAAATTTTTGTTATGGGAACCCGGCGAACCAAGCTAACCCGAATTTTCAAGGGACCCAAGGAAATTTTGTTCCGCGCCAGCAATACAATCAAGGTAATTTTTAGAAGCGGAAACAACCAAGGCTACCAGGTCAATTTCAACAAACGGGTGGTCAAGGGGGTTTTTCGGGTCAAGTTTCGTCAAGTGGAAGTGAAGTGATGGATATACAACGAATGATGCAACAAGACATGCAAAAGCGAAATCAACTTGATGAAGTTAGGATGCAAAAGGATAAGGTCCATGATAAGAGCATTCAAACATTGAACACTCAAATGGTCAACTTGCAACCGAGGTAGCGGAGTTGAAAAAAAGTAAAGGTCAACTTCCTAGCGACACTAAGATGAATCCTTCTCATAATTCTTCGCGTAATATTCCTATTAACCATGTTAGCGTCTTAAGAAGTGGAAAAGAATTTAAGGCAAACTTGTCACCGGGGTTAGTTTATGGGGTGGTTGAGGATATTACGGGTAATGAGAGTGATGAGGATGAAATTTCACCATTGAGTGTTTCTAAGGACCCGAATGTTGAAAAAGAAAGTAAAAAGATGGGTTTGGGTGAAATTTTGGAAGACAAGAATGAGGAAGGGGGACCTAGTCAAGTCCCGTTGTTTCCTTCGGCTTTAATTGACCCGGGTAAGAAAATTTTCATTTCAACAAGGGGTCCTCAAAAAGAGGAAATGTTAGATGTCTTTAAACAATTCAAAGTATCTCTTCCATTACTTGACTCTATTAAACAAGTTCCCGCTTATGCCAAATTTTTAAAAGAATTATGCACACTAAAAAGGCAACAAAAGAAAAAAATGCCTAAGCGGGTGGACTTGACCGGTCAAGTAAGTGCGGTGCTTAAAGGGGATCTTCCTCCTAAGCTCCAAGATCCGGGAATTCCATTAATAAATATCCAAGTTGAGAATTTTCAAATGTCAAAGGCGTTGTTATATCTTGGAGCCAGAGTGAGTATTTTACCGGGGGGGGGGGGGGGGGCTTATATGACCAATATGATTTTGGTCCATTAGCACGGGTTGAGACAACGGTGGTTCTAGCCGATTTGTCTCATAAGCTACCTCGGGGGATGGTGCAAGATGTCATAGTGAAGGTTAATGAATTTTATTATTCAGGTTGATTTTCTAGTCTTGGACTACTCATCCGCGGACCCAAAACAACAACAAAATATTATTTTGGGTCAGCCATTTTTTAGCACCGCTCATACCATGATTGATTGTCGATTTGGTACGGTTGACATGACATTCGGTAATAGGCAAATGAGATTAAATGTTTTTACTAACACTTCTAATTCTTGTGGTGTTGATGAGTGTTTTATGGTAGATTTGGTCGATGGGTGCGACCCGCACGAGTATGAGGAGGATAGTGTAGATGTTTACGCTTGCGATTTTTCTAAACATGTACATGCTTGTGCACTAAGGATTGAAGAGCAAAAGCTGGACGCTCTAGCAGTTAAAGAGGGTCGACCGCCATGGACTCATCAGTTCGAGAGCTTACCCGTGGAGATTAATTTGGGTACGAAGCCGTCATTGGAGGAACCACCAACATTGGAGTTGAAGGTCTTGCTGAGTTATTTGAAGTACGCATTTTTAGGGGATAATGACACCTAACCGGTCATTATTGCCTCTAATTTGGAGATGGCTCAAGAGCAAGCTTTGTTGAAGGTGTTGAAAGCGCATAAAGCGGTTGTTGGATGAACGATTGCCGACTTGAATGGAATTAGTCCATCAATCGTCATGCATAAAATTTTCACGACCGGGGTCGTGAAACAAACTAGAGAGGCTCAAAGGCGATTGAATCCGAATTTGCGAGAAGTGGTAAAAAAGGAGGTAATTAAATGGTTAGATGCAGGTATTATTTATCCAATTTCGGATAGTGCTTGGGTAAGTCCTACCCAAGTAGTTCCTAAGAAGGCCGGTATTCAAGTTATAAAAGATGAAAATGGTGAACAAATCGCCACCCGACCGGTCATCGGGTGGCGTGTTTGTATCGATTACCGGAAATTGAATGCCGCCACTTCTAAGGACCATTTTCCATTACCTTTCATTGACCAAATTATTGAAAAATTATCAGGTCAAAAATATTACTGCTTTTTAGATGGGTATTCAGGTTATAACCAAATTGCCATTCACCCGGATGACCAACACAAGACCACCTTCACTTGTCCGTATGGCACTTTTGCTTTTCGGCGAATGCCATTCGGCTTGTGTAATGCCCCTGCAACTATCCAACGGTGTATGATGAGTATTTTCTTTGACATGGTTGGGGAGTCGCTTGAGGTATCCATGGACGATTTCTCCATTTTTGGCACAAGTTTTGAGTCTTGTCTCGACGAGTTGGAAAAATTTTTAAAAAGATGTGTTGAGAAAAACTTGGTGCTAAGTTGGGAGAAAAGTCATTTCATGGTACAAGAGGGTATTGTGTTGGGCCATGTTATTTCGGAAAGGGGGATGAAGGTAGACAAGGCAAAAATTCGAGTAATATCATCTTTGCCTCCACCAAAGAATGTTAAGGGGTGTGAGGTCATTTTTTGGACATGCGGGTTTTATCGACGATTTATTAAAGGTTTTAGTGTTATTACTAAACCTTTATGTAATTTGTTATTAAAAGATGTCCCTTTTGATTTTACTAATGAAGGTTTGCAAGCTTTCAATGTCTTGAAGGAACAATTGGTAAAAGCTACCATTTTGCAACCACTGGATTGGTCGAAGCCGTTCGAGATCATGTGTGATGCGAGTGACACGACAATTGGAGCGGTTTTGGGTCAACGGGTTGACAAAAAGGCGGCGGTGATTTATTATGTTAGCGGTGGTGTATGCCTTGGACAACTTTCGGTCATACATATGGGGCAAAGTGGTCGTGTATTCGGACCATAGTGCGGTTCGGTGTTTGATGGAGAAGAAGGTTGCAAAGCCTCGTTTGATTCGATGAGTTTTGTTGTTGCAAGAGTTTGATTTAAGGATTCGGGATAAAAAAGGAAGTTAAAATGTAGTGGCAGATCATTTATCCCGGATTCCATTGGAAGGAGTTGATGATGGGAGGGAGATTAATGAACGGTTTCCTGATGAATAGTTGTTGGCCGTATCTACTTTTGTTGCACCGTGGTATGCTCACTATGTTAATTACTTAGCGACAGGTGCAATCCCAAATCATTGGACGAAAAAAAGGAGGCAACAGTTCATGTCCCAAGTCAAGCAATACATATGGGACGAGCCGGATCTTTTTAAAATTGGACCCGATCAAGTGATTAGAAGGTGTGTACCCGAAACGGAAATGTTAGACATTTTGGCCCATGCTCATTCATCAGCTTGTGGGGGGTCATTTTAGTGGTCACAAGACAGGATATCGAATTCTCACATGTGGGTTTTATTGGCCTACTATTTTCAAGGATGCATGTCAATATGCTCGACAGTGTGCAAGATGTCAACAAATGGGTAGTATTTCAAAACGGGATGAAATGCCTTTGTAACCCATTTTGGTGGTTGCGATATTTGATGTGTGGGGCATAGATTTTATGGGGCTGTTTCTGAGTTCGAATGGGTTTTTGTATATTTTAGTGGCGGTGGATTATGTCTCAAAATGGATTGAAGCCATTCCTACAAGAACCAATGATCATTCGGTTGTGTGTAAGTTCGTGCAATCCAACATCTTTGCTCGTTTTGGTATTCCAATGGTCATAATTAGCGATGGTGGTTCGCATTTTAAAAAAATAATTTCGGAAAATTGTTGAAGCTGTACAACGTGAACCACCGAATTGCTACGCCGTATCATCCTCAAACAAGTGGACAAGTTGAAGTGTCCAACCGTCAAATCAAAGAAATTATCATGAAGACGGTGTGAACGGATAGAAAGGATTGGTCAAGTATGTTGGATGATGCGTTGTTGGCATATCGGACGGCTTATAAAACTCCCATTGGTACAACTCCTTACCGGTTAGTGTAAGGTAAAGGATGTCACTTACCAATAGAGTTAGCTCATCGGGCAATCAAAATGGTGAATGCGGATTGTGATGAGGCAGGGAGAATCCGAAAACTACAATTGAGTGAAATCGAGGAAATTTGAGATGAAGCGTATGAATGTGCTTCCTATACAAAGACAAACTGAAAAAGGTTCATGATGCGAAGATTAAGAAGTGAACCTTTGAAGTGGGTCAAAAGGTGTGGTTGTATAACTCTCGATTGAAGTTATTCGCGGGCAAATTAAAGAGTAAATGGATGGGTCCATATGAGATCACGTGAGTGGGTCGATTCGGTGATGTTGATATTGTGGATGTTCATACAAACAAAAGGCAAACGGTGAATGGGCACCGGCTCAAGCCGTATTTGAAAGGGAATGACAACAACAAATTCGAGCTCGACAAGGTGGGTTATCTTAAGCCTGGTAAAAGAAGAACAATCATGAGAGGCTCAGGTTTGGTAGTGTAAATATGAAGTGTAGCGTAGTTTAGTTTAGTTGTGTTAAACAATTATCGTACCCGTTTTTAACTTGTGATTGAAACAAGTATGGGGAAATTTGCACGAATTTCTTTAACATAGTGTTGAGGACAACACGGGTTTTTCATGGGGGGTAGGGTAATTTTCATGCTTTTTGAAAATATATAAAAACCATAAAATTACAACATTTTTTAGCAAAATCAAGTTTTTGGCGAACTGCAGTTACCTAGGTGCTACCGTAAATAATTTATGGTAGCTACCATAGCTTACGGTAGACCTGGGTTAAACAAAACCTTTACGCTATTAGGCTACTGCCTTACGGTGGGAGTTGTTTGCTAGAAGCTACTGTAATTTAGGTAGCTACCATAAATTACGGTAGCCTCTGGTGAGGTCAGGTTCGCAGCAGGTCACGAGTTTCATAAAAAATATATATATAGAATAAAGCCGAGAATTAACCCCCTTCACTCATTTTCTGCATTCACCCTAGCCACACACATTTCTTTCTTCTTCCCCACATCTTCTCCACAAAATCCCACTTTCAAATCATCATAATTCCTTCAATACTCAACGAAATTGAGTGATTTTTGGGTCCATCTTGGCTAGAAATTCACGATCTTTCTGTTTTTGTGGTGGGATTTGAAGGATAACCACGTTTAACAACCGATTTCAAAACCCTAGGTCAAAAATCTTGGGGGATTTTTGGGGGTTTCTTGTTTTCTTGAGATTTCTTGTGTTTTCATTATCAACAAGTATAAGGTATGTATGTTTTCACTCTTTTAGATGATACATTGTGGAATTGAAGGTTGATGTTCGTACTTGTTCTAACACACAATTGCTTGTACATAGTGATGATATGAAATTGTTAGTTTACATGTTGTTATGGTTGTATATGTTATATTGATGTTTAAACTCTGATTTTTGGAAATCTTTACATTGTAGAGACATCATGCCGAAATTTGTTTAAAAAAAACCCCTTCTATTTTGTTGCATTTACAACCATAGTACTAGCAAGTGTGGGGATGTTTGATGAAGAGAAAACTGATTTTGTGTTTTTGTTTGTTGTGGTTATGATTTATAGGAATATGGGTCGGAAAGGAAAGGAGCATGTGGGTTCCTCTAGTAACCCGGCTGAGAACCCGGGGCAAAAGAGGAGGTTAGTTCATCTTGCGGATCAAGATGAAGAAGAGGAGCAGCAGGTGGATCCGGGGCCCAAACCAAATTGGGTAGCGGGTTCATTGGATGATCAACCGGAATATTGGCAACCTATTTTATTCCATGAGCGCATAAACAAATTGAAGGATAGGGCCGCAGCGTTTATTTGTGAAAAAGAAGTGAAGGAAGTTGAGTTTGGGTCGTTTAATGTGTTTAACTGATTCAGAGCTTTGGGTTAGGAAGCGGCATTGAGTTGATATGATAGGGACAACAGAAATTTGTTTAAGGAAGAAATTCAAGAGTGATGGCCATTCTTAGGTGTCCCACGTATGGCAAGCCAGCGCCGATGAAATTGTTCGGTACAGTGAATGGTATAGAGGTTAAGATGTCTTTCAACACGTTAAAAAGGGTGGCGAAGTTTGATAGTCGGGCTACAACAGATTACTTGATTCCAAGCCTTGATGACTTGTATCATAAACCGGAAGCTCATCCAAGATGGAATGATATGTTGGAAGCGTTATTTCTACCGGATACTTGGCATGGTACACTTTATAGAAAAAATTTGAAGATTGAAGCCAAGTTATTGTTGATGATATGTATTTGTAATGTGATTCCAAGGAGGGGGGACAAGGTGGAAGTTCGATATCCTGAAGTACCTGTTCTCTACTCGGTGCTTCATGGGACACCGCATTTCCCTTTTCGGTTTTTAGTGCTAAACAATGCGTGGATATGCCGGAACAAAGTTGGGAGGAGCATAATTCCTCATTGCCAGCTAATTACAGCACTACTTAAAATGTATGGGGCAATTGGCCCAGATGACAGAGGTGCTCCAAAGAGGCATAAGCCATTCGCTATTCGGAAGATGGGAACAGGATGGTCGTATCAAGAATCTGAACGGTATCATAAGTTGAAATCTGAAGGTCAACGGTGGTGAGCATTGAAGGTTGATGCTCGGGTGTTGCAACCTTGTGAAGCAGATGAATCTGAGAGTGATGATGAGCTCCCGAGTGGAGACGAGGATTATGCCGAAGAGCCAAATGTTGAAAGGATGGAAATGGATCAAGGGGGTCCGAGTAGTGGTCATGTGCATGGAGGGGGATTCTTTTATTAACGGGGCATCATTATGATCCGAACTGGGCTCATCAAGGTACAATGCAAGATGTAATTGAAAATCAGCGTCCTCAATTTTCCAGTTAGTCCGGGTCCGATCGGACATATTTGATCATCAAACATGGATGGGAGCGAGCATGGAGCGTGGGTTAAAGCAAAACTTTGATCGACAAGAATCATGGAATCGCACTCATGTCTATGCTTTTGAGCAAGAGGTGAACAACATATATCTAGATGATCAGAACCGGAGAATGCATGATGACTTGCATGCGGGGCGACCGGTTGTTACGGACCCACCGATAGTGGATTATTCAACACTTCCACCATATGACGGGAGAGTTTCATATCCCACACCACCAGTGCATCATTCACAGTGGGTAGACCCCCGGCAGAGCCAGCAGCATGGTACCACGCAGCATGGAAGAAGTGAAGGTGGAAGCGGCAGCGGGAGCGGTGCATTTGCATTTGGAGAGTTTACGAAGATGATGACATCGATCTTCAGGCCTCCTCAGCCGCGTTATTATTAGCCAGGTGGTACTCTTTCCATTTTGTAAGTTATTGTAAATATTTTGTGTTTATGTTTATGGTTGGGCGGTTGGGTGGTGTTTTGAGGTTGTTAGTTGATGGGTTGTGAAATTTGGAGTGTTTCTAGCAATTAGAATATAAAAAAACAACAAAAAGAAATTTGGGCTTCGAGCTCGACAAGGTGGGTTATATCTTACGTCCGGTAAATGAAGAACAATCATGAGAGGCTCAGGTTTGGTTGTGTAAATATGTATTGTAGCATAGTTTAGTTTAGTTGTGTTAAACAATTGCCGTACCCGTTTTAAACTTGTGTTTGAAACAAGTGTGGGGAAATTCGCACGAATTTCTTTAACATAGTGTTGACGATAACGCCGGGTTTTCATTGGGGTAGGGTAATTTTCATGCTTTTTGAAAATATATAAAAACCATAAAATTACAAAAAAATTAGCAAAATAAAGTTTTTGGCGAACTGCAGTTGCCAAGGTGCTACCGTAAATAATTTACGGTAGCTACCGTAGCTTACGAGACCTGGGTTAAACAAAACCTTTACTCTCTTAGGCTACTGTCTTACGGTGGGAGTTGTTTGATAGAAGCTACTATAATTTACGATAGCTACCATAAATTACGGTAGCCTCTGGCGAGGTCATGTTCGCAACAGGTCACAGGTTTCATAAAAGAATATAATAAAGCTGGGAATTAACCCCCTTCACTCATTTTCTGCATTCACCCTAGCCACACACATCTCTTTCTTCTTCCCCACATCTTCTCCACAAAACCCCACTTTCAAATCATCATAATTCCTTCAATACTCAATGAAATTGAGTGATTTTTGGGTCCATCTTGGCTAGAAATTCATGAGCTTTCTGTTTTTGGGGTGGGACTTGAAGGATAACCATGTTTAACAACCGATTTCAAAACCCTAGGTCAAAAATCTTTGGGGATTTTTGAGGGTTTCTTGTTTTCTTGAGATTTCTTGTGTTTTCATCATCAACAAGTATAAGGTATGCATGTTTTCACTATTTTAGATGATACATTGTGGAATTGAAGGTTGATGTTCCTACTTGTTCTAACACACAATTGCTTGTACATAGTGATGATATGAAATTGTTAGGTTACATGTTGTTATGGTTGTATATGTTATATTGTTGTTTAAACTCTGATTTTTTGGGAAATCTTTACATTGTAGAGACATCATGCCAGAATTTGTTTTAAAAAAAACCCCTTGTATTTTGTTGCATTTACAACCATAGTTACCAGCAAGTGTGGGGATGTTGGATGAAGAGAAAACTGATTTGGTGTTTTTGTTCGTTGTGGTTGTGATTTATAAGAATATGTGTCGGAAAGGAAAGGAGCATGTGGGTTCCTCTAGTAACCCGGCTGAGAACCGGGGCAAAAGAGGAGGTTAGTTCGTCTTGTCGATCAAGAAGAAGAAGAGGAAGAGGAGCAGCAGGTGGATCCGAGGCCCAAACCAAATTGGGTAGCGGGTTCATTGGATGGTCAACGGGAGTATTGGCAACCTATTTTATTCCATGAGCGCATAAACAAATTGAAGGATAGGGCCGCACCATTTATTTGTGAAAAAGAAGTGAAGGAAGTTGAGTTTGGGTCGTTTAATGTGTTTAACTGATTCAGAGCTTTGGGTTAGGAAGCGGCATTGAGTTGATATGATAGGGACAACAGAAATTTGTTTAAGGAAGAAATTCAAGAGTGGATGGCCACTCTTAGGTGTCCCTCGTATGGCAAGCCAGCGCAGATGAAATTGTTCGGTACAGTGAATGGTATAGAGGTTAAGATGTCTTTCAACACGTTAAAAAGGGTGGCGAAGTTTGATAGTCAAGCTACAAGTGATTACTTGATTCCAAGCCCTGATGACTTGTATCATAAACCGGAAGCTCATCCAAGATGGAATGATATGTTGGAAGCGTTATTTCTACCGGGTACTTGCATGGTACACTTTATAGAAAAAAATTAAAGATTGAAGCCAAGTTGTTGTTGATGATATGTATTTGTAATGTGATTCTAATGAGGGGGGACAAGGTGGAAGTTCGATATCCTGAAGTACCTGTTCTCTACTCGGTGCTTCAAGGGACACCGCGTTTCCCTTTAAGTTTTTAGTGCTAAACAATGTGTGGATATGCCGGAACAAAGTTGGGAGGAGCATCATTCCTCATTGCCGGCTAATTATAGCACTACTTAAAATGTATGGGGCAATTGGCCCAGACGACAGAGGTGCTCCAAAGAGGCATAAGCCATTCGCTATTCGGAAGATGGGAACGGATGGTCGTATCAAGAATCTGAACAGTATCATAAGTTGAAATCTGAAGGTCAACGGTGGTGAGCATTGAAGGTTGATGCTCGGGCGTTGCAACTTGGTGAAGCAGATGAATCTGAGAGTGATGATGAGCTCCCGAGTGGAGACGAGGATTATGCCGAAGAGCCGAATGTTGAAAGGATGGAAATGGATCAAGGGAGTCCGAGTAGTGGTCATGTGCATAGAGGGGGATTCTTTGATTAACGGGGCATCATTATGATCCGAACTGGGCTCATCAAGGTACAATGCAAGAGGTAATTGAAAATCAGCGTCCTTAATTTTCCAGTTAGTCCGGGTCCGATCGGACATTTTTTGATCATCAAACATGGATGGGAGGGAGCATGGAACGTGCGTTAATGCAAAACTTTGATCGACAAGAATCATGGAATCGCACTCATGCCTATGCTTTTGAGCAAGAGATGAACAACATATATCTAGATGATCAGAACCGGAGAATGCACGATGACTTGCATGCGGGGCGACCGGTTGTTGCGGACCCACCGATAGTGGATTATTCAACACTTCCACCTTATGATGGGAGTGTTTCATATCCCACACCACCAGTGCATCATTTACAGTGGGTAGACCCCCGGCAGAGCCAGCAACATGGTACCACGCATCAAGGAGGAAGTGAAGGTGGAAGCGGCAGCGGGAGCGGTGCATTTGCATTTGGAGAGTTTACGGAGATGATGACATCGATCTTCAGGCCTCCTCAGCCCCCTTATTATTAACCAGGTGGTAGTCTTTCCATTTTGTAGGTTATTGTAAATATTTTTGTGTTTATGTTTATGGTTGGGCGGTTGGGTGGTGTTTTGAGGTTGTTAGTTGATGGGTTGTGAAAGTTTGGTGTGTTTCTAGCAATTAGCATATAAAAAAAACAACAAAAGAAATTTGGGGTTCGATCTCGACAAGGTGGGTTATATCTTACGCCTAGTAAATGAAGAACAATCATGAGAGGCTCAGGTTTGGTAGTGTAAATATGTATTGTAGCATAGTTTAGTTTAGTTGTGTTAAACAATTGCCGTACCCGTTTTAAACTTGTGTTTGAAACAAGTGTGGGGAAATTCGCACGAATTTCTTTAACATAGTGTTGACGATAACGCGGGTTTTTCATTGGGGTAGGGTAATTTTCATGCTTTTTGAAAATATATAAAAACCATAAAATTACAAAAAAATTAGCAAAATAAAGTTTTTGGCGAACTGCAGTTGCCCAGGTGCTACCGTAAATAATTTACGGTAGCTACCGTAGCTTACGAGACCTGGGTTAAATAAAACCTTTACTCTCTTAGGCTACTGTCTTATGGTGGGAGTTGTTTGATAGAAGCTACTATAATTTACGATAGCTACCATAAATTACGGTAGCCTCTGGCGAGGTCATGTTCGCAACAGGTCACAGGTTTCATAAAAGAATATAATAAAGCTGAGAATTAACCCCCTTCACTCATTTTCTGCATTCACCCTAGCCACACACATCTCTTTCTTCTTCCCCACATCTTCTCCACAAAACCCCACTTTCAAATCATCATAATTCCTTCAATACTCAATGAAATTAAGTGATTTTTGGGTCCATCTTGGCTAGAAATTCATGAGCTTTCTGTTTTTGGGGTGGGATTTGAAGGATAACCACGTTTAACAACCGATTTCAAAACCCTAGGTCAAAAATCTTTGGGGATTTTTGAGGGTTTCTTGTTTTCTTGTGTTTTCATCATCAAAAGTATAAGGTATGCATGTTTCACTCTTTTAGATGGTACATTGTGGAATTGAAGTTTGATGTTCCTAGTTGTTCTAACACACGCTTGCTTGTACATAGTGATGATATGAAATTGGTAGTTTACATGTTGCTATGGTTGTATATGTTAGATTGATGTTTAAACTCTGAATTTTTGGGAAATCTTTACATTGTAGAGACATCATGCCCAAATTTGTTTAATAAAAAAAACCCTTGTATTTTGTTGCATTTACAACCATAGTTAGCAGCAAGTGTGGGGATGTTGGTTGAAGAGAAAACTGATTTTGTGTTTTTTGTTCTTTGTGGTTGTGATTTGTAGGAATATGGGTCGGAAAGGAAAGGAACATGTGTGTTCCTTAGCACCCCGGCTAAGAACCCGGAACAAAGTTGGGAGGAGCATCATTCCTCATTGCCGGCTAATAACAGCACTACTTAAAATGTATGGGGCAATTGGTCCAGATGACAGAGGTGCTCCAAAGAGGCATAAGCCATTCGCTATTTGGAAGATGTGAACGAGATGGTCGTATCAAGAATCTGAACGGTATCATAAGTTGAAATCCGAAGGTCAAAGGTGCCGAGCATTGAAGGTTGATGCTCGGGTGTTGCAACCTGGTGAAGCAGATGAATCTGAGAGTGATGATGAGCTCCCGAGTGGGGACAAGGATTATGCCGATGAGCCAAATGTTGAAAGGATGGAAATGGATCAAGGGGGTCCGAGTAGTGGTCATGTGCATTGAGGGGGATTCTTTAATTAACGGGGCATCATTATGATCAGAACTGGGCTCATCAAGGTACAATGCAAGAGGTAATTGAAAATCAGCGTCCTCAATTTTCCAGTTAGTCCGAGCCCGATCGGACATTTTTGATCATCAAACATGGATGGGAGGGAGCATGGAACGTGCGTTAAAGCAAAACTTTGATCGACAAGAATCATGGAATCGCACTCATGCCTATGCTTTTGAGCAAGAGATGAACAACATATATCTAGATGATCAGAACCGGAGAATGCACCATGACTTGCTTGCGGGGCGACCGGTTGTTGCGGACCCACCGATATTGGATTATTCAACACTTCTGCCTTATGACGGGAGTGTTTGATATCCCACACCACCAGTGCATCATTCATAGTGGGTAGACCCCTGGTAGAGCCAGCAGCATGGTACCATGCAGCAAGGAGGAAGTGAAGGTGGAAGCGGTAGCGGGAGCGGTGCGTTTGCATTTGAAGAGTTTATGGAGATGATGGCATTGATCTTCAGGCCTCCTCAGCCACGTTATTATTAGCCAGGTGGTACTCTTTCCAATTTGTAGGTTTTGTAAATATTTTTGTGTTTATGTTTATGGTTGGGCGGTTGGGTGGTGTTTTGAGGTTGTTAGTTGATGGGTTGTGAAAGTTTGGAGTGTTTCTAGCAATTAGAATATAAAAAACAACAAAAAGAAATTTGGGGTTTGAGTAGAGAAGCAATTTTTTTGATGTTGTGGTATCAAGCGATCTTCCTTTCAAAACCATACATTGGGGACAATGTATCCCAAGTGTAGGGATGGGGGAATTTTTGAAAAATTATGAAATTTTGAAAAAATCAAGCGAAAAAGGGTCCAAAAATTTGAACACTTGAGTATTAAACCGCATGACACTTCGACAACCTATACTCGCCTTTTGTTTTCTTGGTGACAGTTGAGCCATTGCTTGGAATTACTAGAATATATCTTTCTTTTCTTGATGAGAGTGGCAATGGGTGGGGGTATGTTAGAACTTGTACTTGAATACGGTTTTAGGCCTTAGCTTGATATGCATGTGAAAAGGATAAGGGCAATTAGGTAGCCTCGTCATGGTTAGTATGAATGTGGGATTTGGGGGGGGGGAGTTGGACCTCATAAATTATATATATGAGCATGGTAGTGAGAAGGGCGGGGATTTGGACTTTAGTAGCCCGTTTGAGTTTAAAGTCGATCGTTGTTAACCCAATCCTAGTTCTCTAAAACATTTCACCCGTATTTAAACTGGTTTAGAGTTAGTGTTTGCATTTTGTATTAGTGTGTTTGTTATGTTATGTTTATGTTGGAAAAAATACAAAGATAAAAAGAGAAAACACAAAAAGAATGAGAATAAACGTTTGTAGTTGTAGCAAAAAAAAGAAAAAAAATGCTTGGATATATTGTATATAGATGTTTACGTTTGTTTAGCAAAATCTTTAGGCGAAGGACCGATTTAAGTACAAGCCTATTATTGTGCAACCACCCATTTGCTTTAAGTGTGTTCTAGCTCATCCTTGCTAGTTATTATTTGTCGCCGAGAGGAGAGTCATTGTGAGGGGTGTGTTATGCGGGGTTTAAGAAAAAGTTAGTAAAATGAGGACATTTGTTTGCTTGATTCATGTTGATCATTTGAAGAGTTATGAGTTGTTTTTGATGAGTTGCTTGGGGGCAAGCAACGGTTAAGTGTGGGGATGTGACGGGTGATCCGTAGGACGACCCTTAAGTGCTATAAATGGTATTTTAATCCTACATTTAATCGAGTAATTGTCTAGAATTCGATGACTACGTTTGCTTGTGTTTCAAGTACATTCGAAGCTTAAAAATGTGGAAATGAAGCTTCGAATAAGCGTGGCTGGATTGGAGATTGAAAGATGGAGCATAAATGAAGAAAATAGTTCATCGGAATTGAAGAATTAAGAAGGTATCATGATAGAGGACGAAATGACGAGAACGTAGGCGAAAACGGTGAAGAAAGGAGTTGAAATGAAAAAGTTATGAAGAAAACAAAATTGCATGTTGAAGCCTACCGTAGCTTACGGTAGCTACCATAAAACGTAAGTTACGGTTTGTAGAGACCCACCGTAGCCACCTGAAAGCTACCGTAAGTTACGGTAGCCCCTGTAATTTATGGTAGACTCCAGCACTGAAAGTGTAATTGCCCATAAAATCCGTTTTTAAGTGTCTTTTCCTTATCTAATCATTGAAGACGTTTTGGAGCAGTTCTAGGGCGAAAATTGGCACTTATTCTTGGTTCAAAACAAATTCTAGCATTTCGGTTTGTGTTTTTATTCTTATGATCATTAACTTTTATGTGATGATGATGCACCGAATGATGAGCGGCTAATTTCGTGGTGATCACCCTAGATGTAAGGTTTGCTTTTGAAACACCATGTTTATGTCTGAATTTCTAGAATAATGACTTTGGAATGTTTGTTTAAGTTATTATGGTGTTTAATTGTAAATTGTTGATTATTGTTTGATGTTAGTCTAAACCATGCGTTCTTGGTGTAGTTGGCAATCGAGATATCATGGGAGGGATTAGGGTTGGATAATGGTCAATTGGTCATTGGATAACAATCTCGCGTTTTCATAATCAGAGTACTTAGTTCCCTTTTATCACAAACAAATAATTAAACACGAGCCATGTCTATGTGGTTCTTTCTAGTTGGACATGAATATTAGTGTGGATGAAAAAACCTGAAATCTAGGATGGTCGCTTTCTTTTAATCTGTTTACAACTCTACCTTTGATTTGCCGTTAGTTTAATTTACATTAGATAACTCAAAACCAATCAAACAAATCATTGAAATTACTTTTCTACAATTTAGTTTAAGTTTAGTTAATTTGAAAGCTACATAATAAACGCATTTTCCACAAACTCGCTGTGTTCGATACCCACTTACTGCTAGCTATTTAGTTGTAATTGGATTAAATTTGTGTGAGACCACGACTTCAAGTCATGCGGCACAGAGACGCTTATGGCTAGGCCCACTTACGTCTAAGACTCAAATGGGCTAGGCCCACTCTAACTTGTGCAAGGCACAAAAACTCTCATGGGCTAGGCACACTTATGATCATGCGAGGCACGGAGACTCACGAAGGGAGAGGCTCGTTCGTACACATGATGAATACAAAATATATATGTAAAAGATGTATATATATATATATAATGTTCAAGGGTTCCAAATTCATATTTAAAATACACAAGGGTTCCAAATTCATAACAAATACAATAATTTTCAAGATGAGCAACGTGTACACTTTTAGCATAAACCCAAGTGTCTAATGAGTTAGAGCACTTGTAGGTTATTACGCGTCATTGGATTCCCTTTTCGCTAGCACACTTAAATGGACGCAAACTTGTGAGTTCATGCCCCCCTTTTCTTTTAAATGTTTTCGGTTTATAACTCTCGGGGGGGGGGAATACATGTTTTCGATGGTATGGTTTAGCTAAGGTATGAAATATTAGATCATGTGAGACAAGGGTATCTCTTAAGCGCCATTAATCTTTTATAAGAACTTTGAAACAAGAGTGGTAGATCTATCGTGCATAGGCGAGCCCCACTCATGGGTCGTTGTGTGGCCGCTTGTAGTGCTTTTGTTGTCCCAGCCGGGTGCACCGGATTGAAATCGTCGAGGGTTGAGGGCTTCCTATGTCGTCACACATATTAATATCCTTGAAAAACATTAATGATCATCAAGTTGATTGACGCTTTACATACCACATTTTCGCACAACGATATTTCAAATGTTTTTAAGATCATTTGAATAGCATTTAAAACGCATGAACTCGCCAACTTTTGTTCATGTTTTTAAACTTACATGTATTTCAGGAAATTGAATGGATCTTTGCGTAGTCGGTTCTCAAGAAGCTTTTAGGTTATCTTGTTAACGATGTCATCCTTTTGAAAGGTCTTGGTCCGTATATCTCATCTTCAATGAGATAGAGGATGCAAAGTCTTTGCATTTTAAAACTATGTTGAACTAGTCTTTTGCAAAACTTGAAACTTATGTTGTCTTGTACTTTGAACAACTTATGATGTGTAACTTTAATTATGTAATGGACGAGCATCGTGTTGGTTTTAATCAAATGGTTGTTAACTTATATCGTATGCGATGAAAACTAATCAAGTTCACACTACGCACTTTCGCTATCGACCGGGTGTGACATATTGGTATCAGAGCTTCAATTGTAGTGAACCAAGATTCTTTTTCGAGTCTAGTCTACAATCATTAGGATCCTCTCATGAAAACCTTTTACAAAAACAAATGTTTTCATTGCATATACAAAACAAATGTTTTCATTGCATATACAAAAACGCAAGATCCACTAACAAAACTCTTGTCAAATAAATAATGCAAGGACATTATTCGGGGAAAACTCTATATGGGATAGACTTGCAAAATTTAGATTGCTTCGCACAAACCAAAGTGATTATGTTTGATATGCCCATGTTTATAAATATAAAATAATTAATGATATTATTTATTGATATACATACATGTTGTACGAATAATTTTGCCAAGAATGGAATACCTTCGACTTCAAATTCTATTATTATTCCTGACTCGTACGATGAAAATATCGATCTCGCGTTTTTTGTGGAGCTTATGGTGGACGCGTTTCCAAAATGAGCCCTAAGCTTGATTCCGTAGAAAATGAGTGTTTTTCCTCGGATGCGAAAGTGCCTGACTATACTAGTGACGACGAGGCGGAGGTGGTAACATTGGACAACAATTTATTAATGGGATGAGGTCCCTGTGGCTCAAAACATGATTGATGACATTCTTGTCCAGACAAGGAAGATGGGGTACTCATCTCAAAGGTGCTCCTCCAGCCATTATTGTTGCATATTCTCTCTATTTCTATTTCGCCTAATGTCACTCCCTTTCGCGAGTAACGACAACGGAAGTTGGAAAGTGGACAAGCACAAAGGTCCCTCCTATGTTGAAGGTATGTAGACAATAGCGTCCTCTCTCTAACTGATCGTCTGCTTTGAATGAGAGAGCGCTAGGGTAACCATGCAACGCAATTTATTATTATGGGGGCCCACGTAATAACAACTTGTAATGCATGGGAATCCTGGTGGGCTCTGCGAGTCAAGCTAATGATCACTATCCACTCAAATTCTTCAGTTGTTCAAACCTCTATCTAGTAAAACACAAACAGGGGTGGTTACTATAACACCCTAAGATACAGAAAGACCACACGTATTCGTTCGTACCTAACATTCACTCTATATCACGAGTCAGTTGAGACTAGTTATCTAAAACAAAATTGGTTAGCCATTCAGGGAGGAATTTTTCCTCAACATTCTAGAAATATGGTACATGGGTTGGTTCTTTGGTAACTATGACACCTTATCTTATTTATTGGAAAAGGTTACATTAAATTCCATTATTTGCCATTTGTCTTACTCCAAGGGATGGTATGGCATAAGCCATGCTGCAACTCCCTCATTGCATTTTATTCGACATCTATGGTAATTTTAACAATCTTGTTGGAGCTCGTGGAGCTCAAGAGATATCAACGTATTTGTCACACGGGTTAGTGCGGTGAAGGATTTTCCTACTTTGGCAGATCGAGGTCCATGAAGTATGGAATACATGTTGTAAGGTTGGAGACGACTGTTTGGTTTCTCCTCCTCAACGAATTATTTCTTTTCCACTTAGACTTATGGACAATACACGCAAGAGGTACTACGCATTTTAGATTGCGGTTATTCACGTTATCATTGTTTCAAGCAAGCATATATGAACAATGGGATCTTGAGGTTTCCACGTCTCATTGCATTCTTAATTCTTAGACGCTTGGTGGACTAAATCTATTTAGATATAAGTCTAGATCATTTGACATTATATAACAAAATAAAAATGGCGCCGAAAAGAAAATCTACGCCCAAAAGGGCCAGTTAATCAACGCCCTACTATTAGAGTCGAACTAGAGTTTTTATGGAACAACAAGAGGTCGAGGAAATTGCACAACATGAGGTTATTGAGTCGACACTAGTGACGATACTGATGGTACCGGTAGTTGAAGTGGTTCAAATCCCGATGGGTCGGGAACAAGTGGCAATGCCAGAACCGGAGATGCGATCATACAAGGTTTTAACTCTAAGGTTTTCCCAGACTATAAGCCGTGAGACCTCCTTGATACGAGAGGTACGGTCGGCTCTGTCCGCTAAATAAAGACAATGAAGTCGGTTATCCTTACTAGTGAATGTACTCATAAGTAAATGGTTAGGTAAACAAAGAGTCTACTGGTGAATACAACATTAACTTGGTGGAATCTCCAAGTACAAACTTTCGGGAGTGGTACAGCGAAGGGATTGTCGTGGGAAGAACTTAAGATCTTATGCGAGGGGAGTATTGCTCGCTGACTAGAATCTAAGTGATGGAAACTAAATTCTAGAACTTGACCATGATTGGAGCCAATGTTGTTGGTTACACACAACATTGTCATGATCTCTCAAGGGTTGTTCCATATTGGGTAACGCCCAAATTAAAACACATTGAGTGCTACGTTGGGGCTTAGCCCCTGATATTGAAGCATGACCGCTCATCCCACCCTACCTCGATCACTCAAACAGTGACTCTCGCAGTTAGTCCCACCGAGGACGTGGTGAGAATGGGAAATTATGGAAGAATGTACAGAAAGGAAGGACACGCATACGAATAAGGGGACCGGTTAGTCCTACTTACAGACTCAAGGACTAGGTTGTGTTGTATACAAATAAGGGGACAGGTTGGTTTTGCTCATACACTTAAGGACTGGATTTTCCTCTACTCATCCGTAACACTTCTACGCATGTGGAATCTACTAGTGACGGGAAGCTAAAGTTCTCACACCTTCAGAAAGCTCGAGAGTAAGTAATGAACAAGAGGAAATACCCGCAAAGATTGAAACAAAGGCATTTGGCACCATAAACAGAATTGGCACCAAGAAGTATGCTGATAACTGGCCGAATAAATGAAATGAGTGAAACTTTCATCTTAAGGGTGCTTGCAAAAGTGCCAAGAGCAACAGTATAGTGAGGCCGGAATACATAAAATAGAAACTAATGAGTTAGTAATACTCAAGAAATGTTAGATCGTCTCCATGTAAGCACGGGAACCTAGATTGTATCTAATGTCCATAATGGCGGAAACAATATGACATGATTAACCAAATAGTCAAGATTTACTGTTTAAACGTTGTTTTATTGATCAATATGTTCAATTACATTCAGATCCTGATCCGGCAGAGCTTCACCGTCAGTGTGCCAAAATCACAGCAGTTACAAATGAAATCACCAAGGCACCTATTTATAATGTTACAAGTTCGCTTGGGAGTGATCAAGTTCGGGCGAACTTGTCTTGATCAAGTTCGGCCGAACTTGATCTTACAATATAGTTTCAAGCGAACTTGTCCATTATTTACATAAATAACCCTCTAAATTGACATATTCTAGCCCAAAACTATACAGACTCGATCCAAGACTAAGACATAGACATAGACATAATGCACTAACAGACTCCCCCTTGGATATCGTCTTCGTCTTGATCAGTCTTCACAACTCTATCTCTGCCTTACACACCCAAAGAAGTTTTTGATCGGCTTTTTGTGACGTTCTTGCTCTGGAAACAGCATTTGATCTGTAGGTGGCACTTTAGTCATAAACTGAAACCTTCTGAGCCTTGCCTCCCTACCCATCTCGTGTATTCGTTCAATCCGCGCTTCTTCCTGCAGAAACTTTGTGCGTTCAAGTTCTCTCCGAGTTGATTCCCACATTCTACCAGAGTTCACCTCGTGTGCATAACATACATTGACAACCCTCTGATATTGCATCGCTTGCTCTTTTCAACGTTCTTCGAAAACAATCTTGCTGTAGAACAAACACTTGACATCTTCTCTCGGCAGTTCACTAGCCACATTGGGTCTAGTATCCTTATCGTTCTCCATAGCCCTCTTAAACCTTGAGCTCCAAACATTTCAACTCTTTCTTTCATAATATCCAGATGATCCTCAAATCATAACACAATCACCGCTTCACAAGTATTAGGATCCACCTGCCACCACTTAAACAGAGGTTAGAAATTTTGTTCAATGGGCATTAGCGGCATATTTCTCATTGCACGAGGACGCTTCATGATTAATGTGATATCCTTAATCCCAGTCTTCTTGTCTGTTTTGATGTGACGCTTGGGAATAAAAGGCTTCCAGTATTTGAATCCTTGTGATGCTTCAAACTTGATCATTTTCCAAAGTAACTGATCAATGAATTTCATGTGGTACGTGACAGTCCTTGTTTGAACTAACTCCTCAACATCCCAGTATGGAAGTGTCTTGAAATCTGTCAGATATCTGAAGTATTGCACTCCAAATTCCCTTTTGATGGCGTAAACATTCAACTCTTTGAACCCCCCCAACTCAGTATATCACCTAATGACACATCTTTATCTCTGGTGAAGAATGCTAGTGGACGTCAAAACTTACGTTCTCGCGGCATTTCTTTGAACCAAGACTTTTTCTCTTGTGCGATCTCCTCCTTTGTCATAGGCTTAGGGATTTTACCTTCACGTATCGACTCCTCGATCTTTTCTTTCAACATATCTTTATTGAGCTGCTCGTACATCTACTCAAAAGTAGGAAAACTATCTGTGTTAGGACCGACATACTTCTCAGCTTCATCTTTTTCATCGTCAGTGGACCAATCTTCAACAATAACCTTGTTATATCATCAGCCTCATATCTTCGTTTGTAATGATACTCGTTTAGCTCAAACGCGTTAACATTCAGTACTTGTTCTTCAAAATCAAAGTCTAATAATTCTGCATCAACATTGATCAACTTTGCTAAATCTTCTTTAGAATAGTTGTGCACGAATTCACCTTCTTCAACGTTGTGTTCAAGCATAAGAATCAAAGGCTTTATCGGGACCGCAGCAACAGGTTGTGCAGAAGTAATAGCATTAGACATATCAACATCATCTTTCTGTTCATTTCCCCTGTTTGCCCCCCTGAGTTTGATCATCTATTCTGTTTTCTTCATCATGTAGTAACGACGTGAAATCAAACTCATCATTCACTTTCGCACCGACTACTTTCAAACCGACTCCACCTTGATCATTACCATCATTGCCATCATCATTATTTGAGTTGTCTTGAGTATCGTCAGTGTTATCATCATCATCGCCTTTATCTTCAGCTTCATCATCGTCCTTTGTTTTTGTTTCTATTTATGGAACAACGGTAGACTCCAAAGCTTTCGCAGGCTCTAACTCTTTCACAGGTTCAGTGATCTCGGGCATACTTTCAATGACATTTTTACCCTTGCCCTGCTCAGCCAATTCTCTTTCAGCTTTCTCTTTGGCTTCCTGCGAATCCATTCGTGCATATTCAACAGCAAAATCAATTCCTAAACTATTCGTCAGAACCTTTTGTAATCTGTTGAATCTTTTATCATTCATCTCACGCTCTGAATGCAATTCTACAATCTCTTTCATCAATCTTTCATTTGCGTCTTGCAAGCTTTCAATTAGGGCTTTTAAGTACCCTCGATCGCCTTCAAGGAATTTGACTTTGTCAGACAATATCTCTTTTTCAACTTCTCCATGTTTCACCAGCTTCTCTAACTCGACTTTCTTTGACTCGTTCTTAGCCACTTTATCTTCCAGAATCTTTAAACGCTTTTCTAGAACATCAACATCTGTTTCTGGGAAGAAATCATCTAGATCCTGATGATCCACCGGCACATTCGGAATATCACCAAATATCTTTGACTTTGGAGTTTTTGGCGTCGATTTAGGAGTATCCTTTGGTGTATAATTTTTCAGAGTTGAGCTTTCGAAATGAGAAGTTGTTGGAGGATCTGTAGTTTGAATGACTGGAACTTCTAATAATATAGTCTCAGGAGGTTCTTGTGTAACTCCTGGACGTTCTGCTTCAGATGTAATAATAACAGAAGGTTCTTGTGTAGGAGGTTCTTGTGTGACTCCTTTCTCCTGTGCACTAGAAGGTTCTTGTGTAGCTTCTGTGCTCTTTGGCTTTCAAGTATAACGACGACTCTTGGCTTTCTTTGTTTTCTTTCCTTTCGTCTTTGGAGACCTTGTAGCCTTCTTAGATAAATCAGTTACTGAAGACTTTACACGTTTGGTTTTCTTTTTAGGTCTCTCTTCATCATATTCTTTATCTTGCTAAGGCTCATAGTCAGCATCACCTTCTTTGAGTTTATCAGCAATTGATTCAGCCATAGCTATCTTTGTTTGAATCTCTAAAGAATCATCACTATCGTCTTCTTCATTCTCTGATGTTGTAGAAATCACATCGTCTTCCTGCGTAGTCTTTACAGTTTCCTGACTTTCTTTAACCTCAACATTTTCAGTACTTGGACCAGCTTCTGATTGAACATTAAGAGGCTCATCTTCGTTGAAGGTCCGTGATCAGGCGGTTCTAGACGGAAGTTAGTGCATAAACGTAAACCGATTCAGTAGAATGTTATTAAGAACGGAGTAGAAGTAGAATGCAGCGGAAGTTTTCATTCATACTGAAAGAGTATACATCTTTATAAGTCCAGCTGCCGGAGTTTCTGGAGAGAATCCGGCAGCACCTCCCCGTAGGGATGGTAAAAACTCAAGTGACAAATGAACACACACCACCTATTTATAGGGAAACATAACAAGTTCGCTTGACATGTGCATAGGAGGACAAGTTCGAGCGAACTTGTCTATCGTATGACAAGTTCGGGCGAACGTGTCTGCCACATGTGAAGTTCGAGCGAACTTGACTGACCATGTCAAGTTCGAGCGAACTTGACTATCACATGTCAAGTTCAAGCGAACTTGACCTCCACAGGTCAAGTTCGGGCGAACTTGTTCCCTTTTACACTGTAAACTCTGTATTTTGGTCGTGTGTTCGATTCTAACCTATACAATATTCAACACACGCTCAATCTAGCCTATTCGACATATGACGAACACAATAGTGCATCAATATTCGTCCACAATAGTGCATCAACATTCGTCCAATAGTGCATCAATATTCAACACACGCTCAATCTAGCATATTCGACAAGTGACGAACACAATAGTGCATCAACATTCGTCCATAAGCATAGTATCAACTTTCTTTGGTTTGCGCGAAGCTTTCTTCTTTTCCTTAACCACAACCTTCTTCAAAAACCAATCACTTCGCTTTTCTTTAAAAGTAGATAGCCATTCAATCTCATCATTTCGTTCTCTTTCATCACCACTATCGTCCTTCCTCCACTTATATTTAGGTGGCGCAATGTAGTTTTCAGACGCTATAGCACCAAATAATGGTTTAGCAACAGGAGCTGAGGACTGCTTCTGAAAAGTAATGAGCTTCTTCACTGTCGTATCATCAAGATGACTCAAATACGCTATATCATTCTGATCTTTTGCAATCTTCTTGAATTGATCATCTATCAGCATTGTACAAACCTCGGGTACATTACAAGCCTCTTTGACCCCATATTGTTCTTCATATGTGTAAATACCAGCTTTGAGTAGTTAAACTTCTTATTCAAGATCAACGCCGTGGCCATACATGCCATATAATCCTGTACGTCAACCAATCAAGCTTTTCGGTGACTGAAAGTATGTATAATCGCGTGCATTAAGAACTTGTACGGATTAGGAACCGATCATTTCTTCAGTGTATATTCGTTCACATGCCCCTTGTACCCCATACGGCAAAAGCAACATCATGCCATAGTTCATCCAACATCATCGGATCACTAGCTGCGTCGTTGAATTCCAGAACTTTTCGAATGTCAGCTTCAGTAATAGTGATTTCTTTATCTTCATTATCGTCATGAACAATCGACTTTATCGTTGTATCATCCTAGTTCATTGCTGGGGACATCCAAAACCTGTTAACATGTGACCTGTAGACCACTGTTCTCTCCGTGATGGCCTTGTGTATCGGAATACGTGACATAAATCCAAGAATATCATTGAATGCTCCGAGAGATGGACAGATCTCTTTATCCAGCGTGATGCAAGTATTGTGAAACTTGTTAAATGAGAGCTCAATATTCTGCAAACATGTAAATTGAGACGAAATTAGACGACAAATTTTCAATTTTGCAAAACTTCATCAAGTTCGGGCGAACTTGATTGTTAAATTGACAATTTATTAAACCAAGTTCGGGCGGACTTATCTTAATAACAACATTAACAGATTACAAGTCTGGGCGAACTTATCATTTTAAACCTTTTTCTACAAGTTCGGGCGAACTTGTTTCATATTAATCAAAACACTTATACAAGTCCGGGCGAATTTGTTTTAATCAGAATTTTCAGATTTTTGAAAGAAGTTCGGGCGGACTTGATGTTTATTACTTATTAATTCCTGAGGACAAGTTCGGCCGAACTTGTCATCGTCCCAAAACTTCTGCAACATGATGCTTAATTACTTCTGATCAAATTCAACATACTTTTTGTGGTCGATTATCTTTGTTTAACATGTTTCAAGTTTTATTTTGTACATTAAAGACCATTATCATGTCCAATCGTTCAATTCCAGATATAAATCATTCAAATATCATCAATTCATGGTCCAATAACGAATCACCTACCATAGCCATGGTTAGTGATGTGCAAATCACCACTAAACACTCTTAATTTGGGCAGCACTTCGTCGTGTTGTTGCCAATTTTGAAATCGCCTAATATCGCACTAAAGTTCGCTCTGATTCTCTGGTAATAAGTGATTAAGTTCCGGCGAACTTATGAATCAATCAATTAAGATTTATCATAAGTCCGGGCGAACTTGAAAACTGTTATCACTTTCAAAGCTTTTTACAAGTTCGGTCGGACTTGCTTACAAGTCCGGGCGAACTTGAATGATTTCAAATTTTAATTTTGTTTCAAATTTTTCAATTTAGACCCTGAACTTTTCAGATTTTACCAGTTTTAACAATCCACTCAGTTGACCAAGTCCAAGTTAATGACCTTGGTTAACCGATTTGTCTACCGAGTCCAAGTTAATGACCCCGGTTCGACCCATTATGAACAAACTGTTAAATTTTTCAAAAATCAAGTTTCAAATTAATGAACTTTTAATCGTTTTGGCTTATCAGATTTTACAGATTAACTCTCAGCCCGTTGTCAATTAGATTCCCACCAGTTTAGCACCTTATCAGAGTTCGAAGATCCGTTCGCCAATATTGGTTTGCTGAAAACAATGTAGAAACAAAATCTTTTTGTATTTTTGTAAGTTTATGCTAAAACACACTGAAAATCTTTTTGGTTTTAATCTGTAAAGCAGATAAACTATGTACAGAACAAAGTAAACTATGTACAAACATACTTATAGACATTTTTTGTGAATTCGTGTCTAAGGATCATATCAGTTGATTGAGACATATCACCAGTACCGTTGACCTTTCGAAGACTTTAAGTTTTAAACTTGTTTACCTAGATTGTCGATATATTTGTCCACTTAAACTTCAATACATTTGTCAGTTGTTCCAAGATATGTTAAGTATGATTTATGAAACTTGACTTAACTGTGTTTCCCACTTCTTGAATATACTCCCGTATCCAGATTCCCTAGATTTCATCTTACAGGTAAATATAGCGTAATTGATATCTGTCTCTGGGTTATACGAGGCCTTGAGAGCTCAGGTTAGTACTACCGTACAGACAAAGAGATGACGGCTCGACTTTAAGGTGTGTTCCATTTAAGGAATCTTTTCAGCACTGCAAATGATTAGATCTTTCGATTCTTTTTCAAGTTTGCATGCAGTTTTTAGGGGTTTATAGCAAAAGTATTATAGAAGTTCTAGGCTATTGCTTCCGCAAAAGCAGAAGAACTTGTATAATACCCTAGATATCAATTATCTATAAAGACCTCGTATCTCAGAATCAGGCAATCCTTCAATCGAAATTTCGGAGTACTAAGTCCATATATCCAAGATGTGTTAATCCACACGTTTAAGCAGTTGTGAAATTTAGTTTATATCTTAGAAACAAATTACTGAACGTGTAAAGCCTATCGACACATCCACAGTAAGACTCGTTTAATCACTTTTAAACTTTACATTTCTTTAGCATACTGTGATAGTCCACTGATGTACTATCATTTCCTTTTGTGACACCGAATTCTTTTTGTCTTTTTCATATGTTTTTGTATTTTCTCAAAATTTTCTCCCCCTAAAATCAAAAACATATTTTTGTATTTTAGTTTTTATGAAATTCTAAATCTAAAAGATAGAAAAACCAATGTAGATCATGTGAACTCGTCGTCCGATCCATATTCAACCTCAGCTTCCGCACCTGTCAGCAAATTTTTAATACCGTTAAGCCTCATGAGATATTTAAATCTTATTAAAGGAAATGCTTTGGTATATAAAATCAGCCTTTTGTTCATCGGTGTGGATCTTTTCTATTCGCACCAACTTCTTTTCATAGCAGTAACGAATGAAATGATAACGAATTTTAATGTGTTTAGTGCGTGAGTGATGAACATGATTTTTAGTGATATCGATCGCTGCCTTATTATCTACAAATAGAGGCGTATCAAGAAATTGCAGACCATAATCCCTCATTTGTTGTTGAATCCAGAGGATTTGAGAACAACAGCTGGAAGCAGAAATGTATTTTGCCTCACAGGTAGAGAGAGAGATCGTGGTCTGTTTCTTGCATTGCCGTGTTACCAAACGAGTTCCAAAGAACTGGTAACCCGCAGTCGTAGATTTAGAGTTCAACTTGTCCACCCCGAAGTCTGAGTCAGTGTATCCCGTTAGATCAAAATTGTCGTTCTTTGGATACCACAAGCCGGTGCTTGGACAACCCTTCAAGTATCGGAATATTCGCTTGACTATCTGCATGTGTGAAACTCGAGGACTGGACTGGTATCTGCACATAGGCAAGTAGGATACATAATATCTGGGTGAGATGCCGTCAGATACATCAGAGACCTATCATCGACGATAGAGTGTGTCATCAACTTTGGTTCCAGTCTCGTCAATGCAAATCCCATGATTCAGTGCCGGCGAAGTCGAAAGCGGCTTCGAGCTATCCATTTCAAACTTCTTGAGTATATCGTGAACATACTTTGTCTGATGAATGAATATACCATCTGGTAACTGATCCACCTGTAAACCAAGAAAGAATTCATTTCGCCCATGGAGGACATCTCGAATTTCTTCTTCATGATCTTTTCAAACTCTTTGCAAAGACTATCATCCGTTGAACTAAAAATGATATCATCCACATAGATTTGTACGATAATTAGATGACTCTCGACTTCTCTGGTAAATAATGTACTATCCACTGTGCCTCTAGTAAAGTCGTTTCCCGCGAGATGTTGAGATAACGTCTCGTACCAAGCTCTCGGGGCTTGGTGTAATCCGTATAAGGCTTTGTCTAGTAGATAAGCTTTGTTCTTGTTTAGCGGATCGACGAAAACCTGGTGGTTGGACGACGTACACTTGTTCTCATAGCTTACCGTAGAGAAATGCGGATTACACATCCAACTGGTACACCTTAAAACCTTTCCAAGCTGCGAATGCGAGGAAATTGCGGATTGACTCTAATCATTCAACCGGTGCATATACTTCTGTGTAGTCAATACCCTCTTGCTGGTGGAATCCTTTGAAACCAACTAAGCTTTGAATCTGACAATTACTCCCCGATCATCCCTCTTACACTTGAAGACCCACTTCGTATCTATAGCTTTCTGCTTCGGTGGTAAGTCTACGAGCCTCCAAACTCCCAATTTCTCGAACTGTAACAGTTCTTCTTGCATTGCTATCACCCAGTTCTCGTCACGCAGAGCTTCATTCACTGTTTTTGGCTCTATTTGAGAAATGAAACATGAGTAGCAGCAGTAGTCTTGAGTAGGAGCAACTCGGGTGTAGAAACAACGTAGTGCTTTATTAATTTGGCTTCTTGTACGCACACCAGTTTGTAATTCACCGATAATATTCGTTGAAGGATGGTAAGAATATGATCTTGGCATTTCTTCGCTAGGAACATCAACTAAGCTTTGCTGATTTGAGATGTACAGATCAACAATCAATTCAACGTTAGGAGCACTAGATGAAGCTTCGTTCTGATTGCTTAGGCTTGCAGATTGATTCAACATGTTGGATATCTGCTCAGCTTCTTCATCCGATGAGGATTCTCCATCAGCATCAAATGTTGGCGCTTCATCAGAGTCAGCATTCTAATTCTGAGGCATATTTGGCACTGTTGTTGCATTTCTGGTTCAGAGGAATCATTCGATGGAGTTATAGACGGTGTTACTTCTGCTTCAGAAACATTTTCAACTTGAACACCACTACTACTTGGACCTGCTCCATAAGACGAAGTATCAAACATGGGTTGATTAACCACAATTGGTCTAATGATTTGTTCTTGATTCGCCGACTGTTGAAGATAATATAACACTGCAACTTCTTCTTCAGACGGTTCTTCCGACAAGTCGAATGATTTCCATAGATCTTGATAGTTGAATAACCACGCGTCACCTTTCCTCTGAATCGGAGTTGTATACCGGAAGCAATCGACATGTTGTGCTTCAATTACCTTTCTCAACGAGGGAAACTATACTCTTCTTAGCGGACTCGCATACCCGACAAAGAAACCTTCAAGCGATTTGGCCCTGAATTTACCATCTTGATCGATTACAGTACATGGCGCACCAAATGGTTTCCTTCGGTTGGTCATCTCAAAACATGTCTTTTTCGTTGGTTTGACAGTTAAGACCCTGTTTAGTGTGTAGCAAGCCGCTGCAACCGCCTCACTCCAAAAGCTAACAGGAAGTTTCGAATCTGCAAGCATGGTTCTTGCTGTTTTGATTAAAGTTCTGTTCTTCCTCTCAGCTACATCGTTTTGTTGCGGAGTATAAGGTGCACGGAATTCATGCAGAATTCCGTTGGTGTTGCAAAATTCTTTCATCTTATTATTCTTGAATTCTGTGCCATTGTCACTGCGAATACGTCTGACAGGCAGATGATAAAGATTTTCGAGCTTCTTTAAAAGAATCACCAGATTATTAAACATCTCATTCTTTGATTCTTGAAAGAAAACCCAAGAATAACGAGAATAATCATCCGTTACTACCAGACAGTATAAGTCTCCTGAAATACCTTGGACGTTCACCGGACCAAAAAGATCCATATGAAGACGTTCAAGCGGCAGCTTAATTGAATTCAGAATCTTCTTTAGATGTGACTTTTTGATCTGCTTCCCCTTTTTACATTCTAGGCAGTGATCAGTCATATGGAAGCTCTGAAGATTCACACCCTCAACCAGATCATTATGAACCAGAAAATTCATTTTCCTTAAATGAATGTGCCCCATTTTCCGATGCCAAAGAATAGAATCTTTCTCTGTAGCTTTCGTCATGAAACATTGAGCTGATTTTGATGATGTGGTAGCGACGCCCATATCTAAGACATATAAATCGTTCTCGTGTGGGGCGCGCATGAGAATCCAATCATCAGGTATTTTGAAACCGGCTTTAAAATCATACACTCTTTATCGTTGAAATGCAATGTGAACTGTTTATCACAAATCTGCAAGATGCTCAGAAGATTATTCTCAAGCTCAGCAATGTAGTTCACTCGATCAAACGATACTACGCCATTGGAGAGTTTTCCTTTGGCGACAATCCTTCCACCTTGATTACCAGCAAAACCAACATATCCACCGTTAATAGCTTTTATGTCGAACAAAAGAGCTTTCACCCCTGTCATATGCCTTGACGCTCCACTATCCAGAATCCACTTTGAAAGAATGGATCTCTGGAGCCCCTGCACATATTAAAATTTAGTCAAGCAGCGCGACCCAAGCCTTTTTGGTCTTGGGTTTGGGATAAAAAGCTTGGTAATCATCTTCATAATCTCCATCTGAGCCTCCACTGTCATTTACATTTTCAAAGTTAACTATCTTTTTACCTTTTGATGATTTGATACCAATTGTAGATTTGACAGTTTCAGTTTTGTTCTCAGATTTTGATTCTTTCTTGTTATCAGTCTTAACAAGCTCAGACTTGATAACTTCAGATGTTGTTGACTTTTTCTTAGCAATCCAGGATTGTGATTTTATATTTTCCTTTTTGATGTAAAACCTTGATTCGTTTGTCTTTGAATTTTCACCTTTTTTCGAAAGTTGAGTTTTCAAACCTCTTTTCAGTTTTAGGTTTATCTTCAAGTTTTGATTCATTTCTTTTCAAAATCGTAACAGGTTTTACAAACTCTGGTTGCTTTGGTTTTACAACATCTGAACTTGTTTTCCTTCAAGGATAGACCGGCTTTGATTTCGGACATTTGCGTGCTATATGACCGATTTCATTACACTTGAAGCAAGTCCGATCATCATGAGAATGTCCACTAGTGGGTTTTACACCACTTGCGGCTTTGGCCTTATCTCGAAGTTCCTTTGTCTTTTTAAATTCATCGTTTGACTGCTTTCCAACCAAACTTTCCTCACGAACCGTGCTTGTCCCATAAACGAATGTCATATTTTTATCTTTGTATTCGCGAAATGATGATATTTTCTTAACCGGTTCTTCTTCCACATCCAAACCCAACCCAGCTCTTCTATGTTTAGGAAAATCCCCTCCGTTCCTTTGATAGTTGTTTCTTTTAGGTTTGGAATAAAACTTCTTTTGATTAATTTCCAACTCTTCTGATTAAACTTCCATGAGTTTGAAAAATTTATCAAGCTGATCATCCTTCACATTCCGAATCGGAAAGCTGTCATCAAAGTATAGTTTATCCGAATCCTTAACCTTGTACATGACAACATTAGGATCATCACTTAGACTATCTTCCGATGACGTATCGTCATCTTCGGATTGTGAATCAGAATTATTCAAACTCGAGTTGGCACTTTCAAAGCTGCCATCCTCAGATTCACTCAAGACATTATCAACAACTTGCTTAACCACAGCTTCGCCATCATCACTCGTGTAGGTTATATCAATGTTCTCAGGTAGCTCTTTTTCTTTTCGGTTAAAGTTCAATGTTGAGCGCCTTTTCCATCCTCTCAACCTTTTTGCTACAATACTTTTCGCATAGGGGTGGTGGAACATTGGTATACTTTCCACGTTTCTTACCTTTGGCTTTCTGAACATTTTCTTCCGATTGAATTGTCGGAAGAATGTGATCGATCACATAGGCATTCATGGTATAGCTCTTTAGAAGCTGTCGAACCCTTTCGGTTTCGATTTTCATGTCTCGTAGCTCTTGTTTTACTTCAGCAATGTTATTAATGTAAACATTAATAGCTTTTTGTTTTTCCATTAAGGTGGCTTTTAACATTCTGAAGTATCATCTTGTTCAATATTATTTCTATCCAACCTGCTGTAATCATCTTTCATTTTGTCATATGCATCCTTCATTGTGTGATAATCGTATTTGAAATTATTATTATGCACATTGATTTCGGCTATGATCTGAGATTTTTCAGCACATTGAACACACGGTTCAGCACACTTCGTACAAGGTTTTACAACCTCAACGACTTTTACTACCTCTTTTTCTACAACCTTTACCTCTTGACCTACCTTTGTCAGATTTGCCATCATAGCCTTGTTAGCAATCTCGGTAAGGTTTTCTTCGTTCATTTCTTTGGTTATGTTGATCATTTCTTCAATCTCGGACTTTTCCTCAGCAACATTCTCTGAAGATGCCGTCTCTCCAAAACATCCTGCAAAACTAGTGGTCATGTTAGGGGAAAGGATACCCTGCATCTTTGTATGCTGATAAATTGGCTCCATTTCAGCTTGCTGCATGTATTCCTTTAGTAATGCACTCTCCATGGCTGTATCCTCAGCATATGTGTCTTCTACAATCTCGACCATTAGAGCAACACCAGTTTTCTTGGAGATGTATGAATTCCAATCAAAACCATCATCTTCCTTTGAGGCGACCATTGCCTTCTCAGTGTTGTTGTTGTTGTTTGGTTTCTCCTGGATTTCGACTTGAGTCTTCTTTGGGAAAGGCTTGTAATGAAGTGATTTCTTGTAGTATTTGTTGCCTCCTCCAAATGGACTCTAATTGCCCGTTGCTTCAGGATATTGCATTCTCTCTTAAAGTGCCCTTTCTGTCGGCATCTGAAGCAAGTGACCTTCGTTTTGTCAAATCCCAGCTTGTTGGTTGAATTCCCGATATCTCTACCGGTAAGAGCAACAAACTTCGTAACCCTCCGTATGATCGATGCTAAGGACTATTTAATGTCCATCAGTTCAAGCTCTTCTTCGTCTACTTGATCGTAGTCTTCGGCTGTCATTTCAGGATTACCAATTTTCCCGGCCACTAAGCTTTCATACGATTCCAGCACTGTGGCGAGAAGTGACATGTGTTGTTTTGCAACTTGCTCAGAAACAACATTGTTTAAATTGACAGCAATGTTGCACTTGTACACATTTGGATCAGAATTTGTTTGATGATTCTGATTTGCTTGACTCTGATATGAGGAATTTGATCATGTGCTTGAAAATGAAGAGCTTTGCGGACTTTGATCATATTTCGGAAATGATTGACTTTGACTCTGTGGCGAATGGTTCGAAGAACTCAGATTCGGCTAAAAGCGGTTTGGATTTTCGGGCCACTAATATTATCTTGAACTCCTGATTTGTAGTATAGCCCTATATCTTGAGTCACATTGGCATTCTTCGATTTTGCTATCCTTAACAACTCCATCTCGTGCCCTTCTATATTATCAATAAAAGTAGACAATTTGAAGTACTCCCAACTCGGACTTTCTTTGAGCACCATGAGATAAGTCGTCCACTCACCCTTAGGTAAAGCGTCAGCAAGCTTATCGATGTATTCTTCTTATGTCTTCTCAAGCCCGTGTCTTCTCATGATCACTTTCAGATGACAAAACCTTCGATCATTTGTTTCATCATTTCTCCTTTAATCGTCGTGAAAATGTCGAATTCTTTCATGATCAGTGCTTTCTTGCTTTTGACCATTTCTACACTTCCCTGGTATTTGTTCTTCAAGGATTTCCATAACTCTTGTTGTCACACCCTCAATTTCCACTTGCGGAGTTCTACCGCGAGACGTGTGAACAAACCAGAATCTAAGACACTAGTACGTCGAACAACTCTATATGATTTGATAATACGTTTTCCAAAATCATTTGTTGTAAATTTTAGATTACCAATATTTAGCATAAGTATCAGTTTTTAATGTTTGAGCGGAAGCATAAATAAGTAGTGATGCGGCGCCAACACAAACGCCAAAACAAAGGAAAAATCCCAAAACAACATTAATAAATGAGACTCGATAATGATGTCTTGTTCAATGCATGTACGTGCACCTAGAGCTCCTAGCGTCCTGAGAAACATGTAAAGAAACAAGTGTCAACATTAAAGATGAGTGAGTTCACAGGTTTTCATTCATTAGTTTGTTCGGTTATAGTTTGTTACTCCGTTATCCCCAACCCGGGATAACGTATCAGTTCCATTATTCCAATCCCGGAATAATAAGTTGTTACTTCCAATATTCCCAACCTGGAATATTAAGTTGTTGTTTCCATTATCCCCAACCCGGGATAATAAGTTGATGTTTCCAATATTCCAAACCCGGAATATTAAGTTGATCCGTAATTAAGTTCAATATTAATGTATATAGGTAGCTAGCCTAAAGTCATGTCACGTAAGAGTTCGCGATCGAAGCTGACTGTTGTGCCTCCGTTTTGCCAGGCCTATCACATGACCATGGCGGTGTTAGGCCAATTATTCACCCGTTGACCATACCAGGTCGGCTAGCGCGACTAGCTCGGATGGGGCTTGTCGGGCCCAGTAGTACTACTTATAATTCCCCCGCTATTTAACCCAAATACTAACGATCCGAGGAGATTGTCGAGGACTTAAGTGATAAAGCTGCTTAGTGACCATAACATTACATTAACATTAACTTAGTTACCGTATAGTTATGTGACATTAAATTCGTATAACGTAAAGAGATTGAGTTTGAGAGTGTATACATGTTTCTCCCCCTGTTGTTTAAAAACCGGATAAAGTTAGGGGCCGTGAACTCACCTTTATTTGCTCGGTTAGTGTAGCAAAGATGTTATAAGAGATGGGACCGCTAGTTGCGTCCTAACAAACCAATTAATTACACGTCAGTGTGAAATCACACCAATACAATTCCACACGCAATTTACTCACAAAGTGATACATACAAACAACATATCTAACACTCAAACATGCATGCAAGTATTCTCATGTGATCATAGAAATCAAACAACTTATAATGAACATATTCCAAAACCATACAACACTTTATGCACACAATCACAAGTTATCAACTTTCTGCTTAACACTCAATTATTCAGCTGTTTTCTAGGATTTTTATAAAATAGTTCTAACATTCCAAAAATTCCAATATTTTTACAGTATGTGACATCTATACCATAGAAATTTATATAATTTTTCAAGTCCTAAATCTTTACCAATTAACCATAAATATTAATTCATTAAGCTGCAGTCAGATTTACCGCTTTCTGACTGCAGTCCACGGAAGAATTTATTTAAAAATCACTGATCGTCCGATTAACAAAATTCCAGTTGGAGTTGTCCGGAAATTTCTATACCTAGTTGCTGTACAAAAATCATGACTCAACTCCCTACTGATTTTAAAATCTAACCTGATAAACAATCAACAGAATCTCAGCATTTTAACAGCTTTAGCTGCTGAACTTGTTTAGCCCTTTAAAAATATCAAACGACTTCAGAAAATTATGAATCCAGTGCCATTAGATTCCTTATTCAAATCTCTACGTTCTAGACATCAGAAAATCCATTTTTCGACAACCAACGACCAAGTTACAGCCAGATAAAGTTGGCTGTAACTATTATTCAGCAGACTGTTTCAGCATCTCTTTATAATAAACTCGTATAATCCCGTTCATGCGATTAATCTAAGCGATCTAGAACTGATTTCTAGTCCTAGATTAATACTAATAACCTATCCATGCAAGCCCTTCTCAATAACTTTAGTTTTTATACACAATTTACAGCCTATACAATCAGCTTTCAATATAACATTCAATTCGGTTTAAACATTCCGCAATCATACAATCATCTTACGCAAACATCATTAACAAATCAGCTAGTCTAACATTCGTTCAATCATGCTTGGCAAGCTTATATGTTCCGACAACTATCATACATATAAACAAAGATTAACAAAGCCGTTTTCATTCAGCAATCATCGTCCGAAACAACTAACCATTCTAGCATAGATATAATTCAAGACAACTAAACCATTTAAGCATACATATCATCCGAAACAACTTAAACATCTAGGCATACATATCATCTGAAACAACTTAAACATCTAAGCATACATATCATCCGAAACAATTTAAACATCTAAGTATACATATCATCCGAAACAACTTAAACATCTAGGCATACATATCATCTGAAACAACTTAAACGAACCGTGAGTGTGATGAGAGAAGATGGCGATGGTTGCTGCTGCGTCCTGAAGGGAAGAAAAGGAAAGCTGTTGCGACCGAGAGGGTGAACAAGACTAATTCAGATCGAGATGATAAAGGGGAAAGCTGTTCGCGATCGGAGGGTGCAAGAATAAAGCTGCCGACGGCAGTCTTGTTGGTTAGGGTTTTCGGATTCTGAAGGAAACATGCATGATCTGAATTTATAGGCGCACATGATAAGGTTTACGGTTTGGGATAAGTGTTGTTGGCCGAGAATCTTGGGTTGTTTGGTTTGGGTCTTGATCACGTGGCCGAGGGACTAAAGTTGCATGCTATGAGTTTCGGTTTTGGTTAGTGTTTGTGGCCGAGGGACTTGGGTTGGGTTGGTTTGGGTTTTATCTTGCGGCCAAAGATTAAGGTGAGTTGGTTTGGTTTGGGGTTTTGGCCGAGTGGTTCTAGGTTTGGCATGCAACGGTTTTCGGTTTAGGTTGTTCTCGGCCGAGTAGTTGGAACTCTAGGTCTAGGTTTGATCCTTGTTTTCTTTTGGCCGAAAACTTAAGTTCAAAGTTTAAACTTTGTTAACTCCTAAAGTCACAAAGGATTGAGGTTGGTTCGTGTCGCGGTTCGGTTCGTGTACATATCTACACTAATTACTTTATACTAAACAATCACACCAACACTCATCACGTATTCATTCCATGCACGTTTAATACTTAACACATATATTATTCGACAAGTGTCACGTGCAAGTTATCCGAAAAACCCGGGATATCACATTATCCCCATGTTGAAAGAATTTTCGTCCCGAAAATTGAGTAAACGCGGTTTAGCATGTAACGTACATGTTTAGAGTGCCACGCACAAAGAGTTAGTTCGTTAATGATAGTACGCAAAGTTACAAGAAGTTCTCAAGTGTCATACACAAAGATTTCCAAGTGCCATGCACAAGAATTTAGTCAACAATAGTACACGAAATTATGAGAAATTTCCAGGTTGTCACATCATCCCCATGTTGAAAGAATTTTGGTCCCGAAAATTTAGGTACTAGTATCGTTAGTTTTCTGCTCAGTTGCAAAGAGGTGTGGGTATTTGCTTTTCATTTGGTCCTCTCTTTCCCACGTGAATTCCGGTCCACGCTTAGAGTCCCAACGAACTTTAACGATTGGAATTTTGCTGTGCCTTCGAGTCTTGATCTCACGATCCATGATCTCAATAGGCTTTTCCACGAAGTGTAGTTGTTCATCCACTTGGATCTCATCCAATGGAATAACTAAAGTTTCATCTGATAGACACTTCTTCAGATTTGATACGTGAAATACGTTGTGAACTCCACTGAGTTCGGCAGGAAGGTCTAATTGGTATGCTACGGGTCCGATTCGTTTCAAGATTTCAAACGGGCCTACGTACCGTGGGTTAAGTTTGCCCCGTTTTCCAAAGCGGATTACACCCTTCCAGGGTGACACCTTTAGTAGGACGCGGTCGCCTACTTGAAATTCGAGCGGTTTGCGTCGTTGATCAGCGTAGCTTTTCTGTCGATCTCGTGCCGCCGCCATGCGGTTTCTGATTTGTACAATCTTTTCAGTGGCTTCAAGTATTAACTCTGGGCCTGTGAGTTGACTGTCACCGACTTCTGCCCAGCAGACCTGTGATCTACATTTGCGACCGTATAATGCTTCAAACGGTGCTGCCGAAATACTCGTGTGATAGCTGTTGTTGTATGAGAATTCTACTAGAGGCAGGTGGATTTCCCAATTATTTCCGAAGTCCACTACGCATGCCCTAAGCATGTCTTCCAAGGTTTGTATGGTCCTTTCGCTTTGACCATCAGTCTGAGGGTGATAAGCTGTGCTCATATCCAAGCGTGTTCCCAACGCTTTCTGGAGTGACTGCCAGAAGTTTGACGTGAAGCGAGCATCTCTGTCTGAGATGATGGACGTTGGCACACCGTGCCGAGAAACTACTTCCTTAATGTAGATGCGAGTCAACTTCTCCATCTTATCTGTTTCTTTAATAGCTAGGAAGTGTGCGGACTTAGTTAAACGATCCACGATCACCCAGATGGTATCGCAACCACCCAAGGTTCGTGGAAGTTTAGTGATGAAATCCATTGAGATCTGATCCCACTTCCACACTGGGATCTCAGGTTGTTGGAGTAGCCCTGATGGCTTTTGATACTCCACCTTGACTTTTGCACAAGTCAAACATCTACTCACGTAGGTGGCTATATCGGCTTTCATGTTGGGCCACCAATACGCAACTTTAAGGTCTTGATACATCTTATCCGAACCCGGATGGATAGAGTATCGAGATTTGTGAGCTTCATCCATGACTAGCTCTCTGAGGTTTCCGTAGAGAGGTACCCATATGCGATTCATGAAATACCGGGCTCCATTGGGCTTTACTTCCCAATCGCGTTCCATTTTTCCCACTGATTCAGCTTTGATGTTTTCCTCCTTAACTGCTTCTAACTGGGCGTCGCGTATTTGATCGGGTAGCCCCGAATGAATAGTGAGTTGTAGTGCTCGCACGCGACGAGGTTTCAAGTGTTCCTTCCTGCTGAGGGCATCATCTACCACGTTAGCTTTACCCGAGTGATACCGAATGGCACACTCATAATCGTTCAAGAGTTCGACCCAGCGACGCTGTCGCATGTTCAACTCCTTCTGATCGAAGATGTGTTGGAGGCTTTTGTGGTCAGTAAAGATGGTGCACTTCGTTCCATATAGGTAGTGTCTCCAAATCTTGAGTGCAAACACTACTGCTCCCAATTCTAGGTCATGCGTCGTGTAGTTCTTCTCGTGAAATTTCAGCTGTCGTGACGCATACGCGATGACCTTATCGCGTTGCATGAGTACGCATCCCAATCCCTGAATGGAAGCATCACAATACACTACAAAGTCATCTGTCCCTTCCGGCAAGGACAGAATGGGTGCACTGCAAAGTTTCTGCTTCAGCATTGAAATGCTGCTTCTTGCTTGTCACCCCAATTATACTTGATACCTTTCTGGGTGAGGGTAGTAAGCGGTTGTGCAATCTTTGAAAACCCCTCGATGAAGCGTCTGTAGTAACCAGCCAATCCTAAGAATTGGCGGATTTTCGTCGGTGTCTTAGGTGCTTCCCAGTTTTTGATGGCTTCAATCTTGGCAGGGTCTACGTGGATACCCTTTTCATTCACGGCGTGCCCGAGAAACTGAACTTCCCGGATCCAGAAATCACACTTCGAAAGCTTGGCATATAGCTTTTCCTGTTGAAGTAATCCTAGCAGTAATCGTAGATGCTCGGCATGCTCTTCTTCACTTTTGGAGTAGATGAGTATGTCATCGATGAACACAATGACAAATTTGTCGAGGTATGGTTTATACACGCGGTTCATGAGGTCCATGAACACCGCAGGTGCGTTAGTGAGACCGAATGGCATGACCAAGAACTCGTAGTGGCCATACCGAGTGCGAAATGTTGTCTTAGCGATATCCTCCTCCCTGACGCGTAGCTGATGATAACCGGACCGTAAATCAATCTTAGAGTAGTAACTTGACCCTTGCAGTTGGTCGAATAGATCGTCGATGCGTGGTAACGGGTATCGGTTCTTGACTGTAACCTTGTTGAGTTCCCTGTAGTCGATGCACATGCGGAAAGTCCCGTCCTTCTTCTTGACAAACAGGACTGGAGCTCCCCATGGCGAA
The DNA here is from genome assembly GCA_947069175.1 of Scalesia atractyloides. Classification (NCBI taxonomy): domain Eukaryota; kingdom Viridiplantae; phylum Streptophyta; class Magnoliopsida; order Asterales; family Asteraceae; genus Scalesia; species Scalesia atractyloides. The sequence continues at coordinate 51,595,315 of CAMTDV010000025.1, forward strand.
ACGCTTGGTCGGATAAATCCTTTTTCCAACAGCTCTTGAAGTTGGGTGGACAGCTCCTGTAGCTCGGCTGGAGCTAGGCGGTATGGAGCCTTGGCGATGGGAGTTGCATTGCTTGCCAATTCGATTTCAAACTCCAATTGTCGATGTGGTGGAAGACCAGGTAGTTCTTCTGGGAATACATCGGAAAAATCACGGACGACAGGGATGTCTTCTATACGTTTCTCGTCCTTAGGTTGTTCGGTAATTAGTGCGAGTAAAGCGAAGGAATTCTTTTTCCGAAGATATTTCTGCGCTTGCATGTATGAGATGATGTTGGTGACGGCGCTTGCCTTATCGCCTTGTCCCGTCAGGATTTCGTCGTTCGTGAGTGGAATACGGATAGACTTTTCGAAGCAGAGAACTTCAGCCCGGACGTCGGATAGCCAGTCCATTCCGACTACCACGTCAAAACTACCAGGGTAGTTGTCATCAGATCGATGGTAAAAGTGTGGCCCGCGAGTTTGAGTTGACAGCCGGATACGATTTGGGTCACATCTACCGATTTACCATTGGCTAATTCTATCACATAAGGGGTCTCTAATGGTTTAAGCGTGAGATTTAGGTTCTTCCTAAAAGACTCAGATATAAAGCTCCTATCCGCACCCGTATCAAAAAGCACAGAAGCAAAATGTTCATTAAGGGGAAACTTACCGGTGACCACGTTCGTGTCGTTTCTGGCCTCTCCGCGGCCCAATGTAAATGCGCGACCCTTGGCACCTCCTGTGCCACCGTTCCCACTATTGTTGTTGTTATTATTGTTGCGGTTGTTGTGGTTGTTTCCACCATTATTGTTGTTGTTGCGCAACTGTGGGCAGTCTTTTCTGAAATGAGTAGTGCTACCACACTGATAGCATCCCCGGTTTATACCCTGCTGCTGACCCTGAGGCTGATTCTGATTTTGTCGGGACATGATTTCCCCTCGACAATCCTTTGCCACATGTCCCATCTTGCCACATCTTTGGCAGCGACTTCCGGCACAAGGGCCGTTATGGTGGAGATTACAGCGGTTGCACTGCGGCTTTCGGCCCGCATAGCCGCTTGCATTCGGGTTGTTGATATTGTTGTTGTCGTTGTTGTTGTTGTTGGGATGATTTTGAGGACCCCGGTGGCTGTGGTAATGATTGAACCGTTTCTGGTTCCCTTGCTGCGGATGAGATGACGAAGACTGTCGAACAGTGGAGTCTTCAAATTTTCTTTTGTTATCTGGAGCGACTTCGGTGGTACCCCGTGCTGGAGTTTCTTCTGTTCCACCGCTTTATCGGTGAGTTTGTGAGCCAGTCGGATTGCTTGATGTTCTGTTACAGGGTTACTAGACATCACCATACCCTGAATTTCCGGAACCAGACCCCCGAGATAGAACTCGAGTCTTTTCTCCACCGTGTTGGCCAAATCGGGACACAGAAATACTAAGTCATGATGTTTTGCAGTGTAAGCTTCAATTTCCGATCCCACCATCTTGTGGTTCCATAGAGCTTGCTCCAATTGTTGCACTCTGTCTCGTGGACAGTACTCCTCTTTAATCAGGGCCTTGAACTCAGTCCATGCCATTGCATTTGCAGCTAACAGTCCACGTGTTTGGACTTGGGCATTCCACCATGTCAGTGCCCCATCTTCCAGTGTTGAGGCTGCATATTTGACCTTGTTGGTCTCTAAGCAGTTGCACATTTCAAAAACGGATTCCGACTTTTCGATCCAGCGGACCAGTCCAATGGGTCCTTCCGCCCCCGAGAATTTGCTAGGCTTTGCGTCAAGGAACATCTTATAGGGATTAAAGCCCCCTCCTGCTGACAGATAACAGGAAGTCAGCAAGGAATTTTACTAGCCTCACTATTAGATTTTCACGCGAAAATTTAATAATGGTTACCTGCCGGCTGGTTCTGAACACCCGCTAATGCTGCGTTCACATGCTCCTGAATCATGGCAGCTAGCTCTTCGGGCGTCAAGTTAAGGTTTCCACGTCTTCTAGTTGCCATTTAGATCTTCGAAACACAACACAAACACACCCTGATAAGTCTATATATCCAATATAGTTATCCTACTTCGTATTTTAATAATTATTTAGTTATGTCAACTCAATATGTTAAATAGTCAAAAGAAATACTTGATTAACTGAAATCTCAACGTCTTACAAAAGTGCAAATCAAACATACGAATTTACCATAAAGTCTCAAGTTTAAACACAAGTGGAAAATAATAAACTGAAGGAAAACAAATAATATAAACGAGACGTGTCAGTCGTCTACATCTCCATCCCCCAAGTCACTGTCGTTGCCGTCATCCTGTGCGGCATTTCCAGCTTCCTCAGCTGGGTCCTCCTCCGGATCCTCTTCAGGATCCTCCTCTGGATCCTCTTCAGGATCCTCCTCTGGATCCTCTTCAGGCACTGGAGGGGCAGGTGCTGGTTCAAGTGCTTGATTTTGCAGTTCCTGAATGTTCCAACTATTTTCCAGGACTCTGTCCTCAAGCCAGTCAGCTCTTATCTGCTCAGCACGCAGATCTCTGGCTATGGTGTTACGAGCTATTTTACTCGTACGATGCTCTTCCTCGAGCGAGTCGGTCTTTCCTGTAAGGTGTCGGATCATCCATCCTTGTGCTAAGATGGTTTCCTGCATTCTTTCTAACTGTTTTTGTTGTGTATGTACCAGGATTCTAAGCATGTCAAGTCCTATTTCTACAGGATTAACCGGTTCAACCGGTACAGCAATAGTTGGGCGTAACGACGACTCCTCCCCCAGAGCGAGCCTTTTCCTCGCCGCTGAGCGTGTCTCCACGCCATAAGGTGGTATGGGTTCCACCGTTGGTGCCTTTCCTAGTGCCCTTGGTGGTGTAAGTCTGTCGGACGATGATGACGATGAGGATGATGACATTGCCTGTTAGGTCGTGTAGTTAGTTATGAGTTGTTTTCATTCCTTATCATGAAGGCATAATCTACCAAACACAGTTGTGGTATATTACATAACAAGATATAATAATTCGGTGCCAAACTAAGTCTAGTGTCGTGATATCAGCTATAGTTTAGGTCTACTCTAATGCAAACCAGGTTCTCTATGGCTAGAGGCTCTGATACCAATCTGTCACACCCTCAATTTCCACTTGCGGAGTTCTACCGCGAGACGTGTGAACAAACCAGAATCTAAGACACTAGTACGTCGAACGACTCTATATGATTTGGTAATACGTTTTCCAAAATCATTTGTTGTAAATTTTAGATTACCAATATTTAGCATAAGTATCAGTTTTTAAAGTTTGAGCGGAAGCATAAATAAGTAGTGATGCGGCGCCAACACAAACGCCAAAACAAAGGAAAAATCCCAAAACAACATTAATAAATGAGACTCGACAATGATGTCTTGTTCAATGCATGTACGTGCACCTAGAGCTCCTAGCGTCCTAAGAAACATGTAAAGAAACAAGTGTCAACATTAAAGATGAGTGAGTTCACAGGTTTTCATTCATTAGTTTGTTCGGTTATAGTTTGTTACTCCGTTATCCCCAACCCGGGATAACGTATCAGTTCCATTATTCCAATCCCGGAATAATAAGTTGTTGCTTCCAATATTCCCAACCTGGAATATTAAGTTGTTGTTTCCATTATCCCCAACCCGGGATAATAAGTTGATGTTTCCAATATTCCAAACCCGGAATATTAAGTTGATCCGTAATTAAGTTCAATATTAATGTATATAGGTAGCTAGCCTAAAGTCATGTCACGTAAGAGTTCGCGATCGAAGCTGACTGTTGTGCCTCCGTTTTGCCAGGCCTATCACATGACCATGGCGGTGTTAGGCCAATTATTCACCCGTTGACCATACCAGGTCGGCTAGCGCGACTAGCTCGGATGGGGCTTGTCGGGCCCAGTAGTACTACTTATAATTCCCCCGCTATTTAACCCAAATACTAACGATCCGAGGAGATTGTCGAGGACTTAAGTGATAAAGCTGCTTAGTGACCATAACATTACATTAACATTAACTTAGTTACCGTATAGTTATGTGACGTTAAATTCGTATAACGTAAAGAGATTGAGTTTGAGAGTGTATACATGTTTCTCCCCCTGTTGTTTAAAAACCGGATAAAGTTAGGGGCCGTGAACTCACCTTTATTTGCTCGGTTAGTGTAGCAAAGATGTTATAAGAGATGGGACCGCTAGTTGCGTCCTAACAAACCAATTAATTACACGTCAGTGTGAAATCACACCAATACAAATTCCACACGCAATTTACTCACAAAGTGATACATACAAACAACATATCTAACACTCAAACATGCATGCAAGTATTCTCATGTGATCATAGAAATCAAACAACTTATCATGAACATATTCCAAAACCATACAACACTTTATGCACACAATCACAAGTTATCAACTTTCTGCTTAACACTCAATTATTCAGCTGTTTTCTAGGATTTTTATAAAATAGTTCTAACATTCCAAAAATTCCAATATTTTTACAGTATGTGACATCTATACCATAGAAATTTATAATTTTTCCAAGTCCTAAATCTTTACCAATTAACCATAAATATTAATTCATTAAGCTGCAGTCAGATTTACCGCTTTCTGACTGCAGTCCACGGAAGAATTTATTTAAAAATCACTGATCGTCCGATTAACAAAATTCCAGTTGGAGTTGTCCAGAAATTTCTATACCTAGTTGCTGTACAAAAATCATGACTCAACTCCCTACTGATTTTAAAATCTAACCTGATAAACAATCAACAGAATCTCAGCATTTTAACAGCTTTAGCTGCTGAACTTGTTTAGCCCTTTAAAAATATCAAACGACTTCAGAAAATTATGAATCCAGTGCCATTAGATTCCTTATTCAAATCTCTACGTTCTAGACATCAGAAAATCCATTTTTCGACAACCAACGACCAAGTTACAGCCAGATAAAGTTGGCTGTAACTATTATTCAGCAGACTGTTTCAGCATCTCTTTATAATAAACTCGTATAATCCCGTTCATGCGATTAATCTAAGCGATCTAGAACTGATTTCTAGTCCTAGATTAATACTAATAACCTATCCATGCAAGCCCTTCTCAATAATTTAGTTTTTATACACAATTTACAGCCTATACAATCAGCTTTCAATATAACATTCAATTCGGTTTAAACATTCCGCAATCATAAAATCATCTAACGCAAACATCATTAACAAATCAGCTAGTCTAACATTCGTTCAATCATGCTTGGCAAGCTTATATGTTCCGACAACTATCATACATATAAACAAAGATTAACAAAGCCGCTTTCATTCAGCAATCATCGTCCGAAACAACTAACCATTCTAGCATAGATATAATTCAAGACAACTAAACCATTTAAGCATACATATCATCCGAAACAACTTAAACATCTAGGCATACATATCATCTGAAACAACTTAAACATCTAAGCATACATATCATCCGAAACAATTTAAACATCTAAGTATACATATCATCCGAAACAACTTAAACATCTAGGCATACATATCATCTGAAACAACTTAAACGAACCGTGAGTGTGATGAGAGAAGATGGCGATGGTTGCTGCTGCGTCCTGAAGGGAAGAAAAGGAAAGCTGTTGCGACCGAGAGGGTGAACAAGACTAATTCAGATCGAGATGATAAAGGGGAAAGCTGTTCGCGATCGGAGGGTGCAAGAATAAAGCTGCCGACGGCAGTCTTGTTGGTTAGGGTTTTCGGATTCTGAAGGAAACATGCATGATCTGAATTTATAGGCGCACATGATAAGGTTTACGGTTTGGGATAAGTGTTGTTGGCCGAGAATCTTGGGTTGTTTGGTTTGGGTCTTGATCACGTGGCCGAGGGACTAAAGTTGCATGCTATGAGTTTCGGTTTTGGTTAGTGTTTGTGGCCGAGGGACTTGGGTTGGGTCGGTTTGGGTTTTATCTTGCGGCCAAAGATTAAGGTGAGTTGGTTTGGTTTGGGGTTTTGGCCGAGTGGTTCTAGGTTTGGCATGCAACGGTTTTCGGTTGAGGTTGTTCTCGGCCGAGTAGTTGGAACTCTAGGTCTAGGTTTGATCCTTGTTTTCTTTTGGCCGAAAACTTAAGTTCAAAGTTTAAACTTTGTTAACTCCTAAAATCACAAAGGATTGAGGTTGGTTCGTGTCGCGGTTCGGTTCGTGTACATATCTACACTAATTACTTTATACTAAACAATCACACCAACACTCATCACGTATTCATTCCATGCACGTTTAATACTTAACACATATATTATTCGACAAGTGTCACGTGCAAGTTATCCGAAAAACCCGGGATATCACACTTGTGCAGTTTTGAATTCAGGTAGCAACACCAGAATACCTTCCTTCATGGATTGTTGAATTAAGCTTATCATTTTCTTCTCAGCAACATATGCATCTTTCTGAATTGTAGAGAACTTGCTGATGTCGATAACATTATCATTCTCATCCCTATGCCATGTATAACCAGTCTCTATCGCCACCCAGCTGTGGAAATATGTAGCTTGGACCCAATTCATGAACTTCTCCTTCCAACCCTCATATTCGTCCATACACATGAGTTTTAGAGGTTTAACAGACGTGCCCATTTCGTTGTCGATGTTTACTTGGTTCACCATCTGGGCGTTTGACGTTGTTGCAGTCATGAATGCAGTATGAAGATCTTCCATTTTGAAAAACTGGCGAATTTTGGTGAAAAACACACGTTCACAAACTTCGAAAAATTATCAGTACACTGACAAGTTCGGGCGAACTTGTAGTAGGTGAGAAAAATCAGATTTTCTTTACACAAGTTCGGGCGAACTTGTGATTAAGTTTTGAAAAATTCTCCCTGATTAAGTTCGGGCGAACTTATGCTTGTTTTTCAAGAGAGTTGAATAAGTTCGGGCGAACTTATACTGAAATTTCAACTAATTTTATACAAGTTCGGGCAAACTTGATAAAATTGAAGAGAATTTAGGTAAGTTCGAGCGGACTTATTGAAAACTTCTGAAAATCTATCAAGTTCGGGCGAACTTGATTAAAATTCAGTGAATTTTAGTCAAGTTCGGTTGAACTTGATGTTAAGTTCGGCCAGAATGAGTTTGTAAATCATGGTTTTTTGAACTTTTTGATATCAATTCGTGTGAATTTAATGTCCAAACTCTCAAGGTTTACCACAAGTGTATTTTACATGACATACTAAAAAATCAACAACATTTGTCCGTGAGTTCATTGTTTTCTTTTGAAAAATGAAGAAAAAATGGTAGAAAGAGGTAGAATAAGAGTAGATTTTGCTATGATTCACCAATCTAGGTACCGTGGCTCTGATACCACTTGTTAGACCGTCTCCACGTAAGCACGGGAACCTAGATTGTATCTAATGTACATAATGGCAGAAAAAATATGACATGATTAACCAAATAGTCAAGATTTACTGTTTAAACGTTGTTTTATTGATCAATATGTTCAATTACATTTAGATCCTGATCCGGCAGAGCTTCGCCGTCAGTGTGCCAAAATCACAGCATTTACAAATGAAATCACCAAGGCACCTATTTATAATGTTACAAATTCGCTTGGGAGTGATCAAGTTCGGGCGAACTTGTCTTGATCAAGTTCGGCCGAACTTGATCTTACAATATAGTTTCAAGCGAACTTATCCATTATTTACATAAATAACCCTCTAAATTGACATATTCTAGCCCAAAACTATACAGACTCGATCCAAGACTAAGACATATACATAATGCACTAACAAGAAAGAACAAGGAGGTTTTAACTGTGGCGAAGAGGCCACTACAAGCATTGATGTCTAAGGACAAATAAAGCAAGTGAATTACTATGTGTATGGTTAGAACTATGAATGCTCCACAAAATTCCAATGTTGTCATGAGTACATCCTACTCTACAATCATCATGTCCCAGTTCTTTTGATACCAACGCCGAATTTAACTTGGTGTCCTTAAGTATTAAGCACATACGTGAATTTGAGTCATGTACGTCATACATACCTTACTCCGTCAAGAAAGCTAATGGGAAATCATCTGAGTCATGTGAAGTCATGAAGGGTCACCGATCCTTTGCATCCACTTTGTTTGATACCGGTGCCGACTTTAGTTTTATTCTATAGAATTGGCGAATGGGTGATTAGTTGAACCGTGGAAAATTATTAGAGGTTGCATACTTGAACTCGGAGCGCGTGAAATTACTATCGATCTCTTACCCGTTGATTCGGGTAGTTTTGACATGATTGTCGGCATGAATTGGTTGTCCGACAACCGGGCGGAAGTGATTTGCCATGAGAAAACCGTTCGTATTCCCCTACCAGATGGAGAGACGCTCGTGGTACATGGAGAAAAGCGCGAGACGTCCTTACGGATTATAAATTGTATGAAGGCACAAAAGTGTCTACGAAAAGGTTGTGTAGCCTTTCTCGCTCACGTAGTTGACAAGGAAACCAAGGCACCGAAGTTAGAAGACATCCCTGTCATGAAGGAATTTCCAGAAGTCTTTCCGGAAGACTTACCGGGACTGCCGCCACAATGTAAAGTGGAGTTTTGCATTGATTTGGTGCTAGGAGCGGCACCGGTGGCGAAGTCTCCATACCAGCAGTATACATGGATCTTATGAACCGCGTGTGCAAGCCATATTTGGACAAGTTTGTGATAGTATTTATTGATGATGCATTAATGTATTCATGGTTGAAAGAGGAACACGAGCAACACTTACGAACTATTTTGGAGCTCTTGAAGAAAGAACAACTTTATGCAAAGTTTTCCAAATGCGAATTTTGGATTCACGATGTATAGTTTCTCGGACACGTGGTGAACGAGAAAGGAATTTACATCCACCCATCAAAAATTGAAGCGATAAAGAACTGGGAAGCGCTTAAGACACCGATGGAAGTACGACAATTTTTGGAATTAGCGAGTTACTATAGACGATTCATAGAGAACTTTTCAAAAGTTGCTCAACCGCTAACGTCCCTAACACAAAAGGATAAGAAGTTTGATTGGGGCGATAAACAAGAGGCGGCTTTCCAACTTCTAAAGGATAAACTCTGTGACGCGCCTATTCTATCTCTATCGGATGGTGCCGATGAGTTTGTCGTTTATTGTGATGCATCACATCAAGGTCTCGGTTGCGTGTTGATGGAACGAGACAAAGTCATCGTTTACGTGTCTCGACAACTTAAGGTGCACGAGAAAAACTATACCACGCACGATCTTGAGTTAGGCACAGTGGTATTTGCATTAAAAATCTGGCGACACTACTTATATGGAACTCAATGCACAATCTTTACGGATTATAAGAGCCTTCAACACATATTTAATCAAAATGAATTAAATATGTGGCAACGACGATGTGTTGAGCTATTAAATGATTACGACTGTGACATTAAATACCATCCAGGCAAGGCGAACGTAGTGGCGGACGCCTTGAGCCGCAAGGAAGGAGTAAAACCTCTAAGGGTACGAGCCTTAGAGATGACCATACAAACTAACTTTACTTCTCGGGTTCGCGATGCTTAGCAAGAAACACTTAAACCGGAAGAACATACCAACCGAAGCATTGTGTGGAATGGAAAAGCAATGGGTGCCAAAGGAAGATGGGACATTGTACCTTATGGGACGAATTTAGGTTCCATCCTTTGGCGATCTACGAACTATTATTCTGGATGAGGCTCATAAGAGCATTCACAATGGAGTTCCTATATTTATGTGAGTGGGATAATTATATTATAAGGAATGGCTGTGAGTGGTTTTGAGTGGTTCTGAGTGTAGGAGAGAGAAAATTTTATTGTTCATCTCTAAATATATGGGAACACTGTTCACACCTTATAAATATTCTAGTATTTTTGAAAGTGGTTGTGAGTGGAAGAGAGAGAAAATGTAATAATAAAGGTATAAAATGTATTATTTATTTGAAAAGCAAAGAGAAAATATATTGATTTTTAGTGTAATTATATGGATAGGGAAAATGAATTCATTGTGAATGCTCTAAGTCAAAATACTCTATCAATCCGGGATCGGATAAGTTGTACCAAGACTTAAAGGAATTCTATTGGTGGCCTAACCTTAAAGGCGATAGCGCTACTTATGTAGGAAAATGTCTTATATGTGCCAAGGTTAAGGCGGAATATCAAAAGCCTTTAGGTTTGCTGCAACAACCTGAAATTCCCCTATAGAAATGGGAACAAATCTCAATGGACTTCATTACTAGGTTATCCAGGACCTCGAGAGGTCATGACATGATTTGGGTAATAGTAGATCGATTGTTGAAGTCTTCACATTTCTTACCTATTCGTGAGAAGGATAGCAACGAAAAACTGGTTGAATTATATCTCAAAGAAATTATGGCACGACATGGAGTGCCTATTTCTTTTCGTTTCAAGGATCTGACAAACATTTCAAAAGGCCTTTAGCTCACGGCTGGATCTAAGCACGGACTTTCACCCTTAAACGGATGGCCAAAGTGAACGAACAATTCAAACTTTGGAGGATATGCTACGTACTTGTGTGATGGATTTGGTTGGAAATTGAGATACCCACTTGCCCTTAGTGAGTTCTCATATAATAATAGTTATGACACTAACATTCAGGACGCCGCGTTTGAAGCTCTCTATGGACGGAAGTGTCGGTCACCGCTATGTTGGCCAGAGACCGGAGACAAGCAACTCATTGGTCCAAAATTAGTCCAAGAGACTACGGACAAGATCTTTTAGATACGAGACCGTATCAAGGCGGCTCGTGATAGACAAAAGAGCTACATCGACAAACGATGCAAACCGTTATCTTTTGAGGTCAGGGACATGGTTATGTTAAAAGTATCGCCTTGGAAAGGCGTAGCTAAATTTGGTAAACGTGGAAAGTTGAACCCACGCTACATTGGACCATTTGAAATCTTGGAAAAGATTGGAACGGTGGCTTACAAATTGAAACTATTGGGCGAACTTAGTAGTGTACACGACCCATTTCATGTGTCGAATCTCAAGAAGAGCTATACTCAAGAAACATTCATCATTCCAGCGAATGAGATTCACATCGACGATAAACTCCAATTCACCAAAGAACATGTTGAGGTTACAGACTGGAAGGTCCACAAGATGAAGAGAAGTCGTGTTAAACTGGTTAAAGTTCGTTGGAACTCACGTCACGGTCCCGAGTATACGTGGGAACGTGAAGATCAAATTAAGTCCAAGTACCCACATTTGTTTCAAGGCTCCCCTACGAACGGTAACACAGCTTAAATTTCGGGACGAAATTCTTTTAATGGGGGGAGAATGTGACAACCGGCACATTAATGGTAAATCCGTACAACTTAATAATTAATTATACGTTAAATTTGTGTTTGATTATGGCTTAATTGATGCATGATTAGGTCATACAAAGGCTAGAAATCGTAGGACTTGTTTAAATTATGCAAATGATAACCTCACATTCGTCGCGTCATGAGAAAACTAGAAACTATGTCCGAATATGTTGGCAAAATGCTAAAAGCACTATTCACCAGAACACACTATTCATGCCAGCTAGTTCTAGAAACTGCCTGAATGAGTAACGTATTCATACACAATGTCTATTGTCTAGGTCTTGGATTGAGTCTGTGTAAATATGGCTTGTTATTGTTAGATTTTGATGTATTTATGATGTCATAGGAACAAGTTCGGTTTTGTCATCATTTCTTTTGTAAGATTTCAGAGATTTTGTGTACTGGACAGCGAAGCTCTGTCCAAGTGTTTCCAGGAGCTGTAACGTCTACTAATCAATGAAACAGTGATTAAATAGTAACAAACTTGTCTATAATGTCGCCTATGCAAACGGATTCCGCACGTTTACCTTAGGTTTACTAAATTAGGACCTGAACGATCCGTACAACGGACTTACATAACGAATGGCAGTGCCAATAAAGCTTGTAAATAATACTGAACATCATAAATAATCTTGATGGTATCAAATAATTATTCAAGACATCGCTTCCGGTATTACGATGCACTTTTCACATGTACCTGGTTTCGAGCCGACAAGCGAACTAGTAACATTTTTTTTACCATCCGAACACCTAGTTAATTAATCTAGCGAACTAGTTAAGACTAGTTCACACCCAAACTATCATCAATATCCTAATCATGTAAGATTTTCACTAATTACATAAATATCTAAATTAGGAATGTATGCACATGACAAATATTTAAACAATTCAAAAGACCATACCTAGTTAATCCTTGCCCAAATTTTCAGCCATATGGGGTCCCACACACCTCAACCTACAACTAAGGGTTTATGATTGATAAGCATGGCTTATTGAGATCTTTTTTTGACTCATGAAGACTTGAAATCTTTTATAGACAACTAATCCCTCATTCACCTTACATTTATACATTTCAAAGAAACTCACAAACCCTCGTATCTCTCTTTCTCTCCCTATGGCACTTATACTCACACATACAACACCCACTTTTAACTCCTAAATATCCATTTCTAGCACAAAAAACCCCATTCTAAGATGATTCAAGGACGATTCAAGCCATAGGAAGCACTAGGAGTCTTGTCTTGCCATTTTGAAGCTTCTCCATCTTCATCTTCTTCCTTAGATTGCTTCCATAACTTTGTGCAAAGTTGTAAGATCACTTAATCCTATTTTAATGCTCCTTATGTTACGAAGAATGCTAAAGTACAACTTGATCATCTTGAACTCTAAGAAAATCAAAGTCTAAAACCCTAAACATAAACTATATAAGTCTACAAAAATGATATATTATATGTCGATTATGTTGATTTTTGTAAACTAGCTTGTATGGTCTTGATGATTATGTTAATTAGCTTGTGATCATCACCTTCATGATCCATGAACTTATACCATAAACTTGAAAGTAACTTTTAACAAATATAAGTTTTACAAGATATTAAGGACATGGTTATGACATAAATATCTTTAAAAATCACATAAGCAAGTTTATATGCATTATATGCATGGATGAAGTAGTTAAAAGTCATGGGAAATATTGTTATTTTTAAAAGTGTTGCTAGAAATATATATATATATATATATATATATATATATATAATACATATATATATATATACTAGAGATGGCAATCAAATCCGAACCCGATTGGTAAACCCGAAACCCGACTCATTTGGGACGAGTTTGGGATTAGCTTTTATTTTTTCAGGTTTGGGACGGGTTTGAGATTTGGTGATATACCCGTTTACCCGACCCAATTACCCAATAAAATGTACCCGTTTACCCGATTGTATACCCGACACAATTTCTCTTATATTTGACAAAAATGTATACAATACATATATGTATTTTATTTCGTATATGTTGTAATTATTTCATATATTTTTATAGTGATAATATTTAATATAATTGATTAGTAGTTACCCGATAGATACTCGATGAGTTTTGGGTCAGGTATATCCAACGGGTAATTTTTTAAATTAACGGTTTACCCGAAACCCGCGGGTATACCCGATACCCTATGGGTATTTACCCGCTAATAAACCCGATGGGTTTGAGACAAGCTTATCTAACCGGGTTTAGGTTTGGGATTACCTAAACCTGTCCAAAACCCGACCAATTGCCATCCCTAATATATATATATATAAAGTTCATAAAAAAATGAAGGTGTTCATATGTAAAATATACATGTAAAGTTTATTTTAAAACTCGATTGAGTTTTGGTGATGATTATGGGTTGAAAGATTTAATTCTATAGCAAATGAACAAACCATTAAAGCAAGTTGAAAGATTTTGTGCATATAAAGAATTAGGCTATATTATCCAAGTGTTTCCTACACAAAACTAACCACCAATTGTATTGATGAATCCAAACGCAAACCACATATTTATTCAAATAACCTTATCTTAGACAGACTTAAAATCATTTAGCCAATGTATACTATGTAATAAAAGAAATTTTTTTTGAGACACATATCTATCATATTAGGCTATTAGGCTATATATCTTTTGATTTTTCCACCAATCTCTTATAGAAAATTATTAACTATAGATAACTCTTCTACTAAACATTATTTAGTTTAATCTCTTATGGATAATTATTATTTAGTTTAAACTCTTCTACTTAATCATAGATCATTATTATTTAGTTTAAATTTTAATGTATACTTCTTATTTATAATATTGTTTATTTTATTTTCTATATCATATTACCTAACGTGTCATATACCAGCTACAATTTTTAGTTTCCTTTTACCCAAATTATTACTTCTTTTTAACAGACACTTGCTTTTTATCTGTAATAAACAAAATTACTTTTATTCTTTTCGATAATTTAATTATCCCTAGTAAACTTTAAACTTTTACCATAGTATATATAATGCTAGACATAAAATCGAAAACATTTTGGATGACATCAATAACTTAAGACACAATATAATTATATATATAATATGCATTTTTAATAAAAGAATACCAAATAAAATCATTATATGTATAATATGCATTTTTTAATAAAAGAATACCAAATAAAATTACAAATAAAATCATTGATTTTACTAACTATCACAAAGTCTTAACTTTTTTATAAATAACTAAAAAATATAATTAAGAACATATGACAATGTAATAAAGTTAACCAATGTAACATCATATAACCTCCCAACTATTGGGTCCTCCACTGCACCGCAGTGGTTGTTCCCATCTCGGGTGAAGGCTTGGCCCGGGGTTTTACCCTGGTTCGAGTCCAAGGAGCGCACAACTTTACTTAATCCACATGTTTTTGCTCATCAGGGGTGTGCTACGCTTTTTTGCGATGGTCGAGTAGTCGGCCTTTGAACATAACTCCTAAAAGGTGGGTTTACACGTGGAAAACAGTTGGTAATTGAAAAAAAAAATAATAAAGAAAAAAAAAAAGAAACCTCCCAACTACTCAATCATATTTTTTCTATCTTATATTAACTAAATAAATAAGAAATAATATTAAATCTTATCTTACTTTAAATGTCGAATAGAATACTTATATTTTTCCAATAAAATAGTATCTTTAAATTTGAATTGTTAATTTAAGATATTTTTAAATCACCAAATTATTTATCATCAAAACCAAATTTTGTATTAATATATTATTTATTTTCATTATTAAAAAAATTATTATATTACATATTTAAAAAAAAATATAACTTTCAATATTACTTTATATAAAATTAGATTTAATGCGGGTTTTTTAAATATAATTTTATATTTATCAGTCAAATGGCTGTTTATTTGCTTTTTGAATAACATGTTTGACCACTGTATCTTCTTTTCAATAATCATCTCCGCAATCACTTATTTATCGCGTACCGAGTATATCCATTAGTTTTTTTAAATATAATTTTCTTATTATTTGGTATATAAAATCATATTTATTCAACCCGTGTAACACACGAGGGTTTTTAAAAATATAACTTTTTTTATTATTTGGTAAACAATATTACATTTATTCAACCTGTGTAATACATATGGCTTTAAAGATATAACTTTTTAATATTTGGTATATAAAATTACATTTATTCAACCAGTACAATACACATGGTTCTTATAAATATAACTTTGTATTACTTAATATATAAAATTACGTTTATTCAACCCGTGCAATAAATGAGGTTTTTAAAGATATATCGTTTTATTATTTAGTATATATAAAATTTATTTATTCAACCCGTGTAACACACGGGGTTATAACCTAGTTTATCAATATAAGTAATGGGTAACCAAAAATAACAGCATAACTGAAAGCATATATATTAAAATTAAATTAATAACTTAAAATATAAATGATGATAAATTCAGATGATATTCAAACACAAAAGTCAAATTTGTATTTCTCTAAACCAACAGACCAAGTAACACTTGACTAAAGAAAAAATATTAAATACTAATTACCTATCAAAGTTTCACGGTGTTGTCTTTTGAGCCGATGGCCACAAGACTGGCATCCTCACTATCTGTATATTCACCAAGCATTGACCTGAGCGTTAATATTCATCATGTACATGATAACCAAGATGATATACTTTTGAAACATTTTGTACCTATTGCTTTCACATACCAACTGAAGTGAAAATAAAAAGCCGAGGTTGGTTAAAAAGGTGTTAATGTCAACAAATGTTGGGGCAATTAATCTTCAGTTCAGCCAACTACAACCAAAAGATAAGATCTAAGATATCTATAGAACCTTTATTTGGACGCAAAGATAATATACTTCTTAATACATAGAGCACAATATAAGATTTATCATCATTGATGTGGTTTTACTATTAATGAAATGAATTGTTTGAAACTTTCAAGTAGATTGTTATATTATATTTACCTTCAAAACAACATTAAGAAAAGAAGTATCTTAGATTTTAGGAGTCTCGCCCTGTAATTGAGAAGGTGGATAAGCTTCCAGTAAATTAAGGATCACTTTTAAAGGTAATGAGGTCAAGCAAATGAACCTGGATGATGCAACTTAAATAAAGTGTTCAAAAACACATGCAAATCACTTTTACGTGGTTAAGCTTCTCAGTAGTTGCAACTGAAATGCTAGCCAAATTCCCTTCATTGGTGCTTGGTTCAACTACACAATTGGAATCTTTTGAGGCAGATTCTCAAAATTTAAGTGAATTATAATTGTGATCATGAAAAAAAGTATTTGGGAGCAACAAAAGCAAACACAAATCTTTTAACCTTTTTTCCATGAATAGTATTTGGGAGCAACAAAGCAAACACAAGAATGTAGACCGTTCTCATGCCAAGAAGTAACATACCCCAAAAGAAAAGGAAGGCCCAAGTGTCTTTTCTGTCATTTTTCCCTTTCTAAATCTTTCAACGAACAATGTAATTTAGGATTCTTGACCTTCCTTGTGAATGTTCTCTGCCCCATTAACTTGATTAGCATTCAACAAGGAAGAACTTCGTACTCAGTACCCAGTCTGTTTGTTTTAAATGCAAATAATCCGGGTTACCTGTTCTCTCAAATTTCCAACCAACATAGATTTTCCTAAAGGTAAAAATTTGATTAAATAACTAAACGCTTCAAAATGAAATAAAAACAAATCTTTATCTATATCTATAATCTATAATACTATATAAAGCAAATCTAATGTAATGAAATGTAATTTTACATAGAGTATAACTTTTAAAGCAACATGTATAAATGAACACAAGGTAGTTGAGAAGGTTAGAATAGGAAACAGTTCCAAAGTTTAAGACAGTTAAGGGATAATATGGTAAATTTATCATGCTATTCCTTTGCAATATAAAAACTAATTCCATCTTTACCCTTATTCACAATTGAGAGTTGAAGATAGAAAGCCAGCTATTAAATGAGAATTAAATGGTGGGAGTGATAACCAAATTAAAACTGACCCTTCGTTCAATTATATGTTGAAGTTAGTAAACGATTCTTATACAACCGTTCAATTGGTTCCCACAAGCCACAACAACTTTGTATGAGCCTCCGGCGCGCACAAATCCACCGTCTCTGTCGCCGCCGCTGTCGTGTTCGCCGTCATTGCAGGATACCAATGCCGCATTTTCCATAACCACCATCTCCTCGGTGCAACCCTGATTTCGTCACCATCGTGTATTTCCACCGCCACTGGCCCAGCTCGCAAGTAGTGATTCTGATTTATCCATGTTTCCAACGGAATATGAAAAATCAGTTATGTATGTATATGTATTGTGTGTAAGTGAAAGTTTCTAAATTTTTGTAATCCTCCACAACTGCCAGACGATGAAGATGATATTGATGTGGAGCTACTAAATCTTAATGACAAAGTGGTCGTTTGAAATTTTCGATTGATTTTTTTTTTGTGTGTGTTGCGTAGTAATTAGTATGTTGCATAATCTGTTGCATTATCTGGAGTATGAAGACGATTAGTCTTAGTTGTCAACATATTTAAGGAGAAATCATATACTTGTTTCGTGTAATTGACTTCCGTGTCCAACAGGTACATTATTATTATTATTATTTCATTTTTTGTTTTTTTTTTTAATTTGGAAAAAATAAGAATAACGAAATCGTCTTTTACTAAGAACCAAAGTGATCTTATTTCAATGAAACATGACTGGTTTCTTATATTGAAAATGCAGCTTCCTATGCAAATAGTGTTTTTAGACAATAATTTGGAGTCTAATTTGATTCACTCAATCACTCCAACAGTGCTTGTAGTTCTTAAATATGGGATTAAAAGATAAAAAAGGATATCTTTTCATTTATCATGATTAATTTTTCATTTAATTTCCATTGTGTCAGATTCAAACGATACAATCACTTTAGCCTTTAAAAGACGGTGACACAATAGTTTCATCTCGCGGATATTCATTACATCGTTTAATTAATCAAAACATACGTGTTTATTATTAAGAATTTCTTTTTATTTTTATACAGTGACGATAAATTCATTTTTTGTGTTTCTTTGAATGTTCATACCTCATACCAAGCCAGTTAGTTCAGCTAAAGAAACCGAAAGACATTTTGGATGTGATTCATCAATACTCATCATGGTACCAATTATGTTTTTTAAGAAATTATTTATGGTGTTTAATTTGAATCATACAAAAATTGATTTGTTCAGTGTATTTTAAGAAATTTATCTTCGAATAAATGATCCATAACTTTCCAATATCGTCAAGTTCTTAGATGCAAATTGAAAAGTAAGCGGGTCAAAAGGGCTGAAAATCGGCCAAAGATTAATGCATAAGACAATTAAACTATTTTATTCCAGGCGTTTATTATTTTGGTTAAAAATACAATTTTTTAAGACAAGACGTGTGTCTAGTTGACCCGTGGTGGCCAAATTTGAACCGCATCAATACATACTCAATTTGACACGAAAATGTTATTACTCAACCCATTAGGCAAATCTAGTTATATTGTGTTTCCCGTTGACCGGTTTCTTTCTTTGAAACTAAGGAACATGAGTTATTTTGGTTTAGTGGACAATGTTTATACTTCAGAAGTAACGTTTGTTATTACTCAACCCATTTGTTCTAAGTACTATTATCGTAATATTTATAAAGCATAAGTTTGCCTTTTTGTTTTTTTTTCTTATTTTAATTGTCGCTTCTTAAGTTTATGTGAAGTGTAAACTAAGGACCTATCTAAATATTTTATTCTAAATATTTTGTTGTGACAAAATGTATATAGAACATGACATGATGTCATTTAAACTCATCCCGTCGTGAAGCATGGGTGCTTTTATACACACATACAACTTATGTGTTTTTTATCGTTTTATGTTTTTAATTGTGTTTCTACCCCATGTTGTTGTTCCGCTGCCACGCGCGGGTTCCCCACTATACTCATTAGTTTAGGATATAGCCATGTTGCTCCCCACAATAATTCATCCTTCATTCTCGGTTATGAAAAAAAATTTATTCAAGCATTTCAAACTATCACAATCTAAGTGCAACATTATTAATTAATTAACTGCCTCATATCAAGAATAGAAGCAATAGTATCTGCTAACAACTTTTTGAGCCCAATGCTGTAAGAGCCTCTATACTTGTTAGCAAACTCAAACATCTGAGGTGAAAATTGAAATGAACATAAGTTGAATAATGAAAAAAATGGAACTTTCCTCATGGGGGATGGCAAAATCACTGGTATACAAATCTACAAACTACATAAGAAATAACTATACCAAATCTACAAATTACGTAAGAAATAACACTATCAAATCAATTAAACTGGCCTGGATCTATTTCAAATGTTATTAGAAATTTTATTCATTGAACAATAAATACCATCCCCGAAGGGAAAGCACATCGAAATAGAAGGCAAACGGACAACAAGTGGCACCTAACCCTTTTTGGATAACAAAACCGAGTCTTTTATAATAAACTTGATATAATTAAGGATGTATGTATGCAAAAGTACACTCTTTTGTTTAATATGTTGAAAGAAGCATGTCTAAGGCAAATCCAAGGTACGGTAATATTTTTGGATTCAAATTACAAATTATTCATCAAACCAAAGCCCAATTTCCATGAAAAATTAACCACTATTAAATACCATCTATCATCTTAGATTCAAGAAAAAACAATAAAACAAAAGGTTTAAAACTTTAATCTAAACACAGTAAGATTCAAGCACGAAGAAACCCAATGAAGCTAACAAATTAAAAAACTCCAAACATTAAAGAAAAATAAAAGATCAAGAAACCAAACCTCCAAATAGCGAGTTTGTTGTTGAAGAATCAGTCGTCTTCATTCAGCCTTGGAATTCTATGCCATCGATCTTATTCTGTTTATGTTGATTGGACTCTTTGAGTACCTATAAACCCCATAACTTTGCCCTAATTCAATTCGCGTATTCAATTATAATTAATACGAAAACTGAATCGTGGATTGTTTAATTAGGACCATTGGTTACATGTCACACCCCGACTCGCAGCGGAAGACAATTACGGGGTGCGGCAGACACATGGTAGTTCCTCATAATTTAAAAACGTGATAACATATAAAGAGGGAACATTGGTTACAACATACTTAAAGTATCATATTACAACCCATAAGCTTAAGTGCGGTACTACAAACCACTAAAGCTTTTATTCTGCTACTGTCCGCTACTCAAGCCATTCCACACGCACATTCCTTATTCCTGTTTCGTTTTGCCTGGAATACATGTTAGTTTTAAAAAGAGTCAGCTAAACGAGCCGGTGAGTTTCACTGGTTTGGTTGTTTCGTAGCAAAATGTTTTAACAAGTTTAATTGCACTAGTCACAGGTCGTAGATGGAATTACACGAGTGTACAAGTGAAACCTTGACTGTTTTAACTGTGCCATGTCACGTTCGACACCTCAGCACGCCCAGGGTCGTGTCACCACAGACACCTCAGCCCGTCGGGCCGTGTCACGCAGACACCCCCAGCCCACCAACTACGTCACGCGTAGTTCAACGCCCCAGTGTAGTTATGCCTAACAACATAACCAAGTTTAGGACGCGTGCAGTTGCCTGTTTGCCGACACACAGTCCGGTCGTAGCAACTGGGTTTGTCAGACCAATAGTACTATTCACTGCCCACGGCTTACGTTAATCACTTGTAGTGGGGATAGTTCGGGTGTTATGTAATTCACATCATCACAAGTTTGGTGCAATTATCACGGTTTATAACATGAAAATCACCCCAGAAAACAGTAAAACAATTTAAAAGTGGGGGAGTGAAACTCACAGTAAAAGTAGTAGTCCCAAACAAAGAGTGATGAATCAACTGGATCAACTTTAATGATACGCATGCAAGTAGGGACTCAAATCAGTATCTAAGTTGCTAATGGTTATAACTTGGACCTGGTTATGATTTTTCACCTTGGATTGAGTCTATAGGACACTGGTATGGTGACGGATATCAGGGTAGTATTAGTTTTCAGTTTGGCTTCTGGGCACCGTTTCGCGTGCCAGCCAAAGTCAATGGTTTGACATGTTCGGATAATGGTACGGGAACTCCATTAGTGTCAACATGTTGTTATTTCAGAAAGATTAACTTTTTATTAAGGGAGTTTGGGTGTTTGGGGAGGCCAGGTTGCCCAAAATTGAGTTT
This sequence comes from Scalesia atractyloides, assembly GCA_947069175.1. NCBI lineage: Eukaryota > Viridiplantae > Streptophyta > Magnoliopsida > Asterales > Asteraceae > Scalesia > Scalesia atractyloides. Next base: position 51,616,842 of record CAMTDV010000025.1, read on the forward strand.
CCATTTTCGTCGTCGGGGGTTCTCCCGAACTAGCATTGGACACACCCCTAGTGTCCAAACGACCCTGGAATCTCCTGGAATGTTCTCGGTGTTCCAATTATAGTAAACGTCGGGTTTGGTCAGTTGCCGGTTCCGGCAGGTTCGTTACACGGTAAATTGCCGAATTAGTTTAAAATAAACTATTTTAAAAGCCGAAAAATCCTATTTGTCTAAGTATTTTATAAAATTCTGAAAATTTTTGTAGAAATCAGTAACAATATATAGATTTAAGGAAAAATAATTTGCGAATTTATAAAGTTACTTTTATAACTTAAAAATTTATTTGTAAAACAGTATTTAAACGAATAATTTACATTGCTTATCATCCGATGTCTAAAAACTCTCAAAATATTCCAGTAAACTCCTTATATTTCCAGGAACTCCCTGCAAAAAATTAGGATTTTTCCGATTTGGCTTTAGTGCATTTCCGGCTACCAAAACTCCCAAAAACGTGAATTTTTAGTCCGCATCAAATTTCAATCAATGGACTCCCAAACTTCCTAGAACATTCTCTATATGTTCCTTAGTGTTTCTGTTAGTTTTGGTGATTTGTTGATTCCGTTTGGTATTTTTCCAAATTTCTTTCAGTAAATAGTCAAAATTTCACCAAAAATCATATAAAATTCCAAAAATTCTAACCTTTTACGTGGACATTCTTGTCAACACCCTACATTACCACACCAAATTTCAGCTCAATCCAAGTATCACGGACCCAGTTATAGGCCAAACAATATTCTGCCTACGCTAGTTTAAGGTTTCGGGCGTTATACCTAGCGCAAGCTTCGATTCCGGGCGTTATACCTAGCGCAAGCTTCGATTCCGGGCGTTTCTCTTGAGTCCAGAAGTGTGTGGGTGCTATAACCAGTACCTAAACATCAAGTACAATCCAAACATGCCATAATTCATGTCAATCAAGCGTTGTTTCGTGGTTTTTCGGTTCATAACTTTGTTATTTGATTTTGGTCGATTAGGGGTCGATTAGGGTATCAAAAACCAATGTTTCGTGATCTTGCCTACCATATAACATCAGGGAATCCCTGATGTGTTCTTAATTAGCCAAGAATCATGTTTAAATCATCCAAAATCATGGATTAAAACTATTTTCTTAAGATAGTTTATGTTTTCTCAAGAAATCATCATCAAAATCACTTAAAACTTGCAAAATACCTTTCATTTGGCTTGATGGAAGTGATGATCAACTGAGTTCTTGATGTTTATGAGCAGGGTTTTGATGAAAATGAAGAAAAAAATTAAAAAAAAATATAAAGGGGGGGGGGGGGGGCGCCGGTCGCAAGTGAGGTACCCCTACCCCACCCCCTGCTTTGTCGTGCTTCGTTAATCGAGACTAAAAGATGATGTTTATCTTTGGTTTTGCGTTTAGGTTCGTTTTCGAGTCCCACACGCGTCCCCGATTTACGAAACAGACTCCTTTTTTCGCGTTTTTAGTGTTAAAAGACTCGGTTTTAAAAACCATGCATAACCGTCTCGAAATCCGAACACGGTTACGTTAATCATAATTAGGCTCGTATTAGGGTGGTTTAAGTGTTTTTAGGCTTGATTGACTGTTCCTTGCATGTTTGTTTTGTCTTTCATTGCTTTCAAAACAAAGGTGTTTCCTAACTGGGAAGCTGCCTCATTTTGCGTGCCCGAGCTCCATTTTGCTTCAAATCTTATGTCATGGTCTAAGGCACATAACTAAGATGTTTCGTGAACTCATAATCTTAAATATCCCTACCAATGGCCTAACAATTATCGTCAAATGTTTAGTGCGCTGTTAAATGGAAAGCTCCCGTTTAACACGTTGTTACAGGCTAAGGACACCAACCTCGCATCGTTGGCCCTTATTAGTGTCATGTTAACCATGACATGCTCTCGGATTCCTCCGAGACACAACAGATATCGTTTAGCATAGCACATAAGTCACACATGTTTTTAGGGATTTTGCACAAGTATTGTTTTAAGAATGCTTTAAAGTTTAGGACCCTTTAAGGTGTACCTGGTTTCATCATGGGTATCACATTCTCCCCTGGTTAAGAAATTTCGTCCCTGAAATTTACTCCGTTTAGTTAGGGAAGAGGTGAGGGTATTTCTACGGAATTCATCCTTCTGTTCCTAGGTGTATTTTGATCCTTGCGTAGAGTTCCACCGGACTTTAACCAGTGAAATTTTGGTGTGCCTTAATTATTTAACCCTGCCATCCACTATTTCTATCGGTCCTTCCACAAAGTGGAGTTTATCGTCAACGTGTATGTCTTCCAATGGTATCTGGGTGGCTTCGCCCGAAAGGCACTTCTTTAAGTTCGAAATATGGAAGACGATATGAATGGCACTAAGCTCGGTTGGTAGCTTCAACCGATATGCTACGGGACCTAATTTTGCTAGGATCTCGTAGGGTCCGATGTATCGCGGTGCTAACTTTCTGGTCTTTCCAAATCTGTTAACGCCTTTCCATGGCGATACCTTTAACAATACCCGTTCACCCACTTCGAATGATAGCGGTTTTCTGTGTACATCAGCCCAACTCTTCTGCCAATCCTGAGCGGCTTTCAATCGATTCTGAATCTGATGGACCTTATCAGTCGTTTCTTGGACAAAATCGGATCCTGTCAGTTGGGTGTCACCCACTTCGGCCCAACAAACTGATGATCGGCACTTTCGACCATAAAGCGCCTCGTACGGGGCTGCTTGGATACTACTGTGGTAACTATTGTTATAGGAAAATTCTACCAATGGAAGATGCGTGTCCCAACTTCCTCCGAAGTCCAGGACACAGGCGCGAAGCAAGTCCTCTAGCGTTTGGATCGTACGTTTCTTGTAACTTTTGCCAATATCGCGAGGTAAAGTGGCTGTCTCGATCTGAAACAATAGCAACCGGGACACTGTGTCTGGCTACTATATCGTTAGTGTAGATCTCGGCCAACATGTCGGTTTTATAAGTGGTATGGATCGGAATAAAATGTGCGGATTTGGTCAATCGATCGACGATTACCCAAATCGCGTCATGACCACGAGGTGTTCTTTGGAGATGGGTCACGAAATCCATCGTGATTTGTTCCCATTTCCACTGAGGTATCTCGGGTTGTTGTAACATTCCAGAGGGTTTCTGATACTCTGCCTTGACTCGAGCACAAGTCAAGCATTGGCTTACATACTCTGCCACGTCCTTTTTCATCCCCAACCGCCAATAAAACTCTTTAAGGTTGTGGTACATCTTGTCTGTACCGGGGTGAACCGAATATCTCGATTTATGGGCCTCGTCTATGATCAACTGTCTCAGCTCCGAACTTGCCGTAATCCATACTCGATCCTTAAAATACAACACCTCGTCCATTTTCTTCACAAAGCTTTTCTCATTTCCATGCAACCCTTCACTGGGTAACTGACTTTCCTCCAGGGCTTGCATTTGCGCGTTTCGGATTCGCTCTTTAAGGCTCGTTTGCACAAGCATTCCCAGTGCTCGCACTCGGAGGGGTTTAATTCGATCCTTCCTACTTAGGGCATCCGCTACCACGTTAGCTTTTCCCGGGTGGTACTTTATTTCACAGTCGTAATCATTTAATAATTCCACCCATCTGCGCTGCCTCATGTTCAGCTCTTTTTGGTCGAAAATATGTTGGAGGCTTTTGTGGTTCGTATATATAGTACACCTTGTACTATATAAATAATGTCTCCATATCTTTAATGCGAATATAACCGCGCCCAGTTCCAAGTCATGCGTTGTGTGATTCTTCTCATGCACCTTTAGTTGTCTGGAGGCGTATGCAATGACTTTGTTTCTTTGCATTAGGACACATCCGAGCCCTTGCCGAGATGCGTCACAATATACGACGAAGTCATTGTTACCTTCGGGTAACGTCTGAATTGGGGCTTCACATAACTTTTGTTTTAACAGCTGGAATGCTGTTTCCTGGTCTTCACCCCATTCATACTTCCTATCCTTCTGTGTCAAAGCGGTTAGCGATTGAGCAATACTAGAAAATTTTTTGATGAATCGACGGTAATATCCCGCTAGTCCCAAGAATTGGCATATCTCTTTCGGAGATTTAGGTACATGCCAATTCTTGATTGCTTCTATCTTGCTTGGATCCACATGAATTCCATACCGATCCACTAAATGTCCCAAAAATTGCACGGCTTGCAACCAGAAGTGGCACTTAGACAATTTAGCATACAATTGCTCCTTCCGTAGTATCTCCAATATAGCACGTAAATGATACTTGTGCTCGTCCTTGCTCTTAGAGTAAATCAGAATATCGTCGATGAAGACGATGACGAACTTATCGCGGTGTGGTTTACACACTCTGTTCATGAGGTCCATGAACACAACAGGTGCGTTGGTTAGTCCGAAGGGCATGACCAGGAACTCATAGTGACCATAACTAGTTAGAAAAGCCGTCTTGGGGATATCGTCCTCTTGGACCTTCACTTGATGGTAACCTGATCGAAGATCTATCTTATAAAAATATCGGGCTCCTTGCAGCTGGTTAAAAAGATCATCGATCCGCGGAAGAGGGTATCGGTTCTTGATAGTGACCTTGTTTAATTCTCTGTAGTCGATGCACATTCGGAAGCTGCCGTCCTTTTTTCTTTACAAAAAAGACTGGGGCTCCCCAGGGAGAATAACTAGGACGGATAACACCACGATCAAGGAACCCCTGCAGTTGCGTCGATATTTCTTGCATCTCGGACGGTGCAAGACGGTAAGGGGCCTTGGCAATGGGTGTTGTTCCCGGTATTAGGTCGATCTGAAACTCGACTTGCCGATTGGGCGGCAATCTGGGCAATTCCTCCGGGAACACGTCTGGGTATTGGCACACTATCGGGATGTCTTCAATGCATTTTTCGGCTGGTTCATCTGACGTGACGGTAGCTAAAAACACGTCACATCCCTGTTGTATATACTTCAACTCCTTGAGGTGGGAGGTTCAGCATGGTACCTAACTTCTCTCCCTGTACCATGATCACATTGTCCGGGGGCAAAGGAATCTTTACAATCTTCTGTTCACACAACACTTCAGCGGAGTGGTTGGACAACCAGTCCATTCCTATAACAATGTCAAAACTGCCCAATTCTACGGGTAAAAGGTCAATAGAAAATTGGTAACCGTTAAGGGTTATAGGGCAGTTACAAATGAGTTGGTGACTGGTGATTGATTTCCCGTTGGCAAGTTCGACGGAATACGGTTGTTTTAAGTCAATAGCGGGCATATTTAATAGTGGCAAAAATGCAATAGAAACATAACTCCTATCGGCGCCCGTATCAAATAACACTGAAGAAAATTGATCGGAAATAAGGAACGTACCTGTGACCACATTTGGATCCTGGCATGCGTCACCACATCCCATGTTAAAGGCATGACCTCGGGCAGCATTTGAAGTAAATACTTGGCCCTGTATATTCCTTCCCGCTGCCTGCTGAGCGAACTTCGGGCAATTTCTCTGGAAATGCTCCGTGCTGCCACATCCGAAGCATGTACGGGGGTAAGTAACCTGTGGTGTTAGTTGTTATGGTCGCTGCTGCCGAGGTTGAGGTCTAGGGGTTGGAAACGGGTTGGTTTGGGGTTGGGTTCCATGAACACCCTGCAGTTTTGGGCATCATGCCCACTTCTATTACACCTCGAGCATATCACTGCTCGAAATGCACCATAGTGGTGGAGAGTGCACCCATTGTAGCTACCAGAGTTACCAGTTGGGGTAGTCATGGCTTAACTCTGACTGGGTGCTTTCCCCCTCTTCGCTGTTGCTGCCCCTGCTTCACTACTTTCTGGGGCTCCTCGCTTATTACCGGCCTGCTCTCCAGGTAACGTCAAAATCCTACGCCTAACCATATCGTACGTAACCGTACCTGACCTGGCTACCACTCCGTGCATAGTCAGGTGTTCCACCGAGTTGATTATACTTCTCACTTCTAGGGCCAGTCCCCAGATATATCTTTCGATCCACTTATGTTCTGGGCGGACCATGTCTCGCAGTATGTGTGCCAGTTCATTAAAACGACTAGTGTAACCTATGTGATCGGCACCTTGCATCTGCAGGTTCCTGAACTCATGTTCAAGCTTCTGAATCTCGTTGGCCGTGCAGAACTTTTCCAATATTAGGGTCTTAAGATCGTCCCACATCATAGTATTAATCACGGCCTGCCCACGAGTTTGAATGATGGTGTTCCATTAGTTTAAAGTGTGGTCGGTGAAGTACAAGTGTATACTTAACCGCACAGTCACCAAGACAATTACCTATGTTGATTACCGATTCTGACTTCTCGATCCATTTCACTAACCCATTCGGTCCTTCAATCCCGCTAAATTCCATTGGTATGCATTCCATGAAGTGCTTATACGTGCAGACCGGTCTACCATTGTTTTGATTATCGTTTGGACATACCGACCCTGATTGCGAGTTCGGTCGTGGGTTAGCATTAATACCGGCGCCAACCTGCGCCACGATTGTGGGGATAACTGTGAAACCCATGACGAAACCAGGTACACCTTAAAGGGTCCTAAACTTTAAAGCACGCTTAAAACAACAATTGTGCGAAAACCCTTTAAACATGTGTGACTATGTGCTTTGCTAAACGATATCTGTTGTGTCTCGGAGGAATCCGAGAGCACGTCATGGTTAACATGACACTAATAAGGGCCAACGATGTGAGGTTGGTATCCTTAGCTTGTAACAACATGTTAAACGGGAGCTTTCCGTTTAACAACGCACTAACCATTTGACGATGATTGTTAGGCCATTGGTAGGGCTATTTAAGATTCTGAGTTCACGAAACATCTTAGTTATGTGCCTTAGACCATGATATAAGATTTGAAGCAAATCGGAGCTCGGGCACGCAAAATGAGGCCGCTTCCCAGTTAGGGAAACGCCTTTGTTTTTAAAGCAACGAAAGACAAACCAAACATGCAAGGAACAGTCAATCAAGCCTAAAAACACTTAAACCACCCTAATATGAGCCTATATGATTAAAACGTCACCGTGTTCGGATTTCGATGTAATGCCTCGGATTTCCGTAGAATTTTATTTAAATATATATATGTGTGTGTATGTATATATAACAAAAAGAATGTATGTAATATATATATATATATATACACATATCTATGTATATATACACATAAAAACGACGCGTCTACGAACTGAATATAAACTAATACATACTATGTATAATTACTGAAACGACGCTCTAAACCTAACCCCTTTATAAATAACAAACTAACTTACGACGTTCTATGACTATCGGGTTCGATAATGGTTCTCGTTATCGCAACCGGGACGCTCAAAACCTAGTAACTAGCTATCGGCCTTGAGCCCAACACCTAAAATCCTACCTAAATAACTAAACCCTAACCCTAATATAAACAAACACACACCTAACAAAAACACATGAGCCGCATACACTCAGACACCCCTCTGTCCCTCTCGAGCTCTCACTCCTCCGGCCACCAGCGCCGCAAATCCGGCCGGCTGCCGGCGACCGGATCCTTCCGGCGAACCACCGCACACCAACCCTCCTTCTTCCTGTTAGCACCGCACCCGCACCCTCTTGCTCTCTCTCTCCTCATCGACGCAGCATCGTCGAATCCCGGTCGTTCCTCTCCTTCGCGGCCACACCGACCCCCCTCCACTCCATCTTCCTCTCCTCACTCTCACTCGCCTCTCCCTCCCCGCTAAACAGCTGGCCGGCCACCACCATTTGGTGGCGACACTCGACAAACAACAGCGCACAACAGTAGTGGCGAAGCCACTATGACACGGAGGTGAACCACCACAGGCGACGGCTCTGTGGTGGGCCGTGTTGGTTGCAGCGACAGCTCGACAGGTTCCCAGAAAAACCCTAGACGATGGAGACGGTGGTAGTGGTTCCTAACCGGAGCTCCGGTGACTCTCCTGTAAACACCTCTAAGTATTTTTTTTTCATTTATTCAGATCTTCTAGGTACGTGTATTTTCGGCTTGTGCTTTTGTCTTAGGCGTTGTGTTGGTGGTGGTGAGTTATGGCAGACAAACCGAGCCACCGGGCGGCGACAGTGGCATTGGCAGCAACATAACAACAGTGGTGGTGGTTGCTCCACCTGAGTGTTGGTTTCGTATGCTCGAGATCATTTTGGCTCAATTCGGTTTGGTTCCGAGTCAACTCGGTCTAGTCCGGGTTCAGGTCGGATTTGTATGGATTAAGTTTAGTGATGGTTTCATTTTGGTTTCCGGGTCAAATCTGGTCAACCCTCGGTCAACAACAGTCAACATATGATTCGGTAAATCTTTAACGAACCAATTGTTTATTTTATATGTTGTTTATATATACTTTTATATACTAATCACGCTCGAATCAATATATCACGACGTATTGTTATACAAAAATAAACATGAGTTAGCATACGACAAGTTTATCCTTTTGCGCTCTTGATAAAATATAATTATGCCTCGTTAACAAAAGTTATATAATATATGTTGTTGGCGAAGGTTATCGGCATATACATATATATTGTGGATACCTGTTGCATTTTGACAAGTATATCGACAACTGTGTTGTCGGGATCATCCAAAAAAACAGGGGAAACTCTATCCGTTTTTCGTCAAAATATTTATAAAAGTATATACTGATATATCTTTGCACCTCTCGCCAACTATATTATATATATATATATATATATATTATATATATATAAATATATATATATCTATTAAAATTTTCGTCAAAATAAATATATAAAGATATATTAACCATGTTTTCTCGTCAAATTGTACATATAAATATATAAACTATATTTCCGCTACGATAAGGTGCGTATCAAAGACTCGACCGAAGTTTACAAATAAATATTAAAATATATTATTTTAACAATAATTCTATAGTCTCTAAACATTTTAATACCCTACAATGCGAGATACGGCTCGGAGTCTTCAAGGATCATAAGATTACCTCGGTGTCCCGTTCATCAACTCATCGACTCCTCTCGGGATTTCCAAAGGAAATTGTAAACAGATTGCGACTGACGAATTGAGTAGGTTTGCCTAGAAACGCACTTAAATGATAACATTTGATGTATTGTAATTTATTTCAGTTATTTGTATCTCAATTCCAATACTTGTACAAAAATCGCTTAAATGAAATGAAATATATTTATTGTACGATTATCGATTTTAAACTTGTGGTGTTCCTAGTTCAAGTATTGTAAAAATAAATAATTAAATACTTGTCATTATTAATGTTATGAAGTCTCTTGCAATCTAGTTTTCGTCTCACTCCAATGTTTACGCCATCAGTTGGGGTGTGACATTCGAGACAGTTATGCATGGTTTTTAAAACCGAGTCTTTTAACACTAAAAACGCAAAAAAAGGAGTTCGTTTCGCAAATCAGGGACACTTGTGGGACCCGAAAACGAACCTAAACGCAAAACCAAAGATAAACATCATCTTTTAGTCTCGAAAAACGAAGCACGACAAAGCAGGGGGTGGGGTAAGGGTACCCCACTTGCGACCCCCCCTTTATATTTCTTTTTTAAAATTTTTTTTCTTCATTTTCAATAAAAACCTGCTCATAAACATCAAGAACTCAGCTGATCATCACTTCCATCAAGCCAAATCAAAGGTATTTTGCAAGTTTTAAGGGGTTTTGATGATAATTTCTTGAGAAAACATGAACTAGCTTAAGAAAACTAGTTTTAATGCATGATTTTGGATGATTTAAACATGATTCTTGGCTATTTAAGAACACATCATGGATTCCCTGATGTTATATAGTAGCCAAGATCACTAGACTTTGGTTTTTGATACCCGAATCAACCCCTAATCGACCAAAATCAAATAACAAAGTTATGAACCGAAAAACCGCGAAACAAGGCTTGATTGACATGAATTATGGCATGTTTGGATTGTACTTGATGTGTAGGTACTGATTATAGCACCCACACACTTCTGGACTCAAGAGAAATGCCTGGAATCGAAGCTTGCGCTAGGTTAACGCCCGAAACCTTAAACTAGCGTAGGTGGAATATTGTTTGGCCTATAACTTGGTCCGTCTTGCTTGGATTGAGCTGAAATCTGGTGTGGTGATGTAGGGTATTGACAGGAATGTCCACGTAGAAGTTTTGGAATTTTCTATGACTTTTTGTGAATTTTTTTACTGTTCTACAGAAAGGAATTCGGAAAAAATACCAAACGGAATCAATAAATCATCAAACTTTACAAAAACACTAAGGAATATATAGAGAATGTTCTGGGAAGTTTGGGAGTCCATTGATTAAATTTTGATTTGGAATAAAAAATACACATTTTTGAGACTTTTCGGTAGCCGGAAACGCACTAAAGCGAAATTGGAAAAATCCCAATTTTTGCAGGAATTCCTGAACATACAAGGAGTTTACTGGAATATTTTGTGAACTTTTAGACAAGGGATGATAAGCAATGTAAATTATCCGGTTAAATACTGTTTAAAAAATAAAATACTTAAGATATATAAAAATAACTTTATAAATTCCCAAAATATTTTTCCTTAAATCTATATACTGTTATTGATTTCTACAAAAATTTCCAGAATTTTATAAAATACTTAGACCAAATAGGATTTTTCGGCTTTCAAAACGGTTTATTTTAAACTAAATTCGGCAGTTTATCGTGTAACGAACCTATAATTGGAACACCGGGAGCATTTTGAGAGATTCTAGGGTCGTTTGGACACTAGGGGTGTGTCCAATGCCAGATCGGGAGAACCCCCGAAGGCGAAAATGAAAACTCAATTTTGGGCACCCTGGACTCCCCAAACAACCAAACTCCCTTAATAAAAAGTTAATCTTTCTGAAATACAACATGTTGACACTAATGGAATTCCCGTACCATTATCTGAACATGTCAAACCACTGACTTTGGCTGGCACGCGAAACGGTGCCTAGAAGCCAAACTGAAAACTAATACTACCCTGACATCCATCACCATACTAGTGTCCTATAGCCTCAATCCAGGGGGAAAACTCATAACCAGGTCCAAGTTATAACCATTACCAACTTAGATACTGATTTGAGTCCCTACTTGCATGCGTATCATTAAAGTTGATCCAGTTGATTGATCACTCTTTGTTTGGGACTACTACTTTCACTGTGAGTTTCACTCCCCCACTTTTAAATTGTTTTACTGTTTTCTAGGGTGATTTTCATGTTATAAACCGTGATAATTGCACTAAACTTGTGATGATTTGAATTACCTAACACACGAACTATCCTCACTACAAGTGCTTAACGTAAGCCGTAGGCAGCGGATAGTACTATTGGTCTGACAAACCCAGTTGCTACGACCGGACTGTGTGTCGGCAAACAGGCAACTGTACGCGTCCTAAACTTGGTTATGTTGTTAGGTATAACTACACTGGGGTGTTGAACTGCACGTGACGCAGTTGGTGGGCTGACGGTGTCTGCGTGACACGGCCCGGCGGGCTAAGGTGTATGTGGTGACACGGCCCTGGGCGTGCTGAGGTGTCGAACGTGACACGGCACGGTTAAAACAGTCAAGGTTTCACTTGTACACTCGTACAATTCCATCTACGACCTGTGACTAGTGCCATTAAACTTGTTAAAACATTTTGCTACGAAACAACCAAACGAGTGAAACTCACCGGCTTGTTTAGCTGACCCTTTTTAAAACTAACATGCATTTCAGGCAAAATGAAACAGGAATAAGGAATGTACGTGTGGAATGGCTTGAGTAGCGGACTTAGTGGCTTGTAGTACCGCACTTAAACTTATGGGTTGTAATATGATACTTTAAGTATGTTGTAACCGATGTTCCCTCTTTATATGTTATCACGTTTTTAAATTATGAGGAACTACCATGTGTCTGCTGCACCGCGCAATTGTCTTCCGCTGCGAGTCGGGTGTGACATGTAATCAATGGCCCTAATTAAACAATCCACGATTCAGTTTTCGTATTAATTATAATTGAATACGCGAATTGAATTAGGGAAAAATTATGGGGTTTATAGGTACTCAAAGAGTCCAATCAACATAAACAAAATCAGATCGATGGTATAGAATTCCAGGGCTGAATGAAGTCAACTGATTCTTCAACAACAAACTCGCTATTTGGAGGTTTGGTTTCTTGATCTTTTATTTTTCTTTAATGTTTGGAGTTTTTTAATTTGTTAGCTTCATTGGGTTTCTTCGTGCTTGAATCTTACTGTGTTTAGATTAAAGTTTTAAACCTTTTGTTTTATTGTTTTTTTCTTGAATCTAAGATGATAGATGGTATTTAATAGTGGTTAATTTTTCATGGAAATTGGGCTTTGGTTTGATGAATAATTTGTAATTTGAATCCAAAAATATCACCGTACCTTGGATTTGCCTTAGACATGCTTCTTTCAACATATTAAACAAAAGAGTGTACTTTTGCATACATACGTCCTTAATTATATCAAGTTGTTTTGCTATCCAAAAAAGTTAGCGGTTACACTTGTTGTTCGTTTGCCTTCTATTTCGATGTGATTTCCCTTCAGGAATAAAATTTCTAATAACATTTGAAATAGATCCAGGTCAGTTTAATCGATGTGACAGTGTTATTTCTTACGTAATTTGTAGATTTGGTATAGTTATTTCTTATGTAGTTTGTAGATTTGTACCAGTGAGCAATTTTGCCATCACCCATGAGGAAAGTTCCATTTTTTTTCATTATTAAACTTATGTTCATTTCAATTTTCACCTCAGGTGTTTGAGTTTGCTAACAAGTATAGAGGCTCTTAATTAATTAATAGATTGTGACAGTTTGAAATGCTTGAATGATAAATTTTTTCTTAACAGAAAATGAAGGGTGAATTATTGTGGGGAGCAACATGGCTATATCCTAAATTAATGAGTATAGTAGGGAACCTATGCGTGGCGACGGAAACAACAACATGGGGTAGGAACACAATTAAAAACATAAAATGATAAAAAACATATAAGTTGTGTGTGTATAAAAGCACCCACGCTTCACGACAGGATAAGTTTAAATGACATCATGTCATGTTCTATATACATTTTGTCACAACAGAATATTTAGACAGGTCTTTAGTTTACACTTCACATAAACGTAAGAAGCGACAATTGTAATAAGAAAAAAAAACACAAAAAGGCAAACGTATGCTTTATAAATGTTACAATAATAGTACTTAAAACAAATGGGTTGAGTAATAACAAACGTTGCTTCTGAAGTATAAACATTTTCCACTAAACCAAAATAACTCATGTTCCAGAGTTTCAAAGAAAGAAACCAGTCAACGGGAAACACAATACAAGTAGATTTGCCAAATGGGTTGAGCAATAACATTTTCGTATCAAATTGAGTATTTATGGATGCGGTTCAAATTTGGCCACCACGGGTCAGCCAGACATGCGTCCTGTCTTAAGAAATTGTATTTTTAACCAAAATAATAAACGCCTGGAATAAAATAGTTTAATTGTCTTATGCATTAATCTTTGGCCGATTTTCAGCCCTTTTGACCTGCTTACTTTTCATTTTGCATCTAAGAATTTGACGATATTGGACAGTTATGGATCATTTGTTCGAAGATAGATTTCTTAAAATAGACTGAACAAATCAATTTTTGTATGATTCAAATTAAACACCATAAATAATTTAAAAAAAAAAATAATTGGTACCATGATGAGTATTGGTGAATCACATCCAAAAAAATTGGTACCACTTTAAGTATGTTGTAACCGATGTTCCTTCTTTATATGTTATCACGTTTTTAAATTATGAGAAACTACCATGTGTCTACCGCACCCCGCAATTGTCTTCCGCTGCGAGTCGGGGTGTGACAGAAGATGGTATCAGAGCCATCGGTTATAGGGAATTACGTATCCCGAAAGAACCTAGACTATAATCTCAAGTTTAGTTTCCTCGCACTGAGAACCTCTAGAGACTGAGTAGTGTGGCTATAACCAGGACGGCCTTGTGGGGCAAATAAATTATTGTGGTCCGAAACACAATAATTTATCTGCTCATACTTGGGAGTTCTGGGAACGTCATTGAGATAGGACGGGAATGCGTCTACTAACGTCACCGACCATGTGTGATTTTTAAAATCTTAAAATCAAAATTTGTGCAATACGTGCTTATGTGTATATCTCTGGAATGTTGATTTTTGGTTATGTCGGTCACTAGAACCAGTGTTGTATGTTGTCTTTCTTGGCAGGTACCATGTCGCGTCATTCAAGTCATCAGACTGCCTCCCGTACCGAGACAGATCCTGAGGAGGATCCACTTATGCCCCTTCTGTCGTCGAGTAACGAGCCGGATCCGTCCGGTTATTGTTGTGGTAGTTACCCCCTAGACCGTACCAGGCACGAGGGAGAGGTCTCGAGCTCCTATCGTTCTCCGTCTCACCACCTTACTAGCTCCTCGGAGCATAGTCGTTCCCCAGATGTAGTTGTTCAGGTAGGACCTATCCCCCGGAGCCCTACTCCTACTACGGAGCATTGGAAGTGGGAGCCTGTAGCACCTCGTTTACCTACACCAGAGACTCCCCTTGAGCCTTATACTCCTTCTACCCCGAGCACTTACTCACCATCTTTACCTAGTTCTTTTGAGGTACCCGCTATTAGCCTACGACAGACGACCCGTCGGAGGGTACCCCCACCTGCACCTGTTTTCACACCACCGCTCTCCCATGTTCACCTGATACCAGTACCTATGGGAGCGCGGCAGCAGGTCACAGCCCGTTTCCTCACACCACCTTGGGAGGACCTTTCTCCTTTTCACACCTACGAGCGAGGTGGCACTTCTCGCCCATTCAGAGAGCCTTCCCCACCTGTATGGGGCGTACCATTCCCTCCTCAGGAGGCACCTGCTCCTCTCACCGAGAGCAGTCTGATAGGTTTCTTGTTCGAGCAGATCGCAGCGTTACGGATGGCGTGCGACGAGGATGAGCAGCACAGGAGGTCGATGGGAGATTATCTGATCGTCTTACAGCAGGCGATCATTGCATTACAGCAAGGTATGGGTTATGTTCATCACGACCATGACCGTTTTCGGGCGATGCTGTATGGATGTATTGATGCCATCGTAGGTCTGGTGGCAGGTTTTGTGGGTTTGGCATGTTGGTTATGGCGTTAGTAGTATAGTTTTCTTTGTAGTTTAGATAGACATGATATATCTTTTGCACATCCTACCAAGCACTGGGTTATGTCCATGTCGAGGGGGTGATGTAGTTGTAGTGTTTCCGTGTTTTCATAGTTCGTATTTTCGTTGTATCGTGTATATACGTCACTTCGGTGACCAGTTTTGACAGCACATTTAAGCACTGGCCCTTATGGGTTAATTCTATGTGCACATTTTGATAGTTGTATGATGACGGATATTATGATATATATGGTGATGATTTTGGATATATGTGTTGTGGGTTCATGTGTGCGATGAAATTGTGTGATATGTGATGATTAAACATGTGACATTGATGCATATATATATATATGTGTATATATATATATGTATGTATATATATATACTGTTTATAATAGAATGGCCCCTAAACGCGCACCACAAATGACGGAGGCGCAAATTGAGCAAATAATAGCGCAACAACTTCAGGCAGTTATCCCCACAATCGTGGCGCAGGTTAGCGCCGGTATTAATGCTAACCCACAACCGAACCCGCAACCAGGGCCGGTACGTCCAAACGATAATCAAAACACTGTTAGACCGGTTTGCATGTATAAGCACTTCATGGAATGCAGACCAATGGAATTTAGCGGGATTGAAGGACCAAATGGGTTAGTGAAATGGATCGAGAAGTCGGAATCGGTAATCAACATAAGTAATTGTCCCGGTGACTGTGCGGTTAAGTATACTACTTGTACCTTCACCGACCATGCTTTAAACTGGTGGAACACCATCGTTCAAACTCGTGGGTAAGCCGCGATTAATACTATGACATGGGACGATCTTAAGGCCCTAATGATGGAAAAGTTCTGCCTGGCCAATGAGATTCAGAAGCTTTAACATGAGTTCTGGAACCTGTAGATGCAAGGTGCCGATCACACAGGTTACACTAATCGTTTTAATGAACTGGCACGCATACTGCCAGACATGGTCCGCCCGGAACATAAGAGAATCGAAAGATATATCTAGGGACTGGCCCCAGAAGTGAGAAGTATAATCAACTCGGTGGAACACCTGACTATGCACGGAGTGGTAGCCAGGTCAGGTATTGTTACGTACGATATGGTTAGGCGTAGGATTTTGACGATGCCTGGAGAGCAGGCTGGTAATAAGAGAGGAGCCCCAGAAAGTAGTCAAGCAAGGGCAGCAACAGCGAAGAGGGGGAAAGCACCCAGTCAGAGTTACGCCATGACTACCCCAACTAGTAACTCTGGTAGCTACAAAGGGAAAGCCCCAAAGTGCAACAGGTGCATTCTCCACCACTATGGTGCATGCCGAGCAATGATATGCTCGAGGTGTAATAGAAGTGGGTATGATGCCCAAAACTGCAGGGTGTTCATGGAACCCAACCCCAAACCAACCCGTTTCCAACCCCCTAGACCTCAACCTCGGATGCAGCGACCACAACAACTAACACCACAGGTTACTTACCCCCGTACATGCTTCGGATGTGGCAGCATGGAACATTTCAAGAGAAATTGCTCGAAGTTCGCACAGCAGGCAGCAGGAAGGAATACACAGGGCCAAGCATTTACTTCAAATGCCGCCCGAGGTCGTGCCTTTATCATGGATCCGGTGACGCACGCCATGATCCAAATGTGGTTACAGGTACGTTCCTCATTTCCGATCAATTTGCTTCAGTGTTACTTGATACGGGCGCCGATAGGAGTTATGTTTCTATTGCATTTTTGCCACTATTTAATATGCCCGCTATTGACTTAAAACAACCGTATTCCGTCGAACTTGCCAACGGGAAATTAATCACCAGTCACCAACTCATTTGTAACTGCCTATAACCCTTAACGGTTACCAATTTTCTATTGACCTTTTACCCGTAGAATTGTGCAGTTTTGACATTGTTATAGGAATGGACTGGTTTTCCAACCACTGCGCTGAAGTGTTGTGTGAACAAAAGATTGTAAAGATTCCTTTGCCCCCGGACAATGTGATCATGGTACAGGGAGAGAAGTTAGTACCATGCTGAACCTCATATCCCACCTCAAGGCGTTGAAGTATATACGACAGGGATGTGACGTGTTTTTAGCTAGTGTCATGTCAGATGAACCAGCCGAAAGACTCATTGAAGACATCCCGATAGTGTGCGAATACCCAGACGTGTTCCCGGAGGAATTACCCGGATTGCCGCCCAATCGGCAAGTTGAGTTTCAGATCGACCTAATACCGGGAACAGCACCCATTGCCAACGCCCTATACTGTCTTGCACCGTCCGAGATGCAAGAAATATCGACACAATTGCAGGGGTTACTTGATCGTGGTTTTATCCGTCCTAGTTATTCTCCCTGGGGAGCCCCAGTCTTGTTTGTAAAGAAAAAGGACGGCAGCTTCCGAATGTGCATCGACTATAGAGAATTAAACAAGGTCACTATCAAGAACTGATACATTATTCCACGGATCGATGATCTTTTTGACCAGCTGCAAGGAGCCGATATTTTTATAAGATAGATCTTCGATCAGGTTACCATCAAGTGAAGGTCTAAGAGGACGATATCCCCAAGACGGCTTTTCGAACTCGTTATGGTCACTATGAGTTCTTGGTCATGCCCTTCGGACTAACCAACACACCTGCTGTGTTCATGGACCTCATGAACCGAGTGTGTAAACCATACCTCGATAATTTCGTCATCGTCTTCATTGACGATATTCTGATTTACTCCAAGAGCAAGGACAAGCACGAGTATCATTTACGTGCTATATTGGAGATACTACGGAAGGAGCAATTGTACGCTAAATTGTCTAAGTGCGACTTCTGGTTGCAAGTCGTGACCCATCTCCCAAGAACACCTCGTGGTCATGACGCGATTTGGGTAATCGTCGATCGATTGACCAAATCCGCACATTTTATTCCGATCCATACCACTTATAAAACCGACAAGTTGGCCGAGATCTACACTAACGAAATAGTAGCCAGACACGATGTCCCGGTTGCTATTATTTCAGACCGAGACAGCTACTTTACCTCGCGATATTGACAAAAGTTACAAGAAGCTTTGCGGACGTGAATTGATCTGAGCACTTCTTACCATCCCCAAACCAACGGCCAATCGGAACGTACGATCCAAACGCTAGAGGACTTGCTTCGCGCCTGTGTCCTGTACTTCGGATGAAGTTGGGACAAGCATCTTCCACTGGTAGAATTTTCCTATAACAATAGTTACCACAATAGTATCGAAGCAACCCCGTACGAGGCACTTTATGGTCGAAAGTGCCGATCACCAATTTGTTAGGCCGAAGTGGGTGACACCCAACTGACAGGATCCAGTTAGTCCAAGAAATGACTGATAAGGTCCATCAGATTCAGAATCGATTGAAAGCCGCTCAGGATCGGTAGAAGAGATGGGCTGATGTACGCAGAAAACCGCTATCGTTCGAAGTGGGTGAATGGGTATTGTTTAAGGTATCACCGTGGAAAGGCGTTATCAGATTTGGAAAGACCGGAAAGTTAGCATCGTGATACATCGAACCCTACGAGATCCTAGCAAAAGTAGGTCTCTTAGCATATCGGTTGAGCTACCAACAGAGCTTAGTGCCATTCATAATGTCTTCCAAATTTCAAACTTAAAGAAGTGCCTTTCGGGCGAAGCCACCAAGATACCATTGGAAGACATACACATTGACGATAAACTCCACTTTGTGGAAGAACCGATAGAAATAGTGGATGGCAGGGTTAAACAATTAAGGCACAACAAAATTTCACTGGTTAAAGTCCGGTGGAACTCTAAGCAAGGACCTGAATACACGTGGGAACGGAAGGATGAATTCCGTAGAAAATACCCTCACCTCTTCCCTAACTAAACAGAGTAAATTTCGGGGACGAAATCTCTTAACCAGGGGAGACTGTGATACCCATGACGAAACCAGGTACACCTTAAAGGGTCCTAAACTTTAAAGCATGCTTAAAACAATAATTGTGCGAAAACCCTAAAAACATGTGTGACTTATGTGCTATGCTAAATGATATCTGTTGTGTCTCGGAGGAATCCGAGAGCACGTCATGGTTAACATGATACGAAGAAGGGCCAACGATGCGAGGTTGGTGTCCTTATCCTGTAACAACGTGTTAAACGGGAGCTTTCTGTTTAACAGCGCACTAAACATTTGACGATGATTGTAAGGCCACTGGTAAGGCTATCTAAGATTCTGAGTTCACAAAACATCTTAGTTATGTGCCTTAGACCAGGACATAAGATTTGAAGCGATTCGGAGCTCGGGCACGCAAAATGGGGCAGCTTCCCAGTTAGGGAAACGCCTTTGTTTTGAAAGCAACAAAAGACAAACCAAACATGCAAGGAAAAGTCAATCAAGCCTAAAACACTTAAACCGCCCTAATATGAGCCTATTATGATTAAAACGTAACCATGTTCGAATTTCGAGACGGTTATGCATGGTTTTTAAAACCGAGTCTTTTAACACTAAAAACGCGAAAAAGAGTCCGTTTCGCAAATCAGGGACGCGTGTGGGACCCAAAAATGAACCAAAACGCAAAACAGAAGATAAACATCATCTTTTAGTCTCGAAAAACAAAGCACGACAAAGCAGGGGGTGGGGTAGGGGTACCCCACTTGAGACCCCCCCCCTTTATATTTCTTTTTTTTCTTCATTTTCATCAAAACCCTGCCCATAAACATCAAGAACATAGATGATCATTACTTCCATCAGGCCAAATCAAAGGTTTGCAAGTTTTAAGTTGTTTTGATGATGATTTCTTGAGAAAACATGAACTAGCTTAAGAAAACTAGTTTTAATCCATGATTTTGGATGATTTAAACATGATTCTTGGCTAATTAAGAACACATCAGGGATTCCCTGATGTTATATGGTAGCCAAGATCATGAAACTTTGGTTTTTGATACCCTAATCGACCAAAATCAAATAACAAAGTTATGAACCGAAAAACCGCGAAACAAGGCTTGATTGACATGAATTATGGCATGTTTGGATTGTAATTGATGTGTAGGTACTGATTATAGCACCCACACACTTCTGGACTCAAGAGAAATGCCTGGAATCGAAGCTTGCGCTAGGTATAACGCCCGAAACCTTAAACTAGCGTAGGTGGAATATTGTTTGGCCTATAACTTGGTCCGTCTTGCTTGGATTGAGCTGAAATCTGG
Organism: Scalesia atractyloides; assembly: GCA_947069175.1. Lineage (NCBI taxonomy): Eukaryota > Viridiplantae > Streptophyta > Magnoliopsida > Asterales > Asteraceae > Scalesia > Scalesia atractyloides. The sequence goes on from CAMTDV010000025.1 coordinate 51,637,139, forward strand.
TGTGGTGACGTAGAGTATTGATAGGAATGTCCACATAAAATTTTAGAAGTTTTGGAATTTTCTATAATTTTTGGTGAATTTTTTACTGGTCTACCGAAAGAAATTCGGAAAAAATAACAAACGGAATAAATAAATCACTAAACTTTACAGAAACACTAAGGAACATATAGAGAATGTTCTGGGAAGTTTGGGAGTCCATTGATTAAATTTTGATTCCGATTAAAATCCGTGTTTTTTGGAGTTTTCGGTAGCCGGAAATGCACTAAAGCAAAATCGGAAAAATCCCAAATTTTTGTAGGGAGCTCCTGGACATATAGGGAGTTTACTGGAATATTTTGAGAACTTTTAGACATCGGATGATAAGCGATGTAAATTATTCGGTTAAATACTGTGTTACAAATAAATTATTTAAGTTATAAAGATAACTTTATAAATTCCAAAAATATTTTTCCTTAAATCTATATATTGTTAATGATTTCTACAAAAAAATCCAGAATTTTATAAAATACTTAGACCAAATAGAAATTTCGGCTTTTAAAATAGTTTATTTTAAACTAAATTCGGCAGTTTACCGTGTAACAAACCTGCCAGAACCGGGAACTAATCAAACCCGAAATTTACTATAATTGGAAAACCGGGAGCATTCCGGGAGATTCCAGGGTCATTTGGACACTAGGGGTGTGTCCAATGCCAATTCGGGAGAACCCCCGACGGCAAAAATGGAAACTCAATTTTGAGCAACCTGGACTCCCCAAACAACCAGATAATCTCCCATCGACCTCTTGTGCTACTCATCCTCGTTGCACGCCATTCGTAATACTGCAATTGCTCGAACAAGAAGCCTATCAGACTGCTCTTGGTGAGAGGAGCAGGTGCCTCCTAAGGAGGGAATAGCATGCCCCATACAGGTGGGGAAGGCTCTCTCAACGGGCGAGAAGTGCAACCTCGCTCGTAGGTGTGAAAAGGAGAAAGGTCCTCCCTGGGTGGCGTGAGGAAACGGGCAGTGACCTGCTGTCGTGCTCCCATAGGTACTGGTATCATGTGAACAGGGGAGAGTGGTGGTGTGAAAACAGGTACAGGTGCGGGTACCCTCCGACGGGCCGTCTGTCGGAGGCTAATAGCGGGTACCTCAAAAGAACTAGGTAAAGATGGTGAGTAAGTGCTCGGGGTAGAAGTAGTATAAGGCTCAGGGGGAGTCTCTAGTGTAGATAAACGAGGTGCTACCGGCTCCCACTCCCAATGATCCGTAGCAGGAGTAGGGCTCCTAGGGATAAGTCCTACCTGAACAACTACATCTGGGTTACGACTACGCTCCAAGGAGCTAGTAGGGTGGTGAGATGGAGAACGATAGGCGCTCGAGACCTCTCCCTCGCTCCTGGTGGTTCTAGAGGGTAACTACCACAACAATAACCGGACTGATCCGGCTCGTTACTCGACGACAGAAGGGGCATAAGTGGATCCTCCTCAGGATCTCTCTTGGTACGGGAGGCAGTCTGATGACTCGAATGACGCGACATGGTACCTGCCAAGAAAGACAACATACAACACTGATTCTACTGACTGACATAACCAAAAATTAACATTCCAGAGATATACATATAAGCACCTATTGCACAAAATTTTAATTTTAAGATTTTAAAAATTATACATGGTCGTTGACGTTAGTAGACGCCCGTCCTATCTCAATGACGTTCCCAGAACTCCCAAGTATGAGCAGATAAATTATTGTGTTCCGGACCACAATAATTTATTTTCCCCACAAGGCTGTCCTGGTAATAGCCACACTACTCAGTCTCTAGAGGTTCTCATCGCGAGGAAACTAAACTTGAGATTATAACCTAATTCGATATAACCGATGGCTCTGATACCATCTTCTGTCACACCCCGATTCGCAGCGGAAGACAATTGCGGGTTGCGGCAGACACATGGTAGTTCCTCATAATTTAAAAACGTGATAACATATAAAGATGGAACATCAGTTACAACATACTTAAAGTATCATATTACAGCCCATAAGTTTAAGTGCGGTACTACAAGCCACTAAAGCTTTTATTCTGCTACTATCTGCTACGCAAACCATTCCACACACACATTCCTTATTCCTGTTTTGTTTTGTCTGAAATGCATGTTATTTTTTAAAAGGGTTAGCTAAACGAGCCAGTGAGTTTCACTGGTTTGGTTCTTTCGTAGCAAAATGTTTTTACAAGTTTAATTACAATAGTCACATATCGTAGATGGAATTATACGAGTGTACAAGTGAAACCTTGACTGTTTTAACCGTGCCGTGTCACGTTCGACACCTCAGCACGCCCAGGGCCGTGTCACGTTCGACACCTTAGCACGCCCAGGGCCGTGTCACCACATACACCTCAGCCCGCCGGGCCGTGTCACGCAGACACCCCCAGCCCACCAACTGCGTCATGTGCATTTCAACGCCCCAGTGTAGTTATACCTAACAACATAACCAAGTTTAGGACGCGTGCAGTTGCATGTTTGCCGACACACAGTCCGGTCGTAGCAACTGGGTTTGTTAGACCAATAGTACTATCCACTGCCCACGGCTTACGTTAATCACTTGTAGCGGGGATAGTTCTTGTGTTAGGTAATTCACATCATCACAAGTTTGGGGCAATTATCATGGTATATAACATGAAAATCACCCCAGAAAACAGTAAAACAATTTAAAAGTGGGGGAGTGAAACTCACAGTGAAAGTAGTAGTCCCAAACAAAGAGTGATCAATCAACTGGATCAACTTTAATGATACGCATGCAAGTAGGGACTCAAATTAGTATCTAAGTTGGTAATGGTTATAACTTGGACCTGGTTATGAATTTTCACCATGGATTGAGGCTGTAGGACGCTGGTATGATGATGGATGTCAGGGTAGTATTAATTTTCAGTTTGTCTTCTAGGCACCGTTTCGCGTGCCACCCAGAGTCAGTGGTTTGACATGTTCGGATAATGGTACGGGAATTTCATTAGTGTCAACATGTTGTTATTTCAGAAATATTAACTTTTTATTAAGGGAGTTTGGTTGTTTGGGGAGTCCAGGTGGCCCAAAATTGAGTTTCCATTTTCGCTGTCGGGGTTCTCCCGAACTGGCATTGGACACACCCCTAGTGTCCAAAGGACCCTGGAATCTCCTGGAATGCTCCCGGTGTTCCAATTATAGTAAATGTCGGGTTTGGTCAGTTCCCGGTTCCGGTAGGTTCGTTACAAGGTAAACTGCCGGATTTAGTTTAAAATAAACTGTTTTAAAACCGAAAAATCCTATTTGGTCTAAGTATATTATAAAATTCTGGAATTTTTTTATAGAAATCACTAACAATATATAGATTTAAGGAAAAATATTTTTGGAATTTATAAAGTTATCTTTATAACTTAAATAATTTATTTGTAAAACAGTATTTAACCGAATAATTTACATTGCTTATCATCCGATGTCTAAAAGTTCTCAAAATATTCCAGTAAACTCCTTATATGTCCAGGAGCTCCCTACAAAAATTTGGGATTTTTCCGATTTCGCTTTAGTGCGTTTCCGGCTACCGAAAACTCCCAAAAACGTGGATTTTTAATCCAAATCAAAATTCAAGCAATGGACTCCCAAACTTCCTAGAACATTATCTATATGTTCCTTAGTGTTTCTGTAAAGTTTGGTGATTTATTGATTCCGTTTGTTATTTTTTCCGAATTTCCTTCGCTAGAACAGTAAAAAATTCACCAAAAGTCGTAGGAAATTTCAAAACTTCTAAAATTTTACGTAGATATTCCTGTCAATAACCTACATCACCACACCAAATTTCAGCTCAACCTAAGCATCACGTACCAAGTTATAGGCCAAACAATATTCTGCCTACGCTAGTTTAAGGTTTCGGGCGTTATACCTAGCACAAGGTTTGATTCCGGGCGTTTCTCTTGAGTCCAGAAGTGTGTGGGTGCTATAATCAGTACCTACACATCAAGTACAATCCAAACATGCCATAATTCATGTCAATCAAGCCTTGTTTCATGGTTTTTTTGTTCATAACTTTGTTATTTGATTTTGGTCGATTAGGGGTCGATTAAGGTATCAAAAACCGAAGTTTCATGATCTTGGCTACCATATAACATCTGGTAATCCCTGATGTGTTCTTAATTAGCCAAGAATCATGTTTAAATCATCCAAAATCATGGATTAAAACTAGTGTTCTTAAGCTAGTTCATGTTTTCTCAAGAAATCATCATAAAAACCACTTAAAACTTGCAAATTACCTTTGATTTGGCTTGATGGAAGTGATGATAAGCTGAGTTCTTGATGTTTATGAGCAGGGTTTTGATGAAAATGATGAAAAAAAAGAAATATAAAAGGGGGGGCGGTCGCAAGTGGGGTACTCCTACCCCACCCCCTGCTTTGTCGTGCGTCGTTTTTCGAGACTAAAAGATGATGTTTATCTTCGGTTTTGCGTTTAGGTTCGTGTTCGGGTCCCACAAGCGTCCCTGAAACGGACTCCTTTTTTCGTGTTTTTAGTGTTAAAAGACTCGGTTTTAAAAACCATGCATAACCGTCTCGAAATCCGAACACGATTACGTTTTAATCATAATAGACTCGTATTAGGGTGGTTTAAGTGTTTTTAGGCTTGATTGACTGTTCCTTGCATGTTTGGTTTGTCATTCGTTGCTTTGAAAACAAAGGGGTTTCCCTAACTGGGAAGCTGCCTCATTTTGCGTGCCCGAGCTCCGATTTGCTTCAAATCTTATGTCATGATCTAAGGCACATAACTAAGATGTTTCGTGAACTCATAATCTTAAATAGCCCAACCAATGGCCTAACAATCATCGTCAAATGTTTAGTGCGCTGTTAAACGGAAAGCTCCCGTTTAACACGTTGTTACAGGCTAAGGACACCAACCTCGCATCGTTGGCCCTTATTAGTGTCATGTTAGCCATGACGTGCTCTCGGATTCCTCCGAGACACAACAGATATCGTTTAGCATAGCACATAAGTCACACATGTTTTTAGGGTTTCGCACAATTATTGTTTTAAGCATGCTTTAAAGTTTAGGACCCTTAAAGGTGTACATGGTTTCGTCATGGGTATCACATTACATCATCTAGAAAACTGAAGAAATTATTGAATACTCATTGAATGGGGGCAGATTTGGGAAAGGGGGTGAAAAAGCAGGGAAACAAGGAACGTTTGTGAGAAGCGTCTTAAAAAATTGTGTGAAAATTACATTTTAGTACATGGGAAATGCTTTATATAGATGTTGGATTTCCTAAGTTAAAATGGGTGGAAGTAATGTATATATCTATAAATATAGTTTTTGGACAACGGGAAAGTCGTTACATAAATATATAGATCGACGAAATAACATATGTTAACGGTTACTACGATGAACTCTAATAATAATGTATTTTTAGACATTGGAAATATATATATATATTTTCAACACTCCTAATTTCCGGAAGGTATAAAATGAATAGCCACTAAGTGTAAATATATAAGTATATGAGTACACAAATACGTATAAATACGACATGAATACCGGTAATAAAATATACAAGTAAAGTATATACATGGTATATGAATACGTATGAATACACAAGTACACTTTATGAGATGTATACACACAAGAGAATTTATTACATGTACGCTTAACCCCGTTCAACGTTAAAAATATCTATTTTTAACGAATATATATCTATGAACAACTATATACTCAAAGGAAGAAATACATATACTAAGGAACAAATATATACTCAATGGAAGAAATGCATATACAAAAGAATAAATGCATGCGCAAAGGAACAATTGTATATACAAAGGAACAAATATATATATATAAAAGGACGAATTGCATGTGCAAAGGAACAATTGCATATACAAAGGAACAAATACATACACAAAGGGACAAAACGTACATATACGAGTGAACAAGGTTCACCATACTTGAAATATACATTGGAAGAATATATGACTCATAACAACAAACTTATAACGTGCGCGACACGGAGACGCTTATGAGCTATGCCTACTTACGCCGTGTAGATCACGGAGAGTCAAATGAGCTAGGGCCACTCTCACTTGTGCAAGGCACAAAGACTCAAATGCGCTAGGCCCACCCTCACTTATGCAAGCACAAAAACTCTCATGGGCTAGGCACACTTATGATCGTGCGAGGCACGAAGACTCACGAAGGGCGAGGCTCGTTCGTACACATGATGAATACAATATATATATATATATATATATATATATATAAATGAACGTACGAAACAATCTAAAATACACAAGGGTTCCAAATTCATAATAATCACAATAACATTCAAGATGAGCAACATGCTCACTTTTAGCATAAACCCAAGTGTCTAATGAGTTAGATCACTTGTAGGTTATTACGCGTCATCAGATATCCTTTTTGCTAGCACACTTTGGACGCAAACTTGTAAGTTCATGTCCCCCTTTTCTTTTAAATGTTTTTTATAGTTTATAACTCTCGGGGGGAAATACATGTTTTCGATGGTAAGGTTTAGCTATGGAATAAAATATTAGATCATGTGAGACAAGGGTATCTCTTAAGCGCTAATAATCTTTTATAAGATCTTTGGAACAAGAGTGGTAGATCTATCGTGCGTAGGCGAGCCCCACTCATGGGTCCTTGTGTAGCCGCATGTAGTGCTTTTGTTGTCCCAGCCGGGTGGACCGAATTGAAATCATCAAGGGTTGAAGGCTTTCTATGTCGTCACACATATTAATGTCCTTGCAAGACATTAATGATCATCAAGTTCATTGACGCTTTACATACCACATTTTCGCACAACGATATTTCAAATGTGTTTATGATCATTTGAATAGCATTTAAAACGCATGAAGTCGCCAACTTTTGTTCATGTTTTTAAACTTACATGTATTTTAGGAAATTGAATGGATCTTTGCGTAGTCGGTTCTCAAGAAGCTTTTGGGTTATCTTGTTAATGATTTCATCCTTTTGAAAGGGCTTGGTCCATATATCTCATCTTCAATGAGATAGAGGATGCAAAGTCTTTGCATTTTAAACTATGTTGAACTACTCTTTTGCAAAACTTGAAACTTATGTTGTCCTGTACTTTGAACAACTTATGATGTGTAACTTTAATTATGTAATGGATGAACATCGTGTTTGTTTTAATCATATAGTTGTTTACTTATATCGTATGCGATGAAAACTAATCAAGTTCACAACGCGCGCTTCTGCTATCGACCGGGTGTGACAACAGTAACCCAGTGTGGTCTAGCCAGTGTTGCTTGGCAACAGCCCCCATACCAGCGGGGCAACGCCATAGCCAACAGTAACCCAGTGTGGTCTAGCCAGCATTGCTTGGCAACTGCCGTCCCACACCCATGATCTAATAATGTTTGTACTAATGATTTATGAGTAAACTGCAGTTTTATCCCTGGGTTTAGATGTGATTGACAACCTTACCCCTAAAAAGAAAATTTTATTGTCTGACCCACCCCCCCCCCCCAACGATGTCTATTTCCCTCAACATTACCCCCTCCGTCTATTCAACGTTAGTCTGACTGTTTAAAAGAGATGAAATGACTATTATACCCTCAATCCATGTACTTCCTCAAGACATATAACCCTAGATCCCATTTATTGATCCTAAATTTGATCTTCAATCGCTCCCAGCTCCTTGTGTCATCAATGTCAAATGAAAAATGTCTGGTTCTTCTTCCAACCTGTATCGATCGAAAGGTAGAATGGTGAATACCGAACCCTCAGACATCATCTATCCTTGTGGTGGCCAAACTTTTTACAAGTAGTAGGAATCGAAGGAAAATCCTAGAAGATGGTATCTGCGATGTGTAAGTGATTTCTGAGTTACGCATATTGAATGTAGTTGTTTAAAATTACTGAGTTGTTATGTTGTTATTGATGTCCGATTTTAAATTGGAGGATGTGGATTCCTTAGATGGGCTGATGTTGGTGAAGAACAGGGATGTGCAATTTGTCGCGAGGTAATGCCTGTTTTAATTCAATGTATCAAAGATAAGGATGAGTTGGCTAAGTGAAAAGATAAATTGGCTAAGTGAAAAGACAAATTGGCTCAGTACAAGAATGAGGATGTGTTCAAATGGAAGCTGTACTTATGGATCTGTTGGGTCTTGATTGTGCTTGTTTATTTGCTTAAGTAGTTAAATGTAGACATATTGTATTAATATTTGTATTTTCTACTAGTTGTAATTGACTTTCCAGTTATTGCAATGCTAAATGTTCCCTTTTCAAGTTCTTACTGTTTGTTTTAATGTTAACCCTGAAGCTATTGCTGAGAATGAGAATGAAAAGGATGAAGATGTAGTTACAGCTGAAGAACCTGTAGTTACAGCTGAAGAACCTATAGTTACAGCTGAAGAACCTATAGTTACAGCTAAAGAACCTGAAATTTAACCCTGAATCTTTTGCTGAGAATGAGAATGAAAAGGATGAAGATGTAGTTACAGCTCAAGAACCTGTAGTTACAACTGAAGAACGTGTAGTTACAGCTGAAGAACCTATAGTTCCAGCTGAAGAACCTGAAAGTTAGGTATACTTTGAGGATCAAGACTTTGAGGTGATTAGACCTTATTTGGAGGAACAAACAGAGAATGAAGTGACACTTGTAGATCCGACAAAAGACTATAACCCTGAAGTGCTGGAACATGCATGGGATTACAGTTTTGAGGATGAAGAGGAGGATTGGTACCATAATCCATATGAAGGGAAGCATGGTTCTGATTCGGATTGGTCTTGTTTGGATGATTGTCATTGGAAATAGGCTACAAACCATCATCTAAATTTGGGATGTTGTATTTTGGACCACTAAATGTGTGCTGTGTTGTGGAATCTGTACTAAATTTTGCAATGTAATCGAATTACTTTCTGTCAAACTTATGTTTGCATATGATACAAGCTAAAATGAACACAACTATGAAAATACTGAAATGCAGCATATACAAAACAACCAGGCATTGTCATCACAATAGAATATAGTAACAAACATAGTCATAACTAGAGAAATGAAAACAAACATTGTCTGTAACAAAGTTGACAAACATCCATACACGTAGAGATAGTAGAAACCATAAAACATCCATCACGCTAACACTGAATGACAGTAACATCTAATCATGAAGATTGTGAATTGGGGCACCTTGAGTGGTAGTATACGATTCTTGTGAAGCAGCAGATTGATCACCCCCTTGTCCTTTGCAGCTCCTCATGTTGTGTCCCAGGTTTCCACATTTACCACACTTGGTGGTGGTGCCCTTTCTGGTCATTTTACCTCCTTTGTCAAACTCCTTCTCAAGGTCTTTTTCCCCAAATGCCTTCTTTCGCTTCTTCTTTGGCCTTCCAACCTAAAAATACAATAATAAATTAATACATTTCCTGGAGCAAAGTTACAAAAGGCCACATCTGTAGGACCGTTGTACGGATCGTTCGGGCACTAATCTGACAAACCTAAGTAAACGTGCGGAATCCGTTTGCTTAGGCGACATTGGATACACTCATTTGTTTCTATTTAATCACCGTTTCATTAATATTCAACGTTACAGATCCTGGAAACACTTGGACAGAGCTTCACCTCTGTCGTGACAAAATCTCTGAAGTTACAAATGAAACATCAAAGCTCCTATTTATACTAACACAAGTTCGCTGGTGGGAGTGCAAGTTCGGGCGAACTTGCTTAGTCAAGTTCGGCCGAACTTGACTACAACACTAGCATTTCAAGCGAACTTGTCCCTAAATATACATAAACTTTGATATTTCGTTCCTAAATACTGACTCGATATTATACGATGATGTAGGCAACAGACATATGCATCAACAGACTCCCCCTTGGATGTCATCATTCTTCATTTAAGTTCCTGAGTCTTTAATGTTCTCTTGATCTTTATATCTTGAATAACTTTAACATCCATGCTCCCCCTTGCTTTGAGCTTTCTGATATCTTTAATCAACGTGTTTATCTAGCTCCCCCTCAAATGATACTATGAATCTCTAAGATTTGACGATTAAGAACAATCACACGTATCCACACACAAACAGTTTCTTAACAGTCTCGTTGGTTCGGCTCACATTCAACATTATTAGGTTTCCATGGAAGATTTTGAAAGACAATCTTTTTGGATATTTAATATTTAATGCAAAAATGTAAACAAACTAAAATGTAATATTTACAGTTTATATTTTTGTGAGAAAACGTGCTAGAGGATCATATCAGTTTTTGAGACATACCCCCAGTACCGTTGACCTTTTAATGACTTTAAGTTTTAAACTTGTTTACCTAGATTGTCGATATGTTTATCCACCTAAAGTTTAACACATTTCTCAATTGTTCCAAGATATGTTAGGGTAAGAATTATGAAACTTGACTTATCTGAGGTTCCCACTTCTTGAATATACTCCCGTATCAAAATTCCCTAGATTTCATCTTACAGGTGAATATAGTGTAATTGATATCTGTATCAGGGTAATGTGATGCCTTGAGAGCTCAGGTTAGTACTACCGTACAGACAAAGAGATGAAGGCTCGACTTTAAGGTGTGTTCCATTTAAGGAATCTTTTCAGCACTGCAAATGATTAGATCTTTTGATACTTTTCAATATTGCAAGCAGTTTGGGGTTTATAGTGAAAATATTATAGAAGTTCTAGGCCATTGCTTCCGCAAAATCAGAAGAACTTGTATAATACCCCAGATATCAACTATCTATAAAGACCTCGTATCTCAGAATCAGGCAATCTTTCAAACGAAATTTTGGAGTACTAAGTCCATATATCCAAGATGTGTTAATCCACAAAATTAAGCAGTTGTAAAATTTAGTTTATATCTCGAAAACAGTTTACTGAACATGTTAAGCCTATCGACACATCCACAGTAAGACTCGTTTATCATTTCCTTTACAAATATTTATCGTATAGTGATAGTCCACTGATGTACTATCATTTTCTTTTTGTGCACAAGTAATCTCATTTTTCATTTTTTAATGTTTTTTTATATTTTAAGATTTTCTATTGTTTTTGGCTTTTTCAATCATTTTATCTATCCGGTGTTTTTCAATTTTACAAGAATTTTTTACAATTTTTAAAATTTTTTCTCCCCCTAAAATTGAAAACATCTTATTAAAATCAAAAACAAGAATCTTCCATTTTAACCATTTAACGACCTTTTACGAATGTGAACGCAAGATTACCATTTTGTTTGTGTGGAATATCACTCATGTCTCTTGTCTCTCTGCATGAACAACCACTGCTTCCCAAATGACGTTTGGCTTGAAGCTTGGTTATCCTGCACATTCAAACAAACTTTAATTAGTTTTGAATTGGAACCCAATCCATTCTGGATTTAGGTTTTCCAAAATCATTAACATCTGAAGTAAACAAACATTCACACTCTTTTTGATATTCAAACAGTTTGATAGAAACTTTATTGAAAATTGTACTTTCTTTGATTTTTTAACTGTTTGAATTATCAAATTTTTCTCCACTGCTCTCTCTTTTATCCTCAATTTGTATCTGTGAATTCGTTTTACTTAACTGTGAGTAAAATGATTCATTAGAACTTTTATCTGATTTTTAGATGTATCCGAGGACAAAATCTTTTCCAAATACTCTCAACTTTTTTCTCTTTTCTCAATTTGTCTTTTTGCCCTTGTGATAACTTGACTTTTTGTTCTTTGGGCTTCTCTACAGTTTTCCCATTTTTCTTCTCCTCTGGTCTTTTCTCCCCCTGAGATTTAACCGATCTTCTTTTCAGATTAGTCGGACAATTCCTGGAAATATGACCTTTGATTTGACATTTATAGCATCTTCTCGTATCAAATCTCTTTTTCAGGCAGTTAACAGCAATGTGTCCACCAAATCCACAGTTGTAACACACTCTGTTATCGTACCAATCTCTCCATTCAGACCAAACACCCAAATTAGCATATTGATTTGACATGCATTAGTTATCTTTCCTGCTTCTTCTATAAAATTGATTTGACTTTGAAGCACTGTGATCCGACCTGCACCACTTATTCTCAAATTATTGTGAGTTTTTATAATGATTGGATGACCGTACCGATGAGCTTTTATTTTTGTTTTGAAAATTTTTAGAATTTTGTTTTTCATGTTATTTTTGTTCTCCATTCTGCTTAGAAGGTTTTTGCATTGAGCATTCACCTTTTTCAGCAGATTGTAAAACTGTCTCTTGAAATTTTCTTTTAGTTTCAAAAATATTTCCTTTTTATCATTTTTATCATCGGTATTATCATCACAATCCTTAATTATGAAATCGTCATAATTTGTGACATTGTCACTTATTGGAATTTCCTTTTTATTCTTATTGAACGGTTTAGGACATATATGATCTAACATTACAGATGAAGTCACAAAACCTTTCAACTGTTTTTCTAAATCATCAATTTTATTTTTTGTGATCTCAACATCTTGTTCAAGTTTTCTAATTTTTTCAAGATGCGAGTTTATTATATTTTGTTTTTCAATAACATTTTTATTCAAAACAGATTTATCATTTTCTAAATTTTTTATATTATTTTGACAATTCTTTTCATTTTCTTTTAACTTTTTATTTTCTAATGACAAACATTCCAAATCTTTCAAAAGTTTAACATTAATAGATTTGAATTTTTGACAATTTAAGCACACAGATTCAGTACACTTGTGTGAAAGGTTTTTCGACCTCCACAATTTGTACCTTTACCACTTCTTTATCAACAATTTTTACCTCTGACTTTACCTTCTTGCTTTTAATCATCTCAGCACGCTCCAGATATTTAGCACGTAGAGCATTCCATAGCTTTTGTGCCGTATCACATTATGGTAGCAGATTCAAGATATTTCCTTTCACCGACTCCTGTATCAGATTAATCATTTTCTTTTCAGCAAAATAATCATCTTTTTGTTAGGTTGAATATTTGCACTTATCCGAAATTTGCTGATTTTCATCTCTAGGAATGACATATCCTGTCTCAATCACGACCCAACTACGGAAATGCGTAGCTTTGACCAAACTCTCAAATTTTCCTTTCCAAAAATCATATGAATCTATATTCATCAACATAGGAGGCTTCATGGACTCCATTTCGTTTTCCAAACTAATATGTCGTTCAAAACACTTGAAAATGATTAGCAAACAGACAACTTTTAGAAAAAATTGACTTTTTAACCGACAATATCAACGTATAGGTTTGCTAAAAACGTTTAAAATTTTTCGGAAAACTGTTTTTACCAGATTAGAGCTTTAAACTCGTCTTGTCAATACGAATCTAACGATATATAATGTCCGAGACGTTTTTCGGAATTTTCATGCCTTTTTGACGTAAAACATATTTTCATTAGACCTAGAAGTTTTACCTTTTTCGAAAATGAAATTTTCAAAAATCTTTTCATACTTTGGTTTAACTTCTGGTTTTGATTCATTTCGTTTCAAAATCTTAACAGGTTTTGCAAACACTGGTTGCTTTGGTTTAACAACATTTGAATCTTCTTTTCTTCGAAGATAAGCCGATTTTGATTTTGGACATTGTCGTGCCATATGAACAATTTCATTGCACTTGAAACATGTCCGATTATCAAGTGGATGTCATTTAATAGGTGGTTTAACCCTACTTGAAGTTTTGACACCACTTGTAACCTTGGCTTTATCTCGAATTTCTTTCTCCTTCTTGAACTCATCATTTGACTGTTTACCAATCAAATTCTCCTCATGAACTGTACTCGTCCCATTTACAAAATTCATGTTTTTGTTTTTATATTCATGAAATGGTGACGATTTCTTTACAGATTTCATCAGTTTCTTCTTCTAAACCCAACCCCGCTCTCTGGTTTTCAAGATGATCACCACCGTTCCTTCGGTAGTTGTTTCCAATTCCTCTGATGTGACTTCCACGAGTTTAAAGAATTTATCAAGCAATTCTTCCTTCACATTCTGAATCGGGAAGCTATCATCAATGTATAGTCTATCCGAATCCTTAATTTTGTACATTACAATGTTAGGATCGTCACTTAGACCATCCTCTGACGACTTATCGTCATTTTCAGATTGTGAATCAGAATTCTTTGAACTCGATTGGCGCTTTTGAAGCTACCATCATCAGAATCACTTAGAACATTTTCAACCACTTTGTTAACCACAACATTGTTATCATCATCAGATTTAGCATAGACTATATCAATGTTCTCTGGCAACTCGTCTTTCTTTTCAGAAAGTAATTCAACATTGAGTGCCTTGTCCATCCCATCTACAGATTTAACAGAGTATTTCTCACAAAGGGGTGGAGGAACATTGCTATATTCTTTGTCCGCTTTCTTTTTAGGTTTTTCTTCCGTTAAGATTGTTGGAATAATGTGATCGATAACATACGCGTTGGTGGTATAACTTCTTAACAATTGTCGAACTCTTTCGGTTTCAATTGTCATGTCTTGAAGTTGTTGTTTGATTTCAGCAATGGTGTTAATATAGGTGTTAATTGCTCTTTGTTTATCCATTACTGTACCACTCAACATTCTTATATTATCATGTTGTTCGATGTTATTTCTATCGAGTCTGCCATAATCATTTTTCATTTTGTCATACGCTTCTTTCATTGTGCGATAATCATATTTTAACAAATCATTATGCACATTGTTTTCAACGATGATCTTTGATTTTTCGGCACATTCGACACAAGGTCCAGTACATTTTGTACAAGGTTTCTCAACCTCAACAACTTGTAGTCTGACAACTTCTTTCTCGACAACCTTTACCTCTGGACCTACCTTGGTTAGATTCGCCATCAAAGCTTTATCTGCCATGTCCTTGAGTTTTCGGCATTAACTTCTTTGGTAACATTGATGATCTCTACATCAATCTTTTTCTCCTCAACCACTTGTTCTTTCGAGCTTCCATCAAAGTGACCTGCAAAACTATTACAAGAATTAGAAGATAAAATTCCTTATCTCTGCATATGGATATATTCCTCTTCTTCCTGCTGTTGATGCAAGTATTGTTCCAGAATAGCTTGTTCGAAAGCTACTGCTTCTGCTGCTGCCGCTGCTTCAGCTGCCGCCACTACTTCATCTGCAAAATTATCTTCGACTATCTCCGCCATCAAAGCATCTCCGGTCTTTTTCCCATGTAAGATTCCAATCAAAATCGTCATCTTCTATGGATGCAACCATGGCTTTCTCCGTGGTACTACTATTTGGCTTTTCTTGGATCTCAACTTGAGTTTTCTTCGGGAACGGTTTATATTGAAGTGCTCTCTTGTAATATTCAATCCCTCCTCCGAAAGGACTTTGATTTCCGGTTGCCTCGGTGTTCTTACACTCTCTTTTAAAATGTCCCTTCTGTCGGCATTTAAAGCATGTGACTTTGGATTTGTCAAAACCCAATTTGTTGCTGGAGTTTCCTATGTCACGGCCTGCGAGTGCAACGAACTTTGTCACTCTCCTGATGATCGAAGCTAATGACCATTTGATGTCCATTAGTTCGAGCTCTTCCTCGTCTACCTGGTCATAATCTTCTGCGGTCATCTTGGGATTTCCGATTTTACCGGCAACAAGACCCTCATAAGACTCTAAGACGGTAGCAAGTAGTGACATATGTTGTTTTGCAACTTGTTCTGTAACAACATTGTTCAAATTTACTGTGATATTGCATTTGTAAACATTCAGATCAGAACTTTGTTGTTGGTTCTGGTTCGCTTGACTTTGATACGTTGAATTTGAACCAGTGCCCGAGTAAAAACTTGTGGACTTTGGTCATACTGAGGCTGTGAATGGTTCTGATTCTGTGGAGAAGCATTCATGTTTGCACTAAAAGCAGTTCCAATTTTTGGACTCGAAATGTTATCTTGCATTCCGGTTTTGTAGTACAAACCGATGTCTTGAACAACATTAGCATTCTTTGACTTCGCTATCTTCAGAAGCTCCATTTCGTGGCCTTTGAGTTTATCGATAAAGGTTGACAACTTGACGAATTCCCACTTATCACTATTCTTCAGAACCATCAAATAAGTTGACCATTCACCCTCTGGTAGTGCGTCAGCAAGTTTGTCGATATATTCTTGTTCCGTCTTCTCAAGACTGTGTCTTCGCATTTGCACTTTAAGATGACAAAAACGCTCAATCATTTGCTTAATGGTCTCAGTTTTTAAGCATGCTGAAGATATCGAACTCTTTCAGAATAAGACCTTTCTTGCTTTTTATCATTTCAACACTGCCTTGGTATTTCTTCTGTAACGACAACCAAAGCTCTCTTGCTGTAGTATACTCTTGTAACAGAATCAAAATATCTTCTTTGACTGACTGTTGAATGAGACTAATCATCTTTTTCTCGGTGATATATTCATCTTTCTGAACTGTCGAGTAGTTGTACTTCTCAAGAACTTGATGATGCTCGTCTACCGGAATAGTGTAGCCTCTTTCGATTGATACCCAGCCAGCGAAGTGCATGGCTTGAACCCAGTAGGTAAATTTCTCTTTCCATGCTTCGTATTCATCCATGCTCATCAGCTTGGGCGGTTTGACGGTCGTTCCCATTTCACTATCAAGATTGACTTGATTAACCACGTTGGCATTTGACGAACTAGCTCCGAACATATAAGCTTTTAATTGATCTTCCATTGTGAATCACGAAATGTGTACGCTGAAAAACTTTCAAAAACTTTGAAAATGATTAGTCCTACTACAAGTTCGGCCGAACTTGTAGTGACAAATGAAGAATTCTATGATTTTCTAACAAGTTCGGTCGAACTTGTTAGATCAACTTTGAAAAATTTCTTTTCAAGAGAACTTATGACAAAATTCAATCATAGAATTTCGAGCGAACTTGTTAAATTTTTTTGATGAATCACAAGTAAGTTCGGGCGAACTTACATAAGAATTTCCTTGATTTTACTCAAGTTTGGTCGAACTTGGTGTAAAATCAATGAAAAATTTGTATGTTCGAGCGAACTTATCTAGAATTCCTTCAAAAATATTGGTATCAGAGCTATGGTTATCACCTACGCTCATGAATTTGGACATTTATGGACATTAGGATGGGTTTTGGACGTAAATCATGAAATAAGCCTACAATCAACGGACAAAATCCAAAATTGAACGGATAAGATTGTTAGAAAACCAATTTCGACCAGATCTATGGTGAAATCATCTCGAATTCGAAGAAATAAGGATTTTGGATCAAAAAATGTGAAAAATGGTTGATTTGGGAGACCAAGTTCGCCCGAACTTATCAAAGTTTTTTCATGAATTTTCATCAAGTTCGCCCGAACTTGTCTGAAACCGACTAAGTTCGACCGAACTTGTCACATAGTGACCAAGTTTGCCCGAACTTGTCACTCAAGTTCACCCGAACTTACCAGGGAGCCTAAAAAGGCAATAAAAAAAAATTATTGCTCGGTTTGATGAGACGGGTGTCCAGGAATAATTTGGTGATAGAAATTTTTTCGAAATTTTAACGTCGGATACTGACTGTTCGGAGACACCGTCAGAGGCCTTAGAGAGAGGCTGAGATGGTGAGGTTAGAGATGGTTGAAGATGAGAGGGTAGTCATTGATTCCAAAGCAATTTGGTGATCATTAGGTTGAAGACTACCGATGGGCCTAAAGTTAAATTCCGCATTTGATAAAAACTGCAAATTCCGGATTTGAGGGGGAATTTCAGTGAAAATTCCAGAAAAGTCAAAATCTGCAAAAATGAGGGGGAATAAAAAATTTTCAATATTTGAAGATTCCAACATTTTTGAAATTTGTGACTACTGCAACAGTATCCGGGTGGTTACCGATTGTAGATTTTCGGGAAATGCATAGAATTGAGATTCATTGAGATTTTGTGATCATAGGAAGTTCCGATTTATCAGATCATGATACAGATTGATGCTTAAGGGTTAGAGTCCTGATCTCCGGTTAAGGAACAGTTAGCTGGATTAGCAGTCGTTAGTACCGATGAAGGAACTGATGACGTTGAAAACGTTCAGATGATCTTAGGATTAATGACTAGCTCCGAAGACGGATGGTTTCAAAAATTACCAAGGAGATCTGAAGTTATCCCAGATACGCTAACTGATGATAGCCTTTGGTGGCCATTATTTTTAGTCTTCAAGCAGATGAATCATTCTTTTCTTTGGACTAACTGCCATTGGATGATGATGTTTGGTGATTAAGTGGCGCTGGTCTACCGGAGATTGCTATATATCTGGCATTATGACTGAAGAGGAAGAATGTGATTTTGGTCACGGACGCATGAATCTCAGATTCGATGCATTACCAGATTATCTGTTTCCGATGAAGATTTGCTGATTGAAAAAGATTACCGATTTGCTGATATGGAGTGATTACGGAAATCGGGATTTCAGATTATTGCGGGTAAACATTGATTTGAAGTTTACCAGTGTGGTAATTCGAAGTTTCTATCATTTGCCGGTTGAGTCTTGAAGATCGGAAGATCGAGCATAGGAGATATGTGCTAAACTGAACGCGGATGTGGTTAAAGTTGAAATGGAGAAGCTGCTTGATGAGTTTCAAATTGGTGTCTATTCAAGATAATCTGTCGGTCAAGCAAATCAGAGGAGGTTGGAAACTGCGCAACAAATATCTGAACTGGGGATTTCAGGGGGAATTAGATGTTGATAATGCAAACCCAAATCATCAATTAAGGGGGAATTTGTTGACACGTTTCGACGACATCGGCAGATACCTTGATTGTAGTTGCAGAATATTCAAACACGACTCACGTTTGAAGACCAAGATTCGACAGTAACGAACAAGGGGGAATCTGTTGGTGCACTTTGTGTTCGTCACTTGTCGAATAGGCTAGATAGAGCGTGTGTTGAATATTGTATAGGTTAGAATTGAACACACGACCGAAATAGTGTTGAGATGGTCAAGTTCGCCCGAACTTGTCCTATGTAGGACAAGTTCGCTCGAACTTAACATGAGTAGATCAAGTTCGCTCGAACTTGTCCTACATAGGACAAGTTCTCCCGAACTTGAGGTATGGCCTATTTTGGAGCGAACTTGATGTTTCCCTATAAATAGGTGGCGTGTGTTCATTTGTCATTTAAGTTTTTGGCATCCCTACGGGGAGATGCTGCCGGATTCTCTCCAGTAACTCCGGCAGCTGGACTAAGTTTTTGGCATCCCTACGTTTGAGAGGTTGCCTGATTCTGAGATACGAGGTCTTTATATATAGTTGATATCTGGGGTATTATACAAGTTCTTTTGATTTTGTGGAAGTAATAGCCAAGAACTTGTATAATACTTTCGCAATAAACCCTTAAGCTGCATGCAATCTTGAAAAGTATCGAAAGATCTAATCATTTGCAGTGCTGAAAAGATTCCTTAAATGGAACACACCTTAAGTCGAGCCTTCATCTATCTGTCTGTACGGTAGTACTAACCTGAGTTCTCAAGGTATCGCATTATCAAGATACAGATATCAGTTACGTTATATTCCTGTAAGATGAAATCTAGGGAATCTTGATGTTGGAGTATATTCAAGAAGTGGGAACTGCAGATTTGTCAAGTTTCATAAATCTAATCTTAACATATCTTGAAACAGTTGAGAAAGGTGGTAAAGTTTAAGTGGACAAAGATATCGACAATCTAGGTAAACGAATTTAAAACTTAATGTCTTATAAAGGTCAACGGTACTGGTGATATGTCTCATACAACTGATATGATCCTTTTGACACGAATTCACAAAAATATGTCTGTAAATATGTTTGTACATAGTTTACTTTGTTCTGTACATAGTTTATTAGCTTTATAGATTAAAACCAAAAATATTTTCAGTGTGTTTTAGCATAAACTTACAAAAATACAAAAAGATTTTGTTTCTACATTGTTTTCAGCAAACCAATGTTGGAGAACGGGTCTTCGAAGTCTGGTAAGGTGCTAGAACTGGTGGGAATCTCATTGACAACGGGCTGGGAGTTAATCTGTAAAATCTTAAAAGCCAAAATGATGAAAAGTTCATTAATTTGAAACTTAGATTTTGAAAATATCAACAGTTTGTTCGTAACGGGTCAAACCGGGGTCATTAACTTGGACTCGGCAGACAAATCGGTTAACAAGGGTCATTAACTTGGACTTGATCAACTGAGTGGATTTTCATAACTGGTAAAAGTTGGAAAGTTTAGGGGTTAAAATTGCAAAATTTGAAAAAAAGTTCTAATTTGTGTTTGGCAAGTTCAGCCGAACTTGCTAAACTGAATCAAGTTTAACAATTAAGCAAGTTCGACCGAACTTGCAGTGATGGCTGTTAGTTGAAAAACTTAAGTTCGCCCGGACTTCTAGTGGGCTCATAACTTGGGCTTTGCAAGTTCGTCCGAACTTGCCTAGGCATAAATACGTAGCAAGTTCGGCCGAACTCATTATCTGATAACAAAGCTATCTCTGAGCGTGAGCGTTTGAGCGATTTGAGAGAAATTGTCAAAATCATGTCATTACTCTGCTTAAATTCGAATTGATCCTGGTGATTTGCATACCACTATTAATGGAAGAGGTGAGAGTTTGTGATTTAAGCCGTAAATTGGATGTTAATTGATCATATAAGATCCAAAAAGTAAAAAATTGATAAATCTAGGATAAATTGGACAAAATTGAACATTAAATCTTGATCTAAGACATTAATCGACCATGGATTCATGACAAATTTGATTATAATGATTATGATAGGTTTAAGCAGGTTGTTGTTTGAAGGAGATGACAAGTTCGGCCGAACTTGTTATCAAGTTCGACCGAACTTGCTTATCAAATTACTTAATAAAACGTTGTCAAAATGCTAGTTCGACCGAACTTCAGTGGATTTGAATCTGAAAATTATCTAAGAAGTTCGACCGAACTTAGTGATAAAAAATTGAATCATATGGATCATAAGTTCGCCCGAACTTATGTTGAAGAGTGTGAACGTGTTAGATAAGCATGTTCGTGCGAACTTGGCAAAACCAGAATGTTATAACACACATCAAGTTCGCCCGAACTTGATGAAAATGTTGAAAAATTTTGTAACTTTTTCTTGTAAAGCGTACTAATTGTTTTGCGTCGTTTCTCAGGTTCAAGAACCAGCAAGGGTAATTTCTATGGATTTTTCCAAGTTCCATAATACTTGCATCACGCTCGACAAAATGATATGTCCATCACTGAAGGATTACGACAGTATTCTGAAGTTTCTTTAGGAGTGTCCTATTCATAGAGCAATCACGGAGCGCACAGTGTCGTATAGATCTCATATATACCATTTCTGGATGAACGCAGAGCCCAGCGATGATAAGAAGTCTATTATCTCATCTGTTCAAGTCGAGAACGAAGTTAAAGAGATTATTGTTACAGAGGAAGATATTCGCAGGATCTTACAGTTCAACGATAACAAAGACGATCCGATTTTCTTGGACGAAAAGATGGTGAGAGGCTGTTTCTACAGGATGGGTTATAAGGGGAGTGTTAATAAGCCGACACTGAAGAAAGGGGAAGTACCTAACCCCTACAAGCTCTTGATGCATGCAATTATACACACTTTCAGTCACCGCAAAGCAGGCCTAGACGATGTTCAGGATTACATGGCCTGTATGGCAACGTCACTGATTTTGAAGAAGCCATTCAACTACTCAAAGCTTGTGTTTACACATATGTCGAGAAATATGGATGATTCGAGATTGTGCTTATATCCGAGGTTTGTTCAGATGCTAATCGATGAGAAGTACACAAATATTGCACGAGATCCAAATGATGTTCTGTATCTCAGTCATCTTGATGATACAATTGTGAAGAAGTTGTTAAAGTTTCAAAAGCAAGCATCAGTACCGGTTGCTAAACCAGTATTTGGAGCTATCAAAGATTCAAACTATATTGAGCCGTCAGACAAAAAATGGAGGAAAGACGGTAGTGGTGATGAGAAAGAGCTGAATGATGAGAAAGAATGGTTTAAAGGTTTCAAACCAAAAGCTCGCAGTGATTGGTTCCTTAAGGCTGAAGTTGAAAAGCTTAAGAAGAAGCGAGCTGCAAAGAAAGTCGATACGATGCTCATAGATGAAGATGAACCAGAGAATGTTCAAGCTGAAGCTGGTTCTAGTGCAGCGGTAGTTGTTGAGAGTCAGGAAACAGTTAAAATGACTCAGGAAGATGATGTGATATCAGCTACTTCAGAGAATGATGATTCTGATGATTTTCTTGAAGGAATTACTAAGAGAACAATAACAGAGACTGAGTTAGAAAGAGCCAAAAGGACTGATGCTAATTTCGATCCAAATCTTGAAAAGGAGTCTGATGAAGAAAGACCCAAGAAAAAGACTAAATGTGTGAAGTCTGCTACTATGTCATCGACAAAGACAACAGGGTCTCCTCAGACAAAGGGTAGGAAGAAAACTAAGAAAGCTCAAAAGCCAGTTAGTAAACGATATAAGAGTAAGCTGAAAAGCTCAGAAGTTACACAAGAACCTTCTAGCGCACAGGAGAAAGGAGTTACACAAGAACCTCCTACACAAGAACCTCCCGTTGTTGTTATAAGTGAAGCTGAACGTCCAGGAGTCACACAAGAACCTCATGTGATCATTTCATCGGAAGCTGAAAGGCTAGGAGCAACACAAGAACCTCCTGTGTCTGGTTTATGGGAAGTGCCTGTTATTCAATCTCCTGTTGCTCCAATAACTTCACATTTTGAAAGTTCTACTCCAAAGAAGACTACACCACAGACTGCTACTCTAAAGTCAACACCAAAAACTCTAGGGCCTAATTTGTTTGGTGATATGCAGAATGATCCAATAAGTCTTCAAGATCTGAATGATTTCTTTCTAGAAACGAATGTTGAACTTCTTGAAAAGCGTGTGAAGGTGTTAGAAGAAAAATTTCAACAAAATGAAGCTGAGAAAGCAGAGTTGATAAAGAAAGTGAATCAAAGCTCAGTTGAGAAAGAGATGTTGGACGATAAGGTCAAAGTGTTGGAGAATGAACGAGAATACTTTAAAGCTCTAATTGAGAGTCTGCAAGATGCAAATGAAAAGCTGCAGACAGAGATTGCTGATCTTAAGTCAATCCAAGCCCTAAATGATCGTAGATTCACAAGAATGCAGAAAGTGTTATCTAATACACTGGGGATTGATTTCATTTATGAATATGATCGTCTAGATCGTCAGGAAGCTAAAGAGAGATCTGAAAAGGAGTTAGTTGCAAGTGGCAAAGGTAAAGGTGTTGGGGGAGAAGCCTCTAAATCATCTGAAGTTGCAGAGAAAGCCTATTGATGATGTTATTATAGCTTCTGAGTCTGATATTCCAAAGGTTGACGAATCTGTCAAGCCTTCTGATCCTATCGTTGCTTCAGAAGATAAGGACGATGAAGAAGTAGAGAAAGAGGATAAAGATGATGATGAGTAGAAAGATGATTCTGAGTATGGAGATTGGAATGTTGCTGATGATGATGATGATGACGATCAGGGAGGAGTTGGTATTAGAATCAGTGAAGGAAACGTTTCAGATGACGTTGATTTTTCTTCTTTAATGGACGATGAATCTAATAAGATGGATGATCAGATTCAGGGGAGTCAGGGCAAACAGGGCCATCAGATGATGTTGATATGGCGAATGTTGAAAGATTTGCAAAGCCTGTTGCTGCAGTTCCCACAAAGCCTTTAATGCTCATGCTTGAACATAATGTAGAGAAAGGCGAGTACGTGCATAACTATACGAAGGAAGATCTGGCAAAGTTAATTGAAGTTGATGCTGAAAATCTAGAGTTTGACTTTGAAGAGGATGTGTTGAATGTTAACACTTTTGAACCGAATGATTATCAGTACGTTAGAAGATTTGAAGCTGATGAATACAACAAAGTGATTGTTGCAGATTGGTATTCTGATGATGAAATAGATCAAACTGTGAAGTACGTCGGTCCTAATACAGATAGTTTTCCTACATTTGAGGAGATGTACAAGCAACTAGACGAAGATATGTTGAAATAAAAGATTGAGGAATCAGTTGTGAAGGTAAAGTTCCAAAGCCGATGACGAAAGAAGAGACAGCTCAAGCGAAGAAATCTTGGTTTAAAGAAATGCCGCGTGAACGTAAGTTTCGACATCCTCTAGCATTCTTTACCAGAGACAAAGACGTGTCATTGGGGGATATTCTCAGTTGGGGTTGGTTTAAAGAGCTGAATGTATATGCAATCAAAAGGGAATTTGGAGTGCAATACTTCAAGTATCTTGCTGATTTCAAGACTCTACCGTATTAGGATGTTGAGGAGCTGGTTCAGACTGTGAATGTTACATATGAGATGAAGTTCATTGATCAGTTGTTATGGAAGATGATCAAGTATGAAGCGGTAAAAGGATTTAATTATTGGAAGCCATTCATTCCAGGTCGTCGAAGCAAAACAAACAAAAAGACGGGGGAAAAAGACATAACTTTGATAATGAAGCGACCTAGAGCCATGAGAAACATGCCGTTGATGTCGATTGAGCAAAACTTCTATCCATTGTTCAAGTGGTGGCAGATAGATCCAACTACTTGTGAAGCTGTTATTGTGTTACGATTCGAAGAACACTTGGATATTTCGAAGGAAAGAGTTGAGATATTGGGATTTCAAGGCATGAGAGGATTATGGAGAACGATCAGGATTCTAGATCCAATGTGGCTTGTTAACTGTTCCAGAGAAGATATCAAAACCTTGTTCTACAGCAAGATTGTATTCGAAGAACCTGAAAAAGAATAGGCTATGCAGTATCAAAGAGTTGTGAATGTTTGCTATGCGCATGAAGTTAATTCAGGAAAGATGTGGCAGACAAGCTGGAGAGATCTAGAACGGGTTGAGTTTTTAAAAGAGGAGAAGCTTCTTAAAGCTATTCATGAAAAAGCTAGAAAGGCAAGTGTTTGAAGATTTCAATTTATGAACAAAGTGCCTCCTACAGACCAGACGTCGGATCCAAAGCAAGAAAGACGAAAGAAGCCTTACAAGAACTTCTTTGGTCGTGTGCGTTAATGTTTACTCGAAGACAAAGTTTTTGAAGACTGATACAAGACGAAGACGATATCCAAGGGGGAGTCTATTGGTGCATAATGTCTATGTCTTAGTCTTATATCGAGTCTGTATAGAATAGAGTTGAATAGGCTAGCAATACGAAGTATTTATGTAAATAGTGGTCAAGTTCGCCCGTTTGCATGTATAGTAAAGTTCGGCCAAACTTGCTAAGGCAAGTTCGGGCGAACTTACATCCTCCACTGGTGAACTTGTTCATCTATAAATAGCTAGCTTGTTGTCCTCATTTGTAACTTTGGCATCTCTGAGGCGAAGCTCTGTCAATTTGGATTCTTGATGTTTAATCAATAAAATTGACGTTTAACTGATTAATTCTTGTCTATTGGTAAACATGTCGTAATATTTCCGCTATTATGGACAATAGAGATCAAATCTAGGTTCTAAGCATCGAGGATCGGTCCTACAATGAGTCTAAGGAACAAGTGTCAAAATCTGATGAGGTTCAAAGTTGTGATGGAGCAATGGTTACACCAGTGGTTTCACAAATCACTGTTGATGAAGAAAAGACCTCTCTATCCGATCCATGGGATACAAAGGTGTGTGAAGAAGACTGTGATTGTGCTCTTATGGCTGCTTCCAAGGTATCACCTCAGATCCTTAAGGATCTATGTTCAGAAAAATGTATAATAGCTTTTGCTAACATTAAACATGTGAATGAAAACCTTAGGAACAAAATCTTAGAAGATGAACTCAATTTTGAAAAACTTATCAAAGAGTTAAAAACAAAATTGGTCACAAAAGATTATGAGATAAGTAGCCTAAAGCATGAAGCTAGCATAACCAAGGACCAACTCCAAACTATGGTAGACAAATACCAAGTTTGCAAAAAAGGAGTTAGAAACTACAAAGATCATATGTGAAAAATAGGTAGAGTCTTCCAATGGTTTTAAAATTATGCTAGACAAACAGATCAAGAATAACATAAAATTTGGCATTGGTTTTGAAAAAGAAGTACAAGCCACTGAAAATGTTACAAAAATTGATTCTGAAAAGGTTGAAGTTGTTCCTAAAAATTTGGCTGGAAATGAGGTAAAAATAACTGATAAAAATGGTAACAAAATTTTTCTGAAAAAATATGAGGGGTCCTCAACTTTTAAGGAAATTGAGAAATAGCAATTCAAACCCACATCGTCAAATGAATGTGATATTCTAGAAAATTTCAAGCCTATGGACTTCTCAACCATTGAAGGGGTCAAAGCACCAAAGGCTAGAATCATTCCCATCAAAGATCTTCCAGCAGAGGTTACAACATCTGCTGAGAAGAAATCAGATAAAAAGAAAAGGAAAAAGATCAAACATCTGTTCTGTGAATTTTGGCACAAAAGAAACCATGTAACTGAAAACTGTTTTCTCTTAAAAGCATATGACATAAACAGAACACATGTGATCCCAAATGATTCAAAATGCTTTGTCTATGGTAAAACAAATCATCTAACTCATGAGTGTGCTTATCTTCAAACCTATGATCAAAAGGTAAAAGAGATCAAAGCAAAAGCTCTTGAGAGAGAAAGTTCAAGCTCCGCTACAAATAAATCTAAGCAGACCTTAGAACTTGTTGAAACATCTGGTACAAAAGCATTGAACAAAACCTTTGTTCCCAGAGAGGTACAAGTGACAGATGCTCCACCTGCCACCAGGTACCCAAGAGGACATGGTCAATCTGTTTATCAAAAGGTTCCTATGAGCTATGAAGGTTACAAAAAACCTTCAAAGCCCAAAGTGAATAGATATCCTCATGGTTACCAACATCTGATAGGAAATGATTCACAACAGTGGATACAAAGCAAAACTTAAACCACTGACCATGTTCTTGGATTTGAGGTTGGACACTCTGTGACCCCATCCAAAGCCATTCTGGCTTTGGAATCTCATCTAAAGTAATTGTTTAATTATGTGCAGGGAGCTTCTACTTGCCTTAATAGTTTATGGTATGTAGATAGTGGAGGATCCATGCACATGACAGGATGTAGAGCCCTTCTCAATGATTTCTTAGCTCATGGAGGGGAAGGTGTTAGGTTCAGGGTGTGTTCAGGCTGGGAATCTCAAATTCGAAAATGTTAACTTAATTAACAATCTAAAATTCAATCTTCTGAGTGTCTCACAAATGAGTGACAAAGGGTATGGATCCTTCTTTACTAACAAAACATGTCAAATTGTAGGACCAGAGGTTGTTAAAAAGATTGATCAAATCATTGCTGAGAGCAAAGCACAACTTGTTGCTCATAGGAGTGGCAATGTGTATGTGGTTGATATGTTGAAAGATAACCCTATGTCTAATGCATGCCTGTACTCAGTTGCTTCTAGCAAAGAGACAGAGTTATGACACAGAAGACTTGGGCACACAAATCTGAAAACAATCACCACTCTCTCTAAACAAGTCTTGTCAGAGGTTTGCCATAAAAACTATTTACTTGCAAAGAACATTGTGTTTCCTGTCTAAAAGTTAAACAACATAAAATTTCTTATAAGTTATTGAAGTGTCCAAAACAACCAATGTTTGCAATTGCTGCACATGGATTTGTTTGGCCATGCAAAAATCATGAGTTTAATGAAGAAAAGATTCTGTTTGGTCATTGTTGAGGATTTTTCAAGGTTTACATGGACATTTTTCTTACACTCAAAGGATGAAACTGCTGGTATATTGCAAAATTTTGTCAAACAAGTTGAAAAGCAATATGACCTTCCAGTAAAAATCTTTAGGAGTGACAATTGGACATAGTTTAGAAACAAGGAGTTGGATGCCTTCTGTGAGTCAAAAGGGATTGCTAGGCAATTTAGTGTCCCAAGAACCCCAGAACAAAATGGGGTGGTTGAAAGGAAAAATAGGACATTAGTCGAATCTGCAAGAACCATGCTAACAGACTCTGGTTTACCCTTGTCTTTTTGGGTAGAGGTTGTAAACACTGCTTGCTATGTTCAGAACAGAGTTTTGATTAACCCTAGGCATCAAAAGACTGCCTATGAATTAACTTATAAAATCAAACCTCTGATCTCATATTTCAAAGTTTTTGGTTGTCCATGCTTCATTTTGAACTTAAAAGACTCTATCTCCAAGTTTGAAGCCAAAGTTAACTGTGGTTATTTTCTGGGATATTCAACCACTGTCGAAGCCTACGGAGTTTTAAACTCTAGGAACAAGTGTGTTGAAGAGATTCTAAATGTGAAGTTTAATGAACTTTCATCTTTGAAAATCCCCGCAAATCCTGCTGAATTGTTTTATTTAGATAAATTTACATTTGAAGATGTGTTTGTCAAGACTAATCATGCAGGAACACCACAATCATCAACAAAAGAGCAAGGATATGACTGCATCCTTGCAAATTTCAAGATTAGTCCTTTAAGCAGAGGAGCAGATGTTAGTAACAATGGTGAAATCTCTGCTAGTTCAACAGTGGTTAATACTCAAACCTCTGCTTGCTCACAAAAGCAAAACACTGTTGATGAAAATCCACCTAATGTGGATAAAAATCAACAGCCATTCACATCCACACCACCCATACCTCCACATCCATTCCAATTAGAGGTTGGACCTTCAAATTCACCAGCAGATGATAGCTCAGATGATACACATCTGCAGTCTTCACCTAAGAATGCAATTGTTCCATATCAAGGTGATTTAATTTTCCTCAAAAGCCATCCATTGGATCAGGTTATTGGCAACATAAATGAGAGAGTGCTCACAAGAAGCCAATCCCAAAACATTTGTCTTTTTGCTGGCTTTCTATCACTCACACAACCTGTCAAGTACCACGAGGCACTAAAAGACAATAGTTGGTTAGAAGCTATGCAAGAGGAGCTCCTTTAGTTTAAAAGATAACAAGTTTGGGAACTTGTACCACTGTTAAAGGATGTCAGTCCAATTGGCACAAAGTGGGTCTTCAAGAACAAAACAAATGAACGGGGTATTGTTGTCAAGAACAAAGCTAGGCTCGTGGTTCAAGGCTATAGACAGGAAGAAGGTATTGACTAGATGAACATATAGCAAGGTTAGAAGCCATCAGACTGTTCTTAGTTTTTGCTGCTAGCCACAACATCAAAGTGTTTCAAATGGACATCAAAAGTGCATTTATGTATGGAAAAATTAAGGAAAAAGTGTATGTGTTTCAACCTCCTGGATTTGAAGATGCCTTTCATCCTGATCATGTTTACAGGTTAAACAAAGCACTTTATGGTCTTAAACAAGCACCAAGTGCCTGGTATGAAACTCTATCCACTTTTCTTTTATCCATAGGATTTTCAAGAGGTAAAATTGATAAAACCTTGTTTTTAAAATGGAAAGGAAAAGATTTGATGCACTTCCATGTGTGAAGAGTTTAGGAAACTCATGGCAGCAGGGTTTGAAATGAGTGCAATGGGTGAGTTACAATGTTCTCTTGGTTTACAAATTAAACAAATGCATAATGTCACTTTCATTAATCAAAATAAGTATGTGAAAGAACTACTTAATAAATTTGATATGAATGATTGTAAACCTTGTAGCACACCCATGGCAACCTCAAAGCTGGTTACTGTTGTTGATAAAGATGACTTGGTTGATTAAACTCTTTATAGAAGTATGATTGGGTATTTATTGTACCTAAATGCTTCTAGGCCAGATATCATGTTTGCAACATATGTTTGTGCTAGATCCCAGTTAGCACCTAGAAAGTCTGATCTTATTGCTGTCAAAAGGATATTCAGATACATAAAAGGTGCTCCCACATGTTGTATCTGGTATCCAGTAAATGGAAATATTGAGCTTTCAGGTTTATCGGATAGTGATTTTGCTAGTTGAAAAACAAAAAGGAAGTCCACATCAGGAGGAGTCCAATTCCTAGGAGATTGCCAAGTATCTTGGCAAAGCAAAAAGCAAGTTGTAGTTTCTACATCCACTGCTGAAGCTGAATACATTGCTGCTGCAAGTTGCACTGCTCAACTCTTGTGGCTATAGAATCAACTTTTGGATTTTGGTGTAATTGCTTTAAAGACTCCACTCAAGATTGATAGTCAAGCAGCTGAGAACATCATTAAAAATCCTGTGTCTCATTCCACCACAAAACACATTGATATCAGACATCACTTTGTGAGGGATTACTATGAAAAAGGTTTGATTTCTTTACAACATGTCCATACTAAGGATTAAAAACATTTTCTGGTGATCGTTGTGTAAATAGCATAAAAATGTTTTCAGAAAATCAAAACTCCATCCTTAAAAATAGTTAAAGAATTTTTCAATAAATCCTTAAAGTCTGCTCAAACCACTGATAGCATTAAAAATTGTTCGTTTAGAAAAGTCTATCCACTGCCAAAGTGTATCCTCTGATAGTATTAAAACACTGTTCACAAACCACTGCCCATACTCTCAAACAATGTTTTCCAAACAACTCTCTTCCATTTTTCAAACAGAGGATACACGTGGTAAGAAGTTATTCGTCAGTCAATTGCATCAGATCCCACGTCATCATCACTTTTTCGAAACCTATAAAACCATATTCTATCCATAACAGAGTTTCCACTTTACCGTGTTGAATTCAAAATTATCAAAACGGTTTTCTCTCAATCATGGCACCCAAAACCAAATCAAAAGTGAAATCCAGAGCAAAATCCAGAGCAAATTCCAAACAAGAACCACCACCATTCACACTCATACTCAAAACACCTCATAACTACACAACAATCTTTGAAGAAACCGATTCTAACACCAGATATCATCCGATGATTATAATCTTGAAAGAATTGAAATTCAAGCATATGTTGACCGTCAAAGCCGCAATTTATCAAGATGCACAACGACAATTTTAGGCAAACGCAGAGGTTCATTCTCAGAAAGATGTTCTTTATGTCATCTTATCCAGAGTAGGCAAAACACTGATGAAAATTACCCCTCAATGAATATCACAAGTGTTTGAACTGAATGACATGGCACATTCTGTGTCATTTCCTATCAACGAGATGCATGCTGAATTTCTAGAAAGAGGTTACATTGAGCAACTTAAAGGTATGGCAATCATCAAACCCAATTTTCTTGCTGAGATGAGATTTTTCTTCCACACACTTTTAACTTGTCTCTCAGGAAAGACCTCAGCTTTTAATAAAATTCCATTTAACATCCAGTATCTGGGCTATGCTATTTTAACTGGATCATATTTTAATTTTTCTCAGATACTGTTCAATGATCTTGTGGCAAATTTTAATAATATTAAAAAGGAAAAAGCTTTTCTGATGCATCCACATTTCTTGAGTGTTTATCTTCATAGTCAGTTACCTGATAATGATGTTAAACAAGGCGTTGTTACAAAACCAGGCGGCCTAACTCATGAAACTTTTACAAGAATAACAAATCAGGATAAAGTTCAAAAACACAAGTAAAGGAGGAAGAGCAAACTTTACAAGAACAAAATGCTGAATCTCAACCTCCTGCTACCGAGCCCACTGCTCCTGATGATCAGGGCACTACAACCACTGCCCTGAAACCCACACCAGCCATCTCCAAAAAGAAACCCAAGAAAATTACCAAAAAGCCCACCAAACCTAAAAAGGGCCCTCTGGAAGATGAGATCCCATAGGTTAACCATGTGATAACACAAACATCACATGAAAACACTGTTGCTACTTGTTCATAGCAGATGTTAGCATATCAACATGGCTTTGAAACTCCTCCTTCTTCCTCACAAAAGGAAAAAGGTTGTAAACACAGGGACACCAAATTATGAAGCTCTAGGATAACTTGGTTCTATCTTCCACAGCCCCTCTCCCATGGTAATGTCTCTTTCTGCACCACACCCTTCACCAATCAAACCATTACCACTTTTTTTACCCAGTCCTTCTCACAAACCTATTACTGAGAATATACTTCCGAATGTGACTGGATCTGATTCTTCATTCATTGCTAGCCCATCAGCAATTGAAGCGGATACATCCCTTAGGTTACATGTAACCTTTGGTGATAGTTCATCAAGAGCAGCCACTACAACTGCTAAACTCCCAAGTTACAGCTGGACAGTGGTTACATCCCTAAGACTCTGATGAAGGCAACCACTGTTGAGGCTACTAAGTCAACCTCTGTTCATGTGGGAAGTCCCTAGTACCAAGACAAAGGGGAATCTATGTTTGAAACAAGGGTTGAAACCCCTGCTTATGATGATATAGATAAACTACCACATCTGGTAGGATTTTAGATGATCCTATTAAGTTAGGTGATGAGCTAAAATACAAAGATTTGATGGAGATGGTAACAAAAATTGAATCTTCTATGGAAGAAATAAAAAATTTACTGAGGCAGATGTTAGCTACAAAGAGCCAACCCTCTATCATATCCATTGCTGAGCTTCAACAGGCCTTAAACCCCCTGTTTCAATAACAACAACATTATGCTGATCTTCAGCACAAACACCACATGCAAGAATTGAGAAACATGGTTGATGCATGTTACATGGATACATCTGAAGACATCAAGGCAATCAAGGCTCACCTTCTCCACACCACTAGGACTGCTCCTCCTACTGTCATTTTAGTTGACAAAGATGATGCGAAAAAGGGGGAGAAATTTTACAAGCAAAAAGAAGTGCTGGTACTTCAGAAAGACAAACATTCAAGGCCAACAGTGGTTATTCCTAAGCCGGATGGATCAAAAAGGGTAAATGAAACAACAAACATTTTGGCAAGGGAAAAGAAAAGGAACAAGGAATGGGTAAGGGATGAGAGTAGATTTTGGTTGGGCAAAGATAGCTCTGTGAAAAGCAAAATAAGAGGTTGGTACTTCAACAAAGAAGATGCCTGTGAGAAAAACAAGGCAACCAGCATCCATACCTTCTAAGTCCAAGCCAGTTGCTAATCCAACCACACCCCTGCTCCCACAAAATCACTTACACCTCCTCCTACAAAACCCAAACCTACCATCACAACAACAGATGTTACAACATCTGTTGTGACAACATCTGTTATCTCAACAGAGGTTTTAACAGATGTTAACCCATCCACTGCCATGGTGATTTTTCAAACCTCCACCCAATCTCTACCAACACCCATAAGAATTCAACAACCATAATCACCCAACATAAGCTTCAAGAGAAGGAGAATCACAAATGTAGCACTTGATGACAAGATCGCCCCTTCTCCATTACCTTTGTCATCACAACCACTGACCACCACAATAGTGGTTAAACCTCCTTCTTCTCAGATTACCATATTGCCTTTTGCCAAGAAATTCCCATTAGACTTACCTGCTGTCAGAGAAGAGATCAAATCCTTCTTTTCAGAAGAAGATCTAGACAAAAGGGAATTCTATCTCCGGAAGGATATCCCAAGCCAAGAAATTTTGATGAATACTTGAAGCTTAAGGCCAAACAAGCAGAGGATATCACCAAAAGGGATACCCAGGGAAAGTCTGATAGAGCAATACAAAATGACTTGCAGTATCAGTTGAGCAAAGTCAGAAAGCTATAAGATTTTGCAAGAGACTTGAGCAAACAACTATCAGAAAGAGAGGATAAAAGCCTTAAAGAAGATTACATTGATCACATTATGAATAATAAGCAATATAAGGCTACAAGGGCACAGTTTAAAGACTGGACAGTGAGTGAGTTGGAAGAAGAGGTGCAAAGAATGCAACAAATGTTGAAAGATCCTCTCAAAAGCCCACACCTCCAGATTGGAATAAATACAAGAAAGTGCCTGAAAAGACTTTAAAGTTAAGAAGAATGAAGGAAGAATTAATTGTTGCTAACTATGGGTCAAAGAGTTGTAAATCCCCGACCGCGTAAAAACAACAAACCGCAACGGAAAAGTCAGGGAGTCACGTTAACAGATTGTTTCAACAACACGTGGTAATTAAAGTTATGTTTTATTGAATATTGAAATTGCATAGTTACATTGTCTTGGAAATTATAACAAAACTAATAAACTATTGTCTTTCATATTTTAAGGCACTAAGTCCGGGTCCAATCCTACATGAGCATGCATCGACATCAAACTTGGTTTCCTGAAACATATGTGAAAACGAGTCAGCAAAAATATGCCGACGAGTACATAGGTTTTGTGAGGGTGTCAAGTTCATGGCCTTGAATATGTAATTGCAATACCTCGTCAGACTACTAGAGTCATTAATTGAAAATCGTGTTATAAAAAGGTATTTGGTATTGCAATGATAACTAACCAACTAAAACAAGTTAGTTATAGTTTATAAAAGACTTGTAGCCATGAATCTTGACCAAAACATTTGTTTTGTAAATTCGATTAGTAAATGTCTTGAAGAAACTTTGTATGGTTTATATCTTTAATTGAAAAACCTTCGTTCCAAGTGATGCAAATAATGCCACGAATGTAATACGATAAAAACACTTATATATAGGAAGTACCAGCGACGTATCACTATGTTTTTATCACATTACATACGTACCGTTATCTAAATCACTTATAATAAACCAATCGTCCATTGTTCGTGTCATAAACCATTCGTCCATTGTTCGTGTCATAAACCAATTGTTCATCGTCCGTGTAAACCAATCGTCCTTGTTTTAATTGTGAAAACTTTTGGTCGTTCTGGTGAATACATTCAAACGTGTGTTGACTCGTCTATACCACCGAAGGGTATCTTTAAATTGCAATAACAAACCACCAAAGGGTCTGCTAAAGTAAAAAGTTTCGGTCGTTCCCCAAATTTCCCCACAAACACCGGGAAACTTGGTAACGGGATTATCAGTCCTATGGTACCATAACTTACTACTGGTCGGCTTGGCCAAAGCTAATGAATGTCATTCGTCATTCGTGCCATGTATATAACACACCAACAAGTTCGTTCACATTATTGAAATCGTCGTGTTTATATAAACCATAGCATTTGTAATTTGAAAACTTGAAAACAATTTAACACATATGAATCACCCCAAAATATTTGGAAACATAAAAGAGGGGAACTATGCGCTCACTTGGGATTGCAAAGTAGCCTTGAATAAAAGATCAAACAAGCTCAAAAGTCCGAGAAATCAAACGTGTCCTAAAGTCGGATAATTATGTAAGTATCAGGACTTTAAATCGGCGGATCGGATAGAATGAGGTCTTGTAAACCAAATGGGTGTTGGTACTCATATGAAATGGTTTAACAAAGTTTACACTCTGATTTGAAAAGGATTCCTAAGTGCTTTTGACCCGTTATGACTCGTTAAGATAGTTTACGCTACTTTAACGTGCCATTTACGTAGAAACGTGTTCGGATGGTTAGATATGTGTTATGATAAGTCTAATATGCCAAAATAAGTTTAATATAGTTGTAACATCAGTTTATATGTCAAACATTGGTCACATATGCTTAAAGTTCATTTATGCGCAAAAAGGGCATTTTGGTCATTTATAAAGGCATAACTAGCGACTTAACATCATACTAACCAAACGAAATGACCATAAGGTATAACCTCAGAGGGTTATTCCCGATACAACTAAGATTACAAATATGTGTTTGGTTGGATCCTAAGATTGACCAAACGAGTCGGATTCGAAAGTCAAAGCGGTGGTTAAGACCGCTCGACTTACGACCCTAAATAAGCACTAAACTAAAAGTGACGAGGTAAACATGTTAAAACATGTTTAATTAAGTTAGAAAACTCATTTGATATCAAAACAAAGTGTTTTGATACCTAAAAAAATGTTTCCGTCGTAAAATGCACATAATGCGCACTTTTGACCGAAACTTTGACTCGTCACTTTGACTAGTAACGTGGTAAATCAGTAGGTATGATCGCTAAGGATCATACCCATCGTGATTACGATCACATTGCAAATTTCAATGGAACTTTGATTTGACCAATTAATGGTCAAAGCCGAAAGTCAAACAATGTTTGACTTTTAGCTTGAATTAGTTAAAGCAATGAAAAAGACTAAGGATGAGATCTTACTTATGTTTAGGAACACCCAAGATCTCAGAGAACCTAGTAGGAGGCCTCCAAAAGGATGGAAGCAAACTCCAAGAGTATGGGAGGAAGAAGATGGTAATGAGCAAAGAGAAATGGTGAAGATCAAGCCTATTTATACTAATCTTGGAGCTCCCAAATCATGCCAAGTGTTGATCCAGGTGTTAAGACATGGATTAGTGTCCCTCCAAGTGTCTGATGTAGGTTAAAGGTGGCATAGATCGTGACTTGGTGGCCAAGGAAGTTAACTAGAAGTTGCCAGCTTTATTTTAAGAAGCTTCTGAGCTGGGACCTCTTACGAACCATATGGGGTTAGGCCTTACGGTCCATAAGGCCCTTGCAGGGCAGAAGTTTCAAAATTGGCAGAAATGGCCCCTAAACTTGGTTTCGTCGCGTTTTGGCAATTTTAACACCCGTTAACCCCATTTTTAAGCTCCATAAGGATGAATAAACATAAGGAACTTGAAATATGTTCAAAAATGTCCCATGTTTCGGTTCGTTCGGGACGTGAAGATTTGTGTTGGCTAAACACTTCTTTAGATTGGACACGTGGAATGTTGGGTGAACGTTCCCAAGTGTAGGAGGTAGCTCAAGTCGGTAGGCCACCTTTCCGATTCTTTCAATGATCTTGAATGGTCCAACGTATCGTGGTGCAAGTTTTCCTTTCTTTCCAAATTTGACCACTCCTTTCCAAGGGGATACCTTGAGTAGGACATGATCGTCGACTTGGAATTCCAAGGGCTTGCGTCGTTTGTCCGCATAACTCTTTTGACGGCTTCTAGCTGTCCGAAGGTAATCGCGTATTTTCTTGACTTTGTCTGTTGTGTCATGAATAAGTTCAGGTCCAGTAAACTGAGACTCTCCAACTTCATTCCAACAGACAGGTGAACGACATTTTCGACCGTATAAAGCTTCGAAAGGCGCCATGTCGATGCTAGCGTGATAATTATTGTTGTAGGAAAATTCGATCAACGGTAGATGCATAGTCGATCACACACGCTCTAAGCATATCCTCCAATGTTTGAATTGTTCTCTTGGTTTGTCCCTCCGATTGAGGATGATAAGCAACGCTTAGATTTAGTTTGGTTCCCATAGCCGATTGCATGGTCTTCCAAAAGTGAGATGAGAACCTAGCATCTCTGTCAGATATGATGTCCAAAGGAATACCATGAAGAGATACAATCTCATCAAATAGATCTTGGCGAGTTTGTCAGCAGAGTAATCCTCACGAATTGCCAAAAAGTGTGCTGACTTTGTTAGACGATCAATGACTACCCAAATGGCATCATGACCTCTAGATGTGCGCGGTAGTTTTGTGATGAGATCCATTGCAATGTTCTCCCACTTCCATATCGGAATTTCTGGTTGTTCAAGCAAACCAGATGGGCGTTGATGTTCAGCCTTAACTTTAAGACAAGTTAGGCATTTTGATACATACAAGGCAATGTCTTTCTTTATACCCGGCCACCAATACTGGGTATGAAGATCCTTGTACATTTTGTCTGCACCAGGATGGATTGAATAACGAGACTTATGAGCTTCGTCCATCAACAAGGTGCGGAGATTGTCTTGACTTGGAACCCACAAACGATTCAAAAATAGAGTAGTCCATTGTCCTTTGTTTCGAGTTAAAGTTCGAGATTTTGAGGTAGCTGATTTTTCAGCAAGCTTTGGTTCACACATGTACGTTGTGCTTGTAGGATATGTGTCTGAATATCAGATTGAATTCAAACACAATGAAGTTTGATACATTCCTTACGACTGAGCGCATCGGCCACAACATGCGCCTTACAAGGATGGTAGCGAATTTCGCAATCGTAGTCGTTTAAAAGTTTGACCCAATGTCGTTGTCTCATGTGCAACTCTTTTTGATTGAATATGTGTTGGAGACTTTTGTGGTCAGTAAAAACTACACACTTCGTACCATAAAGGTAGTGTCTCCAAATCTTGAGAGCAAAAACTACAGCACCTAACTCAAGATCGTGATTCGTGTAGTACTTCTCGTGGACTTTCAATTGTCTTGACGCATAGGCTATGACTTTATCTCGTTGCATGAGAACACAACCAAGGCCTAGATTCGATGCATCACAATAGACAACAAAATCATCGTTGCCATCGGGTAAGGATAGAATAGGAGCATCGCAGAGCTTGTGTTTCAGAGTTTGGAAAGCTTCCTCTTGTTTGGGTCCCCACTCAAAAGGCTTATTCTTTTGAGTCAAAGTGGTGAGGGGAACCGCAATTTTTTGAGAAGTTCGCAATGAACTGACGGTAATATCCAGCAAGACCAAGAAACGAGCAAACTTCTGTGGGAGTAGTGGGTGTGTTCCAATCCTTAATCGCAGTGATTTTGGAAGGATCCACATGTATACCTTACTCGTTGACTATGTGTCCCAAGCATTGAACTTCTTTTAGCCAAAACTCGCACTTGGAGAATTTGGCATAAAGTTGTTCTCTCTTTAGTAGTTCCGTAGTTAATCGAACGTCTTGTTCGTGTTCGGCTCGAGACTTGTGTGATAACTGTCCCTCCAGTTGTCATTATTATATCTCGAACAATTTCTTAAGCAATAAAACCTTGTGTTTTATTCATTGAATTATGGAACTTACCCATAACAATTGCACATATTCGATTATTACACGATAACAAACTCTCGAACAGCTTTTGGAAGTGAAATCGCAAAACGTAATCAGTTAAAGCGTAACGTATAGTCCGGAAAGTGACATAAGCTAAACATACCCTAAATATCCTTTACATGACTTAGAAATTAGTTTTGAGGGCCTTGGTATGGCAAAATCATGCTTTTACAAACTTTAGGGGCTATTTTACAAATTCGCGAAACTATGCCAATTCGCGTATTTCATAATCCGAAACATGTACGCACATCCAAATACTTTTGTAATTATTAAGTAACGATGCAATCTTTTGTAGATCTTCCATATCCTGTTGCAATCTTTTGTAATCTTCTATATCACGATGCAATATTTTGTAGATCTTGCATATCTTGATGCAATCTTTTGTGATCTTCCATATCTTATAAATCCAACATAATCTTCTCATTCCAAGATAAGATCAATTCTCTCTCTCTCTTGAAACTCTCGGCTGAACACCCCCTACTCCATTCCATTTTCATTTTTCAACCTTATCTTCAAGATTCAAGTCCCTTCCAAGGTGTTTCCAAGCACTTTTGAAGATCCTAACGTGATTTGAAACCAAGCCTCAAATCATCATACTTTGTTAAAAAAAAAACCCACCAAAATCTTGAAGGACGAATAAAACATTTAAGGGATTTCGTTAGCACATAAAAAACGCACCCAAAGGTGAGTACATAGTCCCCTATTTTACATTTTCAAATATTTTGGGGTGAAACATATTGTGCCTATGATTACTCTCGTGTTTTTCATGATTTTATACATGCTTTAATTAAATAGTACATATACTACATGACTTTCATTGCATTTGATTTGTATATTGATTTTGCATATTTATCACATTGATTTCAAAGAAACTTTGGCGGCATATCTTGACTTAGCATATGAGCACATTGATTTACATTACGTTTACTTGCTATGTATGTTGCTGAGCATACTAGTACATTGGTTTTCAAAGACATTTACTTGCTATGTATGTTGACTGAGCATACTAGTACATTGGTTTTCAAAGACATTTACTTGCTATGTATGTTGACTGAGCATACTAGTACATTGGTTTTCAAAGAGATTTTTGCTACATTGTTCATGACATTTTGGTGCGTTGGAGATTGACTTAATACATTCATTAACTTTGATCACGCCGACCGGTAGTAAGTTATGGTACCATAGGACTTGACAAATCCCGTTCCCTCTTCCTAGGTTTGTTTGGAAGTTTGTTTAGGGAATGATAGAATCCGATGAAATGGATAGACCTTTGACTGATAGGGGTCTATTTGACTGTTACAAGGCTTGAAAGTGTTTGCCAACAATCTGAATACATGTTTAACAATAAAAGCAATGGTTTATAAAATATATCTTTTGATTATTTCAAAGACGTATTTTATTTCAAGACATTTGGTTTATACTTGACTTTTGGTTACACAAGACTTGTCCATATATGACTTTGGTTTACTCGACAATGGTTACTTGACAATGATTTACATGACAATGGTTTACTCAACATTGGTTACTTGATATTGAGTTACTTTACATTTGATTTATACTTTACGATTTGGTTTACACAAAAACAATGGATTATTCATGACACTTTTTGGTTATTAAGATAACCCTACATTACTTCTTTTATATCATTGATTTTCATATGATTTATAAAAGAAAAACATTTTATATGGACTCATGGCTATTATGAAACCATTTAAACATTTCTTTAAATACTCAAAGCCATGAATCTAAACAACAAAACCTATGTTACGCACAAGCATTTTTATGCTGACGTACCTATTTTCACATATGTTTCAGGTTTATCTATGTGATGATTGTTGCTGCTGCTACACATAGAATGGACTCGGGCCTTAGTGACTTTAAAATTTGAAAGACAATTTGATTATATTTCGTTTTCGTTATTCCAAGACAATGTAATTCGTTATTCAATAAAACAAAACTTGAAATATCAGGTGTTGTGAAACAATTTGTAACGTGACTCCCCAAGTGTTTCCGCCATGTGTTGTTGTTATACGGGATTTGGGGTGTTACAGATTGGTATCAAAGCACTTGTTATTGAGAATTAGGGTATTAGTAATGCTTTGACCTAGGCTATAACCTTCCTAGGACCCTAACGCGAGTTTTCTTGCATTTAGATTCTTAAAACTATACCATCACCTATTCTTATGTGATTACCCAAAACAGAATACAACACCTTTTTAAAGTCAAATTCTTCCAAAACCTCACAAGAAATCACCTATCCTAAGATGGTTTGTTTTTGGGCTTGATGCCTTCAAGGTTTTCAATTCTCGTCAAAGTTTGGGTTTTATTAATGTGAACACGTGCATTCTAGAAGGGTGGGTGCCTGTACCCTGAGTTTTCTGTCTAAGGCCTAGAGTGTTCGTACAAATCCGCATTT
This sequence comes from Scalesia atractyloides, assembly GCA_947069175.1. Classification (NCBI taxonomy): domain Eukaryota; kingdom Viridiplantae; phylum Streptophyta; class Magnoliopsida; order Asterales; family Asteraceae; genus Scalesia; species Scalesia atractyloides. The sequence goes on from CAMTDV010000025.1 coordinate 51,678,081, forward strand.
TCGGACCAGTCACTCTTACCTGGGGACTCTTGGGGTGAGTGTCCACTTATAGGCTAAAGCATGTTTTCGTGATAAAGACCCATTTACTTTGATTAGTCGCTGTGTCATTTTTGGTTTGAGTAACAAACAAATGATCGCAATACTTATATGCCATCGATATTTTGATAACTCTTCCATTTATTCAGTATAAATCTCACACATTTCTCTCATGTTTCCTTTCTTTTAGAATGCCTCCTCGTCGCAACACTGCTCAAGACGCCGAAACGGCGGCTTTAATTGCACAACAAATGGCCGCCGTACTTCCGAACCTTGTGATCCAATTAAATCAAGCTTGGAATAACAATAACAACAATGCACCTGCTCAGTGCAACTATAAACAATTTTGTTCAGCTAAACCACTCAAGCTTTCTGGGTCTGAGTGAGCTACTAGGCTCCTACAATGGTTCGAAAGTATCGAAAGCACTTTTCGTTATGTGCAGTGCCTAAATGAACGCAAGGTAGAGTTTGCTTTGAGTGTCTTTCAAAAGAGAGTACTTACATGGTGGAATGGTGTGAAAAGAGACCAGGGTGCCGAGGTAGCGAGGGCTCAAACATGGGAAGAGCTCCGAGCTCTCATGATGAAAGAGTTTTGCCCACGTCATGAGCAAAGGGCACTTGAGAATGAGTTCGATGATCTTAAACAAAATAGTGGAGAACATCGTGCCTATACCGACCGATATGAGGAGCTAAGCTTGTTGTGCCCTACGATGGTTACACCTTCGGACAAGGTAATTGAAAAGTACATTGATGGCCTGCCTGACCCTGTTCAGGATATTGTTACTGGTAGCAACCCCACCACCGTTCGACAGGCTATTGAACTCTCTGCTACCCTGACTGAGTCTCAAATCAGAAAAGGGAAATTGTTTCGCAAAGGCGACAAGGATCAAGATGCTAAAACCACGCAGACAAACCCAAAGAAACCAAAGCTGAACCTTCCAAGAAATATAGGAAGCGTAAGGCTTCACAAAAACTTGTTGTGATTACTCGACCCAACCAAGCTGCTCCCAACCAACCAGCGCAACCCCTGCTAGAAGACCATACAATGGAACTGCACCTTTGTGCAACCAATGTAACCTTCATCATTTTGCCAATGTTCAATGCCGCAAATGTTTAAATTGTGGGCTTATTGGTCATACAGCTAATGTTTGCCGAGTTTCTTCTACACAAAACCAAGTTGTTAACAACCCTGCTCAGGGATGTGCTCCTAACGTTGGAGTTAACGAGCCTCGTGCCAACAATATTGCAGTTATAAACAACTAGGGTTTTACATTTCAATTTTTTTTGTTATCCAAGACTCATGTACTTTTTCCAGCTATTTATGTAATGATGTTTTAATTATATGCCTAGTTGTGTAATGTGTGTTGTTATATCCATTGGGAGATTCTCATTCTTTACGAATTTGAACGACTCGCGTTATGCACCTCTTCGTACTCGCACATTCTTTACCAAACCTACGAACTCGTCTATCCATGGAAAACATACAGTTTTATTGGTTGGCGTGAAACATGTGAGATTGCATGCATTATTTCAATTATCGAGACAAAGTATCTTTCTTTGACCATAATTTATCACTTGACAAGATAAGCTATGCAGACTATGCACGAATTAAGTAATTATGGGTGCACACATAATTATGAGATTCGATGAATGGAAACCATAGTGAGTCCTGATAAGTGTGGTGATATAAAATCTTGAGTGATTAGATAGCGGGGTGATTGTAATATCATAAGAACATGGTGGATATGCCACTGGTACTTCCTATATAAGTGTTCTTATTGTATTATCTGTCGTAGCGTTACCCAAATCACTTGAGGATTTTATGTTATCCAGACCCATATGTGTTAACTTAAACAAGAATCAAAAGCCATCTATATTCATTTCCGTTTCTGGTGAAGTATCCATTGAGGAAAATGAACTAGCTACTCATTTTTGGCTTTTCCAGAGATATCCATTGAGAAATGAATAATCCATTCAAAATCCACATTCATTTCCACTTCTGACAAAGTATCCATTGGAAAATGAATTATCCATTCATTTTCACTTCTCAAGAAATATCCATCGGGGAAATGAATAATCTATTCAACAATCCTTCATTTCCACTTCTGATGAAGTATCCATTGGAAAATGAATTATCCATTCATTTTCGAGTCTAAAGAAATATCCATCGGGGAAATGAATAATCTATTCAATAATCCTTCATTTCCACTTCTGACAAAGTATCCATTGGAAAATGAATTATCCATTCATTTTCGCTTCTGAAGAAATACCCATCGGGGAAACGAATAATCTATTCAACAATCATTCATTTCCATTTCTGACGAAATATCCATAGGAAAATGAATTATCCATTCATTTTTGCTTCTGAAGAAATATCCATTAGGAAATGAATTATCCATTCGTAATCCTTCATTTCCACTTGTGATGTAGAATCCATTGGAAAATGAATTATCCATTCATTTTCGCTTTCGAAGAAGCATCACGGAGAAATGAAACACAAGCTAAATCCTTATAGTGTCACACCCTCAATTTCCACTTGCGGAGTTTTACCGCGAGGCGTGTGAACAAACCAGAATCTGAAACACTAGTACGTCGAACGACTCTATATGATTTGATAATACGGTTTCCAAAAATCATTTGTTTAACCATTCATTGTAGATTTTATATTGTCTTAGTTAGTTACCAATGTTTAGCGGAAGCATTAGTTTTTATGGTTGAGCGGAAGCATAGAATAAGTAGTGAAACGGGCGCCAACACAAACGCCAAAACAAATGAAAAACCCAAAACAATGTTTGTAAATGAGACTCGATAAAAGATGTCTTGATCAATGCAAGTGAGTGCACCTAGAGCTCCTAGCGTCCTGAGAAACATGTAAAGAAACAAGTGTCAACATTAAAGATGAGTGAGTTCACAGGTTTTCATAAATTCGTTTGTTCGGTTATGAGTTTGTTTCCCCCGTTATCCCTAACCCGGGATAACGATTTAGTTCCATTATTCCCAACCCGGAATAATACCGATAGTTCCATTATTCCTTAACCGGAATAATAATGATGTTGGTTCCATTATTCCAAACCCGGAATAATAAAGTTGTTGTTTCCATTATCCTTAACCCGGGATAATATAGTTGTTGTTTCCATTATCCCCAACCCGGGATAATATAGTTGATTCGTAATTAAGTTCAATGTTAACATATATAGGTAGCTAGCCTAAAGTTATGTCACGTAAGTGTTCGCGATCGAAGCTGACTGTTGTGCCTCCGTGTTGCCAGGCCTATCACTGACCATGGCGAAGTTAGGCCAAATTATTCACCCGTTGACCATACCCGGTCGGCTAGCGCGACTAGCTCGGATGGGGCTTGTCGGGCCCAGTAGTACTACTTATAATTTCCCCGCTATTAAAACCCAATACTAACGATCCGAGAGATTGTTGAGGACTTATGTGATATAGCTGCTTAGTGACCATAACATTACATTAACATCAACTTAGTTACCGAATAGTTATGTGACGTTAATTTCGTATAACGTAAAGAGATTGAGTTTGAAGAGTGTATACATGTTTCTCCCCCTGTTGTTTAAAAACCGGATAAAGTTAGGGGCCGTGAACTCACCTTTAGTTGCTCGGTTAGTGTAACACAGAAGTTGCAAATGATGGGACCGCTAATTGCGTCCTAATAAACCAATTGATTCCAAGTCAGTGTGTGAACACACTAATACAAATTCTACACATAATTTACGCACAAAATGATACACACAATCAAAATTCCTAACACTCAAACATGCATGCAAGTATCCTCATGTGAACATAGTAATCAAAAAAATTTATCATGAACATAATCCAATCCATGCAACACTTTGTGCACACATTCACAAGTTATCAAGTTTCAGCTTACATACTCATAATTCGGCTGTTTTCTAGGATTTTTATATAATAGTTCCAACGTTCCAAAAATTCCAATTATTTTACAGCAGGTGACAATCATACTGTAGAAATTTATATATATTTTTCAAGTCCTAATACTTTACCAATTATCCATAAATATTAACATACTAGGCTGCAGTCAGATTCGTCGCTTTCTGACTGCAGTCCACGGAAGAATTTATTTAAAAATCACTGATCGTCCAATTAACAAAATTCCAGTGGGAGTTGCCCGGAAATTTCCATACCTAGTTGCTGTACAAATTTCATGATTCGACTCCCTACAGATTATAAAATCCAACTCGATAAACAACTAACAAAATTTCAGGATTTTCACAGCTTAAGTTACTGAACTTAATTGGCCACTTAAAAATATCAAACGACTTCAGAAAAATATGAATCCAGCGCCATTAGATTCGTTATTCAAATCTCTACGTTTAGACTTCAGAAAGTTCGTTTTTCGACAACTAATGACCGAGTTACAGCCAGATGAAGTCGGCTGTAACTATCACTCAGCAACCTGTTTCAGCATTTTATCACCACTAATTCGCATAAACCGTCAATACAATGAACCTAGGCGATCAAGAACTGATTTTTCTAATCATAGATCAATACATATATCACATCCATGCAAACCCTAATCAATATCTCTAGTTTTTATAAACAAAACACAGCCTATGTTTTCCAGATTTCGAACAAACATCAAACTTTCAATCTAACATAATCAATCCGAAAACAAAACAATCATACATTCAAACACATATATCCAAATATGATCTTGTAACAAAAGATAAATCCTAACCTTTAATGACAAAGTAAATAAGCCGAGACTTGGACGGGACTGATTCGGATGTTCAAGCTAGATCACGACCGAAAGAATGAAAGGGACAAGCTGCTGTCGCGACCGAGAGATGATGTAGGGCTGATCAGATCGAGATGATGAACAAGGGGCTGCTCGTGACCGAAGGGAGTGTAGCAAGGCTGCCGTCGGCTTCTTAGATATTAGGGTTTTTGTGTTGTGAAGGAAGCATGCATGTGTTTGTATATATAGGCGCAAAAGATGAAGAAAAGAAGAATAGGTTTGTGGTTTAGGTTTGTTCTCGCGGCCAAAGGGACTTGGGTGGGTCGGTTTGGGTTGTTTGCTCGTGACCGGATAGTTTGAGTTTAAGGTTTGGGTTTAAAACTTGATCCCCAAGTTTAGTTCCTTGAGTCGCAAGAAAAGAGGCCGGCTTGTGTCGCGGTTCGGCTCGATTCATTTGTTTATTTACTACGTCTATACATTATAACTAACATAAAACACGAACTCGGATATCACATAATAACGCACCAACTTATAAACGTTTAATACGTAGCACATAATTTATTCGACAAGTATTGCGTTTAAGTTATCCGAAAAACCGGGATGTCACATATAGAACCTTCTATCTCAATAGTCGGATTCTTAAAGGATACCCATAGTACTTTTGGTAGATTTGGTTCTACCATATATCAAATCCCTCATCTCCACTTTCTGCATTAATCAAGGAAGTATCTATTAGGAGATGAGCATCACAGGTGTAACAGGCCATACCTACTTCCTACATTATCTGAGGAAGTATCCACTAGGGAATGATAAAGTTACGCTTTACGTGTAGATCCTTGATGGGTTATTCTATGTGAGTGATGAAACCCTAGATTCCGCGCAAAACGATGGCTTGATTCAACTTATGCAAACGGTTTCCGACGAATAAATTTCGGGACGAAATTCCTAAAGTAGGGGAGACTGTGACAACTATCCCTCCAGTTGTCATTATCATATCTCGAACAATTTCATCAGCAATAAAACCTTGTGTTTTATTCATTGAATTATGGACTTATCCATAACAATTGCACATATTCGATTATTACACGATAACAAACTCTCGAACAACTTCCGGAAGTAAAATCACAAAACGTAATCTAGGTAAAACGTAATGTATAGTCTGGAAAAGTGACATAAGCTAAACATACCCTAAATATCCTTTACATGACTTAGAAATAAGTTTTGAGGGCCTCGGTATGGCAAAATCATGCTTTTGTAAACTTTAGGGGCTATTTTGCAAATTCGGGAAACTATGCCAATTCGCGTATTTCATAATCCGAAACATGTACGCACATCCCAAATATTTTTGTAATTATTAAGTAACGATGCAATCTTTTGTAGATCTTCCATATCACGATGCAATCTTTTGTGATCTTCCATATCATGATGCAATCTTTTGACTGTTACAAGGCTTGAATGTGTTTGCCAACAATCTGAATACATGTTTAACAATAAAAGCAATGGTTTATAAAATATATCTTTTGATTATTTCAAAGACGTATTTTATTTCAATACATTTGGTTTATACTTGACTTTTGGTTACACAAGACTTATTCATATATGAGTTTGGTTTACTCGACAATGGTTACTTGACAATGATTTACATGACAATGGTTTACTCGACATTGGTTACTTGACATTGAGTTACTTTACGTTTGATTTATACTTGACGATTTGGTTTACACAAAAACAATGGCTTATTCATGACACTTTTTGGTTATTAAGATAATCCTATATTACTTCTTTTTATATCATTGATTTTCATATGATTTATAAAAGAAAAACATTTTATATGGATTCATGGCTATTATGAAACCATTTCAACATTTGTTTAAATACTCAAAGCCATGAATCTAAACAACAAAACCTATGTTACTCACATGCATTTTTAAGCTGACGTACCTATTTTCACATATGTTTCAGGTTTATCTATGTGATGATTGTTGCTGCATGCTACACATAGGATGGACTCAGGCCTTAGTGACTTTAAAGTTTTAAAGACAATTTGATTTTATTTCGTTTTCGTTATTCCAAGACAATGTAATTCGTTATTCAATAAAACAAAACTTGAAATATCAGGTGTTGTGAAACAATTTGTAACGTGATTTGGGGTGTTAAAACTTGGAATAAATAAGAAAGTTGTCGATGAAAACAATGATGAACTTGTCCAAATAAGGTTTACAAACCCGATTCATCAAGTCCATGAAAACAGCTGGAGCATTTGTCAAACCGAAAGGCATGATAGTAAACTTGTAATGACCATATCGAGTGCGAAAAGCAGTCTTGGGAATATCTTCTTCGAGCACACGAAGTTGATGATACCCAGAACGTAGATCAATCTTTGAAAAGCAAGTAGCACCTTGTAGCTGATCAAAGAGATCATCAATGCGAGTTAGGGGATATCGATTTTTGATCGTGAGTTTGTTGAGCTCACGATAATCGAATACACATACGGAAAGATCCATCCTTCTTTTTCACAAATAGGACAGGAGCGCCCCAAGGTGAATAGCTCGGACGAATGAATCCTTTATTAGATAGTTCTTGAAGTTGTCTCGATAACTCTCTCATCTCAGACGGTGCAAGATGATAAGGAGATTTAGCAATAGGGTTGGCACCAGGTATAAGGTCAATATGGAACTCAACTTGACGTACAGGAGGTAAACCAGGTAGTTCCTCAGGAAACACCTCAGGATAATCTCAAACGGGGATATCCTGAAAAGTTTTGTTTTTGCCTTTCTCCTCTATGATATGTGCCAGGAAGGCAACATAGTTCTTTCTTAGGTATTTCTGGGCTTGGCTACAAGTCATGAGTTTAAGATTACTAGCGAGTTTTTCTCCATGAACCTCTAAGGTTTCACCAGTAGGAAGAGGTATACGAACTATCTTGTCAATACGGATGACTTCGGCATGATGCTTGGTTAACCAATCCATTCCTATGATGATGTCGAACTCCCGAGTTGCATTGGTGTGACGTTAATGGCGAAAAGGTGGTTATTGAGGTTCAATTGGCAATCACGAATGACAGAATCAAGTTTAAGAGGTTCGCCACTAGCTATCTCGACAGTCAAGGGCTTTCCTATTTTAGTTCTTGGCACTGAAAGTAATGGTTCAAAGGCTAAGGACACAAAACTCCTATTGGCACCCGAATCAAAAAGAATAGAAGCAGGATGATTGTTGACAAGGAACATACCGTTAACGACTTCGTTATCGGCACGGGCCTCATTGGCGTTAATGTTGAATGGTAGTCCACGAGCTTGATTGGCATTGGATAATTTCGGGCAATTGTTCTTGTAATGGCCCATCTCGCCACAGTTAAAACATGACCCGGGTGGAAAGTAAGGTCGAACGGGATTTGCTTGGGGTTCGACAAGATTCTGTGCAGCTTGGTTTGGAACAAATCGACACACGTTGGCCAAGTGGCCAAATCTTCCACAAGTCGTACATTGACGACATAGTTGATGAACCTGGTGTGACCGTTGCAACGATTGCACAACGGTGCAGTACCAGCATATTGCTTTCTCATAGGAGGTTGAGCTGGTTGGTTTTGGGGAGCTTGATTGGGTTGAGTGGCTGGAGCGGGTTGTGCAGTGACGACAAAGTTCTGAGAAGCCTTACGCTTCTTCGATTGTTTAGAAGGCTCAGCTTTGTTTCCCTTTTGTTTCTCTTGAGTGGTTATGGTGGATGATTTCTTATCGCCATTGCGATGAAGGTTACCCTTTTTGACCTGGGACTCGGTCAAGGTTGCAGCTAGTTCAATGGCCTGTCAGACAGTGGTTGGGTTACTCCTGGTAACAATCTCCTGAACAGGGTCAGGCAAGCCATCGATATACTCTCGATTGCCTTATCCAAAGGCGTTACCATCGTCGGACATAACAAACCTAACTCCTCGTACCGGTCAGTATAAGCATGATGCTCACCACTATCCTGTTTGAGATCATGGAATTCGTTTTCGAGCGCCCTCTGCAAATGACGAGGACATAATTCCTTCATCAATAGAGCCCTAAGCTCTTCCCAAGTTTGAGCTAAGGCCACATCAGTACCTCTATCTCTCATAATACCGTTCCACCATGTAAGAGCTCTCTTTTTGAATACGCTAGACGCAAACTCAACTTTTCGCTCATTCGGGCATTGCACATGACGAAAAGTACTTTCGAGGCTCTCAAACCATTGCAAAAGCCCAGTGGCTCCCTCAGACCCAGAAAACGATAGTGGTTTAGCCGAACAAAATGGTTTATAGTTGCAAAGACCTTGTGCATTGTTATTGTTATTGTTTTTCGCTTGATTAAGTTGGGTCACATGATTTGGGAGTACCACAACAATTTGTTGAGCGATAATGGCTGCCATTTCGGAATTTTGAGTTGCATCACGTCGAGGAGGTATTCTAAAAGAAAACATGAAGGAAGGTATGTGAGATTGATATAAATCAAGAGAGGTGTTGAAAATATCGACGAAATGAGGATGGTGGTCATTCATTCGTTTCTCAAAACAAACAAACGACTCGCGGTGACTAATCAAAGTAAATGGGTCTTAATAATGTATCGCGAAGACATGATTTAGCCTATAAGTGGATACTCACTCCAAGAGTTCCCAGGTAAGAGTGGCTGGTCCGATTAAGTGGATTTGTACGAACACTCTTGCCTTAGATAGAAAACTCAGGGTATAGGCACCCACCCTTCCAGATTGCATGTGTTCACATTAATAAAACCCAAACTTTGACGAGATTGAAAACTTTGAAGGCATAAAGCCAAAAAAGATTCATCTAAGAATAGATGTTTTTCTTTGCAAAAAGTTTTTGGAAAGATTTTGTGACTTTTGTCTTGTTTTTTATGAATCTAAACGCAAATCAACTCGCGTTAGGGACCTAGGAAGGTTATAGTCTAGGTCAAAGCATTACTAATAACCTAATTCCCTATAACTAGTGCTCTGATACCAATCTGTAACACCCCGACCGCGTAAAAACAACAAACCACGGCGGAAACGTCGGCGAGTCACATTAATAGATTGTTTCAACAACACGTGGTAATTAAAGATATGTTTTATTGGATATTGAAATTGCATAGTTACATTGTCTTGGAAATTATAACAAAACTAAATAAACTATTGTCTTTCATATTTTAAGGCACTAAGTCCGCATCCAATCCTACATGAGAATGCATCGACATCAAACTTGGTTTCCTGAACATATGTGAAAACGAGTCAGCAAAAATGTGCCGGCGAGTACATAGGTTTTGTGAGGGTGTCAAGTTCATGGCCTTGAATATGTAATGGCAATACCTCGTCAGACTACTAGAGTCGTTAATTGAAAACCGTGTTATAAAAGGTATTTTGTATTGCAATGATAACTAACCAACTAAAACAAGTTAGTTATAGTTTATAAAAGACTCGTAGCCATGAATCTTGCCCAAAACATTTGTTTTGTAAATTTGAGTAGTAAATCTTCTTGAAGAAACTTTGTATGGTTCATATCTTTAATTGAAAAATCATTACGTGTCATTGTTTGAAAAACCTTTGTTCCAAGTGATGCAAATAACGCCATGAATGTAATACGATAAAAACACTTATATATAGGAAGTACCAGCGGCGTATCCACCATGCTTTTGTCACATTACTTACGTACCTTATCTAAATCACTTATAATAAACCAATCGTCCATTGTTCGTGTCATAAACCATTCGTCCATTGTTCGTGTCATAAACCAATTGTTCATCGTCCGTGTGAACCAATCGTCCTTGTTTTAATTGTGAAAACTTTGGTCGTTCTGGTGAATACATTCAAACCTGTGTTGACTCGTCTATACCACCAAAGGGTATCTTTAAAATGCAATAACAAACCACCAAAGGGTCTGTTAAAGTAAACACTTTCGGTCGTTCCCCAAACTTCCCCACAAACACTGGGATACTTGGTAACGGGATTGTCAGTTCTATGGTACCATAACTTACTACTGGTCGGCTTGGCCAAAGCTAATGAATGTCATTCGTGTCATGTATATAACGCACCAACAAGTTCGTTCACATTATTGAAATCGTCGTGTTTATATAAAACATAGCATTGTAATTTGAAAACTTGAAAACAATTTAGCACATATGAATCACCCCAAAATATTTGAAAAACATAAAAGAGGGGAACTATGTACTTACTTGGGATTGCAAAGTAACCTTGAATAAAAGATCAAACAAGCTCAAAAGTCCGAGAAATCAAACGTGTCCTAAAGTTGGATAATTATGTAAGTATCGGGACTTTAAATCGGCGGATCGGACAGAATGAGGTCTTATAAACCGAATGAGTGTTGGTACTCATATGAAATGGTTTAACAAAGTTTACATTCTGATTTGAAAAGGATTCCTAAGTGCTTTTGACCCGTTATGACTCGTTAAGGTAGTTTACGCTACTTTAACGTGCCATTTACGTAGAAACGTGTTCGGATGGTTAGATATGTGTTATGATAAGTCTTATATGCCAAAAAAAGTTTAATATAGTTGCAAAATCAGTTTATATATTAAAACATTGCTCACCTATGCTTAAAGTTTATTTATGCGCAAAAACGGCATTTTGATCATTTATAAAGGCATAACTAGCGACTTAACAACATACTAACCAAACGACATGACCATAAGGTATAACCTCAGAGGGTTATTCCCTATACAACTATGATCACAAATATGTGTTTGGTCAGATCCTAAGATTGACCAGACGGGTCGGATTCGAAAATCAAAGCGGTGGTCAAGACCGCTCGACTTACGACCCTAAATAAGCACTAAACTAAAAAGGGACGAGTGAAACATGTTAAAACATATTTAACTAAGTTAGAAAACTGATTTGATATCAAAACAAAGTGTTTTGATACCTAAAAAATGTTTCCGTCGTAAAATGCACATAATGCGCACTTTTGATCGAAACTTTGACTCGTCGCTTTGACTAGTAACGTGGTAAATCAGTAGGTATGATCGCTATGGATCATACCATCGTGTTTATGATCACGTTGCAAAGTTCAATTGAACTTTGTTTGACCAATTAATGGTGAAAGCCGAAAGTCAAACAATGTTTGACTTTTAGCTTGAATTAGCTAAAAGCAATGAAAAAGACTAAGGATGAGATCTTACTTTTGTTTAGGAACACCCAAGATCTCAGAGAACTCAGTAGGAGGCCTCCAAAAGGATGGAAGCAAACTCCAAGAGTATGGGAGGAAGAAGATGGAAATTAGCAAAGAGTAATGGTGAAGATCAAGCCTATTTAAAAAACACCACTACAATATCTTAAAGCTAAGCCCATAGGAAGGATATATTATACCTGGCGATATTGGAGATTTCTAGGGATTTGAAGTTCGTGATTATTCATCCTTCTCTTGATCGATTTTGATTAGTGATTAGGGTTTATCGATTCCTTTATTGGTAAGGAGTCTAGATTCTACCCTGGTTCCTAATTATTTGAAATCTTGATTAGGGTTTACATTAGGGTTTATTGTGGCATCAACTTTCTTTGGTGATTCACGTTTGCTTGTTTTTTATATGTGTTTATCATGAGTTCAGAACCTCCTAACTTACTAGATCCATTTGGAAAACCTACGAATTCGTCGAAGGTTTTTGGGAGTAGGCTTTTGAAGATTGATGGTAATCCTCTAGTGCCTAGACGTGGTATTATAAAGAATACTCAGCAAGAGTCCCATAGATTGAATGTCATTGATGAATTGGAAAAGATAACTGTCCCAGTCCCAGATGAGGAGGCCAAAAAGGATCACGTACCCTTGGATTTAGCTCAAGGGAATGAAAGAACTTTTACTTATGCGGACAAGGTGACAAAGAATAAAGAGACTACTAGGGCTGTGAATTTTAGGCAATTGGATCCAACGAAAACATGTCAGGATGCAGATGTTGTGATTCCAAGGGAGGTTGTTAAACAAGTGCAGGAGAAATTTGATAATGTTCTATATGGTTACTTCCAAGGTAATCGTCTACCATATCCTATGGTTGAATATTTTGCGAAGAATGTGTGGTCTAGATTCGGATTCTCCAAACTTATGATCAATTCGAATGGGTTTTTTTTCTTTAAGTTTGAATCCAAGGATGGAATGACTAAAGTGCTAAAGGGGGGGGGGGGGGACCCTGGTTAATCCAAAAAATTCCATTATTCTCAAATGTTTGGTCCCCTACGATCAGTCTAAAAAAAGATGGCATAAAAACAGTCCCTGTATGGGTTAAGCTTCATAATGTTCCCATTGCAGCTTATATGGATGATGGGTTGAGCATGTTAGCTTCAAAGATTGGTATTCCAAAAAGGTTAGATAGTTACACAGCCGATATGTGTGCTAATAACTGGGGTCGGAGCAGTTTCGCTAGGGCCATGATTGAGGTTAATGCTGATAATGAGTTGAAAGATCAAATCATAGTTGCTATACCAAAGCTGGATGAAGAGGGATATATTATGGAAACTATTACTTTGGAGTATGAATGGAGGCCCCAAAGATGCTATTTATGTTGTATATTTGGTCACAATGATCATAGCTGTTCTAAGAATACGAACATAAAGGCAAAACAGGTGACAATGGATGATGAGAGCTTTGTTACAGATAAGAGGAAGGTTGCCAAATTTGGTATAGTGCCTAAGAAACAAAAACCTAAGTTTGTCTACAAGCCTAAACACAACAAAATGGACCCAAGTACATCAGGCACGAAGACTGACATCAAAGCATTCGCGGGAACTAGTAATATTAAATTTAAAAATTCATTTGATGGCCTAGAGAATATGGACGGAGGAGGTGGATAACACTGATGGCCAGCGTATTACCCCGAATGAGGAGAGTAGAAAACATATAAGTAGTATTGATGAAGTTGTGGAAGCTATGCCGACGGAAACATCAAAGTTTATGAATAATGATCTGCGGGAAGATTGTTCTGAGGGGGCAAGCACTCCCGGTTCTATTGGTCTCAATGGTTAGTATTATGTCTTGGAACATAAGGGCCTGAACCGTCCCCTGAAACAATGTGAGGTTCGGTTAATTGTAGCTGAAAATAACTTAAATATTTGTGCTCTCCTTGAGTCGCATGTGGATGTCCAAAAGCTTGTTAATGTTTGTCAAAGTGTGTTCTGTAACTGGAATTGGACTTCGAATGGTGGTATATGTAGGCGAGGAACTAGAATAATCTTGGGATGGAATCCTGATATGGTAGACCTTATTCATGCGCAAATTTGTACAAAGGCTGACAAAAAGGTTTATTTCTACTCCTTTGTGTATGCGGAAAATAAGTATCAGGACCGAAGACACTTACGGGAGAGTTTGTGTAAACATAAGAGTTTTTGTAATGATAAACCCTGGATTGTCATGGGGGATTTTAACTCAGCGCTTCATTGTGAGGACTCGATCTTCGGTACATCCGACAAAACAATCAGCATGCGTGAGTTCAATGAGTGTATTCAATATACTGATTTAATTGACATCAAAGGGCACGGCCTACACTACACCTGGAACCAGAAACCAAAAAATGGAGTGGGGCTTCTTAAAAAGTTAGACCGGGTTATGGGTAATGTGAAGTTTTTAGACATGATTCCGAATGCTTTTGTCATGTACCACCCTTTCTGTGTATCGGATCATACGCCATGTATCCTGAAAACGACAAGTATAAATGAGAAACAGCCAAGACCTTTCAAGTTTCCAAACTTTATCACGACAAAACCGGAATTCAGGAAGTGTGTTGAACAGGAATAGATGAAGAATGTTGAAGGTGTTACTATGTTTTCGATAACCAAGAAACTTAGTAATATAAAACCATGCCTTCGGAAGATTTTGTTCAACTAGGGAAACTTACACACGAAGGTAATCGATCTTCGGAAAAAGTTGGATGTTATTCAAATACTCGTTGACAAGTACCCATTGATGCAAACCTAAGAAAAGTAGAAGCGATATGCCTTCAAGAGTTTCAGATAGCCGCTTATGATGAGGAATGTTTTCTAAAACAGTAATCCAAGGTTGAATGGTTATGTGTAGGAGATTCGAATACTAAATTCTTCCATAATTCTGTTAAAAGTAGGAATAAAATTCACAGTGTAAAGGATAGCAATGGAAACAGATATGAAGGTAATGGTGTGGCGGATGTTTTAGTCACTCATTATTTGAATTTTCTTGGTAGGGAGGATCAGGTAGCTATGGTCAACTTGGAGGACATATTTGTTAACGTCCTTAGCCCTCAAGTTGCGGATATTATGGTTCGTCAAGTCACTCGTGAGGAGATTAAAAATGCGATGTTCAGTATTGGAGAAAATAAAACCCAAGGGCCTGATGGCTATACATCAGCGTTTTTCAAGCAGGCTTGGGTTATAGTTGGTGATGAAGTTACTAAAGCGGTTTTAGATTTTTTTGAGAATGGTAAGCTTCTCAAACAAATTAACCATACAATCCTGGCGTTGATTCCTAAAAAAGAAACCCCCGATTCATTTTTGGATTATCGGCCTATATCTTGCTGCAATGTCTTATACAAATGCATCTCCAAGATCATAACGGGCAGGATAAAGGGTAGTTTGGCTTCTCTTGTTAGTATAAATCAGTCTGCCTTTGTACCAGGTAGGAGAATCTCTGACAATATCCTCCTAACTCAGGAGCTTATGCACAATTATCATCTGAATAGAGGTCCTGCTAGATGTGCGTTTAAAATTGACATTCAGAAAGCCTATGATACGGTCAGTCGGTCCTTCTTGAATGATGTCCTTACTGGTTTTGTTTTCCATTACAGAATGGTAGAGTGGATTATGACTTATGTTACCACGGCTTCCTACTCATTAAGTATAAATTGTAATCTTCATGGCTATTTTAGAGGTAAGAGGGGTCTGAGGCAGGGGGATCCGATGTCACCATACTTATTCACTCTAATCATGGAGGTTCTCTCGTTATTACTTCAGAAAACGACCCAGTTGTAACACCCCGACCGCATAATGAAACAACCTGCGGCGGAAACGTCGGGGGGTCACGTTACAAATTAATTCAAACACATGGTAAATAAAGTTTGGTTTTATTGAACTTATAATTACATCGTCTTTGAGAATTTGAAACAAAATACAACTATTTTATTTTTAATCAAGCTAAGGCCAGCGTCCATCCTATGTGTAGCATACTTTATCATGCATTAGTACCTGAAACATATGTGAAAATAAAGTCAACATTGAATGCTGGCGAGTAACATAAGTTTTGTCACGGCTCATGGCTTTTGAATATTGAATGATGTTTAATAAACAGTTGTTATTTTAAATAAATCTTTGTAGCCATGAATATTTGACAAAATGTTTCTTTTGTAAGATCGCATGAGAAATCATTCGATTTAAGAGAAACATTGTGTGGTTTACTTAGAAACCATTTGTTACTTTGTATGAACCAACCAAATGTCTTGTATTGTATAAACATGTGTCTTTGTAAAAACCAAATGTCTTGTGTAAACAAACGTCTTGTTTTGTATATAAAACAATTTGCCTTTTTGTATAAAACAAGTGTGGTCTGTTGGCGAATACATTCAAGCCTTGTTGACTGTCGGACAAACCTTTATAAATAAAGGTCTGTCAAATGTGTTGCACATTTTCTGTCATTCCCAGAGGAAACTTTCAAACAAACCTAGGAAGCGGGAATGGGGTTGTCAATCCTATGGTACCATAACATACTACCGGTCGGCATGATCAAAGTTAATGAATGTATCATTGTCATGTTCAACATACCATCAAGTTTCGTACAATGTAAAGCATGTTGTGTATATAATCATATGTAAATAAGTTTTGTTAATGTAGAAATATATAATTCACCTCAAAACATGTAAAAGAGGGGAATTATGTATGCACAAGAACCATAAGTAGTAAGTATGTTTTGAAAAATAGTTTAGCACATATGAATCACCCCAGAACATTTAGAAAACATAAAGAAGGGGGACTATGTACTCGCCTGTAGCGTTAGGGTTTTTAACCTAAAGCTTCCTGGTGCAAATTCTGAGTTCCTAATAATAATATAATGCATCACGTGTTAGTAAAATTTCCCAAGTCACTTTAGCCACACAACACGAGAAAGAACCCCAACGGACTTAGTCAGGCAGAGCCTCAACATGCTTTGGTGGGTCCTAAATCAATTGGGTAGGGTGGCCATGCTACCCGAGACAGAACCCTAATGGACTTAGTCTGGCAGAGCCTCGACATGCGTTGGTGGGTCCTTAATCAATCGGGGAGGGTGATGATACTACACGTGACAGAACCGCAACGGACTTAGTCAGGTAGAGCCTCGACATGCGTTGGTGGGTCCTAAATCAATTGGGTAGGGTGACGAATTAGGGATCAGGGGTTAAAATACTTGCAACGGATCAGAGCTTCGCAGGTTTAGGGTTTAGGGGGGCTCGTATTTAAACAGAGCTTCGAGAGAGAAAGAGACGTCGATATTCGATCGAACTAAGCGATTTGAACTCGTCCTAGGCCGGCCTTTATATACCCGAAATTTGACTCTCCCGCACGTCGCACAGGGAGACAAGGTGTCTCTCGCGTTGCGCGGCGGAGTTCAGCTAGGCCTAGATTGCCACTGGTCTAAGGTAGGTTGGACACGTGTCGCGAAACGGAGCCACGTGTCCTGGCACTCTCCTGCCCGTCGCGGGAGATGAAAGAGATTCTGGCGCATGGCGCCTGGGATGTCCAAGTTTTTTTTTCGTGTCGGGTTTTGTCGTGCGTGTCCGGGGTTGCGACTAAGGTCCTTGTAAGATTAAGTACTTGGTAAACAATTTTATTAAAAATGTAACCGATCGAAAGGTACAACGGTTGAAATTTTGCAAATGTTACAGTCTCCCTACTTCAGGAAATTTCGTCCCGAAATTTAATTGGAGGAGACTTGAGAGAAAAGATGTGGATATTTCGCTTTCATTTGATCCTCTCGTTCTCAGGTAAATTCTGGGCCACGTTTATATTCCCAGCGAACTTCAACAATTGGAATTCGACTACGCTTGAGTTTCTTAACTTCACGGTCCATAATTTCCACAGGTTTCTCGATGAAATGCATAGTATCATCAATACGAATTTCATCAAGAGGAATGTGGAGGTTTTCATCGGCTAAACACTTTTTCAAGTTGGACACGTGAAAAGTTGGATGAACATTTCCAAGTTCAGGAGGTAGTTCGAGTTTGTAGGCTACTTTTCCGATCTTTTCAATAATCTTAAAAGGTCCTACATATCGAGGAGCTAGTTTACCTTTCTTTCCAAATCTGACCATACCCTTCCAAGGGGATACCTTGAGCAGAACATGGTCACAAATTTGGAATTCCAAAGGTTTGCGTCATTTGTCAGCATAACTCTTTTGACGACTTCTTGCTGTCAAAAGGTTATTGCGGATTTTCATGATTTTGTCTGTTGTTTCTTGAATGAGTTCAGGTCCGGTGATTTGAGCTTCACCAACTTCATTCCAACAGACAGGTGAACAACATTTTCGACCATAAAGAGCTTCGAATGGAGCCATGTTGATGCTGGAGTGATAACTGTTGTTGTAGGAGAATTCGATCAAAGGTAGATGCGAATCCCAGCTACCCCGAAAGTCAATCACACAAGCTCTAAGCATATCCTCAAGTGTTTGGATTGTCCTTTTGGTTTGTCCATCCATTTGAGGATGATAAGCAGTGCTTAGATTTAATTTGGTTCCCATGGCAGATTGCATGGTCTTCCAAAAACGAGATGAGAAACGAGCATCACGATCTGAATTGATGTTCAAAGGAACACCGTGACGAGATACGATCTCATCAATATAGATCTTAGCAAGTTTGTCAGCACGGAAATCCTCGCGAATTGGCAAAAAGTGTGCTAACTTAGTCAGACGGTCAATGACTACCCAAATGGCGTCATGACCTCTAGAAGTGCATGGTAATTCAGTGATGAGATCTATAGCAATGTTCTCCCATTTCCATACCGGAACTTCTGATTGTTCGAGCAAACTAGAGGGATGTTGATGTTCTGCCTTGACTTTAAGACAAGTAAGGCATTTAGACACGTACAAAGCTATATCCTTCTTCATACCCGGCCACCAATACTGGGCACGAAGATCCATATACATTTTGTCTGTACCTGGATGGATGGAGTAACGTGACTTGTGTGCTTCGTCCATCAATAAGGTACGGAAATTATCTCGGTTTGGAATCCATAAATGATTCAAGAAATAGAGTAACCCATCATCTTTAGTTTCAAGCTGAAGCTCAAGATTATGAGGTAGTTCATTATTCATCAAGCCTTGGGTTATGCAAGTATGTTGGTCTTGAGAAATACGTGTTTGGAGATCTGATTGGATACGAACACAATGAAGTTTGACTTGTTCTTTGCGACTAAGTGCATCTGCTACGACATTCGGCTTACCAGGGTGGTAACGAATTTCGCAGTCATAGTCATTCAGAAGTTCGACCCAACGTTGTTGTCTCATGTTTAGTTCCTTTTAATTGAAAATGTGTTAGAGACTTTTGTGGTCAGTGAATACCACACATTTAGTACCATAGAGGTAATGTCTCCAAATTTTGAGAGCGAAAACAATAGCACCTAACTCAAGATCATGAGTTGTGTAGTTCTCTTTGTGGATTTTCAATTGCCTTGGTTCATATGCTATGACTTTGTCTCTTTGCAAGAGAACACAACCAAGGCCTAGGTTTGAGGCATCACAATATACGACAAAGTCGTTATTGCCATCGGGTAAGGATATAATAGGAGCATCACAAAGCTTTTGTTTCAAGGTTTGAAAAGCTTCTTCTTGTTTGGGTCCCCACTCAAAAGGTTTACTCTTTTGAGTTACAGAAGCGAGTGGAACCACAATTTTGGAAAAGTTTGCGATAAAACGACGATAGTAACCAGCTAGACCAAGAAAAGAACGAACTTCGGTAGGAGTAGTGGGTGTACTCCAATCCTTGATTGCTGTGATTTTGGCGGGATCCACATGTATGCCTTGACCATTTACAATGTGACCCAAGAATTGAACTTCATTTAGCCAAAATTCACACTTGAAGAATTTGGCATAAAGTTGTTCCTTCTTTAGAAGCTCCATCGTGAGACGGAGGTGATGTTCGTGGTCAGCTCAAGATTTCGAATAGATCAAGATGTCATCGATAAAAACAATGGTGAACTTATCTAAATATGGTTTACAAACCCTATTCATTAAGTCCATGAAAATTGCAGGAGCATTTGTTAATCCAAAAGGGATGACTGTAAGCTCATAATGGTCGTATCGGGTTCGAAAAGCAGTTTTGGGAATATCATCTTCTTGTACACGAAGTTGATGATATCCTAAACGGAGGTCGATCTTTGAAAAACAGGTAGCACCATGTAGCTGATAAAAAAGATCATCAATACGATGTAGGGATATCGATTTTTAATTATGAGTTTGTTGAGCTCACGATACTCGATGCACATGCGAAAGGATCCGTCCTTCTTTTTCACAAAAAGCACAGGATCGCCCCAAGGTGAAAAACTCGGACGAATGAAACCTTTTTCTGAAAGCTCTTGGAGTTGTTTTGACAATTCTTACATTTCAGATGGTGCAAGACGGTAAGGAGATTTTGCAATTGGGTTAGCACCAGGTATAAGATCGATGCGAAATTCCACTTGGCGTACCGGAGGTAAGTCAGGTAGATCTTCCAGAAATACCTCAGGAAAATCCCGAACAATGGGGATATCTTGAATACCACTACTCTTGTTTTTCTTTTCCATGATATGCGCCAAGAAGGCTACATAGTTCTTTCGTGGGTATTTCTGAGCTTGGGTACACGTCATGAGTTTGAGTTTACAAGAAGGTTCCTCTCCATGAATTCTTCAGATTTCGCTAGATGGAAGAGGTATACGAACAATTTTATCGAAACAGATTACTTCAGCATGGTGTTTGGTTAACCATTCCATTCCGATTATGACGTCAAAACTCCCAAGTTGCATTGGCGTGAGGTCAATGGGAAAAAGATGGTTATTGAGGTTTAGTTGACAATTGAGAATAATTGAATCAAGAAAAAGGGGTTTGCCATTAGCTATTTCTACCGTTAAAGGTTTTCCTAGCTTAGTTCGGGGCATCAAAAGAAAAGGTTCAAATGCTATGGATACAAAACTTTTATCGGCACCTGAATAAAAAAGAATAGAAGCAGGATGGTTATTAACAGGGAATGTACCGTTAACCACGTTATTGTCAGCACGAGCCTCATTAGCATTCAGGTTAAATGCGCGTCCACGAGCTGGATTAGCATTAACAAGCTTTGGGAAATTGTTTCGGTAGTGAGTAAGCTCACCACAATTATAGCAGGATCCAGGTGGGAAATGAGGGCGGTTAGGTACTGCTTGATTTTGAACAGGATTTGGAACAGTTTGGTTTAGGGTAGGTGCAGAACGACAAACGTTGGCCAAGTGACCAAATCGTCCACAAAGGGTACATTGGCGACAGGGTAAATGATGTTGGTGATGACGGTTACATCGGTTGCACAAGGGTGCAGTACCAACATATTGTTTCTTAGAAGGAGGTTGAGCTGGTTGGTTAGGGGTAACCACAGTAAAATTCTTGTAAGCCTTATGCTTCCTCGAATTTTTGGGTGGTTCAGTTTTGGTTTCTTTTGGTTTCTCTGGGGTATTCTTAGCAGATTGTTTCTTGTCACCTTTGCGGAAAAGTTTCCCTCTCTTGACTTGAGAATCGGTTAAAGTTGCGGCTAGTTCAATAGCTTCCCTAACGGTGGCTAGATGGCTACCAGTAACGATGTCTTGAATGGGATCAGGTAAGCCATAATGTATTTCTCAATGGCCTTATCCAAGGGAGTGACCATACTTGGACATAGTAGGCTTAATTCCTCGTACCGATCTGTGTAGGCACGATTCTCGCCACTATCTTGCTTGAGATCATGGAATTGATTCTCAAGTGCCCTTATTTCATTGTGCGGGCAAAATTCCTTCATCATGAGAGCTCGAAGTTCTCCCCAAGTTTGTGACATGGCTATATCCGCACCTAGATCTCTCATGATCCCATTCCACCATGTGAGCGCTCTTTTCTGGAATATGCTTGAAGCAAACTCTACTTTGCGCTCATTGGGACATTGACAATGGCGAAAAGTGTTCTCAATGCTTTCAAACCATTGTAGGAGACCAGTAGCTCCTTCAGACCCACAGAACTTGGGTGGTTTAGCCGAATTGAACTATTTGAAATTACACAGTACATTGTTGTTGTTATTGTTATTGTCGAGTTGATTGAGTTGTGTCACAAGATTTGTAAGTATCACAGCCATTTGTTGAGCGATCATAGCTGCCATTTCGGCGTTTTGAGTAGTTTCGCGACGAGGAGGCATTCTAAAAGAAATATGAGAGGAAACGAGTGAGATGGTAAAGGATGGTTAAAAAGAAATATTAAAATATCAACGAAGCATAAGGAGTGTATCCATTTATTCGTTTCTTAAAATGAATAAATGACACGGTGACTAGTCATAGTAAATGGGTCTTTATAATGTATAGCGAAGACATGCTTTAGCCTATAAGTGGACACTCACCCCAAGTATTGCCAGGTAAGAGTGACTGGTCCGATTAAGTGGATTTGTACGAACACTCTAGCCTTAGACAAAAAACCCAGGGTACATGCATCCACCCTTCCAGATTGCACGTGTTCACAGTATTAAAACCCAAATTTTGACGAGATTTTTGAAAACATTTAAGGCTTTTAAAAGCCTAAAAACAAATCATCAAAGGATAGATGATGATTTCTTGTAAAGTTTTGGAAACGTTAACTTTTAAGAATGAATTTGAGATTTTTGTTATCACCTAAGGATAGGTGATGGTATTGTATTTAAAATCTAAACGCAAGACAACTCGCGTTAGGGTCCTAGGAAGGTTATAGCCTACTTTTCAAATGTTCATAGTTCAGTTAAGCAGGAGATCCATAGAGTGATGCAATTCCAAGAAGGAAGTATTCATGTTCGGTACCTTGGGGTTCCTCTTATATCCATAAAGCTTGTGTTTAAAAATTGCGAACCTTTGATTGAGCGCATGGATAACAAAATTAATAACTGGATGACTAAGTCATTATCTTTCGCGTGTCGACTTCAACTTATAAACTTAGTTCTGTCATCTATGCATATCTATTGGGCTTCCGTGTTCATTCTTCCAGCCCGTGAAATAACAGAGCTTGAGAAGAGGATGCGTAGATTCCTGTGGAATGCTGGTACCCATGGCATAGCTCGAGCGAAAGTGGCCTGGAATGATATTTGCTTTCCTAAGAATGAGGGTGGACTGGGAATTCGAAGTATTACGGACGTTAATAAAGCTCTTATGGCTAACCACATATGGAGTATACTCTCGAAAAGGAACTCTTTATGGGTTCAATGGATTCATTTGCACAGGCTAAAGGGTAGGTGTTTGTGGGATATTCTGTGCTGTGGTAACATGAGCTGGGGGTGGAGGCAGATATTATCCATTCAAAACGTGATGCGTCCTTACATATGTACTTCTGTCAAGAGTGGTCTTCAAACAAATGCATGGAGTGATAATTGGTGTCCGTTAAGTCCTATCAGATCCTTCATATCTCCTAGAGTTATTGCTAATGCGGGTTTTAATATGCAAACCACTGTTGCGGAGCTATTGGACGATAGTGGTCAGTGGAAGTGGCCTCTAGCGTGGTATGATTTATTTCTGGTATTAATAAACTTTCAACCTCCAGCTCTAGTTCATAATGTAGATGATCGTTTGATTTGGAAAAAAACATGGAGGGTAAAGATTGTTCATTTGGTTTGGCTGAAGTGTGGAATTATATCCGGAATCGAGGTAGTATAGTCCAGTGGACGGACATGGTATGGTTTACGCTGTGTATTTTGAGGCACTCGTTCCATATGTGGTTGGTCATCAAAAATAAACTCAAAACACAAGATCGGCTAGCTGTTTGGGAAGCAGGAAGTGAAACTAATTTGAAGCTTATGTGTTGTCATCTTTGTAGATATGATCGAGATTCTTGGGATCATTTGTTCTTTCAATGTGCTTTTGCCTCGCAAATTTGGAACAATGTTAAGAGGATGGTGAACTTTGAGAGTGTTGATGATTCTTGGTAATCTATTATCGCATGGATGGAGCACAACTCTAGTTCAAATAAGATGGATATAATCTTATGTAAGCTGGTGCTAGCGGCGTCTACATATTTCATATGGCAAGAAAGAAATAACCGTTTATTCTCTTAAAACCATCAGAATACTGCTACGATAACTGAGATGATCAAGAACACGGTACAGTTAAAACTGATGGGGTTTAAGTTTCGTGGGGAGTTGAGCAGTGAAAGAGTTTTTAAGGTTTGGAAGATTGCTACTAGCGATACGAAGGATGACCCGGGCTAGAAGTTAAATCGTCTGGTCGTTCTTTTGTTTCCTAGTTGTTTTTCCTTGTAGGGTTGTTCTCTTTGGTTTGTTTTGTTGCGTATTGGTAGTGTTTCTTGTTTTTGTCCTAGTCTTGGTATGCCAAGTCTAGTTGGTGTGTCCCATTTGGCACACCCTTGTATTAATGTGTTTGATTTTATAAAATTCACCGGGGTAACCCTTTACCAAAAAAAAGATCAATCCTATTTATACTAATCTTGGAGCTCCCAAATCATGCTAAGTGTTGATCTAGGTGTTAAGGCATGGATTACTGTCCCTCCAGGTATCTAATGCAGGTTAAAGGTGGAATAGATCGCGACTTGGTGGCCAAGGAAGTTAACAAGAAGCTGCCAGCTTTATTTTAAGAAGCTTCTGAGCTGGGGACCCCTTACGGACTATATGGGGTTAGACCTTACGGTCCGTAAGGCCCTTGCATGGGCAGAAGTTTCAAGATTGGCAGAAATGGCCCCTAAACTTGGTTTCGTCGCGTTTTGGCACTTTTAACACCCGTTAACCCCATTTTTAAGCTACATAAGGATGAATAAACATAGGGAACTTGAAATATGTTCAAAAATGTACGGGGTGTCGGTTCGTTCGGTCGTACGGTTGCGGTTTTCGGTTAATTACGACGAAAATCGTAACGAACGCGCAAATGTCCGTAAACGCGTAACGAATAATATTTTTGCATTTCGATCATCAAAATAATAGATTTTAATGATTACAAAAATTTTTGGACGTGCGTACATGTTCCGGATAACGATATACGTGAATCGGCATAGTTCCAGAATTTGCAAAATAGCCCATGAGCTTGAATAAACGTGTTTTTGCTATACCAAAGCCCTCAAAACTTATTTCTAAGTTATATAAAGGATATTTAGGGTATGTTTAGCTTATTTCATTGTTCCGGAGTGTACGTCGCATTAAACTGATTACGTTTGCGTAACAGTTTGCGATTCACTTCAAGAAGTTGTATAAGAGTTCGGAATCGTGCAAGAATTGAATACGTGCAATTGACATGATAAAAATACAAATCTTGTAAATAAAACACAAAGATTGATAATTCGTTCAGATTCGTTACACAATCGGATCACCACAAATGTCACAAGAACCAAATCATGAGGTGGCCAGAGGTTAAGATGATTGACACATATAGAAGGCTTGAACAAAGGAGAAAAACTAATCCAACACTGTTAAAGAAGCCTTTATATGCAACAGAGGATACAACTCATCAGATCCAACCTTCTACAAAACCATCTGAAACATCTGCTCAATCTATTCTGGCCTTAAAACAAAGAAAAAGGCAGAGAGAGATGTCCAAAGAAGATGTAAGAAGGTATGAGCATGACCTCATTAAACAAGGAATCATGGACCAGATCCAATTCCACTCTGATGATGCAAGCAATGTGTTAAGAGAAACACTATCCAAGATTGCTCATCAACTATAACCACCACCCTCAACAATAAGCCATCCTAGAAAATCATTTGGCCCAAAAATTATAAAATGGAAAGTTGATAAAAACTCCCATGAATTGACATTGCTCAAGTTAGATGAATTGACATATGGGTTAAAAGCAGATGACCTTCAAGATCTTTAAAAAGATGAGGAGGATTTAGAGTCTTGAAACTTTGAATTACAATTCAAAGGGCAAATTAGAGAACTCCCGTTGAGGAATAAAGACCAAAAATAAAGTGTTTTGGCATCATTTGTTCCAGGGGGAGATTGTTGGGATTGAACCCTTTACAAAAGAACAGATGATACAGAGCCAAATACAATATCAGGGTTTTGGTTCAACTATCAGAGTTTACAACCGC
This sequence comes from Scalesia atractyloides, assembly GCA_947069175.1. Lineage (NCBI taxonomy): Eukaryota > Viridiplantae > Streptophyta > Magnoliopsida > Asterales > Asteraceae > Scalesia > Scalesia atractyloides. Next base: position 51,704,010 of record CAMTDV010000025.1, read on the forward strand.
TGATCGACTAAAACTCTGCCTTCCAAAGATCTGCCATTCTATCATCTGCTACTACAATTTACCAAAGGTTTGCCGGAAGATAAGAAGCAGAGGATAGTCATCAGTGCTTTAATTTTATTAGTCTAATAATCAATGTAGCAGTGCTTTGCACTAACATTGTTTAGTCACCAAAGGTTAAGTTAGTTATTTTGTTTGTTAGATGTCACTTTTAACCCTGACGTCATGAAAGATGCTCAGAGGTTAGGAAGTTAGTATAAATAGGTGATCGTATGTAACAGTGTTTCCTTATCTATTAAAGATCATTCACCAGTCTATCTTCTCTGCATTTCTATACTTTCAAACGATTATCATTGCGCTAAGGGGGAGTTTGTAATTCACATGCAAATACTACAATTAGTTTAAAGCGTGATGATGAAAACAAACGACCATCAATTGTGATAAAAGTTTTCCATTCATTCCGCTGCATTAAAACTCATTTTATCATTCATATTTCCATACTTGAAACAAAAATCGCATTTGATTCAAACTTAGATCCTGACAAATTTTGACAAAAAAGCTGATGTTATAACATTATTAAACATGTTTTGGCATATAAGACTTATCATAACATATCTTTAACCTTCCGATCACGCGTTTACGCAAATGTCCCGTTAAAGTAGCGTAAACTACCTTGACAAGTCATTATGGGTCAAAAGCACTTAGGATCCTTTCCAAATCGGAGTATTAACTTTATTAAACCATTTCATACGAGTTCCAACACTCATTTGGTTTATAAGGCTTCATTCTATCATGTCACACCCCGACCGCGTAAAACAACGAACCGCGGCGGAAACGTCGGGGAGTGTCGTAACAGAAGTATTGTTTCAACAACCATGGCAATTAAAGTTTTGTATTATTGGATGAAATTTGATTACAATTTCTTGGAATAAAAGAAAATAAACAAAAGTCTAATTGTCTTGTAGATTTTAAGTCACTAAAGCCCAAGTTCGTCCTAAGTGTTGCATGAATCAACCTTAAGCGTTAGCTCCTGAAACACATGTGAAAACAGGTACGTCAGCATAAAAATGCCTGTGAGATACATAGGTTTTGTTGATGAGGATTCATGACTTGAAGTTAAATTAATAGTTTAACGAAAAGTAGTCATGAACCTTATAGAATGTTTTCTTTTATAAAATCATATGAAAATCAATATGAAAATCAAATGATATAAAAGAAGTGTGTACGGTTAAATAATTAACCGGGTGAAAATGAATTGTATAAAATATGCCATTTGAAAACAATGTCTTGTGAAAAATGTATGTTATTGTACCAAATGTGTCATGTCTTTGTCTTTGTCGAAGTGGTTTAAATAACGCTACGGTATGTAATATCATGAAAGCACTTATATATAGGAAGTACCAGCGGCGTATCCATCATGCTTTTATCATATTACACACATCTCGTTATTTAAATCACTTATCAAATAACCACCAAAAATGTCTTGTCTAACAAATGTCAAATGTCATGTATACCCAATGTCTTGTACAACCAAATGTCGTGTACAAAACAATGTCTTGAATAAACCAAAGTTTAAATGCTTTATTTGATACGAACATTTATAAGGATATTGTTTATCGCATACATTCAAGCCTTGAGACTGTCGGATAAACCCTTATTAAGTCAAAGGTTTATCAAAAATGTATTCGGATTCTTTCATTCCCTACTTCCAAACAAACCTAGGAAGCGGGGAACGGGATTTGTCAAGTCCTATGGTACCATTACATACTACCGGACGGCGTGATCAATGTTAATGAATGTATTATGTCCCGTTAAACAAACCAAATGTCTTAGTCAACGTAAGCAATGGCATGAAAAATGTTTTCAAACCATGTACTAAGTGTGCTAAGTCAACATACGAAGTAGAAATTTCCATAAAATCGATGTGCTAGCATGCTCAGTCAACATACATAGCAAAACATAATTGAAATCATGTACTATATATTGTACTAGTTGAAAATAGCAAGTATGTGTCATGAAAGCGTGAAACATGAAAGTATAGATTAGGCACATGTGTTTCACCCCAAAATATTTGAAAAACGTAAAAGAGGGGGGGACTATGTACTCACTTGGGGTTGCAAAAGTATCCTTGTTTAAGAAGAATAATAAAGCGCAAGAGTCCAAGGAATCAAATGGTTCCTAAGATCGGATAACTATGTTAATAAGTCGGGACTTTAATCGGCGGATTGGGTAGAATGATGTCCTCCGATGGTATGATTTAATAACTCAACATTCTTATTTTGAAGTGATCCTAAGTGCTTTTGACCCGAAATGACCCGTTAAGGTAGTTTACGCTACTTTAACATGTCATTTGCGTAAACGCGTGATCGGATGGTTAAACATGTCCTATGATAAGTCTTAAATGCCCAAACATGTTTAATGATGTTGTAATATCAGTTTATATATCAAAACTTAGCCTCATATGCTTAAAATGAATTTATGTGCAAAAAGGGCATTCTGGTCATTTATAAAGGGCATAATAACGACCTATCATAATACTAACCAAACGATGTGACCATAAGGTATAACCTCAGAGGGTTATTCCCTATATAACTATGGTCAGAAATATGAGTTTGGCCGGATTCGAAAGTCAAAGCGGTGGTCAAGACCGCTCGACTTACGACCCTAAACAAGCACTAAACTAAAAGTGACGAGTTAGACATGTTTAACATGTCTAACTAAGTTTATAAAACTGATTTGATATCAAAACAAAGTGTTTTGACACCCAAAAATAGTTCCGTCGTAATATGCGCATTTTGCGCGTTATTGACCGAAACTTTGACTCGTCACTTCAACTAGTAACATGGTAAATCAGTAGGTATGATCGATAAGGATCATAACCATCGTGATTATGATAACATTACAAAGTTGAATTGAACTTTGTTTTGACCAATCAATGGTCAAAGCCGAAAGTCAAATATATGTTTTACTTTTAGCTTGAAATAGCTAAAAGCTATGAAAAAGACTAAGGATGAGATCTTACTTGTGTTTAGGAACACCCAAGATCTCAAAGAACTCAGTAGGAGGCCTCCAAAAAGGATGGAAGCAAGCTCCAAGAGTATGGGAGGAAGAAGATGGAAATGAGCAAGTTGTGAAGTGAAAATGAGGGCCTATTTATACTTGCAGATGATGCACAAGATCATTCCAATTGTTAGGCACTTGATCTAGTATCATTACAAGTGTAAAATGAGCTGTTGAAGCCAGAAGGAGTGTGGCAATTTCGTTTGCTTAGTGTCCAAGAGCTTAAACAAGAAGCTTCCATGAAACTGCTGAGCTGGGGGGTCCTTACGGACCGTAAGGGGTATGGGGTTACGGTCCGTAAGCCCCTTAGCTGAAAGCAACTTTCAAAAGTTGGCAGAACAGGCCCCTAAACACGTTTCGTCGCGTTTTGGCACTTTTAACACCCGTTAACCTCATTTTTAAGCTCTATAAAGACGATAAAGCTTAGGAAACTTGAAATGTGTCCAAAAATGTCCCGGGTGTCGGTTCTTTCAGTCGTACGGTTGCGGTTTTCGGTTAATCACGACGAAAATCGTAGCAAATGCGCAAATGACCGTAAACACATAACGAATGATATTTTTGCATTCCAATCATTAAAATACTTGATTTTAATGATTACAAAAATTTTTGGATGTGCATACATGTTCCGTATTAGGAAATACGTGTAACGGCATAGTTTCGCAGAATTTGCAAAATAGCCCCTGAAGTTGAATAAGCATGTTTTTGCCATACCGAAGCCCTCAAAACTTATTTCTAAGTTATGTAAAGGGTATTTAGGGTATGTTCAGCTTATGCCATTGCTCCAGAGTGTATGTCGCGTTAAACTGATTAAGTTTGCGTAACAGTTTGTGATTTCACTTCCAGAAGAGGTTTGGAAGATCGAAATTGAACAAGGATTGAAAATATGAAATGTCATAAGTATTAAAATAAATCTCGGAATAAAACACAATGTTATAAAATTACAAAATTATTTCGGAATTGTACGATGATTAAAATACACAGATGTCACATATCCTAATCTTCCGATTAAAGTCCCGGTATTAACATAGTTATCCAATATTAGGGCATACTTAAATCCTTGGACTCTTGAGCTTTTGTTTACTCATTTGAACAAGGACATTCTTGCAATCCCAAGTGAGTACATAGTCCCATCTTTTACATTTTATAAATGTTTTGGGGTGAAACATATTGTGCCTATAACTACTTTCGTGTTTTCATGACATTACATAGTACATTTAGTACATGATTTCCATTGCATTTTGCTATGTATGTTGACTGAGCATACCAGTACATGATTTTCAAAGGCATTTTTGCTTGGTATATTGACTTAGTGTGCCAAGTACATTGTTTCAAACATTTCAAAAAATGCTTATGTTGTTCATGACATATTGGTACGTTGAACTTGACAACGATACATTCATTAACATTGATGCCGACCGATAGTATGTTATGGTACCATAGGTTTGACACCCCATTCCCACTTTCTAGTTGCTTGAAAGTATCCATTAGGGAATTATAGAATCCGATAAACACTTGATAAACCTTTGTCTTTATAAGGGTCTTTCTGACAGTTAACAAGACTTGAATGTATTCACAGACAATCCTAATATATGTTTTAACAATAAAAGCAATGGTTTATAAGACATAACTTTTTATTTAAACATAACCTTGTTTATTCAAAGACATTTTTTTATGCAAGACATTTTGGCTATTCAAGACATGACATTGATTTCTACATAACATTGGTATACACACGACATTTTGGCTAATCAAGGCATGATATTGAGTTACACATGATTTTGGTTTGCAACATGACATTGCTTGACATGACAATTATAACATTGGTTTATATATGACAATCATTTATACAAGACATTACTTTGGTTTAACAAGACTATTTATTGGTTGGTTTATGGTGAGTGATTTAAATAATGTGACGAGTGTAATATGATAAAGCATGGTGGATACGCCGTTGGTACTTCCTATATAAGTGCTTTTATTATCTTACACATCGTGATGTTATCTAAATCATTTCAGACAAAATACCAGACAATGACATATTTTATTCAAAACACCACATTTTTATACAAGACAAGACATATTTTGGTTATTGATTTAACCATACATTATTTCTTTTATATCACTTGATTTTCATTTGATTTCATAAAAGAAAACATGTATAAGGATTCATGGCTACTTTTGGTTAAACATTTCTTTAAACATTCTATGCCATGAATCTTCAACATAAAACCTATCTTACAAGCATTTTTATGCTGACGTACCTATTTTAACATATGTTTCAGGTTTACTTATGTGATGATTGTTGCTGCATGCTACACATAGGATGGATTCGGGCCTTAGTGACTTTAAAACTTGAAAGACAAAGTGATTGTATTTCATTTCCAATATTCTAAGACAATGTAATTCGATAATCTAATAAAACAAATCTTTAAATACCATTCGTTGGGAAACAATTTGTAACGTGACTCCCCATGTGTTTCCGCCGCGTGTGTTGTATTACGCTATTTGGGGTGTTACATCTGAGGGAGCCACTGGGCTCCTACAATTGTTTGAGAGTATCGAAAGCACTTTCCGACATGTTCAGTGTCCGAATGAGCGAAAGGTAGAGTTTGCTTCAAGTGTTTTCCAAAAGAGAGCGCTCACATGGTGGACACTTAGTGACTATAAAATTTGAAAGACAATTTGATTGTATTTCATTTTCGTTATTTCAGGACATTGTAATTCGATAATTCAATAAAACAAAACCTTAAGTACCATGTGTTGTGAAACATTTGTAACATGACTCCCCAAGTGTTTCCGCCGCCTGTTGTTGTTATACTACGCGATTTGGGGTGTTACAATACATTCATTAACATTGATCACGCCGACCGGTAGTATGTAATAGTACCATAGGATTGACAATCCCATTCACGCTTCCTAGGTTTGTTTAGAAGTGACCTTAAGGAATGATATAAACCGATGAATATTGATAAACCTTTGACTTGATAAGGGTTTATCCGACAGTCAACAAGGCTTGAATGTATACGCCAACAATCCATGTTACGTTTACACATTGACAACAATGATTTTATAAAACAAAACCTTTGTTCATTAAAAACATTGTTTTATACACGACATTTTGGTTATACAAGACATCTGATTATACACGACATTGGTTTACACATGACATTGGTTTATACAAGACATCACATTGGTTTAAACAAGATATTTCATTAGTTGGTTTATGGTGAGTAATTTAAATAAGGAGACATGTATAATATGATAAAAGCATGATGGATACACCGCTGGTGCTTCCTATATATAAGTGCTTTTATTATATTACATATCATAGCGTTATCTAAACCCCTTCAAACAAAATACAAGACACGACATCTTTTATACAAGACATGACATATTTTGGTTATTAAGTTAACCTTGCATCATTTCTTTTATATCATTCGATTTTCATATGATTTCATGAAAGAAACATTTTATAATGGTTCATGGCTACTTTTGTATTAGTTAAACATTTCTTTTAAACATTCAAAGCCATGAATCATCATAACAAAACCTATGTTACACACAGGCATTTTTATGCTGACGTTTTATTTTCACATATGGTTTAGGAGCGAATGTTTGATTTGAGCATGCTTCACATAGGGTGGACTTGGGCCTTAGACTACCTTAAAATTTGAAAGATAATTATTGTACTTTGATGCTTTATTTCTAAGACAATGTAAACAATTAAATCAATAATACAAAACTTTATGTACCACGTGTTGTGAAACAATAGTTATGTTACATGACTCCCCGACGATTCTGCCGCTGTTTGTTGTTTTATGCGGTCAGGGTGTGACATTGTTCTTTGCCTTGAGAACAATTTTCAAATTGCGGTGCCAGTCCATGAAGTTGGAGTTGTTCAGTTTCTCCTTCTCTAAGATGGACTTGAGAGAGAATTGGGAGGAATTGTTTTCAGTTGACATCTACAAAATTCAAATTTTAACTAATTAGTATTTTCTGTTTTAAATATCTTAATTTAATTTTATGACCCAAAACCAAAATTTTAATTTAGATGAGACCCCGTATCATCAAATCACAGTGAATTGGATTAAGCACTATCCACTGGTATGATTATGTAGGTAAACAACGATTGTTAATTGTGTCTACTACACAACTCTCCATTTGGGGTTATCGCTTAAAAGCGATGTAAGTTTAACCCCAACTATAACACCCCAAATCGCGTAAAACAACATGTGGCAGAACACTTGGAGAGTCACGTTACAAATTGTTACGTAACACATGGTATTTGAAATTTTGTTATTGAATATTAACACGATTACATTGTCCTTAGAATTTAAAATAAACAAAACAACTATATTATTTGACTTTCTTGTTTTAAGGCACTAAAGTCCGCGTCCGTTCCTACGTGAAGTATGCAGCAAAAATCCTCATGTAACAAATCCTGAAACATATGGGAAAACGAGGTCAGCATAAAATGCCGGCGAGAACATAGGTTTTGTGAGTGTCAAATTTCATGGCTTTAGAACTATATTGCAATACCTCGTCCAACTTTGAAAGTTGACGAGTATAAATCTTGAAATAAAAAAAAAGTGTTTAATATTGCAATATAATATATCAACTTTACAAGCTAATATAAGTAAATCAAAACCTTGTAGCCATGAATCTTGACTGAAAACATTTGTTTCGTAAATTGAGTTGTAGATCATCTTGTAAACTATGTATAGTTTATATCTTTAAATAATATTGTTGTGTAACCTTGTTCAAAAATAACCATTCGACCATTGTTCGTGTTATAAACCACTTGTTCATTATCCTTGTCATAAACCATTGTTCATTGTACTTGTCATAAAACATTGTTCATTGTCCTTGTCATAAACCGTTGTCCATTGTCCTTGTTGCTAATTGGGAAAACTTTTGGTCATTCTTTAATGAATACATTCAAGCCTTTGTTGACTCGACTATACCCCAAGGGTACCTTTAATAGATCCTAAAAGATCTCTTTAACAAGACTAACAAATCAACGAATGATTTGTTAATCATAAACAGTTTCTGTCGTTCCCCAAACTACCCACCAAATCTAGTGAATAGCCTAGTAACGGGATTGTCAATCATATGGTACCATAACATACTACTGGGTGGCATAACAATGTTAATGAATGTCATTCGTATCATGGATAACGCACCAACAAGTTGTATCACATTATTGAAACCATATTGTTATATAAACCATAGTATTTGAACACTAAAAACAACTTAGCACATATGAATCACCCCAAAACATTTGCAAAACGTAAAAGAGCGGAGCAATGTACTCGCCTGGGATTTGCGGATGAGCCTTGTGTGAATGCGTGAACAAAGCCCAAATATCAAGGAATCAAGTGTGTCCTAATGAGTCGGATAACATGTAAATAAGTCGGGACAAAAACGGAAGAATTGGATAGAATGAGACTTCATAAACCAAATGAGTATTGGAACTCATATGAAATGGTTTAATAAAGTAGGTTCCTAAGTGCTTTTGACCCGTTATGACCCGTTAAGGTAGTTTAAGCCACTTTAACGTGTCATTTGTGTAACTACGCATTCCGGATGGTTAGATATGTGTTATGATAAGTCTAATTTGCCAAATATGTTTAATATTGTTGTTACATCAGATTACATGACATATGCTTTAGATTGATTTATCCGCAAAAAGGACATTTTTGTCATTATTAAAGGTTATAACAACTAATTATCATAACACTAATCAAATGACATGACCATGTGGTATAACCTTAGAGAGTTGTTCCCTATATAATTATGGTCATAAATATGTATTTGGTCGGGTCCAAAGATCAACCAAACGGGTTGGATTCGAAAGTCAAAGCGGTGGTCAAAACCGTTCAACAAACGATCCTAAACAAGCAATATACTAAAAGTGACGAGTTAGACATGTTTGACATGCTAAACTAAGTTATAAAAGTGTTTTGGTACCAAAACAAACTATTTTGATACTCGAAAATTAGTTTCGTCATGATATGCGCATTTATCGCACTTTTGACCAAAACTTTGACTCGTCACTAAGACTTGAAAAGGTGGAACTCAGTAGGCATGATCACTAAGGACCATAACCATCATGATCATCATCATATTGCAAAGTTCAATTCGACTTTATTTTGACCAATTCATGATCAAAACTAAAGTCAAACAGAAAGTCAAACTGTTTGATTTTTAGTCCAAATAAACTAAGAGAATTAAACAAGACATGAATGGAACACTTACAAATACTCTAAGAGAGCCTTAGAACTCAGGAAATGATCTTCAAATGGTTGCTACTTCAGATGAGAGCAAATGAAAGTAAGGATATAGGTTGCAAAAGTTCAAATGGCTAAATTCCCATGTTATTTATACTTGAATTGAAGTTATAAGAGCATTACAAGTGTCCATGAGTCACCACTAAGTTGGATTAGTGTCATAACACATGTTAGATGTAGAGAGAAGGGCGGCAAAATTGTTTTCTTAGTCAATAAGGGAATTAACAAGAAGCTACCACCTTGATTCAACATTTCTGATGAGCTGGGGACCCCTTACGGACCGTATGGGGTTTTGCCTTACGGTCCGTAAGGCCCTTGCATGGGCTGAAGTTTCAGAATTGGCAAAAATGGCCCCTGAACTTGTTTTTGACGCGGTTTGGCACTTTTAACACCCGTTAACCCCATTTTCAAGCTTTATAAGGACAATAAAGTATAGGGAACTTTAATGTGCTTAAAAATTTCTCAGAAGTCAGTTCGTTTGGTCGTACGGTTGCGGCTTTCGGTTAATTACGACTAAATTCGTAACGATCGCGTGTATGACCGTAAATGCGTAATGAATGATATTTTTGTATTCCAATCATTAAAATACAAGATTTTAATGATTAAAATTTTTTTGGATGTGCGTACATGTCCCGGATTAAGAAATACGCGAATCAGCATTGTTTCGCAGAATTTGCAAAATAGCCCCTAAAGTTTCAAAAGCATGTTTTTGCCGTACCGAACCCTTCAAAACTTATTTCTAAGTTATGTATAGGTTATTTAAGGTATGTTAAGCTTGTGACCTTGCTCCAGAGTGTACGTCGCTACAAGAATTAGCAGACTTTCGTAGTTTGTCGTAAAAAGTCCATGTGATCGATTAAGCTTGTTTTTGATATACCAAACCCTTCAAAACTTATTTCTAAGTTATGTAAAGGATATTTAGGGTATGTTTAGCTTATGTCACTATTCTGGAATATACGTTGCATTAAACTGATTACGTTTTGCGTAATAGTTTACGTATAACCTCTAGAAAAGTTTTGAGGAGTTGAAATTGTACATGGACTAAAATGTATGATTGTCACATGTAATTTTATAATTCTCGTGAAAGAAACACAAGATTTCATTTGGTTTGGAATTGTATGATAGATGCAAAGGCTCAGATGTCACACCAACTATGCCCACTTGATGAACAAGCGATGTTTTGTCCTTTATTGTTAATTGTAATACCGGCCTATGTTACACAGGAAACGCGATGATTACCTTCTTTCATGATGGACGGCCAGACGCAGGGTACAACACTAATATTTGGGTTCGATTTAGAATGAAGTGTTAACTCGTTAAGGGTGGCATAAAACATCAATTTAAAATTTTGGATTTATTTTAATATTTACCAAAAATATTTTGAATAACTCGTAGCATGAGGAGTTACACAACAATTTATAAAATATAATTTTATTTGATCTGTGATAATAGAAACTCCTTTCCACACTTGGCATGATATAGTTTTAAATACCCTATTAAACTTTGTTGGTCGTTTATCGCGAAGGATCGTGTCTTAAATTTTAATAAAACTCTTTTATTAAATATACTTTTCAGTTTTATAAAACTTGTTTTAATAAAACCGTTGTCTTGATTATGAAAAATATTATTTATTTTTGGTTATCTAGATTTTTTACAATAAATAAACATAACCACAAAACAAAATAATAAAATAATCGAATCGAGCCCCTAGTAGGTTGCCCGTTTCGTTTTAGCCAGAAACGAAACAAACTAGTATAAAGGGTTTCAAAAGCTAATTTTTGAAAGCTTCCACTTGACCCGCTATCTCTATCTTCATGGTACCTGTTCGCCATTTATCTTGATCTTAATCTTGATCTTATACTTGAAGGATTATAATAATAAATTTGAAAACACAATAAAACCAAATCTACTCTAATTCTATCTATTACATCAGATCCAATATCCGCAAAAATACAAATCAAATAAGACCACAACCATAACAAACACAACTATGACAAGTGTTTATAACCTAGGGCTTGATACACATCATAATCCATAGACAACTAAAAGCTTTTGATCTTTTGTCAAAATAAATAATTTTTTAACAAATAAAACTTAAATAAAACTTATAACTTTACCATCTATACGCGTGTAACCATGGCTATGATACCACTGTTGTGAATTAGTGTATCAAAATAATAGCGGAAGCGGTTTATATAATTTACCCAAAGCCGATTATATATACATATATATACAATCGATTTTATATATATATATACTATAAGTTTGATTTATTAATCCAATTAATAAATATTCCCAATCAGGAGCATGGTTATACGCGTATAAACAAATAAAAAGGAATAAACAACAATAGAGGGTTTTAGTAATTAACCTTTGACGACTACACCGAGATCATAATACGCGGGTTTCAACGAATCCTCGCTAGTAGGAAGTTCACAACCGAGCACAAGATACCCAAAGGTAGAACCGGCCAAGAAGGAGGCGGCGGGGGTGCTTGGTCGACGGCAGGTGGGCGGCGACGCTATGAGGGGGGCGGCCGAACTTGGGAGGGAAGCTAGGGTTTTGTGTTTTGATATAAAGGTCTCATTAGGTTTTGCACCTTAATCATCTTTTTATGAAACCCAATCTTACATTAAGGCCCTTTAAGATTATACAATTATAGTCCTCTTAATAATAATCTAATTAATATTAAGTCCCTCGAGTTTAAACTATTATTATTTCACAAATAATAATCCACCTACTCATGAACATATACGATTCGTGTACCAACGTGTAACTCATCGCATCGTACCAAGTTAGTTACGTTGACTTTAATTACGGTCAGACATACATATCTCCAACAGAGCTAAGAATCTCTAGTAAGGATGAAGCAGAAGCAGTTTCTTCAATGTAGGAGGATAAGAACCCTCATAACTCATTCTTTCCAAGACTGGTACAATCTCTTCCTTAGAATATTCCACAGGATCATCACATGCATCCTCAAATAGAAGCACATCTCTAATTGATTGTTCATTAATAACTACTTCCTTTTCCTGAATCTTTGAGCATACAACTGTGTCTGTCTTCTTGTTAGCAACATTGTTCTGAGAAATCTTTAATCCAATCTTCGCGAATAACTGGATTTTCACGTAGTGCATGAGCTAATCTACATGCATTAAGACCCACAATCATTGGCTTAAATTCTTCGTGACCTTTAGGAGGATTTCCTAGATAGCATGTATTGTTATGATCTTTCACAAATTCTGGAATATGTGAAGCCTTATCTGCAACTTTCTTTGTCGTGTCTACATCAAACGATTCGGATTAGACACATAATTACTCAACATTTTCAGACATTTCTAAAATTTGACCGTAAACATGGTCAAACTATGCACCCACTGGTTAAAAGGTCTTATAAACTACTTTTGAGTTTAAAAAATAAAATTTCTGATAAAAACAATCTCAAGGTTTTTATAAAATTTTAAAGGCCCAAATTGTCAATAACCGGCCCAGATCACTAACAAGAGTACGGTCCACACATGAATGTGCGGACTGGACTCCTAAGTGCGAGGGCAAATCAATCATTCTCCTTTAAATAGTAAGGACATAATTGTCAAACTTATCATTTCGCACACCCTCAGGTCCTACACAATCAACTTAAAGTAGGTGAGAGGGCAAAGATGTAAAATCCAGGGTGTACGGGAACTATTTTGTTAAGAAAATCGAGTGTGCGATGGGCAAATAAGTCATTTGCTCCATTTGCACACCCATTAATGGCAAAACAGTAATTGATGGGTGTACGAGGGACAAAAGAGTCCAATGATGGGTGTGCGGCCCCCTTTTCACGCGCACAACCCAGGCATTGTCGCACCTGTCATCTTCTCCGGCCATTATTTAAAAACAAACACAATTCCGGCCACCTGCATCCTAATTAATGAATAATTTCTATCCGGAGAACATCCACAAAGACAGTACTACATCATCAGTTTCTCTACAATCACACAAATTCTTAAAACACTCTTCATCACAACAGGTTATATAGACTCAAAATCAAGATTTATAATCATAATACAAACCTTTCCCTTTCGATTTGGATCCTGTCATTTTTAATTAATCCAAAAACTTGTGAGTCGGATTTTTGAAGATGATGATTTCAGAGAGTTTAGTGTGTGTGTGGCAAGAAGGGTTTGCGAGAGAGGATTTTCGAAAAACAATGAATAATGACTTTGATTGAGCAGCCGTCAAATGTAAGTCATAATTACCTTATTCCCTACCTTTCCAGATTTTGTGGGGTCCACCAAGTGTGTGGTGGGCCCAATATCTAACCAATATCTTCTGATTTTGTGAAACTCCTTCGGTTATAGACCGTGAAACTTGTGCAAAACCAATCCTTTTGAGGAAAAAACATTTGTTCCTTTTCAATTCTTGAACAAGATCACAAAATTACTTTCAATACTGATAAACGTTATGAACACAACAAACTCACAAATATGTACACAAAAACAATTCATCTGCCTACAGGATCATATCACAGTGTTTCGGACCAGACTACATTTATCCACTCGGATATACTTTGGTTGATCTGGGCAATTGCCAGTATATTTGTCCACATAAACTTATTGCCTTAGGCTTTTCTCATATGACTGTCCATGATGAATTTATCATGTTTTGGTACATTAAAGATGAACACGCCGCAAATCACAATCAAATCCTAGAATTATAATCAGTACACTCTATCATGCAAATAGTTTCCCTACCACATATTTTCACAGCCTCTGTTCTAGGATTCTGAAACCTTGACTGGGACTTGATTGAGAAGAGAACATAATAGATGATATGTAGAGATATACGGATATAATATACAGATAAAATGATTTCTCAATTGATATAGGTTCGGGTTTTCTTTGGGCTCTAGAGGGCCTCTTTCTTGTGTATTCTGATCTACAGTACGACAACGTAGAGCAAGGTCAGCATGTATCTGGATGTAGTAGAAGCTGACGTTGCCTAGCATCTCCAGATTTTTGCTCACGCAAACAAAGGAGATACACGAGTTTGTCAGAAAAGATTTCAGAACTAGACCAAACTTGTGTGTATCGGAACATCAGACAAGCATTCAAGTGTACTAATTCCAAATGACATTCTCTACTGAGGTTATAGTTCTTCACAGGATTAGCCAAAGTTTCTAGCCATCAGGACTAAGCCTACCGACATATCACCCTAGAGCCAGACCATTTCAATACTGGTCTTACATGAGTCAGCCTTAATCCATATAGCGAAAGTTCCTTACATTTCCCGCGTTGTAGCAATATATTTTATACCCAATATTTTTTAGATTTTCAATTTTTTATGTTTTTGTATTTTTATGTTTTTAATGTGTATTTTTCTGAGGATATACCCCTAAATTTTTGTTTAAACTAAAAACCTGACAAAAGTTTAAAGAAATTTTTTTTTACAAACAAAGAAAAATAATTTTGTGACCAAGTTCAGTCCTCGAATTGGACCTTTTTGAGAGTGCCAAGAGGGTATCAAAACGGGCTCGATCTACCGGTTTTTTGAATAGATCCGCGATATTGTCGTCAATATGAATCCATTCAGGAGAAATAAGATCTTGGTAGTACGATTAACAAATATAATGTTCTTTAATGGCAATGTGCTTAGTTTTTGAAAAGTACAGAGGATTTTTCACTATTTGTATTGCTGCATCATTATTACAATAAATTGGAGTATTATAAAAATCCAAATCGTAATCCACCAACTGGTGTTGAATCCATATCACATCACCTGTGAACAACAGGCCGAAGCAGTCACATATTCAGCCTTAGCCGTTGAAACAGAAACTGTCTGTTGCTCTTTACATTACCATGCAATTAGTCGGTACCCAAGATGTTGACATCCAGCAAATGTTGATTTTTTGTCAATATCACATGCTGCAAAATCACTGTCAGTATAAGCAAACAAATCAAAAGGAGAATCCCTAGGATAACAAAGACCAAGTCTAGGTTTCCCTTCAAGATATCTACAGATTCATTTCACAACATATAAGTGAGAGAGTTTAGGAGTAGCCTGATAACGTGCACACTGACACACATCAAACGTAATGTCCGGTCTACTGGCAGTCAAGTACATTAAGGAACAAATCATGGATCAGTACAATGTTTCTTCCACTGCTTCTCCTTCCAGATCTTGAGTTAACATGGTCTCTCTGTGATGGGGGTGTTTGCTGGCTTTGCGTCCTGTAAGTTAAACTTTGCAAGAATGTCATCCACATATTTTCCCTGATCAATCAGGATAACCTTTGAATCTTGACGAACTTGCAACCCCAAGAAGAAAGTCATTTCTCCTAGAGCACTCATCTCAAACTACTTTTTCATACCCCTTCGAATTCTTTACACAGTACGTCACTAGTGGATGCAAAGATAATGTCGTCCACATAGATCATCACTACAATCTGGTCCTCATACCTTTCGAATAAACAATGTCTGATCAATGACTCCACGAGTGTATCCATTTGCAAGCAAATGTTCAGTAGGTTAGCATACCATGCATGAGGTGTCTAGTGCAACCCATACAGTGCCTTATCAAGACGATACACATGCCTTGGACAATTTTGATACACAAACCGTGGTGGCTAATCAACATATATCTCTTCTTTCACTTTCCGTGCATAAATGTTGTCTTCACATCCATCTAATACATAGTAAACCCTTTAAATGATACGTAGGCAAGAAAGATTCGAATTACCTCTAGTCTGGCAACCGGGGCATAGACTTCATCGTAATCAAGACCCTCAGTTTGCTGAAACCCTTACACTACAAGTCTCGCTTTGTTTCTCACAATCACTCCACTATCATCTCTTTTGTTGCAGTAAACCCATCTTGTACAGGGTGACTTTTTGCCTGGGGCAACTTAACTAATTTCCACTCCTGTAATTTCTCAAATTGACTCAACTCATCCTTCATCGCATCTACCCAACTCGGTTCACGCATAACCACAGTGGTCGTTTTGGGCTCAATTTGGGGGATGAAACACGAGTATAGACACCTGTTTATATCCCCAACCTGACTTCTCGTCAAAACTCCAGCTTCTAGTGGTCCACTAATAGTTGGGATGCTTGATATAGGAACAGTGTCTATTGATGGGAGGTTAGTCAAATTTTCTGCAGGGACTTGGTCATGAATTTCCAATATAGATTCTTCCATAGAATCATCGACAACATAATCTTCAGGAATAGGATCATGAAGGAATAAATCATCAGGATCATTTACTGATTCTTCATCATCAGCTTCATTCAACCTTTCTTCTTCAGTGTTTTTGGGAAATTGTATGATTTGGTTCTGCTTGCATTGCTGGCACGATTGCTGAAGGTGTGTCATCCCCCTCAGCTTCAGCATCCCCCTCTTCATCAGCATTAGTTATATTGAGTGAGGAACCTAGTGTACAAGTTGGATTACCTGTTTTGTCTGCAAAAACATCAGGACACACATTATCACCGATACTGAATGATTGAAACAAGGAAGTATAATTGTAAACCCAATCCGGCCCGTTTCAAACATCTGATTTATTTTTTTCGAGCCACTGCACGTTGAATGATTCTACAATTACCCTTGGTTGTTTGTTAGCAGTTTTGCTTGGATAACCAAAAAAATAACATTCATCCCTTTTTGCATCAAACTTTGGTGTCCCTTCCAGATGTAATAGAGTACACGGACAACCAAAAGCTTGGAAATGACCAACAGAAGGCTTTTCACTGATCAGAACTTCATAAGGCATTCTCATGCGGGCTTTGTTTATTAACACTCTGTTTTGGACATAACATGTCGTGTTTACTGCTTCTGCCCAGAAGAAAACATGAAGCTTTGTGTGACACAACATAGTCTGAGCCGCTTCGATAAGAGTTCTATTCCTTCTCTCAGTGACTCCATTTGCTGTGGAGTTCTTGCATCACTAAACTGTCTAGCAATTCCCTTTTGAGCACAGAAACAAATTAGTTCAACATTCTTAAATTCGGTGCCAATATCCTAGCAAATTGCCTTCACTTTCTTGTTGGTCCGATTTTCCATAAGTATGACAAATCGTTTCACAATCTCTGAAGTCTCACTTTTGTTAGCTAAGAAGAAAACACAAGTAAAATATGAGAAATCGTCTGTCATTACTAAACACTAAGACTTTCTTGAGATATTGAGCACATACACTAGACCAAATAAGTCCATGTGAAGAAGCTGTAGCACAGGGTCAATTGAGTTTACCAACTTAAGAAAATGAGGTTTTTTATGTTGTTTTCCTTTAGCACATGCCACACATTTCTCAATTCTTATAAAATCATTAATAGGAAAATCGCCTACCAACCCAAGTTTTGCAAGACGATTAAGAATTTTAACATTTGCATGTCCAGTACGATGATGCCATAGAAATGGCATTGTGTTCAGAAAGTTTAGAAAACATACATGTAATGTTCTCATATGGTGGTTTGATCATATCGATAACATAAGCGTTACCCCGTCGACCAGATTTCATCAAAATCCAGTCATCATGAATCAATATACCTGGTTCTCGGATTAAACAACTCTTGTTGATGAAGTGAGTTGAATAGCCGTTGCCACATATTTGCGCAACACTTAACAGGCTATGCTTCAGCTCAGGAACATATTTCACATTTCTGAAACAGAAATTTCCATTCCTCACAGTCCCTCTTTGGGTTATCTGACCCGTTTCACCTCCCGCAAAGGACATTAATCCCCCATTAAATTACTTTAAATCGCTTAGCTGGGATAAATCTCCTGTCATGTGTCTGGAACAACCACTATCAATATACTAGAGTCTAATGATAGTCCTCCATAGTCGTTCCTTCACATCATGCAAGATCAATTAATTTTTAGGTACCCATGCCATAGTGGATTTGGGCAGAACCTTTGGATCATGATATGTCGCTTTTGTCCATACCATATCTTCATTGATAGAACAAGCAGTCATACTATTAGAACATGAGTATTCTTATGGAGTTAAGTGGACAAAAGTTTTAGGTCTCCACATTTGGTTATTATTCGTGAAAATTTTACCCGTTTGACGACGAGTATTTTTAAAAATTTTTGCCCTTTGGGTATTCGATTGTTTGGAAGACTTTAATTGAATTTTCTTGTTTAGGAGCTTTGCCTTGTTCCAATCTCCATCAGAAGGCTTCACCTTGGAAGTTTTATTCAGTACACGTTTCAGTTTTTCAACCGCTACATGTTTAGAAGGATATGCATTCCCTTTTGTATCCTTCTTATGATCCTTTTCATGGGTTTTTCTGGATGATGCATACAATTTCTTGCTATGTGACCAACGACTCTACATGTGTAGCATATCTACCTTTTCACATGTGATTTCGCTGGAGATCTGTCAGCCTTTTCCGAACTTAGAGACCTGTGTGGACCCTGAGTCCATAATGATGCCGACACATTTTGATCTCTAACCTACTCTTTGGTGTTTTTTGATTTTGAAGATATGCAATTTGAATCAAATTTTGGTGGAACACCTTGTCCAACTTGCTTTACCAACAATTTTTTAGATACATCATATTTATTTTGCAAAATAATAGAATTCAAACAACCAGAATCAGAGTCAAGATGTTCAATTAAACATTCATCGCTCTTACAAAATGAGCCCACACATGTCAAAGTACTAGCAAAAATTGAAAAATTGTTTGAATTTTAAGAAACATAAAGATTGTTTTTCTGAATTTTATTTTTCAAATCATTAAAAGCAATAACATCGTCTTCCTCATCCTTTACCTAATCTTCTATAATCCCTTGCTCTGCAGATGAAGTAGATTGGTTAGTAACTTTTGATTTCTCAAGAGTAATGTTAGTTGAACTGGTTTCAACCGACTCCTTTTGTTCAACCGTACTAGCATACACATTTGCTGCTGGTTCTGATTCAAACATTTTAGATGACTCACTACCGAATTCACTAGATACACTTGATTTTGAATTTTCACAATCAGTTGTTTCTAAATAATCACATGAAGAGTTGATGATATGTTTGAATCAGTCGGCTTGTTTAATTTAAAGTCATTGATGAACTTAGCCAAATCAGTCAGCATTGCAAACTCATAAGTCACACATGAGTTTGCAGACGCGTTTGATTTAACATTATGATTGCCATTTTGAATTTGCATTTTAGGTTGTTTCTCAAATACCTCAGACTCATTAGTGTTTAGCACCTGAAAATGTTTGTCTATGGAAGCATTCTTTTCAATATCCAGTGTCTTAGTTTATTTAGACACATAAGTAGGTTTCACAAAAACTCGACTAAGATTAGATTTGTCCAGTTTGATTTCCGTTTTATCAAGCTTTGAAATCTTAATCTTGGTGGATTTTGCGGGATAAACCTTTAAACCTTTAACACCCCCCGTAAGCCATGTCCAGAATGTTGGCAATCTCCTCATCTGTCATAGGGATAGTTATGTAGGAATGATTGTATGGTGGAGGAATACTCACATATTCCTATTTTCTTTCTTTGTAACAACTCCCAAAATACACTAATAAGAACATTAATCGTAGCCCCGAACTTGTATGACGAGAACCATCACGAAAATAGAGAAAACCCAGTTTTGAGCCTCGTCGTGCTACACGACAATGAAGAAAAAGAGGGGTCGCGTGACGCGGCGCTTCTTTTTTCACCCGGAGACACATAGCGCCACGTGGCAGGCCTACATGGTGACTCATGCCACCTATGCCCTAATTCATCTAGTCGCGCTACGCGACAGTGAAAGAGGAACCTATTCACGCGACGCGACGAGGTCGAATCTTAGCTATAAAAGGGAAGAGAATTGGACAGTTCAAACTCATTTATTTTCTTTCTTTCTCTCTCGATATACTGATGCAATACCCGAAGCCCCTAAGCCTTAAATCTTTGCTCCATAATCAACATACTAACCTGAATCACTGGTACCATACCCTGTCCTATTGATCATAAACCAAATCAACGGATGTCTAAGTGCTGCCTGAATATGGCTATACTTTGTCATCTACGTTGAGGTTTTGATCTCGTGATTATCGTTAAAGTTTGAATTGGGTTATTACACTAATACGCATTGCATTGTGTGTTTAGTTAGGAACCCAAGACTTAGACCAGGAGGCGATTACCGAAAACCCTAAATCTGCAAAGTGAGTCATTCTTTTTTTTCTCAATTGATTTGCAAAACCCTAAATGTTTTCTAAGTTGTATTTATAGTGATTAAGTTTTTGTATTCATAAATCAATGCAAATATGTGGGGTTTTGTATACACTACTTGATAATCTTCAATATTGGACAACGAGTTAGCCAATGAGTGATAAGACCACAGCCACAGGAACTGCCACCGAGTGACAAATACTTATTTGAGTAATTGTAAGATATAAACAAATGTAAAAACCCTTAATGCTGTAATTATAACAATGTGTTTTCGTAAAAATTGAATGAACTCGCTAATCAAATGTTTTTAAAACGCGTTACAGGTGATTTACTGTAAGAGAAGAAAAAGTGCTACGAGGCACTCAAGCTTAAATAAGTTGCTATGTGAACCTGAATAAAACGTATTTTGTAATCAAGGGTTTATCCTTGCAAAAATCCTTTATGTAAATATGGGTTTCATCCCACATTTTATAAAATGGAAACTACAGTGTTTTGAAAACTCTAATATTTTTTCTAACACCCGGTCCTGATGAAAATTCCGCTGCGATAAATTTACTTCACCGGTACCACTTGTGTCTGCTCACGACTCCTGACTAGGGTAGGGTCGGGGGTTGTGACAGAAGGTGGTATCAGAGCCATTGGTTTAAGCTAATTAAGTGTTGTGAAAACACTTGAAATTACTAGTCAGGAAATAAATGTTATAACTTCTGTGATCATTGTGATGCTAACCAAATATTATATATATACGATTTTAGGAGTTCGTTGTTTTAATTGTTTTTGGCGAACAATATGAGCGATAGAGAGATGTTCGAAGCCTTTCAGAACATATTTTTTATCAGATACGAAGTAGATAAAGATGAACTAATGATATTTCAGGCTAAGCCATTAGAAAAAGCACCCCTTTAAAAGAGGAGATTGGAATGGAAAGTTGTTAGGATCGCTCCTCCAGTGTCAAGGAATCTAATTTGTATCTAATGTCCAATATAAGCGGAAATTATATGACATGTTAATCATATACACAAGTTTACTGTTTACTGATCGGTTTATTAATGTCCAAAAGTATTACAATGTGATTTCCAAATCGACAGAGCTTCGCCGTCAAAGTCGCAAAGTTCTTACAATAAAAGACCCATGACCAACTATATATAGACACACAAGTTTGGGCGAAGTGTGTCAATGGTTAGATCAAGTTCGAGCGAACTTGTGTACATACACATAAATACAATACAAAATCTAACAATTCAAGCCCTAATCATACAGACTCGATCTAATACGATGACGTAGGCAACAGACATATGAACCAACAGACTCCCCCTTGGATGTTGCCGTAGTCATCAGACTTCAAATAAGTTCCAGAGTCTTTAATATTCTTGATCTTTATTCTTGAATAACTTTAACGTCTTTGATCTTCATATCTTCTTCAATCCTTTTTCCTTTTCTTGAGCTTGTATTGATAAAACTTTAACGACCATGCTCCCCCTTACTTTGAGTTATGCCCCCCCCTTACTTTGAGCTTTCTGGTATCTTCAATCAACGTTTTATCTAGCTCACCCTAAGAATTTACTTCCTGTTTCAAAGTTTCTAAACCATTCAAATAAACATTTCAGATTCAAATTTTGAAATTTCTAAACACCAACATATCAGTTAATCAATTCCAAATTAATGACCTTGAATATCTGATTCATGTATCAGATACAATTTTTTATACTTTTTTATACCTTGAATTTTCACATGTTTACCTAGTTATGAAAATCCACTCAGTTGACCAAGTCCAAGTTAATGACCTTGGTTAACCGATTTGTCTGCCGAGTCCAAGTTAGATGTGACAACCTGCAACTTCAGGTTACTACTTTAATCTAACCACGGTTAATTTGACACACGTTTATAGCATTGCATTTAACTAGGGTTAATTAAATGAGTCTACGTCGGTAATTCGGGGAATTGCTGGAACACAACACGTGATAACTCTCGAACGTTAGTGACAAACACGAATAACATTTATAAACGTCCGGTTTATACGAAACTTATGTGTTGCATGCACAAATATGTGAATTATGTGTTTCAAATGAAAAATTACATGTTATAATGTGCTTTATGTGAAATTTGCATAGTTAAGGGTGTGTAGAGCTATATTGAAAATAGAGTTAAAACTCCTGCAACCCTAATCATTCCTGATAATCTCATAATCATCATGCGGCAGTTTCTCTGCATCTTATTCTCTGATCTTCTGGCTACACCAAGTTCTACAAGACTCTCAACCATCAATCTCAATTTCTTCAACTCCTTTAAGAACAATCATTGCATCGAATCATAGGTGAGTGTTCATGATTACACGTTGTTGTCTTTATGCTTTAGATTTCAAGCAAACCCTAGACATCCAAACAACTGATCTGTGATTAGTTAATCCTGCTTGAATAAATGTGTATTTGTGAATGATTGTATAATGGTTTGCTAATACTATAGATGCTCTTGACATGAGGAAACTGCTGATTCGATTGTTATGATTCGTGATATTGTTAGTTCATGATATTAGGGTTTTGAGCGTAACTGTTGTTGTTAATCTGAGAATATGGGAATTTGTATAGATGTTGAATCTGAAATTGTTAAGTGAATCTGAGTTTGATTATTTGTGTTGGGTCCGGGTTTGCAAGGGATTCAAGGGATTTATAGGATCCGAGTTTATTAACAATGTTGAGTTCGAGCTTATTGTACATGAAATTGTCTGAATAAATATATATATATATATCATGAGTCCGGGTTTAAGGTGGATTAAAGGGAGTCCGGGTTTCATTGAGATAGTCCGAGTTTAGTAAGGTGGATAGAGTTTTTTTTGTAAAGAGTTAATAATGTCCGAGTTTTACAAGGGGGATAAGAGTCCGAGTTTAATAAATGGTGTGTGTCCGAGTTTGTAACAAGGACTAAGGAGTCCAAGTTTAGCAAACCATGAGTGTCTGTGTTTTATAAATTGAATGGGTCCGAGTTTTATTAAGGATGAACTAGATGTGTCCGAGTTTAACATGCTTGTCCTTGTCAGGGTTTAGCTCTTAGAGTTTAGCTCTCAGGGTTTAGCTCTCGGAGTTTAGTTGTCAGGTTTAGCTCTCAGTGTTTAGCTCTCGGAGTTTAGCTGTCAGGGTTTGGCTCTTGGAGTTTAGTTGTCAGGGTTTAGCTCTCGGAGTTTAGTTGTTAGGGTTTAGCTTTAGCTTTAAGAGATTAATGTGTTACATATGCTAGGTCCGAATTTAAACACATGATTATGTTGGTTCCGAGTTTAATAAAACCAGCTAGAATATATATGTGTTTGATTGTTTCGAATTATGTGCATACGTATGTGACGTCCATGTTTTCTAAAATCACATTAAATGTCACCAACCGATATCACCAACGAGAGAATCTATTGTGTGTTACCGTATGATAAACATGTTAACCTGATCACGTGAACACTGGGTTGTTTGGACACTTAGGGTATTGCAAAACCTTACTTGAATACATACTTACATTACTGTACACTAGGTCACGTATAACGGGCCTAACACTTACTTAACGCTTAAAGGCACGATAACATTTACTGAGCAAACTAAGGTGAGTTCACTGCTCTTTTACAAGCATGCGTCCAGTGGGGACAAACAAACAAACTTTTATCCCTGGAAGGGATAACTACTATTCCTTAGAGGAATACTTTGTTATATTGTTTTGTTTAATTTCGAGGTTAGTTAATGAACTCAAACTCTATCACGGAAAGTCCCTACTTACATACCGAACTAGCTGCCTGGAGGGCAACGGGGTATTAGTTGATAGCGCTATTAGGCTTGACAAACCTCACACCATGCCTTGGAGGACGGGTGTGAACTAATGACCTAAATGCGTTGATCAATGATGATAGACATTGATGAGGGCACCAAAAACAGAACAGTCAATCGGTACAGAGTTTAATAGTCGTAACATGTCTTTAAACTAAACACCAAACTTGTTTTCATCAAACAAAAGTGTGAACTTGCCGGCTTAATCGCTGGTACACTTTTTCTGCATGCTTGCAGGTTGTTAGATAATTCATGCATGGGAACTTGCAGTCTGGGGAGCTTGAAGTGTCATGGGATGTACTACTCGATTGCAAACGTTATTACTTTACATTTTAAAACATTTTGTTTACATTGTTTAAATTGCTTCCGCTGAACATGTACTATGTTGAAACATTAAATTTGGAAATCACTATTCAAGTTGGACATGATATTTCGTTTTATGTTAATTACTATTAGTTCGACATGATTAGTGGCTGGATCCTGGTACGTCACACGCCTCGTGGTAGAACTCCGCGGTGGAAATTTGGGGTTGTGACATTAATGACCTCGGTTTGACCCGTTATGAACAAAATGATGTTTTCTTCAAATTTAAAGTTTAAAGTTAATGAACTTTTCATCGTTTTTTGTTGATTTCGATTTTACAGATTAGCTCCCAACCCGTTGTCGTCAAGATTCCAACAACTTAGCACCATTGCGAACTCCGAAGATCCGCTTTCCATCATTGGCTGTTGAAAACAATGTAGAAACAAAATCTTGTTGAGTTTTTCGAAAGTTTATGCTAAAACACACTGAAAATCTTTTTGGTTCAAATCCGAAATCAAATAAGCTATGTACAAACATATTTACAGACATATTTTTGTGAATTTGTGTCTAAGGATCATATCAGTTGATTGAGACGTATTACCAGTACCGTTGACCATATTGTAGGAACGTCCACGATTAGCATGGGAACCTAAATTTGTTATCTATTGTCCGATTAGGCGGAAACTAATGACAAGTTAATCAGATAACAAGAATTACTCATTTAAATGTTGTTTTCATTGATCTAAAATTCAATACATTCGAGAACCGGATCCGACAGAGCTTCGCCGTCTCTGTGCCAAAATCTCTCCACATTGCAATGAAATCCCAATGCACCTATTTATAGATGTCCAAGTTCGCTGGTAAGGGATGAAGTTCGGACGAACTTGACAACATCAATACAACCATGAGCGAACTTGTTCTCTAACCCACTTAAATATGCCTAGATTCTGACAGATTAAGCCCTATTTACTCAGCTCAATACATAATGACGTAGGCAACAGACATATGCACCAACAGACTCCCCCTTGGATGCTGCCGCAGTCATTTACTTTTAAAATCTTCTGAGTCTTCCGATCTTTAGTTCTTGAATAAACTTTATCATCTTGATCTTTATATCCTCTTTCTCTTTCTTTGAGCTTCGTCTTGATAAACTTTTAATCAACATGCTCACCCTAACTTTAAGCTTTAGTCTCAGACTCCCCTTTGCTTTGATTTTTAGACTTCAAACTCCCCTAGCCTTGAGCTTTCTGAAATCTTTAGATAGTGTTTTATCCAGCTCCCCCTCTAACTTTACTACTTGTCTAAATAAATTCTGACATTCAAATAAACATTTCAGATTCACTGTTTTGAAATTTTGTACTATCAACATTTCAAACTTTAATCTTACTTCAATCTTTTTCAAAAACGTTAATTGTTTCAAGTTCAACTTAATGACCTTGAATACATTTTACATTTAAGACCTTCAACTTTCACATTTTATCGTTTGATTTGTAAAAATCCACTTAGTTGAACAAGTCCAAGTTAATGACCTTGATTAACCAAATATATCAACCAAGTCCAAATTAATGACCTTAGTTTGAAAAACCATTATGAACAATCTGATTTTAAAGTTTCAAATTAATGAACTTTTAAACATTTATCAGATTTTCTTACCAGACTTCGAAGGTCTGTTCTCCAACATTGGTTCATTGAAACTAACTTAGAAACAAAATCTTTTTGTATTTTAGAAACTTTATGCTAAAACACACTGGATATCTTTTTGATTTTATCTTTAAAAGTAAGTAAAGTATTTACAGAACTTTTAACAAGTAAAGTAAACTATGTACAAACATATTTACAGACATATTTTTGTGAATTCGTATCTAAGGATCATATCAGTTGTTTGAGACATATCACTAGTACCGTTGACCTTTTTGAATGACTTTAAGTTTTAAATTCGTTTACCTAGATTGTCGATATGTTTGTCCTCTTAAAATTCAACACATTTCTTAGTTATTCCAAGATATCTTAGGATATGAATTATGAAACTTGACTTATCAATGTTTCCCACCTCTTGAATATACTCCCGAATCCAGAATCCCTAGATTTCATCTTACAGGTGAATATAGCGTAATTGATATCTATATCTAGGTTATGTGAGGCCTTGAGAGCTCAGGTTAGTGCTACCGTACGGACAAAGAGATGAAGGCTCGACTTTAAGGTGTGTTCCACTTAAGGAATCTTTTAAGCATTGCAAATGATTAGATCTTTCAATTCTTTTCATGTTTTGCATGCTATTTGGGGTTTTTAGCAAAAGTATTATAGAAGTTCTAGGCTATTGCTTCCGCAAAATCAGAAGAACTTGAATAATACCCCCAGATATCAACTATCTATAAAGACCTCATATCTCAGAATCAGGCAACCCTTCAATCGAAATTTCGGAGTACTAAGTCCATATATCCAAGATGTGTTAAACCACAAGTTTAGGCAGTTGTAAAATTTAGTTTATATCCCGGAAACAATCTACTGAACGTGTAAAGCCTATCGACACATCCACGGTAAGACTTGTTTATCACTTTTAGACTTTACAATTCTTTAGCATACTGTGATAGTCCACTGATGTACTATCATTTCCTTTTTGACAACCAAATCCCTTTTTGTCTTTTTCAATGTTTTTGTACATTTTGAATTTTTTTAATGTTTTTGAATTTTCAACTTTTTCATATGTTTTTTATTTTTCTAAAAATTTTCAAATTTTCTTACTCCCCCTAAAATCAAAAACAAATTTTGGATTTTAGTTTTTAATAAATAACATCCTATAAAGATAACAAACCAATGAGGATCCCGAGAACTCGTCGTCCGATCCTTTTGATTTCATTTTCTGCATCATCACCTGTCCGCAGAACAAGCCTTTAAACTTTGTTAACCTCAACTTGTAAAAACCACTTGTAAGAATCACTTGTAGGAAATCAATTTTAAATGATTTTTCAGTATAACAATCAGTGTTCTGTTTAACGGTGTGGATTTTCTCAAATTTATAAACATTCTTTTCAATTTTTCTTTTTCAACCAATTGTGATTTCAAAAACGACAAAGATTATGACTTTCTAGATAAGTTAAATACTCATGAAGCTCCATTATCCAGATTTGACTTTGACAAGCGGATCTTTTGGAACTCCTGCACACAAAGCAACTGTTTGAATAAGGAAACCCAAACCTTTTTGGTTTTGGGTTTGTATTGATAAGCATCATATCCATATTCTAACTCTTCATCATATTCAAAATCATCATCAAACATTTCGTCCAATATCGATTCTGAAAACATTTTGTCCTTTTCTTTCTTTGTCTGTTTAATCACTGACTCGTTTGTTTTGACATTTTTAGTTTTAGCAACAGACTTTGGTTTTTCTGATGATGAAATCCTTTTCTTCGCAACCCAAGATTGTAGCTTGCTTCTTGTTTCTTGATATAGAACCTAGAATCTTTGTTTTCATTAAACTTTGAAGTTTCTCCTTTTTCAAAAATTGAATTTTCAAATTTTGAATCAGTTTTAGGTTTCACTTCACATTTAGATTCGTAGTTTCTATTTGACTCTGTGACATTTTTCACAATCTCTGGTTGTTTTTGCTTTTCATCTTTTGATTTGGTTTTTCTT
Source organism: Scalesia atractyloides (assembly GCA_947069175.1). NCBI lineage: Eukaryota > Viridiplantae > Streptophyta > Magnoliopsida > Asterales > Asteraceae > Scalesia > Scalesia atractyloides. The sequence continues at coordinate 51,732,223 of CAMTDV010000025.1, forward strand.
CGAGGAAACACAGACTTTAGATTCAAACACTTGCGAGCAATGTGACCAACATTATTGCATTTAAAGCAAGTTCGATTATCAGAACCATTTCCACTAGTGGATTTTACTCCACTTGTGGACTTGGTCTTAGCCTTGTCCCGAAGTTCTTTTTCTTTCTTGAATTCATCATTCGATTGCTTACCGATCACGCTTTCCTCTTGAACCGTGCTCGTTCCATATACAAACTTCATATTCTTACCTTTGTATTCCTGGAACGCTGGTTTTTCCTTCTTCATCGGTTCTTCTTCTTCTACTTCCAAACCTAATCCTGCTCTCTTGTGCTCAGGAAAATCACCACCATTTCTACGGTAGTTGTTAAAATTCTTTTTTCAGTTTAGAGTAAAATTTCTTTTCATTCTTGTTAAGATCATCTGATGAAACTTCTACAAGTTTAAACAGTTTATCAATTTGATCTTCTTTTACATTCCAAATCGGAAAGCTATCATCGAAGTATAATCTATCAGAATTCTTAATCTTGTACATGACAACGTTAGGATCATCACTTAGATCACTTTCTGAAGCTGTATCGTCATTTTCGGACTGTGTATAGAACTGTTTGAACCTGAGTTAGCGCTTTGAAAGCTGCCGTTATCAGAATCATTTCCCAACACATTCTTTACCACATTTTTTACCACCGCTTCATTGTCATCATTTGATTTCGTAAATTCTACGTCAATGTTCTCAGGCAATTTATTTTTCTTATCTGACAAAATAAGTAGATTAAATGCCTTTTCAATCTCATCATCTTTCTTGCATGAATAACTTGCAAGAAATGGTGGAGGAACACATCCGTACTCTTTACTCTTTGATTTCTCACCATTTTCCTCAGATTTAATCGTAGGTATAATGTGATCAATGACATAAGCGTTGTGGTGTAGCTATTTAGAAGCTGTCTTACCCGTTCCGTTCCTATTTTCATGCTGTGAAACTCACGCTTTGTTTCAGCAATAGTATTAATGTACATGTTAATTGCCTTTTGTTTCTCAATTACTGTAGCATTTAACATTTTTACATTAGCGTTAAGTGCAGTATTAGCATGTTCAACATATTTATATTTGCTTGATATTTTGTCATAAGCTTCTTTTATGGTTCTGTAATCATAACGAAAGTTTTCGTTGTGAACAGTCAATTCTTTTATGACTTTGACTTTATCAAGACATGATTCACAAGGACTTGTGCATTTTGTGCAAGGTTTTCAACCTCCACAACTTTCACAACCTCCTCTTCAGACATACTTACCTTAGCGTTTACCTTTTCAGCCTCTGATTTCAAAGCTTCTTGTTTCTGCATCTCAAGGTAAGCTAACTCTTCTTCCTCGGCTCTCTATCTATATCCTTACAGAATGGCATTTTCCAAAGCAGCATCAACATAAGATGTTTCAAAATCATCCACTACTTCTGCCATCATAGCAACACCAGTTTCCTTTCCAATGTATCTGTTCCAGTCAAAACCATCTTCCTCATGAGTAACGACAAGAGCTTGTTCGATTGTTTTTGCAGATTTATCTTCAACATTAGTATTCTTTGATTTTGCAATCTTCATCAATTCCATTTCATGTCCTTCCAATTTGTCTATGAAGGATGACAATTTGAAATGTCTCCAAGATGGACTATTCTTCAGAATCGTCAGATATGTTGTCCATTCTCCTTCTGGAAGTGCATCAGCCAACTTCTCAATTTGCTCTTCATCTTTTGATATCATGTCTCCGCATCTGAACCTTGAGGTTACAGTATCTATTGATCATCTGCTTCATTGTTTCACCTTTAATCATCGTGAAGATCTCGAATTCTTTCTTGATTAAAACCTTTTTGTTTTTGATCATTTCATCACTTCCTTTGAATTTCTCACAAAGAGAATTCCATATTCTTGCGAAGTGTCATATTCTGGCAATAATATCAAGATGTCTTCCTTCACTGATTGTTGTATCAAGCTGATCATTTTCTTCTCCGCAACATAGTTATCTTTGTCAGCATTTGAAAACTTGTTCAGCGGAAGATCTTGATCACGTTCATCCTTTGGCCATTTGTACCCATCCTCAACTGCAACCCAGCTGTTGAATTGATTCGCTTGTATCCAATTCACAAACTTTTCTTTCCATCCTTCAAATTCATCCATGCTCATTAGCTTTGGCGGTTTCGATGTAGTACCCATTTCATTGTCGATATTCATCTGGTTCGCCGCTAGAACATTAACATTTGATGAAGAAGCCATTTGAGAGACGAATACATTGTGGAAGTCTTCCATTTTGACAATCCGTAGTCTTATCTGAAAATACGATAAAAAACACTCGATTTTTTATTAGAACCAGACAAGTTCGGTCGAACTTGTGTGAAAACAGTTTTTGATCAAGTTTTCACAAGTTTGGTCGAACTTAGATGATAGATTTTCAAATTTAAACACAATCACTCAAGTTCGGTCGAACTTGATGTGAATTTTGAGACAACACTTTTCTTTGAGCGGACTTGTGAAAACGATTAAAGAAAAACAGTAAGTTCGGTCGAACTTATGTGATATTTCAACGAGTTTACCAAGTTCGGGCGAACTTGTGGATAAAATTCTATGAATTTTGATCAAGTTCGGTCGAACTTAATCAAAGATATTGAATTTTTTTTCAAGTTCGGTCGAACTTATTGCAAAAACACTTGAAAAATCTATCAAGTTCGGTCGAACTTGATTAAAATCAGTAAAATTTTACTCAAGTTCGGTCGAACTTGATGTTAAGTCCGGCAGAAACTTGTTTCCAAAACATGGTTTTTCCAACTTTTAATATCAAAATGTTTGAATTTGATGTCCAAACTCTCAGGGGTTTATCACAATTGTATTTTACATGACATATTCAATTTTTAGCTGATTTTATCCATGAAATGATGAAGATTGTGAAAATGTTAAGAAAAATGATAGAATGGAGATGAAATATAGAGATTCTTGTCTTGATTCCAGCAAATTTAGGTATCCAGGCTCTGATACCACTTGTAGGAACGTCCACGATTAGCATGGAAACCTAAATTTGTTATCTATTGTCCGATTATGCGGAAACTAATGATAAGTTAATCAAGTAACAAGAATTACTCATTTAAATGTTGTTTTCAATGATCTAAAGTTCAATACATTTGAGAACCGGATCCGATAGAGCTTCGCCGTCTCTGTGCCAAAATCTCTCCATGTTGCAAATGAAATCCCAAGGCACTTATTTATAGATGTCCAAGTTTGCTGGTAAGGGATGAAGTTCGGGCGAACTTGACATGGTCAAGTTCGGCCGAACTTGACAACATCAATACAACCATGAGCGAACTTGTTCTCTAACCCACTTAAATATGCCTAGATTCTAACAGATTAATCCCTATTCACTCAGACTCGATACATAATGATGTAGGCAACAGACATATGCACCAACACTTATGATGACTTTAAGTTCTAAACTCGTTTACCCAGATTGTCGATATGTTTGTCCAATTAAACTTCGACACATTTCTCAATTGTTCCAAGATATCTAAGTTAGAATTATGAAACCTAACTCAACTATGGTTCCCATCTCAGAATATACTCCCGTATCAAGATTCCTTAGATTTCATCTTACAGATGAGTATAGCGTAATTGATATCAGTGTCTGGGTTATGCGAGGCCTTGAGAGCTCAGGTTAATACTACCGTATCGACAAAGAGATGAAGGCTTGACTTTAAGGTGTGTTCCAATTAAGGAATCTTTTAAGCACTGCAATTAATTAGATCTTTCGATTCTTTCAATTTTACTGGATTTGCAGGGTTTTTAGCAAAAGCATTATAGAAGTTCTAGGTTATTGCTTCCGCAAAATCAGAAGAACTTTTATAATACCACAAATATCAATTATCTATAAAGACCTCGTATCTCAGAATCAGGTAATCTCTCAAACAAAATTTCAGAGTACAAATTCCATATATCCAAGAGATGTTAATCCACACTTGTTAGGATCGGTTTATTAATGTCCAAAAGTATTACAATGTGATTTCCAAACCGACAGAGCTTCACCGTCAAAGTCGCAAAGTTCTTACAATGAAAGACCCATGACCAACTATATATATACACACAAGTTTAGGCGAAGTGTGTCAATGGTTAGATCAAGTTTGGGCGAACTTGATCTTTCCATACACAAGTTCGGCCGAACTTGTGTACATACACATAAATACAAAATCTAATAATTCAAGCCCTAATCGTACAGACTTGATCTAATACGATGACGTAGGCAACAGACATATGAACCAACAAAGTAAATGGGACAAAAGGATGAATAAGCCCACAACAACAAAAACAAGACCAACTGGAGAACCAAGTAGGAAACCAACCGAAGGAGAAAGCTCAAACCCATCATCCATGCCACTATCTTGGGAAGAATTAGACCAACGCCTAGCCAATTGTGAGGTCAATAACCAATGAAATCAACCTTAATATGCCACTTTACTCACCAGGAACACAAAACCTATGAACCTTGAACCTATGAATCAATGAACCTTGAACCAACTCTTATTTAATGTATCCTTTGATGATTTTCGCACTTTCGGACTTTTCAAGAGGATTATCTTAGTTAAAAGTAGTAGGCCCCTCTTTTGAAGGTGACGTTACCCTCAACCCAGTGGTTTGAGTCAGTGAGGATACAATCCCAAATGGTCAGAATATTAAAAGATAATTAAATAAATTATTAATTCGAAAAGTAGTAGGCCCCTCTTTTTAAGGTGACGTTACCCTCAGCTAAGTGGTTTGAGTCAGCAAGGATACAATCCCAAGAAGCTGGTTTAATGTTTTAATAGTAGTTTACATATGAGGGATTCAAGCTATTTACACCCCCATCATCCAATACCTTTGGGGCATTGAAGGAGGTTCTAGTAAGCTTGAACCAATTCCTGGCAGGATCTATACACTGGACGAGACAAGAATTTACCAAACCACCATTCTAACCCCCTTCCAAGTTGTTAACGTGTTTTATATACACCGTAAAGACACGAATTAGCAAATCAATGACATCATGAAGAAATGGTTAGGAAAACTCACTTTTAACATAAGAAAGTAGTTATTAAAGTCATTAATACATATCCAATTAAAAAGTACCAAAATATTAAAAATCAAAAGTAATACAATAAAGACTTATCTTCACTAAGTGATGTAAGAGATTAGCCAAGCATGGCCTTTGTTTGACAAGAACTCTTACGATCAATCTTGATCCCGAGACTACTACACACTCTAAAGATGTTAGATGGATGATGGTTGTGGGTGTTGGTGTTGGTGTTGGTGTTGTAGTGGTGGTGGAATGGTGGCAAAGTGAGAGAGAAGTGGTTTTCCAAGGGATGCCTTTGAAGTGAACCAAGCACCCCTATTTATAGTCAGAACAGTACCCCGGCCACGGCCCCATGTCCAGCATCTTCTCTTCCTTCATTAATTGCAGTTGTCAGCTAAGGGCCCCACACACCCCTGTGGCTACTGGGCACGACCCCGTGGTCAACTCTTTACTATACTATCAAGATTCTGCAAGACCACACCCCATGGTGATTTGGGCACGACCCCGTGGTGGGCGTAGAAGCATCCTCATGCTTTGACTTTAAGTGTAATGCCCCATGCCTGGCTGGGCACGGCCCCTGGTCAGCTTATGTTTTCTTGTTTTTGTCTTTGCGGTGTTGTTGAGGGGTCGGGCATGTTGCGTTATTCCTTATTCTTGTATTTATGTTGGTTTTGGCTACTTATTTGCTTCTTTTGTTCTTTTAAACTCATTTGGTCCTGTAAATTTAAAAGGAACATAGAAACCTGTTTTTTCCAACATTAGTACTAGAAAAGGGTTAGTTTTATGCCTTAGTTGATGTAATTTATATGTTGCATTTTATACACATCAAATATCCCCACACTTGAATCTTTGCTAATCCTCAAGCAAAACTCTTTAAATGTGACTTACACACCCAAATGGAATAGGTAGAGAAGAAGTTTTTTTTTGGCTTGTCTAAGTGTTGAGAATCCAAGATCTTTATTCAATTTTATTTTTAATTTATTTACAATCTTATTCGTCATGATTTATTTAGAACACTTTTAAGAAAAAATATTTATTTTGGCATAACATGCCTCTTTAAAATCCTATTTATTTATATACAAGTTCACGTACCTCACGGGAGATCATTCAACACTCGTCGAAGATGTATTTTTGTGATAACACTCGATTCCGGCATGGGACTTACTTCTACCATATGTTTGCCAAGCGATCAAACCTTCTCCTCTTTAACTATAAATCTTTGTAAATATCAAGAGGAATTTTGAAAGGGTTAGACTTGGGCTAATGGTAGGTGATTTTTGGGTTAGTAGTTAGTAAAATGGCGAAAAGCATAAAAAGCATCGGTTGTCGTAAAACTTTTTGTTTTTTGTGACATTTATTTAAACTAAGCCTATTCAACCAAGATTTTTGAGGTACTTGTTTGGGTATTGCAAGAACTATGTTTTTTTTATTTACTATTGTTTTCGTGTCACAAGATAACCGAGCATTTTACTAAAACAAATGGGTTTGAAAGAAAAAGGCTTTGGTGGGTAATGGGTGTTTGTCTTATGGGTTTCTGAAATGAAAAGGTTTAGGTTCAAAGGGGGTTAACAAGGGGGGGATTTTTGGTAGGGGAGTAAAAAAAAGAAGGAAAATAATGGTGTTGAATAAAAACGTGTTAGTCCTAATGCCTCCATCATTTACATACTTGGATTTAAGTCGGTAAGGATCGGGAATGTATCGTCTAGGCAAGTTCTAGAGTCATAAGAACCAAGCGGCTATTCACACAAGAAACAAAAAATGAGCATTTAGTTTAAAGATGTATGTATGTATGTATGCATGATAGAGGCTCAAAACTCACTTACTGTGGGAATGGGTTTATAATGTGAACAAGAGATGTACACAAAATGCAACATATAAATTACATCAAATAAGGCATAAAACTAACCCTTTTTAGTACTAAAGTTAGAAAAAGCATGTTTCTTTGTTCCTTTTGTATTTTCAGGATAAAAAGACCTTAAACGAACAAAAGAAGCAAATAAGCAGCTAAAACCAACATAAATACAGAAAGAAGGAATAACAAGCCATGCCCGACCCCTCAGCAACACCCCAAAAGACAAGAAAACCAGATCACAGTAGATGAGCACGGGTCGTGTCCAGCAAGCACGGGGCGTGTTCAAGCCCGGCACTGTAAGACAAAACGTTCAGAAGCACGGGGTCGTGTGGGGCCCTCTACTGACAAATGCAATTAATGAAGAAAGATAAGGATGTTGGCCACGGGTCGTGTCCGCTGGATAACTTACTTAATTGTCTTCCAATATTCTGACATTTTGGGATTGTATCCCTGCTGACTCAAACCACTGGGTTGAGGGTAACGTCATCTTCAAAAGAGAAGTTGGATCCAAGTGATTCTATCTTGTCTATTTGTATTTCATTTTATTTTATTTATCTTTTTACTTATCTTTATGTTTTAAAACTTTTATAAAAAATTTAGATTGATTAGACGTTGACGATAAATCGGTATTAAAAGCTCTTGTGTCCTTGGACTATCTCGATATCTTACCAACGCTATACTACGCTCACGATGGGTGCACTTGCCCAAGTGTGTGTTTAGTGTTAGTAGAATATCGTGTTTTATAAATTTGAAACTTGACTATGCGTAAAATGGACTAAAAATGACAATAAAAATATAGTACGTTTAGCACACACCAAGTTTTTGGCGCCGTTGCCGGGGACACAAGGATTTTTAGGAAGTTTAAAATCAACGGCCTAATTATTTTTAACAAATTTTTCTTTTCAGGAAATTTTTGAATTTTTAGGAGAACTGCATTCTCTGCAAATGTGCAGCACGGGCCGTGCTGGGTGAACACGGGGTCATTCCCAATATCATCACTGGTAGTAAGAAATTTTCTATCACAGAAGAGTGAACACGGGGTCGTGGTGGTGCACCACGGGGTCATGCCCAGCTCCTCTGTAACTGGGATCCAGAAAATAGAACTACTGCATCTCGGCCACGGGCCGTGATCATTGAACACGGGGTCGTGGTGATATAATCTGACCCATATCTTTTTGTTCTAATCACATGACTTCGAACTCAAGTGCCGAAGCTGAAATATCTATGCGGTGCATGAGCTCTAGTTCTGATAAAGACATAAAAGAACCTCTGGACGAGCCCGAACGCTTTCTAAGAAAAAGGTTAAAGGCAAAAAATAAGGAGAAAGCTTCGGAAGATCAAATAACAATGGCGGATCAACGTACCCTAATGGATTACCTACGGCCCACGGTCCGTAATCTAAGGGCCGCAATCAATGCACCAAATGTTGATGCTAACAACTTCGAACTAAGGCCACATTTGATTCAAATGCTCCAAAATTCCGCCACGTTTCACGGCCTTCCTGATGAAGATCCCCATTTACATATTACTAATTTTTTTGGAAATATGCGACACATTCCGAATCAATGGAGCATCAAACGATGCCATTCGCCTCCGCATGTTCCCATTTTCGTTAAAAGACTTAGCTAAAGCTTGGCTAAACACCCTCCCAAGTGGTTCGGTAAACACTTGGGATGAACTTGCCCAAAAGTTTCTATAAAAATATTTCCAGCCCTCTAAGACCGCTAAACCAATGACAGAAATCAACACTAATTCACAAGAGGACGAGGAATCTTTGTATGAAACTTGGGAAAGGTTCAAGGAGCTCTTGAGAAAATTCCCGGACCACGGCCTCGTAGTATGGCAACAAGTATCCACTTTCTATAATTGATTGTTGCCACACACGAGACAAACACTAGACTCAAGCTCCGGGGGACTCCTAGGTAATAGACGACCCCACGAAATTTACAATCAATTTGAGGAAATTGCTCAAAACAATTTTCAAAGGCACACCCCCGGGGTTCAAAGTCTATTGCCCCGGGCGCCCATAAGATTGACGAAAACACCTCATTACAAGCCCAAATCAAAGCCTTATCCTTGAAAACAAAAAAATTAGAAATGACAAAAACAACTTCGACTATGGCTTGTGAAGGGTGTGGTGGGCCACATTAAAATTGGAGTGGTATGAAAGACATGGAAAACCACACAGAAATGGTAAACTACATAGATAATCGACCTAGACCATCGGCCCCCCCTAGAGGTACCTACAACCAAGGACGGCGAAACCATCCTAACTTTGGTTGGAAGGAACCAGGGGATAGTAGTAACCAACAAAATCAAAGACCTAACTTTCAACAACAACCAAGAAACGAAGCACAAAATTTCACTCAACAACAAGGAGGCCAAGAGAGGCTTGAAGACCTCATCACCCGCCTTATTTCCGAAACCGAAAAAAAGACACTCGGATCGGTTCTCACAAACAGAGTCCGATATTAGGAACCAAAGGGCGACTATTCAAAATATTGAAAAACCACTTAGCCAGCTCGCCCAAAATTTGTCCGAATGACCGCAGGGCGCACTACCTAGTAATACCGAAACTAATGCAAACGCACAAGTACACTTCATAACCTTAAGGAACCGAAAAATAGGTCCTGAGGAAACACCGCCACAATCCACCAACAACAGTCCACCCAATCAAAACACACTCACACCTCCTAAACATCAAGAAACCACTACCACACAACATCTCGAACCAACAAAAAACCCATCAATGCCCTACCTGGTCGTTTACTTCGCCAAAAGACCGATAAGCAATTCACAAAATTCATAAACCTCCTAAAACAATTGCACATCAACCTCCCTTTTGTAGAAGTCCTCACTCAAATGCCAAAATATTCAAAATATATGAAAGACTTCCTCACTCACAAACGAAAGGTTGAAACGTTGCAATTTGTTAACTTAAGTGAAGAATGCTCCGTTGTACTCCTTAACAAACTCCCACAAAAGAAGATCGACCCCGGAAGCTTCACCATTCCTTGCTCAATTGGGGGATCACCTATTCGAAATGCACTAGCCGACCTAGGGCTAGTATCAATCTCATGCCCGCATCAATGTTCACACGACTCGGGCTCGGAGAACCAACCCCCACAAAAATGAGTATTCAACTCGCAGATAGATCAATCAAACGCCCTCTAGGAATCACCGAGAATCTCTTGGTCAAAGTTGGAGAATTCGTTTTTCTTGCCGACTTTGTCATACTCGACATGGAGGAAGACGATGAAGTTCCGCTCATTTTGGGAAGACTATTCCTCGCCACCGCTCGTGCTATGGTGGACATGAGCGACGGAAAACTAACATTGAGGGTAGGAGACAAGGAAATGAAGTTTGGGTAGGGAAGAGAATTGAAGACGACCCAGTCAACTACATGAAAGTCATAGACTCAAGCTTAAATGACGCGCTCCAGCGATGCAACATGGGGTGTAAAACATCCCACTTGAGTGATATATGACAAGCATTGGGTCTAGCCAAGGACCCTTATAAATGTGGCGCACTCCGGAGGCATTCCGCGGAACTATCCTTAGTATTAACTTAGTTTAATGTTTTCTAGTCTAGTTTTACTTTTCAGAAATAAAACACACGAGAAAAATGGAAGCTACCAAAGGGGCGTCAAAACCACACCCGTGCATAAACACAGTGCCTTCCGACTAAATTTTCAACCTTCCAGCATGTGCAGCATGGGCCGTGTTCAGCCTAACACGCCCCGTGCTCAGCTTCTACAAGAAAAAGTACAGAAACAGGTAACCGGCCACGGGCCGTGTTGACTGGCCACGCCCCGTGGTCAAGCTTCTGTTAAATTTGTTACTGGCACTCTGGACACGGGGCCGTGCCCGGACCACACGGGCCATGCCCAGATGCCTAGTAACACAAAATTTGTTTTTTTAAACGCACTTTACGCATTCGAATCAACCGAAAATTTTATTTTTAGACACATTGAGGACAATGTGTAATTTAATGTGGGGGGTAACTAACACTTTGAATTTAGCAAGTCCTGATAACAAGCCTTACACAAAACTCTATTAGAACCGCTAATCATCCCAAATCTTTTTCTAAATTTTTCATTTTTTTTACTTGTCTTGGTTTAATTTGGGAATAACAAGTTCTAATAAGTTATGTTTTTTTGCAAATTTACAACCGATAGCGTCGTGATAAAAAGAAACCCAATAAGAAAATTATAAAAGGGACATAACAAATCTTTTTAAAATTTGATTATATATACTTGTTCACATTATAAACCAATTCCCACATTAAGTGAGTTTTGAGCCTTTATCGAGCACACATTCATACATCTTTAAACTAAATGCTCATTTTCGTTTCTTGTGTGAATAGCCGCTTGGTCCTTAAAACTCTAGAACTTGCCAAAACGATGCATTCCCGGTCCTTACCAACTTAAAACCCAAGTAAGTAAATGATGGATGCATTAGTGTCAGGACCGTCCTCCTTTAGCATAGGAACCTAGATTTGTATCTAACGTTCGATTAGGCGGAAACTAATGACGTGTTAATCGAATAACAAGAATTACTCATTTAATGTTTGTTTATTAATCAATAATGTTCAAGACATTCAAGTTCCGGATCCGACAGAGCTTCGCCATCTCTGTGCCAAAGTTGCTACTCCTTATAAATGAAAACCCAAGGCTCCTATTTATAGAAACACAAGTTCGCTAGGAGAGTCAAAAAGTTCGGGCAAACTTGTCTAGAACAAGTTCGGCCGAACTTGTTCTTACAATGTGAATCCCGGGCGAACTTGGTCCTTTACATACGTAAATACGCCTCGTTTCTAACAAATTAAGCTCTAATCACTCAGACTCGATATACAATGACGTAGGCAACAGACATATGCACTAACAAACTCCCCCTTGGATATTGCCGCAGTCATTTTTGATGTAGTCATTTTGACTTCAAATAAGCTCCTGATTCTTTATATTTACCCTTGAATAAACTTTAACTTCTTGATCTTCAAACCTTCTCTATTTATTGAGCTTGACTTGATAAAACTTTAATCACCTTGCTCCCCCTTGCTTTATGCTTTAATCTTCAAACCCCCTTGCTTTGAGCTTTATGGTATCTTTAACGTTTTATCCTGCTCCTCCTAAAACTTTACTTTTGTTTCAAAGTTCTTAGACATTCAAATAAACATTTCAGATTCAATCTTTGAAATTTTATAACATCTACATTTCAAATTTTAATCTCCTTTTTTTTTCAAATCATTTTGGTTAGTCAAATGATTATCAATTATGAAATCCACTTAGTTGATAAAGTCCAGATTAATGACTTTGATTAATCTTTGTCTACCAAGTCCAAATTAATGACCTCGGTTCGACCCGTTGTGAACAAACTGATGTTTTCTTCAATTTTAAAGTTCCAATTTAATGAACATTTCAACACTTTCGATCAATTTTTTTTAACACATGTCATCAACATTTTCACCATTATAACACCTTACCAGACTTCGAAGAACCGTTCTCCATCATTGGCCCGTGGAGACTAATGTAGATACAAAATCTTTTTGATTTTTTAGAAAGTTTATGCTAAAACACACTGAAAATCTTTTTGATTTTTAATCTGTTAAGCAAGTAAAGAAAGTAAACTATGTACAAACATATTTATAGACTTATTTTTGTGAATTCGTGTCTAAGGATCATGTCAGTTGTTTGAGACATATCACCAGTACCTTTGACCTTTTGATGACTTTAAGTTTTAAACTCATTTACCTAGATTGTCGATATGTTTGTCCACTTAAACTTCGACACATTTCTCAATTTTTCCAAGATATGTTAGGAATGAATTATGAAACTTGACTTAACTATGGTTCCCATATCAGAATATCTCCCGTATCAAGATTCCCTAGATTTCATCTTACAGGTGAGTATAACGTAATTGATATATGTATCTGGGTTGTGCGAGACCTGGAGAGCTCAGGTTAGTACCACCGTACAGATAAAGAGATGAAGGCTCGTCTTTTTAAGATGTGTTCCACTTAAGGAATCTTTTAAGCATTGCAAATGATTGGATCTTTCGATTCTTTTCAGCTTTGCATGAAATTTAGGGTTTTTAGCAAAAGCATTATAGAAGTTCTAGGCTATTGCTTCTGCAAAATCAGAAGAACTTGTATAATACCCCAGCTATCAACTATCTATAAAGACCTCGTATCTCAGAATCAGGCAATCTCTCAAACGAAATTTTAGAGTACTAAGTCCATATATCCGAGAGATGTTAATCCACAAGATTAAGCAGTTGTAAACTTTAGTTTATATCTCAGAAACAATTTACCGAACGTATAAAGCCTATTGACACATCCACAGTAAGACTTGTTTATCACTTTTTTAAACTTTACATTTCTTTAGCATACTGTGATAGTCCACTGATGTACTATCATTTCCTTTTGTTAGTGCATATGTCTGTTGCCTACGTCATTATATATTGAGTCTGAGTGATTAGAGCTTAGTCTGTTGTTGGTGCAGAATGTGTATGTCTTAGTCTTATATCGAGTCTGTATAGATTAGATGTGAATAGGCTAGCAAAATCAAGTATTTATTTATAGGAGTCCAAGTTCGCTGGTCATGGAGTGAGTTCGGGCGAACTTGTCCTAGTCAAGTTCGGCCGAACTTGACATTACATCACCTGACCAGTGAACTTGACTACCAAATACATAAATACTTGATTTTGCTAGCCTATTAACATCTAATCTATACAGACTCGATATAAGACTAAGACATAAACATTCTGCACCAACAGACTCCCCCTTGGATATCGTCTTCGTCTTTTACCAGTATCCAAAAACTCTGTCTTTAATAAAAAATTAACGTGAACGCCCAAAGAAGTTTTTGTACGGCTTCTTTCGTCTTTCAAGCTTTGGATCTGGCATCTGATCAGTAGGTGGCACTTTGATCATAAATTGGTACCTTCTGAGCCTTGCCGCCCTACCTCTTTCATTAATCTCTTCGATACGCTTTTCTTCTTTCAATAACTATACCGGTTCAAGATCCCTCCAGCTTGATTTCCACACCCTACCAGAATTAACTTCACGTGCATAGCAAATATTAACCACCCTCTGATATTGCATTGCTTGTTCTTTTTCATGTTCTTCAAAAAAATCTTGTTGTAGAACAAACACTTGATATCTTCTCTCGAGCAATTCACTAGCCACATCAGGTCTACTATCCTTATCGTTCTCCAAAGCCCTCTCAGACCTTGAGCTCAAAACATTTCAACTCTTTCCATAGTAATATCCGATGGTCTTCAAATCGTAACACGATCATGGCTTCACAAGTATTAGGATCAATCTGCCACCATTTGAACAAAGGATAAAAGTCTTGTTCGATCGGCATCAAAGGCATGTTTCTCGTTGCTCTTGGGCATTTCATGATAAATGTGATATCTTTCTCCCCAGTCTTCTTGTTTGTTTTGATACGACGTCCCGAGATGAAAGGCTTCTAATATATAAAACCCTTTGTAGCTTCAAATTTGATCATTTTCCAAAGCAATTGATCAATAAACTTCATGTGGTATGTAACATTCCTTGTTTGAACAAGCTCTTCAACATCCCAATAAGGTAGTGTCTTGAAATCTGCCAGATATTTGAAGTATTGAACTCCAAATTCTCGTTTGATGGCGTAAACATTCAGCTCTTTGAACCACCCCCAACTCAGAATATAATCTAACGACACATCTTTGTCTCTGGTAAAGAATGCTAAAGGTCATCGAAACTTTCTTTCACGAGGCATCTCTTTAACCAAGACTTCTTTGCTTGTGCGATCTCCTCCTTTGTCATAGGCTTAGGAACTTTTCCATCACGTATTGATTCCTCTATCTTTTCTTTCAGCATATCCTCATTCAGCTGTTTGTACATCTCCTCGAAAGTAGGAAAACTATCTGTATTAGAATCGACGTACTTCTCAACTTCGTCTTTCTCTTCATCAGAAGACCAATCTTCCACTATAACTCTGTTATATTCATCTGCCTCGTATCTACGTTGATAATGATACTCATTACATTCAAACGTATTCACATTAAGAACTTGCTCTTCTAAATCAAAATCTTGTGATTCTGCATCGACGTCGATCAACTTTGCTAGATCTTCTTTTGAATAGTTGTGCACGAATTCACCCTCTTCAACGTTGTGTTCAAGCATAAGTATGAAAGGATTTATCGGAACTGCAGTAACAGGCTGTGCAGAAGTAATAGCATTAGACATATCAACTTCATCTGACGGCCTTGCTTGCCCTGACTCCCTCTGATTTTGATCATCCATAATATTCACTTCATCGTTTAGTAAATTGGAGAAATCAAAACTTTCATTAAGAGTTGCATCAACCACCTTCACCCCTGTACCACTTGGATCATCATCATTTCCTCCATCATGGTCAGAATCATATTTCGGATCATCCTTTGGTGGTTCATCATCATTTTCCTCATCTTCAGCTTCATCATCGTCCTTATCTTCAGTAACAGTTACAGTATCAGAAGGCTTGACATATTCATCAACCTTAGAAATCTCAGACTCGGAAGCCTTTGCAGACTCTAACTCTTTGACAGGTTCAGTGATCTCTGGCATACTTTCGATCACGTACTTTCCCTTGCCCTGTTCATCCAGCTCTTTCTCAGCCTTTTCTTTTGCTTCTTGAAGATCTAAACGTTCATACTCTGCGGCAAAATCAACTCCCAAACTATTTGTCAGAAGCTTTAGCAGTCTGTTGAAACGTCTATCATTCATTTCCCTTTCAGATCGAAGCTCTGCAATCTCTTTGATCAATCTTTCATTCGCTTCCTGCTGGCTTTCAACTAACGCTTTCAAATATCCTCTATCACCCTCTAGAAACTTGACTTTGTCATTCAGTATCTCTTTTTCAACTTCACTATGTTTCACCAATCTCTCTAACTCAGCCTTTTCAGATTCATTCTTCGCTACCCTGTCTTCCAGAATCTTCACACGTTTTTCTAGAACATCGACGTCTGTTTCTGGAAAGAAATCATCTAGATCCTAAAGATCAAGTGGCACATTTGGAATATCACAAAATATCTTTGACTTTGGAGTTTTTGGTGTTTATTTAGGTGTATCCTTTGGAGTAGACTTCTTTGGAGTTGAACTTTCAAAATGAGAAGTCGTTGGAGGATCCGGAGATTGAATGACTGGAACTTCAAGTAAAACAGTCTCAGGAGGTTCTTGTGTAACTCCTGGATGTTCTACTTCAACTGTAATAACAACATGAGGTTCTTCTGTAGGAGGTTCTTGTGTGATTCCTTTCTCCTGTGCACCAGAAGATTTTTGTGTGACTTATGTGCTCTTTGGCTTTCCAGCATACCTACGACTTGCTGGTTTTGAGGATTCTTTACTTTCTTTCCTTTTGAATGTGGAGACCCTGTAATCTTCTTAGATATTTCTGTTGCTGAAGACTTTGTTCGTCCTGCTTTCTTTTTAGGTCTCTCTTTGTCAGATTGTTTTTCTTGCTCGGGATCAAAATTAGCATCAGTTTCTTTAACTTTTTCAGCTTCTTTTTCTGCTATTGAATTCTTAGTGTCTTTCTCGAGCGTATCATCACTATCATCATCATTCTCAGAAGTTTCGGAGATTTTGTCACAACAGAGGCGAAGCTCTATCCAAGTGTTTCCAGGATTTGTAACGTTTACTAATCATTGAAACGGTGTTAAACAGTAAAGAACTTCTCTACAACGTGCGGAATTCGTTTGCATAGGCGACATTGTAGACAAGTTCTTTACTGTTTAACACCGTTTTATTGATGAGTAAATGTTATAAATCCTGGAAACACTTGGACAGAGCTTCGCCTCTGTTGTAACAAAATCTCTAAAACTTACAAATGAAATGACAAGTCTCCTATTTATAGGAGAACAAGTTCGCTGGAGGAGATGCAAGTTCGGGTGAACTTGCTTAGTCAAGTTCGGCCGAACTTGACTACAACATTTCCTTTTCAAGCGAACTTGACCCTATATATACATAAACTTCGACATTTCGCTACTAAATACTGACTCGACGTTATACGATGACGTAGGCAACAGACATATGCATCAACTGACTCCCCCTTGGATGTTGCCATAGTCATCACTCTTCAATTAAGTTCTTGAGTCTTTACTGTTCTCTTGATCTTTATTTCTTGAATAACTTTAACATCCATGATCTTCGTATCGTCTACAATCCTTTTCTTTGTTCCTGCGCTTGTCTTGATAAAACTTGAATCACCATGCTCCCCCTTGCTTTGAGCTTTCTTGTATCTTCAATCATCGTTTTATCTAGCTCCCCTTAAAATCTACTTCCTGTTTCAAAGTTCTATAAACACTCAAAGAAACATATCAGATTCAAACTTTGAAACTTTTAAACACAAACATTTCAAATTTAATCTTCTTATCAGTTTTAACCCCTCTCAGATAATCAAGTCCAATTTAATGACCTTGAATATCTGATTTTATGTTATCAAGTTCAACTTAATGATCTTGATTGAAACATTTTGACTCTAAACTGATGATTTTGTTCAAATGTAAGTTTCAAATTAATGAACTTTTAAACTTTTTAAATCAATCTTCAAAAGTTTTTAAATTTTGTTCAACAACTTTAGAATTTGAAAATCAATTTTTCATCACCAGTGGTCGAAACTAAAAGATAATATAATCGTTTTGTTTTTATGAAATGAATATCAAAACATGTACAACCATATTTACATATATATTTTTGTTGAGTTTGTGTTAAAGGATCATATTAGTTTTTGAAACATATCACTAGTACCTGACCTTTTTATGACACTAAGTTTTAAACAAATTTACCTAGATTGTCGATATGTTTGTTCTCTTAAACTTCAACACATTTCTCAATTGTTTCAAGATATCTTTAGGTATGAATTATGAAACTTGACTTAACTATGGTTCCGATCTCAGAATATACTCCCGTATCAAGATTCCCTAGATTTCATCTTACAGTTGAGTATAGCGTAATTGATATCTGTATTTGGGTTATGCGAGACCTTGAGAGCTTAGGTTAATACTACCGTATCAACAAAGAGATGAAGGCTCGACTTTAAAGGTGTTGTTCCACTTAAGGAATCTTTTGACTGCAATTGATTAGATCTTTCGATTTTTTCAATTTTTCTGCAGTTTTAGGGGATTTTTGCAAATGCATTATAGAAGTTCTAGGCCATTGCTTACGCAAAATCAGAAGAACTTGTATAATACACCATATATCAACTATCTATAAAGACCTCGTATCTCAGAATCAGGCAATCTCTCAAACGAAATTTAGGAGTACTAAGTCCATATATCCGAGAGATGTTAATCCACAAAATTAAGCAGTCGTAAAATTTAGTTTATATCTCAGAAACAATTTAGTTAACGTGTAAAGCCTATCGCCACATCCACAGTAAGACTTGTTTATCACTTTTTAAACTTTACATTTCTTTAGCATACTGTGCTACTCCACTGATGTACTATCATTTCCTTTTTACACGAAACTCTTTTTCCTATTTCAATGTTTTGTACTTTTTGTTTTTGGATTTTCTGAAAAATTTTCTCCCCCTAAAATTCAAAAACATATATTTGGAATTTTATTTTTTAAGAAAAATATTGACCAACTGATGAGAATCACTTCAATTCTCCATCCATTAATGCTTCACAGTTTTTCTTTTAAAGCTCTCTCCCCCTCATGATGACAAAAACCTTGATACTTTTGCGTTTATAACAATTTAAATCAATGAGATTTGTCTGTTCAACAGTGAGGGTTCTGTGAAATTTTTCTTCAAAAAATTTGAAATTTTTTTTCGAGTAAACGTTATTAGAATTTCAAATCTTTTGAAAAAGGGCCTTTATATAAACTTGATAACCCGGTCCATCTTTATTGTGTGCCACGGAACTCCATTCTCAGTAATTTACTTTCTTCTCAGGAGTTCCTGCACAAAAATTCAAACATTTAGTTGAATAGAGACACCCAAGCCTTTGCAGTCTTAGGGGTTGTTTCTTCAACCATAACTTTGATTTTCTTTACACAATCAGGTTTATTTTGGGCTTTCTCAAGTTTTGGAAAGTTCTCTAACCTTAAAATTTTCACTGATTGTATAACTTCTTTTTCTTTTACCAACCATAATTGATTTTTCGTCAAAGCTTTCTTGAAATACAATGTAGAAACTTTTGTTCATTACTATTCGAGGATTCACCAGTTTCAAATTTGAAAACTTAGTAATAACTGATTTCACCTTGTTGGTAGTTTCTGTACATTGTTTCAAAACCTGAGTTGGTACTCTATAATTTTTGTTATCAATATGAACAGATTTAGGATTAATTTGTAGATATTTTTAAGCAATGTGTCCAGTTAAACCACATTTATGACACACCCTGTTATCATATCGATCTTTTCTATCAAACCATACACTCAAATCATAACACTGATTTGACGTATGGTAGCCATTTTTCCTGCTTCTTCTGTACCTTTGATTTGACGTTGAAGCACTGCGGTCCGACGTGCACCACTTATTCTCAAATTTTTGTGAGTTTTGTTTTTCAAATTTGTTTGATTTTTTATAATGATTGGATGATTGTGTCGATTAACTTTTATTTTTAGAAATCTTAGAATTTTTAGATCTTTGTTTTTGTTCTTCATTCTGCTTAAAAGGTTTTTGCATTGATCATTCACCTTTTTCAGAAGATTGTAGAACAGTTTCTTGAAATTTCTCTTTTAGTTTTAAAAATATTTCATGTTTATCATTTTTAGGTATTTCATCATCGATATTGTGATTTCCCGGGTTTTTCGGATAACTTACACGTGATATTTGTCGAATAGTATATATGCTGAGTATTCAACGTGCATGAATTAAATACGTGTTGTGTGTTGTGTGGATTTTTAGTTATATATGTATGTACAATAAATATGCACACGAACCGAACCGCAACACAAACACGAACCGAACTCTTTGTGAAACTAGGAAACCTGAAACCCAAGTCTTCGGCCGCGAGATGTAGATCTCAAACCTTAAGCCATTCTCGGCCATATGCAACCCAAACCACAAACCTAAACCAAGAACAAGCCCAAACATGTCTCGGCCATAAAATCAAAACCAAACCGAAACCCATAGCATGCAACTTTAGTTCTCGGCCACGTGATCAAGACCCAAACCAAACCACCCAAGCTCCCTTGCGGCCGCATACAAACCCAAACCGTAACCCTATCCCTTGCGCCTATATATATCATTCATTGCATGCACTCATTGGCAAGAACACAAAACCCTAGACAAAACTGCCGTCGGCAGCCCCCTTCCTCCTTCCTAACTGATCGAGATCAGCTTTTCTTCATCACATCAGTCGCAAAACAGCCGCTCCCCACCTTCTTCACGGTCACAACAAGCCCCTTCTCGGTCGCATCAGCAGCAGCAACAATCTTCATCTTCACCTTCATTCAAATCGCAAAGTCAGTTCTTGTTCACCTCTAGCCGATCAAACAGCCCACTTTATCAACATCCTTTCGGTCGCGACTCTGCTGGAACAGCCGGACACTCCTTGTCCAAACCTCGGTTTGTCTGCCTGGTTATTCAAGGTTAGAGTTATCCTTGATTACAAGATCATGTCTCGGACGATATGTATGCTTGAATGATTAATTGATTAATTGTTTCGGGTCTTATATGTTGAATAAATAATCGGCAGTTTTGATTATGTTCTTGTGTTTAATTGTTTGCGGATATCATAAGTGCAAGTACGTTTTGTTTGTAAGAACGAGAAGTTAGGCTAGCCGATTTGTTAATGATGTTTACATTGGATGATTGCATTGTTTCGGATTATAAATACAAGATTGAAAGCTTGAAGGAGTTTGAAAGCTGAATATAGATATGGGCTGTGTTTTGTTTGTAATAACTAGAAGTAGGAACTAGGGTTGGCATGCATGAGATATTGGTATTAATCTAGGACTAGAAATCAGTTCTAGATCGCTTAGATTAATCGTATGAACGGGTTATACGAGTTCAGGATAAACATATGCAGAAAACAGCCTGCTGAATATTAGTTACAGCCGACTTCATCTGGCTGTAACTTGGTCGTTAGTTGTCGAAAAACGGATTTTCTGATGTCTAGAACGTAGAGATTTGAATAAGGAATCTAATGGCACTGGATTCATAATTTTCTGAAATCATTTGATATTTTTAAAGGGCTAAACAAGTTCAGTAGGTAAAGCTGTTAAAATTTTGGAATTTTGTTGGTTGTTTATCAAGCTAGATTTTAAAATCAGTAGAGAGTCGAGTCATGATTTTTGTACAGCAACTAGGTATAGAAATTTCCGGGCAACTCCAATTGGAATTTTGTTAATCGGACAATCAGTGATTTTTAAATAAATTCTTCCGTGGACTGCAGTCAGAAAGCGGTAAATCTGACTGCAGCTTAATGAATTAATATTTGTGGCTAATTAGTAAAGATTTAGGACTTGGAAAAATTATATAAATTTCTATGGTATAAATGTCACCTACTGTAAAAATATGGGAATTTTTAGAATGCTGGAACTATTTTATAAAAATCCTAAAAAACAGCTGAATAATTGAGTGTTAAGCAGAAAGTTGTTAACTTGTGATTTTATGCATTAAAGTGTTGCATGGATTAGGAACGTGTTCATGATAAGTTGTTTGATTACTATGATCATATGAGAATACTTGCATGCATGTTTGAGTGTTAGATATGTTGTTTGTGTGTATCACTTTGTGAGTAAATTGCGTGTGGAATTTGTATTGGTGTGATTTCACACTGACGTGGAATTAATTGGTTTGTTAGGACGCAACTAGCGGTCCCATCTCTTATAACATCTTTGCTACATTAACCGAGCAAACAAAGGTGAGTTCACGGCCCCTAACTTTATCCGGTTTTTAAACAACAGGGGGAGAAACATGTATACACTCTCAAACTCAATCTCTTTACGTTATACGAATTTAACGTCACGCAACTATACGGTAACTAAGTTAATGTTAATTTAATGTTATGGGCACTAAGCAGCTTTATCACTTAAGTCCTCGACAATCTCCTCGGATCGTTAGTATTTGGGTTAAATAGCGGGGGAATTATAAGTAGTACTACTGGGTCTGACGAGCTCCATCCGAGCTAGTCGCGCTAGCCGACCGGGTATGGTCAACGGATGTATGATTGGCCTAACACCGCCATGGTCATGTGATAGGCCTGGCAAAACGGAGGCACAACAGTCAGCTTCGATCACGAACACTTAGTGACATGACTTTAGGCTAGCTACCTATATACATTAATATTGAACTTAATTACGGAACAACTTAATATTCCGGGTTTGGAATATTGGAACATCAACTTATTATCCCGGGTCGGGGATAATGGAAACAACAACTTAATATTCCGGTTTGGGAATATTGGAAGCAACAACTTATTATTCCGGGTTTGGAATAATGGAACTGATATGTTATCCCGGGTTGGGGATAATGGAGTAACAAACTAAAACCGAACAACGAATTTATGAAAACCTGTGAACTCACTCATCTTTAATGTTGACACTTGTTTCTTTACATGTTTCTCAGGACGCTACGAGCTCTAGGTGCACGCACACGCATTGAACAAGACATCATTATAGAGTCTCATTTATTAATATTGTTTTGGGATTTTTCATTTGTTTTGGCGTTTGTGTTGGCGCCCGCATCATTACTTATTTATGCTTCCGCTCAAACTTTAAAAACTGATACTTATGCTAAATATTGGTAATCTAAAATTTACAACAAATGATTTTGGAAAACGTATTATCAAATCATATAGAGTCGTTCGACGTACTAGTGTCTTAGATTCTGGTTTGTTCACATGTCTCGCGGTAGAACTCCGCAAGTGGAAATTGAGGGTGTGACAGATTGGTATCAGAGCCACTAGCTATAGAGAGCCAGGTTTGCATTAGAAGTAGACCTAAACTATAGCTGATATCACGACATTAGACTTAGTTTGGCACCGAATTATTATATCTTGTTATGCGATGTACCACTACTATGTTATGTGAAATATGAATGCATAATTGAAGCGAATGCAACTCGTAACTAACTACACAACCTAAAGGCAATGTCATCATCATCCTCATCATCATCCGACAAACTTACGCAACCAAGGGCGCCAGGAAAGGCACCTATGGTGGAACCCTTACCATCTTATGGCGTGGAAACGCGCTCAGCTGCGAGGAAAAGGCTCGCTCTGGGGGAGGAGTCGTTCTCACGCTCGACCATCGCTGTGACGGTCAAACCGGTTAACTCGTTAGAAGTAGGGAACGACTTACTTAGAGATATGTTAAGAACGCAACAAGAACAACTAGAAAGAATGCATGAAACCACCCTAGCACAGGGATGGATGATCCGCCAACTGACTGGTAAAACCGACTCGCTCGAGGAAGAGCATCATACGAGTAAGATAGCTCGTAACATCATAGACAGAGATCTGCGTGCTGAGCAGATAAGAGCCAACTGGCTTGAGGACAGAGTTCTGGAAAATAGTTGGAACATTCAGGAACTGCAAAATCAAGCACTTGCACCAGCACCGGCCCCTCCAATGCTGGTAGAGGATCCAGAAGAGGATCCAGAGGAAGATCCAGAGGAGGATCCGAAGAAAGACCCGGCGGTAGAAGCTGGAAACGCCGCGGAGGATGACGGTAACGATAGCAACTTGGGAGATGGAGACGTAGAAGACTAACACGTCTCGCTGATCCCCGCTTTGTTTTCTTTAGTTTATTTGAAATGGCAACTGGACGTCGCGGAAACCTCAACATGTCTACGAAGAATTGGCCGCAACGATCCAAGAACACGTGAACGCTGCTCTGGCAGGTGTTCAAAACCCACCAGCAGCAGGAGGGGACTTTAACCCCTACAAGATGTTCCTCGACGCGGAACCAAGCAAAATCTCGGGGGCGGAAGGACCCATTGGACTGGTCCGCTGGATCGAAAAATCGGAATCTGTTTTTGAAATGTGCAATTGCTTAGAGGCCAACAAGGTCAAATACGCCGCCTCAACACTGGAAGAGGGGGCACTGACATGGTGGAATGCCCAAGTCCAAACACGTGGACTGTTAGCTGCAAATGCAATGGCATGGACTGAGTTCAAGGCCCTGATTAAAGAGGAGTACTGTCCACGAGACAGAGTGCAACAGTTAGAGCAAGCTCTATGGAACCACAAGATGGTGGGATCAGAAATTGAGGCTTACACTGCAAAACACCGTGACTTGGTATTTCTGTGTCCTGATTTGGCAAACACGGTGGAGAAAAGACTCGAGTTCTATCTCGGGGGTCTGGTTCCGGAAATTCAGGGTATGGTGATGTCTAGTAACCCTGTAACAGAACATCAAGCTATCCGATTGGCTCACAAACTCACCGATAAAGCGGTGGAACAGAAGAAACTGCCAGCACGGGGTACCACTGAAGTTGCCTCAGATAACAAAAGAAAGTTTGAAGACTCCACCATTCGACAGTCTTCGTCATCACATCCACAGCAAGGGAACCAGAAACGGTTCAATCATTACCACAGCCACCGGGGTCATCAAAATCATTCCAACAACAACAACAACAACTACAACAATAACAACCAGAATGCAGGCGGCTATGTAGGTCGAGAGCCGCAGTGCAATCGCTGCAATCTTCACCATAACGGCCCTTGTGCCGGAAATCGCTGCCAAAGATGTGGCAAGATGGGACATGCGGCAAAGGATTGTCGTGGGGAAATCGTGTCCCGACAAAATCAGAATCGGCCTCAGGGTCAGCAGCAAGGTATAAACCGGGGATGCTATCACTGTGGTAGCACCGCTCACTTCAGAAAAGACTGCCCACAGTTGCGCAACAACAACAATAATGGTGGAAACAACCACAACAACCGCAACAATAATAACAACAACAATAATGGGAACGGTGGCACAGGAGGTGCCAAGGGTCGCACATTTACATTGGGCCGCGGAGAGGCCAGAAACGACACGAACGTGGTCACCGGTATGTTTCCCCTTAATGAACATTTTGCTTCTGTGCTTTTTGATACGGGTGCGGATAGGAGCTTTATATCTGAGTCTTTTAGGAAGAACCTAAATCTCATGCTTAAACCATTAGAGACCCCTTATGTGATAGAATTAGCCAATGGTAAATCGGTAGATGTGACCCAAATCGTATCCGGCTGTCAACTCAAACTCGCGGGCCACACTTTTACCATTCATCTGATGACAACTACCCTGGGTAGTTTTGACGTGGTAGTCGGAATGGACTGGCTATCCGACGTCTGGGCTGAAGTTCTCTGCTTCGAAAAGTCTATCCGTATTCCACTCACGAACGACGAAATCCTGACGGTACAAGGCGACAAGGCAAGCGCCGTCACCAACATTATCTCATTTATGCAAGCGCAGAAGTATCTTCGGAAAAAGAATTCTTTCGCTTTACTCGCACTAATTACCGAACAGCCTAAGGACGAGAAACGTATAGAAGACATCCCTGTCGTCCGTGATTTTTCCGATGTATTCCCAGAAGAACTACCTGGTCTTCCACCACATCGACAATTGGAGTTTGAAATCGAATTGGCAAGCAATGCAACTCCTATCGCCAAAGCTCCATACAGCCTAGCTCCAGCCGAGCTGCAGGAGCTGTCGACCCAACTTCAAGAGCTGTTGGAAAAAGGATTTATCCGACCAAGCGTTTCGCCATGGGGAGCTCCAGTCCTGTTTGTCAAGAAAAAGGACGGGACTTTCCGCATGTGCATCGACTATAGGGAACTCAACAAGGTTACAGTCAAGAACTGATACCCGTTACCTCGCATCGACGACCTATTCGACCAACTGCAAGGGTCAAGTTACTACTCTAAGATTGATTTACGGTCCGGTTATCATCAGCTACGCGTCAGAGAGGAGGATATCGCTAAGACAGCATTTCGCACTCGGTATGGCCATTACGAGTTCTTGGTTATGCCATTCGGTCTCACTAACGCACCTGCGGTATTCATGGACCTCATGAACCGTGTGTGTAAACCATACCTCGACAAATTTGTCATCGTGTTCATCGATGACATACTCATCTACTCCAAAAGTGAAGAAGAGCATGCTGAGCACCTACGATTACTGCCAGGATTACTTCAACAGGAAAAGCTATATGCCAAGCTCTCGAAGTGTGATTTCTGGATCCGGGAAGTTCAGTTTCTCGGGCACGTCGTGAATGAAAAGGGTATCCACGTAGACCCTGCCAAGATTGAAGCCATCAAAAGTTGGGAAGCACCTAAGACTCCGACGGAAATCCGCCAATTTTTTTGGGATTGGCTGGTTACTACAGACGCTTCATCGAGGGGTTTTCAAAGATTGCACAACTGCTTACTACCCTCACCCAGTAAGGTATCAAGTATAATTGGGGTGACAAGCAAGAAGCAGCATTTCAACTGCTGAAGCAGAAACTTTGCAGTGCACCCATTCTGTCCTTGCCGGAAGGGACAGATGACTTTGTAGTGTATTGTGATGCTTCCATTCAAGGATTGGGATGCGTACTCATGCAACGCGATAAAGTCATCGCGTATGCGTCACGACAGCTGAAAGTTCACGAGAAGAACTACACGACGCATGACCTAGAATTGGGAGCAGTAGTGTTTGCACTTAAGATTTGGAGACACTACCTTTATGGAACGAAGTGCACAATCTTCACTGACCACAAAAGCCTCCAGCACATCTTTGATCAGAAGGAGTTGAACATGCGACAGCGTCGCTGGGTCGAACTCTTGAACGATTATGAGTGTGCCATTCGGTATCACCCGGGTAAAGCTAACGTGGTAGCTGATGCCCTCAGCAGGAAGGAACACTTGAAACCTCGTCGTGTACGAGCACTACAACTCACTATTCATTCGGGGCTACCCGATCAAATACGCGACGCCCAGTTAGAAGCAGTTAAGGAGGAAAACATCAAAGCTGAATCAGTGGGAAAAATGGAACGCGATTGGGAAGTAAAGCCCAATGGAGCCCGGTATTTCATGAATCGCATATGGGTACCTCTCTACGGGAACCTCAGAGAGCTAGTCATGGATGAAGCTCACAAATCTCGATACTCTATCCATCCGGGGTTGGATAAGATGTATCAAGACCTTAAAGTTGCGTATTGGTGGCCCAACATGAAAGCCGATATAGCCACCTACGTGAGTAGATGTTTGACTTGTGCAAAAGTCAAGGTGGAGTATCAAAAGCCATCGGGGCTACTCCAACAACCTGAGATCCCAGTGTGGAAATGGGATCAGATCTCCATGGATTTTACCACTAAACTCCCGCGAACCTTGGATGGTTGCGATACCATCTGGGTGATTGTGGATCGTTTGACTAAGTCCGCACACTTCCTAGCTATCAAAGAAACGGATAAGATGGAGAAGTTGACTCGCATCTACATTAAGGAAGTAGTTTCTCGGCACGGAGTGCCAACGTCCATCATCTCAGATAGAGATGCTCGCTTCACGTCAAACTTCTGGCAGTCACTCCAGAAAGCCTTGGGAACACGCTTGGATATGAGCACAGCTTATCACCCTCAGACTGATGGTCAAAGTGAAAGGACCATACAGACCTTGGAAGACATGCTTAGGGCATGCGTAGTGGACTTCGGAAATAATTGGGAAATTCACCTGCCTTTAGTAGAATTCTCATATAGCAACAGCTATCACACGAGTATTTCGGCAGCACCGTTTGAGGCATTATACGGTTGCAGATGTAGATCACCGGTCTGCTGGGCAGAAGTCGGTGACAGTCAACTCACAGGCCCTGAGTTAATACTTGAGGCCACCGAAAAGATTGTACAAATCAGAAACCGCATGGCGGCGGCACGAGATCGACAGAAAAGCTACGCTGATCAACGACGCAAACTGCTCGAATTTCAAGTAGGCGATCGCGTCCTACTAAAGGTGTCACCCTGGAAGGGTGTAATCCGCTTTGGAAAACGGGGCAAACTTAACCCACGGTACGTAGGCCCGTTTGAAATCTTGAAACGAATCGGACCCGTAGCATACCAATTAGACCTTCCTGCCGAACTCAGTGGAGTTCACAACGTATTTCACGTATCAAATCTGAAGAAGTGTCTATCAGATGAAACTTTAGTTATTCCATTGGATGAGATCCAAGTGGATGAACAACTAGACTTCGTGGAAAAGCCTATTGAGATCATGGATCGTGAGATCAAGTCTCGAAGGCACAGCAAGATTCCAATCGTTAAAGTTCGTTGGGACTCTAAGCGTGGACCGGAGTTCACGTGGGAAAGAGAGGACCAAATGAAAAGCAAATACCCACATCTCTTTGCAACTGAGCAGCAAACTAATGATACCAATACCTAAATTTTCGGGACGAAAATTCTTTCAACATGGGGATGATGTGACAAACTGGAAATTTCTCATAATTTCGTGTACTATTGTTGACTAAATTCTTGTGCATGGCACTTGGAAATCTTTGTGTATGACACTTGGGAACTTCTTGTAACATTGTGTACTATCATTAACGAACTAACTCTTTGTGCGTGGCACTCTGAACATGTACGCTACATGCTAAACCGCGTTTACTCAATTTTCGGGACGAAAATTCTTTCAACATGGGGATAATGTGATATCCCGGGTTTTTCGGATAACTTACACGTGATATTTGTCGAATAGTATATATGCTGAGTATTCAACGTGCATGAATTAAATACGTGTTGTGTGTTGTGTGGATTTTTAGTTATATATGTATGTACAATAAATATGCACACGAACCGAACCGCAACACAAACACGAACCGAACTCTTTGTGAAACTAGGAAACCTGAAACCCAAGTCTTCGGCCGCGAGATGTAGATCTCAAACCTTAAGCCATTCTCGGCCATATGCAACCCAAACCACAAACCTAAACCAAGAACAAGCCCAAACATGTCTCGGCCATAAAATCAAAACCAAACCGAAACCCATAGCATGCAACTTTAGTTCTCGGCCACGTGATCAAGACCCAAACCAAACCACCCAAGCTCCCTTGCGGCCACATACAAATCCAAACCGTAACCCTATCCCTTGCGCCTATATATATCATTCATTGCATGCACTCATTGGCAAGAACACAAAACCCTAGACAAAACTGCCGTCGGCAGCCCCCTTCCTCCTTCCTAACTGATCGAGATCAGCTTTTCTTCATCACATCAGTCGCAAAACAGCCGCTCCCCACCTTCTTCACGGTCACAACAAGCCCCTTCTCGGTCGCATCAGCAGCAGCAACAATCTTCATCTTCACCTTCATTCAAATCGCAAAGTCAGTTCTTGTTCACCTCTAGCCGATCAAACAGCCCACTTTATCAACATCCTTTCGGTCGCGACTCTGCTGGAACAGCCGGACACTCCTTGTCCAAACCTCGGTTTGTCTGCCTGGTTATTCAAGGTTAGAGTTATCCTTGATTACAAGATCATGTCTCGGACGATATGTATGCTTGAATGATTAATTGATTAATTGTTTCGGGTCTTATATGTTGAATAAATAATCGGCTGTTTTGATTATGTTCTTGTGTTTAATTGTTTGCGGATATCATAAGTGCAAGTACGTTTTGTTTGTAAGAACGAGAAGTTAGGCTAGCCGATTTGTTAATGATGTTTACATTGGATGATTGCATTGTTTCGGATTATAAATACTAGATTGAAAGCTGGAAGGAGTTTGAAAGCTGAATATAGATATGGGCTGTGTTTTGTTTGTAATAACTAGAAGTAGGAACTAGGGTTGGCATGCATGAGATATTGGTATTAATCTAGGACTAGAAATCAGTTCTAGATCGCTTAGATTAATCGTATGAACGGGTTATACGAGTTCAGGATAAACATATGCAGAAAACAGCCTGCTGAATATTAGTTACAGCCGACTTCATCTGGCTGTAACTTGGTCGTTAGTTGTCGAAAAACGGATTTTCTGATGTCTAGAACGTAGAGATTTGAATAAGGAATCTAATGGCACTGGATTCATAATTTTCTGAAATCATTTGATATTTTTAAAGGGCTAAACAAGTTCAGTAGGTAAAGCTGTTAAAATTTTGGAATTTTGTTGGTTGTTTATCAAGCTAGATTTTAAAATCAGTAGAGAGTCGAGTCATGATTTTTGTACAGCAACTAGGTATAGAAATTTCCGGGCAACTCCAATTGGAATTTTGTTAATCGGACAATCAGTGATTTTTAAATAAATTCTTCCGTGGACTGCAGTCAGAAAGCGGTAAATCTGACTGCAGCTTAATGAATTAATATTTGTGGCTAATTAGTAAAGATTTAGGACTTGGAAAAATTATATAAATTTCTATGGTATAAATGTCACCTACTGTAAAAATATGGGAATTTTTAGAATGCTGGAACTATTTTATAAAAATCCTAGAAAACAGCTGAATAATTGAGTGTTAAGCAGAAAGTTGTTAACTTGTGATTTTATGCATTAAAGTGTTGCATGGATTAGGAACGTGTTCATGATAAGTTGTTTGATTACTATGATCATATGAGAATACTTGCATGCATGTTTGAGTGTTAGATATGTTGTTTGTGTGTATCACTTTGTGAGTAAATTGCGTGTGGAATTTGTATTGGTGTGATTTCACACTGACGTGGAATTAATTGGATTGTTAGGACGCAACTAGCGGTCCCATCTCTTATAACATCTTTGCTACACTAACCGAGCAAACAAAGGTGAGTTCACGGCCCCTAACTTTATCCGGTTTTTAAACAACAGGGGGAGAAACATGTATACACTCTCAAACTCAATCTCTTTACGTTATACGAATTTAACGTCACGCAACTATACGGTAACTAAGTTAATGTTAATGTAATGTTATGGGCACTAAGCAACTTTATCACTTAAGTCCTCGACAATCTCCTCGGATCGTTAGTATTTGGGTTAAATAGCGGGGGAATTATAAGTAGTACTACTGGGTCTGACGAGCCCCATCCGAGCTAGTCGCGCTAGCCGACCGGGTATGGTCAACGGATGTATGATTGGCCTAACACCGCCATGGTCATGTGATAGGCCTGGCAAAACGGAGGCACAACAGTCAGCTTCGATCGCGAACACTTAGTGACATGACTTTAGGCTAGCTACCTATATACATTAATATTGAACTTAATTACGAACAACTTAATATTCCGGGTTTGGAATATTGGAACATCAACTTATTATCCCGGGTCGGGGATAATGGAAACAACAACTTAATATTCCGGTTTGGGAATATTGGAAGCAACAACTTATTATTCCGGGTTTGGAATAATGGAACTGATATGTTATCCCGGGTTGGGGATAACGGAGTAACAAACTGAAAACCGAACAACGAATTTATGAAAACCTGTGAACTCACTCATCTTTAATGTTGACACTTGTTTCTTTACATGTTTCTCAGGACGCTACGAGCTCTAGGTGCACGCACACGCATTGAACAAGACATCATTATAGAGTCTCATTTATTAATATTGTTTTGGGATTTTTCATTTGTTTTGGCGTTTGTGTTGGCACCCGCATCATTACTTATTTATGCTTCCGCTCAAACTTTAAAAACTGATACTTATGCTAAATATTGGTAATCTAAAATTTACAACAAATGATTTTGGAAAACGTATTATCAAATCATATAGAGTCGTTCGACGTACTAGTGTCTTAGATTCTGGTTTGTTCACACGTCTCGCGGTAGAACTCCGCAAGTGGAAATTGAGGGTGTGACAGATATCATCATCACAGTCTTTAATTATGACATCGTCATAATTTGTAACAATGTTACTTATTGGAATTTCCTTTTTATTATTATTGATTGGTTTTGGACATATATGATCTAACTTTAATGAGGAGTTCACAAAACCTTTCAATAATTTTTCTGAATTAACAGCTTTATTTTTAACAGTTTCAACTTCTTTTTCAAGTTGAGGTATTTTCTCAATATGAGAATTTATTGCTATTTGATTTTTTATATTTAATTTTTCAAAAACAATTTGTTTATTTTTAAACATTTTTATTTCATTTTGAAAATCTACTACCATTTGAAGTTTTTCATTTTCTAAAATTTTTATTTTGTTTTCAAAATTCTTTTCATTTTTTTAAATTTTTTATTTTCTAATGTCAAACTCTCAATTTCATTCAAGAGTTTGGCATTATCTGCCCGATAGTTATCTACATCATAAACTGTACAGACTGGTTTAGAACTTGAAGATTCATTTGTAGAAATACTTGAAAGTTGAGCTTCACAGTTTTTAACCACTACATTCTCTTCTCTCTTCACCTGATATTTATTTTTCTGAGATATCCGGAGTTTTTTTGTAGTTTTGTACTCAGGCAGTAGTATCAAGATATCTTCCTTAACAGATTGTTGAACCAGACTAATCATTTTTTTTTCAGCAAAATACTCCTCTTTCTGTTGTGTAGAATACTTGTACTTCTCTAGAATATTCTAATTCTCATCTCTTGGAATGACATATCCTGTTTTGATCGCAACCCAACTTCGAAAGTGCATAGCTTGGACCCAGTTCACGAATTTTCCTTTCCAGACTTCATACTCATCAAAACTTATCAACATTGGCGGTTTCTCGGACCCCATTTCGTTTTCCAAACTACTATGTCGTTCAAAAACACTTGAAAAATGATTAGCAAATTGACAATTTTTATAAAAATTTGACCTTTTAATCGACAATATTAACGTATCGGTTTGCTAAAAACGTTTAAAATTTTTTCGGAAAACTGTTTTTACCATATTAGAGCTTTAAACTGTTTTTTTTAAAGAAACCCTTAGACAAGTTCAGGCGAACTTGTAATGGACACGTTTGGGCGAACCTGTATGCTTTTAAACAAGTTCGAGCGAACTTGTGATGATTTTCAAGAGAGATGACAAGTTCGGGCGAACTTGTATGAATTTCAACAATTTTGATCAAGTTCGGGCGAACTTGATTAAAATTGATGAAAAATAGCTAAGTTCGAGCGAACTTGGGCGAAATTTCTTGAAAAATCAGTCAAGTTCGGACAAACTTGATAAAAAATCACTCAAAAAGTGAGTTTTTCAGTCAAGTTCGAGCGAAGTTGTGATTCTGATTGCTCGGACTTGCAGATTGATTCAACATGTTGGATATCTGCTCAACTTCTTCATTCGATGAGGATTCACCATCAGCATCAAATGTCGGCGCTTCATCAGAGTCAGAATTCTGATTCTGAGGCATACTTGGCACTGTTGTTGCGTTTTCTGGTTCAGAAGAATCATTCGATGGAGTTATAGCAGGTGTTACTTCTGATTCAGAAACATTTTCAACTTGAACACCGCTATTGCTCGAGCCTGCTTCGGAAGATGAAGTATCCAACATGGGTTGATTAACCACAATTGGTCTAATGATCTATTCTTGATTCGCGAACTGTTGAAGATAATATAGCGCTGCAATTTCTTCTTCAGATGGTTCTTCCGGCAAGTCGTTTGAAGTATTGAACTCCAAATTCTCGTTTGATGGCGTAAACATTCAGCTCTTTAAACCACCCCCAACTCAGAACATCACCTAACGACACATCTTTGTCTCTTGAAAAGTATGCTAGAGGTCGTCGAAACTTTCTTTCACGAGGCATCTCTTTAAACCAAGACTTCTTTGCTTGTACGATCTCCTCCTTTGTCATAGGCTTAGGAACTTTTCCATCACGCATCGGAAACAGATAATCTGGTAAAGCATCGAATCTGAGAAACATACGTGCGTGACCAAAATCACATTCTTCCTCTTCAGTCACAATGACAAATATATAGCTCTCTCCGGTAGACCAGCGCCACTTAATCACCAAACATCATCATCTAACGGCAGTTAGTCCAAAGAGAAGAATGATTCATCTGCTTGAAGACCTAAAATAATGGCCACCGAAGTTTATCATGGAGTCATGGCAAGCAGGGCCGTCAGATGAAGTTGATATGTCTAATGCTATTACTTCTGCATAGCCTGTTACAGTGTTCTGATAAAGCCTTTGATACTTATGCTTGAACACAATGTTGAAGAGGGTGAATTTGTGCACAACTAATCTGCTCAATCAGCAAACCTTCATCAGAAACAGATAATCTGGTAAAGCATCGAATCTGAGAAACATGCGTCCGTGACAAAAATCACATTCTTCCTCTTCAGTCACAATGACAGATATATAGCTATCTCCGGTAGACCAGCGCCATTTAATCACCAAACATCATCATCCAATGACGGTTAGTCCAAAGAGAAGAATGATTCATCTGCTTGAGACTAAAAATAATGGCCACCAAAGGTTATCATCAGATTTCCTTGGTAATTTTGAAACCATTCGTCTGCGGAGCTAGTCATTATACTTCGTCTGCTTCGGAAGATGAAGTATAATGACTAGCTCCGCAGACGAATGGTTTCAAAATTACCAAGGAAATCTGATGATAACCTTTGGTGGCCATTATTTTAGTCTTCAAGCAGATGAATCATTCTTCTCTTTGGACTAACCGTCGTTGGATGATGATGTTTGGTGATTAAGTGGCGCTGGTCTACCGGAGATAGCTATATATCTGTCATTGTGACTGAAGAGGAAGAATGTGATTTTGGTCACGGATGTATGTTTCTCAGATTCGATGCTTTACCAGATTATCTATTTCTGATGAAGATTTGCTGATTGAGCAGATTAGTTGTGCACGAATTCACCCTCTTCAACGTTGTGTTCAAGCATAAGTATCAAAGGCTTTATCGGAACTGCAGTAACAGGCTGTGCAGAAGTAATAGCATTAGACATATCAACTTCATCTGACGGCCCTGCTTGCCCTGACTCCATGATAAACTTTGGTGGCCATTATTTTAGGTCTTCAAGCAGATGAATCATTCTTCTCTTTGGACTAACCACCGTTAGATGATGATGTTTGGTGATTAAGTGGCGCTGGTCTACCGGAGATAGCTATATATCTGTCATTGTGACTGAAGAGGAAGAATGTGATTTTGGTCACGCACGTATGTTTCTCAGATTCGATGCTTTACCAGATTATCTATTTCCGATGCGTGATGGAAAAGTTCCTAAGCCTATGAGAAAGGAGGAGATCGCACTAGCAAAGAAGTCTTGGTTCAAAGAGATGCCTCGTGAAAGAAAGTTTCGATGACCTCTAGCATTCTTTACCAGAGACAAAGATGTGTCGTTAGGTGATGTTCTGAGTTGGGGATGGTTCAAAGAGCTGAATGTTTACGCCATCAAACGAGAATTTGGAGTTCAATACTTCAAACGACTTGCAGGAAGAACCATCTGAAGAAGAAATTGTAGCGCTATATTATCTTCAACAGTTCACGAATCAAGAACAGATCATTAGACCAATTGTGGTTAATCAACCCATGTTGGATACTTCATCTTCCGAAGCAGGCTAGAGTAATAGCGGTGTTCAAGTTGAAAATGTTTCTGAAGCAGAAGTAACACCTTCTATAACTCCATCGAATGATTCTTCTGAACCAGAAAATGCAACAATAGTGCCAAGAATGCCTCAGAATCAGAATTCTGACTCTAATGAAGCGCCGACATTTGATGCTGATGGGTGGGTATGTCCAATTCCAATGTGATAAATCAAGTTAACCTAGACAAGGAAATGGGCACGTCCTTTAAACCTCCGAAGTTAATGAGTATGGACGAGTACGAGGGATGGAAGGAGAAGTTCGGTTATTGGGTTCAAGCATTGCATTTCCAAAGCTGGGTGGCTATTGAGAGAGGATATGTCGTTCCATTAGACGAACATCAGCAAGTTCTTGAGAAGTGCAAGTATTCTTCGCAACAAAAGGAAGAATATATCGCTGAGAAGAAAATCCCAAATGATCAACATTCTGCATCGGTATCAATGACTCTCCCAATATCTTCAAAATTTTGTGACTGTATCACAGAATCTGTACTCTGAAGCTCTAGACGGTGTCCCTGAACATCCCGGTTCGGTTATTTACGGTCACTGAAGATGATATCCGAAGGATCTTACAGTTCCACGATGACAAAGATGATCCAATTTTTCTTGATGAGAAGATGGTACGTGGATGTTTTTATAGAATGGGCTACAAAGGAAGCGTTAATAATCCTACACTGAAGAAAGAGGAAGTTCCAAACCCTTACAAGCTTCTCATGCACGCAATCATATATACATTAAGCCATAGGAAAGCAGGTCTCGATGACGTCCAAGACTATATGACATGCATGGCTACGGCATTGATCTTGAAAAAGTCGTACATCTATTCAAAGCTCGTGTTTACTCACATGTCAAAGAATATGGAATATACTAGAATGATATTTTATACTTTAGTCATCTTGATGAAACTACTGTGAAGAAGTTGATCAAGTTTCAGAAGCAGGATTCAGCACTAGTAGCAAAACCACTGTTTGGGGCATTGAAGAATGAAAATTATGTTGCGCCTGCTGGAAACAAGTGGAGAAATGACGGTAGTGGTGACGAGAAGGAATTAAATGCTGAAAAGGAATGGTTTACAACGTTCAAGACTAAAGCTCGTGACGAATGGTTTCTAAAGGTTGAAATTGAAAAGAAAAAGAAACGTACATCTAAGAAAGCTGACACTATACTGATTGATGAAGATGAGCCAGAAAATGTGCAGATAGAGGCTGGATCGAGTGCAGCACTTGTGGTTGAAAGTCAAGAGGTTGAAAAGACTACGCAAGAAGACGATGTAATCTCTACAACTTCTGAGAATGATGATGATAGTGATGATACGCTCGAGAAAGAAACTAAGAAGTCAATAGCAGAAAAAGAAGCCGAAAAAGTTGAAGAAACTGATGCTGATTTTGATCCCGAGCAAGAAAAAGAATCTGACGAAGAGAGACCTAGAAGAAAGCAAGATGAACAAAGTCTTCAGCAACAGAAATATCTAAGAAGACAAATAACTTCTTCACAGTAGTTTCATCAAGTGATAAGTTGTACGGCTCTTTCCAAATAAACTAATCTAACTCGAAGTGCGTGCTAAATGTTTTACGTCGATTTTCAGGATCCAGTTCCAGCGCCGGCAATCACGATGGATTTTTTGAAGTTTCACAATAACTGTATTACTCTTGATAAGACGCTGTGTCCATCGATAAAAGAATATGATAGCATTTTAAAGTTTTTGAAGGAATGTCCGATACATCGCGCTATCACTGAAAGAACGGTGTCCTATCGTTCACACATTTATCATTTCTGGATGAATGCTTCGCTTAGTGAAGACAAGAAGACCATCAGTTCAGTCGTTCAAGTTGGAAATGAAGATAAAAGTATTACGGTCACTGAAGATGATATCCGAAGGATCTTAGAGTTCAACAATGACAAAGATGATCCGATTTTTCTTGATGAGAAGATGGTACATGGATGTTTTTATAGAATGGGCTATAAAGGAAGCGTTAATAAGCCAACACTGAAGACAGGGGAAGTTCCAAACCCTTACAAGCTTCTCATGCACGCAATCATACATACATTCAGCCATAGGAAAGCAGGTCTCGATGACGTCCAAGACTATATGGCTTGCATGGCTACGGCATTGATCTTGAAAAAGCCGTACAACTATTCAAACCTCGTGTTTACTCACATGTCAAAGAATATGGAAGATACTAGGCTGTGTTTGTATCCAAGATTTGTGCAGATGCTCATTGATGAGAAGTTTATAGATATTGCACGTGATCCAAATCATATTTTATACTTTAGTCATCTTGATGAATCTTGATGAAGCTTCGTTCTGATTGCTCGGGCTTGCAGATTGATTCAACATGTTGGATATCTGCTCAACTTCTTCATCCGACGAGGATTCACCATCAGCATCAAATGTCGGCGCTTCATCAGAGTCAGAATTCTGATTCTAAGGCATACTTGGCACTTTTGTTGCATTTTCTGGTTCAGAAGAATCATTCGATGGAGTTATAGCAGGTGTTGCTTCTGCTTCAGAAACATTTTCAACTTGAACACCTCTATTACTCGGGCCTGCTTCGAAAGATGAAGTATCCAACGTGGGTTGATTAACTCCAATTGGTCTAATGATTTTTTCTTGATTCACAAACTGTTGAAGATAATATAGCGCTGCAATTTCTTCTTCAGATGGTTCTTCTGGCAAGTCGAATGACTTCCAAGTGGCTCTAAATATTTCAAATTTGGCTTCCGTCGGTTGATCATTTCAAAACATGTCTTTTTGGATAGTTTAACAGTTAAGACCCTGTTTAGTGTATAGCAAGCCTCTGCAACTGCCTCACTCCAGAAGCTAACAGGAAGTTCCGAGTTTTTAGTTCATGATAAAGAGTGATGCTTAAGGGTTAGAGTCTTGATCTCCGGTGAAGGAACAGTTAGCAGGATTAGCAGTCGTTAGTACCAGTGAGGAACTGAGGACGTTTAAAACGTTCGGTGATGATCTTAGGAATTAATGACTAGCTCCGCAGACGGATGGTTTCAAAATTACCAAGGAAATATGATGATAACTACGATCAAATCTTTTCTGAAGGGTGCTTAACTGCGATTATGGAAATCGGGATTTCAGATTTTCGAGGGTATTCGTTAATTTAAAGTTTTCTGATGCGGTGATTCGAAGTTTCTATCAATTGCCGGTTGAGTTTTTGATACTTTAGGAGTGTGTAGAATAAACTCTCGATGCTCAACGCTTATTCAAAAACTGAACTCGGATGTGGTTATCATCTAAATGGAGAAGCTGCTGCATTGATTAGTTTTGAGTTGATGGTTATTCAAGAACATTTGTCGGTCAAGTAAATCAAAGGAGTCGGAAACCACGCAACCAAAGAACTGAACTGGAGATTTCAGCGGTATTGAAAGTTGATAATGCAAACCCGGATCATCAATTAAGGGGGAATCTGTTGATGCTTTTCGACGACATCAGCAGACACCTTGATTGAAGTTGTAGAATATTCAAACACGGCTCAAAGTTTTGAAGTTCAAGATTAAGCTTCAACAGTAACGAACAAGGGGGAATATGTTGATGCATTTTGTGTTCGTCACTTGTCGAATAGGCTAGATTGAGTGTGTGTTGAATATTGTATAGGTTAGAATCGAACACACGACCAAAATACGGAGTTTACAGTGTAAAAGGGAACAAGTTCGCCCAAACTTGACCTATGGAGGTCAAGTTCGCTCGAACTGACATGTGGCAGACAAGTTCGCCCGAACTTGTCATATGGTAGACAAGTTTGCTCGAACTTGTCCTCCTATGCACATGTCAAGTGAACTTGTGTGTTTCCCTATAAATAGGTGGTGTGTGTTCATTTGTCATTTAAGTTTTTGGCTGTTGGTTTTTCTGTCATGTTTATCAAAGTCATTTTATCTATATAAAATGAAAAACGCAGCGGAATAATTATTTAAAACATGCTACTTTTAAGATATAAAACCCATTTTATATGTAAATCCAAAACCCGGATCCATATATGAATATGTATGCTATCAAAAACACAACCATATGGTGTTTTAAGAAACGACCTTTCAAGAATCTAGGAGATGGAAGAAGATGATGATTCTTGAATGACAATCTTCAAAGGAGAAGACCTCAAGCTTGTATACCCCAAGCCTTCCAACAAACACCTTATTTTTGCTAGGATTTTCACTTATGAACACCTCTCGATCAACCAACCTTTGGCCCAAAACTCTAGAGAGAATTTTAGTGTTCTTACACTTGATTTTAATGATAGAAAAAGTGTGTGTGTATTATCTCTAATTCTCACCAAATCATCCATATATATAATCTCTTGTAAGATCTTTTCTTGGATTGTGTGAGATCTTGTAAGATTTGCAAGATATCCATATATCTTACATAATCTTATCTTGGATTGTGTGAGATCTTGTAAGATTTGCAAGATATCCATATATCTTACATAATCTTTTATTGGATTGTGTGAGATCTTGTAAGATTTGCAAGATATTCATATATCTTACATAATATTTTATTGGATTGTGTGAGATCTTGTAAGATTTGCGAGATATCCATATATCTTACATAATCTTTTCTTGGATTGTGTGAGATCTTTTAAGATTTGCAAGATATCCATATATCTTACATAATCTTTTCTTGGATTGTGTGAGATCTTGTAAGATTTGCAAGATATCAATATATCTTACATAATATTTTATAATGTTATTTAAACCTATTAAATAACAAAATAAAATATACTCTCAAATAAATTATCCATCTAATTTATTCGTTTATCAAGTGCAATTATTTAGAAAACCAATTTCTAAATATTTGAAGTGTTAATATTTATTTGTTTGATCATATCATAAATAAATATTATAAGTGTTTGTCTAGCTAGTTATTGGGTATGACCGACTTGGATCATAACGTACTAGCCACATCAATTTAATATGTGTCTTGGGCATAACGATTCCAACAATCTCCCACTTGCACAAGATACATAGAAGATTGATACAAGTAGCAAATACCGCCTAACAACGGTATACTACCCCTAATACGTATGACGAAGTGCCATTCAATAACATCATCCCCTTCAAGTCCCTTACTTGAACATGATTTAGGTGAATTGATCATTTATCCTTTCGTTACAGATGTCATGTCAAATCTAGAGACATAGAGTGATCATTCTCTGTTGATTTAACTTTAGTAGGCCTTAGACATCCTACTCTCAACGAATAAGAGGAACAAATCCCATCTTGACTACATATGTCTCTCACAATCACCTTGTACCACACTGAGCTTAGCCTTATGTACTGCCATGTTTCAGAACAGCGAAGAACTAAGTCAAAGTGTAATATTTGGTGAATATCAAGACCCAATATGTATCTCAGGTCAGAGGATACTATGATATTCGCCTTTACTCAAAATTACTTATGATCAATCACAAAGATTCCATGTAGTAATATTTGAGAGCGGGTCAGTCCAATATTTGTATCCCACAAATATCTATGACCTTTGGCAGCAATACTTTGCTCTATATTTATACCCAATGAACATCCACCAATCCGAGTTCATAATAGTCTTACCTTCATATTTGTTCCCACAAATATGATCGACTACGGACATTTAGAATATTTAACTAATTCATGGATTTAAACATGCTAAAATGGAACATAACTCAAAATGCCATAATCATTAAATGAGTCATAATAACAATTGTTCCGATATCCAAATACTAAATAGATCAAATCCAATCACTAGAATATCGAAGTCCTAAGGCACAAGTATGACCCTCATGCTTTGGCCGTTCAAGGAGCTTCGTGAGAGGATCCGCAGTGTTTTGATCGGTGTGAACATTGCGAATACATATCTTTCCCTTTTCAACCTCATCCCTTATTTAGTTGAATCTCCGCTCAATGTGCCTAGTCTTTTTATGTGCAAGAGGTTCCTTAATTTGTGCAATCGCACCCTCGTTTTCACAAAAGATTTCTAGTGGATCCTGAATGGTAGGGACTAACCCAAGGTCGTTAATGAATTTTTTCAACCATGCAGCTTCTTGTGTTGCCAATGAAGCGGCAATGTATTCTGATTCTGTAGTGGACAATGCTACCACATCTTGCTTTGAGCTCTTCCAAGAGACCGCAGCTCCATTCAAAATGAAGACATACCCAGATTGTGATCGAGAACCATCTCGGTCAGTTTGGAAACTCGCATCCGTGTAACCCTTTACAACGAGGTCCTCTTCACCAGATCCATGTATTAGAAACATATCCTTAGTCCTTCTAAGGGATTTCAGTATGCTTTTAACATCCATCCAATGACTGTTACCTGGATTTTGCTGGTATCTACTTGTCATGCTTAAGGCACATGACACGTCTGGTCTAGTGCATATCATTGCATACATGATGGATCCTATAGCAGACGCATATGGGACTCCTTTCATTCTTTCTTGCTCATCCTTTGAACTTGGACATTGAGACGCTTTCAATATTGTTCCCTTTTGAATAGGTATCAAACCTTTCTTAGAGTTCTCCATCTTGAACCTTTTCAAGATTTTGTCAATGTATGCACTTTGGTTCAAACCTATCAAGCGCCTTGATCTATCCCTATAGATCTTTATTCCCAAAATATAGGCGGCTTCACCAAAATCCTTAATGGAAAAACAACTTCCAAGCCAGGTTTTAACACCTTCCATGGTTGGAATATCATTTCCAAAAGAGTGTCATCGACATACAGTACTAGGAGAGTGATGATGCTTCCACTAGCCTTCTTATACACAAAAGCTACATCGGTATTCTTGATGAATCCAAAATTCCTAATTTCTTCATCAAAATGATGATTCCAACTTCTAGATGCTTGTTTCAATCCATAGATTGATTTCTTTAACTTGCATACTTTGTTAGGATGTTTTGGATCGACAAAACCTTCAGGCTGAACCATATAGACATATTCATTAAGATATCCATTGAGGAAATCCGTTTTGACATCCATTTGCCAAATCTCATAATCGTAATATGCAGCTCTGGCAAATAGTATCCTAATTGACTTTAGCATCGCCACGGGTGAGTAGGTCTCATCATAATCAACACCTTGAGTTTGAGTGAAACCTTTTGCTACAAGTCTTGCTTTATAAGTAACCAAGTTATCATGCATATCGGTTTTCTTCTTGAAAACCCACTTACTTCCAACTACTTTGGAGTTAAGAGGTGGCACAACCAAATCCCATACTTGGTTATCATACATGAATTGCATCTCTATGTTCATGGCTTCAACCCATTTGTCACAATTGGATTGTGACATTGCATCATGGTATGTGGTTGGTTCATCAGAATCTACCACGTAGCATCCAACCATGAAAAATCCATATCTTTCAGGTGGACTACTAATTCTACCAGATCTGCGAACGTTTTGTGTGTGTTGATCAACCACTTGATCCTCTTCAACAACCTCTTGTTGTGTGCTAGTATCAACCAAACTTGTATTGGCTTGTGGTTCTTGATCCTCATCAAGTTCCACTGTTCTACTACTAGTTCCTTCCATAAGGAACTTAGCCTCCAAGAACTTACCCTTTCGAGCAACAAATACCTTTTGCTCTGTTGGATCGTAAAAGTAATATCCTATATCAGCTTTACGATATCCTACAAAGATACACTTAGTGGATCGTACTTCCAATTTGTTTGGGGTGTATTGCTTCACATAAGCTTCACAACCACATACCTTTAAATATGATAATGATGGAGCCTTTCCCTACCATATTTCAAAAGGTGTCTTATCCACTTTCTTGGTTGGGGCCATATTCAGTATAACGGGCCACGAAGAGCAAAGCGTAACCCCAAAATGATAGAGGTAATATGCTTCTAGCCATCATAGATCGAACCATATCCAATAGAGTTCGATTCCTCCTTTCAGACACACCATTATGTTGTGGTGTTCCGGGCGGAGTGAGTTGTGAGATAATTCCACAATTCCTAAGATGATCTTGAAAAGCATCACTAAGGTATTCACCTCTTCTATCGGTGCGAAGGACTTTGATTGTTTTCTTGAGTTGATTTTCTACTTCACTTTTGAAGTCTTTGAACATTTCAAATGCTTCATCCTTGTGTCTTAGTAAATACACATAACCGTAACGACTATAGTCGTCGGTAAAAGAAATGAAGTATCTTTCACCATTCCTAGTTATTGGTTTAAAAGGACCACATACATCCGAATGTATGATACCTAATAAGTCTTTTGCCCTTTCAAAGGTGCCATTAAAAGGTGCCTTAGTCATTTTACCATGTAAA
Source organism: Scalesia atractyloides (assembly GCA_947069175.1). Lineage (NCBI taxonomy): Eukaryota > Viridiplantae > Streptophyta > Magnoliopsida > Asterales > Asteraceae > Scalesia > Scalesia atractyloides. Next base: position 51,775,734 of record CAMTDV010000025.1, read on the forward strand.
CAAGATTCACATTTATCAAATGAACCAACTTCATTTGTCTCCAAAAGACCATTCTTTTGAAGTGTTTGCATGCGATTTTTGTTTATATGTCCAAGGCGACAATGCCAAAGATAGGAATCACTCAAATCCATTTTGAGTTTCTTGGTGATTGCTTGGTACATTGAATTATCAAATGACGTATTATCATTAACCAATTCATAAATACCATTTGAAGGCATAGCTTTAAAGTAAAACATGTCATTCATCGAACCATAAATGTCATCGTTTACAAACTTTAAATTAAAACCATATTGTAGCAAGAGGGAAACTGAAATAATGTTCCTAGTCAAACTAGGAGCATACAAAATATTTTTCAAAATAATTTCCAAACCACTTGAAAGTTTCAAAACATTGTCTCCTCAGGCTTCGACTTCAACTTTTGCTCTGTTGCCCATGAAGAGACTAATTTCCCTTCTTGTAATGCTTATTTCTTTTGAACCCCTGCAACAAATTGCATATATGAGTTCCATATCCGGTATCCAATACCCATGTGTTTGAAGAAATAACATTAAGGTCAATATGTATCATAAAGATTGTACCTGAGGTTTGCCCCGCATCCCTCTTATTTTTCAACTCCTTGAGATAGGTTGCACAATTCCTTTTCTAATGTCCTACCTCTCCACACTCAAAGCATGGGTCAGTCGAAGCAACCTTTTGCTTCTTTTCCTTTGGTTTCGTGGGTTCCGCTTTAACCTTTCCTTTCCTTCCCTTTCCCTTTCCCTTTGATGTGGCCCTTCCTTTGGAAAAACTTGGCTTGGAGTCGGGGTGGGGCCTCTTCTTATTGCCTCCCTCATTGATCGTTAGAACCGGTAAAGCCTTTTTACCCATGCCCGCCTCGGCAGTTTTGAGCATTGCATGAAGTTCACCAATGCTCTTGTCCCATTCGTTCATGTTATAGTTCATAACATGAGGGTCCGTTATACGGATCTTTCTGATCCTAATTTGTCAAACCTAAGTTAAACATGCGAAATCCGTTTGCATAGGCGACATTGTAGACAAGTTATTCACTGGTTAATCACTGTTTCATTAATATATAGACGTTACAGATCCTGGAAACACTTGGACAGAGCTTTGCCTCTGTCGTGATAAAATCTCTTAATCTTACAAATGAAATCCCAAGGCACCTATTTATAGGTTTAGAAGCACGCTGGTGAGAGACTAAGTTCGGGCGAACTTGACCTAGTCAAGTTCGGCTGAACTTGACATCAACACCATCATGACCAGCGAACTTGCCCTCTATTTCACTTAAATACGCCTAGTTTCTAACAGATTAAGCCTTAATCGCTCAGACTCGATACATAATGACGTAGGCAACAGACATATGCATCAACAGACTCCCCCTTGGATGTTGTCGTAGTCATCATTCTTCAGTTAAATTCCGAGTCTTTAATTTTTCTTGATCTTTATATCTTGAATAACTTTAAGTTCCATGATCTTCATATCGTCTACAATCCTTTTCTCTTTTCTTCTTGAGCTTGTCTTGATAAAAATTTAATCTCCATGCTCCCCCTTGTTTTGAGCTTTCTGGGATCTTCAATCAACATATTTTATCCAGCTCCCCCTTAAAATCTACTTCCTGTTTCAAAGTTCCTCAAACATTCAAATAAAATTTTCTGATTCAAACTTTGAAATCTCAAAACATTATCATTTCAAATTTTACTCTTTTATCAGTTTTTAAACCCTCTCAATTAATCAAGTCCAAATTAATGACCTTGAATATCTGATTCATGTATCAAGTTCAATTTGATGATCTTAATTAAACGTTTTGACACTAAACTGACATATTTATTCAAATGTAAGTTTCAACTTAATGAACTTTTAAACTTTTCAGATCAATTTGAAAATTTGAAACTTTTGATCAACAGCTTTAGATTTTGAAAATCAGCATTTCATCATCAGTGGTCAAAACTAAAAAATAATATAATCTTTTTGTTTTTATGTAATGAATATCATACTCTAACTATCTTTCTCTTTTTCCTCAATTTGTCTTTCTGCCCTCACGATAATTTCACTTTATGTTCTTTGGGCTTTTCTTCTGTTTTTACTGTCTTCTTCGCAGCTTTTATATTCTCCCCCTGAAATTTATCCGACGATCTTCTCTTCGAATTTATCGGACAATTTCTGGAAATATGACCTTTGATTTGACAATTATAACAACTTCTCGTTTCAAATATCTTTCTCAGACAATTAATAGCAATGTGTCCACTTACTCCACAGTTGTAACACACCCTGTTATCATGCCGATCTTCTTTCTGATCTTGTTTATCAAACCATACACTCAAATCATAACATTGTTTTGATGTGTAGCAGTCATCTTGCTTCCTTTGTAAACTTGATTTGACGTTGAAGCACTGTGGTCCGACCTGCACCACTTATTTTCAAATTTTATTGAATTTTTATAATGATTGGATGATCGTACCGATGAGCTTTTATTTTTCTTTTGAAAATTTTTAGAATTATTAGAACTTTGTTTTTCCTTTTGTTTTCGTTCTCCATTATGCTTAGAAGGTTTTTGCGTTGAGCATTCACCTTTTTTAGTAGATTGTAGAACAGTTTCTTGAAATTTTTCTTTTAGGTTCAAAAATATTTCATTTTTATCATCGGTATCATCATCACAATCCTCAATTATGACATCGTCATATTTTGTGACATTGTCAATTATTGGAGTTTCCTTTTTATTCTCATTGATCGGTTTTGGAACTATATTATCTAGCGTTAAGCTCGAGACAACAAAACTTTCAATTTCTCTTATGAATCATCAAGTTTACATTTAGCATTCTCAATTTCATTTTCAAGTTGAGTTATTTTCTCTGTTGGTGCATAATGTCTTGTCTTAGTCTATTATCGAGTCTGTATTGTATAGAGCTGGATAGGCTAGGTAGTGAAGTATTTATGAAGTGTCTTAGCCAAGTTCGCCCATGGTTCATATCCAGGCATGTCCGACCGAACTTGCATAGGCAAGTTCGGGCGAACTTGCACATATTTGGGCCGAACATGTTGAACTATAAATACCTAGCTTGAGTGTCTCATTTGTAATTTGGCATCTTAGAGGCGAAGCTCTGTCAGTTTGTAACCAGAACGTTTGATCTATAAAACTGACGTTTAACTGATTAAATCTTGTCTATTGGTAAACACGACGTAATATTTCCGCTATTATGGACGCTAGATATCAAATTTAGGTTCCTAAGCATCGAGGATAGGTCCTACAAGTGGTATCAGAGCTAGAACAGCCTGATTTGATAGTATCAAGACAAGAACTCTTCTATTTCTACTCCATTCTTCTTTTTCTTTAACTTTTAATCACAAAATGAAGAATTCATGGTCAAAATCTTTTGAAGTTTGAATATATCATGTAAAATACAACAAAGATAAACCCTTGAAAGATTGGAGACCAAATTCAACCGAATTCATGTCGAAATTTTGAAAAAACCATGTTTTTGAAAATTTTCTGGATCGAACTTGTTGGCCATGTTCGGCCGAACTTGTCCTAAAGCATCACTTTTCAAGTGATTTTTTAGTAAGTTCGCCCGAACTTAGGTGATTTGTGAGGAAATATTGACTAAGTTCGCTCGAAGATATTGAATTTTCATTAATTTTACATCAAGTTCGACCGAACTTGTGTAAAATCAAGAAAGTTCTAAGTAAGGTCGCCCGAACTTGTTTGTATTTCATCAAAATTGTGTTGACAAGTTTGCTCGAAGTTCGGTGTGTTTGTTCAAAGATTGTAAGTTCGACCGAAGATAATCAAATTTTTCCAAAACCAATCTAACAAGTTCGACCGAACTTGTTAGAAAATCCAAGAATTCTTCATTAGTTGCTACAAGTTCGACCGAACTTGTAGTAGGACTAATCATTTTCAGAGTTTTTGAAAGTTTTTCAGCATACACATTTCGTGATTCACAATGGAAGATCAATTAAGAGCTTATATGTCCGGAGCTAGTTCGTCAAACGCCAACGTGATTAATCAAGTCAACCTTGATAACGAAATGGGAACGACCGTCAAACCGCCCAAGCTGATGAGCATGGACGAATACGAAGCATGTAAAGAGAAATTTACCTACTGGGTTCAAGCCATGCACTTCGCTGGCTGGGTATCAATCGAAAGAGGCTACACTGTTCCGGTAGACGAGCATCATCAAGTTCTTGAGAAGTACAACTACTCGACAGCTCAGAGAGACGAATACATTGCAGAGAAAAAGATGATCAGTCTCATCCGACAATCAGTAAAAGAATATATTCTGATTCTTCTACCAGAGTATACTACTGCAAGAGAGCTTTAGTTGTCATTACAGAAGAAATACCAAGGCAGTGCCGAAATGATCAGAAGCAAGAAGGCTCTCATTCTGAAAGAGTTCGATATTTTTAGCATGCTAAAGAATGAGACTATTAAGCAAATGATTGAGCGTTTTTGTCATCTCAAACTGCAAATGCGAAGACACGGTCTTGAGAAGACAGAACAAGAATACATCGACAAACTTGCTGACGCACTACTAAGGGTGAATGGTCAACTTATTTGATGGTTCTGAAGAATAGTGATAAATGGGAATTCTTCAAGTTGTCAACCTTCATCGATAAACTCGAAAGCCATGAAATGGAGCTTCTGAAGATAGCAAAGTCAAAGAACGCTAATGTTGTCCAAGACATCGGTTTGTACTACAAAACCGGAATGCAAGATAACATTTCAAGTCCAAAAATTGGAACTGCTTTTAGTGCAAACATGAATGCTTCTCCACAGAATCAGAACCATTCACAGCCTCAGTATGACCAAAGACCACAAAGTTCTTACTTGAGCACTGGTTCAAATTCAACATTTCAAAGTCAAGCAAATCAGAAGCAACAGCAAAGTTCTGATCCGAATGTATATAAATGCAACATCGCAGTGAATTTGAACAATGTTGTTTCAGAAGAAGTTGCAAAACAACATATGTCACTTCTGGCTACCGTCTTAGAGTCTTATGAATGTCTTGTTGCCGGTAAAATCGGAAATCCCGAGATGACCGCAAAAGATTATGACCAGGTAGACAAGGAAGAGCTCGAACTAATGGACATCAAATGATCCTTAGCTTCGATCATCAAGAGAGTAACAAAGTTCGTTGCACTCACAGGCCGTGACATAGGAAACTCTAGCAACAAATTGGGTTTTGACAAATCCAAAGTCACATTCTTTAAATGCCGACAGAAGGGACATTTTAAAAGAGAGTGTAAGAACACCGAGGCAACCGGAAATCAAAGTCCTTTCGGAGGAGGGAATGAATATTACAAGAGAGCACTTCAATATAAACCGTTCCCGAAGAAAACTCAAGTTGAGATCCAAGAAAAGCCAAACAGTAGTACCATGGAGAAAGCCATGGTTGCATCCACAGAAGATGACGGTTTTGATTGGAATTCATATATCGGCAAAAAGACCGGAGTTGCGTTGATGGCAGAGATAGTTGAAGATAATTCTGCAGAGGAAGCAGCAGCGGCAGCTGAAGCAGCGGCAGCAGCAGAAGCAGCAGCGGCAGCTGAAGCAGCGGCAGCAGCAGAAGCAGCAGCTTTCGAACAAGCTATTCTGGAACAATACTTGCACAACAGCAGGAAGAAGAGGAATATATCCTTATGCAGAGACAAGAAATTTTATCTTCTAATTCTTGTGACAGTTTTGCAGGGCATTTTGATGGAAGCTCGAAAGAACAAGTGGTTGAGGAGAAAAAGATTGATGAAGTGATCATTGATGTCACTCAAGAAATGAAAGTTGAAGACCTCAAGGACATGGCAGATAAAGCTTTAATGGCGAATCTAACCAAGGTAGGTCCAGAGGTAAAGGTTGTCGAGAAAGAAGTTGTCAGAGTACAAGTTGTAGATGTTGAGAAACCTTTTACAAAATGTACTGAACCTTGTGTGTGTGCTGAAAAATCAAATCATCGCTGAAAACAATGTGCATAAAGATTTGCTAAAATATGATTATCGCACAATGAAAGAAGCATATGACAAAATGAAAAATGATTATGGCAGACTCGAAACTGAAAGAGTTCGACAATTGTTAAGAAGTTATACCACCAACGCGTATGTTATCGATCACATTCTTCCAACAATCTCATCGGAAGAAAAACCAAAAAAGAAAGCGGGCAAAGAATATAGCAATGTTCCTCCACCCCTTTGCAAGAAATATTGTGTTAAATCTGCCGACGGGATGGACAAGGCACTCAATGTTGAATTACTTTCTGAAAAGAAAGACGAGTTCCAGAGAACATTGATATAGTCTATGCTAAATCTGATGATGATAACAATGTTATGGTTAACAAAGTGATTGAAAATGTTTTAAGTGATTCTGATGACGGCAGCTTCAAAAGCGCCAACTCGAGTTCAAAGAATTCTGATTCACAATCTAAAAATGACGATAAGTCGTCAGAGGATGGTCTAAGTGGTGATCCTAACATTGTAATGTACAAAATTAAGGATTCGGATAGACTATACTTTGATGATAGCTTCCCGATTCAGAATGTGAAGGAAGAATTGCTTGATAAATTCTTTAAACTTGTGGAAGTCACATTAGAGGAATTGGAAATTAACAAACGAAAATTCTATTCCAAACCTAAAAGAAACAACTACCAAAGGAACGGTAGCGGGGTTGGGTTTAGAAGAAGAAACTGATGAATCTGTAAAGAAACCGAACCGTCACCATTTCATGAATATAAAAACAAAAACATGATTTTTGTATATGGGACGAGTACAGTTCATGAGGAGAATTTGATTGGTAAATTGTCAAATGATGAGTTCAAGAAGGAGAAAGAAATTCGAGATAAAGCCAAGGTTACAAGTGGTGTCAAAACTTCAAGAAAAGTAAAACCACCTGTTAAAGGACATCCACTTGATAATCGAACATATTTCAAGTGCAATGAAATTGGTCATATGGCACGACAATGTTCGAAATCAAAACCGGCTTATCTTCAAAGAAAAGAAGATTCAAATGTTGTTAAACAAAAGCAACCAGTGTTTGCAAAACCTGTAAAGATTTTGAAACGAAATGAATCAAAACCAGAAGTTAAACCAAAGTCTGAAAAGACTTTTGAAAATTCCATTTTCGAAAAAGGTGAAACTTCTAGATCTAATGAAAACAAGTTTTACATCAAAAACGCTAATATCAAATCTCAAACTTGGATTGCCAAGAAAAGGTTAACAACATCTGGTGTTGTTAAGTCTGAGCTAGTAAAGACTGACAACACAAAAGAATCAAAGTCTGAAATCACTAAGTCTGAGCAGGTGAAGACTAGTGAGAATGTGAAAGAAGTTAAAACAGAAATAAAAAACGATAATGTTAAATCTATAAAATATAAGAACAAAGTGAAATTTTCAAACATTAACATTGTTAAAACAAATGATAAATTTGATTTTGATGATGTTGATGAGTTTGAATATGATTTTGATGATGGTTATCCAGTAAAACCCAAGACCAAGAAGGCTTGGGTAGAGCTTTTCACCTAATTTCTGGATTTTGCAGGGGCTCCAAAGATCAGTACTTTCAAAGTGGGTTTTGGATAGTGGAGCATCCAGGTACATGACGGGAATGAAAGCGTTGCTATTCGACATTAAAGCTATCAATGGTGGATATGTTTTGCAGGAAATCAAGGAGGAAGGATTGTCGCCGAGGGAAAACTCTCCAATGACGTAGTTTCATTTGATTGTGTGAACTATATTGCAGAACTTGAGAACAATCTTCTGAGTATATCGCAGATTTGTGACAAGAAATTTACAGTCCATTTCAACAACAAAGAGTGTATTATCTTGAAGCCGGGATTCAAAACCAGATGAGTGGATTCTGATGCGAGCACCGCGAGAGAATGATTTATATGTTCTTGATATGGGTGTTGCTACCACTTCATCACAATCAGCACAATGTTTTGTATCAAAGGCCACTGAAAAAGATTCTATTCTTTGGCATCGTAAGATGGGGCATATTCATTTGCGAAAAATGAATTTCTTGGTTCATAATGATCTTGTAGAAGGCGTAAATCTTTGAAGTTTTCAGATGTCTGAGCATTGCTTGGAATGCAAGAAGGGAAAGCAGATCAAGATATCTCATCCAAAGAAAATTCTAAACTCAATCAAGTTGCCATTAGAACGTCTCCACATGGACTTATTTGGTTCTGTAAATGTTCGAAGCATCTCAGGAGATTAATATTGCTTGGTCGTGACCAGATGACTATTCGAGATATTCGTGGGTATTCTTTCAAGAACCAAAACACGAACGTTCGAGAACTTGGTTATTCTATTCAAGAAACTAGAGAACATTTATCATCTGTCGGTCAGACGCATTAGAAGTGATAACGGCACAGAGTTTAAGAATAACAAAATGAAGGAATTCTGCAACGCAAAAAGGATTTTGCACGAGTTTAGTGCTCCCTATACTCCACAGCAAAACGGAGTAGCTAAACGGAAAAACAGAACTTTGATTGAAACTGCGAGAACCATGCTTGCAGATTCTAAACTTCCAATCAGTTTCTGGAGTGAAGCGGTTGCTGCAGCTTGCTACACGCTAAACAGGGTTCTCACTGTCAAACCAACAAAGAAAACATGTTTTGAGATGATAAACCGACGGAAGCCAAATTTGAAGTTTTAGAACCACTCGGTGCTCCATGTACCGTAATAGACCAAGATGGCAAATTCGGAGCTAAATCTCTTGAAGGTTTCTTTGTCAGATATGCGAGTCCGTTGAGAAGAGTATATGTACCTTCATTGAGAAAGGTTATTGAAGCACAGCACGTGGATTATTTCAACTACACGGATCCTATTCAAAGGAAAGGTGACGCGTGGCTGTTTAACTATCAAGACCTTTGGAAGTCATTTGACTTGCCCAAAGAAACAACTGACGAAGAAGTTGCAGCGTTATACTATCTTCAGCAGTCAGCGAATCAAGAGCAAATTGTTCGACCAATTGTGGTTAATCAACCCACGTTGGATCCATCTTCTTCTGGCGCAAGTTCAAATAGTAGTGGTGTTCCGGCTGAAAATGTTTCTGAAACATTATCAACACCTACTAATCTTCCAACGAATGCCTCTACTGAACCAGTGAATACAACAACGTAGCTCAGTATGTCTCAGAATCAAGATTCTGATTCAGATGAAGCACCAACATTTGATGCTGATGGGGAATCATCTTCTTCATATGAAGAAGTGGAGCAGATAACAAGTCTTCTTAATCAATATGCAGTCCCGAACAAGAAAAATGAAGCTTCATCAAGCCCTCCAAACATTGAATTGGTTGTTGATCTCAACATCACGAATCAGCAAAACTCAGTAGATGTTCCAAGTGAAGAATTACCGCGATCATATTCCTATCATCCGTCAACAAATATTATCGGAGAACTTCAAACTGGTGTTAGAACTCGAGGGCAAATTAATAAAGCACTCAGTTGTTTCTACACACGCGTTGTTACAACCCAGAATTATTGTTTCTATTCATGTTTCATCTCTCAGATTGAGCCTAAGATAGTTTATGAAGCATTAGCAGATGATAACTGGGTACAAGCAATGCAAGAAGAATTATTGCAGTTTGAGAAGTTGGGTGTGTGGAAGCTTGAAGACCTACCAGAAAATCAAAAAGCAATTGATACAAAATGGGTCTTTAAGTGTAAACGTGATGATAGATGAGTTATTGTTCGTAACAAAGCTAGGCTTGTTGTCAAGGGATTTCACCAGCAGGAACGGATAGACTACATGGAAGTCTGTGCACCAGTAGCTTGATTGGAATCTATTCGAATTTTTTCTAGCTTTTGCATCATGGAAAGGATTTAAGGTCTATCATGTCAAATCGGCTTTTCTGTATGGTAAATTACCCGAGAAGGTGTACGTTGGACAACCACCGGGGTTTGTCGATCCACTTAACAAGAAAAAAGCGTACCTACCGGATAAAGCTCTTTATGGTCTACACCAAGCCCCGAGAGCTTGGTACGAGACGTTATCGTAACATCTCATCGGAAACGGCTTTATCAGAGGAACTGTGGATAGTACTCTTTTCACCAGAGAAGTTGATGGCCATCTGATTATAGTTCAAATCTACGTTGACGACATCATCTTTAGATCTACAAACGATAGTATCTGCAAGGAGTTTGAGGGAATCATGAAAAAGAAATTCGAAATGTCCTCGATGGGTGAAATGAAGTTCTTTCTTGGTTTGCAGGTAGATCAGCTTCCGGATGGTATTTTCATTCACCAGACTAAGTATGTTCACGAAATCTTGAAGAAGTTTGGAATGGAAAACTTGAAGCCTCTATCTACGCCTTTTGCCCTCAATCACGGCATTTGTGTTGGCGAGACTGGAGCCAAAGTTGACGAGACGTTATACAGATCGATGATTAGATCGCTGATATATCTGACGGCATCGCGCCCAGATATTATGTATCCAACCTGCCTATGCACCAGATATCAGTCAAGCCTGAGGATCTTACACATGCAGATCGTGAAGCATATCTTCAGATACTTGAAAGGATGCCCAAGCACCGGCTTGTGGTACCCGAAAAATGACAATTTTGATCTCACAGGCTATGCTGATTCCGATTTTGGTGTAGATAAGTTGAACTCAAAATCAACTACAGCGGGATGCCAGTTCTTCGGAACTAGAATGGTAACCTGGCAGTGTAAGAAACAGACTACGGTCGCTCTCTCTACCTGTGAAGCTGAGTATATCTCGGCCTCCAGCTGTTGTTCACAGATTCTGTGGATTCAACAGCAGATGAGAGAATATGGTCTGCAATTTCTAGACACTCCGCTGTATGTTGATAACAAGGCAGCCATCGATATAACTAAAAATCCGGTTCATCACTCACGCACAAAACACATTGAAATTCGTTACGACTTCATCCGTGACTGCTACGAGAAGAAGTTGGTACGAACAGAAAAAATCCACACTGACGAACAAAAGGCTGATTTTTATACCAAACCATGTTCTTTGTCACGATTTAAGTACTTACTGAGAATTAATGGTATGAAAAATTTGCTTACAGGTGAGGACGCTGAGGTTGAATACGGATCGGACGACGAGTTCGCGTGATCCACATTGGTTTGTTAAATATTTTTCTAGTTTAGATTTTTTATTAAAAACTAAAATCCAAAAAGATGTTTATGATTTTAGGGAGAGAAATGTTAGGGAAAATACAAAAACATTCGAAAAATTTTAAAATCCAAAAACATTGAAAAAGACAAAAAGAATTTAGTGTCATAAAAGGAAATGATAGTAAATCAATGGACTATCACAGTATGCTAAAGAAATGTAAAGTTTAAAAGTGATAAACGAGTCTTACTATGGATGTGTCGATAGGCTTAACACGTTCAGTAAATTGTTTTCGAGATATAAACTAAATTTTACAACTGTTTAATCATGTGGATTAACACATCTTGGATATATGGACTTAGTTCTCCGAAATTTCATTTGAAAGATTGCCTGATTCTGAGATACGAGGTCTTTATAGATAGTTGATATCTAGGTATTATACAAGTTCTTCTGATTTTGCGGAAGCAATGGCCTAGAACTTCTATAATATTATTGTTTTAAACCCCCAAATTGCATGCAATAGTGAAAAATATCGAAAGATATAATCATTTTCAATTCTGAATAGATTCCTTAAGTGGAACACACCTTAAAGACGAGCCTTCATCTCTTTGTCTGTACGGTAGTACTAACCTGAGCTCTCAAGGTCTCGCACAACCCAGTTACAGATATCAATTACGCTATATTCACCTGTAAGATGAAATCTAGGGAATCTGAATACGGGAGTATATTCAAGAAGTGGGAACCACAGATAAGTCAAGTTTCATAAATTCTACCTTAACATATCTTGAAACAGTTGAGAAATGTGGTAAAGTTTAAGTGGACAAATATATCGACAATCTAGGTAAACAAGTTTAAAACTTAAAAGTAATCTAAAGGTCAACGGTACTGGTGATATGTCTCAATCAACTGATATGATCCTTACACACGAATTCACAAAAATATGTCTGTAAATATGTTTGTACATAGTTTACATTGCTTATTTCATTGTATTTCAGCTTTACAGATTAAAATCAAAAAGATTTTCGGTGTGTTTTAGCATAACCTTACAAAAATACAAAAAGATTTTATTTCTACATTGTTTTCAGCAAACCAATGTTGGAGAACGGATCTTCGAAGTCTGGTAAGGTGCTAGAACTGGTGGGAATCTCTTTGACAACGGGCTGGGAGCTAATCTGTTTAAATTTGAAAAGTCAAAATGATAAAAAGTCTATTAATTTGAAACTTTCATTTTGAAAATATCATCAGTTTGTTCGTAACGGGTCAAACCGGGGACATTAACTTGGACTCGGCAGACAGATCGGTTAACCAAGGTCATTAGCTTGGACTTGGTCAACTGAGTGGATTTTCTTAACTGGTAAAAAGTTGGGAAGATAAAAGCCAGGGGGAGTCAAGGCAGAAAGGGCCAACTGATGAAGATATTGATTTGTTAGATATTGATCGTTCTGCAAAGCCTGTGACTGCAGTACCTACGAAGCCTTTAATACTAATGTTGGAACATAATGTGGAAGAAGGTGAGTTTGTACATAATTACTCAAAAGAAGATCTAGCGAAGCTAATTGAAGTTGAAGCTGAGAAATTAGAGTTTGATTCTGAGGAAGTGATGAATGTTAATACATTTGAACCGAAAGAGTATCTGTATGAGAGAAGGTTTGAAGCTGATGAGTACAATCAGTGTGATAGTTGAAGATTGGTCCTCAGATGATGAATCAAATCAGAAAGCTAAGTATGTTGGTGAAAATTCAGAAAGTTTTCCTACATTCGAAGAGATGTATAAACAGCTTAATGATGATATGTTGAAAGAGAGGATTGCTGAAGAGTTACGAGAAGGAAAAATTCCTAAACCAATGACCAAAGAAGAGATAGCTAATGTGAAAAAGTCCTGGTTCAAGGAGATGCCACGTGAACGTAAGTTTCGACGTCCATTAGCATTCTTCACTAGAGATAAAGATGTTTCTTTGGGGGATATACTTAGTTGGGGATGGTTTAAAGAGCTAAACGTATATGCAATCAAAAGAGAATTTGGAGTGAAATACTTCAAATATCTTGCTGATTTAAAGACTTTGCCGTATTGGGATATGGAAGAGCTGGTACAAACAGTGAATGTTACTTATCAGATGAAGACAGTTGATCAGTTGTTGTGTAAGATCATTAAGTACGAAGCTGATAAAGGTTGGAATCACTGGAAGCCGTTTATTCCGAGACGAAGAATAAAGATTAATAAAGTTACAGGGGAAAAGGACATAACGTTGATTATGAATGTCCTAGAGCCATGAGGAATATGCCGCTTATGCCAATCGAACAGAACTTCTATCCTTTATTCAAGTGGTGGCAGATTGATCCAGCTACTTATGAGGCAGTGATTGTGTTAAAGTTTGAGGATCATCTGGATATTGCTAAAGAACGAGTTGAAGTGATGGGTCATCAGGGTATGAGAGGTTTGTGGAGGACGATAAGGATTCTAGATCTTATGTGGTTGGTTAACTGCTCGAGAGAAGATATAAAATGCCTTTTCTACAGCAAGATTGTTTTTGAAAAAAGAGAAAAGGTACAGGCGATGCAGTATCAGAAAGTGGTTAATGTTTGCTATGCACGTGAAGTGAATTTAGGGAAGATGTGGCAGACGAAGTGGAGGGATCTGGAGAGAGTTGAATTTCTTAAAGAAGAAACCAGAAGTGAGGCGATCAAAGAAAGAATTGAAAAAGCGGTAAGGCAAAGTTCGCTCAGAATGGCTAACTTTAAAGACCGCTGCCAATTGATCAGACGCCGGATCCGAAACAAGAGAGACGAAAGAAGCCGTACAAGAACTTCTTTGGTCGGGTACGTTAATGTATATATGAAGACAGAGTTTTGAAGACTGATAAAAGACGAAGACGATATCCAAGGGGGAGTCTGTTGGTGCATAATGTCTATGTCTTAGTCTATTATCGAGTATGTATTGTATAGAGCTGGATAGGCTAGGTAGTGAAGTATTTATGAAGTGTCTTAGCCAAGTTCGCCCATGGTTCATGTCCAGGCATGTTCGGCCGAACTTGCATAGGCAAGTTCGGGCGAACTTGCACATACTTGGGCCGAACTTGTTGAACTATAAATACCTAGCTTGAGTGTCTCATTTGTAACTTTGGCATCTTAGAGGCGAAGCTCTGTTAGTTTGTAACCAGAACGTTTGATCTATAAAACTGACATTTAACTGATTAAATCTTGTCTATTGGTAAACACGACGTAATATTTCCGCTATTATGGACGTTAGATATCAAATTTAGGTTCCTAAGCATCGAGGATCGGTCCTACATTCTCAAGATGAGAATTTATTTCTTTTTTATTTTCAATATTCATTTTTTCAACAACAGATTTTTCATTTTCTAAAATTTTTATTTTGTTTTTTAAATCATTTTCTAATTATATAGAATTTTTGTTTTCTAATGTCAAACTTTCCACATCTTTCAAAAGTTTGACATTATCAGATCTCGATTTTTCACAATTTGAGCACACAGATTCATAACTTGAAACTTCATTTGTTGATGCACTTGATTCTTCATTCTTTGGAGTTGAATCTGTCTTGAATGTACCTGCAGAAAAAAATTTCAGCAAGATCAACAACATGATTCATATTTTCATCTATATAACAACCTCTCTTAATATCATATTTCAAAACAGATTTTGCTTTAAAACATATATTGATTCTTCTGCTTATTTCAAAAACCACATCCAAGCTTATTTTATCTAGCTTCTCTTCTATCAAAGCTTTCTTCTTCTTTGTAATTTCTAAATGTGGTTTTAAGCTCAAAGAAAAACTTATTTGGATAAACTTTGAAAATCTAGAATCCTTTTTCAATTCAATCAAATATTCATCCCATTCTGAAGGTAACGCTTCAACAAATTTTGATATATGTTCAACACATGACAGGTTTATATTGTATTTTTTTTTAAATTGTAAATTAATACATCATAGCGTTTTTTCAACTGATCCAACGATTCATCTTTTTTATACAAAAAATGTTCAAATCTCTTAACCCAAGTATTTTTATTGTCATTCGCATTCCTTGAATACCAAAAACCATCAAACCAATCATTTATTCTTTCAAGCTTATCATTTTAAATTTTGTCAAACATTTTAAACACAATTTCATTGTTAAACCACTTGGTTCAAAAATCTCAACTCGAAACACTCCAATACTTACAAAAATCTTTACCCACAAATGCTCACTAATAAACCTAATCCAAACTTTTAATCAAAACTCAGTTCACACTAGAAGCACACACAAAAATCACAATCAATTTGCAACTCAAAAAGTTTCTAATCCGAGTCCAGTATAAAATTTGACTAGCCCACTCAATTTTCTGTCCAATAAAAATTTCAGTCCAATGATAACAACCACTAGACAATTATATCCATTCTTTAAACCTACAATGAAACGTCAATAATCTTTTCACCTTTTAAAATTCATTTCATTTTTCTCTTCCCAAAAAGTCAATGAAACCCTAATATCTTTTCTAACAATATTTTCTTTTAAGATTTGCAACACATGTAATGTCACTTTAAAAAAAAAATCTTTTTAGCTTTTCATTAAAATATTATTTTTTTACATCTCGAGAACCCAACCATTTATGTCACTTTGAAAATTTTTGATTGACTTTTAAAAGATTTTTTTTTACAATACGTCACTTTTGAAGTTCAAAAGTTTGCCAATTTGAAAATAGATTTAGCTATAACAGCCGCAAACAGTATGAACAAAACCCTAGAATTCCTTTTACAACACTGATCAATGCTCTCACCACCAGTCACACAACAATACTCTATTTTTTTATTTTTTTTAATTTCTTTTACCCTTCCCGACACCAACTATCCATCACCAAAAATTTTTCTTTTCACAAAACCCTATCACGAAATTCTGAACAATTTCTTCTTTTTCGATTTACTCTGCAACAACAATATCGAACCTGAAATTCTTATCGCTTTTAGATTCAAATGTGAAACCTTTCAGCTTTCTACAACTTTGACTAAAAAATAATATCACCTACAAACAATCTGCGACTCAATCTTCGTTAAATCTGCGCAACAATCAAAACACAATCTGATCTTGAATGATTATCCTAAATCTATAACCTGCAAACTATCTCTATAAACAACACAAACTCGCAATTTCACCACCAATAATAGTTCGACTATCTCTAAACCAGATCTGATAACATGATACGCTTTTGAAAAACCGTGATGTGCAATTAATGAACGTAATGCTTCAGATTTGTTTCAACTTTTCTCAGATTTGGAATATAACTGTGTACATTTCTGCAATGATCTGTTCAACCGAAACAGATCTGAAGTTTAGATCGGAAACATACATGAATCATCACAACAATTCAGATTCGATTTATATCATCTCCGATCCGAAAACAAGTTCAAAACTTTTGTAAATTGTTCGTAATAATCGAAACTTGTGCCGAAAATCAATGCGAAAACTCAGAAATCATCCTATTCTGTCCGAAAAACTATTCAATTCAGTTTGAAAATTTTAAATGACAAACCGAAAACAATCGAAACTCGTCCGATTTCAGAAACGATTACACGCAAATCTTCCGTAGCTTTGATACCAATTGTAGGTCCGGATCGGTACACCGAAGAACACAAGATCTGCCTTTAATCCGGTTTAACGTGCGGAATCCGTTAAACCGAACCGTAATCGTGACGGCGAATCGTAAATAATCAACGTTTATTACGTTCAAACGACAACCGGACAGAGTTTCGACGTCTAATTAACAAAAACGACTCGATCTAGATCGGAACCGAAGAACTTGGAGTTGAGCGAAGTTGTTGTTGTCTCTGTTCTCTTTTGTGAGGCTGTTGATGCTGATATATATAGTAGTTCATGTATGCAAGTTCGGCCGAAGTGCTGTGTCTCTTGAACGAACTTGTACAATACTCTTCATTTCATGCAACCTAATCCATTTATCTTCTTTGTTACGTATGAGAGCATGCATGAATTTCAATTGTTGTTGACATGATGATGTATTAATGATGAAGTAATTGTGATGTCAACTTGTGATGATGTAATGGTGATGCTTATGATATGATGTCATCATCTTGTACGATGACATCATGTCTGATCAAAGCCGCTCTCATCGTATCGTGTCGTGCTGTACCATATCCTAACATATCTTATCATTATCTAGTACAACCTAGCGAAACCTATGTCCGGTATAATACAGACTCAAGACAATTGATATTATACGTACAATTAGATTTCTATCTATGGCCACACGACTAGTGCACTAACAGTCTCCCCTTTGAACATAGCTAGAAATCTGTGTTGGTGCAGAATTTCTATGCCTTAGTCTTATATCGAGTCTGTATAGATTAGAGTTGAATAGGCTAGTGAAATCGAGTATTTATGTATATTGTAGTCAAGTTCGCTGGAGATTTACATGTAATGTCAAGTTCGGGCGAACTTGCTAGGCCGAACTTGCCTTAGCAAGTTCGCCGAACTTCACTCCTCCACCAGCGGACTTCCAAGTCTATAAATAGCTAGCATGCCTCTCTCATTTGTAACTTTGTCATCTCTGAGGCGAAGCTCTATCAATTTGGATTCTTGACGTTTAATCAATAAAATTGACATTTAACTGATTAATTCTTGTCTATTGGTAAACTTGTTGTAATATTTCCGCTATTATGGATAATAGATATCAAATCTAGGTTCCTAAGCATCGAGAATCGGTCCTACAAGTGGTATCAGGCTAGAATAGCCTGATTTTATTGATATCAAGACAAGAACACTTCTAATTCTACTCTATTCTTCTATTTTTCTTAACTTTTTCACAAATAAAGAATTCATGGACAAATTATGTTCAATTTTCAATATGACATGTTAAATACAACATCGATAAACCCCTGAGAGTTTGGAGACTAAAATCAAACAAATCGGTGTCAAAATTGTGCAAAAACCATGTTTTCCAAAACCCTAATCTTCGAACTTGTTAGCCAATTTCGACCGAACTTGTGCTAAAAAGTTACCTTTTTAGTTAGTTTTTACCAAGTTCGCTCGAACTTGAAGTGTTTTTGAGGAAATTTTTTCCAAGTTCGCTCGAACTTACCAAATAATCATTGATTTTATATCAAGTTCGACCGAACTTTATTAATATCAAGAAAATTTAGGTTAAGTTCGTCCGAACTTCCAAGTTTCTTATAAAGTCTAGATTGCAAGTTCGACCAAAGTTCTCAAGGG
The DNA here is from genome assembly GCA_947069175.1 of Scalesia atractyloides. Lineage (NCBI taxonomy): Eukaryota > Viridiplantae > Streptophyta > Magnoliopsida > Asterales > Asteraceae > Scalesia > Scalesia atractyloides. Next base: position 51,794,019 of record CAMTDV010000025.1, read on the forward strand.
ATATTTTCAAATCTAGAATCACAAGTTCGACCGAACTTGTGATAAATTCTGTGAATTCTTCGTTTACAACTACAAGTTCGACTGAACTTGTAGTAAATGTAACATTTTCAAAAGTTTTAATGTGTTTTCAGCGTACGTGTCTCGATATTCGCGATGGATAATATTCAGAGAGCGTATATGTCAGGAGTGGGTACATACAATGCTAATGTCATACAGCAAGTCAATCTAGACAACGAGATGGGCACGTCCGTTAAACAGCCAAAGTTAATGAGCATGGACGAGTATGAAGGATGGAAGGAGAAATTTACTTATTGGGTTCAGGCCATGCATTTCCAAGGCTTGGTGTCGATTAAGCGAGGTTATACTGTTCCGTTGGGCGAACATCAGCAAGTACTAGAGAAGTACAAGTACACCAAAATACAGAAAGATGAGTACATTGCTGAGAAAAAGATGATAAGCCTCATTCAACAATCTGTTAAGGAGGATATTCTGGTCTTGTTGCCAGAGTATACTACTGCGAGAGATCTCTAGCTATCACTACAAAAAAATACCAAGGCAGCGCAGAGACGATCAAGAGTAAGAAAGCTCTCATCATGAAGGAGTTCGATATTTTCAACATGTTGAAGGGTGAGACAATGAAGCAGATGATTGAGCGATTCTGTCATCCGAAAGTCCAAATGAGAAGACACTCTCGAGAAGACTGAACCAGAATACATCGATAAGCTTGCAGATGCCTTACCTGACGGAGAGTGGACTACTTATTTGATGGTTCTGAAAGAAAGTCTGAATTGGGAACTCTTTAAGTTGTCAACATTCATCGACAAACTTGAAGGTCATGAACTGGAATTGCTGAAGATTGCAAAGTCGAAGAATGCTAACATTGTTTAAGATGTTGGTCTGTATTACAAGAACGGAATGCAAGATAGTATTTCAAGCCCAAAGATACATACAGCGTTCAATGCGAACATGAATTCTTCTCCACAGAATCAGAGCCAATCATATCCACAATATGATCAAAGTCCACAAAGCTCTTCGTTCTCAAGCACAGGGTCAAATGCTTCTTATCAGAGTCAAGCAAATCAGAATCAACAAACGAATTCTGATCCGAATGTGTACAAGTGTAACATTGCTGTGAATCTAAACAATGTTATTTCTGAGCAAGTTGTAAAACAACATATGTCACTTCTTGCCATTGTTCTAGAATCATACGAAAGTCTTGTAGCTGGAAAGATCGGCAATCCTGAAATGACCGCCGAAGACTACGATCAGGTGGACGAAGAAGAGCTTGAACTGATGGACATCAAGTGCTCTCTAGCTTCTATCATTTGAAGGGTCACAAAGTTTGTTGCACTCACTGGCCGAGATATCGGAAATTTAAGCAACAAGCTAGGGTTCGACAAATCGAAGGTCACTTGTTTCAGATGCCGGCAGAAAGGGCATTTCAAGAGAGAATGCAAAAATCCTCAAGCCACGGGCAATCAATGTCCATTTGGAGGGGGCAATGAATATTAATACAAGCCTTTCCCAAAGAAGACACAAGTTGAGATTCAAAAAAAGCCAAACCGAAGTAACACTGATAAGGCTATGGTTGCTTCAAACAAAGATGATGGCTTCGATTGGAATTCTTATATCAGTAAGAAAACCGGAGTTGCACTAGTGGCTGAGATTGTTGAAGATACATCTGCCGAAGAAGCAGCAGCTCTAGAGAATATTCTGTTGGAACATTATCTGCAACAACAGGAAGAAGAGGAATATCTTCACATGAAGAACCAAGGAATATTATCTCCTAACTCATGTGATAGTTTTGCAGGACACTTTGATGGAAGTTCTCAGGAGCAAGCGATTGAGGAGAAGTCGAATGAAGAAAGTACAAATGTTGTTCAAGAAGTAACTGCCGAAAATCTCAAGGACTTTGCAGATAAAGCTATGATGGCAAATCTAACCAAGTAGGTCCAGAGGTAAAGGAAGTTGTTAAAGTGCAAGTTGTGGAGGTTGTAAAACCTTTCACAAAATGTACCGAGCCATGTGCTAAATGCGCCGAAAAATCACAAATCATCGCTGAACTCAATGTACTTAACGAACATTTCAAATACGATTATCGTACAATGAAGGAAGCGTATGACAAAATGAAAGATGATTATGGCAGGCTCGATAGAAATAATATTGAACAACATGATACCATAAGAATGTTGAAATGTACAGTAATGGATAAACAAAAAGCATTAAACATCTATATTAATACCATTGCTGAAACCAAACAACAACTCCAGGACACGAAAATTGAAACAGAACGTGTTCAACAACTTTTGAGAAGTTATTCAACTAACGCATATGTCATTGATCACATTCTTCCCCCAATTCCATCAGAAGAAAAACCTAAAAAGAAAATTGGTAAAGAATACAGCAATGTTCCTCCACCCCTATGCGAGAAGTATTGTCGCAAAACTATTGATGGGTGGATAAAGCACTCAACATTGAGTTGTTATCTGAAAAGAAAAATGAGTTGCTAGAGAACATTGATGTAGTCTATACTAAATCAGATAATGATAATGCGGTAGTAAAAAAGGTGGTTGAAAATGTTTTGAACGATTCTGATGATGGCAGCTTCGATAGCGCCACCTCGAGTTTGAACAGTTCTGACACAAATTCGAAAAATGACGAGACATCATTGGAAGATGATCTATGTGATGATCCTAACGTTGTCATGTACAAGGTAAGGAATCTGATAGGTTATACTTTGATGACAGTTTTCCGACTCGGAACGTCAAAGAAGATCAATTGGACAAACTGTTCAAACTGGTTGAAGTTATATCAGAGGACCTGGAGAAAAATGAAAAGAAATTCTATTCTAAACCCAAAAGAAATTATAACAACTACCGGAGAAAGGGTGGTGATCATCCGGAAAACCAGAGAGATGGGTTGGGTCTAGATGAAGAAGAAGAACCAGTTAAGAAAAAATCACACGACGCATGATCTGGAACTAGGAGCAGTTATATTCACATTAATGATTTGGAGACATTATTTATATGGTACCAAGTATACTATATATGCCGATCACAAAGTCTTCATCATATTTTCGATTAAAAAGTCTTTAACATAAGGCAGCGCAGATGGGTGGAATTGTTAAATGATTATGATTGTGAGATAAAATACCACCCGGGGAATGCTAATGTGGTAGCAGATGCGCTAAGTAGGAAGGATCGAATTAAGCCCCTACTAGTGAGAGCCTTGGGAATGATCGTGCAGACAAGTTTGATAGATCAAATCCGGAACGCGCAGATCCAATCCCTGAAGGAAAGCCAGTTACCCGGCGAAGGATTGCACGGGAACGAGAAAAGTTTTGTGAGGAAAACAGACGAAGTGTTGTACTTTAAGAATCGAGTGTCGATTCCTGCAAGTTCGGAGCTGAGACAATTAGTAATGGACGAAGCTCATAAATCGAAATATTCGATTCACCCCGGTACAGATAAGATGTACCATGACCTGAAAGAGTTTTATTGGGGGCCGGGAATGAAAAAGGACGTGGCCGAGTACGTGAGCCGATGCTTGACTTGTACGCGAGTCAAGGCTGAGTATCAGAAACCCTCGGGAATGTTGCAACAACCCGAAATACTTCAGTGGAAGTGGGAACAAATCACGATCGATTTCGTGACCCATCTTCCGAAAACGCCTCGTGGTCATGATGAGATCTGGGTAATCGTAGATCGATTGACCAAATCCGCACATTTTATTCCAATTCGTACGACTTATAAGACCGACCAGTTGGCTGAAAGTTATACTAATGAGATAGTAGCTAGACATGGTGTCCCGATTGCTATTATTTCCGACCGTGACAGCCACTTTAATTCGCGATACTGGCAAAAACTACAAGAAGCATTGGGGATGCGAATGGATCTGAGCACTACTTATCATCCCCAAACTGCTTCGGGCTTGGGTCGTAGACTTTGGAGGAAGCTGGGACAAGCATCTCCCACTAGTTGAATTCTCGTATAACAATAGTTACCATGGTAGCATGCAAGCAGCCCCGTATGAGGCCCTCTATGGTCGAAAGTGCCATTCACCACTTTGTTGGGCCAAAGTGGGTGACACTCAACTGACGGGATCTGAACTGGTCCAGGAAACAACTAATAAGGTCCATCAGATTCAAAAGCAGTTACAAGCCGCTCAGAACCAACAGAAGAGCTGGGCGGATGTACGAAGAAAACCATTATCGTTCAAAGTAGGTGAACGAGTGTTGTTAAAGGTATCGCCGTGGAGAGGCGTTATCCGATTTGGAAAATCAGGAAAGCTAGCCACGCGCTACATTAGGCCATACGAGATCCTAGCCAAGGTAGGTCCGGTAGCGTATCGGTTGAAGTTACCAACCGAACTTAGTACCATTCACGATGTCTTCCATGTATCAAACCTGAAGAAATGCCTGTCAGGCAAAGCTACCAGGTACCTTTGGAAGACATACACGTTGACGATAGAATCCACTTTGGGGAAGAGCCGGTGGAAGTAGTGATGGTCGGATCAAACAATTAAGACATAACAAAATTTCACTGGTTAAAATCCGGGGGAACTCTAAACAAGGACCTGAATATACTTGGGAACGGAAGGATGAATTCCATAGAAAATACCCTCACCTCTTCCCTAGCATGACAAAGTAAATTTCGGGGACATAATTTCTTAACCAGGGGAGACTGTGATACCCATGGCGAAACCAGGTACACCTTAATTGGTCCTAAACTTAAAGCATGACTAAAATGATAATGTGCGTAAACCTGGTGAAATCTCATGACTTGTGTGTTGTGCGAAACAATATATGTTATACCTCGGAGGAATCCGAGAGCACGTCATGGTTAACATGACACTACTAAGGACCAACGATGCGAGGTTGGCGTCCTTAGCCTTGAACCACGTGTTAAACGGAGACTTGATGTTTAACAGCGCATTAAACCTTTGACGTTGATTATTAGATTATCGGTAGCCTTAATTAAGATTCCGAGTTCTAGGAATAACTTAGTTTTGTGCCATAGACTGTGACATAAGGTTTGAAAATAATCAAAGCCCGGGCACGCAAAACGAAGCAGCTCTCGGTTGGGGAAACGCATTCGTTCTGGGCATAACATAAGGCAACCGAATGTGCAAGGAACGATCGATCAAGCTTAAAACACTTAAACGAACGTCAAACGAGACTTTTATGATTAAAACGTAACTGGGTTCGGATTTTAAGACGGTTATGCATAATTTTTAAAAACGAGTCTTTTGACACTAAGTACGCGCAAACGGAGTCCGTTACGCAAATCGAGAACACGCGCCTGACCCGAAACGAACCCGTACTTATCCGGAAGATAAACATCATCTTTAAACACGAAAAACAAAGCACGAGGTGGCCCTAGGGGGCTCACCTCTATGCCACCATCGCCCCCCATGGTTATATATATAATTTTTTTTCTTTTTCTTTTAATTTTAATCACAAATTTCTTCAATTTCTCTCAACTCTTCTTCTCAGCTGAGTTCTTCAATAAACAAGTCCTAATTCAAAGGTATTAACCTTGATACTTATAATTCTAAGTCCGTTTCTTTGATTAAACGCGATTTCTAGTCGAAAAACGCTTTTTAATCCATGAATTTTTTAGTTTTAAACAAGTTTTAAGGCTGAATATAAACATCACATATATCCCTGGGGTTATATGGCAGCCATGGTTGCTAATCAATGGGGTTTGATACCTAATCAACTCTTATTCGACAAAAATCGCTTAACTATTCGATTAACCGAAAAAGAATGAGTTAAAGCTTGATTGATATAAATTTTAGCATATTTCAGTTGTACTTGGTGTGTAGCTACTGAATACAACCTTTACACACTTCTGGGATCAAGATAAACGCTTGGAAACGGAAGAATCGCTAGGTATATGATCCGAAAACCGAATCTTGGCTAGGCATGAAAATTGTTTTGCCTATAACTTTTTCCGTGTAACTTGGATTGAGCTAACATTCGGTGTGGTGATTTAGGATATTGTCAGGAAAGTCCATGTAAAAGTTTAAAATTTTTTAAATTTTCTATGATTTTTGGTGAATTTTTCACTGTTTTACCGAAAGAATTTTGGAAGAAATATCAAACGAATTTAATAAATCACCAAATATTACAGAGACACTAAGGAACATATGGGGAATGACCTGGGAGAATTCGGAGTCTATTGGTTGAGTTTTGATTTTGGTTAAAAATCCGCGTTTTTGCGAGTTTTTGGTAGCCGGGAACGCACAGAAACGAAATCGGAAAATTCTCAAAATTTTCTGAGAAGTTCCTAGACATGTATAAGTGGTTCTGGAATTTTTTGGATTTTTTAGCTAATGATGGTATTTAATTGGAATTATGTGGTTAAAAATAGTTTTATAAATAATTGATTTAAATAAGTAAATTAAGAAAATAAATTCCCAAAACTTTTTCCCATAATCTACAGATGTTTACTGATTTATATAAAACTTTACAGATTTTAATATAGATAGATTAAATGGGAATTTATGGAATTAAAAATAGATTATTTTAAAGCAATTTCGGCAGTTTACCGTATAACGAACCTGCCGGAACTGGGAACTGACCCAACCCGAAAATACTATAATTGGAACACCAGGAGTATTCGGGAGATTCCCGGGAAAATTGGGCACCCTGGGTGTGTCCTAAGGCAGTTCGGGAGAATTCTTGACGATTAAAATGGAAACTCAAATTTGGGCAACTTAGACCCCCCGAACACTCACACTTCCTTAATGGAAAGTTAATAATTCTTGAATAACAATGTGTTGGCACTACTGGTATTCTCGTACCATTACCCGAACACGTTAAACTACTGACTTCGGCTGGCACGGGAATCGGTGCCGGGAAGCCAAATTGAAAACTAATACTACCCTGACGTCCATCACCATACCAGTGTCCTATAGACTCAAGCCGGAGTAAAAACTCCTGACCAAATCCAAGTTATAACCATTACCAGCATAGATACTGATTTGAGTCCATGCTTGCATGTGTGTTATGAAAGTTGATCCAGCTACTCGACCACTCTTGTGTTGAGACTACTATTTGCACTGTGAGTTTCACTACCCCGCTTTTAACTGTTTTATTGTTTTACTTGGGGTGGAATGCATGTTACAAACTATGTTGGTTACACAAACTTATGAAGGGAATCTTACTTACCTAACACATGAACTTGTTATAAACTGTGTTGATTACACCAAGATGGGAGTCAGTTTCACTCCATCTTTTAAACTGTGATACTGTTTCTGAGATGATTGGCATGTTATAAAATTGTGTTAATTGCACCAACCTGGGATGATGTGAATTAACTAACTCACAAATACCCCCATTACAAGTGATTAATATGAGCCGTGGGCAGTGGATAGTACTATTGGTCCGACAAACCCCATTGAGGCCGGAGGGTGTGATGCCAGGCCACAAGCAACTGCACTCGTCCAACTTTTGGGTATGTGTTAGGCATAACTACCCGGGGGCGTTGAACTGCACGTGACGCAGTCGGTGGACCGGGAGTGTTTGGGTGACACAGCCCGGGGGAAATAGTCATGTTCAGTTGTACGCGCGTGAAATTCCATCGGGCAATCTGTGACTATTACTGCGACTGTGACCATCACTGTGACTGTGACCAGTGCAATTAAACTTGTTAAAACATATTGTTCCATAACAATAAAACTAGTGGAACTCACGCAACGTTTAGCTGAGCCTTTTAAAAACTAACATGCATTTCAGGTAACGCAACGCCGGGATAAGGAATGTGCGTGAGGATGTATTTAGTAGTGAACTGTAGCAGAATAAGAGCTGTGATAGCTCGTAGTACTGTACTTAAACTTATGGAGTCTAATATGATACTGATAGTATGTTGTAACCGAGGTTCTCTCTATTTATGATATCATGTTTTTAAACTACGGAGAATTACCACATGTCTACCGCACCCTGTATTTGTCTTCCGCTGCGAGTCGGGGTGTGAATAAAGCTCTTTACGGTTTATACCAAGCCCCGAGAGCTTGGTACGAGACGTTATCGTAACATCTCATAGGAAACGGCTTTGTGAGAGGAACTGTGGATAGTACTCTCTTCACCAGAGAAGTTGGTAATCATCTAATTATCGTTCAAATCTATGTGGACGACATCATCTTTGGATCAACGAATGATAGTATTTGCAAGGAGTTTGAGGGCATCATGAAGAAGAAATTCGAAATGTCTTCGATGGGCGAAATGAAATATTTCATCGGATTGCAAGTAGATCAACTTCCTGACGGTAGTTTCATTCATCAGACCAAGTATGTGCACGAAATCTTGAAGAAGTTTAATATGGAAAGATCGAAGCCGTTATCTACTCCTCTTGCTCTTAATCACGGGATTTGCATTGACGAAACTGGAACCAAAGATGATGAGACGCTCTACATATCAATGATAGGATTGCTAATGTATCTAACGGCATCGCACCCAGATATCATGTATCCTACCTGCCTTTGTTCCAGATATCAATCCAGCCCAAGAATATCACACATGCAGATCATGAAGCGAATCTTTAGATACATGAATGATGTCCAAGCACCGGCTTGTGGTACCCGAAGAATGATAACTTCGATCTTGTAGGATATGCTGATTCTGATTTTGGTGTAGATAAGTTGAATTCAAAATCGACTACATCGGGATGCCAGTTCTTCGGAACAAGAATGGTAACCTGGCAGTGTAAGAAACAGACTACGGTCGCTCTCTGTACCTGTGAAGCTGAGTATATCTCGGCCAGCGGTTGTTCACAGATTCTATGGATACAATAGCAGATGAGAGACTATGGTCTGCAATTTCTTGACACTTCGCTGTATGTTGATAATAAGGCAGCCATTGATATAACCAAAAATCCGGTTCATCACTCACGCACAAAACACATTGAAATTCGTTATCACTTCATTAGTGACTGCTACGAAAAGAAGTTGGTGCGAATAGAAAAATCCACACCGAGGAACAAAAGGCTGATTTCTATACCAAACCATTTTCTTTATCATGGTTTAAATACTTGTTGAGAACTAATGGTATGAAAAATTTGATGACAAGTGTGGACGCTGAGGTTGAATACGGATCGGACGACGAGTTCGCGTGATCCACATTCGTTTGTTTATATCTTTCTAGTTTAGAATTTTATTAAAAACTAAAATACAAAAAGATGTTTTTGATTTTAGGGGGAGAAATGTTAAGAAAATACAAAAACATTTGAAAATTTTAAAATTCAAAAACATATGAAAAATGAAAAAAGTACAAAAACATTGAAAAAGACAAAACGAATTTGGTGTCACAAAAAGGAAATGATAGTACATCAGTGGACTATCACAGTATACTAAAGAAATGTAAAGTTTAAAAGTGATAAACAAGTCTTACTGTTGATGTGTCGATAGGCTTAACACGCTTAGTAAACCGTTTTCGAGATATAAACTAAATTTTACAACTGCTTAATCTTGTGGATTAACATATCTTGATATATGGACTTAGTACTCCGAAATTTCGTTTGAAAGATTGCCTGATTCTGAGATACGAGTTCTTTATAGATAGTTGATTTCTGGGGTATTATACAAGTTCTTCTGATTTTGCGGAAGCAATAGCCTAGAACTTCTATAATATTTTTGCAATAAACCCTTAAACTGCATGCAATCTTGAAAAGTATCGAAAGATCTAATCATTTGCAGTACTGAAAAGATTCCTTAAAGTGGAACACACCTTAAAGACAAACCTTCATCTCTTTGTCTGTACGGTAGTACTAACCTGAGTTCTCAAGGTCTCGCATTACCCAGATATAGATATCATTACGCTATCTTCACATGTAAGATGAAATCTAGGGAATTTTGATACAGGAGTATATTCAAGAAGTTGGAACCGCAGATAAGTCAAGTTTCATAAATCTAACCTTAACATATTTTGAAACCGTTGAGAAACGTGGTAAAGTTTAAATGGACAAACATATCGACAATCTAGGTAAACGAGTTTAAAACTTAAAAGTCATATAAAGGTCAACGATACTGGTGAAATGTCTCATACAACTGATATGATCCTTTGAACACGAATTCACAAAAATATGTCTTCAAATATGTTTGTACATAGTTTACAATGTTATGTACATAGTTTATCAGCTTTACAGATTAAAACCAAAAAAGATTTTCAGTGTGTTTTAGCATAAACTTACAAAAATACAAAAAGATTTTGTTTCTACATTGTTTTCAGCAAACCAATGTTGGAGAACGGATCTTCGAAGTCTGGTAAGGTGCTAAACTGGTGGGAATCTCATTGACAACGGGCTGGGAGCTAATCTGTAAAATCTGAAAAGCCAAAACGATGAAAAGTTCATTAAGTTGAAACTTTGATTTTGATAATATTAACAGTTTGTTCGTAACGGGTCAAACCGGGGTCATTAACTTGGACTCGGCAGACAAATCGGTTAACCAAGGTCATTAACTTGGACTTGGTCAACTGAGTGGATTTTTATAACTGGTAAAAGTTGGAAAGTTCAGGGACTTAATTGCAAAAAATTGAAAAAAATTTGAAATTGGATTTGGCAAGTTCGGCCGAACTTGTCAAACTGAACAAAGATTAACATTGCAGCAAGTTCGACCGAACTTGCAGATGATGGCTGGATGTTATATGTTAAGTTCGTCCGGACTTAGTGGGCCTATTACTTGGGCTTTGCAAGTTCGCCCGAACTTGCAAGGGTATTTATATTCAGCAAGTTCGGCCAAACTTATTTGATCTGTTCCCAAAACACTCTGAAGCGAACTTATCAGTTTTTGAGCGATTGTGTGATTTTGGCTAAATAGTACCGTTATACTGCCCAGATTTGAGTTGATATTGGTGATTTGCACACCTGTGTCAATGGAAGAGGTGTGTATTGGTTGATTAAATTGTTAATTGGATTGTTAACGATGAATTCAGATCTATACCTGTTAAATTTGATAGATCTGGGATATATTTGACAAAATTGAACATTAAATCTTGATCTAAAATATAAATCGACCATGGATTCATGACAAATATGATTAAAATGGTTATGATAGATATGAGCAGGTTTTTGTTTGAAGGAGATGACAAGTTCGGCCGAACTTGTTATCAAGTTCGACCGAACTTGCATACAAAGTCTGGATATATCTGATGTAAGCACATGTTTGGCCGAACTTAAAGATTAACTTAGAAAGTTTGATTGTGATGGAAGTTCGATCGAACTTAGGAGTTAAAGATTAAAGGTTGAATGATATAAGTTCACCCGAACTTATACTTGAGTGATGAACATGTTGTGTAAGGCATGTTCGGGCGAACTTGTCAAATTCAGTTTGTTATAACACTTATCAAGTTCGCCCGAGCTTGATGAAAAAGTGTTGAAAGAAATTTTGTAACTTTTTCTCGTAATGCGTGCTAATTGTTTTGCGTCATTTTTCAGGCTCAAGTTCCAGCGCGTGTGATTGCTATGGATTTTTCTAAGTTCCACAATACGTGTATCACGCTCGACAAGGTGATATGTCCATCACTGAAAGAATACGGCAACATTTTAAAGTTTCTGAAAGAGTGTCCTATTCATCGAGCTATTACGGAACGCACTGTATCTTACAGGACTCACACTTATCACTTTTGGACGAACGCGAGTCTTAGTGAAGATAAGAAGTCTATTATTTCATCTGTGCAAGTCGGAAATGAAGTCAAAGCAATCACTGTTACAGAAGATGGTATTTGCAGGATCCTACAATTCAATGATGACAAAGAAGATCCGATTTTCTTGGACGAGAAGATGGTTAGAGGTTGTTTTTATCGAATGGGGTACAAAGGGAGCGTCAATAAGCCGACTCTGAAGAAAGGGGAAGTTCCTAATCCCTACAAGCTTCTAATGGATGCGGTTATTCATACTTTCAGTCACCGCAAAGCAGGCCTAGACGATGTTCAGGATTACATGGCCTGTATGGCAACGACACTGATTTTGAAGAAGCCGTTCAATTATTCTAAGCTTGTGTTTACACTTATGTCGAAAAACTTGGATGTTTCGAGATTGTGCTTATATCCGAGGTTTGTTCAGATGCTAAATGATGAGAAGTACACAAATATTGCACGAGATCCAAATGATGTTCTTTGTCTTAGTCACCTCGATGATACAACGGTGAAGAAATTGATCAAGTTTCAAAAATAAGCATCAGCACCGGTTGCTAAACCAGTATTTGGGGCTATCATAGATTCAAACTATATTGCGCCGTCAGACAACAAATGGAGGAAAGACGGTAGTGGTGACGAGAAAGAGCTAAATTATGAGAAAGAATGGTTTAAAGGATTCAAACCAAAAGCTCACAGTGATTGGTTCCTGAAGGCTGAAGTTGATAAGCCTAAGAAGAAACGAGCAGCAAAGAAAGTCGAACAATGCTTGTTGATGAGGAAGCACCTGTGAATGTTTAAGCTGAGGCTGGTTCAAGCACAGCGGTTGTTGTTGAGAGTCAGGAAACAGTTAAAATGACTCAGGAAGATGATTGATATCGGCTACTTCAGAGAATGATGATTCTCTGGAAAGAGTTACTAAGAGAACAATAGCAGAGACTGAAGCAGAAAAAGTTAAAGAGACTGATGCTGATTTCGATCCGAATCTTGAAAAAGAATCTGATGAGGAAAGACCCAAGAAAAAAGCTAAGCGAGTGAAATCTACTACAGTTTCATCGACAAAGACTACAAGGTCTCCTCAGACTAAAGGCAGGAAGAAAACAAAGAAAGCTCAAAAGCCAGTTAGTAAACGATATAAGGGAAAGCTGAAAAGTGCAGGAGTTACACAAGAACCTTCTGGCGCACATGAGATAGGAGTTACACAAGAACCTCCTACACAAGAACCTCCTGTTGTTGTTACAAGTGAAGCTGAACGTCCAGGAGTCACACAAGAACCTCCTGTGATCATTTCATCGGAAGCTGAAAGGCCAGGAGCAACACAAGAACATCACATATATCCTTTCCTTCGTGATATCCAAATGTTCTTCAAATCATAAAACAATAACAGCTTCACATGTAGTAGGATCAATATGCCACCAGTTAAACACCGGATAAAAATTTTGTTCAATCGGCATTAAGGGCATGTTCCTCATTGCTCTTGGTGTTTCATAATCAACGTTATATCCTTCTCCCCTGTTTTCTTGTTTGTCTTAATGCGACGGCCTGGAATAAATGGCTTCCAATACTTAAATCCCTTTGTCGCTTCAAACTTGATCATCTTCCATAACAACTGTTCAATGTACTTCATATGGTATGTGACATTCACGGTCTGAACAAGCTCCTCCACATCCCAATACGGTAGTGTCTTGAAATCTGCTAAGTATTTGAAGTATTGAACTCCAAATTCCCTTTTGATTGCATAAACATTTAGCTCCTTGAACCACCCCCAACTGAGAATATCTCCCAACGACACGTCTTTATCTTTAGTCAAGAATGCTAGAGGACGTCAAAACTTATGTTCGCGCGGCATCTCTTTGAACCAGGACTTCTTAGCTTGAGCTATTTCCTCCTTTGTCATTGGTTTCGTAACTTTTCCTTCTTGTATCGATTCTTCGATTTTCTCTTTCAACATATCTTCATTTAATTGCTTGTACGTCTCCTCGAACGTACGAAAACTATCAGTGTTAGGACCGACGTACTTCGTAGTTTCATCTCTTTCATCATCAGAAGACCAATCCTCTACTATCACCCTGTTATACTCATCAGCCTCAAACCTTCTCTGATAGTGATACTCATTCAGCTCAAATGTGTTTACGTTCAATACTTGTTCTTCATAATCAAAATCTAGAGATTCTGCATCAACTTCAATCAACTTTGCCAGATCTTCCTTTGTATAGTTGTGCACATACTATCCCTCTTCAACATTATGTTCAAGCATAAGTATCAATGGTTTTGATGGAACTGCAGCAACAGGATTAGCAATAGTGATTGCATCAGACATTCCAATATCTTTAGTAGGCCCTGTTTGCCCTGACTCCCCCTCAATTTGATCATCTATCTTGTTTGATTCATCATCCATCAGAGAAGAATAATCAAAGTCATTAGAGACTTTAGCTTCACTGATTTTCATACCAACTCCTCCCTGATCATCATCATCATCATCAGCATTATTCCAATCTTCATAATCAGAATCATCTTTCTTGTCGTCATCATCTTTATCCTCATCTTCTGCTTCTTCGCCGTCCTTTTCTTCAGATGCAATTACAGTATGAGAAGGCTTGACAGATTCATCAACCGTAGCAATATCGAACTCAGAAGCTTTTTCAACTTCTTCAACAGGCTTTTCAGCAGCTTAAGATGATTTAGGTGCTTCACCTTCAACACCTTTACCTTTACCACTAGCTGCAAGCTCCTTTTCAGATCTTTCTTTCGCCTCTTGTCTATCAAGACGATCATATTCGGCAATGAAATCAATACCCAGAGTATTAGATAATACTTTCTGCATCCTTGTAAATCTACGATCATTTAAGGCTTGAATCGTCTTTAGCTCAGCAATTTCTGTCTGCAGCTTCTCATTTGCGTCTTGCAGACTCTCAATCAAAGCTTTGAAAAACTCATGTTCACTTTCCAACACCTTTATCTTGTCATCCATCATCTCTTTCTCAACAGAGCTTTGATTTGCTTTCTTTATCAGGTCAGCTTTCTCTTCTTCATTCTTTTGAACTTTATCTTCCAACTCTTTGACACGCTTTTCCAGAACATCAATGTCTGTGTCAGAGAAGAACTCATTTAAATCTTGAAGATCTACTGGTTCATTTGGAATATCACCAAATAGATTTGACTGTGACGCTTTCAGTGTTGATTTAGGAGTAGCTTTCCTTGGAGTTGATCTCTCTGGAGTTGATTTTGGTGTAGACCCTTCAGGTTGAGCTGCTTTTGGATCAAGTGATTGAATCACTGGAACTTCCAATAAACCAGACTCAGGAGGTTCTTATCTTGCTCCTGGCCTTTCAGCTTCCGATGAAATAATAACAGGAGGTTCTTGTGTGACTCCTGGACGTTCTGCTTCAGATGTAATGACAACAGGAGGTTCTTGTGTAGGAGGTTCTTGTGTAACTCCTTTCTCCTACGCGCCAAAAGGTTCTTGTGTAACTTCTGTGCTTTTTGGCTTTCTTTTGTATCGACGACTAGCCGGTATCTGAGTTTTCTTCATTTTCTTTCTGCCTTTAGTCTGAGGAGACCCTGTGATTTTTGTTGTTGAAACCACTGCAGACTTTGCACGCTTCATTCTTTCTTAGGTCTTTCTTCATCAGACTCTTTTTCCAGATTAGGATCAAAATCAGCATCAGTCTCTATGATCTTTTCAGCTTCAGTCTCTGCTATTGTCTTCTTTGCAATCTTCTCGAGATAATCATCTGAATCATCGTCATTCTCGGAAGTAGTAGAAATAACCTCGTCTTCCTGAGTAGTTTTCTCAAACTCTTGACTTTCAGTAACAATCGCTGCGCTAGAACCAGCTTCCGCTTGAACATTAACAGGTTCATCTACATCGACAAGCATTGTATCAACTTTCTTAGCCGCTCGCGTCTTTTTAGGCTTATCAACTTCAGCTTTAAGGAACCATTCACTTCGAGCTATAGGCTTGAAAGCCTTAAACCATTCCTTTTCTATGTTTAACTCTTTCTCGTCACCACTTCCATCTTTCCTCCATTTGTTATCAGCCGGCGCAATATACTTTTCATCTTTAATCGCTCCAAATACTGGCTTTGTCACCGGTGCTGAGTCTTGTTTCTGGAATTTTATCAACTTTTTCACCGTAGTATCATCGAGGTGTGAAGGTCTGTGATCAGGCGGTTCTAGACGGAAGTTAATGCGTAAATGTAAACCGATTCGGTAGAATTTTATTAAGAATGGAGTAGAAGTAGAATGCAGCGGAAGTCTTCATTCGTACCGAAAGAGTATACATCATTATAAGTCCAGCTGCCGGAGTTCCTGGAGAGAATCCGGTAGCACCTCCCCGTAGGGATGGCAAAAACTTAAATGACAAATAAACAACACACCTATATATAGTATGTCAAGTTCACTGGTGGAGAAGCAAGCTCGCCCGAACTTGCTTAGTCAAGTTCGGCCGAACTTGACTTCAACAATACAATCTCAAGCGAACTTGACTCTAAACATCATAAGAACTCCGTATTTTTGTCGTGTGTTCAATTCTAACCTATACAATATTTAACACACGCTCTATCTAGCCTATTCGACAAGTGACGAACACAAAGTGCATCAACAGATTCCCCCTTGTTCGTTACTGTCGAATCTTGGTCTTTAAACTGGGCCGTGTTTGAATATTCTGCAACTTCAATCAAGGTGTTTGCCGATGTCGTCGTAACGCGTCAACAAATTCCCCCTTAATAGATGATTCGGGTTTGGATTATCAACATCTAATTTCCCCTAAAATCTCCAGTTCAGATATTTGTTGCACAGTTTCTAACCTCCTCTGATTTGCTTGAACGACAGATTATCTTGAATAGACACCAATTTGAAGCTCATGCTCGATCTTCCGATCTTCAAAACTCAACCGACAATTGATAGAAACTTCAAAATACCACACCGGTAAACTTCAAATCAATGTTTACCCGCAAAATCCAAAATTCCAATTTCCGTAATCACTCCTGGTCAGCAAATCGGTAATATTTTTCAATCAGTAAATCATCATCGGAACCAAATCATCTGGGAACAATTCGAATATGAGAATCACTCGTCCATGATCAAAATCACATTCTTCCTCTTCAGTCACAATAACAGATATATAGCTATCTCTGGTAGACCAACGCCACTTAATCACCAAACATCATCATCCAACGGCGGTTAGTCCAAAGAGAAGAGTGATTCATCTGCTTGAAGACTAAAAATAATGGCCACCAAAGGCTATCATCAGATTTCCTTGGTAATTTTGAAACCATCCATCTTCGGAGCTAGTCACTAATTCCTAAGATCATCACCGAACATTATGAATGTCCTTAGTTCTTCACTGGTACTAATGACTGCTAATCTAGGTAACTGTTCCTTCACCGGAGATCAGGACTCTAACCCTTAAGCATCAATCTGTATCATGATCTCAATAATCTGAACTTCCTGTGATCAAGATCCCAATTTCTCAAATCTCTCTATTTCCCGGTTAATCCGTAGTCGGAAACCACCCGAATACTGTTGCACCGTCACGAATTTAAAAAATGCCGGAATCTTCATATAAGATGAAATTTTTATTCCCCCTCATTTTTTGCAAATTCTGACCATACTAAAATTTTCACTGAAATTCCCCCTCAAATCCGGAATTTTCAGTATTTAACAAATGCGGAATTTACTTTAAGGCCCATTGGTAGTCTTCAACTCTAATGATCACCAAATTGCTTTGGTATCAATGACTACCCTCTTATCTTCAACCATCTCTAACCTCATCATCTCAGCCTCTCTCTAAGGCCTCTGACGGTGTCCCCGAATAGTCAATATCGTACGTTAAAATTTCAAAAAAATCTCTATCACCAATTTTTTCTGGACACCCGTCTCATCAAACTGAGCAAAATTTTTTTGTCAAGTTCGGGCGAACTTGCATGAAATAGACAAGTTCGGGCGAACTTGTGCATAATTTCAAAGAAAATCAGTCAAGTTCGGCTGAACTTGAGAGAAATCTTGAAAAACCTTGTCAAGTTCGGGCGAACATGACCTCCACAGGTCAAGTTCGGCCGAACTTGCCTCCCAAATCAGCCTTTTTTCATATTTTTCGATCCAAAATCCTTATTTCTTCGAATTTTGTGATGATTCCACCATAGATCAGGTCGAAAATGGTTTTCTAACAATCCTATCCGTTCAATTTTAGATTTTGTCCATGGATTGTATGTTTATTTGATGATTTACTTCTAAAACCCCTCCTAATGTCCATAAATGTCAAAATTCATGAGCGTAGGTGATAACCGTAGCTCTGATACCAATTGAAGGTCCGTGATCAGGCAGTTCTAGACGGAAGTTAATGCGTAAATGTAAACCGATTCGGTAGAATGTTATTAAGAATGGAGTAGAAGTAGAATGCAGCGGAAGTCTTCATTCGTACCGAAAGAGTATACATCATTATAAGTCCAGCTGCCGGAGTTCCTGGAGAGAATCCGGTAGCACCTCCCCGTAGGGATGGCAAAAACTTAAATGACAAATGAAAACAACATACCTATATATAGTATGTCAAGTTCGCTGGTGGGGAAGCAAGTTC
This sequence comes from Scalesia atractyloides, assembly GCA_947069175.1. Taxonomy (NCBI): domain Eukaryota; kingdom Viridiplantae; phylum Streptophyta; class Magnoliopsida; order Asterales; family Asteraceae; genus Scalesia; species Scalesia atractyloides. The sequence continues at coordinate 51,812,228 of CAMTDV010000025.1, forward strand.
GCCCGAACTTGCTTAGTCAAGTTCGGCCGAACTTGACTTCAACAATACAATCTCAAGCGAACTTGACTCTAAACATCATAAGAACTCCGTATTTTTGTCGTGTGTTCAATTCTAACCTATACAATATTTAACACACGCTCAATCTAGCCTATTCGACAAGTGACGAACACAAAGTGCATCAACAGATTCCCCCTTGTTCGTTACTGTCGAATCTTGGTCTTCAAACGTGGGCCATGTTTGAATATTCTGCAACTTCAATCAAGGTGTTTGCCGATGTCGTCGTAACGCGTCAACAAATTCCCCCTTAATAGATGATTCGGGTTTGGATTATCAACATCTAATTCCCCCTGAAATCTCCAGTTCAGATATTTGTTGCACAGTTTCTAACCTCCTCTGATTTGCTTGACCGACAGATTATCTTGAATAGACACCAATTTGAAGCTCATGCTCGATCTTCCGATCTTCAAAACTCAACCGACAATTGATAGAAACTTCAAAATACCACACCGGTAAACTTCAAATCAATGTTTACCCGCAAAATCCAAAATTCCAATTTCCGTAATCACTCCTGGTCAGCAAATCGGTAATATTTTTCAATCAGTAAATCATCATCGGAACCAAATCATCTGGGAACAATTCGAATATGAGAATCACTCGTCCATGATCAAAATCACATTCTTCCTCTTCAGTCACAATAACAGATATATAGCTATCTCTGGTAGACCAACGCCACTTAATCACCAAACATCATCATCCAACGGCGGTTAGTCCAAAGAGAAGAGTGATTCATCTGCTTGAAGACTAAAAATAATGGCCACCAAAGGCTATCATCAGATTTCCTTGGTAATTTTGAAACCATCCATCTTCGGAGCTAGTCACTAATTCCTAAGATCATCACCGAACATTATGAATGTCCTTAGTTCTTCACTGGTACTAATGACTGCTAATCTAGGTAACTGTTCCTTCACCGGAGATCAGGACTCTAACCCTTAAGCATCAATCTGTATCATGATCTCAATAATCTGAACTTCCTGTGATCAAGATCCCAATTTCTCAAATCTCTCTATTTCCCCGTTAATCTGTAGTCGGAAACCACCCGAATACTGTTGTTCCGTTACGAATTTCAAAAATGCCGGAATCTTCATATAAGATGAAATTTTTATTCCCCCTCATTTTTGCAAATTCTGACCATACTAAAATTTTCACTGAAATTCCCCCTCAAATCCGGAATTTTCAGTATTTAACAAACGCGGAATCTACTTTAAGGCCCATTGGTAGTCTTCAACTCTAATGATCACCAAATTGCTTTGGTATCAATGACTACCCTCTCATCTTCAACCATCTCTAACCTCATCATCTCAGCCTCTCTCTAAGGCCTCTGACGGTGTCCCCGAATAGTCAATATCGTACGTTAAAATTTCAAAAAAAACTCTATCACCAATTTTTTCTGGACACCCGTTTCATCAAACTGAGCAAAATTTTTTTGTCAAGTTCGGGCGAACTTGTATGACAAGTTCAGGCGAACTTGCATGAAATAGACAAGTTCGGGCGAACTTGTGCATAATTTCAAAGAAAATCAGTCAAGTTCGGCCGAACTTGAGAGAAATCTTGAAAAACCTTGTCAAGTTCGGGCGAACTTGACCTCCACAGGTCAAGTTCGGCCGAACTTGCCTCCCAAATCAGCCTTTTTTCATATTTTTCGATCCAAAATCCTTATTTCTTCGAATTTTGTGATGATTCCACCATAGATCAGGTCGAAAATGGTTTTCTAACAATCCTATCCGTTCAATTTTAGATTTTGTCCATGGATTGTATGTTTATTTGATGATTTACTTCTAAAACCCCTCCTAATGTCCATAAATGTCAAAATTCATGAGCGTAGGTGATAACCGTAGCTCTGATACCAATTGAAGGTCCGTGATCAGGCAGTTCTAGACGGAAGTTAATGCGTAAATGTAAACTGATTCGGTAGAATGTTATTAAGAATGGAGTAGAAGTAGAATGCAGCGGAAGTCTTCACTCATACCGAAAGAGTATATATCTTTATAAGTCCAGCTGCCGGAGTTACTGGAGAGAATCCGGTAGCACCTCCCCGTAGGGATGGCAAAAACTTAAATGACAAATGAACACAACACACCTATATATAGTATGTCAAGTTCGCTGGTGGGGAAGCAAGTTCGCCCGAACTTTCTTAGTCAAGTTCGGCCGAACTTGACTCCAACAATACAATCTCAAGCGAACTTGACTCTAAACATCATAAGAACTCCGTATTTTGGTCGTGTGTTCAATTCTAACCAATACAATATTCAACACACGTTCTATCTAGCCTATTCGACAAGTGACGAACACAAAGTGCATCAACAAGGTGACTGAGATATAAGACGTCGTTTGGATCACGTGCAATGTTTGTGAATTTCTCATCAATTAGCATCTGCACAAACCTCGGATATAAGCATAATCTTGCATCATCCATATTCTTCGTCATATGTGTAAATACAAGTTTTGAATAGTTGAACGGCTTCTTCAGAATTAACGTTGTTGCCATACATGCCATATAATCTTTCACATCATCAAGGCCCGCTTTACGGTGACTAAAAGTATGAATAATAACGCGCATGAGAAGCTTGTAGGGGTTAGGCACTTCCCCTTTCTTCAATGTTGGCTTACTAACGCTCCCCTTGTACCCCATACGGTAAAAACAACCTCTCACCATCTTTTCGTCCAAGAAAATCGGATCATCTTTATCATCATTGGATTGCAAGATCCATCGAATATCATCCTCTGTGGCAGTAATTTCTTTGACTTCGTTCCCGACTTAACATATGAAATAATGGTCTTTTTATCTTCACTGAGTTTCGCATTCATCCAGAAGTGATAAGTATGAGATCTGTACGACACTGTGCGCTCCGTGATAGCTCGATGAATAGGACACTCCTTTAGAAACTTCAGAATGCTTTCGTACTCCTTTAGCGACAGACATATCGTTTTATCAAGCATGATGCAGGTTTTATGGAACTTAGAGAAATCCATAGAAATCACCTATGCTGGTACTTGAGCCTGAAAAACGACGCAAAACACTTAGCACGCTTTTTGAGAAAAAATTACAAAATTTTCAACACTTTTTCATCAAGTTCGGGGGAACTTGATGTGTGTATAACAATCAGATTTAGTCAAGTTCGCCCGAACATGCCTATAAACATGTTCAATAAAAAACAAACATAAGTTCGGGCGAACTTACAAATCAACAATTTTCAGATATCAAACCATAAGTTCGGGCGAACTTCCATTTCATTCAATAGTTCTGTTTTAAACCTAAGTTCGGCCGAACTTGTTATCTTCTCCAAACAAAAACCTGCTTAACTCATTATCAGCCATTTTAATCAAATCCATGTCACATTTAAGATCGACTTATGTAGATTATCATCTATTTAAGCTTAATTTGTCCAGAAATACCCTAGGTCTATCAGTTTTATTGATTTTAGATCTAAGTTTAGCGATTAAGGTCCAATTCATGGTTCAAATTCCAAATTCTCACCTCTTCCATTGTAGATGGTGTGCAAATGACCAAAAACAATGTAAAATTCAGCAGAATAACGGCTCTAATTTGACAATTTCACACAATCGCTCAATGGGAATAAGTTCGCTCAGAGACTAGAAGTTTGCATATAATGAGTTCGGCCAAACTTGCGAGGTATTTATATCTTGGCATGTTCGGGCGAACTTGAGGAGCCCAGGTTATGAAGCCCAACATAAGTCCGGGCGGACTTACCTCTTTCACAAAAAAACCAACCATCAACGCAAGTTCGGTCGAACTTGCCACAATGTGAAACCTTAATAAGTTTAGCAAGTTCGGCCAAACTTGTTAAACCCAAATTTTTAAATTTTTCAACTTTTTGCAATTAAGTCCCTGAACTTTTCATCTTTTACCAGTTTTAAAAATCCACTCAGTTGACCAAGTCCAAGTTAATGACCTTGATTAACCGATTTGTCTACCGAGTCCAAGTTAAGGACCCCGGTTTGACCCGTTACGAACAAACTGTTGATGTTTTCAAAATTAAAGTTTCAAATTAATTAACTTTTTATCGTTTTGGCTTTCTAGATTTTACAGATTAGCTCCCAGCCCGTTGTCAATGAGATTCCCACCAGTTTAGCACCTTACCAGACTTCGAAGATCCGTTCTCCAACCTTGGTTTGCTGAAAACAATGTAGAAACAAAATCTTTTTGTATTTTTATAAGTTTATGCTAAAACACACTGAAAGTTTTTTGGATTTAATCTGTAAAGCAGATTAACTATGTACAGGACAATGTAAACTATGTATAAACATATTTACAGACATATTTTTGTGAATTCATGTCTAAGGATCATATCAGTTAATTGAGACATATCACCAGTACCGTTGACCTTTAGATGACTTTAAGTTTTAAACTTGTTTACCTAGATTGTCGATATGTTTGTCCACTTAAACTTTACCATGTTTCTCAACTGTTCCAAGATATGTTAAGGTATGATTTATGAAACTTGACTTATCTGCGGTTCCCACTTCTTGAATATACTCCCGTATCAAGATTCCCTAGGTTTCATCTTACAGGTGAATATAGCATAATTGATATCTGTATCTGGGTTAATGCGAGACCTTGAGAGCTCAGGTTAGTACTACCGTACAGACAAAGAGATGGAGGCTCATCTTTAGGGTGTGTTCCAATTAAGGAATCTTTTTAGCACTGCAAATGATTAGATCTTTCGATACTTTTCAAGTTTGCATGCAGTTTAGGGGTTTATAGCGAAAGTATTATAGAAGTTCTAGGCTATTGCTTCCGCAAAATCAGAAGAACTTGAATAATACCCCAGATATCAACTATTTATAAAGACATCGTATCTTAGAATCAAGCAATCTCTCAAACGAAATTTCGGAGTACGGAGTCCATATATCCTAGATGTGTTAATCCACAAGATTAAGAAGTTGTAAAATTTTGTTTATATCTTGAAAATAGTTTACTAAACGTGTTAAGCCTATCGACACATCCACAGTAAGCCTATCGAATTCTTTTTGTCTTTTTCAATGTTTTTGTACTTTTTGCTTTTTTCATATGTTTTTGAATTTTAAAATTTTCAAATGTTTTTGTATTTTCTCTAACATTTCTCCCCCTAAAATCAAAAACATATTTTTGTATTTTAGTTTTTAATAAAATTCTAAACTTAGAAAGATATATACAAACCAACGTGGATCACGCAAACTCGTCGTCCGATCCGTATTCAACCTCAGCGTCCGCACCTGTCAGCAAATTTTTCATACCATTAATTCTCAACAAGTATTTAAACAGTGATAAAGAAAATAGTTTGGTATAAAAATTAGCCTTTTGTTCGTCAGTGTGGATTTTTTCTATTCGCACCAACTTCTTTTTGTAGCAGTCACGAATGAAGTGATAACGAATTTCAATATGCTTACTGTGTGAGTGATGAACCGAATTTTTGGTTATATCAATGGCTGCCTTATTATCAACATACATCGGAGTGTCGAGAAATTGCAGACCATAGTCTCTCATCTACTGTTGTATCCATAGAATCTGTGAACAACCGCTGGAGGCCGAGATATACTCAGCTTCACAGGTACAGAGAGCGACCGTAGTCTGTTTCTTACACTGCCAGGTTACCATTCTTGTTCCAAAGAACTGGCATCCTGATGTAGTCGATTTTGAATTCAACTTATCTACACCAAAATCAGAATCAGCATATCCTGCAAGATCGAAGTTATCATTCTTCGGGTACTACAAGCCGGTGCTTGGACATCCCTTCATGTATCTGAAGATTCGCTTCACGATCTGCATGTGTGATATTCTTGGGCTGGACTGATATCTGGCACAAAGGCAGGTAGGATACATGATATCTGGGTGCGATGCCGTCAGATACATCAGCGATCCTATCATTGAATCTGTAGAGCGTCTCATCAACTTTGGTTCCAGTTTTGTCGATGCAAATCCCGTGATTAAGAGCAAGAGGAGCAGATAACGGCTTCGAGCTTTCCATATCAAACTTCTTCAAGATGTCGTGCACATGCTTCGTCTGATGAATGAAAATACCGTCTGGAAGTTGATCTACTTGCAATCCGAAGGAGAATTTCATTTCGCGCATCGAAGACATTTCGAACTTCTTCTTCATGATGCCCTCAAACTCCTTGCAAAGACTATCATTCATTGATCCAAAGATGATGTCGTCCACATAGATTTGAACTATAATAAGATGACTACCAACTTCTCTGGTGAAGAAAGTACTATTCACAGTTCCTCTGACAAAGCCGTTTCCCACGAGATGTGGCGATAACGTCTCGTACCAAGCTCTTGGAGCTTGGTGTAAACCGTAAAGAGCTTTATCAAGAAGATATGCTTTCTTTTTGTTGAGTGGATCGACAAACCCTGGTGGTTGTCCGACATACACCTTCTCGCGTAATTTTCCGTACAGAAAAGCTGATTTGACATCCAACTGATAGACTTTAAATCCCTCCCATGCTGTGAATGCAAGAAATATTCGAATAGATTCTAAGCGAGCTACTAGTGCGTAGACTTCCGTGTAGTCTATCCCTTCCTGCTGGTGAAATCCCTTGACAACAAGCCGAGCTTTGTTTTGAACTATAACCCCTCGATCGTCTCGCTTGCATTTAAGGACCCATTTAGTATCAATTGCTTTCTGATTTTTAGGTAGGTCTACAAGCTTCCACACTCCTAACTTCTCGAACTGTAACAGTTCCTCTTGCATTGCTTATACCCAGTTTTCATCGCCTAAAGCTTCAGAAACATTCTTTGGCTCTATCTGGGATATAAACATGAATAGTATCAATACTCTTGAATTTGAGCAACATGAGTATAGACAAAACTCAAAGCTTTGTTTATTTGACTCCGTGTTCTCACACCAGCTTGTAATTCGCCTATAATAGAACTAGACGGATGATATGAATATGATCTAGGCATCACTTCGCCTGGAACAACCACAGTATTCTCTTGATTTGTGATATTTTGATCTACCACTACTTTAACTTCAGGAGCACTTCTCGGGCTTGCAGATTCAATCATTAAGCTTGTAATCTGCTCTGCTTCTTCATCTGAAGAAGATTCTCCATCGGCATCGAATGTTGGAGCCTCGTCCGAGACTGAACTCTGTGCTTTAGAAAGATTAGGAATCACTGTAGTATTGATTGGTTCTGTAGTCGGTGTCACTTGTTCTGTTTGAGTTTCTTAACCATTGCTAATATTTGAACTAGCACCAGAAGAAGATGATCCCAACGTGGGTTGATTAACCACAATTGGTCTGACGATTTGCTCTTGATTTGCTGATTGATGAAGATAATAAAGCACTGCAATTTCTTCATCGGATGGTTCTTCAGGCAAATCAAATGATTTCCACAAGTCTTAATAGTTGAATAACCATGCATCACCTTTTCTCTGAACATGATCCATATAGTTAAAACAATCAACATGCTGCGCTTCAATTACTCTTCTCAACGAGGGAACATAACTCTTCGCAAAGGACTTGCATATCCGACAAAGAAACCTTCGAGTGATTTAGCCCCAAATTTTACATCTTGATCAATTACAGTACATGGCGCTCCAAATGGTTCTAAGAATTTCAAATTCGGTTTCCGTCAGTTAATCATTTCAAAACAGGTCTTCTTCGTTGGTTTGACTGTTAAGACTCTGTTAAGTGTGTAGCAAGCCGTTGCAACTGCTTCACTCCAGAAGCTGACTGGAAGCTTTGAGTCAGCAAGCATGGTACTTGCAGTTTTGATGAAAGTTTTGTTCTTCCTTTCAGCGACACCGTTTTGTTGTGGAGTGTAGGGTGCACTAAACTCGTGCAAAATCCCTTTAGCGTTGTAGAAGTCCCTCATTTTTTTGTTTTTGAACTCAGTACCGTTGTCACTTCTAATGCGTCTCACCGGAAGATGGTACAAGTTCTCAAGTTTCTTGAAAAGAATCACTAAGTTTTCAAACATCTCATCTTTTGATTCTTGGAAGAATACCCACGAGTATCAGGAATAATCGTCTGTGACTACCAAGCAGTAGAGATCTCCAGAGATGCTTTGGACATTCACTAGACCGAAGAGATCCATATGAAGTCTTTCGAGCGGCAACTTTATCGAATTAAGAATCTTTCTTGGATGAGATTTCTTGATCTGCTTTCCCTTTTTACACTCGAGGCAATTATCTGACATATGAAAACTTTTTCAGATTCACACCTTCCACCAAATCATTATGCATCAAATGATTCATCTTTCTCAGGTGAATGTGGCCCATCTTTCTGTGCCATAATATTGACTCCTTCTCAATAGCTTTCGAAACAAAACATTGTGTCGTTTTTGAAGAAGTAGTAGCATTTCCCATGTCAAGAACATACAAATCATTCTCTCTTGGTGCACGCATGAGTATGCACTCGTCTTGTATTTTGAAACCCGGTTTGATGATCATGCATTCTTTATCGTTGAAGTCAACGGTAAATTTCTTATCACAAATTTGAGAAATACTCAGAAGGTTGTTCTCAAGCGCCGCAATGTAGTTCACTTGATCAAATGAAACAACTCCGTTTGAGAGCTTTCCCTCAGCGACAATCCTTCCACCTTGGTTTCAACAAATCCAACATATCCGCCGTTAATAGCTTTTATGTCGAACAAGAGCACTTTCATTCCTGTCATATGTCTGGAAGCTCCACTATCCAGAATCCACTTGGAAAGTATGGATCTTTGGAGCCCCTGCACATTTCAACAATTAGTTAAACAGCGCGACCCAAGCCTTCTTGGTCTTGGGTTGAATTAGATAACCATCATCTTAATTAAATTCACACTCGTCAGCATAATCAAATTCATATTCATCATCTGGATTTTCTACGATGTTTATGTTTGAAAACTTCACGTTCTTTTTATCTTTCAAACATTTGACATTTTCAATTTTGATTTCAGATTTAGATTCTTTCATGTTATCATCAGTCTTAATAGGCTCAGACTTAGTGATTTCAGATTTTGATTTAACTAGTCTTAATAGGCTCAGACTTAGTGATTTCAGATGCTAGCAACTTCCTTTTTGCAATCCAGGCTTGTGATTTTATGTTAGCTTTTTTGATGTAAAACTTTGTTTCATTTTCTTTGGAAGATTCAACTTTTTTGAAAGTTGAATTTGCAGATTTCTTTTCAGATTTAGGTTTATCTTCAGGTTTTGATTCGTTTCTTTTCAAAATCGTGACCGGTTTTACGAAATCTGGTTGCTTTGGTTTCACAACATCTGAACTTTCTTTCCATCAAAGATAAGCCGGCTTAGATTTCGGACACTTCCGTGCAATATGACCAACTTCGTTGCACTTGAAGCAGATCTGATTATCATGTGAGCGTCCACTAGTGGATTTTACACCACTTGTGGCTTTCGCCTTATCTCGAAGTTCTTTCTGTTTCTTAAACTCGTCGTTTGATTGCGCTTCCCAATCAAACTCTCCTCATGAACCGTGTTTGTCCAATAAACGAATTTCATGTTTTTATCTTTGTACTCGTGAAATGGTGACATTTTCTTAACCGGTTCTTCGTCCTCATCTAGACCCAACCCAGCTCTTGTAGGAACGTCCACGATTAGCACGGGAACCTAAATTTGTTATCTATTATCCAATTAGGCGGAAACTAATGACAAGTTAACCAAATAACAAGAATTACTCATTTAAATGTTGTTTTCCTTGATCTAAAGTTCAATACATTCAAGAACCGGATCCGACAGAGCTTCGTCGACTCTGTGCGAAAATCTCTCCTTGTTACAGATGAAATACCAAAGCACCTATTTATAGAGTTGGAAGTTCGCTGGTGAGGGATGAAGTTCGGGCGAACTTGACATAGTCAAGTTCGACCGAACTTGACTTCTCATAACCATCTCGAGCGAACTTGACCTCCAAACTACTTAAATACGCCTAGTTTCTAAAAGATTAAGCCCTATTCACTCAGACTCAGTACATAATGATGTAGGCAACAGACATATGAACCAACATACTCCCCCTTGGAAATTGCCGTAGTCATTTTGACTTTTAAAATCTTCTGAGTCTTCCGATCTTTAGTTCTTGAATAAACTTTAACGTATTGATCTTTATATCCTCTTCCTTTTTCTTGAGCTTTGTCTTGATAAAACTTTTAATCATCATGCTCCCCTTTGCTTTAAGCTCTCCCCTTGCTTTAAGCTTTCTGGAAACTTCAATCTTTGCTTTATCAACCCCCCCTCAATCTTTACTACATGTCTAAATATTTTCTGACATTCAAATAAACATTTCAGGTTCAATATTTTGAAATTTTGTATCATCAACAATTCAAACTTTAATCTTTTCACAAACTTAGGATGATTCAAGTTCAACTTAATGATCTTGAATACATTTAACGTTTAAGACCTTTGTTCACTTCATAAAATTTCCAATTATGAAATCCACTTGGTTGACCAAGTCCAACTTAATGACCTTGGTTAACCAATTTCATTTACCAAGTCCAAATTAATGACCTTGGTTTGAAACCGTTGTAGTTGAACTAACGTTTTTCTTCAATTTTAAAGTTTCAACTTAATGAACTTTTTAACACTTTTGAATAGTTTTTCGTTTTTCACAGATGTCATCAAGATTTTCAACATAAAAGCACCTTATCAAACTTCGAAGAACCGTTCTCCATCATTGGCTCGTTGAAACTAATGAAGAAACAAAATCTTTTTGATTTTTAGAAAGTTTATGCTAAAATACACTGAAAATCTTTTGATTTTTATCTGAAAAACAATTTAAAGAAAGTAAACTATGTACAAACATATTTACAGACATATTTTTGTGAATTTGTGTCTAAGGATCATATCAGTTGATTGAGACATATCACCAGTACCGTTGACCTATTGAGACTTTAAGTTCTAAACTCGTTTACCTAGATTGTCGATATGTTTGTCCACTTAAACTTCATTACGTTTCTCAGCTGTTCCAAGATATGTTAGGTATGAATTATTAAACTTGACTTAACTGTGTTTCCCACTTCTTGAATATACTCCCGAATCCAGATTCCCTAGATTTCATCTTACAGGTGAATATAGAGTAACTGATATCTGTATCTGGGTTGTGCGAGGCCTTGAGAGCTTAGGTTAGTACTACCGTACAAACAAAGAGATGAAGGCTCGTCTTTAAGGTGTGTTCCACTTAAAGAATCTTTTAAGCATTGCAAATGATTAGACCTTTCAATTCTTTTCAAATTTTGCATGCTAATTTGGGGTTTTAGCAAAAGCATTATAGAAGTTCTAGCCTATTGCTTCCGCAAAATCAGAAGAACTTGTATAATGCCCCAGATATCAATCATCTATAAAGTCCTCATATATCAGAATCAGGCAACCCTTCAATTGAAATTTCGGAGTACCAAGTCCATGTATCCAAGATGTGTTAATCCACAAATTTAAACAGTTGTAAAATTTAATTTATATCCCGGAAACAATTTACTGAACGTGTAAAGCCTATAGACACATCCACAGTAAGACTTGTTTATCACTTTTAAACTTTACATTTCTTTAGCATACTGTGATAGTCCACTGATGTACTATCAGTTCCTTTTTTACACAAAAATTCTTTTTTTTTCAATGTTTTTGTACATTTTGAATTTTATAATGTTTTTAAATTTTCAACTTTTTCATATGTTTTTGATTTTTCTAAAAGTTTCTTACTCCCCTTAAAATCAAAAACATATTTTTGGATTTTAGATTTAAAGAAATTCTTCTAAAAATGTAACAAACCAATGAGGATCCCGAGAACTCGTCGTCCGATCCTTTTTTTTTCATCTTTGCATTATCACCTGTTAGTAGAGCAAAAAATTAAACTTTGACAACATCAACTTGTAGAAACCACTTGTAAGAACCACTTGTAGAAAAAAAATTTTAAATGATTTTTCAATATAACAATTAGTGTTCTGTTTAACGGTGTGGATTTTCTCAAATTTTTAAACATTCTTTTCAATTTTTCTTGTTCAACCACTTGTAATTTCAAAAACGTCAAAGATTATGACTTTCTAAATAAGTTAAAAACTCATGGAGCTCCACTATCCTGTATCAACTTTGAGAGAGTGGTTCTTGGGACTCCTGCACAACAAAGCAACTATTTGAAAAATGAAACCCAAACCTTTTTGGTTTTGGGTTTGAAAGAATAACAATCTTCATAATCACTTTCCAAACCATCATCATTATCAAACTTTTCGTCTGATGTCAATTCTGAAAATGTTGTCCTTTTCTTTCTTTGTCTGTTTAATTACCGACTCGTTTGTTTTGACGTTTTCAGTTTTGTCAACAACAAACTTTGGTTTTTCTGATGATGAAAGCTTTTTCTTAGCAACCCAGGATTGTAGCTTGCTTCTTGTCTTTTTGATATAGAATCTAGAATCTTTGTTTTTATTAAATCTTGAAGTTTCACCTTTTTCAAATGTTGATTTTTCAAACCTTGAACTCGTTTTAGGTTTCACTTCGTCTTTAGATTCATAGTTTCTATATGACTCTGTGATAGTTCTTACAATCTCTGGTTGTTTTTGCTTTTCATCTTTTGACCCAGTTTTTCTTCGTGGAAACACAGGCTTTAGATTAAGACACTTGCGAGCAATATGACCAATAGTATTGCATTTAAAGCAAGTCCGATTATCAGAAACATTTCCACTAGATCCACTTGTGGACTTGGTCTTAGCCTTGTCCCGAAGTTCTTTCTCGTTTTTGAATTCATCATTTGATTTCTTACCGATCAAACCTTCTTCCTGAACCGTATTCGTCCCATACACAAACTTCATGTGTTTACCTTTGTATTCATGAAATGGCGACTTCTGGTTCCTTCTTGGTTCTTCTTCACTTTCCTCCAAACCCAATCCTGCTCTCCTATTCTCAGGAAAATCACCACCAACCTTTCGGTAATTGTTAGCATTCCTTTTAGGTTTCGAGTAAAATCTTTTCTCATTTTTCTCAAGATCATCTGATGAAATTTCTACAAGTTTGAAATATTTATCAACTTGATCCTCTTTCACGTTTCGAATCCGAAAACTATCTTCAAAGTATACTCACTCAGATTCCATAATCTTGTACATGACAACATTAGGATCATCACTTAGATCATGCTCTGATGATGTATCGTCATCTTCAGATTGTGATTCCGAGTTTTTCGAACTTGATTTGGCGCTTTCAGAGCTGCCTTCATCAGAATCATTTCCTAGCACATTTTTAACCATATTTTTACCACTGCTTTATTGTCATCATTTGATTTCGTAAAGTCTACGTCAATGTTCTCAGGCAATTTATCTTTCATTTCTGATAAGAGTAAAAGATTAAATGCCTTTTCAATCTCATCATCTTTCTTGCATGTGTAACTTGCAAGAAGTGGTGGAGGAACACTTCCGTATTCTTTACGCTTTGATTCATCAACATTTTCCTCCGACTTAATCATAGGTAAAATGTGATCAATGACATATGCATTTGTGGTGTAAGTTTTCAGCAACTGTCTTTCTTTTTCTGTTTCAATCTTTATGTCATGAAGCTCACGCTTTGTTTCGGCAATAGTATTAATGTACATGTTAATTGCTTTTAGTTTCCAATTACTGTAGCATTTAACATTTTAACATTAGCATTGAGTTCACTGTTAGTTTTTTCGACATATTTATATTTGCTTGATATTTTGTCACAAGCTTCTTTCATGGTTCTGTAATCATAACGAAAGTTTTCGTTGTGTAAAATTAATTCTCTTATGACTTTGACTTTATCAAGGCATAGTTCACAAGGATTTGCGCACTTTGTGCAAGGTTTTTCAACCTCCACAACTTTCACAACTTCCTTTTCAGTCATTTTTACCTCAGCTTTTACCTTTTCTGCCTTTGATTTCAATGCTTCTTTCCTTTGCATCTCAAGGTAAGCTAACTCTTCTTCCTCAGCTCTCTGCCTATAACCTTCCAGAATAGCATGCTCTAAAGCAGCATCAATATACGATGTATCAGATTCATCCACTAACTCTGCTATCATAGCAACCCCAGTTTTCTTTCTGATGTATCTGTTCCAGTCGAAACCAGCTTCTTCATGATTAGCAATAAGAGCTTGTTCGGCTTTCTTTGCAGATCTATCTTCAACTTCGACTTGTGTTCTTTTTGGATATGTCTTATATTGAATAGCTTTCTTGTAGTACTCATTGTTGCTGCAGAAAGGATTTTGATTTCCATTTGCTTCTTGATTGTTTCATTCTCGTTTAAAGTGCCCTTTTTGTCGACACCTGAAGCATGTGACTTTAGACTTGTCAAATCCAAGCTTGTTGCTTGAATTACCAATATCCCTTCCATTGAGTGCCACAAACTTAGAAACTCTTCTGATGATGGATGCAAGGCTCCATTTGATATCCATCAGTTCCAACTCTCTTCGTCCACCTGATCATAATCCTCGGCAGTCATTTCCGGATTACCGATCTTTCCAGCAACAAGACTTTCGTACGATTCAAGAACAGTAGCAAGAAGTTCTATGTGCTGTTTGGCAACTTTTTCAGGATATACATTCTTCAAATCAAGTGCTATATTGCACTGGAATACATTTGAATCAGAACTGATTTGGCTTGTCTGATTTTTGAATGAAAAGCTTGAACTAGCACCAGTATATCCAGCATATGGAGAACTTTGATTTGGAGAAGAGTTTGTATTTGCACTAAATGTTGTTTGAATTTTCGGGCTTTGAATCGGAGTATCTGGAATCTCCTTTATAATAAACACCGACATCTTGAACAGCAATCTTGGATTTCGCAATTTTCATCAACCCCATTTCATGACCTTCCAATTTGTCGATGAAAGATGACAACTTGAAATGTCTCCAGGATGGACTATTCTTCAGAATCATAAGATATGTTGTCCATTCTCCTTTTGGAAGTGCATCGGCCAACTTCTCGATTTACTCTTCATTAGATCTTTTGGTATCATGTCTCCGCATCTGAACCATGAGGTGACAGTATCTATCGATCATTTGCTTCATTGTTTCACCTTTAATCATCGTGAAGATCTCAAACTCTTTCTTGATCAAGGCCTTTTTGCTTTTGATCATTTCATCACTTCCTTTGAATTTATCGCAAAGAGCGTGCCATAATTCTTGTGATGTTTCATATTCTTGCAAAAGAATCAAGATATCTTCCTTAACTGATTGTTGTATCAAGCTAATCATTTTCTTCTCAGCGACATAATTTTCTTTGTCAGTTGCTGAAAACTTGTTTAGCGGAAGATCTTGATCACGCTCATCCATTGGCCATTTGTACCCATCCTCAACTGCAACCCAACTATTGAATTGATTCGCTTGTATCCAATTCACAAACTTTTCCTTCCACCCTTCAAACTCGTCCATACTCAAAAGCTTTGGCGGTTTCGACGTAGTACCCATTTCATTGTCGATATTCATCTGATTCGCCGCAAGTGTATTTGCATTTGATAAAGAAGCCATCTATGAAACGAATACGTTGTGGAAATCTTCCATTTTTACAATCTGAAGACTTATCTGAGAATACGATAAAAAACACTCAAAACTTGATTAGAAACAGACAAGTTCGGTCGAACTTGTATGAAATCAGATTTTGATTTCACTTTTTCACAAGTTCGGTCGAACTTAGATGAAGATTACAAGTTTTATCACCAACACCTCAAGTTCGGTCGAACTTGATGTGAATTCTGAGAAAAATTTCACTTCGAGCAAACTTGTAAAAAGATTTGAAGAAACAAGTAAGTTCGGTCTAACTTATGTAATCTCTCAAGAAGGTTCTCAAGTTCGGGCGAACTTGCGACAAAAAATGAATGAAATTTGATCAAGTTCGGTAGAACTTGATCAAAAATATTGGAATTTCTTTCAAGTTCGAGCGAACTTATCACAAAACCCTTGAAAAATCTATCAAGTTCGGTCGAACTTGATTAAAATCAATGATATTTTACTCAAGTTCGGTCGAACTTGATGTTAAGTTCGGTTGAAACTTGATTCCAAAACATTGTTTTTCCAACTTTTTGATATCAATTCGATTGAATTTGATGTCCAAACTCTCAGGGGTTTACCATAACTGTATACATGACATATTCAATTTTTAGCTGATTTTGTCCATGAATTCATCAAATAAGTGAAAATGTTAAGAAAAATGATAGAATGGAGATGAAATAGAGAGATTCTTTTCTTGATTCCCGCAAATTTAGGTATCCAGGCTCTGATACCACTTGTAGGAACGTCCATGATTAGCACAGGAACCTAAATTTGTTATCTATTGTCCAATTAGGCGGAAACTAATGAAAAGTTAACCAAATAACAAGAATTACTCATTTAAAGTTCAATACATTTGAGAACCAGATCCGACAGAGATTCGCCGTCTCTGTGCCAAAATCTCTCCTTGTTACAAATGAAATACCAAGGCACCTATTTATAGTGTGGGAAGTTCGCTGGTGAGGGATGAAGTTTGGGCGAACTTGACATAGTCAAGTTCGACCGAACTTGACTTCTCATAACCATCTCGAGCGAACTTGACCTCCAAACTACTTAAATACGCCTAGTTTCTAACAGATTAAGCACTATTCACTCAGACTCAATACATAATGACGTAGGCAACAGACATATGCACCCACAGCTCTCCGGTTTTCCAGATGATCACCACCCTTTCTCCGGTAGTTATTGTAATTTCTTTTGGGTTTAGAATAGAATTTCTTTTCATTTTTATCCAGGTCATCTGATGTGACTTCAACCAGTTTAAACAGTTTATCTAATTGATCTTCTTTGACGTTCTGAATCGGAAAACTGTCAACAAAGTATAATCTATCAGATTCCTTAACCTTGTAGATGACAATGTTAGGATCATCACATAGATTATCTTCCGATGATGTATCGTCATCTTCGGAATTTGAGTCAGAACTAT
Source organism: Scalesia atractyloides (assembly GCA_947069175.1). Taxonomy (NCBI): domain Eukaryota; kingdom Viridiplantae; phylum Streptophyta; class Magnoliopsida; order Asterales; family Asteraceae; genus Scalesia; species Scalesia atractyloides. Next base: position 51,829,126 of record CAMTDV010000025.1, read on the forward strand.
TCAAACTCGAGGTGGCGCTCTCAAAGCTGCCATCATTAGAATCGTTCAAAACATTTTCAACCACCTTTTTCACTACCGCATTGTCATCTTCTAATTTAGTACAGACTACATCAATGTTCTCCGACAACTCATTTCTTTTTAGATAACACTCGATGTTGAGTGCCTTATCCATCCCATCAATGATTTTGTGACAATCTTCTCGCATAGGGGTGGAGGAAATTGCTATATTCTTTACCAATTTTCTTTTTAGGTTTTTCTTCCGATGGAATTGTAGAAGAATGTGATCAATGACATATGCGTTAGTTGTGTAACTTCTTAAAAGTTGCTGAACACGTTCTGTTTCAATTTTCATGTCCAGGAGTTGTTGCTTGGTTTCAGTAATGGTGTTAATATAAATGTTTATTGCTTTTTGTTTCCATTACTGTACCTTTCAACATCCTTATAGTATCATGTTGTTCAATATTATTTCTATCGAGCCTACCATAATCATCTTTCAATTTGTCATACGCTTCCTTCATTCTCCGATAATCGTATTTGAAATGTTCATTATGTACATTGAGTTCAGCAATGATTTGTGATTTTTTTGGCGCATTCAGCACATGGCTCAATACATTTTGTGCAAGGTTTTACAACCTCCACAACTTGCACTTTGACAACTTCCTTTACCTCTGGACCTACCTTGGTTAGATTCGCCATCATAGCTTTATCGGCAAAGTCCTGGAGGTTTTCAGCAGTTACTTCTTGAACAACATCATTAACTTCTTCATTCGATTTCTCCTCGATCACTTGCTCTTGAGAACTTCCATCAAAGTTACCTGTAAAACTAGAAGATGAATCAGGAGTTAAAATGCCCTGTGTCTTCATGTGAAGATACATTTCCTCTTCTTCCTGTTGTTGCAGATACTGTTCCAGTAGAGCATTCTCTGTCGTTGCTGCTTCTTCGGCAGAAGTATCTTCAACGATCTCAGCCATCAATGCAACTCCGGTCTTCTTACCAATATAAGAATTCCAATCGAAGCCATCATCCTCGTTCGAAGCAACCATTGCCTTCTCAGTGTTGTTACTGTTTGGTTTCTCTTGGATTTCAACCTGTGTCTTCTTTGGAAAAGGCTTGTATTGAAGAGATTTCTTATAATACTCGTTGCCTCCACCAAATGGACTCTGATTTCCCGTTGCTTCAGGGTTTTTACATTCTCTCTTGAAATGCCCTTTCTTTCGGCATCTAAAACAAGTGACCTTCGATTTGTCGAACCCTAGCTTGTTACTTGAATTTCCGATACCTCGGCCTGTGAGTGCAACAAACTTTGTCACCCTTTGAATGATAGAAGCTAGTGACCACTTGATATCCATCAGTTCAAGCTCTTCTTCGTCCAACTGCTCGTAGTCTTCGGCGATCATTTCGGGATTGCCGATCTTTCCAGCTACAAGACTTTCATATGATTCTAGAACAGTGGCGAGAAGTGACATATGCTGTTTTGCAACTTGCTCAGAAACAACATTGTTTATATTTACAGCAATGTTACACTTGTACACATTTGAATCAAAATTTGTTTGTTGATTTTGATTTACTTGACTCTGATAAGAAGCATTTGACACTGTGCTTGAGAATGAAGAGCTTTGTGGACTTTGGTCATATTAAGGTTGATTCTGTGGCGAAGAAGTTATGTTTGCATTAAATGTTGTTTGAATCTTTGGGCTTGAAATGTTGTCTTGCATTCCGTTCTTGTAATACAGACCAGCATCTTGAACAATGTTAGCATTCTTCGACTTTGCGATCTTTAATAGTTCCATCTCGTGACCTTCTAGTTTGTCGATGAATGTAGACAGCTTAAAGAATTCCCAGTTATGACTTTCTTTCAAGACCATGAGATACGTAGTCTACTCTCCATCAGGTAACGCATCTACAAGCTTATCGATGTACTCTTGTTCTGTCTTCTGGAGATCGTGTCTCCTCATTTGGACTTTCAGATGACAGAAACACTCAATCATCTGCTTCATTGTCTCTCCCTTCAACATGTTAAAGATATCGAACTCCTTCAGGATGAGAGCTTTCTTACTCTTAATCATCTCTGCGCTTCCTTGATATTGCTTTTGCAGTGATAGACAAAGATCTCTCGCAGTCGTATATTCGGGAAACAAAACCAGAATATCCTCTTTAACAGATTGTTGAATGAGGCTTATCATCATTTTCTCAGCAATGTACTCATCTTTCTGTATTGTAGTATACTTGTACTTCTCCAGAACTTGCTGATGTTCATCCAACGGAACAGTATAACCTCTCTCAATCGACACCCAACCTTGGAAACGCATGGCCTGAACCCAATAAGTAAATTTCTCCTTCCATCCTTCATACTCGTCCATGCTCATTAACTTCGGCGGTTTAACGGACGTGCCCATCTTGTTGTCAAGATGGACTTGTTGAATTACGTTAGCATTGGATGTACCCACTGCTGTCATATACGCTCTCTGTAGATCATCCATCGCGAATATCGAGACACGTACGCTGAAAACACATTCAAACTTTGAAAACAATTAGGTTTACTACAAGTTCGGTCCTTGCAGTAGAATGAAGAATTTAGGCTTCAAACCACAAGTTCAGTCGAATTTATGGATTCTGATTGAAAAGTATCCCTGAGCAACCTCGGTCAAACTTGCACTTGAGTTTATAAGAAAGATTTGCATGTACGGACGAACTTATCTAAACTTTCCTGATTTTTATCAAGTTCGGTCGAACTTGATAAAAGATCAATGAATTCTTAGTAAGTTCGAGCGAACTTAGCTGAATTTTATCAAATATAACCTCAAGTTCGAGCGAACTTGGTAAAAACTCACTCAAAAAAATGACTTTTTAAAGCAAGTTCGGCAGAACTTAGGTAACAAGTTCGATCATGGTGAGTTTGGAAAACATGGTTTTTGCAACAATTTGACACCAATTCGTTTGATTTTAGACTCCAAACTCTCAGGGGTTTATCTATGATGTATTTATAATGTCATATTCAAAATTGGAAAGAATTTGCCCGTGAATTCTTCATTTTTTGTAAAAATTAAGAAAAATAGAAGAATGGAGTAGAATTAGAAGTGTTCTTGTCTTGATATCAATCAAATCAGGCTATTCTAGATCTGATACCACTTGTAGGACCGATCCTGATAGCATAGGAACCTAGATTTGATATCTAATGTCCATAATAGCGGAAATATTACGACATGATTACCAAACAAAAAGAATTAGTCAATTAATTGTCAATTTTATTGATATAACGTCAAGTCTCCAAATTGAAAGAGCTTCGCCTCTAAGATGCCAAAGTTACAAATGAGAGAGACATGCTAGCTATTTATAGGGATAAAAGTTCGCTCATGGAGGAGGTGAGTTCGGGAGAAACTTGCCTAAGCAAGTTTGGCCGAACTTGACATTCCAAGCACATCATGGGCGAACTTGACCCTTTAACATTAAATACTACTTTTTGCTAGCCTATTCAACTCTAATCCATACAGACTCGATATAAGACTTAGACATAGACATTCTGCACCAACATAACAAAAGACTCAAACTTTTTTGTTAAAGAGTTGAGGATCAAATCCGTTGCTAACTCTTTAGAGATGAGACAATTGAGCCTTTCGAGGCAATCAATGTGGCTTTTCATCTTGAGGATATAAGATGAGACCGATTGGGTTTCCTCCATTCGACATGCGTGAAGCGCCCGAACCGTTTCAAAGCGTTCTACCCTAGCTTGTTGAATGAACATTTCTTTCAATTGGGTAATCATGTCGTAGCCCCGTGATGTTCAAAATCCTTTTAAATCTCGGGAATCATAATTCCCAACATGACGCAAGAAGCTTGCATTGTCACACCCCGACCGCGTAAAACAACAAACCGCGGCGGAAACGTCGGGGAGTGTCGTAACAGAAGTATTGTTTCAACAGCCATGGAAATTTAAAGTTTTGTATTATTGATTCAAATTGTTTACATTGTCTGAAATCTAACAGAAACATAACATAAATTTGTTTGTCTTGCTAAGTTTTAAGTCACTAAAGCCCAAGTCCGTGCTAAGTGTTGCATGAATCATCCTTAAGCATTAGCTCCTGAAACACACGTGAAAATAGGTACGTCAGCATAAAAATGCCTGTGAGATACATAGGTTTTGTTGATAAGGATTCATGACTTGAAGTTAAAATAATAGTTTAACGAAAAGTAGTCATGAACCCTGTAAAATGTTTTCTTTTATAAAATCATATGAAAATCAAATGATATAAAAGAAGGATGTATGGTTAACTAATTAACCGGATGAAAATGAATTGTATAAAAGCACTTATATATAGGAAGTACCAACGACGTATCCACCATGCTTTTATCATATTACACACATCTCGTTAATTAAAGTACTTATCAAATAACCACCAAAAATGTTTTGTCAAACAAATATCAAATGTCATGTGTAAACCAATGTAAGATGTCATAATGTTAGTTATAAACCATGTCTTGTATAACAAATGTCTTGTATGGCAAGTAAAAAGACTTTACTCAAGCCATATGTATAATGTCGTGTATAACCAATGTCATGTACAAAACAATGTCTTGAATAAACCGAAGTATTAAATCAAAAGTCATGTTTTGCAAAACCAATGCTCTATTTGATATGAACATTTATGTAGTTATGTTTATCGCATAGATTCAAGCATTGAGACTGTCGGATAAAACCTTATCATGTCAAAGGTTTATCAAAAATGTATTCCGATTCTGTCATTCCCTACTTCCAAACAAACCTAGGAAGCGGGGAATGGGATTTGTCAAGTCCTATGGTACCATTACCTACTACCTGGCGACGTAATCAATGTTAATGATGTATTATGTCCCGTTAAACAAACCAAATGTTATAGTCAATGTAAGCAATGTCGTGAAAAATGTCTTTAAACCATGTACTAAGTATGCTAAGTCAACATACGAAGTAGAAATGTCCATAAAATCAATGTGCTAGCATGCTCAGTCAACATACATAGCAAAATGTAATGTAAATCAATGTGCTCATATGCTAAGTCAACGTATGCCGCAAAAGCTGTCTTTGAAATCAATGTGCTAGCATGCTCAGTCAACATACATAGCAAAATGTAATGTAAATCAATTTGCTGATATGCTAAGTCAACATATGCCGCAAAAAGGTGTCTTTGAAATCAATGCGCTAGCATGCTCAGTCAACATACATAGCAAAACATAATTGAAATCATGTACTGTATATTGTACTAGTTGAACATAACAAGTATATGTTATGAAAAATAAGAAAACATGAAAGTAGCAAGTAGGCACATGTGTATCACCCCAAAACTTTTGAAACCATAAAAGAGGGGTCTATGTACTCACTTGGGGTTGCAAAAGTATCCTTGTTCAAATGGATATACAAAGCTCAAGAGTCCGGAAAATCAAGCGTGTCCTAATATCGGATAACTATGTAAATATTGGGACCTTAATTGGAAGATTCATATAGAATGAATCCTTATAAACCGAATGAGTGTTGGAACTCATATGAAATGGTTTAAAAAAGTTAACATTCAGATTTGGAAAGATTCCTAACTGCTTTTGACCCGTTATGACTCGTTAAGGTAGTTTACGCTACTTTAACGGATCATTTACGTAAATATGTGTTCGGATGGTCAAACTAGTCTTATGATAAGTCTTACATGCCCAAACATGTTTAATAATGTTTTAATATCAGTTTATATGTCAAAACTTTAGCCACATATGCTTAAAATGAATTTAGGTGCAAGAAGGGCATTTTGGTCATTTATAAAGGGCAAAATAACGACCTATAATAATACTAACCAAACGACGTGACCATATGGTATAACCTCAGAGGGTTATTCCCTATATAACTATGGTCACAAATATGAGTTTGGTCGGATCCTAAGATCTACCAAATGGGTCGGATTCGAAACTCAAACCGGTGGTCAAAACCGCTCGACTTACGACCCTAAATAAGCACTAAACTATAAGTGACGAGTTAGACATGTTTAACATGTCTAACTAAGTTCATAAAACTAATTTTGGTCTCAAAACAAAGTGTTTTGACATTCGAAAATAGTTCCGTCGTATAATGCGCACTTTGCGCATTATTGACCGAAACCTTGACTCGTCACTTTGACTAGGAAAACGTGGTAATCAGTAGGTATAATCGCAAGGGATATAACCTTCGTGGTTACGATCACGTTGCAAAGTTCATTTGAACTTTGACTTGACCAACTAATGGTCAAAACCGAAAGTCAAACCGTTTCACTTTTAGCTCATAATAAGCTAAAAGAATGAACAAGGCTTGGTTACTTGCACTCAACGAAGCCAAGATTACTAGAAAAACTCAGATGGGAGGCCTCCTAATAAGGCAGCAACTCCACTTAGAGTTTAGAGAGAAGAAAGATGGAAATGAGCAAGGAATTTGGTTATAACAATGGGGGTATTTATAGATTTCTTGAAGCCACAAGATCATTCCAAGTGTTAGGAGATGTTGTAGGATCATTACAAGTGTTTGGTGAGGTGTTGCAACCAGGAGAAGTGTGGCAAAAACAAGTTACGGGTGTCAAGTCAAATGAACAAGAAGCTGCCGGGTAGCTGCTGCAACTTGGCATCACCCACGCGTCGCGGGAGATCTTGGGGGATCTCTCGCGTGGCGCTTGGGTTTCCTTAGTTTCAGAATTGGCAGAACAGGTCCCTGTAGCCAAAAACTTGTTTTTGACGCGTTTTGGCACTTTTAACACTCGTTAACCCCATTTTTAAGCTTTGCAAGGAAGATAAAGCATAGGGAACTTGAAAAATGCTCGGAAACTTTTCGGATGTCGGTTTGTTTGGTCGTACGGTTGCGGTTTTTTTTGTTAATTACGACGAAAATTGTAACGAACGCGCAAATGACCGTAAACGCATAACGAATGGAATTTTTGCATTTCAATCACTAAAATGTTATATTTTAATGATTAAAAAAATTTTGGATGTGCATATATGTTCCGGAGTAGGAAATACGCGATTTGGCATAGTTTCGCAGAATTTGCATAATTGCCCCTGAAGTTGAATAAGCATGTTTTTGCCACACCGAAGCCCTCGAAACTTATTTCTAAGTTATGTAAAAGGGTATTTAGGGTATGTTTAGCTTATGCCATTGTTTCAGAGTGTACGTCGTGTTAAACTGATTAAGTTTGCGTAACGGTTTACGATTTCACTTCCAGAAGTGATTCGAAAGATCAAAATTGAACAAGGATTGAAAATATGAAATACCATATATAAATACACAAATCTTGGAATAAAACACAATGTTATAAAATTACAAAATCGTTTCCGAATTGAACGATGATGGAAAAGCACAGATGTCACAGTCTCCCCTACTTTGGGAAATTTCGTCCCAAATTTTTATTAGAGGAAACTTGTTAGAATAGATGTGGATATTTTGCCTTCATCTGGTCCTCTCATTCCCAGGTAAACTTTGGGCCAAATTTGGACTCCCAGCGAACTTCTACAATCGGTATTCGTCTACGCTTAAGCTTTTTGACTTCACGATCCAAAATTTCCACAGGTTTCTCGATAAAGTGTAACGTGTCATTAACACGAATTTCATCAAGAGGGATGTGGAGGTTTTCATCAGCTAAACACTTTTTCAAATTGGACACCTGGAAAGTTGGATGAACTTTCTAAGTACAGGAGGTAGATCAAGTTTGTAGGCCACCTTTCCGATTTTCTCAATGATCTTGAATGGTCCAACATATCTAGGTGCAAGGTTTCCTTTCTTTCCAAATCTAACCACGCCTTTCCAAGGGGATACCTTGAGTAGGACATGATCACCGACTTGGAATTCCAAGGGCTTGCGTCGTTTATCCGCGTAACTCTTTTGACGGCTTCTAGCTGTCAAGAGATTATTGCGAATTGTTTTGACTTTGTCTGTTGTGTCTTGAATGAGTTCAGGTCCAGTAAACTGAGACTCTCCAACTTCATTCCCTACTTCCAAACAAACCTAGGAAGCGGGGAACGGGATTTGTCAAGTCCTATGGTACCATTACCTACTACCTGGCGGCGTAATCAATGTTAATGATGTATTATGTCCCGTTAAACAAACCAAATGTTATAGTCAATGTAAGCAATGTCGTGAAAAATGTCTTTAAACCATGTACTAAGTATGCTAAGTTAACATACGAAGTAGAAATGTCCATAAAATCAATGTGCTAGCATGCTCAGTCAACATACATAGCAAAATGTAATGTAAATCAATGTGCTCATATGCTAAGTCAACGTATGCCGCAAAAGCTGTCTTTGAAATCAATGTGCTAGCATGCTCAGTCAACATACATAGCAAAATGTAATGTAAATCAATTTGCTGATATGCTAAGTCAACATATGCCGCAAAAAGGTGTCTTTGAAATCAATGTGCTAGAATGCTCAGTCAACATACATAGCAAAACATAATTGAAATTATGTACTGTATATTGTACTAGTTGAACATAACAAGTATATATTATGAAAAATAAGAAAACATGAAAGTAGCAAGTAGGCACATGTGTATCACCCCAAAACTTTTGAAACCATAAAAGAGGAGTCTATGTACTCACTTGGGGTTGCAAAAGTATCCTTGTTCAAATGGATATACAAAGCTCAAGAGTCCGGAAAATCAAGCGTGTCCTAATATCGGATAACTATGTAAATATTGGGACCTTAATCGGAAGATTCATATAGAATGAATCCTTATAAACCGAATGAGTGTTGGAACTCATATGAAATGGTTTAAAAAAGTTAACATTCAGATTTGGAAAGATTCCTAACTGCTTTTGACCCGTTATGACTCGTTAAGGTAGTTTACGCTACTTTAAGGGATCATTTACGTAAATATATGTTCGGATGGTCAAACTAGTCTTATGATAAGTCTTACATGCCCAAACATGTTTAATAATGTTTTAATATCAGTTTATATGTCAAAACTTTAGCCACATATGCTTAAAATGAATTTAGGTGCAAGAAGGGCATTTTGGTCATTTATAAAGGGCAGAATAACTACCTATAATAATACTAACCAAACGACGTGACCATAAGGTATAACCTCAGAGGGTTATTCCCTATATAACTATGGTCACAAATATGAGTTTGGTCGGATCCTAAGATCTACCAAATGGGTCGGATTCGAAACTCAAACCGGTGGTCAAAACCGCTCGACTTACGACCCTAAATAAGCACTAAACTAAAAGTGACGAGTTAGACATGTTTAACATGACTAACTAAGTTTATAAAACTAATTTTTGTCTCAAAACAAAGTGTTTTGACATTCGAAAATAGTTCCGTCGTATAATGCGCACTTTGCGCATTATTGACCGAAACCTTGACTCGTCACTTTGACTAGGAAAACGTGGTAATCAGTAGGTATAATCGCAAGGGATATAACCTTCGTGGTTACGATCACGTTGCAAAGTTCAATTGAACTTTGACTTGACCAACTAATGGTCAAAACCGAAAGTCAAACTGTTTCACTTTTAGCTCATAATAAGCTAAAAGAATGAACAAGGCTTGGTTACTTGCACTCAAGGAAGCCAAGATTACTAGAAAAACTCAGATGGGAGGCCTCCTAATAAGGCAGCAACTCCACTTAGAGTTTAGAGAGAAGAAAGATGGAAATGAGCAAGGAATTTGGTTATAACAATGGGGGTATTTATAGATTTCTTGAAGCCACAAGATCATTCCAAGTGTTAGGAGATGTTGTAGGATCATTACAAGTGTTTGGTGAGGTGTTGCAACCAGGAGAAGTGTGGCAAAAACAAGTTACGGGTGTCAAGTCAAATGAACAAGAAGCTGCCGGGTAGCTGCTGCAACTTGGCATCCCCCACGCATCGCGGGAGATCTTGGGGGGTCTCTCGCGTGGCGCTTGGGTTTCCTTAGTTTCAGAATTGGCAGAACAGGTCCCTGTAGCCAAAAACTTGTTTTTGACGCGTTTTGGCACTTTTAAACACTCGTTAACCCCATTTTTAAGCTTTGAAAGGAAGATAAAGCATAGGGAACTTGAAAAATGCTCGGAAACTTTTCGGATGTCGGTTTGTTTGGTCGTACGGTTGCGTTTTTTTTTGTTAATTACGACGAAAATTGTAACGAACGCGCAAATGACCGTAAACGAATAACGAATGGAATTTTTGCATTTCAATCACTAAAAAGTGATATTTTAATGATTAAAAAATTTTCGGATCTGCATATATGTTCCGGAGTAGGAAATACGCGATTTGGCATAGTTTCGCAGAATTTGCATAATTGCCCCTGAAGTTGAATAAGCATGTTTTTGCCACACCGAAGCCCTCGAAACTTATTTCTAAGTTATGTAAAAGGGTATTTAGGGTATGTTTAGCTTATGCCATTGTTCCAGAGTGTACGTCGTGTTAAACTGATTAAGTTTGCGTAACGGTTTACGATTTCACTTCCAGAAGTGATTCGAAAGATCAAAATTGAACAAGGATTGAAAATATGAAATACCATATATAAATACACAAATCTTGGAATAAAACACAATGTTATAAAATTACAAAATCGTTTCCGAATTGAACGATGATGGAAAAGCACAGATGTCACAGTCTCCCCTACTTTGGGAAATTTCGTCCCAAATTTTTATTAGAGGAAACTTGTTGGGAATAGATGTGGATATTTTGCCTTCATCTGGTCCTCTCATTCCCAGGTAAACTTTGGGCCAAATTTGGACTCCCAGCGAACTTCTACAATCGGTATTCGTCTACGCTTAAGCTTTTTGACTTCACGATCCAAAATTTCCACAGGTTTCTCGACAAAGTGTAACGTGTCATTAACACGAATTTCATCAAGAGGGATGTGGAGGTTTTCATCAGCTAAACACTTTTTCAAATTGGACACCTGGAAAGTTGGATGAACTTTCTAAGTACAGGAGGTAGATCAAGTTTGTAGGCCACCTTTCCGATTTTCTCAATGATCTTGAATGGTCCAACATATCTAGGTGCAAGGTTTCCTTTCTTTCCAAATCTAACCACGCCTTTCCAAGGGGATACCTTGAGTAGGACATGATCACCGACTTGGAATTCCAAGGGCTTGCGTCGTTTTATCCGCGTAACTCTTTTGACGGCTTCTAGCTGTCAAGAGATTATTGCGAATTGTTTTGACTTTGTCTGTTGTGTCTTGAATGAGTTCAGGTCCAGTAAACTGAGACTCTCCAACTTCATTCCCTACTTCCAAACAAACCTAGGAAGCGGGGAACGGGATTTGTCAAGTCCTATGGTACCATTACCTACTACCTGGCGGCGTAATCAATGTTAATGATGTATTATGTCCCGTTAAACAAACCAAATGTTATAGTCAATGTAAGCAATGTCGTGAAAAATGTCTTTAAACCATGTACTAAGTATGCTAAGTGAACATACGAAGTAGAAATGTCCATAAAATCAATGTGCTAGCATGCTCAGTCAACATACATAGCAAAATGTAATGTAAATCAATGTGCTCATATGCTAAGTCAACGTATGCCGCAAAAGCTGTCTTTGAAATCAATGTGCTAGCATGCTCAGTCAACATACATAGCAAAATGTAATGTAAATCAATTTGCTGATATGCTAAGTCAACATATGCCGCAAAAAGGTGTCTTTGAAATCAATGTGCTAGAATGCTCAGTCAACATACATAGCAAAACATAATTGAAATTATGTACTGTATATTGTACTAGTTGAACATAACAAGTATATGTTGTGAAAAATAAGAAAACATGAAAGTAGCAAGTAGGCACATGTGTATCACCCCAAAACTTTTGAAACCATAAAAGAGGGGTATATGTACTCACTTGGGGTTGCAAAAGTATCCTTGTTCAAATGGATATACAAAGCTCAAGAGTCCGGAAAATCAAGCGTGTCCTAATATCGGATAACTATGTAAATATTGGGACCTTAATCGGAAGATTCATATAGAATGAATCCTTATAAACCGAATGAGTGTTGGAACTCATATGAAATGGTTTAAAAAAGTTAACATTCAGATTTGGAAAGATTCCTAACTGCTTTTGACCCGTTATGACTCGTTAAGGTAGTTTACGCTACTTTAACGGATCATTTACGTAAATATGTGTTCGGATGGTCAAACTAGTCTTATGATAAGTCTTACATGCCCAAACATGTTTAATAATGTTTTAATATCAGTTTATATGTCAAAACTTTAGCCACATATGCTTAAAATGAATTTAGGTGCAAGAAGGGCATTTTGGTCATTTATAAAGGGCAAAATAATGACCTATAATAATACTAACCAAACGACGTGACCATAAGGTATAACCTCAGAGGGTTATTCCCAAATATGAGTTTGGTCGGATCCTAAGATCTACCAAATGGGTCGGACTCGAAACTCAAACCGGTGGTCAAAACCGCTCGACTTACGACCCTAAATAAGCACTAAACTATAAGTGACGAGTTAGACATGTTTAACATGTCTAACTAAGTTTATAAAACTAATTTTGGTCTCAAAACAAAGTGTTTTGACATTCGAAAATAGTTCCGTCGTATAATGCGCACTTTGCGCATTATTGACCGAAACCTTGACTCGTCACTTTGACTAGGAAAACGGGGGTAATCAGTAGGTATAATCGCAAGGGATATAACCTTCGTGGTTACGATCACGTTGCAAAGTTCAATTGAACTTTGACTTGACCAACTAATGGTCAAAACCGAAAGTCAAACTGTTTCACTTTTAGCTCATAATAAGCTAAAAGAATGAACAAGGCTTGGTTACTTGCACTCAAGGAAGCCAAGATTACTAGAAAAACTCAGATGGGAGGCCTCCTAATAAGGCAGCAACTCCACTTAGAGTTTAGAGAGAAGAAAGATGGAAATGAGCAAGGAATTTGGTTATAACAATGGGGTATTTATAGATTTCTTGAAGCCACAAGATCATTCCAAGTGTTAGGAGATGTTGTAGGATCATTACAAGTGTTTGGTGAGGTGTTGCAACCAGGAGAAGTGTGGCAAAAACAAGTTACGGGTGTCAAGTCAAATGAACAAGAAGTTGCCGGGTAGCTGCTGCAACTTGGCATCCCCCACGCGTCGCGGGAGATCTTGGGGGGTCTCACGTATGGCGCTTGGGTTTCCTTAGTTTCAGAATTGGCAGAACAGGTCCCTGTAGCCAAAAACTTGTTTTTGACGCGTTTTGGCACTTTTAACACTCGTTAACCCCATTTTTAAGCTTTGCAAGGAAGATAATGCATAGGGAACTTGAAAAATACTCGGAAACTTTTCGGATGTCGGTTTGTTTGGTCGTACGGTTGCGGTTTTTTTTGTTAATTACGACGAAAATTGTAACGAACGCGCAAATGACCGTAAACGCATAACGAATGGAATTTTTGCATTTCAATCACTAAAATATTATATTTTAATGATTAAAAAATTTTCGTATGTGCATATATGTTCCGAAGTAGGAAATACGCGATTTGGCATAGTTTCGCAGAATTTGCATAATTGCCACTGAAGTTGAATAAGCATGTTTTTGCCACACTGAAGCCCTCGAAACTTATTTCTAAGTTATGTAAAAGGGTATTTAGGGTATGTTTAGCTTATGCCATTGTTCCAGAGTGTACGTCGTGTTAAACTGACTAAGTTTGCGTAACGGTTTACGATTTCACTTCCAGAAGTGATTCGAAAGATCAAAATTGAACAAGGATTGAAAATATGAAATACCATATATAAATACACAAATGTTGGAATAAAACACAATGTTATAAAATTACAAAATCGTTTCCGAATTGAACGATGATGGAAAAGCACAGATGTCACAGTCTCCCCTACTTTGGGAAATTTCGTCCCAAATTTTTATTAGAGGAAACTTGTTAGAATAGATGTGGATATTTTGCCTTCATCTGGTCCTCTCATTCCCAGGTAAACTTTGGGCCACATTTGGACTCCCAGCGAACTTCTACAATCGGTATTCGTCTACGCTTAAGCTTTTTGACTTCACGATCCAAAATTTCCACAGGTTTCTCGACAAAGTGTAACGTGTCATTAACACGAATTTCATCAAGAGGGATGTGGAGGTTTTCATCAGCTAAACACTTTTTCAAATTGGACACCTGGAAAGTTGGATGAACTTTCTAAGTACAGGAGGTAGATCAAGTTTGTAGGCCACCTTTCCGATTTTCTCAATGATCTTGAATGGTCCAACATATCTAGGTGCAAGGTTTCCTTTCTTTCCAAATCTAACCACGCCTTTCCAAGGGGATACCTTGAGTAGGACATGATCACCGACTTGGAATTCCAAGGGCTTGCGTCGTTTATCCGCGTAACTCTTTTGACGGCTTCTAGCTGTCAAGAGATTATTGCGAATTGTTTTGACTTTGTCTGTTGTGTCTTGAATGAGTTTAGGTCCAGTAAACTGAGACTCTCCAACTTCATTCCAACAGACAGGTGAACGACATTTTCGACCATAAAGAGCTTCGAAAGGAGCCATGTTGATGTTGGTATGATAAATGTTATTGTAGGAGAATTCGATCAATGGTAGATGCGAATCCCAATTACCACCAAAGTCGATCACAAAAGCTCTAAGCATATCCTCCAGTGTCTGGATTGTCCTTTCGGATTGTCCATCCGTTTGTGGATGATAAGCAGTACTGAGGTTAAGTTTGGTTCCCATGGCAGATTGCATGGTCCTCCAGAAATGAGATGAGAATCGAGCATCACGATCAGATATGATGTCCAAAGGAACATCATGATGAGATACAATTTCATCCACATAGATTTTAGCAAGTTTGTCAGCAGAGAAATCCTCACGGATTGCTATAAAGTGTGCTGACTTGGTTAGACGATCAATGATTACCCAAATGGCATCATGACCTCTAGATGTACGCGGTAATTTGGTAATGAGATCCATTGCAATGCTTTCCCATTTCCAAACCGGAATTTCTGGTTGTTCAAGCAAACCAGAAGGGCATTGATGTTCTGCCTTAACTTTGAGACAAGTAAGACATTTAGATATGTACAAGGCAATGTCTTTCTTCATACCCGGCCACCAATACTGGATAAGAAGATCCTTATACATTTTGTCTGCACCTGGATGGATTGAATAACGAGACTTATGAGCTTCATCCATTATCAAGGTGCGGAGATTGTCTTGACTTGGAACTCACAAACGGTTCAGATAATAGGATAACCCATTGTCTTTCGCTTCAAGTTGAAGCTCAAGATGATGTGGTAATTCATCACTCATCATGCCTTGTGTAATACAAGTTCGTTGAGCTCGGGAGATACGGTTTTGAATATCAGATAGAACTTGAACACAATGTAGCTTGACTCGTTCTTTACGACTAAGAGCATCGGCTACGACATTCACCTTACCAGGATGGTAGCGAATCTCACAGTCATAGTCGTTCAGAAGTTCAACCCATCGTCGCTGTCTCATGTTTAGTTCTTTCTGATTGAAAATGTGCTGGAGACTTTTGTGGTCCGTGAAAACCACACATTTTGTGCCATATAGATAGTGTCTCCAAATTTTCAGAGCGAAAACAACAGCACCCAACTCAAGATCATGAGTGGTGTAATTCTTTTCGTGAATCTTCAATTGTTTTGATACATAGGCTATAACTTTGTTCCATTGCATGAGAACGCAGCCAAGGCCTAAGTTCGATGCATCACAATATACGACAAAGTCATCATTACCTTCAGGTAAGAATAAAATAGGAGCATTACAGAGCTTTTGTTTCAAGGTTTGAAAAGCTTCTTCTTGTTTGGGTCCCCACTCAAAAGGTTTATTCTTTTGAGTTAAAGCAGTGAGGAGAACCGCAATCTTTGAGAAATTTGTGATAAAGCGACGGTAATAACTCGCGAGACCAAGAAAAGAACGAACTTCGGTAGGAGTAGTAGGCATATCCCATTCCTTAATCGCACTGATTTTAGCGGGATCCACATGAATACCTTGTTCGTTGACAATATGACCCAAGAACTGAACTTCCTTAAGCCAAAATTCACACTTGGAGAACTTGGCATAGAGTTGTTCTTTCTTTAAGAGTTCCATTGTTGAATGGAGATGTTGCTCGGGATCGGCTCGAGACTTTGAATAAATCAAAATGTCATCAATGAAAACAATGATGAACTTGTCCAAATAAGGCTTACCAACTCTATTCATTAAGTCCATGAAAACGGCAGGAGCATTTGTCAGACCAAACGGCATAACAGTGAACTCATAATGACCGTAATGAGTGCGGAAAGCAGTTTTGGGAATATCTTCTTCGAGACAATGAAGCTGATGATGCCCAGAACGTAGATCAATCTTTGAGAAGCAAGTAGCACCTTGCAGCTGATCAAAGAGATCATCAATGCGAGGTAGGGGATATCGATTTTTGATTGTGAGTTTGTTGAGCTCACGGTAATCGATACACATACGGAATTATCCATCCTCTCTTTTCACAAATAGGACTGGAGCGCCCCAAGGTGAAAAGCTTGGACGAATTAATCCTTTGTCAGACAACTGCGGAAGCTGTTTAGATAACTCTTGCATCTCAGACGGTGCAAGTCGGTATGGAGATTTGGCTATAGGGTTGGCACCAGGTACAAGATCTATACGAAACTCGACTTATCGTGCTGGAGGTAAACCGGGTAGCTCGTCAGGAAACACCTCAGGATAATCCCGAACAACGGGAACATCTTGAATAGTTTTGCCTTTGCCTTTTTCCTCTACGATATATGCCAAGAAAGCAACATAATTCTTTCGTCGGTATTTATGGGCTTGGGTGCAAGTCATGAGTTTGAGGGTACTAACAGGCTTTTCTCCTCGAACCTCTAGGATTTCACCAGATGGGAGAGGTATACGAACGATCTTATCAAAGCAAATCACCCTCAGCATGGTGCTTGGCCAACCAATCCATTCCTACTATGATATCAAAGCTCCAAAGTTGCATTGGCGTGAGGTCAATGGCAAAAAGATGGTTATTAAGGTTCAATTGGCAATCACGTACGACGGAATCAAGAACAAGGGGTTCACCATTAGCTATTTCAACTGTCAAGGGCTTTCCTAGTTTTGTTCTAGGTATGGAAAGCAAAGGTTCAAAAGCTAGGGATATAAAACTTCTATCGGCACCCGAATCGAAAAGAATTGAAGCAGGATGGTTGTTAACAAAGAACGTACCATTCACCACTTCGTTATCGGCACGCGCCTCGTTAGCATTAATATTAAATGCTCGTCCATGAGCCTGGTTTGCATTTGCCAACATCGGGCAGTTATTTTGGTAGTGGGTAAGATCCCCACAATTATAGCAAGACCCAGGTGGATAGTGAGGTCGTGCAAGCTGCTGAGCAGGGTTTTGGGCTATTTGATTCTGGGTAGGAGCAAAACGACAAGTGTTGGCAAGATGACCAGATTTCCCACAGTTAGTGCAAATGCGGTACTGTAAATGTGGTTGATGGTGTTTATTACACTTGTTGCACAAAGGTGCATTGCCAACATATTGTTTCTTGGCCGGTGGCTGAGCAGGCTGATTGGGTGCAGTTTGGTTAGGTTGGGTAGTGAGAGCGAAGTTCTTAGAAGCCTCGCGCTTCCTCGACTTCTTGGAGGTTTCAGCTTTGTTACCCTTTTGCTTCTCAGGTTTAACAGACGGTTTCTTGTCACCCTCTCGATGAAGCTTACCCTTTTTGACTTGCGATTCAGTAACGGTTGCAGCTAGCTCAATGGCTTGACGGACAGACGTAGGGTTACTGCCAGTGATGATGTCCTGGACAGGATCTGGCAGACCATCTATGTACTTTTCAATCGCCTTATCCAAAGGCGTCACTATCTCAGGACATAATAAGCTCAACTCCTCATACCGATTGGTATACGCACGGTGCTCACCACTGTCCTGCTTTAGGTCGTGGAACTTATTCTCAAGCGCCTTCTTTTCATGACGGGGGCAGAACTCTTTCATCATTAGAGCTCTAAGTTCCTCCCATGTTTGACCCATCGCAACATCAGCACCCCTATCTCTCACCACTTTGTTCCACCACGTGAGTGCCCTCTTATGAAATACACTAGAAGCAAACTCAACTTTACGATTATCAGGACACTGAACATGGTAAAAAATATTCTCAAGACTCTCAAACCACTGTAGGAGCCCAGTTCCTCCTTCAGAACCACTAAACTTGAGTGATTTTGCCAAGTTAAATTGTTTTAAGTTGCAAGGAGCATTATTATTGTTGTTGGCTTGGTTGATTTGAGTAATGAGATTTCGTAGCATAGCAGCCATCTGTTGTGCTATGATAGTTGCTAGTTCGGTGTTAGGTGGTGGTACATTTCGTCGAGGAGGCATTCTAAAAGAGAAAAATATGAGAGAAAGCGAGTGAGATGAATGTTCGGGTAATCAATACGAGATGTCATAAAAATCGACGAAATGAAAGGATGGTGGTCATTCGTTCGTTTACTTGCAACAAACAAACAACACACAGTGACTAATCAAAGTAAATGGGTTTTTATAATGTATCGCAAAGACATGCTTTAGCCTATAGGTGGACACTCACCCCAAGAGTTCCCAGGTAAGAGTGACTGGTCCGATTAAGTGGATTTGTACAAACACTCTAACCTTAGACAGAAAACTCAGGGTACAGGCACCCACCCTTCTAGATTGCATGTGTTCACAATATTAAAACCCAAAATTTGATGAGATTTTGAAAAACTTTGAAGGCAAAGAGCGCCGATGATTTGCTTTGGCTTTTATAATGAATTATACTTTAATTTTTGGTAATCACCTAAGGATAGGTGATGGTATTGTTTTAAAATCTAAACACAAGATAACTTGTGTTAGGGTCCTAGAAAGATTCTAGTCTAGGTCAAAGCATTACTAATAACCTAATTCCTTATAACCATTGGCTCTGATACCAATCTTCTCTGTCATACCTCGACCGCGTAAAACAACAAACCGCGGCGGAAATGTCGGGGAGTGTCATAACAGAAGTATTGTTTCAACAACCATGGAAATTAAAGTTTTGTAATATTGACTCAAATTGTTTACATTGTCTGGAATTTAACAGAAACATAACATAAATTTATTTGTCTTGCTAATTTTTAAGTCACTAAAGCCCAGTCCGTCCTAAGTGTCGCATGAATCATCCTTAAGCATTAGCTCCTGAAACACATGTGAAATAGGTACGTCACCGTAAAAATGCCTGTGGGATACATAGGTTTTGTTGATGAGGATTCATGACTTGAAGTTAAAATATTAGTTTAACGAAAAGTAGTCATGACCCTATAAAATTTTTCTTTTATAAAATCATATGAAAAATCAATATGAAAATCAAATGATATAAAAGAAGAATGTATGGTTAACTAATTAACCGATGATAATGAATTGTATAAATTACGCCATTTGTAAAACAATGTCTTGTGAAAAATATATGTTATTTGTACCAAATGTGTCATGTCTTTGTCTTTATCGAAGTGGTTTAAGTAACGTTGCGTTATGTAATATCATGAAAGCACTTATATATAGGAAGTAACAGCGGCGTATCCACCATGATTTTATCATATTACACATATCTCGTTAATTAAATCACTTATCAAATAACCACAAAAAATGTTTTGTTAAATAAATGTCAAATGTCAGTGTAAACAATGTAAGATGTCACAATGTTAGTTATAATCCATGTCTTGTATAACAAATGTCTTGTATGGCAAGTAAAAAGACTTTACTCAAGCCATATGTATAAGTCGTGTATAAAATGTCATGTACAAAACAATGTCTTGAATAAACCGAAGTTTTAAATCAAAAGTCATGTTTTGCAAAACCAATGCTTTATTTGATATGAACATTTATGTAGTTATGTTTATCGCATAGATTCAAGCATTGAGACTGTCGGATAAAACCTTATCATGTCAAAGGTTTATCAAAAATGTATTCGGATTCTGTCATTCCCTACTTCCAAACAAACCTAGGAAGCGAGTAACGGCATTCGTCAAGTCCTATGGTACCATTACATACTACCGGGCGACGTGATCAATGTTAATGAATGTATTATGTCCCGTTAAACAAACCAAATGTTATAGTCAATGTAAGCAATGTCTTGAAAAATGTCTTTAAACCATTTACTAAGTATGCTAAGTCAACATACAAAGTAGAAATGTCCATAAAATCAATGTGCTAGCATGCTCAGTCAACATACATAGCAAAATGTAATGTAAATCAATGTGCTCATATGCTAAGTCAACATATGCCGCAAAAGGTGTCTTTGAAATCAATGTGCTAGCATGCTCAGTCAACATACATAGCAAAATGTAATGTAAATCAATGTGCTCATATGCTAAGTCAACATATACCGCAAAAGGGGTCATTGAAATCAATGTGCTAGCATGCTCAGTCAACATACATAGCAAAACATAATTGAAATCAAGTACTATATATTGTACTAGTTGAACATAACAAGTATATGTTATGAAAAACAAGAAAACATGAAAGTAGCAAGTAGGCACATGTGTATCACCCCAAAACTTTGGAAAACGTAAAAGAGGGGTCTATGTACTCGCTTGGGGTTGCAAAAGTATCCTTGTTCAAATGGATATACAAAGCTCAAGAGTCCGGAAAATCAAGCGAGTCCCAATATCGGATAACTATGTAAATATCGGGACCTTAATCGGAAGATTCGGATAGAATGAATCCTTATAAACCGAATGAGTGTTGGAACTCATATGAAATGGTTTAATAAAGTTAACATTCTGATTTGGAAAGATTCCTAAGTGCTTTTGACCCGTTATGACTCTTAAGGTAGTTTGCGCTACTTTAACGGATCATATACGTAAATATGTGCTCGGATGGTCAAACTAGTCTTATGATAAGTCTTACATGCCCAAACATGTTTAATAATGTTATAATATCAGTTTATATGTCAAAACTTTAGCCACATACGCTTAAAATGAATTTAGGTGCAAAAAGGGCATTTTGGTCATTTATAAAAGGGCAAAATGACGGCCTATCATAATACTAACCAAACGACGTGACCATATGATATAACCTCAGAGGGTTATTCCCTATATAACTATGGTCACAAATATGAGTTTTGTCTGATCCTAAGATCGACCAAATGGGTCGGATTCGAAAGTCAAAGCGGTGGTCAAAACCGCTCGACTTACGACCCTAAACAAGCACTAAACTAAAAGTGACAAGTTAGACATGTTTAACATGTCTAACTAAGTTTATAAAACTAATTTGGTATCAAAACAAAGTGTTTTGACACCCGAAAAAAGTTCCGTCGTAAAATGCATACTTTGCTCATTATTGAAGAAACCTTGACTCGTTACTTTGACTAGGAAAACGTGGTAATCAGTAGGTATAATCGCAAGGGATTATAACCTTCGTGATTACGATCACGTAGCAAAGTTCAATTGAACTTTGACTTAACCAACTAATGGTCAAAACCGAAAGTCAAATAATAAGTCAAATTGTTTGACTTTTAGCTCATAATAAGCTAAAAGAATGAACAAGGCTTGGTTAGAGCACTTACTTGCACTCAAGGAAGCCAAGATTACTAGAAAAACTCAGATGGGAGGCCTACTAATAAGGTAGCAACTCCACTTAGAGTTTAGAGAGAAGAAATATGGAAATGAGCAAGGAATTTGGTTGCAACAATGGGGGTATTTATAGATTTCTTGAAGCCACAAGATCATCTAAGTGTTTGGAGATGTTGTAGGATCATTACAAGTGTTTGGTGAGGTGTTGCAACCAGGAGAAGTGTGGCAAAAACGAGTTATAGGTGTTAAGTCAAATGAACAAGAAGCTTCCAGGTAGCTGCTGCAACTGGGCATCCCCCACGCGTCGCGGGAGATCTTGGGGGGTCTCTCGCGTGGCGCCTGGGATTCCTAAGTTTCAGAATTGGCAGAACAGGTCCCTACAACCAAAACTTGTTTCTCGACGCATTTTGGCACTTTTAACACTCGTTAACCCCACTTTTAAGCTTTACAAGGAAGATAAAGCATAGGGAACTTAAAAAATGCTCGGAAACTTTTCGGATGTCGGTTCGTTTGGTCGTACTGTTGCGGTTTTCGGTTAATTACGAAGAAAATCGTAACGAACGCGCAAATGACCGTAAACGCGTAATGAATGTAATTTTTACATTTAAATCACTAAAATGCTATATTTTAATGATTACAAATTTTTGGATGTGCGTATTTGTTCCGGAGTAGGAAATACACGATTTGGCATAGTTTCGCAGAATTTGCAAAATAGCACCTGAAGTTGAATAAGCATGTTTTTGCCATACCGAAGCCCTCAAAACTTATTTTTAAGTTATGTAAAGGGTATTTAGGGTATGTTTAGCTTATGCCATTGTTTCGGAGTGTACGTCGCGTTAAACTGATTACGTTTGCGTAACGGTTTGCGATTTCACTTCCAGAAGTGATTCGAAAGATCAGAATTGAACAAGGATTGAAAATATGAAATACCATATATAAATACACAAATATTGGAATAAAACACAATGTTATAAATTACAAAATCATTTCGGAATTGAACGATGATGGAAAAGCACAAATGTCACAGCAACCCTTTGCAATTTCTAGCCGTATGGGATCGATTAAACATCTTTATGTTTAGTTGGCATGTTTAATCCCATCAACACCATTGTACGCCATGCTTCGGTGACCCTAATCACATGGTTTCCAAATCAAGTCGTCCTACTTACACACACCTGTAAGTTTATACATACAAGTGGTTAGGTGACCTTTATCTCACAAATATGGTAAACCTACGTCAAACACACAAGTTCCTTCAAATGTGGTTAGGTTACCTTTATCCCACAAAGAATTCCCAAGTGATTCTAATGTTGTGTAAAAGGATGGTGTTCAACTCATTTTATAAAAGGGATTTAAGTTTTCAAAAATTATAGTTTTAAAAAACTTTATGTACCATACATTTGCATGCATTCAAATTCATGGTACCTTAGTGAAAACCAATTTTCAAGGTTCTTTTAATAAAACCCATTTTATTATAAAATCATTAATTTTTTAATAAAACTATTTTATTAACCACTTTAGCGATTTTTAAAGAACCAATTTTAAGCTAGTTGATTATTAGTTTGTTAAGCATGCATATCAAATATCATCCAAACAACCATAAATAAATAATCATACAAGCACAACACACAAAACAATAGGTGCATAACCATAGCCAACTATTTTTTACAACACTTGTTAGCCGAAACAAGTGTGCCAAAAGGTCTTCCCTAAAGGGTGAATGTTGACACAAGAAATGTGTCGTTGAACTCCCACTTGAACCAGCATCCAAATGCTTCAAGTCTTCCTTTTGTGTTGTAATTTCTTCACTTTCTTTAGGCTTCCAAATGATCTTTAAATTCAGCTCCAAACTCCTTTGGGCTTCAAAAATGTGTTTTTTTGGTTATTGGGCTAAAATCCTGTTAAGAACTATGAAGTCCTTTAGGCCCAAATTGGCTAAAACCAAAAACGCATTTTGTGTGCATCTTCTTTTACAATAAAATATCCTAATACATTTTTCTAGTAAAAGAAATACAACTAATCTATTTACTTACATACCAAATGAAAATAAATAAATTACATATTCTCAAATGGAAGAACAAAGATATTAATTATTACAATCCCATTGAAATAATTAAATATAATTCACAAACACAATCATTTAACATATTCAAACACAAGGTCATGGCTAGGTTATGAACACCAAAATATACATCCACATATTTATATTATTTAAGAGCAAAAAGGGTTCCCTTTATAACCCATATTTTCGTCGAAGATTGAAAAACCGAAAAGTGTGGCTTTTTTTCCAAATGAACAAATCATCCATATGATATAATTTTTCAAGAATCCTTTATGCATATAAGATAATAATCTTGAAAAACAAAGGGAAAACCATGTTAAAATTTCGGCCATAGGGTTCTCCAAACCCAAAACCCGAAATTTTCAAATCCTTTGAAGCATGCATTCATATAAGCGGCTCTGATACCACTGTCGGTTTTTTTTTGACACGTTTATGAAAGCCATTTTATCCATATAAAATGTAAAACACAGCGGAATAATTATTTAAAACATGTTACTTTTAAGATATAAAACCCATTTTATATGTAAAACCAAAACCCGGATCTATATATGAATATGCATGCTATCAAAAACACAACCATAGGGTGTTTAAGAAACGACCTTTCAAGGAGCTAAGAGATGGAAGAAGATGATGATTCTTGAATGACAATCTTCAAAGGAGAAGACCTCAAGCTTGTATACCCCAAGCCTTCCAATAAACACCTTATGTTGCTAGGATTTTCACTTATGAACACCTCTCGATCAACCAACCTTTGGCCGAAAATTCTAGAGAGAATTTTAGTGTGCGTGCACTTGATTTTAATGATAGAAAGAGTGTGTGTGTATTATCTCTAATTCTCACCAAATCATCCATATATATAATCTCTTGTAAGATCTTTTCTTGGATTGTGTGAGATCTTGTAAGATTTGCAAGATATCCATATATCTTACATAATCTTATATTGGATTGTGTGAGATCTAGTAAGATTTGCAAGATATTAATATATCTTACATAATCTTTTATTGGATTGTGTGAGATCTTGTAAGATTTACAAGATATCCATATATCTTACATAATCTTTTCTTGGATTGTGTGAGATCTTGTAAGATTTGCAAGATATCCATATATCTTACATAATCTTTTTTGGATTGTATGAGATCTTGTAACATTTGCAAGATATCAATATATCTTACATAATCTTTTATAATGTTATTTAAACCTACTAAATAACAAAATAAAATATACTCTCAAATAAATTATCCATCTAATTTATTAGTTTGTCAAGTGCAATTATTTAGAAAACCAATTTCTAAATATTCGAAGTGTTATTATTTATTTGTTTGATCATATCATAAATAAATATTATAAGTGTTTGTCTAGCTTGTTATTGGGTATGACCCGACTTGGATCATAACGTACTAGCCACATCAATTTAATATGTGTCTTGGGCACAACGATTCCAGCATTTGGCATCCCTACGGGAAGGTGCTGCCAGATTCAGTCCGGGAACTCCGGCAGCTGGACTTAAAGATGTATACTCTTTCGGTATGAATGAAGACTTCCACTACATTCGGTTTCTACTCCATTCTTAGTAACATTCTACGAAACTGTATCGTTAAGTTTATGCACTAACTTCCATCTAGAACCGCCTGATCACAGACCCACAATTGGTTCAGAGCTACGGTTATCACCTACGCTCATGAATTTGGACATTTATGGACATTAGGAGGGGGTTTGGACGTAAAACTTGAAATAAACATACAATCCACGGATGAAAAGTAAAATTGAACGGATAGGATTGTTAGAAAGTGATTTTCGACCTGATCTATGGTGGATTCATCTCGAAATTCGAAGAAATAAGGATTCTGGATCGAAAAATGTGAAAAAATACTGATTTGGGGGTTCAAGTTCGCCCGAACTTGAAAGGATTTTCAAGATTTCTTATGAAGTTCGCCCGAACTTGACTGATTTTCTCATCAAGGCATGGCAAAATTTTTTTGATCGTATTGATGGGATGAGTGTTCAGAAAAAATTTGGCTATAGAAATTTTTCGAGTTTTCGAAAACCGAACCGGGATGTTCGGGGACACCGTCTAGAGCTTCAGAGTACAGATTTGGTGATACGGTCACAAATTTTGAAGATAACGGGAGAGTCATTCATACCGATGCAGAATGTTGATCATTTGGGTATCGGACTAGTAATGGGCCTAAACATTAAATCCGCATTTGTTAAATACTGAAAGTTCCGAATTCAGTGAAAATTTCAGTACGGTCAGAATTTGCAAAAATGAGGGGGAATAAAAATTTTAAAATATATGAAGATTCCGACATTTTGAAAATCGTGACGTCTGCAACAGTATCTGGGTGGTTACCGATTGCAGATTATCAGGAAATGCAAAGGATCGAGATTCCTCGGGTGATCACAGGAAGTTCTGAGTTTTCAGTTCATGATACAGAGTGATGCTTAAGGGTTAGAGTCCTGATCTCCAGTGAAGGAACAGTTAGCTGGATTTGCAGTCGTTAGTACCAGTGAGGAATTGAGGACATTCAAAACATTCGGTGATGATCTTAGGAATTAATGACTAGCTCCGCAGACGGATGGTTTCAAAATTACCAAGGAAATCTGATGATAACCTTTGGTGGCCATTATTTTTAGTCTTCAAGCCGATGAATCATTCTTCTCTTTGGACAAACCGCCGTTGGATGATGATGTTTGGTGATTAAGTGGCGTTGGTCTACCGGAGATAGCTATATATCTGTCATTGTGACTGAAGAGGAAGAATGTGATTTTTGTCACGGACGTATGTTTCTCAGATTCGATGCTTTACCAGATTATTTGTTTCCGATGAAGATTTGCTGATTGAGCAGATTACCGATTTGCTGATCAAATCTTTCTGAAGGGTGCTTAACTGCGATTACGAAAATCGGGATTTTCGATTTTCGAGGGTATTCGTTGATTTGAAGTTTTCTGATGCGGTGATTCGAAATTTCTATCAATTTCCGGTTGAGTTTTTAATACTTTAGGAGTGTGCGGAATAAACTCTCGATGCTCAATGCTTATTCAAAAACTGAACTCGGATGCAGTTATCGTCGAAATGGAGAAGTTGCTACATTGATTAGTTTCGAGTTGATGGTTATTCGAGAAAATTTGTCGGTCAAGTAAATCAGAGGAGTCGGAAACCACACAACTAAAGAATTGAACTGGAGATTTCAGCGGTATTGAAAGTTGATAATGCAAACCCGGATCATCAATTAAGGGGGAATCTGTTGACGTGTTTCAATGACATCGGCAGACACCTTGATTGAAGTTGCAGAATATTCAAACACGGCTCAAAATTTTGAAGTTCAAAATCAAGCTTCGACAGTAACGAACAAGGGGGAATCTGTTGATGCATTTTTGTGTTCGTCACTTGTCGAATAGGCTAGATTGAGTGTGTGTTGAATATTGTATAGGTTAGAATCGAACACACGACCAAAATACGGAGTTTACAGTGTAAAAGGGAACAAGTTCGCCCGAACTTGACCTGTGGAGGTCAACTTCGCTCGAACTTTACATGTGACAGACAAGTTCGCCCAGAACTTGTCATCCTCTGCACATGTCAAGCGAACTTGTGTGTTTCCTTGTAATAAGGTGGTATGTGTTCATTTATCATTTAAGTTTTTGACATCCCTATAGGAGGTGCTGTTGGATTCTCTCCAGGAACTCTGGCAGCTGGACTTAAAGATGTATACTCTTTCGGTATGAATGAAGACTTCCGCTGCATTCTGTTTCTACTCCATTCTTAATAACATTCTACCGAAACTGTAATCATTAAGCTTGTGCACTAACTTCCGTCTAGAACCGCCTGATCACTTCTAATGTCAAACTCTCTAGATTGTTCAAGAGTTTGGCACTATCTGCCAGATAATCATTTAGATCTACATCAAATCTTTGGCAGACTGGTTTAGAACTTGAAGACTCTTTTCTTTCACAATTCTTTGCCATTATACTCCCTTCTCTCTTCAATTGAACATTTGAACTTTGTGCTTCCCGATCATTTCCTTGATCACTAACACAATCAGACTTCTTCTTGATTAGCACCTTCTTGTTCTTAATCATCTCAACATTTTCAAAATATTTAGCGCCTAGAGATTTCCACAAATCCTATGCAGTTTTGTACTCTGGTAACAAAACCAAGATATCTTCTTTTATCGATTGCTGTAACGAGGTTAGGATCTTCTTCTCATAGGAATATGCAGCATTCAGTTGAGTTGTAAACTTTGAGACTGAAAGCTCAGCTCCACGTTCATCGACTGGCAATTTAAATACAGTTCGAATAGCAACCCAACCATAGAGGTGATTTGCTCGTACTCAGTCCTCGAATTTTTCATTCCAGGCTTCATACTCATCTATACTCATCAACATTTGCGGCTTCACGGACTCCATTTCATTTTCCAAACTAATATGTCGTTCAAAACACTTGAAAAATGATTAGCAAACATACAATTTTAGTAAAATTTGACTTCTTAATCGACAATCGATTCGCTAAAAATGTCTACAAATTTTTTTCTAAATCTGCTCATATTGATAAAAAAAATTCTGCAGTACCAACTCAGGTTTTGAAATAATGTACAGAAACTACAAACAAGGTGAAACCAGTTATTACTAAGTTTTCAAATTTTGAAACTACTGAATCCTCGAATAGTAATGAACAAAAAGTTTCTACATTGTATTTCAAGAAAGCTTTAACGAAAAATCAATCATGGTTGGTAAAAGAAAAAGAATTTAGACAATCAGTGAAAATTGAAAGGTTAGAGGACTTCCCGAAACTTGAGAAAGTTCAAAATAAACCTGATTGTGTAAAGAAAATCAAAATTAAAGTTGAAGAAACAACGCCTAAGACTGCAAAGGCTTGGGTGTCTCTATTCAACTAATTGTTTGAATTTTTGTGTAGGAACTCCTGAGAAGAAAGTAAATTACTGAAAATGGAGTTCCGTGGCACACAATAAAGACGGGCCGGGTTATCAAGTTTTATATAAAGGCCATTTTTCAAAAGATTTTAAATTCAAATAACGTTTACTTTACGATTTTATGAAAATATTTGGAGAAAATTTTTCGAAAACATGTTCTAGTAATGTTTACTTGAAAATTTTTTCAAATTTTTTGAAGAAAAATTTGAAAAATATCACAGAACCTCACTGTTGAACAGAAAAAACTCATGGATTTAAATTGTTATAAATACAAAAGTGTGAAGGTTTTTGTCATCATGAGGGGGAGAGAGCTTTAAAAGAAAAACTATGAAGCAGTAATGGATGGAGAATTGAAGTGATTCTCATCAGATGGTCAATGTTTTTCTTAAAAAAAAAACTAAAATTCCAAAAATATGTTTTTGAATTTTAGGGGGAGAAAATTTTTTCAGAAAATCCAAAAACATATCAAAAACAAAAAGTACAAAAACACTGAAAAAGGAAAAAGAGTTTTGTGTAAAAAGGAAATGATAGTACATTAATGGACTATCACATTATGCTAAGGATTTGTAAACTTTAAAAGGAATAAACAAGTCTTACTGTGGATGTGTCAATAGCCTTTACACGTTTAGTAAATTCTTTCGGGGATATAAACTAAATTTTTCAACTTCTTAATCTTGTGGATTAACATCTTTCGGATATA
This sequence comes from Scalesia atractyloides, assembly GCA_947069175.1. Classification (NCBI taxonomy): domain Eukaryota; kingdom Viridiplantae; phylum Streptophyta; class Magnoliopsida; order Asterales; family Asteraceae; genus Scalesia; species Scalesia atractyloides. The sequence goes on from CAMTDV010000025.1 coordinate 51,858,267, forward strand.
TGGACTTAGTACTCCGAAATTTGGTTTGAAGGGTTGCCTGATTCTGAGATACGAGGTCTTTGTAGATAGTTGATATCTGGGGTATTATACAAGTTCTTCTGATTTTGCGTAAGCAATGGCCTAGAACATCTAAAATGCTTTTGCAAAAATCCCCTAAAACTGCAAAAAATTGAAAATATCAAAAGATCTAATCAACTGCAGTCAAAAGATTCCTTAAGTGGAACAACACCTTTAAAGTCGAGCCTTCATCTCTTTGTCGATACGGTAGTATTAACCTGAGCTCTAAAGGTGTCGAATAACCCAGATACAGATATCAATTACGCTATACTCACCTGTAAGATGAAATCTAGGGAATCTTGATACGGGAGTATATTCTGAGATGGGAACCATAGTTAACTCAAGTTTCATAATTGATACCTAAAGATATCTTGAAACAATTGAGAAATGTGTTGCAGTTTAAGAGGACAAACATATCGACAATCTACGTAAATTTGTTTAAAACATAGTGTCATAAAAAGGTCAACGGTACTAGTGATATGTTTCAAAAACTGATATGACCCTTTAACACAAACTCAACAAAAATATATATGTAAATATGTTTGTACATACTTAGTGTTTTGATATTCATTTCATAAAAACAAAAAGATTATATTATCTTTTAGTTTCGACCACTGGTGATGAAAAGCTGATTTTCAAAATCTAAAGTTGTTGAACAAAATTTAAAAACTTTTGAAAATTGATTTAAAAAGTTTAAAAAGTTCATTAATTTGAAACTTACATTTGAACAAAATCATCAGGTTAGAGCCAAATGTTTTAATCAAGATCATTAAGTTAAACTTGATAACATAAAATCAGATATTCAAGGTCATTAAATTGAACTTGATTATCTGAGAGGGGTTAAAAACTGATAAGAAGATTAAAATCTGAAAGGTTTGTGTTTAAAAGTTTCAAAGTTTGAATCTGAAATGTTTCTTTGAGTGTTTAAGGAACTTTGAAACAGGAAGTAGATTTTAAGGGGAGCTAGATAAAACGTTGATTGAAGATACAAGAAAGCTCAAAGCAAGGGGGAGCATGGTGATTCAAGTTTTATCAAGACAAGCGCAAGAACAAAGAAAAGGATTGTAGACGATACGAAGATCATGGATGTTAAAGTTATTCAAGAAATAAAGATCAAGAGAACAGTAAAGACTCAAGAACGTAATTGAAGAGTGATGACAACAGCAACATCCAAGGGGGAGTCTGTTGATGCATATGTCTGTTGCCTACGTCATCGTATAACGTTCAGTCAGTATTTAGGAGCGAAATGTCGAAGTTTATGTATATATAGAGTCAAGTTCGCTTGAAAAGGAAGTTTTGTAGTCAAGTTCGGCCAAACTTGACTAAGCAAGTTCGCCCGAACTTGCATCTCCTCTAGCGAACGTGTTCTCCTATTAATAGGAGACTTGTCATTTCATTTGTAAGTTTCAGAGATTTTGTCACAACAGAGACGAAGCTCTGTCCAAGTGTTTCCAGGATTTGTAACGTTTACTTATCAATGAAACGGTGTTAAATAGTAAAGAACTTGTCTACAATGTCGCCTATGAAAACGGATTCTGCATGTTTACCTTAGGTTTGCTAAATTAGGACCAGAACGATCCGTACAACGGACCTAAATCTGTTAGAGATGATGCGTATTTATGTATGTAATAGATCAAGTTCGCCCGGAATCTATATGAGAGAACAAGTTCGCCAGAACTTGTTAACCATCCAAGCGAACTTGACCTACTATAAATATGTGCCTTGGGTTTTCATTTGTAAGGAGTAGCAACTTTGGCACAGAGATGGTGAAGCTGTGTCAGATCCGAAACTTGAATGCATTGAACATTATTGATCAATAAACAAACATTAAATGAGTAATTCTTGTTATTCGATTAACACGTCATTAGTTTCCGCCTAATCGGACGTTAGATACAAATCTAGGTTCCTATGCTTAAGGAGGACGGTCCTATCAAGTGGTATCAGAGCCTGGATACCTAGATTTGCTGAATTGATCACAAGAATCACTCTAGTTCTACCTCATTCTATCATTTTCTTATAATTTTCACATATTTGAAGAATTCATGGACAAAAGTTGCTAATTTTTTAATATGTCATGTAAAATACACTTGTGGTAAACCCCTGAGAGTTTGGACATCAAATTCAGAAGAATTGATATCAAAAAGTTCAAAAAACCATGTTTCACAAAATTGTTTTGGTCGAACTTGACATCAAGTTTGCTCGAACTTGATTAAAATTTCATCAATTTTAATCAAGTTCGCCAGAACTTGATCAATATTTCAAGGGTTTTGATAAAGTCTGCTCGAACTTGTTCGATTTTTACACAAACTTTGTCAAGTTCGCCCGAACTTTATTAAAGAATTGTTGAAAGTCAACTACAAGTTCGCCCGAACTTAAGAATTCTCTTGAAAATCATACATAAGTTCAAAAATCAAACACAAGTTCGCCCGAACTTGTGTAAATTCAAAATCTGATTTCTCACCAACTGCAAGTTCGCCCAAACTTGTCAGTGTACTGATAATTTTTCGAAGTTTGTGAACGTGTGTTTTCAGGTAAAATTTGACAGTTTTTCAAAATGGAAGATTTCGACAATGCATTTGTTGTTGGAGTAGCTCAAGCTTCAATGTCAACGGTTAATCAGATGAATCTCGACAACGAGATGTGTACTGCTACCAAACAGTCGAAGCTAATGAGTATGGATGAGTTTGAGGGATGGAAAGAGAATTTTGTAAACTGGGTGCAAGCTAATCAGTTCCACAGCTGGGTTGCAGTAGAAAATGGGTGCAAGCTAATCAGTTCCAAAGGATGAACGCGAACAAGATCTACCTTTGATCAAGTTTTCACCTGCTGATAAAGAAGCGTATGTGGCCGAAAAGAAAATGATTAGTCTCATTCAACAATCTGTGATGGAAGATATTTTGATACTGTTACCAGAATGTGAAACATCACAACAATTGTGGCAAGCTCTTTGTGACAAATTTAAAGGAAGCGATGATATGATAAAGAGCAAAAAGGCGTTAATTAAGAAAGAATTCGAAATCTTCACGATGATCAAAGGAGAGATGATGAAATAGATGATTGACAGATATTGTCATCTAATGGTCAAGATGCGAAGTCACGACATCAAGCGAACTACAGAAGAACAAATAGAAAAGCTGGATGATGCACTTCCTGAGGGAGAGTGGTCAACTTACCTGATGGTTCTAAAGAACAGTCCAGCTTGGATGCATTTAAAGTTGTCATATTTTATTGACAAACTACAAGGTCATGAAATGGAACTGTTAAAGATTGCAAAGTCAAAAAATGCAAACGTTGTTCAAGATGTCGGTGTATATTACAAAGGAGGTGTTCAAGATACTCCGATTCAGTGTCCGAAAATTCAATCAACATTCAGTGCTAATATGAATTCCATGAATTATTCGTCACAGAATCAGAATTCTCCGAATACTGGATATTCAACCATGGGTTCAAATTCTTTGTTTCAAAGTCAGAACAATCAGTCGTATCAGACAAACCAATCCAGTTCTGATCCGAATGTGTTTCAATGCAACATTGCTATTAACTTGAAGAATGTTTTCCCGGAGAAAGTGGCTAAACAACACATAGCACTTCTTGCTACATGTTGGTGCAAAATGTCTATGTCTTAGTCTTATATCGAGTCTGTATAGATTAGAGTTGAATAGGCTAGCGAAACGAAGTACTTATAATGTTTTGTGTCAAGTTCGCTTGAGATTCTTGTTGTGAAGTCAAGTTCAGCCGAACTTGACTATGTCAAGTTCAGCCGAACTTATACCTCCTCCAGCGAACTTCCACCCCTATATATAGCTAGCTTGTCATTCTCATTTGTAACTTTGCGCACTTTGAGGCGGAGCTCTATCAAATTGGAGACTTGATGTTATATCAATAAAATTGATGATTAATTGACTAATTCTTGTTGTTTGGTATCATGTCGTAATATTTCCACTATTATGGACATTAGATATCAAATCTAGGTTCCTATGCTATCAGGATCGGTCCTACAAGTGGTATCAGAGCTAGAATAGCCTGATTTGATTGATATCAAGACAATAACACTTCTAATTCTACTGCATTCTTCTGTTTTTCTTAACCTTTACACAAAAATGAAGAATTCACTGACAAATTCCGTCCAATTTTGAATATGACACGTAAACTCCATCATAGATAAACCCCTGAGAGTTTGGAGACTAAAATCAAACTAATTGGTGTCAAATTGTTGCAAAAACCATGTTTTCAAAACACATCATGATCGAACTTTTTACCTAAGTTCGACCGAACTTGCTTTAAAAAGTCATTTTTGAGTGATTTTTTTACCAAGTTCGCTCGAACTTGAGTGATTTTTGAGGGAATTTCAGCTAAGTTCGCTCGAACTTGCTAAGAATTCATTGATTTTTTATCAAGTTCGACCGAACTTGATAATAATCAAGAAAACCTTAGCTAAGTTCGCCTGTACTTGTAAGATCCTTATAAAATTCAAACTTCAAGTTCGATCGAAGTTGAACTCAGGTAAATTTTCAACTAAAGTCACAAGTTCGACCGAACTTGTGATAAAATCTGGAATTCTTCATTCTACTGCAAGTTCGACCGAACTTGTAGTAAAACTATTTTTTTCAAAAGTTTTAACGTGTTTTCAGCGTACGTGTCTCGATATTCACGATGGATGATATTCAAAGAACGTTTATGTCAGGAGTGGGTACATCCAATGCCAATGTGATACAACAAGTCAACCTTAACAAAGAAATGGGCACGTCCGTTAAACCGCCAAAGTTAATGAGCATGGACGAGTATGAAGGATGGAAGGAGAAATTTACTTATTGGGTTCAGACCATGCATTTCCAAGGCTGGGTGTCGATTGAGAGAGGTTATACTGCTCTGCTAGACGAACATCAACAAGTTCTAGAGAAGTACAAATACTCCACAATTCAAAAGGATGAGTACATTGCTGAGAAAAAGATGATTAGCCTCATTCAACAATCTGTTAAAGAGGATATTCTGGTCTTGTTGCCTGAATATACGCCTGCGAGAGATCTCTGGCTATCGCTGCAAAAAATACCAAGGAAGCACAGAGATGATCAAGAGTAAGAAAGCTCTCATCATGAACGAGTTCAATATCTTTAACATGTTGAAGGGCGAGACAATGAAACATATGATTGAGCGTTTCTGTCACCTGAAAGTCCAAATGAGAAGACATGGTCTCGTGAAGACAGAACAAGAGTACATTGATAAGCTTGCAGATGCGTTACCTGACGGAGAGTGGACTACTTATCTGATGGTTCTGAAAGAAAGATGGAATTGGGAATTCTTTAAGTTGTCTTCATTCATTGACAAACTCGAAGGTCATGAGATGGAACTTTTAAAGATCACAAAGTCGAAGAATGCTAACATTGTTCAAGATGTTGGTCTGTGTTACAAGAACGGGATGCAAGACAACATTTCAAGCCTGAAAATTCAGACAGCATTCAGTGCAAACATGAATTCTTCTCCACAGAATCAGAACAAATCATATCCACAATATGATCAAAGTCCACAGAGCTCTTCGTTCTCAAGCACAAGTACAAATTCGTCTTATCAGAGTCAAGCAAATTAGAATCAACAAACAAATTCTGATCCAAATGTGTACAACTGAACATTGCTATCAATCTAAACAATGTTGTTTCTGAGCAAGTTGCAAAACAACACATGTCACTTCTCACCACTGTTCTAGAATCATATGAAAGTCTTGTAGATGGAAAGATCGGCAATCCCAAGATGACCGCCGAAGACTACGATCAGGTGGACGAAGAAGAGCTTGAACTGATGGACATTAAGTGGTCATTAGCTTCTATCATTCGAAGGGTCACAAAGTTTGTTGCACTCACAGGCCGAGATATCGGAAATTCAAGCAACAAGTTAGGGTTTGACAAATCAAAGGTCACTTGTTTTAGATGCCGACAGAAAGGGAATTTTAAGTGAGAATGCAAAAACCCTGAAGCAACGGGAAATCAGAGTCCATTTGGTGGAGGCAACGAGTATTACAAGAAATCTCTTCAATACAAGCCTTTCCCAAAGAAGACACAAGTGGAGATCCAGGAAAAACCAAACAGCAGTAACACTGATAAGGCAATGGTTGCTACCAACGAAGATGATGGTTTTGATTGGAACTCTTATATCGGTAAGAAGACCGGAGTTGCTTTGATGGCTGAGATAGTTGAAGATACTTCTGCCGAAGAAACAACAGCGATTGAAAATGTTCTACTGGAACAGTATCTGCAACAACAGGAAGAAGAAGAGATGTATATTCACATGAAGACACAGGGCATTTTAACTTCTAATTCATCTTCTAGTTTTGCAGGTAACTTTGAAGGAAGTTCTCACGAGCAAGTTGTAACACCCCAACCGCGTAATACAACAAGACGCGGTGGAAATATCAGGGAGTCACGTTACAAATTGCTCAGCCACAACTCGTACTAAATTGTTTCATTATTATTACATTGTTTTACAATACAAAGAATACATGTAATGGTCTTCTATTTAAAGAAGTCTAAAGCCCGGATGCATTCCTATGTGTTGCATGCTTGAATAATCGTCAACCTGAAACATATGTGAAAAAGAGATGTCAATAAACAATGTTGGCGAGCACATAGTTTTGTTGGCCAAAAAAATGGCAAAAGGTTTTGTATTGCAATTCTTTGACAACTACGAGAATTGCCAATTGTAAATCGACTCGTTTTAGCAAAGGAATGGCGAAAAGTTAGCTTTGCAATACATTAACTTTATTATGAAACTTGTGACAAAAAAGTTTTGGATATGGCATTATGATCATTACTAAATAATTTTTATGCCTTTGAAAAATTGTACTTTGTTCTTTGTGACCATATTGAAATCGTCTATAAACTTGTAAGTATGTTATTAAAATGCAGTCAAGGATTTCGATAACTATACTGTAATTAGTCATAACTCGTGTGAGTATTAATTGAAATCAATCAATGATTTAATATAATACTAAATATCCTTCTAAGAATCTATCATACAAATCATGAAAGGATTCTTTAACGATTTGGATATCGAACATTGAAATCAGTCATACACAAAATCCTAAAGTGACTCGAATAACGCTACAAGAGTAATGCAATAAGAACACTTATATACAGGAAGTACTAGCGGCGTATCCACCATGTTCTTATGGTATTACACTTGTTTCGTTATCCTAATCACAACTAACCACATAAACACATAACCGTCACTTGTCACTTGTCTTGTCAACTTGTATCACATATACGTATTAAAGTACGGAGAATCCAATCAAGGACTACCAATTAGTACCTTAAACATTCCACACATATCTAACTATAAAGATAGGTAGACGTAATAGGAAATAAGCCTTGTCACATTGTCTTGTTAATTTGTATCACATATACGCATTTAAGTACACATAATCCAATCAAGGACTACCAATTAGTACCTTAAACATTCCACACATATCTAACTATAAAGATAGGTAGATGTAATAGGAAATAAGCCTTGTCACATTGTCTTGTCAACTTGTATCATAAAATCATAATCCTAATGGTAATTTAGATAAGGCTACGAAGGGTAATACAATAAGCACACTTATATATAGGAAGTACCAGCGGCGTATCCACCATGTTCTTATTATATTACTCTAGTTTAGTTATCTAAATCACCAACAATTCTACACATAAACAATTTGTTCATCGCTCATTGTTCATCGTTCATTGTTCATTGTTCATCGTTCATTGTTCATCGTTCATTGTTCATCGTTCATTGTTCATTGTTCATCGTTCATTGTTCCTCATAAAGTACTTCTTAGAAATATTACTATAAAGATAGAAAGATTTAAGAGCGTACTTCAGACATCCTTCGAGAATCTAACTATGAAGATAAAAAGATTTTACAAGGATATAGGCCCTAAAAGACCTCTTTAAATATCGTACCATCAATCGTCATGTTGCATAATCGGAAATAACACACAAAAAGCACTTAGTAAAGATATACATGCCATACATTTAAGAAAAATTGATTACACATATGAATCACCCCAAAAGCATTTGGAAAACATAAAAGAGGGTAGCAATGTACTCGCCTGGGATAGCGTATAGATCTTGTTCAAATGATATAACAAAGCTCAAAGGATCAAGAGTTCAAGTGTTGAAGTGGTTCCTAGTGTATCAGATAAAAATAATGTTAGTGTCTTGAAAACGAGAAATCGAATAGAATGAAGGATATAAACCAAACAAGAGTTGGATCTTGTATAATATGGTTCATATTACATAACTTTCTGATTTGGAAGCATTTCAAAAGGTTTTGGGTTGATACAACTCGCTATAGTGGTTTACGCCACTTTAACGGGTCATAAACGTAACTAGGGGTTTAGATGGTAAAATATGTCCTATAACAAGTCTAATGTGTCAAAACCAGTTTATTTAAGTTGTGAAATCAGTATAGATGTCAAAATAATGTTCGTATATGTTTAAAACTAATTTATGTGTAAAAAGGGCATTTTCGGCATTTTAAAGATTACATAGTCGACTTGTCATTTGACTATCCAAATGGTATGACCATAAGGTATAACCTCAGAGAGTTATTCCCTATGATATTATTGTCATAATAATGGTTTTGGTCGGATCCTAAAATTGACCAAATGGGTCAGATTTGAAAGTCAAAGCGGTGGTCAAACCGCTAGGCCTTTTGACTCTAAATAGGCATTTTAACAAAGGCGAATAATTTGACATGTTGCGACATGTCTAACTAAGTTTATAAAAGTATTTTGGCATCAAAACAGCCTGTTTTGATACCTGAAAACAGATCCGATGCAAAATGCACAATAATCACATTTTGACCGAAACTTTGACTTGTCAAAATAACAAGAAATGGTGGGAATCAGTAGGCATTATTTTTAGGGATCATAACCACCTTGATTACCATCATATTGCAAGTTTCAATTGAGCTATATCTTGATCAATTCATGATAAAAACTAAAAGTCAAACAGAAAGTCAAACTGCTTGGTTTTTAGTTCATTTAAGCTATAATATTTGAACAAGTCATGAAGGAACACTTTCAAACACAAGGGAAATGATCAAGAACACTAGAGAAAGCTCCAAGATGATAGAAATTCGGATTTGTGGCTGATCAAAGCATGAAGGTGACTAAAACTTTCAGAAATGGACTTGAAATTGATATTTATCATGATCAAATCATCACCAAATCTTGACATGTGTTAGGCCAAATGTTAGAGCTTTGATTAGTGTCCAATTAGGTGTCCAAAAGAGAAGAGAAGTGGCAAAAATTCGTGTGCTTATTGTCCCCAAAGAACAGGCTGTTGCCAGCTATAATTTTCTGTGTCTGATCGCTTCTCGGGGCTGCCAGCCGTTTAGGCTAAGGGGCTCGCGCCCCGCCAGAAGCCAAAATAGCAGAATTGGCAGAAATGGTCCCTGCAACCTCTAAACTTGTTTTTCAACGCGTTTTGGCCCTATTAACATCTGTCAACCCAATTTTTAAGCTTTATAAGGACAATAAAGTATAGTGAACTTGAAATATGTCCAAAAATGTTCCAGAGGTCAGTTCGTTTGATCGTACGGTTGTAGGTCCGTTGTACGGATCATTCGGGCACTAATCTGACAAACCTAAGGTAAACGTGCGGAATCCGTTTGCTTAGGCGACATTGGATACACTCATTTCTTTCTATTTAATCACAGTTTCATTAATATTCAACGTTACAGATCCTGCAAACACTTTGACAGAGCTTCGCCTCTGTCGTGACAAAATCTCTGAAGTTACAAATGAAACATCAAAGCTCCTATTTATACTAACACAAGTTCGCTGGTGGGAGTGCAAGTTCGAGCGAACTTGCTTAGTCAAGTTCGGCCGAACTTGACTACAACACTATCATTTCAAGCGAACTTGTCCCTAAATATACATAAACTTCGACATTTCGCTCCTAAATACTGACTCGATATTATACGATGACGTAGGCAACAGACATATGCATCAACAGACTCCCCTTAGATGTTGCCGTAGTCATCATTCTTCAATTAAGTTCCTGAGTCTTTAATGTTCTCCTGATCTTTATATCTTGAATAACTTTAACATCCATGCTCCCCCTTGCTTTGAGCTTTCTGGTATCTCTAATCAACATTTTTATCAAGCTCCCCCTCAAATGATGCTCTGAATCTCTAAGATTTGACGATTAAGAACAATCACACGTATCCACACACAAACAGTTTCTTAACAGTCTCGTTGGTCCAACTCACATTCAACATTATTAGGTTACCATGGAAGATTTTCAAAGAAAATCTTTCTGGATTTTTAATATTGAATGCAGAAATGTAAACAAACTAAAATGTAATATTTACAGTTTATATTTTTGTGAGAAAACGTGCTAGAGGATCATATGAGTTTTTGAGACATACCACCAGTACCGTTGACCTTTTAATGACTTTAAGTTTTAAACTTGTTTACCTTGATTGTCGATATGTTTATCCACCTAAACTTTAACACATTTCTCAATTGTTCCAAGATATGTTAAGGTAAGAATTATGAAACTTGACTTATCTGTGGTTCCCACTTCTTGAATATACCCCCGTATCAAAATTCCCTAGATTTCATCTTACAGGTGAATATAGCGTAACTGATATCTATATCAGGGTAATGCGATGCCTTGAGAGCTCAGGTTAGTACTACTGTACAGACAAAGAGATGAAGGCTCGACTTTAAGGTGTGTTTCATTTAAGTAATCTTTTCAGCACTGCAAATGATTAGATCTTTTGATACTTTTCAAGATTGCATGCAGTTTAGGGGTTTATTGCAAAAGTATTATAGAAGTTCTAGGCTATTGCTTCCGCAAAATCAGAAGAACTTGTATAATCCCCAGAAATAACTATCTATAAAGACCTCGTATCTCAGAATCACGCAATATCTCAAACGAAATTTAGAAGTACTAAGTCCATATATCAAAGATATGTTATTCCACAAGTTTAAGCAGTTGTAAAATTTAGTTTATCACTGAAACAATTTACAAAACGTGTAAAGCCTATCGACACATCCACAGTAAAACTTGTTTATAACTTTTTTAACTTTACAAATATTTAGTGTACTGTGATAGTCCACTGATGTACTATCATTTCCTTTTTGCGCACAAGTAATCTCATTTTTCATTTTTCTTTTTTCAATGTTTTTTTTATATTTTAAGATTTTCTATTGTTTCTTTGTCAATCATTTTCAAATGATTTCGAAACGATGTTTTTCAATTTACAAGAATTTTTTACAATTTTTAAAATTTTTTCTCCCCCTAAAATTGGAAACATCTTATTAAAATCGAAAATAAGAATCTTCCATTTTATAAATTTAACGACTTTTTACGAATGTGAACACGAGACTACCAATTTGTTTGTGTGGAATATTACTCCTGTCTCTTGTCTCTCTGCATGAACAACCACTGCTTCTCAAATGACGTTTTGTTTGAAGCTTGGTTATCCTGCACATTCAAACAAACTTCAATCAGTTTTGAATAGGAACCCAATCCATTCTGGATTTAGCTTTACCAAAATCATTATCATCTGAAGTAAACAAACATTCACACTCTTTTTGATATTCAAACAGTTTGATAGAAACTTTATTTGGAAATTTTACTTTCTTTGATTTTTTAATTGTTTGAATTATCAAATTTTTCTCCACTGCTCTATCTTTTGTCCTCAGATTTGTATCTGATGAATTCGTTTTACTTGACTGTGAGTAAAATGATTCATTAGAACTTTTATCTGATTTTTTAGACGTATCCGAGGACAAAATCTTTTCCAAATACTCTCTAACTTTTTTTCTCTTTTTTCTCAATCTATCTTTTTGCCCTTGTGATAACTTGACTTTTTGTTCTTTGGGCTTCTCTAAAGTTTTCTCATTTTCTTCTCTGTTTTCTTCTCCTTGGGTCTTTTCTCCCACTGAGATTTAACCGATCTTCTTTCAGATTAGTCGGACAATCCCTTGAAATATGACCTTTGATTTGACATTTATAGCATCTTCTCATATCAACTCTCTTTTTCAGGCAGTTAACAGCAATGTGTCCACCAAATCCACAGTTGTAACACACTATGTTATCGTACCAATCTCTCCATTCAGACCAAACGCCCAAATCAACACATTGATTTGACATGTAGTAGTCATCTTTCTTGCTTCTTTTGTAAAATTGATTTGACTTTGAAGCACTATGGTCCGACCTGCACCACTTATTCTCAAATTTTTGTGAGTTTTTATAATGATTGGATGACCGTACCGATGAGCTTTTATTTTTGTTTTAAAATTTTTTAGAATTTTGTTTTTCATGTTGTTTTTGTTCTCCATTCTGCTTAGAAAGTTTTTTCAATGAGCATTCACCTTTTTTAGCAGATTGTAGAACAGTTTCTTGAAAATTTTCTTTTAGTTTCAAAAATATTTCCTTTTTATCATTTTTATCATCGGTATTATTATCATAATCCTTAATTATGAGATCGTCATAGTTTGTGACAATGTCACTTATTGGAATTTCCTTTTTATCATCATTGATCGGTTTTGGACATATATGATCTAACTTTAATGAGGAGGTCACAAAACCTTTCAATAATTTTTCTGAATTAACAGCTTTATTTTTAACAATCTCAACTTCCTTTTCAAGTTGGGAAATTTTCTCAATATGAGAATTTATTGCTATTTGATTTTCTATATTTAATTTTTCACAAACAATTTTAACATTTCTAAAATTTTTATTTGATTTTCAAAATTCTTTTCATTTTATTTTAACTTTTTATTTTCTAATGACAAACGTTCCAAATCTTTCAAAAGTTTGACATTAATAGATTTGATTTTTTGACAATTTAAGCACACAGATTCAGTACACTTTGTGCAAGGTTTTTCGACCTCCACAATTTGTACCTTTACCACTTCTTTATCAACAATTTTTACCTCTGACTTTACCTTCTTGCTTTTAATCATCTCAGCACGCTCCAGATATTTAGCACGTAGAGCATTCCATAGCTTTTGTGCCGTATCACATTATGGTAGCAGATTCAAGATATTTCCTTTCACCGACTGCTGTATCAGATTAATCATTTTCTTTTCAGCAAAATAATCATCTTGTTGTTGAGTAGAATATTTTCACTTCTCCAGCATTTGCTGATTTTCATCTCTAAGAATGACATAACCCGTCTCAATCACGACCCAACTACGGAAATGCATAACTTTGACCCAGCTCTCAAATTTTCCATTCCAAACATCATATTCATCTATATTCATCAACATAGGAGGCTTCATGGACTCCATTTCATTTTCCAAACTAATCTGTCGTACAAAACACTTGAAAAATGATTAACAAACAGACAATTTTTAGAAAAATTTGACTTTTTAACCAACAATATTAACGTATCGGTTTGCTAAAAACGTTTAAAATTTTTTGGAAAACTTTTTTTTACCAGATTAGAGCTTTAAACTTGTCTCGTCAATACGTATCTAACAATGACGTTTTTCGGGATTTTCATGCCTTTTTTTTAGAAACCTTAGACAAGTTCGATCGAATTTGTCACAGCGTGTGAAACTCAGCTATTTAACAAGTTCGGGCGAACTTGTATAAGTTTCAAGAGAAATAAGCAAGTTCGGGCGAACTTGTAAGAATTTCAAGAGACTTTACAAGTTCGGGCGAACTTGTAATATTTTTCAACAATATTTAATCAAGTTCGGGCGAACTTGATAAAATTTGTTTGAAAAATAAGCAAGTTGGAGCTAACTTACCCAAACTCCTTGAAAAATCAATCAAGTTCGGCGAACTTGATGAAAAATGTAATTTTTTCAGTCAAGTTGAGCGAACTTGATGTTAAGTTCGAGCGAACATGAGTTATTCGACATGGTTTTTTGCAATTTTTGACATGAATTCGTTTGTTTTAAGCTCTGATCTTTTCAAGGGTTTATCTATTATGGATTTTACGTATTATACTTGAAAATCAGTCCATTTTGTCCATGAATTGTCCAAGAAAAGTTAAAAATAGAAGAAATGAGTAGAAGATGAGATGTTCTATGTCCAATGTCTTCAAATTAGGCCAATCCTGCTCTGATACCACTTGAAGGTATGTTGTACGGATCATTCGGGCACTAATCTGACAAACCTAAGGTAAACGTGCGGAATCCGTTTGCTTAGGCGACAATGGATACACTCATTTGTTTCTATTTAATCATCGTTTCATTAATATTCAACGTTACAGATCCTGGAAACACTTTGACAGAGCTTCCCCTCTATCGTGACAAAATCTCTGAAGTTACAAATGAAACATCAAAGTTCCTATTTATACTAACACAAGTTCGCTGGTAGGAGTGCAAGTTTGGGCGAACTTGCTTAGTCAAGTTCGGCCGAACTTGACTACAACACTATCATTTCAAGCGAACTTGTCCCTAAATATACATTAACTTTGACATTTAGCTCCTAAATACTGACTCGATATTACACGATGACGTAGGCAACAGACATATGCATCAACAACGGTCGCGGTTTTCGGTTAATTACGACGAAAAGCGTAACGAACGCGTGTATGACCGTAAATGCGTAACGAATGGCATTTTTGCATTCAAATCACTAAAATATGATATTTCAATGATTACAAAAATTTTTGTATGTCCGTACATGTTTTGGATAGCGATTTACGCATAAAGGCCTAGTTTCACAAAATTTGCAAAATAGCCCCTGAAGTTACAAAATTGTGATTTTGCCATACCGAAGCCCTCAAAACTTATTTCTATGTTATGTGAAGGATATTTAAGGGATGTTAGGCTTGTTTTCTTTTTCCGGAGTGTGCGTCGCAGCGAGAATCGCCCGACTTTCACATTTTTTCGTAATTAGTCCCTGTGATCAAATAAGCTTGTTTTTGACACATCAAACCCTCCAAAACTTATTTCTAAGTTATGAAAAGGTTATTTAAGGTGTGTTAAGCTTGTGTCATTGTCTCAGAGTATACATCGTGTTAAACAGCCTTCATTGGCGTACCGGTTTACGGTTTCGCTTATAGAAGTTATAGGAATTTGAAATCGATCAAGGACTGAATATGTGAATTTGTTTTTGAAATAAACTCGTTTTGAATCTGTAAAATGGTTAAAATGTCTCAGGTGTCATAGTCTCCCCTACAATAGGAAATTTCGTCCCAAAATTTATTCGAAGGAGACCGCGTAGTGCGATTGAAACAATTGGCTGATAACAAGGCTCGAGATTCCAAAGATGCGGAGCATCATTTGGTTTTGGGAATGTTTGGGGGATCCAAAGCGTAATCGTATTTATTCAAAATATCTCAAGGTATTCGGAACCTTTAGAACTTTTGAATCTTTAAGGCGTCATCGATTGTGTAAAAACGACATTATGTTATACTAAGTCTTTAGTGTAAATCCTAGGAACAAAAAGGGGTGTACATTCAAGCCTGGCCATACGTACATGGTCTCTAACATCCCACAAGGTACATCCCATATACCATGAGCATCTCATGCATAGGAGACGGGTCAACATACCTATGGCATCAAGATCGTCACCTTTAACACCATAATATACTCCCGGTCGGCTCGTATAGAGTTAATGAATGTACTCGTCAATCGTCCATTGCATTCAATAACCAAATAACAAATAGTCACATAATCACATAATGGTCCAAGATAACATACAACCTTCAAGTGATCCTGGTAACATTCCGAAGAATAACACAATAAGAACACTTATATATAGGAAGTACCATCGGCGTATCCACCGTGGTCTTATTGCGTCATACCCTTCCCGTTACCTAATCACTCTAGATTTTATGCCACCATCTTAACAAAGCTTACTATGATTCTCATGTGTCGATCCTCGTAATTAAATGTGCACCGATAATTACGTGTTTCGTCACATGATCCACATAGCTCCTCTTCTTAAGTAAGGGAAACAAATAATAAGGTCGAAAAATTAACTAAACAAGATAATCATCATCATAACACAATATTGACATCATCACAACATAGTAATTATTGAATTTGGGCGTGTTTCATACCAAAAATGATGACATACTTGTTATGCATACCACAAAATTAGTAGCAGGTATTTCATTCTAGTATAAATATTAATATATGTTTCACACTAACCGAACTGGTAGTATGTATCATATACTAAACCAATATGTATTTGTAAATCGTATGCTAAGTCAACATGTGAAGCAACATCGTATTCATGTACTATACATAATAGGTAACCAAACCATATATGTGCCATCATGAAAACAAAAGTAGAAGTAATAGGCACATAGTATTCGTAGTGTTTGTTTTGCAGCGATTGTACGAATGCACTAGTGTGCAAATCATAATATGCTATTCTTACTAGATTTAGTTCCTAATAATAAGAACAGAATCCTCGAAGTGGGTATGTAGTTGTAAATTTCACATAGTGTAATCATATTGAAATTTGAAACTGGAACGCGAACAAATGAAAGAAACTTCTTGATATTCATATTGTCATTGCAAACACAGTTGAAATATCATTAATAGTTTCTAGATAACATAAGGAAAACGTAAAGGTTCAAATGATCATGAGTGCTTGATCGTCAGCTTGAACCTCGTTGAAATTGTACATTTGTCCGTTAGCATTTGCAAGCCTCGGGCAGTTTCGCTTGAAATGATTTAAATCACCGCAATTGAAACATGCTCCAGCTGGATATCGAGGTCGTGTCTTAGTAGGGGTATGTTGATTTCGGATGCGACAGGTCACAGATAGATGCCCAAAAAGACCACAGATTGTACACTGGCAGCATGGAGAATTAGTTGGGTGGTGATAGTTGCAATGATTGCACCGAGGATGTTTCCCACGATAAAACCCCCTAACGGGTATGGAGTTGAGTGGGATTGGCGCAGAGATTGCATAATTCCTTGAAGTCTTGCGCTTCTTAGAATTCCTGGAAGATTCACCCGTTGTTTCTTGCGTAGCTTGTTTCTTGTCTCCGTTTCGAAAAAGTTTCCCTTTCCTGACGTGGAAGTTAGTTAGTGTGGCAGCTAATTCTGTAGCCTCCCTAAGTGTCGCAGGTCTACTTCCAGTGACAATATCTTGGATTGGGTTAGGTAGGCCATCAATGTATTTTTCAATGGCCCGATCCAATGGTGTGACCATAGTGTGGCAGAGTAAGCTCAGTTGTTCGAACCGGTCAGTGTAGGCACGGTTTTCCCCACTATCCTGTTTGAGATAGTAAAATTCGTTTTCGAGTGCCCTTATTTCGTGTCGTGGGCAGAATTCTTTTTATCATAAGATTCCTGAATTCTTCACATGTTTGTGCTATAGCTACTTCTGTACCTTTGTCCCTCATGATTCCGTTCCACCAAGTGAGTGCTCTCTTTTGAAAAACACTCGAGGCAAACTCTACTTTGCGCTCACTAGTACACTGAACATGGCGGAATGTGCTTTCTATACTCTCAAACCATTGCAGGAGCCCAATTGCTCCTTCAGACCCATTAAACTTGAGTGATTCAGCCGAGTTAAATTGTTTGTAGTTACATGGCGTTGGAAAATTGTTGTTGTTGTTTTGATTAACTTGGGTCACAATGTCTGGGAGTACAGTAGCCAAATTCTGGGCGATCATTGCTGCCATTTTAGCGTACCAAGTAGCGCCACGGTGACGAGACATCTTGCAGAAATATCTATAGTAAAAACAAATTAGGTGAGATTTCCTAAGATTGTTATAAGTTTAAAACACCATAGTAAATTGAAAATTTGGATTTGGCAATTGTTTAAAAGATCGTGTTCTTGTCCTTGGGAAAATTTGTGTTGTAAATTTTGTCTTAAAAATTGCTTGAAAATATACTTTTGTTATATTTTCGGATAAGAAAATACAAACCAAATTAATGGTTTGTGTTATAAATTCTTTACCATTTAAAATTTTATTATTTTTAAGATAAACAAAACTTTCAATCTATTTTTAGTTGAGTATTTTTAAAATAAAGAAACTTTTGTGGATTTTATTTGAAAAATCTCATCCAAATGATCAAAAATTTTGAAGGTCAAAAACTTGTATTGGAAAATAGAGTAGGATTGTAAAGTGTCGTGAGATGAAAATGAAATTTGTTTCGTGTGTGTTGAATATTGTCGTAACTTATTACCAAAAGTAACATGTCAGTGTATTGTCATACAGGTAGTAGTAAATCGTTCGACTGATCAAGGTAGATGGGTTTTCATAATGTTTCGAGAAGTTATGTTTTAGCCTATAAGTGAACACTCATCCTAAGAATTCCCAGGTAAGAGTGACTGGTCCGATAATGCGGATTTGTACGAACACGCTAGCCTTAGACAGAAAACTCGGGGTACAGGCGTTCACCCTTCTAGATTGCATGAGTTCACATTAATAAACCCAAGATTTCGACGAAAATGTATGAGAGTAAAACATTTTGAGAAACCCTTTTTTTATAACTTGTTTGAGATAAATGAGTCGAGAAATATTCTTGGGAAAAAGTTTGTGAAAATATTTGAGAAATATTCTGTTGAAAATGTTTTGAAAGAAAAACATTTTGGGAAATTCCTTAAGGCATAATGCCTAAGGATTTAAGATAAACCATCTAAGGATAGATGATTTGTGAATCATAGAGTAGTTGTGGCACGAGTAAGGATGAGGATTAGGATAGAAATCCTAAGTCTACTCATGTCCGGGTCCCTAGAAGGGTTATAGACTAGGTTAAAGGCAATCTAATAACCTAATTCCCTATAACCTGTGCTCTGATACCAATCTGTAACACCCCAATCGCGTAATACAACAAGACACGCGGAAATATCAGGGAGTCACGTTACAAATTGCTTAGCCACAATTGGTACTAAATTGTTTCATTATTATTACATTGTTTTACAATACAAAGAATACATGTAATTGTCTTCTGTTTAAAGAAGTCTAAAGCCCGGATGCATTCCTATGTGTTGCATGCTTGAATAATTGTCAACCGGAAACATATGTGAAAAAGAGATGTCAACAAACAATGTTGGCGAGCACATAGTTTTGTTGGCCAAATAAATGGCAAAAGGTTTTGTATTGCAATTCTTTGACAACTACGAGAATTTCCAATTGTAAATCGACTCGTTTTAGCCAAGGAATGGCGAAAAGTTAGCTTTGCAATACATTAACTTGATTATGAAACTTGTGACAAAAGAGTTTTGTATATGGCATTATGATCATTACTAAATAAGTTTCACGCCTTTGAAAAATTGTACTTTGTTCTTTGTGACCATATTGAAATAGTCCATAAACTTGTAAGTATGTTATTAAAATCTTGTCAAGGATTTTGATAACTATAATGTAATTAGTCATAACTCGTGTGAGTATTAATTGAAATCAATCAGTGATTTAATATAATACTAAATATCCTTCTAAGAGTCTATCATACAAATCATTAAAGGATTCTTTAAGGATTTAGATATCGAACATTGAAATCAGTCGTACACAAAATCCTAAAGTGACTCGAATAACGCTACAAGAGTAATGCAATAAGAACACTTATATATAGGAAGTACAAGCGGGGTATCCACCATGTTCTTATGGTATTACACTTGTTTCGTTATCGTAATCACAAATAACCACATAAACACATAATCGTGACTTGTGTGACAGCCTGGGAATTTCTTGTACCATTGCTAACAAACTGAATCTTTGTGCGTTGCATTCTAAACCGCGTTTATTCAATTTTCTGGACGAAAATTCTTTCAACATGGGGATAACGTGACATCCCGGCTTTCCAGGTATCTTAAACGCGCTACTTTACGGTTATTCATTCCTACGCTAATTTAATTCGGAGAATTAAATTTCACGCTCGCAATAACTACGCTAACTTTGTGAATTTATTGGGTGAATTACGTGCTATGTGTTATTAGACGTTTGTATATTTTGTAGATTATTGTATCACGCCTTGATTTCGCGATTATTAGTTATAAAAAAAATAAATAAATAGCCGAACCGAACCGAGCCCCGAAACGTGTCGACCTCACCTCCTTGCGGCCCAAGGAACTAACCTAAACTTGAGGCCCAAGCCATTTACCCAAACCCCCCCCCCTTTGCGGTCGCGCCCCCCCACCCCCTCCCTTTTTTTCCCTTGTGCTATATAATTGTATGTATGCATGTTATAGTTTTTTTAAAAAAAAGGAGAAACCCTAACCCCTAGGAGAACCGACGGCAGCCCCCCCTCTCACGATCGCAAAGCCCTACAACTCCCGGATTGATTCCAATCTTGTCCCGGTTCCCTAATCATCATCGTTTCAAGGTTAGGGTTTAATTGTTTTGTGATTCACATTAGGGTTTGTATAATCTTGATCATGATTGTGTGTAATGGTAGGATTATTAGTATGAAAAGTGTTGTGACTTATGATTAGTTCGGATGATTGTGCGAATCTTTGCGATTTTGATGTTATGTTGAATACTAAAATCATAAGCTACGTTTTGGCGATAAAGATCATGTTATATAATTAGGGTTTACATGAATATTGATATACATGATGATATTTGACAAATAAACCTGTTGTTAATCATTGTTGCTAAGAGTCAAGATCGTTTAAGCATGTTCTAATGCGATAAAAGTCGAAAACTGTTTGCTGAATGACATTTACAGCCAAATTCAATTGGCTGTAACCTGATCATTATTTATCAAAAAGTGGATTTTCTGAAGGCTAAAACTTGTATTTTTGAAAAACGCTTCTAATGGCGCCGGATTCATATTTTTCTGAGGTTGTTTGCTATTTTTAAGTGGTCATTTAGTGCAGCAGCTGAAGCTGCGTAAATTCTACAAAATTTGCTAGTTGTTTATCGAGTCGGATCTCATAGTCTGTAGGGGGTTGGCTCACGAAATTTGTACAGCAACTGGAGACGGGAATTTCCGGAAAACTCACATTGGAATTTTCTTAATTGGATGAACGATGATTTTTAAATAATTTTTCCCGTGGACTGCAGTCAGAAAGCGATGAATCTGACTGCAGCCTAGTATCTAAATGTTTATAAATAATTGGTAAAGCTTTATGACTTGAAAAGTTTACATTAAATTCTACAGTTTAGTTGAAACCTCCTTTAAAAAAATTTGAATTTTTGGAACGTTGGAGGTATTTTATCAAAATCCTCGAAAACAGCCCAGTTATGAGCGTACAAGCTGAAACATGATAACTTGTGTTTGTGTGTACCAAAGTGTTGTATGAGTTAATCTGTGTTTATGACAAGTTGGTTTGATCATTATTTTGGTATGATGATAATTTGCATGCATGATTGTGTTTTCGAATTGGTAATTACATGTGCTGCACTGTGTGTTAGTTATGCGTAGGGTTTTGTATCAGTGTGTTCACACACTAACTTTAAATCGGTTGACATATTAGGACGCGATTAGCGGTCCCATCATTTGCTACTTTTGTGTTACTCTAACCGAGCAATTTAAGGTGAGTTCACGGCCCCTATTTTATCCGGTTTTAAACAACAGGGGGAGAAACATGTATACACTCTATAACTCTATCTTTTACGTTATGCGAAATTAACGTCGTTAAACTACTCGGTAACTAAGTTAATGTTAATGTACGTTATGGTCACTAAGTAGCTATATCACGGAAGTCCTCAACAAACTCTCGGATCGTTAGTATTGGGTTAGATAGCGGGGAAATTATAAGTAGTACTACTGGGCCCGACAAGCCCCACCCGAGCTAGTCGCGCTAGCCGACCGGGAATGGTCAACAGGTGATTAATTTGGCCTAACTTTCGCCATGGTTAGTGATAGACCTGGCAACACTGAGGCAACAACAGTCAGCTTCGATCGCGAATTATGTAACATAACTTTAGGCTCGCTACCTACATGTTAACATTGAACTTAATTACGAACCAACATTATTATTCCGAGTTAGGAATAATGGAACTATATCGTTATCCCGAGTTAGGCATAACGGAGAAAGCAAACATTTAACCGAACTTGTGAACTTATAAAAACCTGTGAACTCACTCTTCTTTAATGTTGACACTTGTTTCTTTACATGTTTCTCAGGACGCTAGGAGCGCTAGGTGCACTCACTTGCATTGATCAAGACATTTTTATCAAGTCTTATTTACGAATATTGTTTGGGATTTTTGGTTTTGGCATTTATGTTGGCGCCCGTTACTTTACTTTACTCTAATGCTTCCGCTAAACTTTGAAACTAATGCTTCCGCTAAACTTTGAAACTAAGATAATTTGAAAATAACTATGAATGGTTAAACAAATGTTTTTGGAAAACGTTTAAATAAATCATATAGAGTCGTTCGATATTAGTAGTGTCTCAGATTCTGGTTTGATCAAACGCCTCGCGGTAAAACTCCGCAAGTGGAAATTGAGGGTGTGACAGATTGGTATCAGAGCCTCTAGCTATAGAGAATCAGGTTTGCATTAAAAGTAGACCTAAACTATAGCTGTTACACGACACTAGACTTAGTAGGCACCGAACTGTGATATCTTGTTATGTGTTATACTACAACTGGTTTATGTAAGATATATATGTATATTGTGATGCACGCAACTCGTAACTAACTACACCACCCAACAGGAAATGTCATCATCATCATCCGACAAATCTCGACAATCAAGGGCGCCGGGGAAGGCACCCATGGTCGAACCCTCACCACCTCATGGCATGGAGACACGCTCAGCTGCTAGGAAAAGATTCGCTCTAGGAGGGGAGTCGTCCTCCCGTCCGACCACCGCTATACCGGTCGAACCGGTCAACTCGTTAGGAGTAGGGGACGATCTACTTAGGGATATGTTAAGGAAACAACAGGAACAGCTAGAGAGCATGAGACTATCGAAGCACAAGGATGGATGATACGTCAACTAACTGGTAAAACTGGAAAGCTCGAGGAAGAGCAACATGAGAATAGGAGAGTTCGAAATATTTTAGCTAAGGATCTTCGTGCTGAGCAGCTGAGGGCTGACTGGCTCGAAGACAGAGTTCTTGAGTCCAGTTGGAGGATTCAAGAACTGGAGCAGAATCAAGCACTTGTCCTAGTACCCGCACCAGCACCGGCCCCTCCAGCGCCGGTAGAGGAAGAAGAGGAGGATCCAGAGGAAGACCCGGAGGAGGATCCGGAGGAAGAGGAGCCGGAACAGGTGCCGACTGTTGAAGCTGAAAACGCCGCAGAGGATGACGGCAACGATAGCCACTTGGGAGATGGAGACGTAGAAGACTGACTCGTCTCGCCAATCCTCGATTTGTTTTCTTTAGTTTGTTTGTTTCCACTTATGTTTGAACTTGAAATTTTATAATTAAACAGAGATGTTTGGTTGGTATTTTGTGAGACATTGCAATTTATTTAATCGAATGTTCCTTTTGATTGTTTAAATTGTCAGGTTGACATAATGTGTGTGATTATTGAAGTGTAGAATATGATAACTATATTGGACATATATACTTATCGGTGTGTATTTGTGTTGTCTTGCGAAGATCTGAAATGGCAACTGGACGTCGCGGAAACCTCAACATGTCACCTGAAGAATTGGCCGCATTAATCCAAAACACGTGAATGCTGCTCTGGCAGGTGTTCAAAACCCACCAGCAGGAGGGGGTCTTAATCCCTACAAGATTTTCCTTGATGCAAAACCGAGCAAGTTCACGGGTGCGGAAGGACCCATAGGACTGGTCCGTTGGATTGAAAAGTCTGAATCGGTGTTCGAGATGTGCAATTGCCTTGAAGTCAATAAGGTCAAGTATGCTGCCTCAACGTTGGAAGATGGGGCATTAACCTGGCGGAACACACAAGTCCAAACGCGTGGACTTGTTGCGGCGAACGCAATGGCCTGGACCGAGTTTAAGGCCCTAATCAAGGAGGAATACTGTCCGCGGGACAGAGTTCAGCAGTTGGAGCAAGCGTTATGGAACCACAAGATGGTAGGGTCTGAAATTGAAGCGTACACAGCCAAACATCATGATCTGGTGTTCCTATGTCCCGATCTAGCTAACACCATCGAAAAAAATGACTTGAGTTTTATCTTAGGGGTCTGGTCCCTGAGATCCAGGGCATGGTAATGTCTAGCAACCCTACGACGCAGCATCAAGCGATTAGGCTGGCGCATAAACTCACCGATAAGGCGGTGGAGCAAAGGAAGTTGCCACCTCGGGGTGCAACTGAAGTTATCCCTGATAACAAAAGAAAATTTGAAGACTCACCTGCTCGACAGTTTTCGTCAGCCCAGCCACAACAAGGAAACCAGAAGCTGTCCAACAATTTCAACAACAATCGGGGTCACAATAATCAGTCTGCCAACAACACCCAGAACTCAAGCGGCTATGCGGGTCAAAAGCCGCAATGTAATCGTTGTAACCTCCATCATCATGGCCCTTGCGCCGGAAATCGCTGCCAACGATGTGGCAAAGCGGGACACGCGGCAAAGGATTATCGCGGGGAAATCATGTCTCGACAAAATCAGAATCAGCACCAGGGTCAACAGCAAGGTAATAACCGGGGATGCTATCAGTGCGGTAGCACTGCCCATTTCAAGCGAGACTGCCCTCAGCTTCGCAACAACAACAATGGTGGGAACAACAATAACAACAATGGCAACAATGGTAATGGTGGCACATGAGGTGCCAAAGGTCGTGCATTCACGCTGGGCCACGGAGAAGCCAGAAACGACTCGAATGTGGTCACTGGTAAGTTTCCCCTTAACGATCATTTTGCTACTGTACTTTTTGATACGGGTGCGGATAAGAGTTTTATATCTGAGTCTTTTAGGAAGAACCTAAATCTCACGCCTAAACCCCTAGAGACCCCTTACGTCATAGAACTAGCCGATGGTAAATCTGTAGATGTCACCCATTTAGTAACCGGCTGTCAACTTAAACTCGCGGGTCACACCTTTACCATTGATCTGATGATAACTACCCTGGGTAGTTTTGACGTGGTAGCCGGAATGGACTGGCTATCTGACGTCCGAGCTGAAGTTCTCTGTTTTGAGAAAGCTATCAGTATTCCGCTCTCCAACGACGAAGTCTTGATGGTGCAAGGCGAGAAGGCATGCGCCGTCACAAACATCATCTCTTACATGCAAGCTCAGAAGTATCTTCGGAGAAAGAACTCCTTTGCTTTACTCGCACTGGTCACCGAGCAGCCTAAGGACGAGAAGCGGATTGAAGATATCCCCGTCGTCCGTGACTTTTCCGATGTGTTTCCAGAGGAGTTACCTGGTCTTCCACCACATCGACAAGTGGAGTTTGAAATCCAATTGGCGAACCATGCGGCTCCTATCGCCAAGGCCCGTACAGCTTAGCTCCAGCAGAGCTGCAAGAGCTGTCTACCCAACTTCAAGAATTGTTGGAAAAAGGATTTATCCGACCCAGTACTTCGCCATGGGGAGCTCCGGTCCTTTTTGTCAAGAAAAAGGACGGGACCTCCGCATGTGCATCGACTACAGGGAACTCAATAAGGTTACCGTCAAGAACCGATACCCATTACCTTGCATCGACGATCTCTTCGACCAGCTTCAAGGGTCAAACTACTACTCCAAGATCGATCTACAGTCCGGCTATCACTAGTTACATGTCAGGGAGGAGGATATCTCCAACACGGAATTTCGTACTCGGTATGGCCATAATGAGTTCTTGGTCATGCCCTTCGGCCTCACCAATGCACCCGAGGTGTTCATGGACCTCATGAACCGTGTGTGTAAGCCGTATCTCGACAAGTTTGTCATCGTGTTCATCGATGATATACTCGTCTACTCTAAGGGTGAAGAAGAACATGCTAGCATCTACGATTATTGCTGGAACTACTTCAACAGGAGAAACTATATGCCAAGCTTTCGAAGTGTGATTTCTGGATTCGGGAAGTTCAGTTCCTCGGGCATATCGTGAATGAAAAGGGTATACACATTGATCCCGCCAAGATCGATGCTATCAAGAACTAGGAAGCACCCAGGACACTGACAGAGATCCGCCAATTTGGGTTTGGCTGGTTACTACAGACGTTTCATCGAGGGATTCTCAAAGATTGCACAACCGCTTACCACTCTCACCCAGAAGGCACCAAGTATGCTTGGGGTGACAAGCAGGAAGCAGCATTTCAATTGCTGAAGCAGAAACTTTGCAGTGCACCCATTTTGTCATTGCTAGAAGGGACAGATGTTTTTGTGGTATATTGTGACGCTTCCATTCAGGGATTGGGATGTGTACTCATGCAACGTGATAAGGTCATCGCGTATGCATCCCGACAGTTGACGGTTCACGAGAAAAACTACACAACACATGACCTGGAATTGGGAGCAGTTGTGTTTGCACTTAATATTTGGAGACACTATTTATATGGAACAAAGTGCACAATCTACACGGATCACAAGAGCCTCCAGCATATCATTGACCAGAAGGAGTTGAACATGCGACATCGTCGCTGGGTCGAACTCCTAAACGATTTTGAATGTGCCATTCAGTATCACCCGGGTAAAGCTAACGATGTAGCTGATGCCCTCAGTAGGAAGGAGCACTTGAAACCTCGTCGGGTACGAGCACTACAGTTCACCATTCATTCAGGGTTACCCGAACAGATACGCGACACGCAGCTAGAAGCAGTTAAGAAAGAAAACATCAAGGCCGAATCTGTGGGAAATATGGAACGCGATTGGGAAGTGAAACCCAATGGTGCCCGGTATTTCATGAATCGTATATGGGTACCTCTCTACGGAGACCTCAGGAAGCTAGTTATGGACGAAGCTCACAAATCCCGATACACTGTCCATCCTGGTTCGGATAAGATGTATCAAGACCTTAAAGCCGCGTACTGGTGGCCCAACATGAAAGCGGATATAGCCACCTACGTGAGCAAGTGTTTGACTTGTGCGAAAGTCAAGGTGGAATACCAGAAGCCATCAGGGCTACTTCAACAACCTGAGATCCCAGTGTGGAAATGGGATCAGATCTCGATGGACTTTATCACTAAACTCCTGCGAACTCCGGGTGGTTGCGATACCATCTAGGCAATCATGGATCGTCTAACTAAGTCCGCACACTTCCTAGCGATCAAAGAAACAGATAAGATGGATAAGTTGACTCGCATCTACGTTAAGGAAGTAGTTTCTCGGCACGGGGTGCCAACAATCATCATCTCAGACAGGGATGATCGTTTCACATCCAACTTTTGGCAGTCACTTCAGAAAGCGTTGGGTACATGCTTAGATATGAGCACAGCTTATCACCCTCAGACAGATGGTCAAAATGAAAGGACCATTCAGACCTTGGAAGACATGCTTAGGGCATGTGTGGTAGACTTCGGGAACAGTTGGGAAATCCATCTGCCTTTAGTGGAATTCTCGTATAACAACAGTTACCATACGAGTATTCAGGCAGCACCGTTTGAAGCATTATACGGTCGCAAATGTAGATCACCGGTCTGTTGGGCAGAAGTTGGTGACAGTCAACGCACAGGTCCTGAGTTGATACTTGATGCTACTGAAAAGATTGTGCAAATCAGAAACCGCATGGCAGCGGCACGAGATCGACAAAAAAGCTACGCTGATCAACGACGCAAACCACTCGAATTTCAGGTAGGTGACCGCGTCCTACTGAAGGTGTCACCCTGGAAGGGTGTAATCCGTTTTGGGAAACGAGGAAAACTAAACCCACGGTACGTAGGCCCATTCGTGATCTCGAAACGTATCAGGCCCGTAGCTTATCAGTTAGACCTTCCTACCGAACTCAGGGGAGTTCACAATGTTTTTCATGTGTCCAATCTGAAGAAGTGCCTATCAGATGAGACCCTAGTCATTCAATTGGATGAGATTCAAGTGGATGAGCAACTGGATTTTGTGGAACAACCTATCGAGATCATGGATCGTGAGATTAAGACTCGAAGGCACAGCAAGATACCGATTGCCAAGGTTCGTTGGGACTCTAAGCGTGGACCGGAGTTCACGTGGGAAAGAGTGGACCAAATGAAAAGCAAATACCCACACCTTTTTGCAGCTGAGCAGCAATCTGACGTTACCACCAACTAAATTTCGGGACGAAGTTCTTTCAACATGGGGATGATGTGACAGCCTGGGAATTTCTTGTACCATTGCTAACAAACTGAATCTTTGTGCGTTGCATTCTAAACCGTGTTTACTCAATTTTCGGGACGTAAATTCTTTCAACATGGGGATAATGTGACATCCCGGCTTTCCAGGTATCTTAAACGCGCTACTTTACGGTTATTCATTCCAACGCTAATTTAATTCGGAGAATTGAATTACACACTCGCAATAACTACGATAAAAGTCATTGTTGTTAAGAGTCAAGATCGTTTAAGCATGTTTTAATGCGATAAAAGTCGAAAACTGTTTGCTGGATGACATTTACAGCCAACTTCAATTGGCTGTAACCTGATCATTATTTATCGAAAAGTGGATTTTCTGAAGGCTAAAATTTGTATTTTTGAAAAACGCTTCTAATGGTACCGGATTCATATTTTTCTGAGGTTGTTTTGCTATTTTTAAGTGGTCATTTAGTGCAGCAGCTGAAGCTGCGTAAATTCTACAAAATTTGCTAGTTGTTTATCGAGTCGGATCTCATAGTCTGTAGGGGGTTGGGTCACGAAATTTGTACAGTAACTGGAGACGGGAATTTCCGGAAAACTCCCACTGGAATTTTCTTAATTGAATGAACGATGATTTTTAAATAATTTTTCCCGTGGACTGCAGTCAGAAAGCGACGAATCTGACTGCAGCCTACTATATAAATGTTTATAAATAATTGGTGAAGCGTTAGGACTTGAAAAGTTTACATAAAATTCTACAGTTTCGTTGACACCTCCTGTAAACAAATTGAAATTTTTGGAACGTTGGAACTATTTTATCAAAATCCTCGAAAACAGCCCAGTTATGAGCGTACAAGCTGAAACATGATAACTTGTGTTTGTGTGTAACAAAGTGTTGTATGAGTTAATCTGTGTTTATGACAAGTTGGTTTGATCATTATTTTGGTATGATGATACTTTGCATGCATGATTGTGTTTTCGAATTGGTAATTACATGTGCTGCACTGTGTGTTAGTTATGCGTAGGGTTTTGTATCAGTGTGTTCACACACTAACTTTAAATCGGTTGACATGTTAGGACGCGATTAGCGGTCCCATCATTTGCTACTTTTATGTTACTCTAACCGAGAAATTTTTAAGGTGAGTTCACGGCCCCTATTTTATCCGGTTTTAAACAACAGGGGGAGAAACATGTATACACTCTATAACTCTATCTTTTACGTTATGCGAAATTAACGTCGTTAAACTACTCGGTAACTAAGTTAATGTTAATGTACGTTATGGTCACTAAGTAGCTATATCACGGAAGTCCTCAACAAACTCTCGGATCGATAGTATTGGGTTAGATAGCGGGGAAATTATAAGTAGTACTACTGGGCCCGACAAGCCCCACCCGAGCTAGTCGCGCTAGCCGACCGGGAATGGTCAACGGGTGATTAATTTGGCCTAACTTTCGCCATGGTTAGTGATAGACCTGGCAACACTGAGGCAACAACAGTCAACTTCGATCGCGAACTCTTATGTGACGTAACTTTAGGCTCGCTACCTACATATTAACATTGAACTTACTTACGAACCAACATTATTATTCCTGGTTAGGAATAATGGAACTATATCGTTATCCCGGGTTAGGGATAACGGAGAAAGCAAACATTTAACCGAACTTGTGAACTTATAAAAACCTGTGAACTCACTCTTCTTTAATGTTGACACTTGTTTCTTTACATGTTTCTCAGGACGCTAGGAGCGCTAGGTGAACTCACTTGCATTGATCAAGACATTTTTATCGAGTCTTATTTACGAATATTGTTTGGGAGTTTTGGTTTTGGCGTTTATGTTGGCGCCCGTTACTTTACTTTACTCTAATGCTTCCGCTAAACTTTGTAACTAATGCTTCCGCTAAACTTTGAAACTAAGATAATTTGAAAATAACTATGAATGGTTATACAAATGTTTTTGGAAAACGTTTAAATAAATCATATAGAGTTGTTCGATATTACTAGTGTCTCAGATTCTGGTTTGATCACACGCCTCGCGTTAAAACTCCGCAAGTGGAAATTGAAGGTGTGACAACTTGTCACTTGTCTTGTCAACTTGTATCACATATACGCATTAAAGTACGCATAATCCAATCACGGACTACCTATTAGTACCTTAAACATTCCACACATATCTAACTATAAAGATAGGTAGACGTAATAGGAAATAAGCCTTGTCACGTTGTCTTGTCAATTTGTATCACATATACGTATTAAAGTACACATAATCCAATCAAGGACTACCAATTAGTACCTTAAACATTCCACACATATCTAACTATAAAGATAGGTAGATGTAATAGGAAATAAGCCTTGTCACATTGTCTGGTCAACTTGTATCATAAAATCATAATCCTAATGGTGATTTGGATAAGGCTACGAAGGGTAATACAATAAGCACACTTATATATAGGAAGTACCAGCGGCGTATCCACCATGTTCTTATTATATTACTCTAGATTCGTTATCTAAATCACCAACAATTCTACACATAAACCAATTGTTCATCGTTCATTGTTCATCGTTCATTGTTCATTGTTCATTGTTCATCGTTTTGTTCATCATTCATTGTTCATTGTTCATCGTTCATTGTTCATCGTTCATTGTTCATTGTTCGTCGTTCATAGTTCCTCGTAAAGTACTTCATAGAAATCTTACTATAAAGATAGAAAGATTTAAGAGCGTACTTCAGACATCCTTCGAGATTCCAACTATGAAGATAGAAAGATTTTACAAGGATATAGGCCCTAAAAGACCTCTTTAAATATCGTACCATCAATCGTCATGTTGCATAATCAGAAATAACACACAAAAAGCACTTAGTAAACATATACATGCCATACATTTAAGAAAAATTTATTACACATATGAATCACCCCAAAAGCATTTGGAAAACATAAAAGAGGGTAGCAATGTACTCGTCTAGGATAGCATATAGATCTTGTTCAAATGATATAACAAAGCTCAAAGGATCAAGAGTTCAAGTGTTGAAGTGGTTCCTAGTGTATCGGATAAATATAATGTTAGTGTCGAAACTTGAAAACGAGAAATCGGATAGAATGAAGGATATAAACCAAACTAGAGTTGGATCTTGTATAATATGGTTCATATTACCTAACATTATGATTTGGAAGCATTTCAAAAGGTTTTGGCTTGATACGGCTCGCTATAGTGGTTTACGCCACTTTAACGGGTCATAAACGTAACTAGGGGTTCAGATGGTAAAATATGTCCTATAACAAGTCTAATATATCAAAACCAGTTTATTTAAGTTGTGAAATCAGTTTAGATGTCAAAATAATGTTCGTATATGTTTAAAACTAATTTATGTGTAAAAAGGGCATTTTCGGCATTTTAAAGATTACATAGTCGACTTGTCATCTGACTATCCAAATGGTATGACCATAAGGTATAACCTCAGAGAGTTATTCCCTGTGATATTATGGTTATAATAATGGTTTTGGTCGGATCCTAAAGTTGACCAAATGGGTCAGATTTGAAACTCAAAGCGGTGGTCAAACCGCTAGGCCTTTTGACTCTAAATAGGCATTTTAACAAAGGCGAATAATTTGACATGTTGCGACATGTCTAAATAAGTTTATAAAAGTATTTTGGCATCAAAACAACCTGTTTTGATACCCGAAAATAGATCCGTTGTAAAATACGTAAAAATCGCATTTTGACCCAAACTTTGACTTGTCAAAATAACAAGAAATGGTTGGAATCAGTAGGCATGATTTTTAGGGATCATAACCACCTTGATTACCATCATATTGCAAGTTTCAATTGAGCTATATATTGATCAATTCATGATCAAAACTAAAAGTTAAACTGCTTGATTTTTAGTTCATTGAAGCTATAATAATTGAACATGTCATGAAGGAACACTTACAAACACAAGGGAAATGATCAAGAACACTAGAGAAAGCTCCAAGATGATAGAAATTCGGATGTGTGGCTGATCAAAGCATGAAGGTGACTAAAAGTTTCAAAAATGGACTTGAAATTGGTATTTATAATGATCAAATCATCACCAAATCTTGACATGTTAGGCCAGGTGTTAGAGCTTTGATTAGTGTCCAATTAGGTGTCCAAAAGAGAAGAGAAGTGGCAAAAATTCGTGTGCTTAGTGTCCCCAAAGAACAGGCTGTTGCTAGCTATAATTTTCTGTGTCTGATGGCTTCTTGCGAGCTGCCAGTCGTTTAGGCTAAGGGGCTCGCGCCCCGCCAGAAGCCAAAGTAGCAGAATTGGCAGAAATGGTCCCTGAAGCCTCTAAACTTGTTTTTTGGTGCGTTTTGGCCCTATTAACACCTGTCAACCCAATTTTTAAGCTTTATAAGGACGATAAAGTATAGGGAACTTTAAATATGTCGAAAAATGTTCCAGAGGTCAGTTCGTTTGATCGTACGGTCGCGGTTTTCGGTTAATTACGATGAAAAGCGTAACGAACGCGTGTACCGTAAATGCGTAACGAATGGCATTTTTGCATTCAAATCACTAAAATATGATATCTCAATGATTAAAAGTTTTTTAGATTTCCGTACATGTTTCGATAGCGATTTTCGCATAAAGGCATAGTTTCGCAAAATTTGCAAAATAGCCCCTGAAGTTACAAAAGTGTGATTTTGCCATACCGAAGCCCTCAAAACTTATTTCTATGTTATGTGAAGGATATTTAAGGTATGTTAGGCTTGTTTTCTTGTTCCGGAGTGTGCGTCGCTATGAGAATCGGCAAACTTTCACAGTTTGTCGTAATTAGTCCCTGTGATCAAATAAGCTTGTTTTTGACACATCAAACCCTCCAAAACTTATTTCTAAGTTATGAAAGGTTATTTAGGGTGTGATAAGCTTGTATCATTGTCTCAGAGTATACGTCGTGTTAAACGGCCTTCGTTGGCGTACCGGTTTACGGTTTCGCTTATAGAAGTTGTATAGGAATTTGAAATCGATCAAGGACTGAACATGTGAATTTGTTTGTGAAATAAACTCGTTTTGAATCTGTAAAATGATTAAAATGTCTCAGGTGTCACACAAGTGATCGAGGAAAAATCGATTGAAGAAGTTATTGATGTTGATCAAGAAGTGACTGCTGAAAACCTCAAGGACTTTGCCGATAAAGCTATGATGGCGAATCTAACCAAGGTAGATCCAGAGGTAAAGGAAGTTGTCAAAGTGCAAGTTGTAGAGGTTGTAAAACCTTGTACAAAATGCACCGAGCCATGTGCTAATGTGCCGAAAATCATAAATCATCGCTGAACTCAATGTACATAATGAACATTTCAAATACGATTATCATACAATGAAGGAAGCGTATGACAAAATGAAAGATGATTATGGAAGGCTCGATAGAAATAATATTGAACAACATGATACTGTGAGGATGTTAAAAGGAACGGTGATGGATAAACAAAAAGCAATAAACATTTACATTAACACCATTGCCGAAACTAAACAACAACTCCAGGACATGAAAATTGAAACAAAACGTGTTCAACAACTTTTAAGAAGTTACACAACTAACGCATATGTCATTGATCACATTCTTCCCACAATTCCATTGGAAGAAAAACCTAAAAAGAAAACTGGTAAAGAATACAACAATGTTCCTCCTCCCCTATGCGAGAAGTACTGTCGCAACACTGTTGATGGGATGGATAAGGCACTCAATATTGAGTTGTTATCTGAAAAGAAAAATGAGTTGCCGGAGAACATGGATGTAGTCTTTACTATATCAGATGATGACAATCGTTAGTGAAAAAGGTGGTTGAAAATGTTCTGAACGATTCTGATGATGGCAGCTTTGAGAGCACCACCTCAAGTTTGAACAGTTCTGAGACAAATTCTAAAGATGACGATACATCATCAGAAGATGATCTATGTGATGATCCTAACATTGTCATGTACAAGGTTAAGGAATCTGATAGATTATACTTTGATGACAGTTTTCTGATTCGGAATGTCAAAGAAGATCATTTGGATAAACTGTTCAAATTGGTTGAAGTTACATCAGAGGACCTGGAGAAAAATGAAAAGAAATTCTATTCTAAACCCAAAAGAAATTACAATAACTACCGGAGAAAAGGTGATGATCATCCGAAAAACTAGAGAGCTGGGTTGGGTCTAGATGAGGAAGAAGAACCGGTTAAGAAAATGTCACCATTTCATGAGTACAAAGATAAAAACATGAAATTTGTTTATGGGACACACACGGTTCATGAGGAGAGTTTGATTGGGAATCAATCAAACGATGAGTTTAAGAAACAGAAAGAACTTCGAGATAAGGAAAAAGCCACATGTGGTGTAAAATCCACTAGTGGACATTCACATGATAATCGGATTTGCTTCAAGTGCAATGAAGTCGGTCATATTGCACGGAAGTGTCCGAAGACTAAACCGGCCTATCTTCGAAGAAAAGAAAGTTCAGATGTTGTTAAACCAAAGCACCCAGAGTTTGTAAAACCTGTAACAATTTTGAAATAAAACAAATCAAAACCTGAAGTTAAACCTAAAATTGAAAAGAAATTTGAAAACTCAACTTTCGAAAAGGGTGAAACCTCTAGGGCAAATGAAAACAAGTTTTACATCAAAAAGGAAAACATTAAATCACAAGCCTGGATTGCTAAGAAGAAGTTAACAACATCCGATGTTATTAAGTCTGAGCTTGTAAAGACTGATAACACAAAAGAATCAAAATCTGAGACCAAATCCAAAACTGTTAAAATTACAAGTGGTAACAATTCAAAAGGTAAAAAGAAAGTAAGTTTTGAAAATGTAAACGACAGTGGAGGATCAGACGGAGATTATGAAGATGATTACCAAGCTTTCTATCCAAAACCCAAGACCAAAAAGGCTTGGGTCGCGCTTTTTAACTAGATTTTAACATGTGCAAGGGCTCCAAAGATCCATACTTTCAAAGTGGATTTTGGATAGTGGAGCGTCCAGGCATATGACGGGAATGAAAGCTCTTTTATTCGACACTAAAGCTATCAATGGCGGATATGTTGGATTTGCTGGTAATCAAGGTTGAAGGATAGTCGCCAAGGGAAAACTTTCCGATGGCGTAGTTTCATTCGATCACGTAAACTATATTGTAGAACTGGAGAATAATCTTCTGAGCATATCGCAGATTTGTGACAAGAAGTTCACGGTCCATTTCAATGACAAAGAATGTATTATTCTGAAGCCTAGTTTCAAAATACCTGATGAGTGGATTCTGATGCGAGAAGTTCACGGTCCATTTCAACAACAAACATTAAATGAGTAATTCTTGTTATTCGATTAACACGTCATTAGTTTCCGCCTAATCAGATGTTATATACAAATCTAGGTCCGTATCCTTAAGGAGGACGGTCCTATCACCTTTTTGACACAAAATTCAAATGTTTGTACTTTTTAAATTTTCAAATGTTTTTGAATTATCAACTTTTTCATATGTTTTTTATTTTTCTAAAAAAAATTTTACTCCCCCTAAAATCAAAAACATATATGTTTGGATTTTAAATTTAAGAAATTCTATTCTAAAAAGATAACAAACCAATGAGGATCACTAGAACTCGTCGTCCGATCCTTTTTTCAACATCTGCATCTGCATGTGTTTCAACAAATAAACCATTAAACTCGATTTCGTGAAAGAATAAATGGTTTGATAAAAAATCAGTTTTGTTCAACGGTGTGGATTTTCACAATTTTTTTTGACAAATTTTTCTTTTCAACTACTACCCCTCAAAATGACAAAGATATGACATTTTCGGAATAAGTTAAGCGACATGAAGCTCCGCTATCCTGATTTAACTTTGACAATGTGGATCTTTAGAGCCCCTACACATGAAAGTAACTACTTAAAAAGTGAAACCCAAACCTTTTTGGTTTTTGGTTGAACTTGATAAAGATCATCGTAATCACTTTCAAATTCATCATAGTATTCAAAATCATCATCAAACATTTCGTTCGATGTCAATTTTGAAGAGTTTTAAACTTTTTCTTTCTTTGTTTGTTTTGAAAATTTGACTTTGAAAGATTATTTTTGATTTCTGATTTATTTGATTGACATTTTTAGTTCTATCAGAAACACATTTTTCACTGTCAGATGATGAAGATTCTTTATTCACAACCCATGATTGTGATTTACTTCTTGTCTTTTTGATATAGAATCTAGAATCTATGTTTTCATTTATTTTGGAAGTTTCACCTTTTTCAAAAATTGAGTTTTCAAACTTCGATTTAGTTTTAGATTTCACTTCGAATTCAGATTCTTTGATTCCATTTAACATTTTAATTGGTTTCACAATCTCTGGTTGTTTTTGTTTTTCATCTTTTGACATTGTTTTTCTTCGTGGATACACAAGCTTAGACTTCGGACATTTGCGAGCAATGTGGCCAACTTCATTGCATTTAAAGCAAGTCCAATTATCATGAACATGTCCACTAGTGGGTTTCACTCCACTTGTTGACTTAGCCTTGTCCTGAAGTTCTTTCTCTTTCTTGAATTCATCATTAGATTGCTTACCTATCAAACCTTCTTCCTGAACCGTGTTTGTCCCGTATACAAACTTCATGTTTTTACCTTTGTATTCGTAGAATGACGACTTCCGGTACTTTTTAGGCTCATCTTCATTTTTCTACAAACCCAACCCTGCTCTCCTGTTTTCAGGAAAATCACCACCATTCTTTCAATAGTTGTTAAAGTTCAATTTGGGTTTCGAGTAAAATCTTTTCTCATTTTTCTCAAGATCATCTGACGAAACCTCTACAAGTTTGAACAATTTATCAATTTGATCTTCCTTGACGTTCTGAATCGGAAAGCTATCATCGAAATATAATCTATCGGATTCCTTAACCTTGTACATGACATGTTAGGATCTGAGTTTGGATTGATTGTATTGTTTTAACTAATTTGATATCAGAATGATAAATCATGAAGGATTTTGCAGCGGAATAACAGCTAAAACTTTATAATACAATCAATGAGAGAATAGTTTTCATCATAACATGTTTTCATTTCTCATAAGATTGAAATGATTAACAGATAACTTACATGTACGAATCACTAACTCCCCCTCAGACCGAGCTTACACAGAAAAGTATGTACAATAAAGTGAAAAGTGTGAAAAGCTGAATAGAACAGTACATGCACTGTCTATTTATAGTACTAACCTAACCACTGTTAGTTTATGCTGACATCATCTTGACAATAACATCTAACAATACTAACAAAATCTAACCTCTGCCTAACCTAAACACTGTTTGTAAAGCACTGACCCTATCCTCTGATAGACATAAACTCTGATGAAGATGTTGACAGATGTTCTTCAAAGGATGATCAGACCTTTGAATTCCAGCAGACCTTTGACTTAAGAGCAGACCTTTGACTTATCAGTGGTTTGGTGAATCAACAAATTTTATAACTAGTAGAGCTTTGGCATAGGGCGTTTGTTAGAACTATCAGTGGTTTGGAAACTGGTCTTTGGAAGGAATGAATCTAAACTCTGTTTATTCTGGATCATATACAGCAGACCTGTTTTTGGCTTTCTATCATGTGTTCTTTTGTAGGGTTCAATCCTTGGTATACTAATAAGTTTCCCATTGGACCTGAGCAGAGTCAATACATGGGTCTTTTTATCAGAGAGCCACTTTAGTATTTTTGAGTTCAATGGGTTTCTTGGGAGAGGAGTTATTTGTGATGAGAATTGAAAAGGTGAACTTTTTGAAAGCCTTTAAAAAAGATCTTCAGCATTTGGTAAAGGCTTCAATGGTTCTTTATTCAAGTCAGGTAAAGGTTCCTTGGTGATAGCTTGCTTACTTTTGTTAGCATCCCTTTGCTGATCTTGCATATACATCTGCAACTGCCTCTTCTTTTGGTTGAGGGCTTGAATGGTTGTTTCCAACACCAGATCTGCACTTAGGTTTTTAACATTTTTCCAGTCTGGTGCATTCTGTCTTATTTGAGGGTCATTCTTCTTCTTGTGAATTATGTCTGCTTCTTGCTTGAGAGCTAAGGTGGACCACTCTTTGAACTGGTTCTCCTCTGCTTGATAGGGTTTTTCTTTCATGATGAATCTGATGAGGTTTACCCTTTGCTTCATTTGAGGATCATCTTTTGGAGAATTCACATCATTTTCTCATTTAATTAACTTGCATACTCTTCTAATTTCTTAACTTTACTTAGCTCATCTTGATAGGTATGCATTTCCCTTTCCTTCACTCTCCTTTTTAGCTATGATTTTGGCTTGCCTAGTCTTAAGTTTTAGATAATCCTCAATGGTTTTGGGATTTCTATAGCCATAAAGAGAGGGGAAAGTTCTTTTGGATGGATCAACTTCTGTATAGAATTGTAGCATCTCTCCTTTTACTGCAACCAACTCTAAAGGATATGATGTCTCCATTGGAATATTTCTTGTTGGATTTTGACCTTTGAGTGACTCAGCAAGGCTAATTTGTAATGATGATGAATGGGTGATAGCTGGTTTTGGTATTGGATTTGTTTAGACAACAGGTGTAGATGGTATGCCATCATTTTTCACTGTTGCCATTCTTCTTCTTTTTCTAGCATAAACCAGTTTTGGTGCAGAAGCATTTGTGGAAACCACTGCTGTCATAACATTTGCTGTACTTTTGGTAGTATCAACATCTGCTACTATGACAGGTGGTTGCTGAGATGAGGAAGGCAATACAATAGAACCATTAGTGTTTGGCCTTTTAGAACAAGCAATGGTTTTGAGACCAGCAGTAGCATCCTTCATCTCCTTCTCTTTTATCCTGAAATGACTTTGAACTATCCTCATTTGTGTATCTTCATCATCTGCTTGAATTTTTAGGGTTTCATCACCTCCCTTTTCTTTTTCTTTGACAAATGTTTCAGCAGAAGTTACTGAGATATTTTCCTCAGAGTCATTTTTCTCCCCCTTTTTGGCATCATCAACTCTTTCGAAGATAGGTGCAGGGGTAGTGCCGCGAATGAGAATTCTCTTGATTTCTCTAAGCTCTTCCTATGTGTCTTTATACCTTGCTTCAACTTCTTCTTTAAATGTCTGTACTTTTGAATCATATAACTGATTAGCATGATGAATGTGTTGTTGAAGCAGAGGATACATTTGTGTTGCAATTCTGGTGGCTTGAGCAGAGGATTAAGCAGCGTTTCGAGATTTTGCTGAATGTAACATCTGTTGCAGCACATCTTTAATACCTACCACTGATGCCTCAATCTTTGTGACTTTATCCGTCAATTCCTTATTTTTTAGCTCATCTCCTAAGTTAATAGGATCATCTAAGCTCCTACCCAAGGTGGTAGTTTTATCTAGGGTATCATGAGCATGTGATTTATCACTTGCTTCAACCTTAGATGGACCTTTTTCTTGGTACTGGGGTCTTCCCACTAAAGCAGAGGTTACCTAGGTGTCCTCAACAGTGGTTGCCTTCAAGGGAGACTTACATATGAAGCTACTGTCCAGATGTAAATCAGTGCATTCAACATCTGTAGTAGTTGCTCCTATTGAACTATCAACAAGGATTTCAGGAAATCCAAGTGATGTAGCCTCCTCAACTGTTCGTGGGATAACCAATTGATTTTTGTCAGCTATAGCCATTGTGGAGGTTTTGCTCTCAGTAATGTGTTGGTGAGAGTGGCCTTTTTGAGACTGACTATCAAAGGTTTCAAACAGTGATGTGGTGGTTGTTGTAAGTTGAAGTGTGGAGAGTGGTGTGGAAAGCTAACATACTCTCAAATGAGGGTGATGTTATCAGTTGTGGGTTCCTTGTGCTTACAACAAGTTCCTTTTATGAGGAATCATGAGGAGTAATGGTTTTGGGTGGAGATCTTTCTACCAACTGCTGTGAGGAAGTAGCAGCAGTGGTTTCATGTGACTTTTATGTTGTCACTAGATTAACTTCTGGGATCTCATCTTCCGGAAGGTCCTTTTTGATAGGTTTGGTGGGTTTTGATGGTTTCTTTTTGGTCTTTTTAGGAGTTTTCGGTGTGGGTTGCACAACAGTGGTTTTGCTGCTGTGGTCACCAAGAGCAGTGGGCTTAGCAGCTGGAATCTGAGGAACAGATGTGGACTCATCTAAATTTTGCTTAGAATCTCCTGCTTGTGTTTTTGAAACTTTTGACTCTTTAGCTATAAGGAGAGTATATGTTTCAGATGATAGACTATTTATTTGGAAAGGCACACCTTGAACAAGAACATGTGCACTTTCTTTTGGGATTTTCTATTTTAAATAATAAGTTAGAAATCTAGGGACTAGCAGAAAAGCATTTTCCCTTTTGTTTTTCATATTTTCTAGGTTTGTTAACAAATCATTAAATAATACTTGGGAGTAATTGTAATCAGATTTAGACAAAATGGCATACCCTAAGTATTGAATTTTCAATGGTATTTAATCAAACCCATTTGTCTTATTTGAAACACATGTGAGCAGGGTATGAAACAAAAATTTCATAGGAGGTGGGAATTTTCCCTTTTTCATGGTCAATTTTGATAAGTCTCCTGTATACCCTTTGTTTTTCAAAACAATTTGATACTCACTTTTGGGGAAGGAAGTTTTACCTTCTAGGTCGTTTATCTGAAAAACCTCTGAGATGGTTTGTTTGGTTATTGGAACCAAGATTCTTCCCACTTTTGACGTGATTGCCCAAGCTTTTTGATTCAGACTTTCAATTTCAGCATTTGCCCAGAAATCTCGAAGGGCGTTCTGATAGATCGGTGCGTTACATGTTAACAGAGTCTTATACTTTGAGGAAGACAATATATCAATAATTTCATGAAATTCTGTATTCTTCTTTGTCTTCTCAAAAGTACAAAGATAGTTGTGTAGATTTTTTATGTTAAGAGTGTGTTTCGGAGGTTCTTGTGTTGATTTTTCTTTGGGTGCCATGATTTTCAGAGGAAATATTTTTCAGACTTTTTGAAATGGCACAGTAAAAGTGAAAACTCTGTTTGTGAATGAGATAGGGTTTTATACAGTTTTCAAAATGTGATGATGACGTGGCATCTGATGCAACAACTGTCGAATAACATCTATCCACGTGTAACCTCTGATTAACAATGGAAGACAGTTGTTTGGCTGACCACTAACAGAGTAAACTATTAGTGGTTGTGACCCAAATTTAACACTATCAGAGGTTCCACATCAGTGGATAGATTTTTCTAAGCCACGACGTCTATGTGCTATCAGAGCTTTGAACAGACTTTATGGATCACAAGAAAATTCGTTTTAATCCATGTTTAGCATTCTAATCCTAGATATCAAACTGTCAGATGTGGAAGCATCAAGTGCTTTTGTCAACACATCTGCTAGTTGATCCTTGGTATGGACATGTTGTAAAGA
Organism: Scalesia atractyloides; assembly: GCA_947069175.1. Taxonomy (NCBI): domain Eukaryota; kingdom Viridiplantae; phylum Streptophyta; class Magnoliopsida; order Asterales; family Asteraceae; genus Scalesia; species Scalesia atractyloides. The sequence continues at coordinate 51,899,665 of CAMTDV010000025.1, forward strand.
AATCAGACCTTTTTCATACCAATCCCTCACACAGTGATGTCTGATGTTAATGTGTTTTGATAAAAATTTTGATAGTTTGCAAGGGTTAGTTTTGACAGACCATTTCAGATATCTTTCTGAGATTTTTCAATGACATGAGATTTTAACCCTTTTTAGTCAAAGCTTCATTTACATGCTCGTCTATGTGTACAAACACTTTACAGGCTCTAGCAGAGGTTGAATATCTTGGATGGTACAACTATTTTGTCTGTTAGGGACAGGTTTTCAAAGACACTTGAATCTGATTTGATTTGAACTGGTTATCATCCAGAGTCCTCTTGATTCACTATCACAGGAAGTATTTTCCCTTACAAAAAATAGGGTTCTTCTTCAGGTAGGTACTTAAGTTTTGTCTATAAAAAACAAGCAAAACTCAAGGGTGTATTATCTTCAACAAAAATTCTGTAGAACAATACAATACCTGATATGAACACAAATTTCTGCTACAAAATTCGTAGAAAAATTCGTGATAAGTGAATCAATTAGATCTGATAAACTTCCAGCAGTACTTTTGAAGAATTTATGATTTAAATGTTCATCTCAGTTATTCATATGAAACTGATATGCATCCTCTATATCAAATAACCCCGAAATCAGCATAGACTCGAACATAATCAATTAAACCACATGAATCGTGAACTTCCACGCAATTTCGACTCTGTTTTCAACCATTCAAGAATTAGCACAATATCAACGAGATCGAGCCGATCCTTTTAGGTCAATTTGACTGACCAAGCTCTGATACCAATTGTTAGGATCTGAGTTTGGATGGATTGTATTGTTTTAACTAATTCGATATCAGAATGATAAATCATGAAGGATTTTGTTGCGGAACTAAAACTTTATAATACAATCAATGAGAGAATAGTTTTCATCATAACATGTTTTGATTACTCATAAGATTGAAATGATTAACAAATAACTTACATGTACGAATCACTAACTCCCCCTCAGACCGAGCTTACACAGAAAAGTATGTACAATAAAGTGAAAAGTGTGAAAAGCTGAATAGAACAGTACATGCACTGTCTATTTATAGTACTAACCTAACCACTGTTAGTTTATGCTGACATCATCTTGACAATAACATCTAACAATACTAACAAAATCTAACCTCTGCCTAACCTAAACACTGTTTGTAAAGCACTGATGACCCTAACCTCTGATAGACATAAACTCTGATGAAGATGTTGGCAGATGTTCTTCAAAGGATGGTCAGACCTTTGAATTCAAGCAGCCCTTTGACTTGTGAGCAGACCTTTGACTTATCAGTGGTTTTGTGAATCAACAGATTTTATAACTAGTAGAGCTTTGGCATAGGGCGGTTGTTAGAACTACAGTGGTTTCGAAACTGGTCTTTGGAAGGAGTGAATCTAAACTCTGTTTATTCTCGATCATATAGAGCAGACCTGTTTTTGGCTTTCTATCATCTGTTCTTTTGTAGGGTTCAATCCTAACATGACAACGTTAGGATCATCACTTAGATCTCTTTCAGATGATGTATCGTCATCTTTGGATTGTGATTCCGAGTTGTTCGAACTTGAGTTGGCGCTTTCAGAGCTGCCGTTGTCAGAATCATTTCCTAAGACATTCTTAACCACATTTTTCACAACTGCTTCACTGTCATTGTTTGTTTTTGTATAGACTACGTCAACGTTCTCATGCAATTGATCTTTAGTTTCAGATAAAAGCGTTATGTTTTTTGCCTTTTCAATACCATCCTCTTTCTTGCGGCAGTAACTCGCAAGTAGTGGCGGTGCAACATTTCCATACTCTTTACGTTTATTGTAGGACCGATCCTAATAGCATAGGAACCTAGATTTGATATCTAATGTCCATAATAGCGGAAATATTACGACACGATTACCAAATAACAAGAATTAGTCAGTTAAACGTCAATTTTATTGGTAAACTTCAAATCTCCAGTTTGACAGTGCTTCGCTACTCACAACACCAAAGTTACAAATGATTGAAACATGCTAGCTATATATAGTAGTGCAAGTCTGCTGGTGAGGAAGTGAGTTTGGGCGAACTTGACATAGTCATCTGCCTTATATCTTCGTTGATAATGATACTCATTAGGCTCACATGTATTCACGTTCAACACTTGCTCTTCGAAATCAAAATCTAATGATTCTGCATCAACGTCGATTAGCTTTGCCAAATCTTCTTTGGAGTAATTGTGTACATATCCTCCCTCTTCAACGTTATGCTCAAGCATGAGTATCAACGGCTTTATCGGAACTGCAGCAACATGATTTACAATAGTAATAGCGTTAGACATATCAATATCATCAGTTGGCCCTGTTTACTCTGACTCCCCCTCATTCTAATCATTCACAGCATTCGCCTCATCATTTAGAAGATTAGATAAATCAAAGCTTTCATTCACTGCTGCATCAACCACCTTTATCCTTGTACCACTCGGATCATCATCATTCCCTCCATCATGGTATGAATCATCTTTAGGATCATCAGTTGGTGGTTCATCATCTTTTTCCTTATCTTCAGCTTCCTCATCGTCCTTTTCTTCAGTACCAGTTACAATATCAGTAGGCTTGACAGATTCGTCAACCTTAGAAATCTCAGACTCAGAAGCTGTTGATGCACTTTGTGTTCGTCACTTGTCGAATAGGCTATATAAAGCGTGTGTTGAATATTGTATAGGTTAGAATCGAACACACGATCGAAATACGAAGATTATAGTGTAAAAGGGAACAAGTTCACCCGAACTTGACCTGTGGAGGTCAAGTTCGCTCGAACTTGACATGTGGAGGTCAAGTTCGCCCGAACTTGACATATGGAAGACAAGTTTGCCCGAACTTGTCCTCCCATCCACATGTCAAGCGAACTTATGTGTTTTCCCTATAAATAGGTGGTGTGTGTTCATTTGTCATTTGAGTTTTTGCCATCCCTACGGGGAGGTGCTGCCGGATTCTCTCGAGGAACTCCAGCAGCTGGACAAAAGATGTATACTCTTTCGGTATGAATGAAGACTTCCGCTGCATTCTACCTCTACTCCATTCTTAATAACATTCTACCGAAACTGTTATATACGTTTATGCATTAACTTCCATCTAGAACCGCCTGATCACGGACCTTCAATTGGTATCAGAGCTACGGTTATCACCTACGCTCATGAATTTGGACATTTATGGACATTAGGAGGGGTTTTAGACGTAAATCATCAAATAAACATACAATCCACGGATGAAATCTAAAATTGAACGGATAGGATTGTTAGAAACCATTTTCGACCAGATCTATGGTGGATTCATCTCTAAATTCAAAGAAATAAGGATTATGTATCGAAAAATGTGAAAAAACGCTGATTTTGGGGACCAAGTTCGCCTGAACTTGACAAGCATTTTCATGAATTTTCATCAAGTTCGCCCGAACTCGACTTATTTTCATTGAAATTAAGCATAAGTTCGCCCGAACATGTCTATTTCATGCAAGTTCGTCCGAACTTGGAAGTGGCCAACCAAGTTCGCCCGAACTTGTCTCAAACCGACTAAGTTCGACCGAACTTGTCACATAGTGACCAAGTTCGCCCGAACTTGTCACACAAGTTCGCCCGAACTTACCAGGGAGCCTAAAAAAAAATTGGTGATACGGGTGTCTAGAAAAAATTTGGTGATTGAAATTTTTTCGAAATTTTAACATCCGATACTGACTGTTCGGGGACACCGTCAGAGGCCTTAGAGAGACGCTGAGAAGATGAGGTTAGAGATGGTTGAAGATGGGAGGGTAGTCATTAATACCAAAGCAATTGGGTGAGGGTGATCACTAGGGTTGAAAACTACCGATGGGCCTTAGAGTAAATTCCGCATTTGTTAAATACTGAAATTTCGGATTTGAGGTGGAATTTCAGTGAAAAAATTGGTATGGTCAGAATTTGCAAAAATGAGGGGGAATAAAAATTTCATCTTATATGAAGATTCCGGCATTTTTGAAATTCGTGACAGCTGCAACAGTATTCGGGTGGTTTCCGACTACAGATTAACCAGGAATACAGAGATTTGAGATTCATTGTGATTCTTGATCACAGGAAGTTCAGATTATTCAGATCATGATATAGATTGATGCTAATGGTTAGAGTCCTGATCTCCGGTGAAGGAAAAATTAGCTGGATTAGCAGTCATTAGTACCAGTGAGGAACTGAGGACGTTCATAACGTTTGGTGATGATCTTAGGAATTAGTGACTAGCTCCGAAGACGGATGGTTTCAAAATTTCCAAGGAAATCTGATGATAGCCTTTGGTGGCCATTATTTTTAATCTTCAAGCAGATGAATCATTCTTCTCTTTGGACTAACCACCGTTGGATGATGATGTTTGGTGATTAAATGGCGCTGGTCTACCAGAGATAGCTATATTTTTGTTATTGTGACTGAAGAGGAAAAATGTGATTTTGATCATGGACGAGTGATTCTCAGAGTCAAAGCGTTACCAGATGATTTGGTTCTGATGATGATTTACTGATTGAAAAAGATTACCGATTTGCTGATCATGAGTGATTACGGAAATTGGGATTTCAGATTTTTGTAGGTAAACATTGATTTAAAGTTTACCGGTGTGGTATTTTGAAGTTTCTTTCAATTGCCGGTTGAGTTTTGAAGATCGGAAGATCGAGCATGGGAGATATACGCTAAACTGAACGCGGATGTGGTAAAAGTTGAAATGGAGAACCTGCATTGATGAGCTTCAAATTGGTGTCTATTCAAGATAATCTGTCGGTCAAGCAAATCAGAGGAGGTTGGAAACTGTGCAACAAATATCTGAACTGGAGATGTCACGGGGAATTAGATGTTGATAATGCAAACCCGAATCATCAATTAAGGGGGAATTTGTTGACGCGTTTCAATGACATTGGCAAACACCTAGATTGAAGTTGCAGAATATTCAAACACGGCTCATGTTTGAAGACCAAGATTCGACAGTAACGAACAAGGGGGAATCTGTTGACGCACTTTGTGTTCATCACTTGTCGAATAGGCTAGATAAAGCGTGTGTTGAATATTGTATAGGTTTGAATCGAACACACGACCGAAATACGGAGATTACAGTGTAAAAGGGAATAAGATGTCAAGTTCGCCCGAACTTGACATGTGGAGGTCAAGTTCGCCCGAACTTGACATATGGAAGACAAGTTCGCCCGAACTTTTCCTCCCACCACATGTCAAACGAACTTGTGTGTTTTCCCTATAAATAGGTGGTGTGTCTTCATTTGTCATTTGAGTTTTTGTCAACAAATTCCCCCTTAATTGATGATTCGGGTTTGCATTATCAACAAATTCCCCCTTAATTGTAGTGAAGTTCGACCAAAATTGTTAAATTTTCATTGATTTTTTATCAAGTTTGACCGAACTTGATAAAAATTCAAAAAAATTAGCTATTTTCGCCCGCATTTGCTAAATTCTCAACAATCTTCTTCTGCAAGTTCGCTCGAAGTGATATCAGGGTTGTTCTTCTAAACATTTATAAGTTCGATCGATGTTTAAAGTAAATTTTTCAAAATCCAAATTCACAAGTTCGACCGAACTAGTGAATAAAGCTAGAATTCTTCATTTCGACTACAAGTTCGACCGAACTTGTAGTAGAACTAACATTTTCAAAAGTTTTTGATTGTTTTCAGTGTACACGTCTCGTTATTCATAATGGATGATATTCAAAGAGCTTATATGTCCGGAGCTAGTTCATCAAATGCCAATGTGATCCAACAAGTCATTCTTGACAACGAGAATGACACGACTGTTAAACCGCCAAAGCTAATGAGCATGGACGAGTATGAAGGATGGAAGGAGAAGTTTACATATTGGGTTCAAGCCATGCACTTCCTAGGCTGGGTGTCGATCGAGAGAGGTTATACAGTTCCGTTGGACGAACATCAGCAAGTTCTGGAGAAATACAAATACTCCACAACACAGAAAGAACAATACATTGCTGAGAAAAAGATGACCAGTCTTATCCAACAATCCATCAAAGAAGATATTCTCGTCTTGCTAGCGGAATACACAACTGCAAGAGATCTCTGGCTCTCACTTCAAAAGAAGTATCAAGGAAGCACATAGATGATTAAGAGCAAGATAGCTCTCATTATGAAAGAGTTTGGTATCTTCAACATGCTGAAGGGTGAGACCATAAAGTAGATGATTGAACGCTTCTGTTATCTTAAAGTCCAAATGCGAAGACACGGTCTCGAGAAGACGGAACAAGAGTACATCGACAAGCTTGCAGACGCTCTACCAGATGGGAATGGACTACTTACCTAATGGTTCTGAAAGAAAGTGCAAATTAGGAATTTTTCAAGCTGTCAACATTCATCGACAAATTAGAAGGTCACGAAATGGAACTTCTGAAGATTGCAAAGTCGAAGAATGCTAATGTTGTTCAAGATTTTGGTCTGTATCATAAAACTGGAATGTAAGACAACATTTCAAGCCCAAAGATTCAGACAGCATTCAACGCAAGTTTGAATTCTTCGAACAATTCACAGCAGAATCAGAACCAGTCATATCCTCAATATGATCGAAGTCCACAGTCTTCATTCTCAAGTACTGGTTCAAATTCGTCTTATCAAAGTCAAGCAAATCAGAACCAACAAACAAATTCTGATTCGACTGTATTCAAATGTAACATCGCTGTTAATTTGAATAATGCTGTTTCTGAGAAAACTGCTAAGCAACACATAGCACTTCTCGCCACTGTTCTAGAATCGTATGAAAGTCTTGTAGCAGGGAAAATCGGCAATCCCGAGATGAGGGCCGAAGACTACGATCAGGTGGACGAAGAAGAACTTGAGTTAATGGATATCGAGTGGTGTTTAGCATCTGTCATCCAAAGGGTTACAAAGTTCGATGCTCTAAAAGGCCGAGATATCGAAAATTCTAGTAACAAGTTGGACTTCGACAAAACGAAAGTTACGTGCTTCAGATGCCGACAGAAAGGGCATTTCAAGAGAGAATGCAAAAATCCTGAAGCAACGGGCAATCAAAGTCCTTTCGGAGGAGGCAACGAGTATTATAAGAAGTCACTTCTGTACAAGCCTTTCCCAAAGAAGACTCAGGTTGAAATCCAAGAGAAGCCAAATAGCAGTAACACTGAAAAAGCTATGGTTGCATCAAACGAAGATGATGGTTTCGACTGGAATTCTTATATTGGTAAGAAGACCGGAGTTGCATTAATGGCACAAATTGTTGAAGATACGTCTGCCGAAGACGCAGCGCTTTAGAGAATATTCTACTGGAACAGTATATGCATCAACAACAAGAAGAAGAGGAGTATATCCACATGCAGAAACAAGGAATTTTATCTCCTAATTGTTGTGATAGTTTTGCAGGTCACTTTGATGGAAGTTCTTAGGAACAAGCTGTAGAGAAGAAATCTGATGAAGTAGTCATTGATGTTACTCAAGAAGTGAATGCCGAAAACCTCATGGACATTGCCGACAAAGCATTAATGGCAAATCTAACAAAGGTAGGTTCAGAGGTAAATGAAGTTGTCCAAGTACAAGTTGTAGAGGTTGAGAAACCTTGTACAAAATGTACTGAATCTTGTATCGAATGTGCCGAAAAATCAAAGATCATTGCTGAAATCAATGTGCATAATGAACTTTTAAAATATGATTATCGCACAATGAAGGAAGCATATGACAAAATGAAAGCTGATTACGGCAGGCTCGATAGAAACAATATCGAACAACATGATACTGTGAGAATGTTGAAAGGAACAGTAATGGATAAACAAAAGGCGATAAATATCTATATTAACACCATTGTTGAAACTAAGCAACAACTCCAAGACATGAAAATTGAAACAGAACAAGTTCAACAACTTTTGGGAAGTTACACTTGTAACACATATGTCATTGATCACATCCTTCCGACAATTACATCGGAAGAGAAACCTAAAAAGAAAATTGGTAAAGAATACAACAATGTTCCTCCATCCCTATGCGAGAAGTATTGTCGCAAATCCGCTGATGGGATGGATAAGGCACTCAACATTGAGTTGTTATCTGAAAAGAAAACTGAGTTGCCAGAGAACATTGATGTAATCTATACTAAAAAGGATGATGGTAATGCTGTGGTTAAAAATGTGGTTGAAAATGTTCTGAATGATTCCGATGAAGGCAGCTTTAAAAGCGCCGACTCGAGCTCAAAGATTTCTGATTCACAGTCCGAAGATGACGATACATCATCGGAGAATGATCTATGTGATGATCCTAATGTTGTAATGTACAAGATTAAGGAATGTGATAGATTATACTTTGATGATAGTTTTCTGATTCAGAACGTGAAGGAATAATTGGTAGACAAATTCTTTAAACTCGTGGAAGTCACATCAGATGATCTAGAGATTAATGAAAAGAAATTCTATTCCAAACGTAAAAGAAATAACTACCGAAGGAGTGGTGGTGATCATCCGGAAACCGGAGAGCTGGGTTGGGATTAGAGGAATCGGATGAACCTAAAAAGAAAACGTCACCATTTCATGAATACAAGAATAAAAACATGAATTTTGTATATGGGACGAACACGGTTCATGAGGAAAGTTTGATTGGCAAACAATCAAATGATGAGTTTAAGAAACAGAAAGAACTTAGAGATAAAGCCAAAATTGCAAGTGGTACCAAAACAAGTGGTGTAATGCCCACTAAAGGACATCCACATGATTCTCAGACTTGTTTCAGGTGCAACGAAATTGGTCACATTGCACGCCAATGTCCGAAATCAGAGTCGGCTTATCTTCGAAGGAAAGAAAGTTCAAATGGTTTGAAAACGAAGCAACCAGAGTTTGTAAAACCCATAAAGATTTTGAAAAGAAATGAATCAAAAGCTGGAGTTAAACCTAAAACAGAAAAGAAGTTTGATAATTCAATTTTTGAAAAAGGTGAAACTTCAAAGGCTAATGAAAACAAGTTTTACATCAAAAAGGCTAACATTAAATCTCAAGTCTGGATTGCAAAGAAACGGTCAACAACATCTGAGATCACTAAGTCTGAGCCTGTTAAGGCTAGTGATAGCATGAAAGAATTAAAATCTGAAATCAAGTCTGAAATTGTCAAAGCTACAAGTGGTAACAGTTTGAAAGATAACAAAAGAAAGTGAAGTTTTCAAACATAAACATCGTAGAAAATTCAAATGATGAATATAAATTTGATTATGCTGATGAATGTGAGTTTGATTACGATGATGGTTATCCAATTCAACCCAAGACCAAAAGGCTTGGGTCGCGCTGTTTAACTAATTGTTGAAATGTGCAGGGGCTCCAGAGATCCGTACTTTCCAAGTGGATTTTGGATAGTGGAGCGTCTAGGCATATGAAGGGAATGAAGCGTTGCTATTCGACATAAAAGCTATCAATGGTGGATATGTTGGATTTGTGGGTAACCAGGGTGGAAGGATATTCGCCGAGGGAAAACTCTCCAATGGCGTTGTTTCATTCGATCGCGGTGAATTATATTGCAGAGTTGGAGAATAATCTTCTGAGCATATCGCAGATTTGTGACAAGAAGTTCACGGTAGATTTCAACGACAAAGAATGTATAATCTTGAAGCCGGGATTTAAAATACCAGATGAGTGGATTCTGATGCGAGCACCACGAGAGAATGATCTATATGTTCTTTATATGGGCGTCGCTACCACTTCATCAAAATCAGCACAATGTTTTGTGATAAAGGCTACTGAAAAATATTCTATTCTTTGGCGTCGTAAAATTGGGCATATTCATTTGCGAAAAATGAATTTCTTGGTTCATAATGATCTTGTAGAAGGTATAAATCTTCGGAGTTTTCATATGTCTGATCACTGCTTAGAATGTAAAAAGGGAAAGCAGATCAAGAAATCTCATCCGATGAAAATTCTGAACTCAATCAAGTTGCCATTAGAACGTCTCCACATGGATTTATTTGGTCCTGTAAATGTTCGAAGCATCTCAGGAGACTTATATTGCTTGGTCGCGACAGATGACTATTCGAGATATTTGTGGGTATTCTTTCAGGAATCAAAAGACGAAACATTCGAGAACTTGGTAATTCTATTCAAGAAACTCGAGAATCTTTATCATCTGCCGGTCAGACGCATTAGAAGTGACAACAACACAGAGTTTAAGAATAACAAAATGAAGGAATTCTGCACGCTAAAGGGATTATTCACGAGTTTAGTGCTCCCTATACTCCACTGCTAAACGGAGTAGCTGAACAGAAGAACAAAACTTTGATTGAAAATGCGAGAACCATGCTTGCAGATTCTAAACTTCCAGTCAGCTTCTGGAGTGAAGCGGTTGCTGCGGCTTGCTACACGCTAAACAGAGTTTTCACTGTCAAACCAACAAAGAAAACATGTTTTGAGATGATAAACCGACGGAAGACAAATTTGAAATTCTTAGAACCATTTGGTGCGCCATGTACTGTAATCGATCAAGATGGCAAATTCGGAGCTAAATCTCTTAAAGGTTTCTTTGTCAGATACGCGAGTCCGTTAAGAAGAGTATATGTTCCTTCATTGAGAAAGGTTATTGAAGCACAACACGTGGATTGTTTTAACTATACGGATCCTTTTCAAAGGAGAGCTGACGCGTGGCTGTTTAACTACCAAGACCTTTGGAAGTCATTCGACTTACCGGAAGAACCGTCTGAAGAAGAAGTTACAGCGTTATACTATCTTCAACAGTCGGCGAATCAAGAACAAATCATTAGACCAATTGTGGTTAATCAACCCACATTGGATTCTTCATCTTCCAGAGTAGGTCCAAGCAATAGCAGTGGTGTTCAAGTTGAAAATATTCTGAAGCAGAAGCAACACTTGTTACACCTTTAGTGAATGTTTCTAATGAACCAGGAACTACAACATCAAGTCCTAGCATGCCTCAGAATCAGAATTCTGACTCAGATGAAGCACCAACATTTGATGCTGATGGTGAAACTTCATCGGATGAAAAAGTTGAGCAGATTTCTAACATGTTGAATCAATCTGCTAGTCCGAGAAATCAGAACGAAGCTTCATCAACTACTCCTAATGTTGATAAGAACAGTGATCTGATTGTTTCAAATCAGCAAAGCTCAGTTGATGTTCCAACAGAAGAAATGCCGTGATCATATTCGTACCATCCTTCAACGAGTATTATAGGAGAACTACAAACTGGTGTGCGTACACGAAGCCAAATCAATAAAGCACTTAGTTGTTTCTACAGCTGAGTTGCACCAACTCAGAATTACTTCTACTACTCATGTTTCATTTCTCAAATAGAGCTAAAGACAGTTAATGAGGCTCTGGCTGACGAGAATTGGGTGATAGTAATGCAAGAAGAAATTTTACAGTTCGAGAAGTTGGGTGTTTGGAAACTTGTAGACTTGCCACCGAAACAGAAAGCTATTAACACAAAGTAGGCCTTCAAGTGTAAAAGAGACGATCGGGGTGTAATAGTCAGAAACAAAGCTCGGCTAGTTGTCAAGGGATTCCACCAGCAGGAAGGTATAGATTACACGAAGGTATACGCACCGGTTGCGAGATTAGAATCTATCCGCATTTTCCTAGCGTTCGCAGCTTGGAAAGGATTTAAGGTGTACTAGTTGGATGTAAAATCTGCATTTCTCTATGGTAAACTTCGTGAACAAGTGTATGTCGGCCAACCACCGGGTTTCATTGATCCACTGAACAAGGATAAAGCATATCTCCTGGATAAAGCCTTGTATAGTTTACACCAAGCCCCGAGAGCTTCGTACGAGACGTTATCGCAACATCTCGTAGGAAATAGCTTTACACAAGGCACAGTGGACAGCACTTTGTTTACCAGAGAAGTTGGATCGCATCTGATAATTGTACAAATCTATGTGGATGATATCATGAAAAGAGCATGAAGAAGAAATTCGAGATGTCCTCGATGGGTGAAATGAAATTCCTCTTAGGTCTCCAAGTGGATCAGCTTCCAGACGGGATATTCATTAATCAGACTAAGTATGTTCATGACATTCTCAAAAAGTTTGAAATGGATAGCTCGAAGCCGCTTTCGACACCGCTGGCACTGAACCATGGGATTTGCGTAGACGAGACGGGAACAAAAGTTGATGAAACAATGTATCAATCATTGATAGGATCGCTGATGTGTCTGACGCATCTCGTCCAGACATCATGTATCCTACTTGCTTATGTGTGAGATATCAGTCAAGTCCTCGAATGTCACACATGCAGATAGCCAAGCGAATCTTCTGTTACTTAAAGGGATGTCCAAGCACGGGCTTATGGTATCCTAAAAATGACAATTTTGACTTAACAGGATATGTTGACTCAGACTTCGGAGTGCACAAGCTGAACTCGAAATCTACAACTGCAGGATGCCAGTTCTTAGGCACGCGTTTGGTAACGTGGCAGTGTAAGAAACAGGCCACGGTCTCTCTCTCAACCTGTGAAGCAGAATACATTTCTGCTTCCAGCTGTTGTTCACAAATCATCTGGATTCAACAACAGATGAGGGATTATGGTCTGCAGTTTCTTGACACGCCTTTATTTGTAGATAACAAAGCAGCCATCGATATAACTAAAAATCCGGTTCATCACTCAGGTACAAAACACATTGAAATTCGATAGCGGTATCATTCATGATTGCTACGAAAAGAAATTGGTTCGAATAGAAAAAATCCACACCGACGAACAAAGGGCTAATTTTATACCAAAGCATTTCCTCTAACAAGATTCAAATATCTAATGCGGCTTAACGGTATTAAAAATTTGCTTACAGGTGCGGAAGCTGAGGTTGAATACGGGTCGGATGACGAATTCACATGATTCGCATTGGTTTGTATGGTTTGTAAATATCTTTCTAGTTTAGTATTTCTTAAAAATCTAAAATCCAAAAATATGTTTTTTTATTTTAGGGGGAGAAATATTTGGGAAAAATACAAAAAACATATGAAAATTTTCAAAAACATACAAAAACATTGAAAGACAAAAAGAATTTGGGGTCACAAAAAGGAAATGATAGTACATCAGTGGACTATTACAGTATGCTAAAGAAATGGAATGTTTAAAAGTAATAAACGAGTCTTACTGTGGATGTGTCGATAGGCTTAACACGTTCAGCAAACTATTCTCGAGATATAAACTAAATTTAGCACTACTTAATCTTGTGGATTAAGCTAAATTTAGCAACTGTTCTCGAGATGTGTCTCTCTTCTTTACAGTGGTTTCATCGAGATGACTGAAGTATAGAATATCATTCGGATCACGTGCAATATCTGTAAACTTCTCGTCGATGAGCATTTGCTCAAACCTCGGATACAAACACAATCTCGTATCTTCCATATTCTTCGACATATGAGTAAAGACAAGCTTTGAATAGTTTAACAGCTTTTCAGAATCAACGCAGTATCAATGCAGGCCATATAATCTTCTACATCATCGAGACCCGCCTTTCTATGGCTTAATGTGTGTATAATTGCATGCATGAGAAGCTTGTAGGGGTTTGGAACTTCCCCTTTCTTTAGTGTCGGCTTATTCACGCTTCCTTTATATCCATTCTATAAAAACAACCTCGAACCATCTTCTCGTCTAGAAATATAGGATCATCTTTGTCGTCGTTAAACTGTAAGATCCTGCGAATATCCTCCTCAGTAACTGTGATCTCTTTATTCTTGTCTCCAAGTAATAGTCTTTTTATCTTCGCTTAGACTTGCATTCATCCAGAAGTGATAAGTATGCGATCGATAGGACACTGTTCGCTCAGTAATAGCTCGATGAATCGGACAATCCTTTAAGAACTTCATAATAATTTCATATTCCTTCAACGATGGACACAACGCCTTATCAAGCGTAATACAGGTGTTGTGGAATTTGGAAAAATCCATCAGGATTACCCTTGCTGGTACTTGAACCTGAAAATCGACCCAAAACATTTAGCACGCATTTCAAGAAAATTACAATTTTCATCATTTTTACATCAAGTTCGGGCGAACTTGATGTTGAATTTACAAACATTTTTAAGTCAAGTTCGCCCGAACATGTCCAGCACATGTTCAACAATAGCATCATATGTTTGGGCAAACTTATGGTTATCAATTTTCAAACTTCTAAAAACTAAGTTCGGGCGAACTTCTCAGATAATTCTCAAATTCAAATTTTAACCAAAGTTCGATCGGACTTGTGTTCTGATCAATTTTATTCCTGTTTTTCATTAGCAAGTTCGGGCGAACTTGATAACAAGTTCGGCCGAACTTATTATCTCCTTCATCAAAGTTTCAAATTAATGAACTTTTCATCGTTTTGGCTTATCAGAGTTTACAGATTAGCTCCCAGCCCATTGTCAAGGTATGTTAAGGTATGATTTATAAACTAAATTTAGCAAATGTTCTCGAGATGTATCTCTCTTCTTTACAGTGGTTTCATCGAGATGAATGAAGTATAGAATATCATTCAGATCACGTGCAATATCTATAAACTTCTCGTCGATGAGTATTTGCACAAACCTCGGATACAAACACAATCTCGTATCTTCCATATTCTTCGACATACGAGTAAAAACAAGCTTTGAATAGTTGAACGGCTTTTTTAGAATCAACGTAGTAGCCATGCAGGCCATATAATCTTGTACATCATCGAGACCCGCCTTTCTATGGCTTATTGTGTGTATAATTGCATGCATGAGAAGCTTGTAGGGGTTTGGAACTTCCCCTTTCTTTAGTGTCGGCTTATTCACGCTTCCTTTATATCCCATTCTATAAAAACAACCTCGAACCATCTTCTCGTCTAGAAATATAGGATCATCTTTGTCGTCGTTAAACTGTAAGATCCTGCGAATATCCTCCTCAGTAACTGTGATCTCTTTATTCTTGTCTCCAAGTAATAGTCTTTTTATCTTCGCTTAGACTTGCATTCATCCAGAAGTGATAAGTATGCGATCGAATGGACACTGTTCGCTCAGTAATAGCTCGATGAATCGGACAATCCTTTAAGAACTTCATAATACTTTCATATTCCTTCAGCGACGGACACAACGCCTTATCAAGCGTAATACAGGTGTTGTGGAATTTGGAAAAATCCATCGTGATTACCCTTGCTGGTACTTGAACCTGAAAATCGACGCAAAACATTTAGCACGCATTTCGAGAAAATAACAATTTTCATCATTTTTACTTCAAGTTCGGGCGAACTTGATGTTGAATTTACAAACATCTTTAAGTCAAGTTCGCCCGAACATGTCCAGCACATGTTCAACAATAGCATCATATGTTTGGGCGAACTTATGGTTATCAATTTTCAAACTTCTAAAAACTAAGTTCGGGCGAACTTCTCAGATAATTCTCAAATTCAAATTTTAACCAAAGTTCGGTTGGACTTGTGTTCTGATCAATTTTATTTATGTTTTTCATTAGCAAGTTCGGGCGAACTTGATAACAAGTTCGGCCGAACTTGTTATCTCCTTCACCAAAACCTGCATGTCCAAACGATAACAAACTGAATGAATCCATCTCATTTCTACGGTCGATTTTAGTTGATTATTACAATTCTAAGTCCAATTTGACCATAAACCACCTAGAACTACCATATTTATCAGTTGTAGATATTGATTACAAGTTTTTAGGTTCAATTGACGGTTCTAAACATGATTTCTCACCTCAGCCATTGAGAATGGTGTGTAAATCACCACAATCAATTGAAATCTCAGCAGCACAACGACAGATTTTTGAAAATTTTGAAAAAATGCACACAAACGCTAAGTCCGCTCAGAGAGTTTGTAAGATGGATACTGAAGTTCGGCCGAACTTGCTTTGTATTTATACACTAGCAAGTTCGGGCGAACTTGTAAGCACAAGTTACAAAAGCCCAAGATAAGTTCGAGCGAACTTACTCAAACTCATCAAATTCCAAGCATGTTCAGTCGAACTTGTTTCAAAATGAAACTTTAAACAGTTAAGCAAGTTTGGCCGAACTTGCATAAACTCAATTTCAAATTTTCAAATTTTTGCAATTTTAGACCCTGAACTTTTCACATTTTACAGTTCTAAAAATCCGCTCAGTTGACCAAGTCCAAGCTAAAGACCTTGGTTAACCGATTTGTCTGCCGAGTCCAAGTTAATGACCCCAGTTTGACCTGATATGAAAACTTCTGATATTTTCAAAATCAAAGTTTCAAATTAATGAACTTTTCATCGTTTTGGCTTATCAGAGTTTACAGATTAGCTCCCATCCCATTGTCAATTAGATTCCCACCAGTTTAGCACCTTAACAGACTTCGAAGACCCGTTCGTCAACATTGGTTTACTGTAAACAATGTAGAAACAATTTTTTTTTTTGTATTTTTGTAAGTTTATGCTAAAACACACTGAAAATCTTTTTGGTTTTAATCTGTAAAGCAGATAAACTATGTATTGAACAATGTAAACTATGTACAAACATATTTACAGACATATTGCTGTGAATTCTTGTCTAAGGATCATATCAGTTGATTGAGACATATCACCAGTACCGTTGACCTTTAGATGACTTTAAGTTCTAAACTTGTTTACCTAGATTGTCGATATGTTTGTCCACTTAAACTTTATCATGTTTCTCAATTGTTCCAAGGTATGTTAAGGTATGATTTATGAAACTTGACTTATCTGAGGTTCCCACTTCTTGAATATACTCCGGATCAAGACTCCTTAGATTTCATCTTACTGGTGAATATAGCGTAATTTATATCTGTATCTGGGTTAATGTGAGGCCTTGAGAGCTCAGGTTAGTAATATCGTACAGACAAAGAGATGAAGGCTCGACTTAAAGGTGTGTTCCATTTAAGGAATCTTTTTAACACTGCAAATGATTAGATCTTTTTATACTTTTCAATTTTGCATGCAATTTAGGTGTTAATAGCAAAAATATTATAGAAGTTCTAGGCTATTGCTTCCGCAAAATCAGAAGAACTTGTATAATACCCCAGATATCAACTATCTATAAAGACCTCGTATCTCAGAATCAGGCAATCTCTCAAACGAAATTTCAGAGTACTAAGTCCATATATCCAAGATGTGTTAATCCACAAGATTAAGCAGTTGTAAAATTTAGTTTATATCCCGAAAATAATCTACTGAACGTGTATCGACACATCCACAGTAAGACTTGTTTATCACTTTTAAACTTTACATTTCGTTAGCATACCGTGATAGTCCACTGATGTACTATCATTTCCTTTTTGTGACACCGAATTGTTTTTGTCTTTTTCAATGTTTTTGTACTTTTTGAAAATTTTCATATGTTTTTGTATTTTCTCAAATATTTCTCCTCCTAAAATCAAAAACATATTTTTGTATTTTAGATTTTTAAGAAATACTAATCTAGAAAGATATATACAAACCATTGTGAATCACGTGAACTCATCGTCTGATCTGTATTCAACCTCAGCTCCCGCACCTGTAAGCAAATTTTTAATACCGTTATGCCTCATTAGATATTTAAATTTTGTTAAAGGAAATGCTTTGGTAAAAAATCAGCCTTTTGTGCATCGGTGTGGATTTTTTCTATTCGCACCAACTTCTTTTCGTAGCAGTCACGAATGAAGTGATAACGAATTTCAATGTGTTTAGTGCGTGAGTGATGAACCGGATTTTTGGTTATATCGATAGCTGCCTTGTTATCTACGAATAAAGGCATATGAAGAAACTGCAGACCATAATCCCTCATCTGTTGTTGAATCCAGAGGATTTGTAAACACAGATGGAAGCAAGAATGTATTCTGCCTCACAGGTAGAGAGAGAGACCGTGGTCTGTTTCTTGCATTGCCATGTTACCAAACGAGTTCCGAAGAATTGGCAACCCGAGGTCGTAGATTTAGAGTATAACTTTTCCACCCCGAAGTCTGAGTCCGCGTATCCTGTAAGATCAAAATTGTCGTTCTTTGAATACTACAAGCCGGTGCTTGGACATCCCTTCAAGTATCGGAAGATTCGCTTGACTATCTGCATGTGTGAAACTCGAGGACTGGACTGGTATCTTGCGCATAGGCAGGTAGGATACATGATATCTGGGCGCAATGCCGTCAGATACATCAAAGATCCTATCATCGATCGATAGAGTGTGTCATCAACTTTGGTTCCCGTCTCGTCAATACAAATCCCATGATTCAGTGCTAGCGGAGTCGAAAGCGGCTTCGAGCTATCCATTTCAAACTTCTTGATAATGTCGTGAACATATTTTGTCTGATGAATGAATATGCCGTCTGGTAACTGATCGACCTGTAATCCAAGAAAGAATTTCATTTTGCCCATGGAGGACATCTCTAATTTCTTCTTCATGTTCTTTTCGAACTCTTTGCAAAGACAATCATCCGTTGAACCGAAGATGATATCATCCACATAGATTTGTACAATGATTAGATGAGATCCGACTTCTCTGGTGAACAATGTACTCTCCACTGTGCCTCTTATAAAGCCATTTCCAACGAGATGTTGCGATAACGTCTCGTACCAAGCTCTCGGGGCTTGGTGTAATCCGTATAAGGCTTTGTCTAGGAGATAAACTTTGTTCTTGTTCAGCGGATCTACGAACCCTGGTGGTTGGCCGACGTACACTTGTTCGCGTAGTTTACCATAGAGAAATGCAGATTTTACATCCAATTGGTACACCTTAAAACCTTTCCAAGCTGCGAACGAAAGGAAAATGCGGATTGACTCTAATCGTGCAACCGGTGCGTATACTTCTGTGTAGTCAATACCCTCTTGCTGGTGGAAACCTTTGACAACCAATCGGGCTTTGTTTCTGACAATTGCTCCCCGATCATCCCTTTTACACTTGAAGACCCACTTCGAATCTATAGCTTTTTGCTTCGGTGGTAAGTTTACAAGCCTCCAAACACCCAATTTCTCGAACTGTAACAGTTCCTCTTACATTGCTATCACCCAATTCTCGTTACCCAGAGCTTCATTAACAGTTTTTGGCTCTATCTGAGAGATGAAACATGAATAGTAGCAATAGTCTTGAGTTGGAGCAACTCGGGTGTAGAAACAACTAAGTGCGTTGTTGATTTGTTCGTGTACGCACACCAGTTTGTAATTCACCAATGATATTCGTTGAAGGATGATAAGAATATGATCTTGGCATTTCTTCGCTTGGAACATCAACTGAGCTTTGCTGATTTGAGATGTTTTGATCAACGTTCAATTCAACATTAGGAACACTTGATGAAGCTTCGTTCTGATTCCTCGGGCTAGCAGATTGATTTAACATGTTGGATATCTACTCAACTTCTTCATCCGATGAGGATTCACCATCAGCTTCAAATGTCGGCACTTCAACAGAGTCTGAATTCTGATTCTAAGGCATACTTGGTACTGTTGTTGCATTTTCTGGTTCGGAAGCCACATTCGATGGAGTTATAGACGGTGTCACTTTTGCTTCAGAAATATTTTCAACTTGAACACCGCTATTACTAGGACCTGCTTCGGAAGACGAAGAATCCAACATAGGTTGATTAACCACAATTGGTCTAATGATTTGTTCCTGATTCGCCGACTGTTGAAGATAATATAACACTGTAACTTCTTCTTCAGACGTTCTTCCGGCAAGTCGAATGACTTCCAAAGATCTTGATAGTTGAACAGCCATACGTCGCCTCTTCTTTGTATAGGATCCGTATAGTTGAAGCAATCAATATGCTGTGCTTCAATTACCTTTCTCAATGAGGGAACATACACTCTTCGTAGTGGACTCGCATACCCGACAAAGAAACTTTCAAGCGATTTTGCCCCGAATTTACCATCTTGATCAATTACAATACATGGCGCACCAAAGGGCTCTAAATATTTCAAATTTGGCTTCCGTCGGTTAATCATTTCAAAACATGTCTTTTTTGATGGTTTAACAGTTAAAACCCTGTTTAGTGCATAGCAAGCCGCTGCAACCGCCTCATTCCAAAAGCTTATTGGAAGTTTCAAATCTGCAAGCATGGTTCTTGTTGTTTTGATTAAAGTTCTGTTCTTCCTTTCAGCTATACCGTTTTGCTGCGGAGTATAGGGTGCACTGAATTTGTGAAGAATTCCCTTGGCGTTGCAAAATTCTTTCATCTTACTATTCTTGAATTATGTGCCGTTGTCACTGCGGATTCGTCGGACAGGGAGATGATAAAGGTTTTCTAGCTTCTTGAAAAGTATCACCAAATTTTCAAATGTTTCATCTTTTGATTCTTGGAAGAAAACCCACGAATAACGCGAATAATCATCTATCACAACTAAGCAGTATAAGTCTCCTGAAATACATCGAACATTTACAAGACCAAATAAATCCATGTGGAGACGCTCAAGCGGCAGCTTAATTGAATTCAGAACCCTCTTCGGATGTGACTTTTTGATCTGCTTCCCCTTTCTACATTCCAGACAGTGATCAGTCATATGGAAGCTCTGAAGATTAACACCCTCAACCACATCATTATGCACCAGAAAATTCATTTTACGTAAATGAATGTGCCCCATTTTCCGATGCCAACAAATAGACTCTTTCTCAGTAGCTTTCATCAGCAATGTAGTTTACTCGATCAAACGATACTACGCCATTGGCGAATTTTCCTTTGGCGACTATCTTTCCACCTTGATTACCGGCAAATCCAACATATCCGCCGTTAATAGCTTTAATGTAGAACAAAAGAGCTTTCATCCCTATCATATGTCTGGACGCTCCACTATCCAAAATCCACTTTGAAAGAACGGATCTTTGGAGCCCCTGCACATATTAAAATCTGGTTAAACAGCGCGACCCAAGCCTTCTTGGTCTTGGGTTTGGGATAAAAAGCTTGGTAATCATCCTCATAATTTCCATCTGAGCGTCCGCTGTCAATTACATTTTCAAAGTTCACTTTCTTTTTACCTTTTGTTGATATGACAGTTTCCATTTTGATCTCAGATTTTGATTCTTTCTTGTTATCAGTCTTAACAAGCTCAGACTTGACAACCTCAGATGTTCTTGACTTTTTCTTAGCAATCCAGGCTTGTGATTTTATATTTGCCTTTTTGACGTAAAACTTTTTTTTGTGACATTTGAGACATTTTAATCATTTTACAAATTCAAACGAGTTCATATTAAAAAACGATTTCACCTATTCAGTCCTTGTTCGATTTCAAATTCTTATACAGTTTCTGTAAGCAAAACTGAAAACCGGTAGTCAAACGAAAGCCGTTTAACACAACGTATACTCCGAGACAATGACACAAGCTTAACATACCCCAAATAACCTTTACATAACTTTGAAATAAGTTTTTAAGGGTTTGGTATGTCAAAAACAAACTTATTCGATTAAAGGGACTAATTATGACAAACTATGAAAGTCTGCCGATTCTCACAGCGACGTATGCTCCGGAACCAGAACACAAACCTAACATACCTTAAATATCCATTACATAACTTAGAAATAAACTTTGAGGGCTTCCGTATGGCAAAATCACACTTTTGTAACTTCAGGGGCTATTTTGCAAATTTCGTGAAACTATGCCTTTTTGCTTATATCGCTATCCGGAACATGTACGAACATCCAAAAAATTTTGTGATCATTAAAATATTATATTTTGGTGATTGGAATTCGAAAAATCCATTCGTTACGCAATTACGGTCACGCACGCGTTCGTTACAATTTTCGTCGTAATTAACCGAAAACCAGAACCGTACGACCAAACGAGCCGACATCCGTGACATTTCTGAGCATATTTCAAGTTCCGTATGCTTAACATACTTACAAAAGCTGAAAATTTGATTAATGGGGGTTAAATGCATCGAAAAACAAGTTTAAAGGCTGCAGGGACTAATACTGCCAGTTTTGAAAGTTTCTTTTTTTTGGGGGGGACTCATGTGGCGCGCAAGCAACAACTGGACCTGGCGCATGGCGTGATAGTTACCAGTTTTCAGTTAAAAACAGCTGGCAGCTACACAGCTCATTTCTTGGCCACCATGCTCGTGAATTTGCCACTTCTCTCTGCATTTGACACCTATTTGTCACTAATCCAACATCAGTAATGAGTCATGGACATGTGTCTTGACCTTGTTTATCCAAGAAATCTATAAATACCACCATGTTCTTCATTTTCAAACCTTTGCAACAACTCAATTTACTCTCATCTGCTTCAAATCTGAATTTGCAACCATCTTGGAGCATTCTCTGTGATCTTTGATCAATCTTTGGTGTTTGTAAGTGTTCTCTTTCATGCTTGTTTCAATTCATGTAGTTTAATTGGATTAAAAGTCACAAAGTTTGACTTTTATTTAACTTCCAGAATTGATCATGAATTGATCAATTTAAAATCCAATTGAACCTTGTTTTATGATAGTCATCAACAGGGTTATGATCCCTATTGATCATACCTACTGATTTCTATCTTTTCAAGTCTCTATGACAAGTCAAAGTTTTGATAAAATCCGATTATTGCGTATTTTGCAACGGATATGTTTCGGGTATCAAAACAGGTTGTTTTGATTCCAAAATACTTTTATAAACTTATTTAGACATGTCACAACATGTCAAATTTATCACTTTGTTAAAATGCTTATTTGGAGTCAAAAGTCTAGCGGTTTGACCACAGCTTTGACTTTAAAATCGGACCCGTTTGGTCAACTTTAGGATCCGACCAAGACCATTATTATGACCATAATATTACAGGGAATAACCCTCTGAGGTTATACCTTATGGTCATATCGTTTGGTTAGTTAAATGACAAGTCGACTATGTATTCCTTAAAAATGCCGAAAATGCCCTTTTTACACATAAATTAGTTTTAAACATATATGAACATCGTTTCGACATCTAAATTGATTGTATAACTTATATAAACAAATTCTGGCATATTAGACTTGTCATAGGACATACTTAACCATCTGAACCCATAGTTACGTTTATGGCCCGTTAAAGTGGCGTAAACCACTATAGCGAGCCGTATCAAGCCAAAACTTTTTGAAATGCTTCCAAATCAAAGTGTTAGGTAATATGAACCATATTACACAAGATCCAAATCTTTTTCGGTTTATATCCTTCATTTTGTCCGATTTCTCGTTTTCAAGTTTCGACACTAACATGTATTTATCCGATACACTAGGAACCACTTCAACACTTGAACTCTTGATCCTTTGAGCTTTGTTATATCATCTGAACAAGATCTATACGCAATCCTAGGCGAGTACATTCCTCCCCCTCTCTTTTTCGTTTTCCAAAATGTTTTGGGGTGATTCATATGTGTAACCGATTCTTCTTAAATGTATGGCATTTATGTGTTTACTAAATGCTTTTTGTGTGTTATTTCCGATTATGCAACATGACGATTGATGGTACGATATTTAAAGAGGTCTTTCAGGGCCTATATCCTTGTAGAATCTTTCTAACTTCATAGTTAGATTCCCAAAGGATGATTGAAGTTCGCTCTTAAATCTTCCTATCTCTATAGTGAGATTTCTAAGAAGTACTTTACAAGGAACAATGAACGATGAACGATTTGTTTACAACAAGGAACAATGAACGATGAACGATTGGTTTATAACAAGGAACGTTGAACGATAAACAATTGGTTTATGTGTAGAATTGTTGGTGATTTAGATAACGAAACTAGAGTAATACAATAAGAACATGGTGGATACGCCGCTGGTACTTCCTATATATAAGTGTGCTTATTGTCTTACCATTCGTAGCCTTATCCGAATCACCATTAGGATTATAAATTTATGTATAAAGCTTACAAGACAATGTGACACGACTAAATTCCCATTACATCTACCTATCCTTATAGTTAGATATTTGTGGAATGTTTAGAGTACTAATTGGTAGTCCTTAAATTGGATTCATTGTGTACTTTAGTGCGTATGTGACGATACAATGTAACGATACAATGTGACGATCCAATGTGACAAGTTGACGATTATATGTTTATGTGGCTAGTTGTGATTAGAATAACGAAATAAGTGTAATACCATAAGAAAATGGTGGATACGCCGCTGGTACTTCCTATATATAAGTGTTCTTATTGCATTACCCTTGTAGCGTTATTCGAGTCTGTTTAGGATTGTGTACGACTGATTTCAATGCTCGATATCCAAAATCCTTGTAGAATCCTTTCATATATTATATGATAGATTCTTATATGGATATTTAGGTATTATTGTGAATCATTGATTCGATTTCCAATAATATTCATACAAGTTTGGGGACGATGTAAATATGTTTACAAGAACAAAGTACAATTTTCAAGGGCATGAAAATTACTTAGTAATGATCATGATGCCATATACAAAAATCTTTTGTCACAAGTTTCAAAAATCAAGTTAATATATTGCAATACTAACATTTTCTGCCATTCTTTTAGCATCAATGAGTCGATTTACAGTTATAAACTCTCATGGTTGTCAAAGTATTGCAATGTCAAACTTGTTGCCATATATTTGGTTAACAAAACTATGTGCTCGCCAACATTGTTTGTTGACGTCTCTTTTTACATATGTTTCAGGTTGAAGATTATTCAAGTATGCTACATATAGGAATGCATCCAGGGTTTAGACTTCTTAAAAACAAAAGACAATTTGATGTATTCTTTGTAGTGTAAAACAATGTAATGATAATGAAACGATTTAGTTCCAGTTGTGGCTGAGCAATTTGTAACGTGACTCCCCGATATTTCCGCCGCGTGTTGTTGTATTACGCGATCGGGATGTTACCGATTGGTATCAGAGCACTGGTTATAGGGAATTAGGTTATTAGAATGCCTTTAACCTAGTCTATAACCCTTCTAGGGACCTGAATAAGAGTAGATTTAGGATCTCTATCCTAATCCTCATCTTTACTCGTGCTACAGCTACTCTATGATTCACAAATCATCTATCCTTAGATGGTTTATCTTAAATCCTTAGGCTTACGCCTTAAGGAATTTCTCAAAATGTTTTTCTTTCAAAACATTTTCAACGGAATATTTCTAAAATATTTTCACAAACTGTTTCGTCAAAAATACTTCTCGACATATTCATCTCAAGTGTTTTATCAAAAAGGTTTCTCAAAACTGTTTTCTCAAACGCACCCAACAAAATGTTTCTCAATCTATATCTTAAAAAAATTATCAAAAGGTTTCTCGAAACACTTTCTCAAAAAGTTTGTAGTCAGAATGTTTCTCGACTTATTTATGTCAAATAAGAATTCAAAAAGGATTTCTCAAAATGTTTTACTCTCAAACATTTTCATCGAAATCTTGGGTTTTATCAATGTGAACTCATGCAATCTGGAAGGGTGAACGCATGTACCCCGAGTTTTCTGTCTAAGGCTAGAGTGTTCGTACAAATCCGCATTATCGGACCAGTCACTCTTACCTGGAAATTCTTAGGGTGAGTGTTCACTTATAGGCTAAAGCATGACTTCTTGAAACGTTATGAAAACCCATCTACCTTGATCAGTCGAACGATTTACTGCTACCTGTATGACATTACTTCGACATGTTACCTTTGGTAATATGTTACGACTATATTCAACACGCACGAAATAAATTTCATTTTCATATCACGACACTTTACAATTCTACTTTATTTTCCAATACAATTTTCGACTTTCAAAACTTTCAATATTTTTATCATTTGGATGAGAATTTTCAAATTTTATCCACAAAATTTCTTCATTTCGAAAAATTCAAATAAAAATATTTTACCTCAAGAATAAAATTTAAAAATTTAAATGTTAAAGAATTTATAACACAAACCATTAACTTGGTTTATATTTTTCTCATCCAAAAATATAACAAAAGTTTATTTTCAAGTAATTTTCAAGACAAAAATTTACAACACTATTTTCCCAAGTACAAGAACAAGGTTTTTGAACAAATACCAAGTTGAGATTTTCAATTCACTATGGTGTCTAGATTTATAACAATTTTACAGAATCTAACTTATTTTGTTTTCATTATAGCTACTTCTCCAAGATGCCTCCTCACCGTGACGCCACATGGAATGCTGAAATGGCAGCATTGATCGCTTAGAAGATAGCTTTTGTACTCCCAAACCTTGTGGGCCAACTCAAGCAAGTCTACTACAATAACGATAACAACAACAACAATGTTTCTGCACCATGTAACTACAAACAATTCAACTCGGTTAAACCTCTCGAGTTTAATGGGCCTGAAGGAACAACTGGGCTCCTACAATGGTTTGAGAGTATAGAAAGCGCAGTTCGCCATGTTCAGTGTCCAAGTGAGCGCAAGGTAGAGTTCGCCATGTTCAGTGTCCAAGTGAGCGCAAGGTAGAGTTCGCCTCAAGTGTATTCCAAAAGAGAGCACTCACTTGGTGGAATGGAATTATGAGGGACAGAGGTGCAGAAGTGGCTATGGCACAAACGTGGGAAGAATTCAGGAATATTATGATGAAAGAATTATGTCCATGAAGCGAAATAAGGGCACTTGAAGATGAATTCTCTGATCTGAAACAAGATAGTGGGGAGAACCGTGCCTACACTGACCGGTTTGAACAGTTCAGCCTACTCTGCCCAACTATGGTCACACCATTGGATCGGGCCATTAAGAAATACATTGTGGTCTACCTGATCCAGTCCAAGACATTGTCACTGGCAGCAAACCCGCAACACTTAGGGAGGCTAAGGAATTAGCTGCCACCTTAACTGACTGCCAAGTTAGAAAAGGGAAACTTTTCCTAAAGGAGACAAGAAAAGAACTACCCAAGAATCAAAGGGTGAACATTCCAAAAATTCCAAGAAGCATAAGACTTAAAGAATTTTGTGATTCCTGCACCAATCCCACTGAACTCAGTACTCGTTAGGGGGTCTTATCATGGGAAACATCCTCGGTGCAATTGTTGCAACTATCACCACCAACAAATTCTCCATGCCGCCAGTGTACAACCTGTGGTCTTTTTGGACATCTAGCTACGACCTGTCGCATTCAAAACCAAGCAGCCCCAACTCAAACACAACCTCGTTATCCAGCTGGAGCATGTTTAAATTGCGGTGATTTAAATCATTTCAAGCGAAAATGCCCGAGGCTTGCAAAAGCTAATGGACAAATGTACAATGTCAATGAGGTTCAAGCGGATGATCAAGCACTCATGATCATTTGAACCTTTACGTTTTCTTTTTGTTATCCAAGAACTATGAACAATATTTCAACTATATTTGTAATGACGATATGAATTTCAAAAGGTTTTCTTCATTTATTCGTGTTTCAGTTACAAATTTCAATATGATTACACTTGTGTAATTTACAACTACATATAAACTTTGAGGATTCTATTTTATTATTAGGAACTAAATCTAGCAAGAACAGTATATTATGATTTTGCACACTAGTGCATTCATACAATCGCTGCAAAACAAACGCTACGAATACTATGTGCCTATTACTACTACTGTTGTTTTCATGTCATTACATGCGTGATTGATTATCTGTCATGCATAGCACATGATTACCAATACATTTTTGCTTAGTATGTTGACTTAGCATACCTAGCACACGATTTCAAGACATTTTACAACGTACTTACATTATTTATGACGATTCATGCTTAGTATATGATACATACTACCAGTATGGTTAGTGTGAAACATATATTAATATTCATACTAAAATGAAATACCTGCTACTAATTCTGTGGTATGCAAAACAAGTAGTGTTATCATTTATTGGTGTGAAACACGCTCAAATTCAATGGTTATTATGTAGTGATAATATATGTTTGATTTTAATGATGTGTTATGATGACGATTATCTGATCTAGTTATTTCGACCTTATTATCTGTTTCCCTTACTTAACAAATGGAGCAATGTGGACCATGTGACGAAACGCATAATTATGGTGCACACTTAATTACGGGGATCGACACATGAGAATCATAGTAAGCTTTGTTAAGATGGTGGCATAAAATCTAGAGTGTTTAGGTAACGGGAAAGGTATGACGAAATAAGACCACGGTGGATACGCCGATGGTACTTCCTATATATAAGTATTCTTATTGTGTTATTCTTCGGAATGTTACCAGGATTGCTTGAAGGTTTTATGTTATCTTGGACCATTATGTGATTATGTGACTATTTGTTATTTTGTTATTGAATGCAAAGGATGACTGACGAGTACATTCATTAACTCTATTCGAGCCGACCGAGAGTATATTATGGTGTTAAAGGTAACGATCTTGATGCCATAGGCATGTTGACCCGTCTCCTATGCATGAGATGCTCATGGTACATGGGATGTACCTCGTGGGACGTTAGAAACCGTGTACGTATGGCCAGGCTTGAATGTACACCCCTTTGTTGTTAGGATTTACAATAAAGACTTAGTATAACATGATGCCGTTTTTACACAACCGATGACGCCTTAAAGATTCAAAAGTTCTAAGGGTTTTGAATACCTTGAGATATTTTGAATAAATACGATTACACTTTGGATTCCCCAAACATTCCCAAAAAAAATGATGCTTCGCATCTTTGGAATCTCGAGCCTTGTTATCATTCAATTGTTTCGATCACACTCTACGGTCTCCTTTGAATAAAATTCGGGACGAAATTTCCTAAAGTAAGGGAGACTGTGACATCTGAGACATTTTAATCATTTTATAAATAATAAAAAAAACGATTTCACCTATTCAGTCCTTGTTCGATTTCAAATTCTTATACAGTTTCTGTAAGCAAAACCGTAAACCGGTAGTCAAACGAAAGCCGTTTAACATGACGTATACTCCGAGACAATGACACAATCTTAACATACCCCAAATAACCTTTACATAACTTAGAAATAAGTTTTGAAGGGTTTGGTATGTCAAAAACAAGCTTATTCGATCACAGGGACTAATTATGACAAACTATGAAAGTCTGCCGATTCTCACAGCGATGTACACTTCGGAACAAGAACACAAACCTAACATACCTTAAATATCCTTTACATAGCTTAGAAATAAGCTTTGAGGGCTTCGGTATGGCAAAATAACACTTTTGTAACTTTAGGGGCTATTTTGCAAATTTCGCGAAACTATACCTTTTTGTGTATTTCGCTATTCGGAACATGTAAGGACATCCCAAAATTTGTGATCATTAAAATATTATATTTTGGTGATTGGAATGCGAAAAATCCATTCGTTACGCAATTACGGTCACGCACGCGTTCGTTACGATTTTCGTCGTAATTAACCGAAAACCGTAACCGTACGACCAAACGAGCCGACATCCGTGACATTTATGAGCATATTTCAAGTTCCCTACGCTAACATCATTACAAAGCCTGAAAATTTGATTAACGGGGGTTAAATGCATCGAAAACAAGTTTAAAAGCTGCAGGGACTAAAACTACCAGTTTTGAAAGTTTCTTATTTTTGGTGGGGCCTCACGTGGCGCGCCAGCAACAACTGGACCTGGCGCATGGCGCGAGGGTTACCAGTTTTCAGCTGAAAACCGCTGGCAGCTACACAGCTCATTTCTTGGCCACCAAGTTAGCGAATTTGCCACTTCCCTCTGCATTTGACACCTATTTTACACTAATCCAACTCCAGTAATGAGACATGGACATGTGTCTTGACCTTGTTTATCCAAGAAATCTATAAATAGCATAATGTTCTTCATTTTCAAACCTTTGCAACAACTCAATTTACTCTCATCTGCTTCAAATCCGAATTTGCAACCATCTTGGAGCATTCTCTATGATCTTTGATCAATCTTTGGTGTTTGTAAGTGTTCTCTTTCATGCTTGTTTCAATTCATGTAGTTTAATTGGAATAAAAGTCACAAAGTTTGACTTTTATTTGACTTCCAGAATTGATCATGAATTGATCAATTTAAAATCCAATTGAACCTTGTTTTATGATAGTAATCAAGAGGGTTATGATCCCTATTGATCATACCTACTGATTTCTATCATTTCAAGTCTCTATGACAAGTCAAAGTTTCGGTCAAAATGCGATTATTGCGCATTTTGCAACAGATCTGTTTTCAGGTATCAAACAGGTTGTTTTGATGCCAAAATACTTTTATAAACTTATTTAGACATGTCACAACATGTCAAATTTATCACTTTTGTTAAAATGCTTGTTTGGAGTCAAAAGTCTAGCGGTTTGACCACCGCTTTGTGTTTCAAATCTGACCCGTTTGGTCAACTTTAGGATCCGAACAAGACCAATATTATGACCATAATATTATAGGGAATAACCCTCTGAGGTTATACCTTATGGTCATATCGTTTGGTTAGTCAAATGACAAGTCGCCTATGTATTCCTTACAAATGCCGAAAATGCCCTTTTTACACAGAGATTAGTTTTAAACATATATGAACATAGTTTCGACATCTAAACTGATTATATAGCTTATATAAACAAATTTTGGCATATTAGACTTGTCATAGGACATACATAACCATCCGAACCCATAGTTACGTTTATGACCCGTTAAAGTGGCGTAAACCACTATAGCGAGCCGTATCAAGCCAAAACTTTTTGAAATGCTTCCATATTAGAATGTTAGGTAATATGAACCATATTATACAAGATCCAACTCTTTTTTGGTTTATATCCATCATTTTATCCGATTTCTCGTTTTCAAGTTTCGACACTAACATGTATTTATCCGATACACTAGGAACCACTTCAACACTTGAACTCTTGATCCTTTGAGCTTTGTTATATCATTTGAATAAGATCTATACGCAATTCCAGGCGAGTACATTGCTCCCCCTCTCTTTTACGTTTTCCAAATGTTTTGGGGTGATTCATATGTGTAACCGAGTCTTCTTAAATGTATGGCATGTATGTGTTTACTAAGTGCTTTTTGTGTGTTATTTCTGATTATGCAACATGACGATTGATGGTATGATATTTAAAGAGGTCTTTCAGGGCCTATATCCTTCTAGAATCTTTCTATCTTCATAGTTAGATTCCCAAAGGATGACTGAAGTTCACTCTTAAATCTTCATTTCTCTATAGTGAGATTTCTAAGAAGTAATTTACAAGGAACAATGAACGATGAACGATTTGCTTAAAACAAGGAACAATGAACGATGAACGATTGGTTTATAACAAGGAACAATGAACAATGAACGATTGGTTTATAACAAGGAACGATGAATAATGAATAAGTGGTTTATTTGTAGAATTGTTGGTGATTTAGATAACGAAACTAGAGTAATACAATAAGAACATGGTGGATACGCCCCTGGTACTTCCTATATATAAGTTTGCTTATTGTATTACCCTTCGTAGCCTTATCCGAATCACCATTAGGATTATGAATTTATGTTAAAGCTGACAAGACAATGTGACACGACTAAATTCCCATTACATCTACCTATCCTTATAGTTAGATATTGGTGGAATGTTTAGAGTACTAATTGGTAGTCCTTAAATTGGATTCATTGTGTACTTTAGTGCGTATGAGACGATACAATGTAACGATACAATGTGACGATACAATGTGACAAGTTGACGATTATATGTTTATGTGGCTGGTTGTGATTAGAATAACGAAATAAGTGTAATACCATAAGAACATGGTGGATACGCCGCTGGTACTTCCTATATATAAGTTTTCTTATTGCATTACCCTTGTAGCGTTATTCGAGTCTCTTTAGGATTGTGTACGACTGATTTCAATGCTCGATATCCAAAATCCTTGTAGAATCCTTTCATATATTATATGATAGATTCTTAGTAGGATATTTTGGTATTATTGTAAATCACTGATTCGATTTCCAATAATATTCATACAAGTTTGGGGACGATGTAAATATGTTTACAAGAACAAAGTACAATTTTCAAGGGCATGAAAATTACTTAGTAATGATCATGATGCCATATACAAAAATCTCTTGTCACAAGTTTCAAAAATCAAGTTAATATATTGCAATACTAACCTTTTCTGCCATTCTTTGGCATCAATGAGTCGATTTACAATTAGCAACTCGCGTGGTTGTCAAAGTATTGCAATGTCAAACTTTTTGCCATATATTTGGTTAACAAAACTATGTGCTCTCTAACATTGTTTGTTGACGTCTCTTTTCACATATGTTTCAGGTTGAAAATTATTCAAGTATGCTACACATAGGAATGCATCCGGGCTTTAGACTTCTTAAAAACAAAAGACAATTTTATATATTCTTCGTAGTGTAAAACAATGTAATGATAATGAAACGATTTAGTTCCAGCTGTGGCTGAGCAATTTGTAACAAAAGACAATTTGATATATTCTTTGTTGTTGTATTACGCGATCGGGGTGTTACAGATGATACCAATCTTTCTGTCAAACCCCGACCACGTAAAACAACAAACCGTGGCGGAAACGTCGGTGAGTGTTGTAACAGAATTATTGTTTCAATAACCATGGCACATAAGTTAACTTTCATTAGTTAATATTGTTTACATTGTCTTGGATAAAAACGGAAATACAACAAAAGTTAAGCTATTATTCTTGTTTTATAGTCACTAAGGCCCAGTCCGCCCTAAGTGTAGCTAGCTTGACATCAAACATTTGCATCTGAAACATATGTGAAAATAAAGTCAGCAAAGAAATTTCGGCGAGTACATAGGTTTTGTTTTGATGCGTCATGGCTTTGATTATTTTAAGAAAAATTTGAAGTAATACAAAAGTCGCCATGAACCATAAAAATTTCTTTTATAAAAACCATATGAGAAATCAATATGCTATAAAAGAAATAATATATGGTTAAATAGATAACCAAAAGTTAGATTTGTCTTGTGTAAAATGTCATGTCTTGTATTTTGTTTAAAATGATTTAGATAATGCCACGATATGTAAGATGATAAAAGCACTTATATATAGGAAGTACCATCGGCGTATTCACCACGCTTTTATCACATTACATACGTTACGTTATTTAAATCACTCACCATAAACCAATAATCAAATGTCGAGTAAACAATGTCATGTAAATAAATGTCATGTAAACAATGTCGAGTAAATTAATGTCGAGTAAACAATGTCATGTAACCCAATGTCGAGTTTATAAACCATTTGCCTTTATTGTTAAAATATATTTTATGGATTGTTGGCGTACATTCAAGCCTTGTTGACTGTCGGAGAAACCCCTATCCGGTCAAGGGTTTATCAATGTTAATCGGATTCTATTGTTCCCTAAGGTCGCTTCCAAACATACCTAGGAAGTGGGAACGGGATTGTCAATCCTATGGTACCATTACATACTACCGGTCGACGTGATCAATGTTAATGAATGTATCGTTGTCGAGTTCAACGCACCAAAATGTCAATAACAATGTAAGCATGTCTTGAAAATGTCTTGTAAATACAATGAAAATCATGTACTAGTATGCTCGGTCAACATACATAACAAAAATGTCTTGAAAACAAATGTGCTAAATATGCTAGGTCAACATGTGAAGCAAAATGCAATGAAAATCATGTACTATATATACTATGTAATCAAGCATGTATAATGTCATGAAATCACGAAAATAGTTATAGGCACAATATGTTTCACCCCAAAACATTGAAAAACGTAAAAACATGGGACTATGTACTCACCTTTGGGTGTGGTTTTTTATGTGTTAACACAATCCCTTAAATTGTTTATTTGTCCTGATTTAAATAAGAACGATTTAATAATCAAAAACTCACAAAATACCTAAGTTTCTCCGATTCTTAAAATTTCACATAACTTTGAGATGTTCTCGAAAGTTATTATTTTTTTGATTATGTTGTTGTAATTATATATATGTGTTCAGATATATATTTTAAGAACTTTGCAATTTGAACGATTTTATTGGTGACCCTCATCATGTTATATATGTTAACACACCCGTTTAAGCAATATATCTACCATTTGCGTGTCGAAATATATGTGCATAAGTACGAACATATTCGACATATATCGAAGTTCACGTATTATGTTATTTCACACATATATATCAAACTTAAACATTATATATATCAAATAACTCATCAAGTTACTAAAAACACATTTCTCATGTTAATCACAAATTTTCACATATAATGCGATTCCCGAGCTAGTTTACCGTTTCTATCGCACAGACGTCTAAACAAAGCTTCTTTTCAAATAATCATGAAATCACTAAGTAAATAACGTTACACATATTCATCTTCATATATCACATCATAATATAAAAATTTCACCCTTGAACAATCCATGTTCGTGTATATTGAAATATGCGTATTTAGCGTTTTCGGTATGGTTTTCGAGCGCCGGAAGTCACGTATGACTAACCAAACTCCAAAGATACTTAATATAAGTTAAAATACTTAGTTTTATATCAAAAATATCAGTTTACTTACTGATCTAAAACAGTTTTATAAAATTCACTTAAAAAGCCGATTTTTACCGCTTTTAACGCATAGTTTTGCACCGAAGTTTACTATAAGCATCCCAAGTCGAAACGACTTGATATTTTAACACAATACATGTTATTTACTGATTAAAACAATCATTTTAAGCATATATATACAGGTCTCATAAAAAGCATAAAAATCATGTAGATATTAGTCTACTTTTTAAGTCATAAGTACAACATGCAAAGCTACCAAGTTATGTCATAATTTTTATAAGATTAAAATACACCAAATAAATTTATTTTACATATTTATCTACTGATTTGAATGAACATTTATTATCTCATACCTAAATCATCAAACATATGCATTTTAACTATCATTCAAGAATATGTAACAACTTAAAAACTCACAAACATGTCTAATAAATTTTCGGCCATTTGCATGTCAAAATACTAACATTATTTCAAATTATAACTCATGAAGCAATCATATGAACTTTTAAAGAAAATACCCCTTTTCGATCATGCATGCATTTATCTTCCAATAATCATATCAATCAAGAATAAATTAAATCAATAAAAATACAATATTTAACTCATATGTATCTACTCACGGCCACACTAATATATCCATACACTTCCATTTTTATTTTGTTCAAAAACCAATTTGTTATTAGATTTCAAGTTTGTGAATAATTCCAAGATCAAGAGAAACTTCTATCATCATCAATATCACCAAAAATCAAGAACAAGGATTTAAAAATAAATTTTATACCTTCAAGATCTTGATGTTTTTTTTATGAAAATAAGGATATGAAGCTTGATCTTCTTTGAAATGGCCTTGAATTCAACTTTGGATCTTCAAACAAACTTGAAACTTGCTTGAATCATCCATGATCTTGAATAATTGAGTTTGAAAATTTTGAAAAGGGATATGGAGGTGGGTGTACGGTTTTGGGAGTGTGAAGGAGAAGGGTTTTTGAGTTTAGATGTTAGGAAGGAGAATCTATGGAAGATTTGTTGCAAATCTCTAAAGATCTTGTGTAAGATATCGAGGATTTTGTAGGATCTCCAAGATTTGCATGAAATCTTACAAAGCCAACATGTGGCAAGACAAGATGAGAAGTGGCATTCTCTACCATATACACATGACAACACACATCTATATATGCATACCTACATATGTTTAATATGTGTAGGTTAAAACAACAGGTATTTAACTGGACACCGGGTATTTTATCTAGCGTTTTAATCCCGTTTTAACGCGTTTAAAATTATTTTTAACGCTCTATAAAATTAAACTCACCAAAATATTATTGAACAATATTTTATTTGTCTGGACTGGCAGCGTTTTCCGTATTCGACAGTATGCGCTTAAACTCGAAAAAATAGAGTTTTTAAACGTTTTAAATAATTTTTCAACACGAACATGATTAAAATAAATTTTAATCATAACAGAATATTTTTAGGATTTAAATATTATCTGGGTGGTCACCAACGTTCGTTTCACAGTTTTGTCGCAGATAGTTCTTAAGTTCGAACAAACATGTCTTTGCCATACCGAACCTTTCAAAACTTATTTATAAGTTATGTTAGGCTTATTTAAGGTATGTTCAACTTATTCCCTTGTGCCGAAGCGTACGTTGCGTTAAACTAATTAAATTTACGTAACGGTTTGCGATTTCACATCTAGAAAATGTTTAAAGGATCGGATTTGAACAAAGATTAAAAATACACAAATGTCATAAGTAAATATACAAAACTCATAAAATGTAACACAAAATTTTATTGATATAACATTGTCAGATAAAATACAAAGGTCGGAAAGCACAAATGTCACAGTCTCCCCTACTTCTAGAAATTTTGTCCCGAAATTTATCTTGAGGAAACTGGTGAGAAGAGATGCAAATATTTCGCCTTCATTTGGTCCTCACATTCCAAAGTAAACTCTGGGCCACGTTTGGATTCTCAGCGAACTTTAACTATCGGTATACGTCTGCGCTTTAGCTTCTTGACTTCACTATCCAATATTTCCACAGGTTTCTCAACAAAATGCATCGTATCATCAACACGAATTTCATCAAGGGGTATGTGGAGGTTTTCATCAAACAAACACTTCTTTAAATTGGATACATGGAAAGTTGGATGAACGTTTCCAAGCTGTGGAGGTAGCTCAAGTTTGTAGGTCACTTTTCCGATTCTCTCAATGATCTTAAATGGTCCAACATAACGTGGCGCAAGTTTTCCTTTCTTCCGGAGTCTAATCACACCTTTCCAAGGGGATACCTTAAGGAGTACGTGATCACCGACTTTGAATTCCAAGGGCTTGCGTCGTTTGTCCACGTAACTCTTTTGACGGCTTCTAGGTGTGTCGTGAATAAGTTCAGGTCTAGTGAATCGAGATTCACCAATCTCATTCCAACAGACAGGTGAACGACATTTTCGACGATAAAGAGCTTCAAAAGGTGCCATATCAATGCTGGAGTGATAACTGTTGTTGTAAGAGAACTCGATCAAAGGTATATGCGAATCCCAACTCCCACGAAAGTCAATCACACAAGCTCTTAGCATATCCTCCAATGTTTAGATCGTCCTTTCAGATTGTCCATCCGTTTGAGGATGATAAGCAGTGCTCAAATTAAGCCTGGATCCCTTGGCTGACTGGATGGTTCTCCAAAAATGAGATGTGAATCGAGCATCACGATCAAATATAATATCCAAAGGGACACCACTATTTCATCCCCAGAGATCTTAGCCAGTATTTCAGCAGAGAAATCTTCACGAATCGCTATAAAATGTGCTGACTTTGTTAGTTGATCAACGACTACCCAAATGGCATAATGTCCTCTAGGTGTACGCGGTAATTTGGTAATGAGATACATGGCGATGTTCTCCTATTTCCAAGCCGGAATCTCTGGTTGTTCAAGCAAACAAGAAGGACACTGGTGTTCTGCTTTTACCTTCAGACAAGTAAGGCATTTTAGATACATATAAGGCAATGTCTTTCTTCATACCCAGCCACCAATACTGAGTACGAAGATCCTTATACATGTTGTCTGCACCAGGATGGATCGAATAATGAGATTTATGTGCTTCATCCATTATCAAGGCGCGGAGATTCTCTAGAGTTGGAACCCACAAACGGTTCAGATAATAAGATAACCCATTGTCTTTTGTTTCTAGCTGAAGCTCGAGATGATGTGGCAATTCATTACCTAGTTTGTCTTGCACGACACAAGTGCGTTGAGCTTCAAGAATACGTGTCTGGATATCAGATCGAACCTGTACACAATGCAGCTTGACACGTTCTTTACGACTTAGTGCATCGGCTACGACATTCACCTTACCAGGATGGTAGCAAATCTCGCAGTCGTAGTTGTTCAGAAGTTCAACCCATCGTCGTTGCCTCATGTTTAGTTCTTTCTGATTGAAGATGTGTTGAAGACTTTTGTGGTCTGTGAAAACCACACATTTTGTACCATATAGGTAATGTCTCCAAATCTTAAGAGCGAACACAACAGCAACCAACTCAAGATCATGAGTGGTGTAGTTCTTTTCGTGGATCTTCAACTATCTCGATGCATAGGCTATAACTTTGTCTCTTTGCATGAGAACACAACCGAGACCTAAGTTTGATGCATCACAATATACGACAAAATCATCATTACCCTCGGGTAAATATAGACTAGGAGTATCACAAAGCTTCTGCTTCAGAGTCTGGAAAGCTTCTTAACTGAACTTCCTTAAGCCAAAATTCACACTTGGAGAACTTGGC
Source organism: Scalesia atractyloides (assembly GCA_947069175.1). Lineage (NCBI taxonomy): Eukaryota > Viridiplantae > Streptophyta > Magnoliopsida > Asterales > Asteraceae > Scalesia > Scalesia atractyloides. The sequence goes on from CAMTDV010000025.1 coordinate 51,937,703, forward strand.
ATGGAGTTGTTCTTTCTTTAGGAGTTCCATCGTTAAACGAAGATGTTGGCTCGTGATTGGCTCGAGACTTTGAGTAAATCAAAATGTCATCAATGACGACAATGATGAACTTGTCCAAATAAGGCTTACAAACCCTATTCATCAAGTCCATGAAAACAGCAGGAGCATTTGTCAGACCAAATGGCATAACGGTGAACTCATAATGACCGTATCGAGTGCGGAAAGTAGTTTTGGGAATATCTTCTTCGAGAACACGAAGTTGATGATACCCAGAACGTAGATCAATCTTTCAGAAGCAAGTAGCACCTTGCAGCTGATCAAAGAGATCATCAATACGGGGTAGGGGATATTGATTCTTGATTGTGAGTCTGTTTAGCTCATGGTAATCGATACACATACGGAAAGATCCATCCTTCTTTTTCACAAATAGGACTGGAGCGCCCCAAGGTGAAAAGCTTGGACGAACGAATCCTTTGTCAGACAAATCCTGAAGCTGTTTAGATAACTCTTGCATCTCAGATGGTGCAAGTCGGTATGGGGATTTGGCTATAGGGTTAGCACCAGGTACAAGATCTATGCAAAACTCGACTTGTCGTGCTGGGAGTAAACCAGGTAGCTCGTCCGGAAACACCTCGGGAAAATCCCGAACAACAGGGATGTCCTAAATAGATTTGCCCTTGCCTTTCTCCTCTTTGATATATGCCAAGAAAGCAATATAATTCTTTCGTAGGTATTTATGGGCTTGGGTGCATATCATGAGTTTAAGGCTACTGACGGGTTTTTCTCCACGAACGTCTATGGTTTCACCAGACGGAAGGGGTATACGAACGATCTTATCAAAGCAAATCACCTCAGCATGGTGTTTAGATAACAAGTCCATCCCTACTATGATATCAAAACACCCGAGTTGCATTGGCGTGAGGTCAATGGAAAAAAGATGGTTATTAAGGTTCAATTGGCAGTCACGGATGACAGAATCAAGAACAAGGGGTTCACCACTAGCTATTTCGACTGTTAAGGGCTTTCCTAGTTTAGTTCTAGGCATGGAAAGCAAAGGTTCAAAAGCTAGGGAAACAAAACTCTTATCGGCACCCGAATCGAAAAGAATTGAAGCAGGATGGTTGTTAACAAAGAACGTATCGTTCACTACTTCATTGTCAGCCCGAGCCTCGTTAGCATTGATATTAAATGCTTGTCCACGTGCCGGATTTTCATTTGCCAACTTCGGACAGTTGTTCCTGTAGTGGGTAAGATCACAATAGTTTTAGCAAGACCCAGGTGGATAGTGAGGTCGTGCAGGCTGCTGAGCAGGGTTTTGGGCTACTGGATTTTGGGTAGGAGCAAAACGACAAGTGTGGGCAAGATGACCAGATTTCCCACAGTTAGTGCAAATGCGGCACTGTAAATGTGGTTGATGGTGACTGTTACATTTGTTGCACAGAGGTGCATTGCCAACATATTGTTTCTTGGCCGGTTGCTGAGCAGGCTGATTGGGGGCAGCTTGGTTAGGTCGTGTAGTGAGAGCGAAGTTTTAAGAAGCCTTGCGCTTCCTTGACTTCTTGGAGGTTTCAGATTTGTTACCCTTTTGCTTCTCAGACTTAACAGACGGATTCTTGTCACCCTTTCGATGAAGCTTACCCTTTTTGACTTGCGATTCAGTAAGGGTTGTAGCTCACTCAATGGCTTGACGGACATATGTAGGGTTACTGCCAGTGACGATGTCCTGAACTAGGTCAGGAAGACCGTCAATGTACTTTTCAAACGCCTTATCCAAAGGCGTCACCATCTCAGGACATAATAGGCTCAACTCCTCATACCGATCGGTATACGCACGATGCTCACCACTGTCCTGCTTTAGGTCGTGGAACTTATTCTCAAGCGCCCTCTTTTCATGACGGGGGCAGAACTCTTTCATCATTAGAGCTCTAAGTTCCTCCCATGTCTGACCCATCGCAACATTAGCACCCCTATCTCTCACCACTCCGTTCCACCACGTGAGTGCCCTCTTATGAAATACACTTGAAGCAAACTCGACTTTACGATTATTAGGACACTGAACATGGCGAAAAGTACTCTCAAGACTCTCAAACCACTGTAGGAGCCCAGTTGCTCCTTCGGAACCACTAAACTTGAGTTGTTTAGCCGAATTAAACTGTTTAAAGTTACACGTAGTAGGTGCATTGTTATTGTTGTTGGCTTGGTTGATTTGAGTAATGAGATTTGGTAGCATAGCAGCCATCTGTTGTGCTATGATAGTTGCCAGTTCGGTGTTAGGTGGTGGTACGTTTCATCGAGGAGGCATTCTAAAAGAGGAAATATGAGAGAAAATGAGGGAGATGAATGTTGGATAATGAGATGTCATAAATATCGATGAAATGAAAGGATGGTGGTCATTCGTTCGTTTACTTACAACAAACAAACGACACACAGTGACTAATCAAAGTAAATTGGTTTTTATAATGTATCGCAAACACATGCTTTAGCCTATAGGTGGACACTCACCCCAAGAGTTCCCAGGTAAGAGTGACTGGTCCGATTAAGTGGATTTGTACGAACACTCTAACCTTAGACAGAAAACTCAGGGTACAGGCACCCACCCTTCCAGATTGCATGTGTTCACATTATTAAAACCCAAACTTTGACGAGATTTTGAAGAACTTTGAAGGCAAAGAGCGCCGATGATTTGTTTTGGCCTTTAAAATAAATTATACATTGTTTTTTGTAATCACCTAAGGATAGGTGATGGTATTGTTTTAAGATCTAAACACAAGATAACTTGTGTTAAGGTCCTAGAAAGGTTACAGTCTAGGTCAAAGCATTACTAATAACCTAATTCCCTATAACCATTGGCTCTGATACCAATCTTTCTGTCACACCCCGATTGCGTAAAACAACAAACCACGGCAGAAACGTTGGGGAACAGAAGTATTGTTTCAACAACCATGGAAATTAAAGTTTTGTATTATTGATTCAAATTGTTTACATTGTCTAGAATTTAACAGACACATAACAATACTTCTGTCACGACACTCCCCGACGTTTCCGCCGCGGTTTGTTGTTTTACGCGGTCGGGGTGTGACAGAAATATTGGGGAGTCACGTTACAAATTGCTCAGCCACAACTGGAACTAAATCGTTTCATTATCATTACATTGTTTTACACTACAAAGAATACATCAAATTGTCTTTTGTTTTTAAGAAGTCTAAAGCCCGGATGCATTCCTATATGTAGCATACTTGAATAACTTTCAACCTGAAACATATGTGAAAAGAGACGTCAACAAACAATGTTGGCGAGCACATAGTTTTATTAACCAAATATATGGCAAAAAGTTTGACATTGCAATACTTTGACAACCATGAGAGTTGTTAATTGTAAATCAACTCATTGATGCCAAAGAATGGCAGAAAAGGTTAGTATTGCAATATATTAACTTGATTTTTTGAAACTTGTGACAAATGATTTTTGTATATGGCATCATGATCATTACTAAGTAATTTTCATGCCTTTGAAAATTGTACTTTATACTTGTAAACATATTTACATCGTCCCTAAACTTGTATGGATATTATTGGAAATCAAATCAATGATTTACAATAATACCTAAATATCCTTCTAAGAATCTATCATATAATATATGAAAGGATTCTACAAGGATTTTAGTTATCGAGCATTGAAATCAGTCTTACACAATCCTAAAGAGACTCGAATAATGCTAAAAGGGTAATGCAATAAGAACACTTATATATAGGAAGTACCAGCGGCATATCCACCATGTTCTTATGGTATTACACTTATTTCGTTATTCTAATCACAACTAGCCACATAAACATATAATCGTCAACTTGTCACATTATATCATCACATATGCACTAAAGTACACAATGAATCCAATTTAAGGACTACCAACATTCCACAAATATCTAACTATAAGGATCGGTAGATGTAATGGGAATTTAGTCGTGTCACATTGTCTTTTCAGCTTTAACATAAATTCATAATCCTAATGGTGATTCAGATAAGGCTACGAAGGGTAATACAATAAGCACACTTATATATTGGAAGTACCAGCGGCGTATCCACCATGTTCTTATTGTATTACTCTAGTTTCGTTATCTAAATCACCAACAATTCTACACATAAACTAATTGTTCATCGTTCATCGTTCCTTGTTAAAAACCAATCGTTCATCGTTCATTGTTCCTTGTTATAAACCAATCATTCATCATTCATTGTTCCTTGTTATAAACAAATCGTTCATTGTTCCTTGTAAAGTACTTCTTAGAAATCTCACTATAGAGATAGGAAGATTTAATAGCGAACTTCAATCATCCTTTGGGAATCTAAGTATGAAGATAGAAAGATTCTACAAGGATATAGGCCCTGAAAGACCTCTTTAAATATCATACCATCAATCGTCATCTTGCATAATCGGAAATAACACACAAAAAGCACTTAGTAAACACATACATGCCATACATTTAAGAAGAATCGGTTACACATATGAATCACCCCAAAGCATTTCGAAAACGTAAAAGAGAGGAGGAGCAATGTACTCGCCAGGGATTGCGTATAGATCATGTTCAAATGATATAACAAAGCTCAAAGAATCAAGAGTTCAAGTGTTGAAGTGGTTCCTAGTGTATCGGATAAATACATGTTAGTGTCGAAACTTGAAAACGAGAAATCGGACAAAATGAAGGATATAAACCAAAAAAGAGTTGGATCTTGTATAATATGGTTCATATTACCTAACATTCTTATTTGGAAGCATTTCAAAAAGTTTTGGCTTGATACGGCTCCCTATATGGTGTACGCCACTTTAACGGGTCATAAACGTAACTATGGGTTCGGATGGTTAAGTATGTCCCATGACAAGTCTAATAAGCCAAAATTTGTTTATATAAGTTATATAATCAGTTTAGATGTCGAAACGATGTTCATATATGTTTAAAACTAATTTATGTGTAAAAAGGGCATTTTAGGCATTTTTAAGGAATACATAGTCGACTTGTCATTTGACTAACCGAACAATATGACCATAAGGTATAACCTCAGAGGGTTATTCCCTATAATATTATGGTTATAATAATGGTCTTTGTCGGATCCTAAAGTTGACCAAACATGTCAGATTTGAAAGTCAAAGCGGTGGTCAAACCGCTCGACTTTTGACTCCAAATAAGCATTTTAACAAAAGTGATGAATTTGACATGTTGTGACATGTCTAAATAAGTTTATAAAAGTTTTTTGGCATCAAAACAACCTATTTTGATACCTGAAAACAGATTCATTTCAAAATGCGCAATAATCACATTTTGATCAAAACTTTGACTTGTCATAGAGACTTGAAATGATAGAAATCGGTAGGTATGATCAATAGAGATCATAACCCTCTTGATTACTATCATAAAACAAGGTTCAATAGGATTTTAAATTGATCAATTCATGATCAATTCTGGAAGTCAAATAAAAGTCAAACTTTGTGACTTTTAATCCAATCAAACTACAAGAATTGAAACAAGCATGAAAGAGAACACTTACAAACACTAAAGATCAAAGATCACAGAGAATGCTCCAAGATGGTTGCAAATTCGGATTTGAAGCAGATGAGAGTAAATTGAGTTGTTGCAAGGGTTTGAAAATGAAGAACATGGTGCTATTTATAGATTTCTTGGATAAACAAGGTCAAGACACATGTCCATGACTCATTACTAATGTTGGATTAGTGTCCAATAGGTGTCAAATGCAGAGAGAAGTGGCAAATTCACGAGCTTGGTGGCCAAGAAATGAGCTGTGCAGCTTCCAGCTGTTTTCAGCTGAAAACTGGTAAACCTCGCGCCACGCGCCAGGTCCAGTTGTTGCTGGCGCGCCACGTGAGGCCCGTCAAAAATAAGAAACTTTCAAAACTGGCAGTTTTAGTCCCTACAGCCTTTAAACTTGTTTTTCGATGCATTTAACCCCCATTAATCAAATTTTCAGGCTTTTTAAGGATGTTAAGCATAGGGAACTTGAAATATGCTCAGAAATGTCACGGATGTCGGCTCGTTTGGTCGTACGATTGCGGTTTTCGGTTAATTACGATGAAAATCGTAACGAATGGATTTTTCGCATTCCAGTCACCAAAATATAATATTTTAATGATCACAAAAGTTTTTGGATGTCTGTACATGTTCCGGATAGCGATATACGCAAAAAGGCATAGTTTCGTGAAATTTGCAAAATAGCCCCTGAAGTTACAAAAGTGTGATTTTACCATACCGAAGCCCTCAAAGCTTATTTCTAAGCTATGTAAAGGTATGTTAGGTTTGTGTTCTTGTTCTGGAGCATACGTCACTGTGAGAATCTGCATACTTTCATAGTTTGTTATAATTAGTCCATGTGATCGAATGAGCTTGTTTTTGACATACCAAAACCTTCAAAACTTATTTTGAAGTTATGTAAAGGTTATTTGGGGTATGTTAATCTTGTGTCATTGTCTCGTAGTATACGTCATGTTAAATGGTTTTCGTTTGACTACCGATTTACGGTTTTGGTTACAGAAACCGTATAAGAATTTGAAATCGAACAAGGACTGAATAGGTGAAATCTTTTTTTTAATATGAACTCGTTTTGAATTTGTAAAATGATTAAAATGTCTCAGATGTCACAGTCTCCCCAACTTTAGGAAATTTCGTCCCGAAATTTATTCAAAGGAGACCATAGAATGTGATCGAAACAATTGAATGATAACAAGGCTGGAGATTCCAATGATGCGGAGCATCATTTGTTGTTGGAATGTTTGGGGAATCCATAGTATAATCGTATTTATTCAAAATATCTCAAGGTATTCAAAACCCTTAGGACTTTTGAATCTTTAAGGCGTCATCGATTGTGTAAAAACGGCATCATGTTATACTAAGTCTTTAGTGTAAATCCTAGCAACAAAGGGGTGTACATTCAAGATTGGTCATACGTACACGGTTTCTAACGTCCCATGAGGTACATCCCATGTACCATGAGCATCTCATGCATAGGAGACGGGTCAACATACCTATGGCATCAAGATCGTCACCTTTAACACCATAATATACTCCCGGTCGGCTCGAATAGAGTTAATGAATGTACTCGTCAATCGTCCATTGCATTCGACAACCAAATAACAATAGTCACATAATCACATAATGGTCCAAGATAACATAAAACCTTCAAGCAATACTGGTAACGTTCCGAAGAATAACACAATAAGCATACTTATATATGGGAAGTACCATCGGCGTATCCACCATGGTCTTATTACGTCATACCTTTCCCGTTACCTAATCACTCTAGATTTTATGCCCCCATCTTAACAAAGCTTACTATGATTCTCATGTGTCGATCCCCGTAATTAAGTGTGCACCCATAATTACGCGTTTCGTCACATGGTCCACATAGCTCCATTTGTTAAGTAAGGGAAACAGATAATAAGGTTGGAATAACTAGATCAGATAATCATCGTCATAACACATCATTGAAATCAAACATATATCATCACAACATAATAACCATTGAATTTGAGCGTGTTTCACACCAATAATGATAACACTACTTGTTTTGCATACCACATAATTAGTAGCAGGTATTTCATTTTAGTATGAATATTAATATATGTTTCACACTAACCATACTGGTAGTATGTATCATATACTAAGCATGAAGGGTCATAAATAATGTAAGTACGTCGTAAAATGTCTTGAAATCGTGTGCTAGGTATGCTAAGTCAACATACTAAGCAAAAATGTGTTGGTAATCATGTGCTATGCATGACAGATAATCAATCACGCATGTAATGACATGAAAACAACAGTAGTAGTAATAGGCACATATTATTCGTAGCGTTTGTTTTGTAGCGATTATATGAATGCACTAATGTGCAAATCATAATATACTATTCTTGCTAGATTTAGTTCCTAATAATAAGAATAGAATCCTCAAAGTTTGTATGTAGTTGTAAATTACACACAGTGTAATCATATTGAAATTTGTAACTGAGACGCGAATAAATGAAGAAAACTTCTTGAAATTCATATCGTCATTACAAATATAGTTGAAATATTGTTCATAGTTCTTGGATAACAAAAAGAAAACGTAAAGGTTCAAATGATCATGAGTGCTTGATCATCCGCTTGAACCTCATTGACATTGTACATTTGTCCATTAGCATTTGCAAGCCTCGGGCATTTTCGCTTGAAATGATATAAATCACCGCAATTTAAACATGCTCCAGCTGGATAACGAAGTCGTGTTTGAGTAGGGGCTGCTTGGTTTTGAAAACGACAGGTCGCAGCTAGATGTCCAAAAAGACCACAGGTTGTACACTGGCGGCATGGAGAATTTGCTGGGTGGTGATAGTTGCAACAATTGCACCGAGGATGTTTCCCACGATAAGACCCCCTAACGTGTACAGAGTTGAGTGGGATTGGTGCAGGAATCACAAAATTCTTTGAAGTCTTACGCTTCTTGGAATTTTTGGAATGTTCACCCTTTGATTCTTGGGTAGTTCGTTTCTTGTCTCCTTTTCGAAAAAGTTTCCCTTTTCTAACTTGGAGTCAGTTAGGGTGGCAACTAATTCCTTAGCCTCCCTAAGCGTTGCGGGTTTGCTGCCAATGACAATGTTTTGGACTGGATCAGGTAGACCATCAATGTATTTCTCAATGGCCCGATCCAATGGTGTGACCATAGTGGGACAGAGTAGGCTTAACTATTCAAACCGGTCAGTGTAGGCACGGTTCTCCCCACTATCTTGTTTCAGATCATAGAATTCGTCTTCGAGTGCCCTTATTTCGCTTTGTGGACAGAATTCTTTCATCATAAGATTCCTGAATTCTTCCCACGCTTGTGCCATAGCCAATTCGGCACCTCTGTCCCTCATTATTCCATTCCACCAAGTGAGTGCTCTCTTTTGGAAAACACTTGAGGCGAACTCTACCTTGCGCTCACTTGGACACTGAACATGGCGAAATGTGCTTTCTATACTCTCAAACCATTGTAGGAGCCCAGTTGCTCCTTCAGACCCATTAAACTCAAGAGGTTTGGCCGAGTTTAATTGTTTGTAGTTACATGGCGTAGAAACATTGTTGTTGTTGTTATCGTTATTGTAGTAGACTTGCTTGAGTTGGGCCACAAGGTTTGGGAGTACAACAGCTATCTGCTGAGCGATCAATGCTGCCATTTCAGCATTCCATGTGGCGTCACGGTGAGGAGGCATCTTGGAGAAGTAGCTATAATGAAAACAAAATAAGTTAGATTCTGTAAAATTGTTATAAATCTAGACACCATAGTGAATTGAAAAGCTCAACTTTGTATTTGTTCAAAAATCTTGTTCATGTACTTGGGAAAATGGTGTTGTAAATTTTTGTCTTGAAAATTACTTGAAAATAAACTTTTGTTATATTTTTGGATGAGAAAAATACAAACCAAGTTAATGGTTTGTGTTATAAATTCTTTACCATTTAAATTTTTAAATTTTATTTTTGAGGTAAAATATTTTTATTTAAATTTTTCGAAATGAAGAAATTTTGTGGATAAAATTTGAAAATTCTCATCCAAATGATAAAAATTTTGAAAGTTTTGAAAGTTGAAAATTGTATTGGAAAATAAAGTAGAATTGTAAAGTGTCGTGATATGAAAATGAAATTTATTTCGTGTGTGTTGAATATAGTCGTAACATATTACCAAAGGTAACATGTCGAAGTAATGTCATACAGGTAGCAGTAAATCGTTCGACTGATCAAGGTAGATGGGTTTTCATAACGTTTCAAGAAGTCATGCTTTAGCCTATAAGTGAACACTCACCCTAAGAATTTCCAGGTAAGACTGACTGGTCCGATAATGCGGATTTGTACGAACACTCTAGCCTTAGACAGAAAACTCGGGGTACATGCGTTCACCCTCCAGATTGCATGAGTTCACATTGATAAAACCCAAGATTTCGACGAAAATGTTTGAGAGTAAAACATTTTGAGAAATCCTTTTTGAATTATTGTTTGAGATAAATAAGTCGAGAAACATTCTGACTACAAACTTTTTGAGAAAGTGTTTCGAGAAACCTTTTGATAAATTGTTTAAGATAAATAGATTGAGAATCATTTTGTTGGGTGCGTTTGAGAAAAAATTTTTGAGAAACCTTTTTGATAAAACACTTGAGATGAATATGTCGAGAAGTATTTTTGACGAAAAAGTTTGTGAAAATATTTGAGAAATATTCTGTTGAAAATGTTTTGAAAGAAAAACATTTTGAGAAATTCCTTAAGACGTAATGCCTAAGGATTTAAGATAAATCATCTAAGGATAGATGATTTGTAAATCATAGAGTAGTTGTAGCACGAGTAAAGATGAGGATTAGGATAGAGATCCTAAATCTACTCTTGTTCAGGTCCCTAGAAGGGTTATATGTGACATCTATGTATTTTAATCAACGCACAATTCCAAAACAACTTTGTATTGAATAACATTGTGTTTTATTCCGAGATTTATTTTAATACTTATGGCATTTCATGTTTTCAATCCTTGTTCAATTCTGATCTTTCAAATCACTTCTCGAAGTGAAATCGCAAACCGTTATGCAAACGTAATCCGTTTAACACGACGTACACTCCGGAACAATGGCATAAGCTAAACATACCCTAAATACCCTTTACATAACTTAGAAATAAGTTTTGAGGGCTTCGGTATGGCAAAAACATGCTTGTTCAACTTCAGGGGCTATTTTGCAAATTTTGTGAAACTATGCCAAATCACGTATTTCCTACTCCGGAACATATACGCACATCAGAAAATTTTTGTAATCATTAAAATATAGCATTTTAGTGATTGAAATGCAAAAATTCCACTCGTTACGCGTTTACGGTCATTTGCGCGTTCGTTATGATTTCGTTCGTAATTAACCGAAAACCGCAACCGTACGGCCAAACGAACCGACATCCGAAATATTTCCAAGCATTTTTCAAGTTCCCTCTGCTTTATCTTCCTTATAAAGCTTAAAAAAGGGGTTAACTGGTGTTAAAAGTGCCAAAACGTGTCGAAAAACAAGTTTTTAGGCTGTAGGGACTAAAACTGCCAATTCTGAAACTTGGGAATCTCAGGCGCCACGCGACCCAGATCTCCCGCGACGCGGGGGATGCCCAGTTGCAGCAGCTACCTGGAAGCTTCTTGTTCATTTGACATGACACCTATAACTCATTTTTGCCACACTTGTAATGATCCTACAACATCTCCTAACACTTGGAATGATCTTGTGGCTTCAAGAAATCTATAACTACCCTTGATCTTCAAACAAATTCCTTGCTCATTTCCATCTTTCTTCTCTCTAAACTCTAAGTGGAGTTGCTACCTTATTAGGAGGCCTCCCATCTGAGTTTTTCCAGTAATCTTGGCTTCCTTGAGTGCAAGTAAGTGCTCTAACCAAGCCTTGTTCATTCTTTTTGCTTATTATGAGTTAAAAGTCAAAAAGTTTGACTTACAGTTTGACTTTCAGTTTTGACCATTAGTTGGTCAAGTCAAAGTTCAATTGAACTTTGCAACGTGATCGTAATCACGAAGGTTATAATCCCTTTAGATTATACCTACTGATTACCACGTTTTCCTAGTCGAAGTGACAAGTCAAGGTTTCCGTCAATAATGCGCAAAGTGCGCATTATACGACAGAACTATTTTCGGGTGTCAAAACACTTTGTTTTGATACCAAATCAGTTTTATAAACATAGTTAGACATGTTAAACATGTCTAACTCATCACTTTTAGTTTAGTGCTTGTTTAGGATCGTAAGTCGAGCGGTCTTGACCACCGCTTTGACTTTCGAATCCGACCCGTTTGGTTGATCTTAGGATCCGACCAAACTCATATTAGTGACCATAGTTATATATGGAATAACCCTCTAAGGTTATACCTTATGGTCACGTCGTTTGGTTAGTATTATGATAGGTCGTTTTTATGCCCTTTATAAATGACCAAAATGCCCTTTTTGCGCATAAATACATTTTAAGCATATGTGGCTAAAGTTTTGACATATAAACTGATATTACAACATTATTAAACATGTTTGGGCATTTAAGACTCATCATAGGACATGTTTAACCATCCGATCATGCGTTTACGCAAATGAGACTTTAAAGTAGCGTAAACTACCTTAACGGGTCATTACGAGTCAAAAGCACTTAGGATCACTTCCAAATCAGAATGTTGAGTTTATTAAATCATACCATATGAGGTCCAACACTCATTTGATTTATATGACATCATTCTATCCAATCCCCCGATTAAAGTCCCGACTTAGAGTTAATTATTGTTTCCGTCCTTGTGGTTTGTCAAAAATCACTATTTCAGTCCATTAGTTTTAAAATTGCGATTTCAGTCCCTGTGGTTTCACTTTCTTAACCATTTCAGTCCACCTTGTAACCATTTCAGTTCCTGTACTTACATAATAAATGGGTTGAAGTGGTTACGAAAGTGAAAACACAGGGACTGAAATGGTTACGAAAGTCAAACCACAGGGACTGAAATCGCAATTTTTAAACTAATGGACTGAAATAGTGATTTTTGACAAACCACAGGGATGAAAACAATAATTAACTCCCCGACTTATTAACATAGTTATCCGATATTAGGACTCGCTTGATTTCCTCATACTCTTGAGCTTTATTATTCTTCTTGAACAAGGATACTTTTGCAACCCCAGGTGAGTACATAGTCCCCTCTTTTACGTTTTCCAAATTTTTGGGGTGATACACATGTGCCTATTTGCTAATTTCATGTTTTCTTGTTTTTCATAACATATACTTGTTATGTTCAACTAGTAAAATATATAGTACATGATTTCAATTATATTTTGCTATGTATGTTGACTGAGTATGCTAGCACATTGATTTCAAAGACACCTTTTGCGGCATATGTTGACTTAGCATATGAGCACATCGATTTACATTACATTTTGCTATGTATGTTGACTGAGCATGCTAGCACATTGATTTTATGGACATTTCTACTTCGTATGTTGACTTAGCATACTTAGTACATGGTTTAAAGACATTTTTCATGACATTGCTTACATTGACTAAGACATTTGGTTTGTTTAACGGGACATAATACATTCATTAACATTGATCACGCCGCCCGGTAGTATGTAATGGTACCATAGGACTTGACAAATCCCGTTCCCCACTTCCTAGGTTTTGTTTGGAAGTTGGGAATGACAGAATCCGAATACATTTCTGATAAACCTTTGACTTGATAAGGGTTTATCTGACAGTCTCAAGGCTTGAATGTATGCGATAAACATAACTACATAAATGTTCATGTCAAATAAAGCATTTGTTTTGTAAAACACGACTTTTGATTTAAACTTTGGTTTATTCAAAACATTGTTTTGTACAAGACATTTGGTTATACACGACATTATACATATGGCTTGAGTAAAGTCTTTTTACTTGCCATACAAGACATGGTTTATACCTAACATTGTGACATATTACATTGTTTACACATGACATTTGACATTTGTTTGACGAGACATTTTTGGTGGTTATTTGATAAGTGATTTAAATAACGAGATGTGTGTAATATGATAAAAGCTTGGTGGATACACCGCTGCTACTTCCTATACATAAGTGCTTTCATGATATTACATAACGTATCGTTATTTAAACCACTTCGACAAAGACAAAGACATGACACATTTGGTACAAATATCATATATTTTTCACAAGACATTGTTTTAAAAATGGCATATTTTATACAATTCATTATATTACAGTTAATTATTTAACCATACATGCTTCTTCAATATCATTTGATTTTCACATTGATTTTCATATGATTTTGTAAAAGAAAACATTTTATAAGGTTCATGACTACTTTTCGCTAAACTATTATTTTAACTTCAAGTCATGAATCCTCATCAACAAAACCTCTGTATCTCACAGGCATTTTTATGCTGATGTACCTATTTTCACATGTGTTTCAGGAGCTAATGCTTAAGGGTGATTCATGTGACACTTAGGACGGACTTGGGCTTTAGTGACTTAAAATCAAGAAAGACAAATAAATTTATGTTATGTTTCTGTTAAATTCCAGACAATGTAAACAATTTGAATCAATAATACAAAAATTTAAATACCATGGTTGTTGAAACAATACTTCTATTACTCCACTCCCCGACGTTTTCCGCCGCGGTTTGTTGTTTTACGCGGTCGGGGTGTGACAGAAAGTATTGGTATCAGATCCAATGGTTATAGGGAATTAGGTTATTAGTAATGCTTTGACCTAGACTATAACCTTTCTAGGACCCTAACACAAGTTATCTTGTGTCTAGATCTTAAAACAATGCCATCACCTATCCTTAGGTGATTACCAAAAACAAAGTATAATTCATTTTAAAGGCCAAAACAAATCATCGGCGCTCTTTGCCTTCAAAGTTTTTCAAAATCTCGTCAAAGTTTGGGTTTTAATAATGTGAACACATGCAATCTGGAAGGGTGGGTGCCTGTACCATGAGTTTTCTGTCTAAGGTTAGAGTGTTCGTACAAATCCACTTAATCGGACCAGTCACTCTTACCTGGGAACTCTTGGGGTGAGGGTCCACCTATAGGCTAAAGCATGTCTTTGCGATACATTATAAAAATCCATTTACTTTGATTAGTCACTTTGTATTGTTTGTTTGTTGCAAGTAAATGAACGAGTGACCACCATCCTTTCATTTTGTCGATTTTTATGACATCTCATTATCCAACATTCATCTCGCTCGTTTTCTCTCATATTCCCTCTTTTAGAATGCCTCCTCGACGAAATGTACCACCACCTAACACCGAACTGGCAACTATCATAGCACAAAAGATGGCGCTATGGCTACCAAATCTCATTACTCAAATCAACCAAGCTAACAACAATAACAATGCACATGCTACGTGCAACTTTGAACAATTTAACTCGGCTAAACCACTCAAGTTTAGTGGTTCTGAAGGAGCAACTGGGCTCCTACAGTGGTTTGAGAGTCTTGAGAGTACTTTTCGCCCTGTTCAGTGTCCTGATAATCGTAAAGTCGAGTTTGCTTCAAGTGTATTTCATAAGAGGGCACTCACGTGGTGGAACGGAGTGGTGAGAGATAGGGGTGCTGATGTTGCGATGGGTCAGACATGGGAGGAACTAAGAGCTCTAATGATGAAAGAGTTCTGCCCCCGTCATGAAAAGAGGGCGCTTGAGAATGAGTTCCACGACCTAAAGCAGGACAGTGGTGAGCACCGTGCGTATACCGATCGGTATGAGGAGTTGAGCCCATTATGTCCTGAGATGGTGACGCCTTTGGATAAGGCGATTGAAAAGTACTTAAATGGGCTGCCAGATCCTGTCCAGGACATCGTCACTGGCAGTAACCCTACATTTGTCCGTCAAGCCATTGAGCTAGCTGCAACCCTTATTGAATCGCAAGTCAAAAAGGGTAAGCTTCATCGAAAGGGTGACAAGAAACCGTCTGTTAAGTCTGAGAAGCAAAAGGGTAACAAAGTTGAAACCTCCAAGAAGTTGAGGAAGTGCAAGGCTTCTAAGAACTTCGCTCTCACTACCCAACCTAACCAAACTGCTCCCAATCAGCCTGCTCAGCCACCGACCAAGAAACAGTATGTTGGCAATGCACCTCTGTGCAACAAGTGTAACAGTCACCATCAACCACATTTATAGTGTCGCGTTTGTAGTAACTGTGGGAAATCTGGTCATCTTACCAACATTTGCCGTTTTGCTCCTACCCAAAATCCCGTAGCCCAAAACCCTGCTCAGTAGCCTGCACGACCTCACTATCCACCTGGGTCTTGCTATAACTGTGGTGATCTTACCCACTACAGAAACAATTGCCCGAAGTTGGCAAATGCAAACCAGGCACGTGGACAAGCATTTAACATCAATGCTAATGAGGCTCTGGCTGACAATGAAGTAGTCAACGGTACGTTCTTTGTTAACAACCATCCTGCTTCAATTGTTTTCGATTCTGGTGCCGATAAGAGTTTTGTATCCCTAGCTTTTGAACCTTTGCTTTCCATGCCTAGAACCAAACTAGGAAAGCCCTTGTCAGTCGAAATACCTAGTGGTGAACCCCTTAAACTTGATTCTGTCATCCGTGATTGCCAATTGAACCATAACAACCACCTTTTTGCCATTGACCTCACGCCATTGCAACTCGAGAGCTTTGATATTATAGTAGGAATGGATTGGTTGGCCATGCACCATCCTGAGGTGATTTTCTTTGATAAGATCGTTCGTATACCTCTCCCATCTGGTGAAATCCTAGAGGTTCGAGGAGAAAAGCCCGTTAGTACCCTTAAAATCATGACTTGCACCCAAGCCCATAAAACCTACGAAAGAATTATGTTGCTTTCTTAGAACATATCGTAGAGGAGAAAGGCAAGGGCAAATCTATTCAGGACATCCCTGTTGTTCGGGATTATCCCGAGGTGTTTCCTGACGAGCTACCTGGTTTACCCCCAGCACGTCAAGTCGAGTTTCGTATAGATCTTGTACCTGGTGCCAACCCTATAGCCAAATCCCCATACCGACTTGCACCGTCTGAGATGCAAGAGTTATCTAAACAGCTTCAGGAGTTGTCTGACAAAGGATTCATTCGTCCAAGCTTTTCACCTTAGGGCGCTCCAGTCCTATTTGTGAAAAGGAAGGATCGATAATTCCGTATGTGTATCGATTACCGTGAGCTCAACAAACTCACAATCAAAAATCAATATCTCCTACCTTGCATTGATGATCTCTTTGATTAGCTGCAAGGTGCTACTTGCTTCTCAAAGATTGATCTATGTTGTGGGTGTCATCAGCTTCGTGTTCTCGAAGAAGATATTCCCAAAACTGCTTTTCGCACTCGATATGGTCATTACAAGTTCACTGTTATGCCGTTTGGTCTGACAAATGCCCCTGCCGTATTCATGGACTTAATGAATAGGGTTTGTAAGCCTTATTTGGACAAGTTCATCATTGTCTTCATTGATGACATTTTGATCTATTCAAAGTCTTGAGCCGATCACGAGCAACATCTCCTTTTAACGATGGAACTCCTAAAGAAAGAACAACTCTATGCCAAGTTCTCCAAGTGCGAATTTTGGCTTAAGGAAGTTCAATTCTTGGGACATATTGTCAACGAACAAGGTATTCATGTGGATCCCGCCAAAATCAGTGCGATTAAGGAATGGGATACACCATCTACTCCTACCGAAGTTCGTTCATTTCTTGGTCTCGCGAGTTAGTCGCTTTATCGCAAACTTCTCAAAGATTGTGTTTCCCCTCACTGCTTTAACTAAAAAGAATAAACCTTTTGAGTGGGGACCCAAACAAGAAGAAGCTTTTCAGACCTTGAAACAAAAGCTCTGTAATGCTCCTATTTTATCCTTACCTGAAGGTAACGACGACTTGGTCGTAATTGTGATGCATCGAACTTAGGCCTTGGTTGCGTTCTCATGCAAAGGAACAAAGTTATAGCCTATGCATCAAGACAATTGAAGATTCATGAAAAGAACTATAGCACTCATGATCTTGAGTTGGGTGATGTCGTTTTCGCTCTCAAAATTTGGAGACACTATCTATACGGTACAAAATGAGTGGTTTTCACGGACCACAAAAGTCTCCAGCACATTTTCAATCAGAAAGAACTAAACATGAAACAGCGACGATGGGTTGAACTTCTGAACGACTATGACTGTGAGATTCGCTACCATCCTGGTAAGGCGAATGTCGTTGCCGATGCTCTTAGTCGTAAAGAACGAGTCAAGCTATACTGTGTTCAAGTGCGATCTGATATTCAAAACCATATTTTCCAAGCTCAACGAACTTGTGTTACACAAGGCATGATGGGTGAAGAATTACCACATCATCTTGAGCTTCAACTTGAAACGAAAGACAATGGGTTATCCTATTATCTGAACCGTTTGTGGGTTCCAAGTCAAGACAATCTCTGCACCTTGATAATGGATGAAGCCCATAAGTCTCGTTATTCAATTCATCTAGGTGCGGACAAATGTATAAGGATCTTCGTACCCAGTATTGGTGGCCGGGTATGAAGAAAGACACTGCCTTGTACGTTTCTACATGTTTTACTTGTCTCAAGTTAAGGCAGAGCATCAATGTCCCTCTGGTTTGCTTGAACAACCAGAAATTCCAGTTTGGAAATAGGAGGGCATTGCAATGGATCTCATTACCAAATTACCGCGTACATCTAGAGGTCATGATGCCATTTGGGTAATCATTGATCGTCTAACCAAGTCAACACACTTTATAGCAATTCGTGAGGATTTCTCTGCTGATAAACTTGCTAAATTCTATGTGGATGAAATTGTATCTCGTCATGGTGTTCCTTTGGACATCATATCTGATCGTGATGCTCGATTTTCATCTCATTTTTGGAGGACCATGCAATCTG
This sequence comes from Scalesia atractyloides, assembly GCA_947069175.1. Taxonomy (NCBI): domain Eukaryota; kingdom Viridiplantae; phylum Streptophyta; class Magnoliopsida; order Asterales; family Asteraceae; genus Scalesia; species Scalesia atractyloides. The sequence continues at coordinate 51,956,124 of CAMTDV010000025.1, forward strand.
CCATGGGAACCAAACTTAACCTGAGCACTGCTTATCATCCTCAAACGGATGGACAATCCAAAAGGACAATCCAGACACTGGAGGATATGCTTAGAGCTTGTGTGATCGACTTTGGTGGTAGTTGGGACTCGCATCTACCTTTGATCGAATTCTCCTACAACAACTATTATCATACCAGCATTAACATGGCTCCTTTCGAAGCTCTTTATGGTCGAAAATGTCGTTCACCTGTCTGTTGGAATGAAATCGGTGAATCTCAATTCACTGGACCTGAACTCATTCAAGACACAACAGGCAAAGTCAAAACAATTCGCGATAATCTCTTGATAGCTAGAAGCCGTCAAAAGAGTTATGCGGACAAACGACGCAAGCCCTTGGAATTCCAAGTCGGTGATCACGTCCTACTCAAGGTATCCCCTTGGAAAGGCGTGGGTAGATTTGGGAAGAAAGAAAACTTGCACCTAGATATGTTGGACCATTCAAGATCACTGAGAAAATCAGAAAGGTGGCCTACAAACTTGAGCTACCTCTTGAACTTGGTAACGTCCATCCAACTTTCCACGTGTCCAATTTGAAAAAGTGTTTAGCTGATGAAAACCTCCACATCCTTCTTGATGAAATTGGTGATGATGACACGTTACACTCTGTCGAGAAACTTGTGGAAATTTTGGATAGTGAAGTCAAAAAGCTTAAGCGCAGACGTATACCAATTGTTAAAGTTTACTGGGAGTCCAAATGTGGCCCAGAGTTTACCTGGGAATGAGAAGACCAGATGAAGGCGAAATATCCACATCTATTCTCACAAGTTTCCTCTAGTTAAATTTCGGGATGAAATTTCCGAAAGTAGGGGAGACTGTGACATCTGTGTACTTTAATCAACGCACAATTCTGAAACAGTTTTGTATTGAATAACATTGTGTTTTATTCCGAGATTTATTTTAATACTTATGGCATTTCAAGTTTTCAATCCTTGTTCAATTATGATCTTTCAAATCACTTCTGGAAGTGAAATCGCAAACCGTTACGCAAACGTAATCCGTTTAACGCGACGTACACTCTGGGACATAAGCTAAACATACCCTAATACCCTTTACATAACTTAGAAATAAGTTTTGAGGGCTTCGGTATGGCAAAAACATGCTTATTCAACTTCAGGGGTTATTTTGCAAATTCTGCGAAACTATGCTAAATCGCGTATTTCCTACTTCAGAACATATACGCACATCCAAAAATTTTTGTAATCATTAAAATATAGCATTTTAGTGATTGAAATGCAAAAGTTCCACTCGTTACGCGTTTACGATCATTTGCGCGTTCGATACAATTTCCATCGTAATTAACCGAAAACCGCAACCGTACGGCCAAATAAACCGACATCCGAAATGTTTCCAAGCATTTTTCAAGTTCCCTATGCTTTATCTTCCTTATAAAGCTTAAAAATGGGGTTAACTGGTGTTAAAAGTGCCAAAACGTGTCGAAAAACAAGTTTTTAGGCTGTAGGGACTAAAACTGCCAATTCTGAAACTTGGGAATCTCAGGCGCCACGCGAGAGAGTCACCTGATCTCCCACGATGCGCGGGGGATGCCCAGTTGCAGCAGCTGCCTGGCAACTTCTTGTTCATTTGACATGACACCTATAACTCGTTTTTGCCACACTTCTCCTGGTTGCAACACCTCACCAAACACTTGTAATGATCCTACAACATATCCTAACACTTGGAATGAACTTGTGGCTTCAAGAAATACCCTTGATCTTCAAAAAAATTCCTTGCTCATTTCCATCTTTCTTCTCTCTAAACTCTAAGTGGCGTTGCTACCTTATTAGGAGGCCTCCCATATGAGTTTTTCTAGTAATCTTTGCTTCCTTGAGTGCAAGTAAGTACTCTAAGCAAGCATTGTTCATTCTTTTTGCTTACTATGAGCTAAAAGTCAAACAGTTTGACTTAGTGTTTGACTTTCATTTTTGACCATTAGTTGGTCAAATCAAAGTTCAATTGAACTTTGCAACGTGATCGTAATCATGAAGGTTATAATCCCTTGCGATTATACCTACTGATTACCATGTTTTCCTAGTCGAAGTGACGAGTCAAGGTTTCAGTCAATTATGTTCAAAGTGCGCATTATACAACAGAACTATTTTCGGGTGTCAAACACTTTGTTTTGATACCAAATCAGTTTTATAAACTTAGTTAGACATGTTAAACATGTCTAACTCGTCACTTTTAGTTTAGTGCTTGTTTAGGATCGTATGTCGAGCGGTCTTGACCACCACTTTGACTTTCGAATCCGACCCGTTTGGTCGATCTTAGGATCCGACCAAACTCATATTAGTGACCATAGTTATATAGGGAATAACCCTCTGAGGTTATACCTTACGGTCACGTCGTTTGGTTAGTATTATGATAGGTCGTTATTATGCCCTTTATAAATGACCAAAGTGCCCTTTTTGCGCATAAATTCATTTTAAGCATATGTGACTAAAATTTTGACATATAAACTGATATTACAACATTATTAAACATGTTTTGGCATTTAAGACTCATCATAGGACATGTTTAACCATCCGATCATGCGTTTACGCAAATGAGACGTTAAGGTAGCGTAAACTACATTAACGGGTCATTACGGGTCAAAAGCACTTAGGATCACTTCCAAATCAGAATTTTGAGTTTATTAAATCATACCATACGAGTTCCAACACTCATTTGATTTATAAGACATCATTCTATCCAATCCGCTTATTAAAGTCCCGACTTATTAACATAGTTATCCGATATTAGGACTCGCTTGATTTCCTCATACTCTTGAGCTTTATTATTCTTCTTGAACAAGGATACTTTTGCAACCCCAGGTGAGTACATAGTCCCCTCTTTTACATTTTCAAAAGTTTTAGGGTGATACACATGTGCCTACTTGCTACTTTCATGTTTTCTTGTTTTTCATAACATATACTTGTTATGTTCAACTAGTACAATATATAGTACATGATTTCAATTATGTTTTGCTATGTATGTTGACTGAGCATGCTAGCACATTGATTTCAAAGACACCTTTTGCGGCATATGTTGGCTTAGCATATGAGCACATTAATTTACATTACATTTTGCTATGTATGTTGACTAAGCATGCTAGCACATTGATTTTATGGACATTTCTACTTCGTATGTTGACTTAGCATACTTAGTACATGGTTTAAAGACATTTTTCATGACATGCTTACGTTGACTAAGATATTTGGTTTGTTTAATGGGACATAATACATTCATTAACATTGATCACGTCGCCCGGTAGTATGTAATGGTACCATAGGACTTGACAAATCCCGTTCCCTGCTTCCTAGGTTTGTTTGGAAGTAGGGAATGACAGAATCCGAATACATTTCTGATTAACCTTTAACTTGATAAGGGTTTATCCGATAGTATCAAGGCTTGAATGTATGCGATAAACATAACTACATAAATGTTCATGTCAAATAAAGCATTGGTTTTGCAAAACATGACTTTGGATTTAAACTTTGGTTTATTCAAAACAATGATTTGCACAAGACATTTGGTCATACACGACATTATACATATGGCTTGACTAAAGTATTTTTACTTGCCATACAAGACATTTGTTATACAAGACATGGTTTATACCTAACATTGTGAAATATTACATTGTTTACACATGACATTTGACATTTGTTTGACAAGACATTTTTGGTGGTTATTTGATAAGTGATTTAAATAAGGAGATGTGTGTAATATGATAAAAGCATGGTGGATATGCCGCTGGTACTTCCTATATATAAGTGCTTTCATGATATTACATAACGTAGCGTTATTTAAACCACTTCGACAAAGACAAAGACATGACACATTTGGTACAAATATCATATATTTTTCACAAGACATTGTTTTAAAAATGGCATATTTTATACAATTCATTATATTACAGTTAATTATTTAACCATACATCCTTCTTCAATATCATTTGATTTTCACATTGATTTTCATATGATTTTGTAAAAGAAAACATTTTATAAGGTTCATGACTACTTTTCGTTAAAATATTATTTTAACTTCAAGTCATGTATCGTCATCAACAAAACCTATGTATCTCACAGGCATTTTTATGCTGGCGTACCTATTTTCACATGAGTTTCAGGAGCTAATGCTTTAGGGTGATTCATGTGACCCTTAGGACGGACTTGGGCTTTAGTGACTTAAAATGAAGCAAGACAAATAAATTTGTGTTATGTTTCTGTTAAATTTCAGACAATGTAAACAATTTGAATCAATAATACAAAACTTTAAATACCATGGTTGTTGAAACAATACTTCTTTTACTCCACTCCAAGACGTTTTCCACCGCGGTTTATTGTTTTACGCGGTCGGGGTGTGACATTATAGACTAGGTTAAAGGCGTTCAAATAACCTAATTCCCTATAACCAGTGCTCTGATACCAATCTGTAACACCTCGATTGCGTAATTCAATAACACGCAGCGGAAATATCGGGGAGACACATTACAAATTGCTCAGCCACAACTGGAACTAAATCGTTTCATTATCATATGTAGCATACTTAAATAATCTTCAACCAGAAACAGATGTGAAAAGAGACGTCAACAAACAATGTTGGCGAGCACATAGTTTTGTTAACCAAATATATGGTAAAAAGTTTGACATTTCAATACTTTGACAACCACGAGAGTTGCTAATTGTAAATCGACTCATTGATGCCAAAGAATGGCAGAAAAGGTTAGTATTGCAATATATTAACTTGATATTTGAAACTTGTGACAAAAGATTTTTGTATATGGCATCATGATCATTACTAAGTATTTTCATGCCTTTGAAAATTGTACTTTATACTTGTAAACATATTTACATCATCCCTAAACTTGTATGGATATTATTGGAAATCAAATGATTTACAATAATACCTAAATATCCTTCTAAGAATCTATCATATAATATATGAAAGGATTCTACAATGATTTTGGATATAGAGCATTGAAATCAGTCGTACACAATCCTAAAGAGACTAGAATAACGCTACAAGGGTAATGCAACAAGAACACTTATATATAGGAAGTACCAGCGGCGTATCTACCATGTTCTTATGGTAATACACTTATTTCGTTATTCTAATCACAACTAGCCACATAAACATATAATCGTCAACTGGTGACATTGTATCGTCACATTGTATCGTTACATTGTATCGTCACATACGCACTAAAGTACACAATGAATCCAATTTAAGGACTACCAATTAGTACTCTAAACATTCCACAAATATCTAACTATAAGGATAGGTAGATGTAATGGGAATTTAGTTGTGTCACATTGTCTTGTCAGCTTTAACATAAATTCATAATCCTAATGGTGATTCGGATAAGGCTACGAAGGGTAATACAATAAGCACACATATATATAGGAAGTACCAGCGGCGTATCCACCATGTTCTTATTGTATTACTCTAGTTTCGTTATGTAAATCACCAACAATTCTGCACATAAACCAATTGTTCATCGTTCATCATTCCTTGTTATAAACCAATCGTTCATCATTCATTGTTCCTTGTTATAAACCAATCGTTCATCGTTCATTGTTCCTTGTTATAAACAAATCGTTCATTGTTCATTGTTCCTTGTAAATTACTTCTTAGAAATCTCACTATAGAGATAGGAAGATTTAAGAGAAAACTTCAATCATCCTTTGGGAATCTAAGTATGAAGATAGAAAGATTCTACAAGGGTATAGGCCCTGAAAGACCTCTTTAAATATCGTACCATCAATCGTCATGTTGCATAATCGGAAATAACACACAGAAAGCATTTAGTAAACACATACATGCCATACATTTAAGAAGAATCGGTTACACATATGAATCACCCCAAAACATTTGGAAAACGTAAAAGAGAGGGGGAGCAATGTACTCGCCTGTGATATAACAAAGCTCAAAGGATCAAGAGTTCAAGTGTTGAAGTGGTTCCTAGTGTATCGGATAAATACATGTTAATGTCGAAACTTGAAAATGAGAAATCAGATAAAATGAAGGATATAAACCAAAAAAGAGTTGGATCTTGTATAATATGGTTCATATTACCTAACATTCTGATTTGGGAGCATTTCAAAAAGTTATGGCTTGATACGGCTCGCTATAGTGGTTTACGCCAGTTTAACGGGTCATAAACGTAACTATGGGTTCGGATGGTTAACTATGTCCTATGACAAGTCTAATATGCCAAAATGTTTTTATATAATTTATATAATAAGTTTAGATGTCGAAATGATGTTCATATATGTTTAAAACTAATTTTTTGTGTAAAAAGGGAATTTTCGGCATTTTTAAGGAATACATAGTCGACTTGTCATTTGACTAACCAAACGATATGACCATAAGGTATAACCTCAGAGGGTTATTCCCTATAATATTATGGTCATAATAATGGTCTTGGTCAGATCCTAAAGTTGACCAAACGGGTCAGATTTGAAAGTCAAAGCGGTGGTCAAACCGCTAGACTTTTGACTCCAAATATACATTTTAACAAAAGTGAAAAATTTGACATGTTGTGACATGTCTAAATAAGTTTATAAAAGTATTTTGGCATCAAAACAACCTGTTATGATACCCGAAAACAGATCCTTGCAAAATGCGCAATAATCGCATTTTGATCAAAACTTTAACTTGTCATAGAGACTTGAAATGATTGAAATCAGTAGGTATGATCAATAGGGATCATAACCGTCTTGATTACTATCATAAAAAAGGTTCAATTGGATTTTAAATTGATCAATTCCTGATCAATTCTAGAAGTCAAATAAAAGTCAAACTTTGTGACTTTAATCCAATTAAACTATATGAATTGAAACAAGCATGAAAGAGAACACTACAAACACCAAAGATTGATCAAAGATCACAGAGAATGCTCCAAGATGGTTGCAAGTTCAGATTTGAAGCAGATGAGAGTAAATTGAGTTGTTGCAAGGGTTTGAAAATGAAGGACATGGTGCTATTTATAGATTTCTTGGATAAACAAGGTCAAGACACATGTCCATGACTCATTACTGATGTTGGATTAGTGTCAAATAGGTGTCAAATGCAGAGAGAAGTGGCAAATTCGTGAGCTTGGTGGCCAAGAAATGAGCTGTGCAGCTGCCAGCTATTTTCAGCTAAAACCTGGTAACCCTCGCGCCACGCGCCAGGTCAAGTTGTTGCTGGCGCGCCACATGAGGCCCCCCAAAATAAGAAACTTTCAAACCTCGCAGTTTTAGTCCCTGCGGCCTTTAAACTTGTTTTTCGATGCATTTAACCCCCGTTAATCAAATTTCCTGAAGTAGGGGAAACTGATATCTGTGGAAATTCGATCATGTAACAATGACAAAAAAGTTATCAATGAATGGAAATTTTATGTTTTATATATGAATTTTGTTTATTTACTATGAAAATTGCACACATTCGAATATTGCACAATTTCGAACTCTTGAATCGCTTCTATGAGCAAAACCGGCGAACCGATACGCAAACGAAACTAATTTAACGCAACGTATGCTCTAGAATAATCTCACAAGTTAAACATACCTTAAATAACCTTTGCATGACATAGATTTAAGGTTTGGACGGTTTGGTATGTCAAAAACAAGTTTATTCGATCACAGGGACTAATTACAACAAACTGCGAAAGTCTGCCGATTCTCACAGCGACGTACGCTCCGGAACAAGAACACAAGACTATAATACCTTAAATATCCTTTACATAGCTTAAAAATAAGCTTGGAAGGCTTCAGTATGACAAAATCACACTTTTGTAACTTCAGGGGATATTTTGCAAATTTCACGAAACTATGCTTTTTCGCATATATCGCTATACGAAACGTGTACGGACATTCAAAAATCTTTGTACTCATTAAAATATTTTATTCTAGTGATTGGAGTGCGAAAAATCCGTTCGTTACGCATTTACGGTCACGCACGCGTTCGTTACGATTTTCGTCATAATTAACCGAAAACCGCGACCGTACGACCAAACGAACCGACCTCTGGAACATTTTTGAACATATTTCAAGATCCCTATACTTTAACGTCCTTATGGAGCTTAGAAATGAGGTTAACGGGTGTTAAAAGTGCCAAAACATGAAAAATACAAGTTCAGGGACCTTTTCTGCCATTTTTGAAAGTTTCAAATTTTTGGGAGGCCTCACGTGGCGCGCCAGCACCAACTAGACATGTCGCGTGGCGCGAGGGTCACCAATTTTTAGCTGAAACCTGGCAGCTTCTTGTTAACTCCCTTGTTGACTCACCTTTCGAACTTGCCACCCTAATCTCTGCTTTTGACACAAAAGTGGACATTAACCTACTTCAAAGATGAGTCATAAACACTTGGCATGACCCTATTAATCCAAACTTTCTATAAATACCCATGTTCATCACACTTATGAACTTTTTGATCACTTTCTTGCAACACCCTGCTTTAAATCCGAATTTAGCAACCATCTTGGAGTTTCCTCTGGTGTTCTTGATCAATCTTTAGTGTTTGTAAGTGATCTCCTTCATGTTTATTTCAATTCTTATGGTTAATTTGATTAAAAGTCACAAAATTTGACTTTTATTTGACTACCAGAATTGATCATGAATTGATCTGTTTAAAATCCAATTGAAACTTGCTTTATGAGGGTAATCAAGGTGGTTATGATCCACAAAAATCATGCCTACTGATTCTCAAAGTTTCTAGCTATTTTGACAAGTTAAATTTTCAGTCAAAATGCGATTTTTGCGCATTTTGCAACGGATCTAAATTCGTGTGTCAAAACATGTTGTTTTGATGCCAAAACTCTTTTATAAACTTATTTAGACATGTCAAAACATGTCCAAATCGTCACTCTCATTGTAGTGTTTCATTTTGAATCGAAAAGTTGAACGATTTGACCACCGCTTTGACTTCCGAATCTGACCCGTTTGGTGGACCTTTGGACCCAACCAAATACATAATTGTGACCATAAATATATAGGGAATAACCCTTTGAGGTTATACCTTATGGTCATGATGTTTGGATTGTGTTATGATGATTGATTGTAATATTACTTAAAAACGACCAAAATGCCCTATTCGCAAACAAATCAACGTTAAGCATATGTAACACAAGATTTGACATATAATCTGATCAAAAACATTTTTAAACATGTTTAATCATTTAAAACTTATTATGACACATATCTAACCATCCGAATGCGTTGTTACGAAATGACGTGTGAAAGTGGCTTAAACTACCTTAACGAGTCAAAAGCACTTAAAAATCTTTCCAACTCAGAATGTAAGCTTATTAAACCATATTATATGAGTTCCGACACTTGGTTTATAAGATCTCATTCTATCCGAATCTTCCGATTTCAAGCCCCGATATTTACACTATTATTTATTTTTAGGACACGCGTGATTTCTCAGATCTTTGAGCTTCGATTTTCTTATTGATCCAAGAGTTACTTTGGTATCACATGTGAGTACATAGTTCCCCTATTTTATGTTTTACAATTGTTTTGGGGTGATTTATATGTGCTAAATGTTTTCAAGTTTTCAAATGCAAATACTATGGTTTATATAAACAAAACGATTTCAATAATGTGAACGAACTTGTTGCTGCGATGTATTTATAGCAAGAATGACATTCTTTAACAATGGTCAAGCCGACCAGTAGTAAGTTAAGGCACCTAGGACTGACAATCCCGTTACCAAATTTCCCGGGGTTTGTGGGAAATTTGGGAAGCGACAGAAACTTGTAACAAACCCTTTGGTAGTTTGTTATACGATTAAGGGACACCGTGGGTGGTCTCGAACAAGTTAACAAAGGTTTGAATGTATTCACGAAACGACCAAAAGTTTTCATAATTAAAACAAGGAACGATGAACGATGAACGAATGAACAATGGCTTATAACAAGGAACAATGAACAATTGATTTATGACAATTGGTTTATGATAAGTGATTTAGATAACGGAACGGGTGTAATGTAGTAAAAGAATGGTGGATACGCCGCTGATACTTCCTATATATAAGTGCTTTTATCAGATTACATACGTGTCCTTAGTTACATTACTTGGACAAATGATTTCAAACAATGACACACAACGATTTTCGATTAAAGATATAAACCATACGAGTTATTTAAAGATGATTTACAACTTGGATTTATGAACAAATGTTTTCGAGTCAAGGTTCATGGCTACGAGATTTTATAAACTTTTACCCTTTTGTTTTAGACGAATAGTTGTGCAATATCAAATGCTTTCAAAACAAGGTATTCACTTACGACTCTAGTAGTCAGATTATATTGCAATATATACAAAGCCATGAACTTGACACACTCATAAAACCTATGTACTCGCCGGCATTTTTTTGCTGACTCGTTTTCACATATGTTTCAGGGAACAATGCTTGATGATACTGATACATGCTCATATAGGATTTGGACGGGCTTTAGCGACTATAAAACAAGAAAGACAATAATTATGCATGTTTTGTTTGTTTGGTTGTTTTAAAACGTTTCTAGACAATTATGACAATATAACCTATGTTTAATATCTAATTAAAACAAAACTTCAAATACCATGTGTTGTTGAAACAATCTGTTAACGTGACTCCCCAAGTGTTTCCGCCGCGTGTTGTTTTACGCGATTTGGGGTGTTACAGGTTGGTATCTGTGGCAATCCGAATCTGATACCAATTTGGGTAATCGTTGATCGCTTAACCAAATCGGCACACTTTTTGCCAATTTATGAGGAATACTCTACAAGCAAACTTGCTAAAATTTATGTTGATGAGATTGTATCTCGTCATGGTGTTCCCTTGGATATGATTTCTGATCGTGACGCCCGTTTCTCTTCTCATTAATAGAAAACCATGCAATCCGCCATGGGAACCAAGGTAAATCTAAGCACCGCCTATCATCCTCAGACTGATGGACAAACCAAAAGGACTATCCAAACACTCGAGGATATGCTTAGAGCTTGCGTGATCGATTTTGGTGGTAGTTTGGATTCACATCTACCATTGGTCGAATTCTCTTTTAACAATAGTTATCACGCCAGCATCAACATGGCGCCTTTCGAAGCTTTATACGGTCGAAAATGTCGTTCACCTGTTTGTTGGAATGAGATCGGTGAGACACAGATCACTGGACCTGAACTCATCCATGACACAACCGAGAAAGTCAAGAAAATACGTGATAACCTTTTAACAGTTAGAAGCCGTCAAAAGAGTTATGCAGACAAGCGACGCAAGCCCTTGGAATTCCAAGTTGGTGATCACGTCCTACTCAAGGTATCCCCTTGGAAAGGAGTGATTAGATTTGAAAAGAAATGAAAACTTGCACCACGATACGCTGGACCATTCAAGATCGTCGAAAGAATCGGAAAGGTGGCCTACGACTTGAGCTACCTCCTAAACTCGGGAATATTCACCCAACATTCCCCCTGTCCAATTTAAAGAAGTGTTTAGCCGATACAAATCTCCATATTCCACTCGATGAGATTCACATTGATGACACTATGCATTTTGTCAAGAAACCAGTGGAGATAATGGACCGTGAAGTCAAGAAACTGAAACAAATACGAATTCCGATAGTCAAAGTTAGCTGGGAATCCAAACGTGGCCCAGAATTTACTTGGGAATGAGAGGATTAAATGAAAATGAAGTATCCACACATATTCTCACAAGTTTCCTCTAATTAAATTTCAGGACGAACTTTCCTGAAGTAGGGGAGACTGTGATATCTGTGGCAATCAGAGCATGTAACAATGACAAATAAGTTATCAATGAATGGAAATTGTATGTTTTATATATGAATTTTGTTTATTTACTATGACAATTGCACACATTCGAATATTGCACAATTGCGAACTCTTGAATCGCTTCTAAGAGCAAACCCGGTGAACCGATACGCAAATGAAACCAATTTAACACAAAGTACGTTCTGGAATAATGTCACAAGCTAAAAATACCTTAAATAACCTTTGCGTAACTTAGAAATAAGTTTTGGAGGGTTTGGTATGTAAAAAACAAGTTTATTCGATCACAGTGACTAATTACGACAAACTGTGAAAGTCTGCTGATTCTCGCAGCGACGTACGCTCCGGAACAAGAACACAGGCCTATAATACTTTTGTAACTTCAGGGGCTATTTTGAAAATTTCGCGAAACTATGCCTTTTTCGCGTAGATTGTTGTACGGAACCTGTACGGACATTCAAAAATTTTTGTAGTCATTAAATATTGTATTTTAGTGATTGGGATGCGAAAAATCCGTTCGTTACGCATTTACGGTCACGCACGCGTTCGTTACGATTTTCATCGTAATTAACCGAAAACCGCGACCGTACGAACCAAACGAACCGACCTCTAGAACATTTTTGAACATATTTCAAGATCCCTATACTTCAACGTCCTTATGGAGCTTAGAAATGAGGTTAACGGGTGCTAAAAGTGCCAAAACACGACAAATACAAGTTCAGGGACCTTTTCTGCCATTTTTGAAAGTTTCTAATTTTTGGGAGGCCTCACGTGGCGCGCCAGCACAAACTTGACCTGTCGTGTGGCGCAAGGGTTACCAGTTTCAGCTGAAACCTGGCAGCTTGTTGTTAACTCCCTTGTTAACTCACCTTTCGAACTTGCCACCCTAATCTCTGCTTTTGACACATAAATAGACACTAACCTACTTCAAAGATGAGTCATAAACACTTGGCATGACCCTATTAATCCAAACATTCTACAAATATCCATGTTCATCACACATATGAACTTTTTGATCACTTTCTTGCAACACCCTGCTCTAAATCCGAATTTAGCAACCATCTTGGAGTTTCCTCTGGTGTTCTTGATCAATCTTTAGTGTTTGTAAGTGATCTCCTTCATGATTGTTTCAATTCTTATGGTTAATTTGATTAAAAGTCACAAAATTTGACTTTTATTTGACTTCCAGAATTAATCATGAATTGATCAGTTTAAAATCCAATTGAAACTTGCTTTATGAGGGTAATCAAGATGGTTATCATCCACAAAAATCATGCCTACTGATTCTCATCGTTTCTAGCTATTTTGACAAGTCAAAGTTTCTGTCAAAATGCAATTTTTGCGCGTTTTGCAACGGATCTAAATTCGGGTGTCAAAACGGGTTGTTTTGATGCCAAAACTCTTTTATAAACTTATTTAGACATGTCAAAACATGTCTAAATCGTCACTCTCATTGTAGTGCTTATTTTGAATCGAAAAGTTGAATGGTTTGACCACCGCTTTAACTTCCGAATCTGACCCGTTTGGTGGACCTTCGGACCTAACCAAATACATAATTGTGACCATAAATATATAGGGAATAACCCTTTGAGGTTCGACGATGTTTGGATTGTGTTATGATGATTGATTGTAATATTACATAAAAATAACCAAAATGCCCTTTTCGCAAACAAATCAACGTTAAGCATATGTAACACAAGATTTGACATATAATCTCATCAAAAACAATTTTTAACATGTTTAAGCATTTAAAACTTATTATGACACATATCTAACCATCCGAATGCGTTGTTACGCAAATGACGCGTGAAAGTGGCTTAAACTACCTTAACGGGTCATAACGGGTAAAAGACACTTAAAAATCTTTCCAACTCAGAATGTAAGCTTATTAAACTATATTATATGAGTTCCGACACTCACTTGGTTTATAAGATCTCATTCTATCCGAATATTCCGATTTCAATGTGACATCCCGGCTTTTCAGGTATCTTAAACGCGCTACTTTATTGTTATTCATTCCTACGCTGATTTAATTCGGGAATTAAATTACACGCTCGCAATAACTATGTTAACTTTAGTATTTAGGGAATACACAATGTTTGGAAATTCTAACAGGTTGTATCTGAATTACGTGCTGTGTTATTAGACGTTTGTGAATAATTGCCGAGTCGTATTATGTGTAGTTATTTTTCAGATTATAATGAACAGTTAGTAAATTCTATTTATAAGCCGAACCGAACCAAGCCTGTGAAACCTGCGACTTCATGACCAAGCAAACCCAACCCGCCACCCACACTTCCTTGCGGCCCATCCTTGCGGCCCAAGGAACTAACCCAAACCACCCCCTATCGCGACCCCCCTTTATGTATACATACATGCATGTTGTGGGAAACCTTCAAAAAAAAACCCTAGCACTCTAGTTGAAGTCGACGGCAGCCCCCCCCTCTCTCGGTCGCGCAGGTTCTACACCCCTCGGATCGATTCCAAGCTTGTCCCGGTTCGCTAATTGTCATCGTTTCAAGGTTAGGGTTTAATTGTATTGCTATTCACACTAGGTTTTGTGTAGTGTTGATCATGATTATGTGCTTGTATGATATTGTTATGAAAAAGTGTTGTGGTGTATGATTAGTTCGGATGAATATGTGAATCTTTGCGGTTGTGATGATATGTTTGAATATTAAAATCGTAGGCTGCGTTTTATTATGAAAAAGTGTTGTGGTGTATTAAAATCGTAGGTTGTTTATCGAGTCGGATCTCATAGTCTATATGGGGTTAGGTCACGAAATCTGTATTGTGACTGGAGACAGGAATTTCCGAAAATCTCCCACTGGAATTTCGTTAATCGGATGAACGGTGATTTTTAAATAATTTTTCTCGTGGACTGCAGTCAGAAAGCGACGAATCTGACTGTAGCCTAGTATATAAATTTTTCTAAATAATTGGTAAAGATTTAGGATTTGAAAATTTTACATCAAATTGTACAGTCTAATTTACACCTCCTGTAAAAATATTGGAATTTTTGGAACGTTGGAACTATTTTATAAAAATCCTCGAAAACAACCCAGTTATTAGCGTACAAGCTGAAACATGATAACTTGCGTTTGTGTGTACCTAAGTGTTGTATGAGTTATCCTGTGTTTATGACAAGTTGGTTTGATCATTAATTGGTATGGTGATACTTTGCATGCATGATTATGGTTTCGAGTTGGTTATTACGTGTGCCGTACCGTGTGTTACTTATGCGTAGGGTTTTGTGTTAGTGTGTTCACACACTAACTTTGAATCGGTTGACATGTTAGGACGCGATTAGCGGTTCCATCATTTGCTTCTTTTGCGTTTATCTATACGAGCAATTTAAGGTGAGTTCACGGCCCTATTTTATCCGGTTTTTTAACAACAGGGGAAGAAACATGTATACGCTCTACAACTCTATCTTTTACGTTATGCGAAATTAACGTCGTTAACTATTCGGTAACTAAGTTAATGTTAATGTACGTTATGGTCACTAAGTAGCTTTATCACGGAAGTCCTCAACCAACTCTCGGATCGTTAGTATTGGGACCGAACTGTGATATCTTGTTATGTGTTATACTATAGCTGTTAAAGTAGACCTAAACTATAGCTGTTACACGACACTAGACTTAGTTGGCAACGAACTGTTATATCTTGTTATGTGTTATACTAAAATTGTTCTATGTGATATATATATTATGATATACGCAGCTCGTAACTAACTACACCAACCCAGCAGGCTATGTCATCATCATCATCCGACAGATCTCGACAATCAAGGGCGCAGGGGAAGGCACCCATGGTCGAACCCTCACCACCTCGTGGCGTGGAGACACGCTCAGTTGCTAGGAAAAGACTCGCTCTAGTAGGGGAGTCGTCCTCCCGTCCAACCACCGCTATACCGGTCAACTCTTCAGGAGTGGGGGACGATCTACTTAGAGATGCGTTAAGGAAACAACAGGAATAGCTGGAGAGAATGCAAGAGACTATCGAAGCACAGGGATGGCTGATACGTCAGCTGATTGGAAAACTGAAGAGCTCGAGGAAGATCAAGATGAGAATAGGAGAGTTCGAAGCATTTTAGCTAAGGACCTTCGTGCTGAGCAGCTGAGTGCTGACTGGCTCGAAGACAGAGTTCTTGAGTCGATTTGGAGGATTCACGAACTAGAGCAGAACCAAGCACCACCTATCCCAGTATCCGCACCAGCACCGGCCCTCCAGCGCCGGTAGAGGACGAAGAGGAGGATCCAGAGGAAGACCCGGAGGAGGATCCGGAGGAAGAAGAGCCGGAACAGGACCCGGCTGTTGAAGCTGAAAACGCTGAAGAGGAAGACGGCAGTGATAGCGACTTGGGAGATGGAGACATAGATGACTAACTCGTCTCGCCAATCTCTGTTTTGTTTCCTTTAGTTTGTTCATTTCCACTTATGTTTGAACTTGGAAATTTTATAATTAAACTGATATGTTTGGTTGGTATTTTGTGGGACATTACAATTTATTTAATGAAATGTTCCTTTTGATTGTTTAATTTGTTGGGTTGACATAAATTGTGTGATCATTGAAGTGTGGAATATGATAACTATATTGGATATATACTTATCGGTGTGTGTTTGTGTTGTCTTGCGAAGATCTGAAATGGCAACCGGTCGCCGCGGAAATCTCAACATGTCAACTGAAGAATTGGCCGCTTTAATCCAACAACATGTGAATGCTGCTCTGGCAGGTGTTCCTAACCCACCAGCAGGTAACCATTATTAAATTTTCTTGGGAAAATCTAATAGTTAGGCTAGTGGACTTTCTCGCTGACTACCTATCCTCTATCCCCAGGAGGGGGTCTTAACCCCTACAAGATGTTCCTAATAGGACTGGTCCGTTGGATCGAAAAGTCTTAATCGGTTTTCGAAATGTGCAATTGCCTCAAAGCTAATAAGGTCAAGTATGCTGCCTCGACGTTGGAAGATGGGGCATTAACCTGGTGGACGCACAAGTCCAAACGCGTGGACTTGCTGCGGCGAACGCAATGGCCTGGACCGAGTTCAAAGCTCTAATCAAGGAGGAATACTGTCCGTGGGACAGAGTTCAGCAATTGGAACAAGCTTTATGGAACCACAAGATGGTCGGGTCAAAAATTGAAGCGTACACGGCAAGACAGCATGATCTGGTGTTCCTTTGTCCCGATTTGGCTAACAGCGTCGTTAAACGACTTGAGTTTTATCTTGGGGGTCTAGTCCCTGAGATCCAGGGCATGGTAATGTCTAGCAACCCTACGACGGAGCAACAAGCAATTAGGCTGGCACATAAACTCACCGATAAGGCGGTGGAGCAAAGGAAGTTACCACCTAGGGGTGCAACTGAAATTGTCCCTGACAACAAAAGGAAATTTGAAGACTCACCTGCTCGGCAGTCTTCATCAGCCCAGCCACAACAAGGAAACCAGAAGCGGTCCAACAACTTCAACACCAATCGGGGTCACAACAATCAGTCTGCCAACAACACCCAGAATTCGAGCGACTATGCGGGGCGGAAGCCGCAATGTAATCGTTGTAACCTCCATCATCACGGCCCTTGCGTCGGAAATCACTGCCAACGATGTGGCAAAACAGGACACACGGAAAAGGATTATCGCGGGGAGATTATGTCACGACAGAATCAGAACCAGCACTAGGGTCAGCAGCAGGGTAATAACCGGGGATGCTATCAGTGCGGTAGCACTGCCCATTTCATGCGAGATTGCCCGCAACTTCGCAACTACAACAATGGTGGGAATAACAACAACAACCACAACAATAACAACAATGGAAATAGTGGCACAGGAGGTGCCAAAGGGCGTGCTTTCACGCTAGGCCGTGGAGAGGCCCGAAACGACTCAAATGTGGTCACCGGTAAGTTTCCACTTAACGATATTTTTGCTACTGTACTTTTTGATACGGGTGCGGATAAAAGTTTTATATCTGAGTCTTTTAGGAAGAACCTAAATCTCACACCTAAACCCCTAGAGACCCCTTACGTCATAGAACTAGCTGATGGTAAATCTGTAGATGTGACTCATCTAGTGACCGGCTGTCAACTTAAACTCGCGGGTCACACCTTTACCATTGATCTGATGACAACTACTCTGGGTAGTTTTGATGTGGTAGCCGGAATGGACTCGCTATCCGACGTCCGAGCTGAAGTTCTCTGTTTCGAGAAAGCTATCCTTATTCCGCTCTCTAACGACGAAGTCTTGATGGTGCAAGGCGACAAGGCAGGCGTCGTCACGAACATCATCTCTTACATGCAAGCTCAGAAGTATCTTCGGAGGAAGAACTCTTTTACTTTGCTCGCACTAGTCACTGAACAGTCTAAGGACGAGAAGCGGATTGAAGATATCCCCATCGTCCGTGACTTTCCCGATGTGTTTCCAGAGGAGTTACCCGGTCTTCCACCACATCGACAAGTAGAGTTTGAAATCGAATTGGCGAGCCACGCGACTCCTATCGCCAAGGCCCCGTACCGCTTAGCTCCAGCAGAGCTGCAAGAGCTGTCTACTCAACTTCAGGAATTGTTGGAAAAAGGATTTATCCGACCCAGTACTTCGCCATGGGGAGCTCCGGTCCTTTCTGTCAAGAAGAAGGACGGGACCTTCCGCATGTGCATCGACTACAGGGAACTCAATAAGGTTACCGTCAAGAACCGATACCCATTACCTCTCATCGACGATCTTTTCGACCAGCTTCAGGGTCAAGCTACTACTCCAAGATTGATCTACGGTCCGGTTATCACCAGCTCCGCGTCAGGGAGGAGGATATCTCCAAGACGACATTTCGCACTCGGTATGGACACTACGAGTTCTTGGTCGTGCCCTTCGGTCTCACCAATGCACCCGCGGTGTTCATGGACCTCATGAACCATGTGTGTAAGCCGTATCTCGACAAGTTTGTCATCGTGTTCATCGATGATATACTCATCTACTCTAAGGGTGAAGAAGAGCATGCTGAGCATCTACGGTTATTGCTGGAACTACTTCAACAAGAGAAACTATATGCCAAGTTTTCGAAGTGTGATTTCTGGATTCGGGAAGTTCAGTTCCTCGGACATATCGTGAATGAAAAAGGTATACACGTTGATCCCACCAAGATCGATGCTATCAAGAACTGGGAAGCACCCAGGACACCGACAGAGATCCGCCAATTTTTGGGTTTGGCTGGATACTACAGACGTTTTATCGAGGGATTTTCCAAGATCGCACAACCACTTACCACTCTCACTCATAAGGGCACCAAGTATGCTTGGGGTGACAAACAGTAAGCATCATTTCAATTACTGAAGCAGAAGCTTTGCAGTGCACCCATTTTGTCCTTGCTAGAAGGGACATATGATTTTGTGGTTTTTTGTGACGCTTCCATTCAGGGATTTGGATGTGTGCTCATGCAACGTGATAAGGTCATCGCGTATGCATCCCGACAGTTGAAGGTCCACGAGAAGAACTACATGACACATGACTTGGAATTGGGAGTAGTTGTGTTTGCACTTAAGATTTGGAGAGACTATCTATATGGAACAAAGTGCACAATCTACACAGATCACAAGAGCCTCCAGTATATTTTTGACCAGAAGGAGTTGAACATGCGACAGCGTAGCTGGGTCGAACTCCTGAAAGATTATGAATGTGCCATTCGGTATCACCCGGGTAAAGCTAACGTGGTAGCTGATGCCCTCAGTCGGAAGGAGCACTTGAAACCTCATCGAGTATGAGCACTACAGTTCACAATTCATTCTGAGTTACCCGAACAGATACGCGACACGTAGCTAGAAGCAGTTAAAGAAGAGAACATCAAGGCCGAATCTATGGGAAAGATGGAACGTGATTGGGAAGTGAAACCCAATGGTACCCGGTATTTCATGAACCGTATATGGGTACCTCTCTACGGAAATCTCAGGAAGCTAGTTATGAACGAAGCTCACAAATCCTGATACTCTGTCCATCCTGGTTCGGATAAGATGTATCAAGACCTTAAAGCCGCGTACTGGTGGCCCAACATGAAAGCGGATATAGCCACCTACGTGAGCAAGTGTTTGACTTGTGCGAAAGTCAAGGTGGAATACCAGAAGCCATCAGGGCTACTTCAACAATCTTAGATCCCAGTGTGGAAATGGGATCAGATCTCGATGGACTTTATCACTAAACTCCCGCGAACTCCGGGTGGTTGCGATACCATCTGGGTAATTGTGGATCGTCGAACTAAGTCTGCACACTTCCTAACGACCAAAGAAACAGATAAGATGGATAAGTTGACTCGCATCTAAATTAAGGAAGTAGTTTCTCGGAACGGGGTGCCAACGTCCATCATTTCAGATAGAGATGCTCATTTCACGTCCAACTTTTGGCGGTCACTTCAGAAAGCATTTGGTACACGCTTAGATATGAGCATAGCTTATCACCCTCAGACGAATGGTCAAAGTGAAAGGACCATTCAGACCTTGGAGGACATGCTTAGGGCATGCGTGGTAGACTTCGGGAACAGTTGGGAAATCCATCTACCTTTAGTGGAATTCTCGTATAACAATAGTTACCATACGAGTATTCAGGCAACACCGTTTGAAGCATTGTACGGTCGCAAATGTAGATCACCAGTCTGTTGGGTAGAAGTCAGTGACAGTCAACTCGCAGGTCCTGAGTTGATACTTGAGACTACTGAAAAGATTGTGCAAATCCGAAACCGCATGGCAGCGGCACGAGATCGACAGAAAGGTTACGCTGATCAACGACGCAAACCGCTCGAATTTCAAGTAGGTGACCGCGTCCTACTGAAAGTGTCACCCTGGAAGGGTGTAATTCGTTTTGGGAAACGAGGCAAACTAAATCCACGGTACGTAGGCCCATTTGTGATTTCGAAGCGTATTGGGGCCGTAGCTTATCAGTTAGACCTTCCTGCCGAACACATTGGAGTTCACAACGTTTTTCACGTGTCCAATCCGAAGAAGTGTCTATCAGATGAGACCCTAGTCATTCCGTCGGATGAGATTCAAGTGGATGAGCAACTGCATTTTGTGGAACAACCTATCGAGATCATGGACCGTGAGATCAAGACTCGAAGGCACAGCAAGATACCGATCGTCAAGGTTCGTTGGAACTCTAAGCGTGGACCGGAGTTCACATGGGAAAGAGAGGACCAAATGAAAAGCAAATATCCACACCTTTTCGCAGCTAAGCAGCAATCTGACGTTACCGCCAACTAAATTTCGTGACGAAATTCTTTCAACATAGGGATGATATGATAGGCTGGGATTTATTTGTACCATTCTAACAAACTGAATCTTTGTGCGTTGCATTCTAAACCGCGTTTACTCAATTTTCTGGATGAAAATTCTTTCAACATGAGGATAATGTTACATCCCGGCTTTTCAGGTATCTTAAACGCGCTACTTTATTGTTATTCATTCCTACACTGATTTAATTCGGGGAATTAAATTACGCGCTCGCAATAACTACGCTAACTTTAGTATTTAGGGAATACACAATGTTTGGAAATTCTAACGGGTTGTATCTAAATTACGTGTTATGTGTTATTAGACGTTTGTGAATAATTGCCGAGTCGTATTATGTGTAGTTATTTATCAGATTATAATGAACGGTTAGTAAATTCTATTTATAAGCCGAACCGAACCAAGCCTGTGAAACAGTGCGACTTCGCGACCAAGAAAACCCAACCCACCACCCACACCCCCTTGCGGCCCACACTTCCTTGCGGCCCATCCTTGCGGCCCAAGGAACTAACCAAACCCCCCCCCCTATCTCGACCCCCTTTTATGTATACATACATGCATGTTGTGGGAAACCTTCAAAAAAAAACAAAACCATAGCACTCTAGTTGAAGTCAACGGCAGCCCCCCCCCCTCTTGGTCGCGCAAGTTCTACACCCCTCGGATCGATTCCAAGCTTGTCCTGGTTCGCTAATTGTCATTGTTTCAAGGTTAGGGTTTAATTGTATTGTGATTCACACTAGATTTTGTGTAGTCTTGATCATGATTATGTGCTTGTATGATATTATTATGAAAAAGTGTTGTGGTGTATGATTAGTTCGGATGAATATGCGAATCTTTGCGGTTGTGATGATATGTTTGAATATTAAAATCGTAGGCTGCGTTTTATCGATGAAGATCATGATATATACTTAGTGTTTGCATGAATATTGATATATTAGATGATATTTGACAAGTTAACCTGCTGTTAATCAATACAAGTAAGCGTCATGGCCGTTTACACATGTTATAATGCGATAAGTCGAAAACAGTAAGCTGATTGACATTTACAGCCAACTTCAGTTGGCTGTAACCTGATCATTATTTATCGAAAAGTGGATTTTCTGAAGTCTAAAATGTGTATTTTTGAAAACCACTTAAAATGGCGCCAGATTCATATTTTTATGAGGTGTTTGCTATTTTTAAATGGTAATTTAGTGCAGCAGCTGAAGCTACGTAAATTCTGCAGAATTTGCAGGTATTTATCGAGTCGGATCTCATAGTCTGTATGGGGTTAGGTCACGAAATCTGTACTGTGACTGGAGACGGGAATTTCCGAAAATCTCCCACTGGAATTTCATTAATCGGATGAACGATGATTTTTAAATAATGTTTCTCATGGACTGCAGTCAGAAAGCGACGAATCTGACTGCAGCCTAGTATATAAATGTTTATAAATAATTGGTAAAGATTTAGGATTTGAAAATTTTACACAAAATTCTACATTCTAATTGACAACTCCTGTAAAAAATTGGAATTTTTGGAACGTTGGAACTATTTTATAAATATCCTCGAAAACAGCCCAGTTATGAGCGTACAAGCTGAAACATGATAACTTGCGTTTGTGTGTACCTAAGTGTTGTATGAGTTATAATGTGTTTATGACAAGTTAGTTTGATCATTACTTGGTATGGTGATACTTTGCATGGATTATGGTTTCGAGTTGGTTATTGCGTGTGCTGTACTGTGTGTTAGTTATGCGTAGGTTTTTGTGTCAGTGTGTTCACACACTAACTTTGAATCGGTTGACATGTTAGGACGCGATTAGCGGTTCCATCATTTGCTTCTTTTGCGTTTATCTAACCGAGCAATTTAAGGTGAGTTCACGGCCCCTATTTTATCCGGTTTTTGAACAACAGGGGGATAAACATGTATACGCTCTACAACTCTATCTTTTACGTTATGCGAAATTAACGTCGTTAACTATTCGGTAATTAAGTTAATGTTAATGTACGTTATGGTCACTAAGTAGCTTTATCATGGAAGTCCTCAACCAACTCTCGGATCGTTAGCGGAGAAATTATAGTAGTACTACTGGGCCCGACAAGCCCCACCCGAGCTACTCGCGCTAGCCGACCGGGAATGGTCAACGGGTGATTAATTTGGCCTAACTTTCACCATAGTCAGTGATAGACCTGGCAACACAGAGGCAACAACAGTCAGCTTCGATCGCGAACTCTTGACGTAACTTTAGGCTCGCTACCTACATGTTAACATTGAACTTATTTACGAACCAACCTTATTATTCCAGGTTAGGAATAATGGAACTATGTCGTTATCCCGGGTTAGGGATAACGGGGGAAAACAACCTTTTAAACTGAACTTGTTAACTTATAAAAAAAAACCTGTGAACTCAATCTTCTTTAATGTTGACACTTGTTTCTTTGCATGTTTCTCAGGACGCTAGGAGCGCTAGGTGCACTCACTTGCATTTGATCAAGACATTTTTATCGAGTTTTTATTTACGAATAACTTTTGGGATTTTGGTTTTGGCATATATGTTGGCGCCTGTTACTTTATTTTAATGCTTCCGCTAAACTTTGAAACCTTGATATTTTGAAAATGACTATGCATGTTTACAACAAATGTTTTTGGAAAACGTTTAAATAAATCATATAGAGTCGTTCGATATTGCTAGTGTCTGAGATTATGGTTTGATCACACGCCTCGTGGTAATACTCCGCAAGTGGAAATTGAGGGTGTGACATTCAAGCCCCGATATTTACCCTATTATTCATTTTTAGGACACGCGTGATTTCTCGGATCTTTGAGCTTCGATTTACTTATTGATCCAAGAGTTACTTTGCTATCGCATGTGAGTACATAGTTCCCCTATTTTATGTTTTACAATTGTTTTGGGGTGATTCATATGTGCTAAATGTTTTCAAGTTTTCAAATGCAAATACTGTGGTTTATATAAACAAAACAATCTCAATAATGTGAACGAACTTGTTGGTGTGATGTATTTATAGCAAGAATGACATTCATTAACAATGGCCAAGGCGACTAGTAGTAAGTATGGCGCCTAGGACTGACAATCCCGTTACCAAATTTCCCGGGGTTTGTGGGGAAATTTGGGAAGCGACTGAAACTATATGTAACAAACCCTTTGTGGTTTGTTATACGATTAAGGGACACCGTGGGTGGTCTCGAACAAGTTAACAAAGGTTTGAATGTATTCACGAAAAGACCAAAAGTTTTCACAATTAAAATAAGGAACGATGAACGATGAACGAATGAACAATGGCTTATAACAAGGAACAATGAACAATTTATTTATGACAACTGGTTTATGATAAGTGAGTTAGATAATGGAATGGGTGTAATGTAATAAAAGCATGGTGGATACACCACTGGTACTTCCTATATATAAGTGCTTTTATCACATTACATACGTGTCGTTAGTAACATTACTTGGACAAATGATTTCAAACAATGACACACAATGATTTTCGATTAAAGATATAAACCATACGAGTTATTTAAAGACGATTTACGACTTGGATTTATGAACAAATGTTTTCGAGTCAAGGTTCATGGCTACGAGATTTTATAAACTTTTACCCTTTTGTTTTAGACGAATAGTTGTGCAATATCAAATGCTTTCAAAACAAGGTTTTCACTTACGACTCTAGTAGTCAGATTATATTGCAATATATACAAAGCCATGAACTTGACACACTCACAAAACCTATGTACTCGCCGGCATATTTTTGCTGACTCATTTTCACATATGTTTCAGGGAACAATGCTTGATGATACTGATACATGCTTATATAGGATTTGGACGGGCCTTAGCGACTATAAAACAAGAAAGACAATAATTATGCATGTTTTGTTTGTTTGGTTGTTTTAGAAGGTTTCTAGACAATTATGACAATATAACCTATGTTTAATATCTAATTAAAACAAAACTTCAAATATCATGTGCTGTTAAAACAATATGTTAACGTGACTCCCCAAGTGTTTCTGCCGCGTGTTGTTTTATGCGATTTGGGGTGTTACAGGTTGGCTCAAAATTCAATCTTTTAACAGCTTGCGGGGTCTGAAGGTGATATTAAGACCACTCCAGCCCCTGCTGCCCCAAAGTGCTAGATCCATCGAAGTAGAGAGTCCATGGAACCACCTCTGCAAAGGCGAGGACTTCTTCATCGAGCTCGATAAAATTCATTGTATGAACACGCGGCGGGGGTGTTATAGTTTTCATTTGCCCTGGAAGTTTCACCTTTTTCAAAAGTTGAGTTTTCAAATTTCTTCTCAGTTTTAGGTTTAACTTCAGGTTTCGATTCATTTCTTTTCAAAATCGTTGTAGGTTTTACAAGCTCTGGTTGCTTTGGTTTTACAACATCTGAACTTTCTTTCCTTCGAAGATAGGCCGGCTTAGATTTCGAACACTTCCGTGCAATATGACCAACTTCGTTGCACTTGAAGCAAGTCCGATTATCATGTGAATGACCACTAGTGGATTTTACACCACTTGCGGCTTTGGCTTTATCTCGAAGTTCTTTAGCTTTCTTAAACTCATAATTTGATTGTTTTCCAATCAAACTTTCCTCATGAACCGTGCTTGTCCCATAAACGAATTTCATGTTTTTATCTTTTTACTCGTGAAATGGTGAGTTTTTCTTTACCGTTTCTTCTTCCTCATCAAAACCCAACCCAGCTCTATGGTTTTCCGGATGATCACCACCCTTTCTCCGGTAGTTATTATAATTTCTTTTGGGTTTAGAATAAAAATTCTTTTCATTTTTCTCCAGGTCTTCTGATGTATCTTCAACCAGTTTGAACAGTTTATCCAATTGATCTTCTTTGACATTCCGAATCGGAAAACTGTCATCAAAGTATAATCTATCAGTTTCCTTAACCTTGTACATGACAACGTTAGGTCATCACATAAATCATCTTCCCATGATGTATCTTCATCTTCGGATTTTGTGTCAGAACTGTTCAAACTCGAGGTGGCCATCATCAGAATCATTCGGAACGTTTTCAACCCCATTTTTAACCACCGCATTATTGTCATCATCTGATGTAGTGTAGATTACATCAATGTTCTCTGGCAACTCATTTTTCTTTTCAGATAGTAACTCAATGTTTAGTGCCTTATCCATCCCATCATAAGTTTTGCGAGAATATTTCTCGCATAGGGGTGGAGGAACATTGTTGTATTCTCTACCATTTTTCTTTTTAGACTTTTTATCATTTTCTTCCGACGAGATCGTGGGAAGAATATGATCGATGACATATGCGTTTGTTGTATGACTTCTTAAAAGTTGTTGAACACGTTCTGTTTCAATTTTCATGTCCTGGAGTTGTTGTTTGGTTTCAGCAATGGTGGTGATGTAAATATTTATTGCTTTTTGTTTATCCATTACTGTCTCTTTTAACATCCTAACAGTATTGTGTTGTTCGATATTGTTTCTATCGAGCCTGCCATAATCATCTTTCATTTTGTCATACGCTTCCTTCATTGTACGATAATCATATTTGAAATGTTCATTATGTACATTGAGTTCAGCGATGATTTGTGATTTTTTGGCACATTTAGCACATGGCTCTGTACATTTTGTGCAAGGTTTCTCAACCTCCACAACTTGCACTTTGACAACTTCCTTTTTGACTATCTTTACCTCTGGAACTATGTTGGTTAGATTTACCATCAAATCTTTATTGGCAATGTCTGTGAGGTTTTCAGCATTCACTTCTTGAGCAACATCAATAACTTCTTCATCAATCGATTTCTCCTTGACCACTTGCTCCTGAGAACTTCCATCAAAGTTACCTGCAAAACTAGAAGTTGAATTAGGAGATAAAATGCCTTGTGTCTTCATGTGAAGATAAGTCTCCTCTTCTTCCTGTTGTTGCAGATACTGTTTAAGTAGAATATTCTCCAGAGCTGCGTCTTCAGTAGATATATCTTCGACAATCTCAGCCATCAAAGCAACTCCTGTCTTCTTATCGATATAAGAATTCCAATCAAAAGCATCATCTTCGTTGGTAGCAACCATTGCTTTCTCGGTATTGTTGAATGATTTTTCTTGAATCTCAACTTGAGTCTTCTATGGAAATGGTTTATACTGAAGAGACATTTTGTAGTAATCACTTCCACTTCTGAACGGACTCAGATTTCCGGTTGCCACAGCATTCTTACACTCTCTCTTGCAATGCCCCTTCTGTCGACATCTGAAACAAGTGACTTTTGATTTATCAAACCTTAGCTTGTTGCTTGAATTTCCGATATCTCGGCCTGTGAGTGCAACAAACTTTGTCACCTTTCGAATGATAAAAGCAAAAGACCATTTTATATCCATCAGCTCAAGTTCTTCTTCGTCCACCTGATCGTAGTCTCCGGCGGTCATTTCAGGATTGCCAATTTTCCCGACCACCAGACTTTCATACGATACTAGGACTGTAGCGAGAAGAGTCAGGCGTTGTTTAGCAACTTGCTCAGAAATAACATTGTTTAAGTTGACAGCAATGTCACATTTGTATACATTCAGATCATAATTCGTTTGTTGATTCTGATTTGCTTTACTCTGATAAGAAGCATTTGACCCTGTGCTCAAAAACGAAGACCTTTGTGGACTTTGATCATATTGTGGATATGATTGATTTTGATTCTGTGGCGAAGAATTCATATTTGCACTAAATGTTGTTTGAATCTTTGGACTTGAAATGTTGTCTTGCATTATGTTCTTGTAATATAGACCAACATCTTGAACAGTGTTAGCATTCTTCGACTTTGCAATCTTTAGAAGTTCCATTTCATGACCTTCAAGTTTGTCGATGAATGTAGACAGCTTGAAGAATTCCCAATTCGGACTTTCTTTTAATACCATAAGATATGTAGTCCATTCTCCGTCAGGTAACACATCAGCAAGCTTATCGATGTATTCCGGCTCCGTCTTTTCAAGACCGTGTCTCCTCACTTGGACCTTCAGATGACAAAAACGTTCAATCATCTGTTTCATTGTCTCGCCCTTCATCATGGTAAAAATATCGAATTCCTTCAAGATAAGAGATTTTTTACTCTTGATCATCTCTGCGCTTCCTTGGTATTTCTTTTGCAATAATAACCATAGTTCCCTCGCAGTCGTGTATTCGGGCAACAAGATCAAAATATCCTCTTTAACGGATTGTATAATGAGGCTAATCATCTTTTTCTCAGCAATGTACTCATCTTTTTGTATTATGGAGTACTTGTACTTCTCCAGAACTTGCTGATTTTCATCTAACGGAACAACATAACCTCTCTCAATAGCCACCTAACTTTGGAAATGCATGGCATGAACCCAATAACCGAACTTCTCCTTCCATCCCTCGTACTCGTCCATACTCATTAACTTCGGAGGTTTGACGGACGTGCCCATTTTGTTGTCAAGGTTGACTTGTTGTATCACATTAGCATTAGACGTACCCACTCCTGACATAAACGCTCTCTAAAGATCATCCATCGCGAATATCAACACACGTACGCTGAAAACACGTTCAAATTTTGAAAAAAGTTAGAATTACTACAAGTTCGGTTGAACTTGTAGTGGATGAATGAAGAATTTCAGATTTCACACAAGTTCGGTCGAACTTATGTGATTTGTTTTGAAAAATTTCCCTGAGACAACCTCGAGCGAACTTACGGATGATTTTATGGAAAAACCTTGCAAGTTCGGGCGAACTTGATATAGAATTCAATGAAATTGCTCAAGTTCGAGCGAACTTGAAGAAAAATCAATGAAAATATCACAAGTTCGGTCGAACTTCACAAAAACTCTCTCAAAATCCCTCAAGTTCGAGCGAACTTGATAGAAAATCACTTCAAAAAGTGAAATCCTAAGTCAAGTTCGGCCGAACTTGGCTTATAAGTTCGATCATGAAGGTTTGTTCAAACATGGTTTTTGCAACAATTTGGTATCAATTCGTTTGATTTTATTCTCCAAACTCTCAGGGGTTTATCTATGATGTATTTAACATGACATATTAAAATTTGGACAGAATTTTCTCATAAATTCTTCATTTTAATGTAAAAGTTAGAAGAATGGAGTAGAATAGAGATGTTCTTGTCTTGATATCAATCAAATCAGGCTATTCTAGCTCTGATACCACTTGTAGGACCGATCCTGATAGCATAGGAACCTAGCTTTGATATCTAGTGTCCATAATAGCGGAAATATTACGACACGATTACCAAATAAAAAGAATTAGTCAGTTAAACGTCAATTTTATTGATAAACTTCAGATCTCCAGTTTGACAGAGCTTTGCTACTCAGAGCACCAAAGTTACAAATGATTGAACATGCTAGTTATATATAGTAGTGCAAGTCCGCTGGTGAGGAAGTGAGTTCGGGCGAACTTGACATCTCAGAGCCAATCATGAACGAACTTGACTACCAATAACATAAATACATGATTTTGCTAGCCTATTCACATCTAATCTATAAAGACTCGATATACGACTAAGACATAGACATTCTGCACCAACATTTTTGACTTTTTGGTTTATCATCATTTTCCTCCGACTTAATCGTAGGAAGAATGTGATCAATGACATATGCCTTTGTGGTATAACTTTTTAACAATTGTCTTACCCTCTCAGTTTCAATCTTCATGTCTTGAAGCTCCCTTCTTGTTTCAGCAATAGTGTCAATATACATGTCAATTGCTTTTTGTTTTTCAATGACTGTTGCACTTAACATTGTAACATTAGCACCTAACTCAAGATTAGCTTTTTCGACATTACAATATGTTCCTTTTATTTTTTCATAAGCTTCTTTTATTGTTCTGTAATCATGACGAGAGTTTTCGTTATGTACAGTTATTTCTCTTATGATCTTAGACTTTTCAGCACATTGTTCACAAGGATATGTGCACTTTGTGCAAGGTTTTTCAACCTCCACAACTTTCACAATTTCCTTTTCATCTATTCTTACTCAGCACTTACCTTTTCAGCCTCTGATTTCTTTGCATTTTTCCTATGTTCTTCAAGATAAATCATCTCCTCTTCCTCTCTTTGATGCATGTATTGCTCTAGAATTGCGTTCTCCATTGCTGCATTCTCAGCTGACATATCCTGCTCTTCTACGATCTCAGCCATAAGAGCAACTCCAGTTTTCTTGTTAATATACTTGTTCCAATCAAAACCTTCATTATCACTTGAAGCAATCATGGATCTTTCTGTGGTGTTGGATGATTGATCTTGAACTTCGATTTTTCTGGGAAGTTGCTTGTATTGCAATGCTTTCTTATAGTAATCATATTCTCCAAAAGGACTTTGATTGCCACTTACTTCTTCGTTCGGACACTCCCGTTTGAAATGCCCTTTTTATTAGCACTTGAAACAAGTAACTTTTGTCTTGTCAAAGCCCAGTTTATTGCTTGAATTACCATATCTCTTCCAGTTAACGCTACAAACTTGGTAACTCTTCTGATGATTGAGGCCAGACTCCACTTAATACCATCAGCTCCAGCTCTTCTTCGTCCACCTGATCGTAATCCTCTGCAGTCATTTCAGGATTTCCGATCTTTCCAGCAACTAAGCATTCGTAAGATTCTAGAACCGTAGAAAAAGTGCTATGTGCTATTTAGTCACTTTCTCTGGGAAAACATTCTTCAAGTTAACAGCAATGTTGCATTGAAACACATTCGGATCAGAACTGGATTGGTTTGTCTGATACGACTGATTGTTCTGACTTTGAAACGATGAATTTAAACCCATGCTAGAATATCCAGTGTTTGGAGAATTCTGGTTCTGTGACGAATAATTCGTGGAATTCATATTAGCACTGAATGCTGTTTGAATTTTCGGACACTGAATCGGAGTATCTTGAACACCTCCTGTGTAATATACACCGACATCTTGAACAACATTTGCATTCTTTGATTTTGCAATTTTTAACAGTTCCATTTCATGACCTTCTAGTTTGTCGATGAAAGATGACAACTTTAAATGCATCCAAGCCGGACTGTTCTTTAGAACCATCAGGTAAGTTGACCACTCTCCATTAGGAAGTGCATCAGCCAACTTTTCTATATGTTCTTCTGTAGCTCTCTTTATGTCGTGCCTTTGCATCTAGACCATTAGATGACAATATCTGTTAATCATCTATTTCATCGTCTCTCCTTTAGTCATCGTTAAGATTTCAAATTCTTCCTTAATTAACGCTTTTTTGCTCTTTATCATTTCATCGCTTCCTTTGAATTTGTCACAAAGAGCTTGCCACAATTCTTGTGATGTTTCACATTCTAGTAACAATATCAAAATATCTTCCATCACAGATTGTTGAATGAGACTAATCATTTTCTTATCAGCCACATACGCCTCTTTATTAGCTGGTGAAAACTTGATCAAACATAGATCTTGTTCGCGTTCATCCTTTGGCCACTTGTACCCATTTTCTACAGCAACGCAGCTATGGAACTAGTTAGCTTGTACCCAGTTTACAAACTTCTCTTTCCATCCCTCAAACTCGTCCATACTCATTAGCTTCGGCGGTTTGGTTGTAGTACCCATCTCGTTGTCGAGATTCATCTGATTAACTGTTGACGTTGAAGCTTGAGCTACTCCAGCAGAAAACGCGTTATGAAAATCTTCCATCTTGAAAAACAGACGAATTTTACCTGAAAACACACAAACTTTGAAAAATTATCAGTAAACTGACAAGTTCGGGCGAACTTGCAGTTGTTGAGAAATCATATTGTTTTTACACAAGTTCGGGCGAACTTGTGATTTTAAAAATCAAAATTTTGTTTTTACACAAGTTCGGGCGAACTTGTGATTTTAAAAATCAAAATTTTGTTTTTACACAAGTTCGGGCAAACTTGTGTTGAGATTTTGAAAAAAAAATTCTCCGATGAATTGAAGTTCGAGCGAACTTAAGTATGAGTTTCACGACAATTATCAAGTTCGGGCGAACTTGTAAGAAAATTTCAACAAACTTAAACAAGTTCGGGCGAACTTGATGTAAATTTTAGTTGAAAATTGTACAAGTTCGAGCGGACTTGTTTAGAAACTCTTGAAATTCAATCAAGTTCGGGCGAACTTGATTAAAATCAATGAAATTTTAATCAAGTCCGGGCGAAATTGATCTCAAGTTCGACCAAAATCAGTTTGCAAAACATGGTTTTTTGAACTTTTTGATATCAATTCGTTTGAATTTGATGTCCAAACTCTCAGGGGTTTACCACAAGTGTATTTTACATGACATATTCAATTTTTAGCAACTTTTGTCCATGAATTCTTCAAATATGTGAAAATTATAAGAAAAATGATAGAATGAGGTAGAATTAGAGTGATTCTTGTGACCAATACCGAAATCCTAACTTACGAGCGTTTCAAATCCATCATCACCACACACACAAAACTAAAAGAAAATACAGAAATAAAAGTGTCAAGAAAGTAAATTGTTTAACCATGGCCCGCGTGCCGACAAATTGTTCAAAGGGAAAAGAGGGTTAAGCTAGAAACTGCATCCGTCGCCTACCACACCACCGCCATTGTCACTGCCTAATCCATGTCCTCATCCTCATCTTCCTCCTCGTCCTCATCACGATACGCCATGTGTCCCCGGATGTATGTGGTATCATCTTGCATAGTAGCGATGGAACGTTCCACCGCTCCAATCCGGGTGTTGGCATTGCTGGCTACATTGTACGTGTTCCGGTGTAAAGAAGGTTTTCCGAAAAAGGTTAGTTAAACTTTCAAAGTTAGGAAACCTGCCTCCTTGAGAGGAGGAACCCGTTTCGTAGCCGTGGTATTGTGGAGGAGGACGGTTAGGATCGTCTTAGAGGGCTAGGATTTCTTCTGGGCCCCATGTGTTTCCTTGGGCATTTCGAAAGCGGACGGTCCCGTCATCCATGTCTTGGATGAATCCCATGGCGCGACATTGGGCTAGATCTACCTTATTTGATTTCACACCCTGGGGGAATGACTTTGGGACGCGGTGGACATAATTCTTGAATAGTCGATAGCTCCACCCCCAAAGAAGATCGGTGTGGGATGAGAGGCCATCTGGTTTAGGTGCATGTCCTTGAGGAGCAGATATGTGACATCAAGGGGTTGGCGGTTGGGGATGCAGTAGAGGCAAGTCAGGTCATGGAGGTTTACCACACTCGAGCTATCACCGCATTGACTGAGGTAGTTGCTTAGGACCTGGTGGACGTAGCGGTAAAGGGGGTCCCGCAGTGTGTGCTCTTGGTTATGCTTGGATCGTATGCCCCATCTCTAAGTTGAGCCCATGCGGTTTGACGCATGTTAGTCTGAATTTCACGGAGACCACCCGTGAATTCTTCCTCAACTGATTCATCTTCGGTGTATAAACTAATGTTCACACCGAATTAGGCCATGGAGATGGAAAATAGCTACCCACCGCATCTGAACTCAACAACGGCTGAATCGAATGGGTCCACTTTGGCTTTGAACTTGAATGTGCTATAGAACTCCATGTTGTACTCGTAGACGGAGATGAGCTTGGTGTCAAGAGCGGTTCGGAGTGGTCCCGTGAGCATCTCGTAACGACCTCTTTGTCCCACAGCTTCAAGGGTTTTGATAACACGTTTGCCTTGGTGCCTTTTCGTGCCTTGTTTGGAGGATTTCAAAATGGGTTTGGTACTCCAATTCCGATGACTTGAACTTTAGAAACTTTTTGGCCGTTGCTGCACAAGAGGAGCACAAAACAATCAGCGAGTTACGATTAAATTTTGGGGATAACTGAAAACAGGAAGCTGGACACGGCCCCGTGGTCGCTGACCACGCACCGTGTTCAGCCTTCCTTCCTGGCCACGCCCCGTGGTCACTGACCACGGCCAAGCTACTTTTACTACAAAAATTCATTTTTCAACCCGGTTTCAAAAAGATGAAAATTTTTGGTTGAGTAGGGGCGGTTTCCCCCGAAGAATGAAACCCCAAGTGCTGTTTTTCCAAGAACAAACCGTTTACCCATCAATTTTAACTTTTCCAGTTTAAAAACAAGGGTTCATGGTTTATACTTGAAATTTAGCAATTCTATGAACAATAGTGGATGATTTACTTCCTATAACATGTATGTAAACTACTATTGGTAGATCTAAACAAAATGTTAGGGCTTGGTGCAGTTCTAGTTCAAGAACTCTAGATTTTTCCCCAAATTTTTGATGTTATTCTACATGCAAATCGTTAAACTAACTAGAGAAGATGTTAGAATCATACCTTGCAGATGTTGAATGGAATGAAAAAAATGGTAGAAAATCACGGAGGAACAAGAGCTTTTTCGGGGAAACGGGTCGTTGTGAAATGAAGAAATTAGAAGAAAAACGGGTTTATACCCGTCTACACACCAACCACGGCCCGTGGGCGGCTTTTAAAAATAATTATTTTATTATTTTTATTTTTTTAGTGTACGTGTGAGTGACCGTTTTCCTGAAAGAAGTTCCCTTAGTTAACTTACCTATTCCGAAGCTTTTCCGATGTTCATTACCTACAAGACATGATGTTAATTTACATATATACACAAACCTTTGTCAAATCATACCTCACTTTCTTGC
Organism: Scalesia atractyloides; assembly: GCA_947069175.1. Classification (NCBI taxonomy): domain Eukaryota; kingdom Viridiplantae; phylum Streptophyta; class Magnoliopsida; order Asterales; family Asteraceae; genus Scalesia; species Scalesia atractyloides. The sequence continues at coordinate 51,990,704 of CAMTDV010000025.1, forward strand.
AGCAAAATCTCTTCCTCTTCATCCTCAATGAATCCTCGGTAGAGTTTAAGCCATTGTCCGTCGACCTTAAATGGAATGCCGTTTTGAGATTTAATCTCAATTGCACCGTGTGGGAAGATATGGGTGATGGAAAAAGGTCCCGACCGCCTAGACTTTAGTTTTCCGGGAAATAATTGAGGTCGTGAATTAAACAATAGCACTTGATCTCCTTCTCGAAATTCATTAGGCTTAATATCTTTGTCGTGTAAGTTTTTCATACGTTCCTTATAAATTTCGGAGTTATAGTATACTTGATTTCTCAATTCATCTAGTTCGTTTAATTGATAAAATCGATTTCTACTGGAGGTTTCATGGTCTAAGTTTACGTTTTTTAATGCCCAGTAGGCCCAGTGTACTATTTCTACTAGCAAATGACAACTTTTTCTATAGACAAGCTTATATGGGGTGGTGCCTATTGTTGTTCTATAAGCAGTTAACAAAAGCCCATAAAGCGTCGTCTAATTTATCGGCCCATTATTTTTTATTTAACCCTATGTGTTTCTCAAGTATTCGTTTTAAGACTCGATTGATTACTTCGGCTTGTCCGTTTGTTTGAGGATGATATGCGGTTGAGATTTGGTGATAGACCCCATATCTTGTTAAAAAAAATTCAAGTTAATGATTACAAAACTGGGTACCTCTATCACTTATTAATGCCTTTGGATTACCGAAATGAGAAAACAGTCATTTCATGAATCTTACCACAACTCTTCCATCATTGGTTGGAAGAGTTTTAGCTTCTGTCCATTTTAACAGATAATCCACGGCCATAAGTATATATTTGTTTCCTTTTGATGGTGGGAAAGGTTCCATAAAGTCTAATCCCCACACATCAAAAATTTCACAAACAAGAATACCATTTTGTGGCATTTCGTTTTTGGAAGAAATATTACCTGATCGTTGGCATGCATCACATGTCTTGACAAGGCTTTGTGAGTCTTTATATGTCACACCCTCAAATTCCACATGCAGAGTTCTACTGCGAGGCATGTGACAAACAAGGATCACAGTCATTAGTCATATTTAACCACTATATGGGTTAAAAAAATTTCCTGTTTGCTCATTGATGAGAAATTACTTTTTGTACAATTGAGTTGCGGAAGCATAAACAATTACAAAACAAAATTAGTTAATGTAATTTAAAGTTGAGTCTATTTGTTTGATGAAACCAATGTGACTCCATAATGCATCCTAGTCCTGGTGTGTGCTACCTTAGCAACCTGAGAAAGACATGCAAGAACAAGTGTCAACACATAATGATGAGTGAGTTCACAGGTTTTAGGTTACATATTAATAAGTAAGTTGTTTCTCAAGAGTTTCCACTGCTTCAAACCCGAAACAGTAAGTTGAAGTGTTTAGCAGTTACTTGTTATATTTGTAGGTAGCTAACCTAAGTTATGTCAACAAAGTGTTCGATTTGAAGCTGATATTTCTACCCCTGTTGTTCTAGGTCTATCACCAATCATGGCTAAGTTTTAGGCAAATTCCACGCCCGTGACCATCAACGTTCGGTCTAACTTGTCACACCCTCAATTTCCACTTGCGGAGTTTTACCGTGAGGCGTGTGATCAAACCAGAATCTCAGACACTAGCAGTATCGAACGACTCTATATGATTTATTTAAACGTTTTCCAAAAACATTTGTTTAACCATTCATAGTCATTTTCAAAATAACTTAGTTTCAAAGTTTAGCGGAAGCATTAAAGTAAAGTAACGGGTGCGAACACAAACGCCAAAACCAAAAATCCCAAACATTATTCGTAACTAAGACTCGATAAAAATGTCTTGATCAAATGCAAGTGAGTGCACCTAGCGCTCCTAGCGTCCTGAGAAAACATGTAAAGAAACAAGTGTCAACATTAAAGAAGAGTGAGTTCACAGGTTTTTATATGTTCACAAGTTCAGTTTAAAAGTTTGTTTTCCTCGTTATCCCTAACCTGGGATAACAACATAGTTCCATTATTCCTAACCCGGAATAATAATGTTGGTTCGTAATTAAGTTCAATGTTAACATGTAGGTAGCGAGCCTAAAGTTACGTCACATAAGAGTTCACGATCGAAGCTAACTGTTGTTGCCTCAGTGTTGCCAGGTCTATCACTGACCATGGCAAAAGTTAGGCCAAATTAATCACCCGTTGACCATTGCCGGTCGGCTAGCGCGACTAGCTCGGGTGGGGCTTGTCGGGCCCAGTAGTACTACCATATTTCCCCGCTATCTAACCCAATACTAACGATCCGAGAGTTGGTTGAGGACTTCCGTGATAAAGCTACTTAGTGACCATAACGTACATTAACATTAACTTAGTTACCGAATAGTTTAACGATGTTAATTTTGCATAACGTAAAAGATAGAGTTTTAGAGCGTATACATGTTTCTCCCCCTGTTGTTCAAAACCGGATAAAATAGGGGCCGTGAACTCACCTTAAATTGCTCGGTTAGAATAACGCAAAAGAAGCAAATGCTGGGACCGCTAATCGCGTCCTAACATGTCAACTGATTTAAAGTTAGTGTGTGAACACACTGATACAAAACCCTACGCATAACTAACACACAGTGCGGCACACGTAATAACCAATTCGAAACCACAATCATGCATGCAAAGTATCATCATACAAAATAATGATCAAACCAACTTGTCATAAAAACAGATTAACTCATACAACACTTTGGTACACACTAACGCAAGTTATCATGTTTCGGCTTGTACGCTCATAACTGGGCTGTTTTCGAGGATTTTAAAAAGTAGTTCAGACGTTCAAAATTCCAATTTTTTTACAGGAGATGTCAATTAGTCTGTAGAATTTTGTGTAAAATTGTCAAACCCTAAATCTTTTCCAATTATTTATAAACATTTATATACTAGGCTGCAGTCAGATTCGTCGCTTTCTGACTGCAGTCCACCAGAAAAATTATTTAAAAATCATCGTTCGTCCAATTAACAAAATTCCAGTGGGAGATTTCCGGAAATTCCCGTCTCCAGTTACTGTACAAATTCCGTGACCTAACCCCCTACAGACTATGAGATCCGACTTGATAAACAACCAGAAAATTCTGCAGAATTTATGCAGCTTCAGCTGCTACACTAAATGACCACTTAGAAATAGCAAACGACCTCAGAAAAATATGAACCCGGCGCCATTAGAAGCGTTTTTAAAAAATACACGTTTTAGGTTTCAGAAAATCCACTTTTCAATAAATAATGATCAGGTTACAGCCAATTGAAGTTGGCTATAAATGTCAATCAGCAAACTGTTTTCGACTTTTATCGCATTAGAACATGTTTAAACGATCATGACGCTTAGTAAAAATGATTAACAACAGGTTGACTTGTCAAATATCATCAGATATATCAATATTTATGCAAACCCTAAATATTTATCATGATCTTTATCGCTAAAACGCAGGCTACGATTTTAGTATTCAACATAACATCACAACCGCAAAGATTCGCACATTCATCCGAACTAATCATAAATTACCACACTTTTTCATACTAATAATCCTACAAACACATAATCATGATCAAGATTACACAAATCCTAGTGTGAATCGCAAAACAATTAAACCCTAACCTTGAAACGGTGATGATTAGCGAACCGGGACAAGCTTGGAACCAATCCGGGAGTAGAATTGCGACCGTGAGAGGGAGGGGCCTGCCGTCGACCTCCTTCTAGGGATTAGGGTTTTGTGTTTTCTTTTAAACATCCAATGCATACATACATTTATATATAACAAGGGGGCGCGGTTTGGGTAAGTGGCTTGGGCCTCAAGTTTGTGTTAATTCCTTGGGCCGCAAGGTGTGTGGGTCGCAAGGGGGTGTGGGTGGCAGGTTGGGTTTGCTTGGTCGCGAAGTCAAAACGTTTCACAAGCTTGGTTCGGTTTATAAATAAAAGTTACTAAAATATTACTTACTAAAATATTATTTGCGACATGGAGTTTATAAAATATTAAATCACAAACGTCTAATAACACATAGCATGTAATTTAGATACAACCCGTCTAATAACACATAGCACGTAATTCAGATACAACCCGTCTAATAACACATAGTACGTGATTCAACCTATAGATTCACAAAGTTAGCCTAGTTCTTGCGAGCGTGTAATTTAAATCTCCGAAAATTGAGTAAACACGGTTTAGAAAGCAACACACAAAAGCTCAGTTTGTTAGAATGGTACAAGTAAATCCCAGGCTGTCACATCATCCCCATGTTGAAAGAATTTTGTCTCGAAATTTAGTTGGCGGTAACGTCAGATTGCTGCTTAGTTGGAAAGAGGTGTGGATATTTGCTTTTCATTTGGTCCTCTCTTTCCCACGTGAACTCCGGTCCACGCTTAGAGTTCCAACGAACCTTGACGGGGGTATCTTGTTGTGCCTTCGAGTCTTAATCTCACGATCCATGATCTCGATAGGTTGTTCCACAAAATGCAGTTGCTCATCCACTTGAATCTCATCCAGCGGAATGTCTAGGGTCTCATCTGATAGGCACTTCTTTAGATTGGACACATGAAAAACATTGTGAACTCCACTGAGTTCGGCAGGAAGGTCTAACTGATAAGCTACGGGCCCGATATGCTTCGAAGTCACAAATGGGCCTACGTACCATGGGTTTAGTTTGCCTTGTTTCCCAAAATGAATTACACCCTTCCAGGGTGACACTTTCAGTAGGAGGCGGTCGCCTACTTGAAATTCGAGTGGTTTGTGTCGTTGATCAGCGTAACTTTTCTGTCGATCTCGTGCGGCTACCATGCGGTTTCTGATTTGCACAATCTTTTCAGTAGCCTCAAGTATCAACTCAGGACCTGTGAGTTGACTGTCACCGACTTCTGCCCAACAGACCGGTGATCTACATTTGCGACCGTACAATGCTTCAAACGGTGCTGCCTGAATACTCGTATGGTAACTGTTGTTATACGAGAATTCCACTAAAGGCAGATGGATTTCCCAACTATTCCTGAAGTCTACCACGCATGCCCTAAGCATGTCTTCCAAGGTCTGAATGGTCCTTTCACTTTGACCATCCGTCTGAGGGTGGTAAGCTGTGCTCATATCTAAGCGTGTACCCAATACTTTTTGAAGTGACTGCCAAAAGTTGGACGTGAAACGAGCATCTCTGTCTGTAATGATGGACGTTGGCACCCCGTGCCGAGAAACTGCTTCCTTAATGTAGATGCGAGTCAACTTATCCATCTTATCTGTTTCTTTGGTCGCTAGGAAGTGTGCAGACTTAGTTAGACGATCCACGATTACCCAGATGGTATCGCAACCACCCGGAGTTCGCGGGAGTTTAGTGATAAAGTCCATCGAGATCTGATCCCATTTCCACACTGGGATCTCAGGTTGTTGAAGTAGCCCTGATGGCTTCTGGTATTCCACCTTGACTTTCGCACAAGTCAAACACTTGCTCACGTAGGTGGCTATATCCGCTTTCATGTTGGGCCACCAGTACGCGGCTTTAAGGTCTTGATACATCTTATCCGAACCAGGATGGACAGAGTATCGGGATTTGTGAGCTTCGTTCATAACTAGCTTCCTGAGATTTCCGTAGAGAGGTACCCATATACGGTTCATGAAATACCGGGTACCATTGGGTTTCACTTCCCAATCACGTTCCATCTTTCCCATAGATTCGGCCTTGATGTTCTCTTCCTTAACTGCTTCTAGCTACGCGTCGCGTATCTGTTCGGGTAACTCAGAATGAATTGTGAACTGTAGTGCTCGTACTCGATGAGGTTTCAAGTGCTCCTTCCGACTGAGGGCATCAGCTACCACGTTAGCTTTACCCGGGTGATACCTCGATGAAACGTCTGTAGTAACCAGCCAATCCCAAAAATTGGTGGATCTCTGTCGGTGTCCTGGGTGCTTCCCAGTTCTTGATAGCATCGATCTTGGCGGGGTCAACGTGTATACCTTTTTCATTCATGATATGCCCGAGGAACTGAACTTCCCGAATCCAGAAATCACACTTCGAAAACTTGGCATATAGTTACTCCTGTTTAAGTAGTTCCAGCAATAATCGCAGATGCTCAGCATGTTCTTCTTCACCCTTAGAGTAGATGAGTATATCATCGATGAACACGATGACAAACTTGTCGAGGTACGGCTTACACACGCGGTTCATGAGGTCCATGAACACCGTGGGTGCGTTGGTGAGACCGAAGGCATGACCAAGAACTCATAATGGCCATACCGAGTGCGAAATGTCGTCTTGGAGATATCCTTCTCCCTGACGCGTAGCTGGTGATAACCGGACCGTAGATCAATCTTGGAGTAGTAGCTTTACCCTTGAAGCTGGTCAAAATGATCGTCGATGCGAGGTAATGGGTATCGGTTCTTGACGGTAACCTTATTGAGTTCCCTGTAGTCGATGCACATGCGGAAGGTCCCGTCCTTCTTCTTGACAAAAAGGACCGGAGCTCCCCATGGCGAAGTACTGGGTCGGATAAATCCTTTTTCCAACAATTCCTTAAGTTGGGTAGACAGCTCTTGTAGCTCTGCTGGAGCTAAGCGGTATGGGGCCTTGGCGATAGGAGTCGCATGGTTCGCCAATTCGATTTCAAACTCCACTTGTCGATGTGGTGGAAGACCAGGTAACTACTGTGGAAACACATCGGGAAAGTCACGGACGACGGGGATATCTTCAATCCGCTTCTCGTCCTTAGGCTGCTCGGTGACCAGTGCGAGCAAAGCAAAGCAGTTCTTTCTCCGAAGATACTTCTGAGCTTGCATGTAAGAGATGATGTTTGTGACGGCGCCTGCCTTCTCGGCTTGCACCATCAAGACTTTGTCGTTAGAGAGCGAATACGGATAGCGTTCTCGAAACAGAGAACTTCAGCTCAGACGTCGGATAGCCAGTCCATTCCGGCTACCACGTCAAAACTACCCAGGGTAGTTGTCATCAGATCAATGGTAAAGGTGTGACCCACGAGTTTAAGTTGACAGCCGGTTACTAAATGGGTCACATCTACAGATTTACCACCAGCTAGTTCTATGACGTAAGGGGTCTCTAGGGGTTTAGGCATGAGACTTAGGTTCTTCCTAAAAGACTCAGATATAAAACTCTTATCCGCACCCGTATCAAAAAGTACAGTAGAAAAATGATCGTTAAGGGGAAACTTACCAGTGACCACATTCGAGTCGTTCTGGCCTCTCCACGGCCCAGCATGAATGAACGACCTTTGGGACCTCCTGTGCCACCATTTCCATTGTTGCCATTGTTGTTATTGTTGTTGTTGTTATTGTGGTTGTTGTTGTTGCGAAGCTGCGGGCAGTCTCGCTTGAAATGGGCAGTACTACCGCACTGATAGCATCCCCGGTTATTACCTTATTGTTGACCCTGGTGCTGATTCTGATTTTGTCGAGACGTGATCTCCCCGCGACAATCCTTTGACGCGTGTCCCGCTTTGCCACATCGTTGGCAGCGATTTCCGGCGCAAGGGCTTTGATGATGGAGGTTACAACGGTTACATTGCGGCTTTCGACCCGCATAGCCGCTCGAGTTCTGGGTGTTGTTTGCAGACTGATTGTTGTGACCCCGATTGTTGTTGAAATTGTTAGACCGCTTCTGGTTTCCTTGTTGTGGCTGGGCTGATGAAGACTGTCGAGCAGGTGAGTCTTCAAATTTTCTTTTGTTGTCAGGGATAATTTCAGTTGCACCCCTAGGTGGCAACTTCCTTTGCTCCACCGCCTTATCGGTGAGTTTATGCGCCAGCCTAATCTCTTGATGCTCCGTCATAGCGTTGCTAGACATTACCATACCCTGGATCTTAGGGACCAGACCCCAAGATAAAACTCAAGTCGTTTTTTTGACGGTCTTAGCCAAATCGGGACATAGGAACACCAGATCATGATGTTTTGCCGTGTACGCTTCAATTTCTGACCCGACCATCTTGTTGTTCCATAACGCCTGTTCCAACTGTTGAACTCTGTCCCGTGGACAGTATTCCTCCTTGATTAGGGCCTTAAATTCGGTCCAGGCCATTGCGTTCGCCGCAAGAAGTCCACGCGTTTGGACTTGTGCCTTCCACCAGGTCAATGCCCCATCTTCCAACGTTGAAGCAGCATACTTGACCTTATTAGCTTCAAGGCAATTGCACATCTCGAAAACCGATTCAGACTTTTCAATCCAACGGACCAGTCCTATGGGTCCTTCAACTCACGTGAACCTGCTCGGTTTCGCATCAAGGAACATCTTGTAGGGGTTAAGACCCCCTCCTGAAAATAGAGGATAGGTAGTCAGTGAGAAATTCTACTAGCCCAACTATTAGATTTTCCCATGAAAATTTAATAATGGTTACCTGCTGGTGGGTTTTGAACACCTGCCAGAGCAGCATTCACGTGTTCTTGGATTAAAGCGGCCAATTCTTCAGTTGACATGTTGAGATTTCCGCGACGACCAGTTGCCATTTCAGATCTTCACAAGACAACACAAATACACACCGATAAGTATATATGTCCAATATAGTTATCATATTCCACACTTCAATAATCACACAAATTATGTCAACCCGACAATTTAAACAATCAAAAGGAACATTCGATTAAATAAATTGCAATGTCTCACAAAATACCAACCAAACATCTCAGTTTAGTTATAAAATTTCAAGTTCAAACATAAGTGGAAACAAACAAACTAAAGGAAATAAAACGGGGATTGGCGAGATGAGTTAGTCTTCTACGTCTCCATCTCCCAAGTCGCTATCATTGCCGTCATCCTCTGCGGCGTTTTCAGCTTCAACAGATGGGTCCTGTTCCGGCTCTTCTTCCTCCGGGTCTTCCTCTGGTCCTTCCTCTGGATCCTCCTCTGATCCTCCTCTTCGTCCTCTACCGGCGCTGGAGGGGCCGTTGCTGGTACTTGGATAAGTGGTGCTTGGTTCTGCTCCAGTTCTTGAATCCTCCAACTGGACTCAAGATCTCTGTCTTCGAGCCAGTTAGCCCTCAGGCGCTCAGCACGAAAGTCAGCTAAAATGTTTCGAACTTTCTTATTCTCATAGTGCTGTTCCTCGAGCTCTCCAGTTTTACCAGTTAGCTGACGGATCATCCATCCCTGTGCTTCGATAGTCTCCTGCATTCTCTCTAGCTGTTCATGTTGTTTCCTTAACACATCTCTAATTAGATCGTCCCCCACTCCTAGAGAGTTGACCGGTTCGACCGGTATAGCGGTGGTAGGACGGGAGGACGACTCCCCTCCTAGAGCGAGTCTTTTCCTAGCAGTTGAGCATGTCTCCACGCCATGAGGTGGTGAGGGTTCGACCATGGGTTCCTTCCCCGACGCCCTTGATTGTCGAGATCTGTCGGATGATGATGATGATGACATAGCCTGCTGGGTTGGTGTAGTTAGTTACGAGTTACGTATATCACAATATACATATATATCTCACATAGAACAATTGTAGTATAACACATAACAAGATATCACAGTTCGGTGCCAACTAAGTCTAGTGTCGTGATACCAATCTGTCACACCCTCAATTTCCACTTGCGGAGTTTTACCGCGAGGCGTGTGATCAAACCAGAATCTCAGACACTAGCAGTATCGAACGACTATATATGATTTATTTAAAAGTTTTCCAAAAACATTTGTTTAACCATTCATAGTCATTTTCAAATAACTTAGTTTCAAAGTTTAGCGGAAGCATTAAAGTAAAGTAACGGGCGCCAACACAAACGCCAAAACCAAAAATCCCAAACATTATTCGTAAATAAGACTCGATAAAAATGTCTTTATCAATTGCAAGTGAGTGCACCTAGCGCTCCCAGCGTCATGAGAAAACATGTAAAGAAACAAGTGTCAACATTAAAGAAGAGTGAGTTCACAGGTTTTTTATATGTTCACAAGTTCGGTTTAAAAGTTTGTTTTTCCCCGTTATCCCTAACCCGGGATAACGACATAGTTCCATTATTCGTTACCCGGAATAATAATGTTGGTTCGTAATTAAGTTCAATGTTAACATGTAGGTAGCGAGCCTAAAGTTACGTCACATAAGAGTTCGGATCGAAGCTGACTGTTGTTGCCTCAGTGTTGCCAGGTCTATCACTAACCATGGCGAAAGTTAGGCCAAATTAATCACCCGTTGACCATTCCCGGTCGGCTAGCGCGAATAGGTCGGGTGGGGCTTGTCGGGCCCAGTAGTACTACCATAATTTCCCCGCTATCTAACCCAATACTAACGATCCGAGAGTTGGCTGAGGACTTCCGTGATAAAGCTACTTAGTGACCATAACGTACATTAACATTAACTTAGTTACCGAATAGTTTAACGATGTTAATTTCGCATAACGTAAAAGATAAAGTTTTAGAGCGTATACATATATGTCTCCCCCTGTTATTCAAAACCGGATAAAATAGGGGCCGTGAACTCACCTTAAATTGCTCGGTTAGAATAATGCAAAAGAAGCAAATGATGGGACCGCTAATCGCGTCCTAACATGTCAACCGATTTAAAGTTAGTGTGTGAACACACTGATACAAAACCCTACGCATAACTAACACACAGTGCGGCACACGTAATAACCAATTCGAAACCACAATCATGCATGCAAAGTATCATCATACAAATAATGATCAAATCAACGTGTCATAAACACAGATTAACTCATACAACACTTTGGTACACACTAACGCAAGTTATCATGTTTCGGCTTGTAAGCTCATAACTGGGCTGTTTTCGAGGATTTTTATAAAATAGTTACGTTCCAAAATTTCCAATTTTTTACAGGAGATGTCAATTAGAAAGTAGAACATTGTGTAAAATTTTCAAACCCTAAATCTTTACCAATTATTTATAAACATTTATATACTAGGATGCAGTCAGATTCGTCGCTTTCTGACTGCAGTCCATGAGAAACATTATTTAAAAATCATCGTTCATCCAATTAACAAAATTCCAGTGGGAGATTTTCGGAAATTCCCGTCTCCAGTTACTGTACAAATTTCGGGACATAACCCCCTACAGACTATGAGATCCGACTCGATAAACAACTAGCAAATTCTACAGAATTTATGCAGCTTCAGCTGCTGCACTAAATGACCACTTAAAAATAGCAAACGACCTCAGAAAAATATGAACCCAGCTCCACTAGAAGCATTTTTCAAAAATACATGTTTTAGGCTTCAGAAAACCCACTTTTCGATAAATAATGATCAGGTTACAGCCAATTGAAGTTGGCTGTAAATGTCAATCAACAAACTGTTTTCGACTTTTATCGCATTAGAACATGTTTAAACGATCATGACGCTTAGTAATAACGATTAACAACAGGTTGACTTGTCAAATGTCATCATATATATCAATATTCATGCAAACCCTAAATATTTATCAGATCTTTATCGCTAAAACGCAGCATACGATTTTAGTATTCAACATAACATCACAACCGCAAAGATTCGCACATTCATCCGAACTAATCATAAATTACCACACTTTTTCATACTAATAATCTACAAACACATAATCATGATCAAGATTACACAAACCCTAGTGTTAATCGCAAAACAGTTAAACCCTAACCTTGAAACGATGATAATTAGCGAACCGGGACAAGCTTGGAACCAATCCGGGAGTAGAATTGCGACCGTGAGAGGGGGGGCTACCGTCGACCTCCTTCTAGGGATTAGGGTTTTGTGTTTTCTTTTAAACATCCCATGCATACATACATTTATATATAACAAGGGGGAAGGGGGGTTTAGGTAAGTGGCTTGGGCCTCAAGTTTGTGTTAATTCCTTGGGCCGCAAGGTGTGGGTGGCGGGTTGGGTTTGCTTGGTCGCGAAGTCGAAAAGTTTCACAAGCTTGGTTCGGTTTATAAATAAAAGTTACTAAAATATTATTTGCGACATGGAGTTTATAAAATATTAAATCACAAACGTCTAATAACACATAGCACGTCATTTAGATACAACCCGTCTAATAACACATAGCACGTAATTCAGATACAACGCGTCTAATAACACATAGCACGTGATTCACCCTATAGATTCACAAAGTTAGCGTAGTTATTGCGAGCGTGTAATTTAATTTTCCGAATTAAATCAGCGTAGGAGTGAATAACCGTAAAGTAGCGTGTTTAAGATACCTGAAAAACTGGGATGTCACATAATTGGCCCGACCAGCACGAGTGGGGCTTGTCGGGCCCAGTAGTACTACCAAAAATTCCCTCGCTATAATCCAATACTAACGGCATCGTAATTTTTAAGGGGACTGACATGTGATATAATACTACTTTGTGACCATAACTAATATAACAATAACCCTACCTTCACCATCACATTATGACATTACTTTACCGTAATGTAGTGCATGCTTTCTCCCCCTGTGTTTTGAAAACATTTAAAAGAGTAGGGGCCGTGAACTCACCATCTTATTGCTCGGTAAGATTAAGATCAAGTGTATGCAAGCTAGGACGATCAACCATGCCCTATTATAGTTACCATGGGTTATTAGTGGTTGTTTATGCAAACCATGAAAGTCCTACACGTATCTAATAACTAGCACGCAAACCAGTAATCACATAGCATTTCTATCATATGGTTTCATACACGTGTTCAAAACATATCCAACTATGAGATAAGATATACGATATTTATACATTTATCAAACAAGCATGGATACTACGAATAGCAAGTTTGGTTCTTATACGTTCATGATTCATGCTTAACAAATTCACTAAAAATAGGCTGTTTTAGAAGCAATTAGATTCATCACTTTCTGACAATAGCTCACGGAAAAATTTATTTAAAAATCCCTCGGTTATCCGATTGATGTAATTCCAATTGGAGATTTGCACTGACACCTATGACCATCTACGGTATAAATTTCATGACTTAACTGTACATATGGACTCAGTTATAACATTCGTAATGGGATGCAATTTCTGCCCGAAAATGCAGTCTGGACCTCCGTTAGAGAAATAATTATTTAAAATATGAAACAACATTGAAAAATATATGATTCCGGTGGAGTTTGAAAGCTATTTCGAAATCCCACATTTTAGACTCAAGAAAACCAAATTTTCGTTAAGTTATGACCTGGTTACAGCCGATTAAAGTCGGCTGTAACTGTTTGACAACTTACAGTTTTCGTTACCCTATCCCCAAACGTGATTACCCAACACCCCAACGACCTAAACACAGAAATTACAGAAGTTTATCATCTTCATATGCCACCTATACCCTAGAAACCAGCAACACTCAACCAAAACATGCAACCAACAAAACCCTATCTCATACATAAAGTCTAAACATACTAAAGCGACACGCAAGGGATCATGTTTGATTCTTATGAACCATAGACCACCAATTATCATCATGAACATCAAAAATAACAATTCAAGCAGAAAACATAGCCATGTATAAGAAAGAAACTTCAATTCAAAGGAACAGCACACACTAACCGTAAGAAGGATGCGAGGGAAAGAGCTAGAGCGAGGGAGAGAGCACTGAGAGAGAGAAAGAGAGAGAGTTGCGACTGGGGGGTCTCTTGGCAGCTGCACGTCATGAGGAGAGGAGAGTGAATTAGGGTTTTGCTTTCTTTTTTTTTTGAAACATACAGAACACACATACATACACATAATACATAAAAGGGGTTTGGGATTGGGGCGGTTTGGGCTTGAGGCCTTGTGCCGTAAACAATTTTACAAGACTAGGGTGTTTGGGTCAGACTTGATTGGGCTGAAAGGGAGTGTTCGGGTTGGCTCACATGAACCGTGACTAAACAAGTTATGGGGTGCGGTGTGTTCGGGTTTTATTGCGAGCCGCGAGTTTTTAGTTTCATAAACAAAGGAAACATCTAATATATATATAAGCATATATGCATCGACACAATAAATCAAGTTTAACATAATTAAGTTAACATATAACATATGAAAGTGACGTGTAGCGGAAAGTGAAAAGTAATGACACGTAATTAAAGATCACGAAATTAGACGACGCTAACCTCAAATAATACAAGTTGTTTAATACTGCACATCATAATCATCGGTTCGCTAACGTGTTCGCTCATTATAGGTTTTTATTGCATACTAAATAATAATAGATAATATATTTTCACCGGTAACTTTACGTAATTAAATAGGGTCAAAAATACGAGTTGTTACATTATAGACAGTTGACCAATAGATTCCTGAATTGAATACCTTTCAAGCGGTACTGGTGGCTCTGTGATGTCTCTGTACGGACCTTCATGACAATGGCGAACAATCTTTCTTGCTTCGTTACCATGAACGGATTGTCGGATAAGTTGGTCGGCACAAATTTTAAAAAGATATGGATCTTCCCACAAATAATGCTTTACAATGGCAAAGAAGTTTTTTCTTTGATGATGTGACCAACCTTTCACTACTATCCCACTAGCCAAGTAGTTGGCGTAGTCGGCGTACCATGGTTCTTCTCGGTATTCCACCATTTTAAAGATTCCGTTGGGAATTTTTTGTTGATGAGCTAGTCGCTAGTTGCCTCCAAAGCTGGATCTTCCAAGCGAGATAGATGATCGACAATGGTGTTTTCAGCTCCTCTTTTGTCTTTTATTTCTATGTCAAATTCTTGGAGGAGTAGAGTCCACCTGATTAAACGTGGCTTGGCATCCTGTTTTTTTAAAGAGATGACGAATGGTTGCATGGTATGTATAAACTATTGTTTTAGAAAGAAAAGATAAGAACGGAATTTATTAAAAGCAAATACTACAGCTAGTAACTCTTTTTCGTTGTGGTATAATTTCCTTGTGCATCATTGAGAGTTTTACTAGCATAGTATATTGGGTGAAAATGCTTATCTTTTCATTGGCCTAAGACTGCTTCAACCGCAAAGTCACTTGCATCACACATGATTTCAAAGGGTGATTTCCAATCAGGCGCTATCATGATTGGTGCATTGACTGGCATTTCCTTTAGTGTCAAAAATGCTTGGTTGCAATCCTTGTCAAAGATAAATGGTGCATCTTTTTCAAGGAATTTTGTTAAAGGTCTTGAAATTTTCGAAAAGTCTTTTATAAATTGTCTATAAAATCCGGCATGTCCTAGGAAACTTCTTATGGTTCTAACGGAGGATGAAGGTGGTAGTCGAGAGATGGTGTCGATTTTAGCTCGATCAACTTCCATTCCTTCGTTTGAGATTTTGTGACCGAGTACTATTCCCTCTGTTACCATGAAATGGCATTTTTCGCAATAAAGGGCGAGGTTAGTTTCCTCACATCCGGATAGCATTCGTTCAAGGTTATCGAGGCATTGGTCGTATAAATCTCCAAAGATAGGAAAGTGATCCATGAAAACTTCCATTGTTTTTTCTATCATATCATGGAAAATGGCCACCATGCAATGTTGGAAAGTTGCGGGGGCATTACATAGACCAAAAGGCATGCATCGATAAGCGAAAGTTCCATAGGTGCATGTAAAAGTTGTTTTTCTTGGTCTTCTGGAGCTATTGGTATTTGAAAGTAACCCGGAAAACCATCTAAAAAATATTAAAATTTGTGACTGGATAATCTTTCTAACATTTAATCAATAAAAGGTAAAGGGAGGTGGTCTTTCCTCGTTGCCTCATTTAATCTACGATAATCTATACAAACTCTCCATTCGGTGATGGTCCTTGTTGGTATTAACTCATTTTTTTCATTCGTTACCAACGTCATACCTCCCTTTTTGGGTAGTACTTGAACGATACTCACCCAAGGGCTATCAAAAATTTGGTAGATGACTCCGGCATCAAGTAGTTTGATGACATCATCTTTAACCACTCATTGAACATTTGGACTTACTCTACGTTGTGGTTGTATTACCGATTTTTAGTCATCTTCCATCAAAATTTTGTGCATGCACATGGAAGGGTTTATTCCTTTTATATCTACAAGCTTCTATGCAATGCGTTTTTATGTTTTCTCAAAAGTTTAACTAATTTTTCTTTTTCTATACTAGTTAACTTAGAAGAAATAATTACCGGTAACTTACCATACTGGTTTAGAAAAGCATATTCCAAACCTTTTGGGAGTTCTTTGAGCTCCAGTGGTGGGTCTTTAAGAGACTCTTTATTCGTTTGCTCTTTATTTTAGTCGAGAACCAAAAGGTTTGTTCCATGGCATCCTCTTCTTTGACAAGTTGATCGATTGTCTCTTCCGTATCGGGTGGTTCATCTTCATCTTCAATTAAGGGGTCGTCGTTGCCGAATGGGTACTTCATGGTTTGATTGAGATTGACGTACCTTTTGTCGGCCCCTAATTGAATTTGTAGGTTGTTTTGCTTCTGATTGATCAAAGCTTGATGGGTTTTCACAAAAGGTTTTCCCAACACAAGTGGAGCGTCATCGTGAATGATGAAGTCGGTTGGGACCACCGTTTGGTTTGTTTGTATTAACACATCTTCAACTACTTCTGTTGACGTTATTATTTTGAAGTGAATCGAAATCACGAATACTTAATATTTTGAAATTATAGTTAGGCATTATATTAACACAAAGATCCTTATCAATTGTAATATTACTAATAAAGGTGTTTTGAAAGAAACATGGAACCGATGTGATGTTAATTTCAAATTGCTCATCTTTTATTTGCGTAGTTTGATCGTTTGTTAATTTAATGTTAACCATTTTGTCAAATTTTGTGTTAGTGTTTAACTCTTTTAAAACTTAGCATGAGTGGGTACTAAACAATGAATTTAGAAAGAACGTGACAAAATGTTAATTTCTTGAAATATTGTTTCTTTTTTGAAATCTTCATTTTCGAGCTTACCTCTTTTGTCGTTTGGTTCATGAGTTTTTTTTTTTCACTTAGTTGTTCTTCCATTTGTACCTCTTCAATTATCACTTCCTTAGTACAAACTGCCTCTTCTCTTTCACAGGATTTCGTATTAGTTGTTAAAGATTTTTGAGACTTTGTATAAGGCTTTCGTCTTCGGGGATGATAGTTGGTGGTGTTTCATGAAGTTGAGAGGGATATGTGTCCCAATCAAAGCTTGTATTTGGAAGTTCAAACCTTTGTTCCTCATAGTGAGTATATGAGGTGGATGGTTGGAAAAGGTCGCAATATTTTACCGAGTGAGATTCACTGCAAATGGTACAACATTCCTCCTCGTAATCATCCTCTATGTAGTAATGAGTGTAATCTCCTGAGTATTGATCCATGAGAAAATACTCAGCAGATTATGGAGTCTCGGGACAAGAAAAACAAAATTTAAAAGCTGAAACAGAAGCCCACCATGGCCCCATGCTGAGCAAACACGACCTCATGGTCAAAATGTGTATCTGCATTTGAAATTTGTTAATGAGGTCTTACAGCATGGGGGCGTGTCCACTAGGCACGGCCCCGTGTTCAGCTTGCTATTATGCTAAAGTTCCTAAAAATTTAAAAACGAGCGCGCAGTTTTGAAAATGTTTTAAAAAATGATTAGGCCGTCAAATTTAAGCTTTCTTAAAATCCTTGTGTCCCCGGAAACGGCGCCAAAAACTTGGTGCGTGTCGAGCGTGATATGATTTTATTAATATATTAAGTCCGTTTTACGCATTAGTCAAGTTTTAAATTTATAAAACACGATATTGTACTAACATAAACACACCCTTGGGCAAGTGCACCCATCGCGGGCGTAATATAGTGTTGGTAGGATACCGAGGTCATCCAAGGACACAAGAGCTTTTAATACCAGTTTATCGCCAACGTCTTATCGTTCTAAATTTTTAGATAAAAGTTTTAAATATAAAAGTAAATCTAGAAATGAAAAGATAAATAAAATAAAATACAAATAGACAAGATAGAATCACTTGGATCCAACTCCTCTTTAATGTATCCTTTGATGATTTTCACACTTTCGGACTTTTCTAGAGATTATCTTAGTTAAAGTAGTAGGAGCTCTTTTGAAGGTGACGTTACCCTCAATCCAGTGGTTTGAGTCAGCAAGGATACAATCCCAAAGGGTCGGAATTTTGAAAGATAATTAAATAAGTTATTAATGCGAAAAGTAGTAGGCCCCTCTTTTGAAGGTGACGTTACCCTCGGCTAAGTGGTTTGAGTCAGCAAGGATACAATCCCAAGAAGCCAGTTTAATGTTTTAATAGTAGTTTACATATGAGGGATTCAAGCTATTCACACCCCCGCCATCCAATACCTTTAGGGCGTTGAAGGAGGTCCTAGTAAACTTTAACCAAGTCCTCACAGGATCTCTGCACTAAACGAGACAAGAACTTTACCAAACCAACCTTCTAACCCCATTCCAAGTAGTTAGTGTGCTTTATATAGACCGTAAAGACACATATGAGCAAATCAAAGACATCATGAAGAAATTGTTAGGAAAATTCACTTTCAACATAAGAAACTAGTTATTAAAGTCATAATACATATCCATTTAAAAAGTTCTGACAGATTAAAAATCAAAAGTAATACAATAAAGACTTGTCTTCACCAAGTGATGTAAGAGATTAGCCAAGCATGGCCTTTGTTTGACAAGAACTCTTACGATCAATCATGGATCCCGAGACTACTAAACACTCTAAAGATGATAGATGGATGATGGTTGTGGGTGTTGGTGTTGTAGTAGTGGTGGAGGTTGGTGGCAAAGTGAGAGAGAAGTGGTTTGCCAAGGGATGCCTTTGAAGTGAACCAAGCACCCCTATTTATAGTCAGAATAGTACCTCAGCCATGGCCCCGTGTCCAGTGGGCACGACCCGTTGTCAGCATCTTCTCTTCGTTCATTAACTGCATCTGTCAGCAGAGGGCCCACACGCCCTGTGGCTCCTGGCACGGCCCCATGGTCAACTCTTCGTTGTACTATCAAGATTATGAAAATCTTAGAGTCTGCCCACTCCCCATGAAAATCTTAGAAGCTTCTGCAGGCTTTGTCTTTAAGTGTAAGGTCTAAGCACGCCCCATGCCGGCTGGGCACGGCCCCGTGGTCAGCTTCTGTTTTCTTGTTTTTGTCTTTGGGGTGCTACTGAGGGGTCAGGCATGTTGCGTTATTTCTTATTCTTGAATTTATGTTGGTTTTGGATGCTTATTTGCTTCTTTTGTTCTTTTAAGCTCATTTGGTCCTGTAAATTCAAAAGGAACAAAGAAACGTGCTTTTTCCAACATTAATACTAGAAAATGGTTAGTTTTATGCCTCATTTGATGTCATTTATATGTTGCATTTTATAGACATCATCGGAACTAACCCGATAACATTATATATTGTGATACCCATGACGAAACTTTGCAAACTTGCATGACTTGTGTGCTATAATGAGCACGTCATGGTTAACATGACACTATTAAGGACCAACGATGCGAGGTTGGTGTCCTTAGCCTTGAACAACATGTTAAACGAAGACTTGACGTTTAACAGCGCATTAAACCCTTGACGTTGATTATTAGGTTATCGGTAGCATCATTTAAGATTCCAAGTCCCAGAAACAACTTAGTTTTGTGCCATATACTGTGACATAAGGTTTGAAGTTAATCGAAGCCGGGAACGCAAAACGAAGCAGCTTCCCGGTTATGGAAACGCCGTCATTTCGGGCATAACATAAGGCAACCAAATGTGCAAGGAACGATCGATCAAGCTTAAAAACACTTAAACCACCGTAATACGAGACTTTTATGATTAAAATGTAATTGGGTTCGGATTTCGAGACGGTTATGCTCAGTTTTTAAAACCGAGTCTTTTGACACTAAAAACGCGGAAAACGGCGCCCGTTTCGCAAATCGAGAACGCGTCCGGGACCTGAAAACGAACCTAAACGCAACATGGAATATAAACATCATCTTTTAGCACGTAATACGAAGAACGAGGTGTCCCTATGGGACCCACCCCTATACCGCCCCCCCCCCCCCATTATTTAATCAAAAAATTTGTTTTTTTTTCTTTTTAATTACACAAAAATCCACAAATCCCCTAAAAATTCTGCCATAACCACACTTGATTCAACTAATTATCTTCCAATTCTTCAATAAATCAAGATACTTTTATGGGTTTCAAGTGGTTTTGATTGATATTTTTCGATTAAACGCGATTTATACCCGAAAAACTCGTTTAAATCCATGAAATTTGGAAGTTTAAATAAGTTTATTGGCTGAATAAGAACACCTTGGGAATTCCCTGGTGTTATGTGGCAGCCATGGTCACAAATCTTTCGGGTTTGATACCCTAATCAACACCTATTCGACAAAAATCGCATAACTCTTCGATTTACCAAAAAACTATGAAATAAAGCTTGGTTGATCTAAGTTCTAGCATATTTGGATTGTACTTGATGTGTAGGTACTGAATATAGCACCCACCCACTTCTGGACTCACAAGAAGCGATTGGAATCGAAGCTTTCGCTAGGTATACCATCCGAGAACCAAAAATAGCATAGGCACAATCTTGTTTTAGCTATAACTTGGTATTGTCAGGAAGGTCAACGTAAAATTTAAAATTTTTGTAATTCTCTATGATTTTTTGTGAATTTTTGACTCTTTTAAAGAAAGAATTTCGGAAAAATCAACAAACGAATTCAATAAATCACCAAATTTTACAAAAGACATTAAGAAACATATGGGGAATGTTCAAGGAAATTTCGGAGTCCACGGGTTGAGTTTTGATTTGGGATAAAAATCCGCCTTCTTGCGAGTTTTAGGGTAGCGGGGAATGCACCGAAACAAAATTGGAAAAATCTCAAATTTTTTGAGAAGTTCCTGGATGTTTAAAGGATGTTCTGGAATTTTTTGGGGATTTTTGGACCAATGATAATAATTAATGTTAATTATTTGATTCAATAGTGTTTTACAAAAAAATTATTTAAATACGGAAAAAGCCAAAATAAATTCCGAAATTATTTTCCCCATAAGCTACAGATTTTACTAACTTGTATCACAATTTACAGAGTTTTATTCAAATTATAGAGTAAATGTGAATTTATGGAATTAAAAATAGGTTATTTTAAATCAATTTCGGCAGTTTACCGTATAACGAACCTGCCGGAACCGGGAACTGACCCAACCCGACAAATACTAAAACTAGAACACCGGGAGTATTCCGGGAGATTCCCGGGCAAGTTGGGCACTATGGGTGTGTCCTAAGACAGTTCGAGAGATTCCGGACGGTGAAAATGGAAACTCAAATTTGGGCAACCTAGACTCCTTAAACACTCAAACTCCTTTAGTGAAAAGTTAATCATTCTTAAATGAAAATGTGTTGGCACTATTGGTATTCACGTACCATTATCCAAACACGTTAAACTACTGACTTTGGCTGGCACGCGAAACGGTGCCCGAAAGCCAAACTAAAACCTAATACTACCCTGACATCCATCACCATACCAGTGTCCTATAGACTCAATCCGGAGTAAAAACTCCTGACCAGATCCAAGTTATAACCATTACCAACCTAGATACTGATTTGAGTCCATACTTGCATATGTGTTATTAAAGTTGATCCAATTGCTTGATGACTCTTGTGTTGAGATCACTACTTGCATAGTGAGTTTCCCTCCCCCACTTTTAAACTGTTTTACTGTTTTCTAGGGTTATTTGCATATTACAAACTGTGTTAATTGCACCAACTTGTGATGATGTGAATTATCTAACACACGATCTACCTCCCCACTACAAGTGATTTGCGTAAGCCGTGGACAGTGGATAGTACTATTGGTTTGACAAACCCAGTCCGCGCCCGACAGGATGTCGGCAACAAGGTCTTCACGTGTCCTAAAATCGGTTATGTTATTAGGCATAACTACACTGGGGCGTTAAACTACACGTGTTGCAGTTGGTGGGCCGGGAGTGTCTGGGTGACACGGTCCGGTGGGTGGTAGTGTTTGTGATGGCATGGCCAAAGGCAAAAACAGTCAAGGTTTCATTTGCTTTCTCGTGTAATTCCATCTGTGACTTTGACCTATGCAATTAAACTTGTTAACGCATATTGTTACACAACAATTAAACCAGTGGAACTCACGCAGCGTTTAGCTGACCCTTTTCAAAATTAACATGCATTTCAGGTAAAACTAAACAGGAGTAACGAACGTGCGTGTGGATGGCTTGGGTAGTAAACTGTAGCAGAATAAGAGTTGTGGTAGCTCGTAGTACCATACTTGAACTATGGTTTGTAATATGATACTATTAGTATGTTGTAACCGAGGTTCCCTTTTTATGTGATATCATGTTTTTAAATAAACGGGAATTACCATGTGTCTGCCGCACCGTGCAATTGTCTTCCACTGCGAGTCAGGGTGTGACAGAAGACGGTATAAGAGTCTTCGGTTATAGTAAAGTAGGTATCCTTAAAGAACCTAGACTATAATCCTAAGTTAGTCTCCACATGCTGAGAACATCTAGAAACTGAGTAGTATGGCTATTACCAGGAAGCCCTGGTGGGGCACATAAATTATTGTGGTCCGGAATACCATAATTTATCTGGTCATACTTGGGAGTTATGGGAACGTCATTGAGATAAGACGGAAATCCGTCTACTAACGTCACCAACCACAAATAATTTTTTTATAAATCTTAAAAATCAAAACTGTGTGCAATACGTGCTTATGTGTATATTTGTGGAATGTTGAGTTCAGTATTTATGTCAGTCAATCAGCGTTGTGTGTGGTTTTCTTTTTTTACAGGTAGCATGTTGCATCGTTCGAGTCACCAGACTATATCGCATATGGAGACCGATCCTGAGGAGGATCCGCTGACACCCCTTTGACATCGAGCAACGAGCCAAATCTCTCTGGTTACTGTTGCGGTCCTTACCCACCTAGACATCGTACTAAGCGCGAGGGAGAGGCCTCAAGCGCCTACCGTTCCCCACCACACCACCCGACTAGCTCCTCGGAGCATAGTCGTACCACAGATGTTGTTATACCAGTAGGCCCTATTCCTCGGAGCCCTACTCTCGCCATGGGGCATTGGAAGTGGGAGCCGGTAGCACCTAGGTTACCCACACCAGAGACTCCCCCTGACCCTTATACTCCTTCCACTCCGAGTGCTTACTCACCCTCCTCACCTAGTTCCTAGGAGATACCCACCTTTGGCCTCCGACAGACGGCTCGTCGGAGGATACTTACACCTGTACCTGTGTTCACACCACCCGTTTCCCCTATTGGTCCGATACCTGTACCTATAGGGACCCAGCAGCATTTTACCGCCCATTTTCTGGCACCACCTCGGGAGGACCCTTCCCCGTTTCACACTTACGAGCGAGGTGGCCCTTCCCAGCCGTTTAGAGAGCCTTCCCCACCCGTCTGGGGCATACCTGTTCCTCCTCAGAAGCTGCCTGCTCCCATCACCGAGAGCAGCTTGATGGGGTTTCTGTTTGAGCAGATTTCATTGTTACGGATGGCGCGGGATAAGGATGAGTAGTAGAGGAGGTCGATGGGAGACTACCTGATCATCTTACAACAGGCGATCATCGCCTTACAGCAGGGTATGGGATATGTTCATCATGAGCAGGATCATTTCCGTGCGTTGGTATACGGATGTATCGGTGCCATTGAAGGTTTGGTAGCAGGTCTTGGAGGGTTGGCATGGTGGATGTGGCATTCCTAGTAGGTTTCTTTCTTGTATAGATAGGGGTGATGTATCTTTTGTACATCCTACCAAGCACTGGGTTATACCCATGTCGAGGTGGTGATGCAGTCATAGTGTTTTCACGTTTTCCTTGTTAGTACTTTCGTTGCATCGAGTCTGTACGTCACTTTAGTGACATGTTTTGATAGCACATTTAAGCACTGGCCCTTATGGTTAAGTCTATGTGCAAATTTTGACGCTTGTATGATGACGATATTATATATATACATATGACGATGCTTTTGAATATATGTGCCGTGGATTCATATGTGTGATATGTTTTAGCCGAATATGTGATATGTGTTAACTGGATACGTGACATTGATACCTATACATCTATTTTTTATAATAGAATGGCCCCGAAACGTGCACCACAGATGACTGAGGTAGAAATTGCACAAATGATAGCGCAACAACTCAAGGTTGTTATTCCCACGATTGTGGCGCAGGTTAGCGCCGGTATTAATGCTAACCTACAGCCGAATCCGCAACCCGGACCGGTAGGCCAGAACAACAATCAAAACAATAATCAAAATAATGGTAGGCCGGTTTGCACATATAAGCATTTCATGGAATGCAAACCGATGGAATTCAATGGAACTGAAGGACCAAATGGTTTGTGAAATGGATCGAGAAGTCAGAATCGTACTTATAATAAGTAATTGTCTCGGTGATTGCACAGTTAAGTATACAACTTGTACCTTTACCGACCATTCTTTAAACTGGTGTACTATTGTTCAAACTCGCGGACAGGACGCGATTAATGCTATGACTTTGGATGATCTTAAGGTACACATGAGCGAAAGGTTCTGTCCCACCCATGAAATTCAGAAGCTTGAACATGAGTTTTGGAACCTGCAGATGCAAGGTGCCGACCATGCAGGTTACACAAACCGCTTCAATGAACTGGCGCGTATATCGCAAGACATGGTCCGACCGGAGTCCAAGAGGATTGAAAGGTATATATGGGGATTGGCCCCAGAAGTGAGGAGTATCATTAACTCGGTGGAATACCTGACCATGCACGAGGTGGTAGCCAGGTCGGGTACTGTTACGTATGACATGGTTAAGCGTAAGATTCTAACGATGCCCGGAGAGTAGGCCGGGAACAAGCGAGAAGCCCCTGAGAGCAGTCGCGCCAGGGCAGCAGCTCCGAAGAGGGGGAGAGCTACCAGTCAGAGCTACGCCATGACTACCCCAACGGGTAACTCTAATAGGAAAGGCCCCAAAGTGTAACAAGTGTACTGACCACCACTATGGTGCATGTCAATCAGCGAGATGCTCGATGTGTCAAAGAACTGGGCATTATGCCCAGAACTGTAGGATGCTCATGGAACCCAATCCCAAACCAACCCGTTTTCAACCTCCTAGGCGTCAACCTCTTCAGCGGCGACCTCAACAACCAGCACCACAGATTACCTACCCCCGTGCATGCTTTGGATGTGGCATCACAGAGCATTTTCGTAATAGTTGTCCGAAGTTAGCCAAGCAGATGGCAGGAAGGAACACACAGAACCAAGCATCTACCTCGAATGCAGCTCGAGGTCGTGCCTTTGTCATGGGACCTGGTGACGCACGCCAGGATCCCAACGTGGTTTCAGGTACGTTCCTCATTTCCAATCAATTTACTTCAGTGTTATTTGATACGGGAGTGGATAAAAGTTATATGTCGATTGCATTTTAGCCACTCTTAAATATGCCTGCTATTGACCTGAAACAACCCCATACCGTCGAACTTGCCAGCGGGAAACCGATTACCAATCACCAACTTATTGTTAATTGCCCTATAACCCTTAACGGTTACCAATTTACTATCGACCTTTTACCAGTAGAATTTGGTAGTTTTGATGACGTCATAGGAATGGACTGGCTGTCCAACCATCGTGCGGAGGTGTTATATGAACAAAAGGTTGTGAAGATTCCTTTATCCCCCACGGATGCAATTATGGTACAAGGAGAGAAGTTAGGTGCCACGCTGAACCTCATATCTCACCTCAAGGCGTTGAAGTGTATACGACAAGGATGTGACATGTTTTTGGCCAGCGTCATGACCGAGGAACCAGCCGAGAAGCATATTGAAGACATCCCAGTATGTGAATACCCTGATGTGTTCCCGGAGGAATTGCCCGGATTGCCACCCAATCGGCAAGTCGAGTTTTGCATTGACTTAATACTGGGAACAGCACTCGTTGCCAAAGCCCCATATCGTCTTGCACCGCCTGAGATGCAAGAACAATCGACGCAGCTGCAGGAGTTACTTGATCGTGGTTTCATCCATCCTAGTTATTCCCCCTAGGGAGCCCCCGTTTTGTTTGTAAAAAAAAGGACGGTAGCTTTCGCATGTGCATTGACTACCGAGAGTTGAATAAGGTCACTATCAAGAATCGTTACCCTCTTCCAAGAATCGATGATCTTTTTGATCAGCTACAAGGAGCCCAATATTTTTCTAAGATCGATCTTCGGTCAGGTTACCATCAAGTGAAGGTCCAAGAGGACGATATTCCAGACAGTGTTTTGAACTCGTTATGGCCACTATGAGTTCCTAGTTATGCCCTTCGGGCTAACCAACGCACTTGTGGTATTCATGGACCTCATGAACCGAGTATGTAAATCATACCTTGACAAGTTTGTCATCGTCTTCATCGACAATATCTTAATCTACTCCAAGAGTAAGGACGAGCACGAGCATCACTTACGTGCTATTTTGGAAATACTACGGACAGAACAATTGTACGCTAAATTGTGTAAGTGCGACTTTTGGTTGCAAGCCGTACAATTTCTAGGACATGTGGTGGATCAGTATGGAATTCATGTAGATCCAAGAAAGAAAGATGCAATCAAGAATTAGCCGGCGCCGAAATCTCCAAAAGAGATACGCCAATTCTTGGGACTGGCGGGATATTACCGTCGCTTCATTGAAAATTTCTCTAGCATTGCTCAATCGTCAACCGCATTGACGCAGAAGGATAGGAAGTATGAATGAGGTGAAGACCAGGAAACAGCGTTCCAGCTATTAAAGAAAAAGTTATGTGAGGCCCCAATCCTAACGTTACCCGAAGAAAATGACGACTTTGTCGTATATTGTGACGCATCACGACAAGGGCTTGGATGTGTCCTTATGCAAAGGAATAAAGTTATTGCGTACGCTTCTAGACAGTTGAAAGTGCATAAAAAGAACCACACGACGCATGATTTCGAACTAGGCGCCGTTATATTTGCACTAAAGATTTGGAGACATTACTTATATGGTAGCAAGTGTACTATATATACGGACCACAAAAGCCTCAAACATATCTTCGACCAAAAGGAATTGAACATGAGGCAGCGTAGATGGGTGGAATTGTTAAACGATTACGACTGTGAAATAAAGTACCACCCCGGGAAAGCTAATGTGTTAGCGGATGCGCTAAGTAGGAAGGATCGAATTAAACCCCTCCGAGTGAGAGCCTTGGGAATGATTGTGCAGACAAACCTAATAGATCAAATCCGGAACGCGTAGATGCATGCACTGGAAGAAAGCCAGTTACCCGGCGAAGGATTGCACGGGAATGAGACAAGTTTTGTGAGGAAAACGGACGAGGTGTTGTATTTCAAGAATCGAGTGTGGATTCCTGCAAGTTTGGAGCTGAGACAGTTGATCATGGACAAGGCTCATAAGTCGAAAAATTCAATTCACCCCGATACAGATATGTGACATCCCGGTTTTTCAGGTATCTTAAACGCACTACTTCACGGTTATTCATTCCTATGCTAAATTGATTCGGAGATTTATTTTACACGCTCGAAATAACTATGCTAACCTTGTGAACTTATCAAGTGAATTACGTGCTATATGTATTAGACGCTTATAAGCTTGGTGAGTGATTATGTTATGTTTTGATTTCGTGGTGATTAATTATAAAAGATATAGTAAATAGACAAACGAACCGAACTGGGTCGCGAAACGGGTGGACCTCACTTCCTTGCGACTCAAGGAGTTAACCAAAACTTGAGGATCAAGTTATAGACCCAAACCGACCCACCCAAACCTTTGCGGCCACGAGCGCAAACCGCCCAACCGTTTTCCTTTATCCTTTTCTTTTCCTTCTTGCACTATATATGCATGTGTTATGTTTCAAAAACAAAACACACACACACAAACCCTAGCTCTAAACTAGTCGACGGCAGCGATTGGGAAGTAAAACCCAATGGAGCCCGGTATTTCATGAATTGTATATGGGTACCTCTCTACGGAGACCTCAGAAAGCTAGTCATGGACGAAGCTCACAAATCCTGATACTCTGTCCATCCTGGTTTGGATAAGATGTATCAAGACCTTAAAGCTGCGTACTGGTGGCCCAACATGAAAGCTGATATAGCCACCTACGTAAGCAAGTGTTTGACTTGTGCGAAAGTCAAGGTAGAGTATCAGAAGCCATCGGGGCTACTCCAACAACCTGAGATCCCGGTGTGGAAATGGGATCAGATCTCGATGGATTTCATCACTAAACTCCCGCGAACTTTGGGTGGTTACGATACCATCTGGGTGATTGTGGATCGTTTAACCAAGTCCGCACACTTCCTAGCGATTAAAGAAACAGATAAGATGGAGAAGTTGACTCGCATCTACATTAAGGAAGTAGTTTCTCGGCACGGAGTGCCAACGTCCATCATCTCAGACAGAGATACTCGTTTCACGTCCAACTTTTGGCAGTCACTTCAGAAAGCGTTGGGTACACGCTTAGATATGAGCACAGCTTATCACCCTCAGACTGATGGTCAAAGCAAAAGGACCATACAGACCTTGGAAGACATGCTTAGGGCATGCGTGGTAGACTTTGGGAATAGTTGGGAAATCCATCTGCCTTTAGTGGAATTCTCGTATAACAACAGTTACCATACGAGTATATCGGCAACACCGTTTGAGGCATTATACGGTCGTAAATGTAGATCATTGGTTTGTTGGGCAGAAGTCGGTGACAGTCAAATCACAGGCCCTGAGTTGATACTTGAGGCTACTAAAAAGATTGTATAAATCAGAAACCGCATGGCGGCGGCACGAGATCGACAGAAAAGCTACGCTGATCAACGACGCAAACCGCTCGAATTTCAAGTAGGCGACCGCGTCCTACTGAAGGTGTCACCCTGGAAGGGCGTAATCCGTTTTGGGAAACGAGGAAAACTAAACGCACGGTACGTAGGCCCGTTTGTGATCTTGAAACGTATCGGACCCGTAGCTTATCAATTAGACCTTCCTGCCGAACTCAGTGGAGTTCACAACGTTTTTCACGTGTCAAATCTGAAGAAGTGTCTATCAGATGAAACCCTAATCATTCCTTTGGATGAGATTCAAGTGGATGAACAACTGCACTTCGTGGAACAACCTATAGAGATCATAGATCGTGAGATCAAGACTCGAAGGCACAGCAAGATTCCGATCGTCAAGGTTCGTTGGGACTCTAAGCGTGGACCGGAGTTCACGTGGGAAAGAGAGGACCAAATGAAAAGAAAATACCCACACCTTTTTGCAGCTGAGCAGCAAGCTAACGATACCACCAACTAAATTTTCGGGACGAAAATTCTTTCAACATGGGGATGATGTGACAACCTGGGAATTTCTTGTAATTTCGTGTACCATTGTTAACGAACTTTTTGTACTTTTCGTATATAATATGTTTTTGGATTTTCTGAAATTTTTTTCTCCCCCTAAAATTGAAAAATACATTTTTTTGAATTTTTTTATTTATAGAAAAACATTAACCAATCGATGAGAATCACTTCAATTCTATTACTGCTTCACAAATTTTCTTTTAAGCACTCCCCCCCTAATGATGACATTTGTATTTATAACAATTTATACCCCTGGGTTTTATACTATTCAACAGTGAGGGTTCTATGAAATTTTTTCAAATTTTCTCAAAAATTTGTAAAACTTTCAAGTAAACGTTATTTGAATGTATTTTCGAAAAATTTTCTCCAAAAATTTTCAAAATTTTAAAGTAAACATTGTTGGAACATATTTTTGTAAAAATGGCCTTTATATATAACATGATAACCCGGCCCATCTTCAATGTGTGCCACAGAACTTCATTCTCAGTAATTTGCGTTCATCTCAGAAGTTCCTGCACAAAAATTCAAACAATTAGTTGAATAGTGACACCCAAGCCTTTTTAGTCTTAGACGTTGTTTCTTCAACCTTAATTTTAATTTTCTCTCCACAATCAGGTTTATTTTGGATTTTCACAAGTTTTGGAAAGTCCTCTAAACTTTCAACTTTCACTGATTGTGAAACTTCTTTTCCTTTTACCAACCATGTTTGATTTTTCATTAAAGCTTTCTTGAAATACAATGTAGAAACTTTTAGTTCATTACTATTCGAGAATTCACCAGTTTCAAAATTTGAAAACTTGGTAATAACTTGTTTCACCTTGTTTAAAGTTTTTGTACATTGTTTCAAAACCTGAGTTGGTATTCCAGATTTTTTGTTATCAATATGAGTAGGATTAGGTATAATTTGTAAACATTTACTAGCAATGTGTCCAATTACTCCACATTTATGACACTTCCTGTTCTCATATCGATCTTTTCTATCAAACCATACACTCAAATCATATACTGATTTGACGTGTGGTAGCCATCTTTCATGCTTCTTCTGTAAGCACGATTTTACGTTGCAACACTACGGTCCGACCTGCACCACTTATTCTCAAATTTTTGTGAGTTTCTATAATGATTAGATGATGAACTTTTATTTTTCTTTTGAAAGTTTTTGAAATTTTTAAAACTTTGTTTTTCCTTTTGTTTTTGTTCTTCATTCTTCTTAGAAGATTTTTGCGTTGAGCATTCACCTTTTTCAGTAGATTATAGAACAGTTTCTTGGAATTTTTATTTTAGTTTTAAAAATATTTCATGTTTATCATTTTTAGCTCTTTCATCATCGGTATCATCGTCACAATCTTCAAATATGACATCGTCATAATTTGTAACAATGTTACTTATTGGAATTTTCTTTTTATTATCATTGATCAGTTTTGGACATATATGTTCTAACTTTAATGAGGAGGTCACAGAACCTTTCAATAATTTTTCTGAATTAACAGCTTTATTTTTAACAGTATCAACTTCCTTTTCAAGTTGAGCTATTTTCTCAATATGAGAATTTATTGCTATTTGATTTTCGATATTTAATTTTTCAAAAACAATTTTTTTATTTTTAAACATTTTTATTTCATTTTGAAAATCTACTACCATTTGTAGTTTTTCATTCTAAAATTTTTATTTTGTCTTCAAAATTGTTTTCATTTTCTTTTATTTTTTTATTTTCTAATGTCAAACTCTCAATCTCACTCAAGAGTTTGGCATCAACTGCCCGATAGTTATCTACATCATAAACTGGACAGACTGCTCTGATACCACTTGTAGGTCCGTTGTACGGATCGTTCTGGTCCTAATTTGGCAAACCGAAGGTAAACGTGCGGAATCCGTTTGCATAGGCGACATTGGATGCAAGTTTGTTACTGATTAACACCGTTTCATTAATATGTAGACGTACAGATCCCGGAAACACTTGGACAAAGCTTCGCCGTCCAGTTGACAAAATCTCTGAATCTTACAAATGAAATGACAAGTCTCCTATTTATAGGAGAACAAGTTCGCTGGATAGGATGCAAGTTCGGGCGAACTTGCTTAGTCAAGTTCGGCCGAACTTGACTACTACATACTACTTTCAAGCGAACTTGATCCTTTATATACATAAACTTCGACATTTCGCTCCTAAATACTGACTCGACTTTATATGATGATGTGGACAACATACATATGCATCAACATGATGATTGTGATACGAATGAAAGTTAGGATACTAGGGGCACAACCTTCACCCTCTTACATACTCTCACGCATTTACCCAATCACACAAAGTCACGTCATTTTCACTCAAAACTACTATCACCTACCCTCGTTGATAGGGCCACAAACCTCATTCATCTAATTTTTTTACCAAATTATTATATACATTAAAACTTATCTAGAACTAAATTATAATTTCTATAACTTAAAAGAAAACTATAAAAATAACGAATTAAAATACTCTTCGCTTGGCTTACACATACCGGATGTCTTGACTTGCAATATGCACCACAAGATCAAATCGAAGTTGGATATGTGTATCTACATCTTACAACTCTTAAGGATATTATCATCAATGAATAGTTCGTTTGGAGGATCTCTTAGATAGGTCGGTGATATCGTGTTTCTGACGTCCGTTAATAGCATATTTTGCAAAATGATGAGCACATACGCCATGTTCCTGCTTATGAGCCCAAGCGGGTTGCCTAAGTATGTGCATTTAGCTTTTAAGACCCGAAAGCTCGCTCGACATCTTTTCTTGTCGATTCTTGCACCTTCTTGAGCTTCTTATCCTTTGGGTCGGTTGGATATGGGAACGTTTTCACAAATGTTGACCAAGTAGGTTAGATACCATCAGTAAAATAGTATCCAGGTTTGTACTGTCATCCATTTACATGAAATGGACACCTAGGCCCGATCCCAAGTTGCTCGGCGATAAATATTGGAGATTGTTGGAGAACATTGATGTCGTTGTTTAAGTCGGGCGCATCACAGAGCCTGCCAAAATGACAAATCATTTGAAGGCATCGCCTCGAGCATGGTCGTCGGGGTATTAGTGATCACCTCTCATAAATTGGCCATGCATCATGGTCGGACACGTTCTCCAAACGAGATGTGTACAATCGATGTTTTCGAGCATCCTAGAAGGTGATGTCTTTCTTCATGTTGCTTGATACAAAAATGTAATATCGTGGTTTGTCGGTCTATGTAAAAACTCTTTGTCGTACAACTGAATTACGCCATTGTAGAAATATTCTAGGTATTCACGTGAAGTCTGACCGGCCATACATAAATACTCATCGTATTCGTCAAGACGATCACCAGTCGCAAGTTGTCTAACCGGCAATGTCCATTTTTGTAAAGCTGTAAAACTCTTGTTCATCCTTTCATCTACACCCTATTCAAATTTGGAATCTATGTCATCAACAATCTTTAAACTTTGACATCCAGAATCTTGATCGAAACATACTCGCATAGTATTTTGGGTATCGAAGAAATAATCTTTCATTAGGACCTCGAGAGATTTTTCACGATCATGTGGCACATTATTTTTTATGTTGTCGTGTCTTCATCTCCGACTTGGGCGACAATTTCTAGAAAAAAATTCTAGGCTAACATCATTGAACAAATCAAACTCATTCAACGAAGTGGGAGGAAGATGTCAATTTTGATCAATATTGTGGCGTAAAAATATTCAGTTGAATACATGGGTGTTATAGTTAGGTGTAGAAAATGAAGATAAAAGTGAGAATTTTGGTTAAAAATTGCGAAAGAATGAAGATAATATATAGGTTTTAATTTATTTTTTTAAAGTAAATAATGATGGTTCCATGGTTGGATTTTTTGAAAAATGAAGCATACCCCCGCCCTCAACCCTCTACCCGCATGATCCTCAGCAATGTAGCCACACCACCAACGACCCTCCACCCACAGGCACCCCTAATACCATTATGAAATGAGTTTCTCTTAAGCTTTCTAGTTATTGTTATTGATTTATCTCTTGTTCATTTTATGATACCATCACCAAAGATTACCCCATACAAAGAAAATGTAAAGATAAAAGAGGTATTGATAAAACCCCAAATGAGTTAAATGTACCAAAAGACAATATTACATTTCTATAAGAAAATGATTATACCTTAGAAGAGGAATATAAAGTTTAAAGGAACACTGGTACTGAATGAACATTGAGATCTCTACAAATTATGTACATGATAAGTACAATGCAGAACCGTATTAAAACATATGTGTTATTGAAATATTTGCATATGTCCTAGCAACAAATTCAAGCGATGAAAAGGAGTACATACATAAAATGTGTAAGAATAAATATACAAAACTGACTAACCAAAATGGCAAGATGCCTTAAAGGCTAAATTAAATTCACTCGACAAGCAAAATGTATTCGGGCTTGTAGTTCGAATACCCATAGACGTTAAAACAATAGGTTTATTAGGGCTTTAGGCCTATTTTGTTTGAGGGAAATTCAAACTTTTTTTCAGTTGATTTGTTTTAGTGTTTTATTGCTTTGGATTGCTTGGTATCCATGATGATGGAAACATCTTCATCTCAACCCGAATGATTAGCTGCTCGTGGTTGTATTGTTGAAAACATGTCAGAGCGTCGGTTAATCTGACACTCACGCGCATTGTGCGTCGGTGTATAATCCTAGTTAGTATTTAAAATTCTTGGTGATAGAAATCTACAAATCTAATGAGCTTAATAACATGTTGAAACAAATATTAAACTGAAAAAAAAAGTAGATATAGAAAAGTTGTAGGTTTGAGGAACGTTTGAGTGTAATTAGATGTCACACCCTCAATTTCCACTTGCGGAGTTTTACCGCGAGGCATGTGAACAAACCAGAATCTGAAACACTAGTACGTCGAACGACTCTACATGATTTGATTATACGTTTTGCAAAATCGTTCATTGTAGATTTTATATCAATTACCAATATTTAGTAGAGCATTATTTTTAAAGTTTGAGCGGAAGCATAAATAAGTAATGATGCGGGCGCCAACACAAACGCCAAAACAAATGAAAAATCCCAAAACAGTATTAATAAATAAGACTCGATAAAGATGTCTTGTTCAATGCATGTGCGTGCACCTAGAGCTCCTAGCGTCCTGAGAAACATGTAAAGAAACAAGTGTCAACATTAAAGATGAGTGAGTTCACAGGTTTTCATAAATTCGTTTGTTCGGTTATAGTTTGTTACTCCGTTATCCCCAACCCGGGATAACTAATCAGTCCCATTATTCCAATCCCGGAATAATAAGTTGTTGCTTCCAGTATTCCCAAACCGGAATATTAAGTTGTTGTTTCCATTATCCCCAACCCGGGATAATAAGTTGATGTTTCCAATATTCCAAACCCGGAATATTAAGTTGTTGTTTCCATTATCCCCAACCCGGGATAATAAGTTGATGTTTCCAATATTCCAAACCCGGAATATTAAGCTGTTCCGTAATTAAGTTCAATATTAATGTATATAGGTAGCTAGCCTAAAGTCATGTCACTAAGTGTTCGCGATCGAAGCTGATAGTTGTGCCTCCGTTTTGCCAGGCCTATCACATGACCATGGCGATGTTAGGCCAATCATACACCCATTGACCATACCCGGTCGGCTAGCGCGACTAGCTCGGATGGGGCTCGTCAGACCCAGTAGTACTACTTATAATTCCCCCGCTATTTAACCCAAATACTAACGATCCGAGGAGATTGTCGAGGACTTAAGTGATAAAGCTGCATAGTGACCATAACATTACATTAACATTAACTTAGTTACCGTATAGTTAAGTGACGTTAAATTCGTATAACGTAAAGAGTTTGAGTTTGAGAGTGTATACATGTTTCTCCCCCTGTTGTTTAAAAACCGTATAAAGTTAGGGCCGTGAACTCACCTTTATTTGCTCGGTTAGTGTGGAATAGATGTTATAAGAGATGGGACCGCTAGTTGCGTCCTAACAAACCAATTAATTCCACGTCAGTGTGTAATCACACCAATACAAATTCCACACGCAATTTACTCACAAAGTGATACACACAAACAACCTATCTAACACTCAAACATGCATGCAAGTATTCTCATATAATCATAGTAATCAAACAACTTATCATGAACACATTCCAAATCCATGCAACACTTTAATGCATAAAATCACAAGTTAACAACTTTCTGCTTAACACTCAATTATTCAGCTGTTTTCTAGGATTTTTATAAAATAGTTCCAGCATTCTAAAAATTCCCATATTTTTACAGTAGGTGACATTTATACCATAGAAATTTATATAATTTTTCCGAGTCCTGAATCTTTACCAATTAACCATAAATATTAATTCCCTAAGCTGCAGTCAGATTTACCGCTTTCTGACTGCAGTCCACGGAAGAATTTATTTAAAAATCACTGATTGTCCGATTAACAAAATTCCAGTTGGAGTTGCCCGGAAATTTTTATACCTAGTTGCTGTACAAAAATCATGACTCAACTCTCTACTGATTTTAAAATCTAGCTTGATAAACAACCAACAAAATTTCAGAATTTTAACAGCTTTACCTACTGAACTTGTTTAGCCCTTTAAAAATATCAAACGATTTCAGAAAATTATGAATCCAGCGCCATTAGATTCCTTATTCAAATCTCTACGTTCTAGACATCAGAAAATCCGTTTTTTGAAAACTAACGACCAAGTTACAGCCTGATGAAGTCGGCTGAAACTTTCACTCAGCATCCTGTTTCAGCATGTTATTATTATGAACTCGTGTAATCCCGTTCATGCGATTACCCTAAGCGATCTAGCTCTGATTTCTAGTCCTAGATTAATACTAATAACCTATCCATGCAAACCCTTCTCAATAACTTTAGTTTTTATACACAATTCACAGCCTATACAATCAGCTTTCAATATAACATTCAATTCGGTTTAAACCCTCCGCAATCATACGATCATCTAACACAAACATCATTAACAAATCAGCTAATCTAACATTCGTTCAATCATGCTTGGCAAGCTTATATCTTCCGAAAACAACCCTACTTGTAACTATGATACATAAGCCGATTAAAACATGTATATTCCGAAAACCACACCATTGTTTCATTAAATCAATCACTCCGGAACAAACAACCAAAATCAACACACAAATAACCGAACACTATCTTGTAACATATGTTGAATTCTCACCTTTGATTACTAGGTAAACAAGCCGAGATTGCGGACAAGAGTAACCCGGCTGTTCCAGCAAACCGCGACTGAAGGGACTGAAAAGGAAAGCTGTTCGTGATCGACAAGGAGTGCAAGGGCTGTTTGCGGTCAGGAGACAAGGATGGCGATGGCTGCTGCTGCTGCGACCGAGAGGGTGGAGAGGGTAAGGCAGCCGACGGCAGCTTTTCTTGTTAGGGTTTGTGTTTGTGTTTGACACATGCATGGGTATGTGTATATATATAGCGCCAAGAGGTGAGGGTTTCGGTTTTGGTTAGTACGTGTGGCCGAGGGACTTGGGTTGGGTTAATTTGATTTGGGTTTTGATCTTGGCCGAATAGTTAGAGTGCCGAGAGACTAGGGTTGATCGTTGTTTTCTTCTAGCCGAAGGCTTAGGTTCAAGGTTTAAACTTTGTGAACTCCTAGAGTCACCATGAACCAAGGTTGGAACGTGTCGCGGTTCGGTTCAGTTCGTACACATATCAACTCTAATTATTCAATCATTAAAACAATCACACAAACACTCATCACGTATACATTCCATGCACGTTTAATACTTAGCACACATATTATTCGACAAGTGTCACGTGTAAGTTATCTGAAAAACCCGGGATATCACATTATCCCCATGTTGAAAGAATTTTCGTCCCGAAAATTGAGTAAACGCGGTTTAGCATGTAACGTACATGTTTAGAGTGCCACGCACAAAGAGTTAGTTCGTTAATGATAGTACGCAACGTTACAAGAAGTTCTCAAGTGTCATACACAAAGATCTCCAAGTGCCATGCACAAGAATTTAGTCAACAATAGTACACGAAATTTTGAGAAATTTCCAGGTTGTCACATCATCCCCTTGTTGAAAGAATTTTCGTCCCGAAAATTTAGGTACTGTCATCGTTAGTTTGCTGCTCAGCTGCGAAGAGATGTGGGTATTTGCTTTTCATTTGATCCTCTCTTTCCCACGTGAACTCCGGTCCACGCTTAGAGTCCCAACGAACTTTAACGATCGGAATCTTGCTGTGCCTCCGAGTCTTGATCTCACGATCCATGATCTCGATAGGCTTTTCCACGAAGTGTAGTTGTTCATCCACATGGATCTCATCCAATGGAATAACTAAAGTTTCATCTGATAGACACTTCTTCAGATTTGACACGTGAAATACGTTGTGAACTCCACTGAGTTCGGCAGGAAGGTCTAATTGGTATGCTACGGGTCCGATTCGTTTCAAGATTTCAAACGGCCTACGTACCGTGGGTTAAGTTTGCCCCGTTTTCCAAAACGGATTACACCCTTCCAGGGTGACACCTTTAGTAGGACGCGGTCGCCTACTTGAAATTCGAGCGGTTTGCGTCGTTGATCCGCGTAGCTTTTCTGTCGATCTCGTGCCGCCGCCATGCGGTTTCTGATTTGTACAATCTTTTCAGTAGCCTCAAGTATTAACTCAGGGCCTGTGAGTTGACTGTCACCGACTTCTGCCCAGCAGACCGGTGATCTACATTTACGACCATATAATGCCTCAAATGGTGCTGCCGAAATACTCGTGTGATAGCTGTTGTTATATGAGAATTCTACTAGAGGCAGGTGAATTTCCCAATTATTTCCGAAGTCCACCACGCATGCCCTAAGCATGTCTTCCAAGGTCTGTATGGTCCTTTCGCTTTGACCATCAGTCTGAGGGTGATAAGCTGTGCTCATATCCAAGCGTGTTCCCAACGCTTTCTGGAGTGACTGCCAGAAGTTTGACGTGAAGCGAGCATCTCTGTCTGAGATGATGGACGTTGGCACACCGTGCCGAGAAACTACTTCCTTAATGTAGATGCGAGTCAACTTCTCCATCTTATCTGTTTCTTTAATAGCTAGGAAGTGTGCGGACTTAGTTAAACGATCCACAATCACCCAGATGGTATCGCAACCACCCAAGGTTCGTGGAAGTTTAGTGATGAAATCCATTGAGATCTGATCCCACTTCCACACTGGGATCTCAGGTTGTTGGAGTAGCCCTGATGGCTTTTGATACTCCACCTTGACTTTTGCACAAGTCAAACATCTACTCACGTAGGTGGCTATATCGGCTTTCATGTTGGGCCACCAATACGCAACTTTAAGGTCTTGATACATCTTATCCGAACCCGGATGGATAGAGTATCGAGATTTGTGAGCTTCATCCATGACTAGCTCTCTGAGGTTTCCGTAGAGAGGTACCCATATGCGATTCATGAAATACCGGGCTCCATTGGGCTTTACTTCCCAATCGCGTTCCATTTTTCCCACTGATTCAGCTTTGATGTTTTCCTCCTTAACTGCTTCTAACTGGGCGTCGCGTATTTGATCGGGTAGCCCCGAATGAATAGTGAGTTGTAGTGCTCGCACGCGACGAGGTTTCAAGTGTTCCTTCCTGCTGAGGGCATCATCTACCACGTTAGCTTTACCCGAGTGATACCGAATGGCACACTCATAATCGTTCAAGAGTTCGACCCAGCGACGCTGTCGCATGTTCAACTCCTTCTGATCGAAGATGTGTTGGAGGCTTTTGTGGTCAGTAAAGATGGTGCACTTCGTTCCATATAGGTAGTGTCTCCAAATCTTGAGTGCAAACACTACTGCTCCCAATTCTAGGTCATGCGTCGTGTAGTTCTTCTCGTGAAATTTCAGCTGTCGTGACGCATACGCGATGACCTTATCGCGTTGCATGAGTACGCATCCCAATCCCTGAATGGAAGCATCACAATACACTACAAAGTCATCTGTCCCTTCCGGCAAGGACAGAATGGGTGCACTGCAAAGTTTCTGCTTCAGCAGTTGAAATGCTGCTTCTTGCTTGTCACCCCAATTATACTTGATACCTTTCTGGGTGAGGGTAGTAAGCGGTTGTGCAATCTTTGAAAACCCCTCGATGAAGCGTCTGTAGTAACCAGCCAATCCTAAGAATTGGCGGATTTCCGTCGGTGTCTTAGGTGCTTCCCAGTTTTTGATGGCTTCAATCTTGGCAGGGTCTACGTGGATACCCTTTTCATTCACGACGTGCCCGAGAAACTGAACTTCCCGGATCCAGAAATCACACTTCGAGAGCTTGGCATATAGCTTTTCCTGTTGAAGTAATCCTAGCAGTAATCGTAGGTGCTTAGCATGCTCTTCTTTACTTTTGGAGTAGATGAGTATGTCATCGATGAACACAATGACAAATTTGTTAAGGTATGGTTTACACACGCGGTTTATGAGGTCCATGAACACCGCAGGTGCGTTAGTGAGACCGAATGGCATGACCAAGAACTCGTAATGGCCATACCGAGTGCGAAATGCTGTCTTAGCAATATCCTCCTCCCTGACGCGTAGCTGATGATAACCGGACCGTAAATCAATCTTAGAGTAGTAACTTGACCCTTGCAGTTGGTCGAATAGATCGTCGATGCGAGGTAACGGGTATCGGTTCTTGACTGTAACCTTGTTGAGTTCCCTATAGTCGATGCACATGCGGAAAGTCCCGTCCTTCTTCTTGACAAAGAGGACTGGAGCTCCCCATGGCGAAACGCTTGGTCGGATAAATCCTTTTTCCAACAGCTCTTGAAGTTGGGTAGACAGCTCCTGCAGCTCGGCTGGAGCTAGGCGGTATGGAGCCTTGGCGATGGGAGTTGCATTGCTTGCCAATTCGATTTCAAACTCCAATTGTCGATGTGGTGGAAGACCAGGTAGTTCTTCTGGGAATACATCGAAAAAATCACGGACGACAGGGATGTCTTCTATACGTTTCTCGTCCTTAGGCTGTTCGGTAATTAGTGCGAGTAAAGCGAAGGAATTCTTTCTCCGAAGATACTTCTGAGCTTGCATAAATGAGATAATGTTGGTGACGGCGCTTGCCTTGTCGCCTTGTACCGTTAGGATTTCGTCGTTCGAGAGTGGAATACGGATAGATTTTTCAAAGCAGAGGACTTCAGCCCGGACGTCGGATAGCCAGTCCATTCCGACTACCACGTCAAAACTACCCAGGGTAGTTGTCATCAGATCAATGGTAAAAGTGTGGCCCGCGAGTTTGAGTTGACAGCCGGATACGATTTGGGTCACATCTACCGATTTACCATTGGCTAATTCTATCACATAAGGGGTCTCTAATGGTTTAAGCGTGAGATTTAGGTTCTTCCTATAAGACTCAGATATAAAGCTCATATCCGCACCCGTATCAAAAAGCACAGAAGCAAAATGTTCATTAAGGGGAAACTTACCGGTGACCACGTTCGCGTCGTTTCTGGCCTCTCCGCGGCCCAATGTAAATGCACGACCTTTGGCACCTCCTGTGCCACCGTTCCCATTGTTGTTGTTGTTATTATTGTTGTGGTTATTGTGGTTGTTTCCACCATTATTGTTGTTGTTGCGCAACTGTGGGCAGTCTTTTCTGAAATGAGCGGTGCTACCACACTGATAGCATCCCCGGTTTATACCCTGCTGCTGACCTTGGGGCTGATTCTGATTTTGTCGGGACATAATTTCCCCACGACAATCCCTTGCCGCATGTCCCATCTTGCCACATCT
Source organism: Scalesia atractyloides (assembly GCA_947069175.1). Classification (NCBI taxonomy): domain Eukaryota; kingdom Viridiplantae; phylum Streptophyta; class Magnoliopsida; order Asterales; family Asteraceae; genus Scalesia; species Scalesia atractyloides. The sequence goes on from CAMTDV010000025.1 coordinate 52,031,573, forward strand.
TTGGCAGCGATTTCCGGCACAAGGGCCGTTATGATGGAGATTACAGCGGTTGCACTGCGGCTTTCGACCTACATAACCGCCTGCATTTTGGTTGTTGTTGTTGTAGGAATGATTTTGATGACCCCGATGGCTGTGGTAATGATTGAACCGTTTCTGGTTCCCTTGTTGCGGATGTGATGACGAAGACTGTCGAACAGTGGAGTCTTCAAATTTTCTTTTGTTATCTGGAGCGACTTCGGTTGTACCCCGTGCTGGCAGTTTCTTCTGTTCCACCGCTTTATCGGTGAGTTTGTGAGCCAATCGGATTGCTTGATGTTCTGTTACAGGGTTACTAGACATCACCATACCCTGAATTTCCGGAACCAGACCCCCGAGATAGAACTCGAGTCTTTTCTCCACCGTGTTGGCCAAATCGGGACACAGAAATACTAAGTCATGATGTTTTGCAGTGTAAGCTTCAATTTCCGATCCCACCATCTTGTGGTTCCATAGAGCTTGCTCTAACTGTTGCACTCTGTCTCGTGGACAGTACTCCTCTTTAATCAGGGCCTTGAACTCAGTCCATGCCATTGCATTTGCAGCTAACAGTCCACGTGTTTGGACTTGGGCATTCCACCATGTCAGTGCCCCCTCTTCCAGCGTTGAGGCGGCGTATTTGACCTTGTTGGCCTCTAAGCAGTTGCACATTTCAAAAACAGATTCCGACTTTTCGATCCAGCGGACCAATCCAATGGGTCCTTCCGCCCCCGAGAACTTGCTTGGCTTTGCGTCAAGGAACATCTTATAGGGATTAAAGCCCCCTCCTGCTGACAGAGAACAGGAAGTCAGCAAGGAATTGTACTAGCCTCACTATTAGATTTTCACGCGAAAATTTAATAATGGTTACCTGCCGGCTGGTTCTGAACACCCGCTAATGCTGCGTTCACATGCTCCTGAATCATGGCAGCTAGCTCTTCGGGCGTCAAGTTAAGGTTTCCACGTCTTCCAGTCGCCATTTAGATCTTCGAAACACAACACAAACACACTCCGATAAGTCTATATATCCAATATAGTTATCCTACTTCGTACTTTAATAATTATTAAGTTATGTCAACTCAGTATGTTAAATAGTCAAAAGAAATACTTGATTAACTGAAATCTCAACGTCTTACAAAAGTGCAAATCAAACATACGAATTCACTATAAAGTCTCAAGTTTAAATACAAGTGGAAAATAATAAACTGAGGGAAAACAAATAATATAAACGAGACGTGTCAGTCGTCTACGTCTCCATTCCCCAAGTCACTGTCATTGCCGTCATCCTGTGCGGCATTTCCAGCTTCCTCAGCTGGGTCCTCCTCCTGATCCTCTTCAGGATCCTCCTCCGGATCCTCTTCTGGATCCTCCTCTACCGGCACTGGAGGGGCAGGTGCTGGATCAAGTGCTTGATTTTGCAGTTCCTGAATGTTCCAACTATTTTCCAGGACTCTGTCCTCAAGCCAGTCAGCTCTTATCTGCTCAGCACGCAGATCTCTGGCTATGGTGTTACGAGCTATCTTACTCGTACGATGCTCTTCCTCGAGCGAGTCAGTCTTTCCCGTAAGGTTTCGGATCATCCATCCTTGTGCTAAGATGGTTTCCTGCATTCTTTCTAACTGTTTTTGTTGTGTATGCACTAGGATTCTAAGCATGTCGATTCCTATTTCTACAGGATTAACCGGTTCAACCGGTACAGCAATAGTTGGGCGCAACGACGACTCCTCCCCCAGAGCGAGCCTTTTCCTCGCCGCTGAGCGTGTCTCTACGCCATAAGGTAGTATGGGTTCCACCATTGGTGCCTTTCCTGGTGCCCTTGGTGGCGTAAGTCTGTCGGACGATGATGACGATGAGGATGATGACATTGCCTGTTAGGTCGTGTAGTTAGTTATGAGTTGGTTTCATTTCTTATTATAAAGGCATAATCTACTAAACACAGTTTTGGTATATTGCATAATAATTCGGTGCCAAACTAAGTCTAGTGTCGTGATATCAGCTATAGTTTAGGTCTACTCTAATGCAAACCTGGTTCTCTATAGCTAGTAGCTCTGATACCAATCTGTCACACCCTCAATTTCCACTTGCGGAGTTTTACCGCGAGGCATGTGAACAAACCAGAATCTGAAACACTAGTACGTCGAACGACTCTACATGATTTGATTATACGTTTTGCAAAATCGTTCATTGTAGATTTTATATCAATTACCAATATTTAGTAGAGCATTATTTTTAAAGTTTGAGCGGAAGCATAAATAAGTAATGATGCGGGCGCCAACACAAACGCCAAAACAAATGAAAAATCCCAAAACAGTATTAATAAATAAGACTCGATAAAGATGTCTTGTTCAATGCATGTGCGTGCACCTAGAGCTCCTAGCGTCCTGAGAAACATGTAAAGAAACAAGTGTCAACATTAAAGATGAATGAGTTCACAGGTTTTCATAAATTCGTTTGTTCGGTTATAGTTTGTTACTCCGTTATCCCCAACCCGGGATAACTAATCAGTCCCATTATTCCAATCCCGGAATAATAAGTTGTTGCTTCCAGTATTCCCAAACCGGAATATTAAGTTGTTGTTTCCATTATCCCCAACCCGGGATAATAAGTTGATGTTTCCAATATTCCAAACCCGGAATATTAAGCTGTTCCGTAATTAAGTTTAATATTAATGTATATAGGTAGCTAGCCTAAAGTCATGTCACTAAGTGTTCGCAATCGAAGCTGACAGTTGTGCCTCCGTTTTGCCAGGCCTATCACATGACCATGGCGATGTTAGGCCAATCATACACCTGTTGACCATACCCGGTCGGCTAGCGCGACTAGCTCGGATGGGGCTCGTCAGACCCAGTAGTACTACTTATAATTCCCCCGCTATTTAACCCAAATACTAACGATCCGAGGAGATTGTCGAGGACTTAAGTGATAAAGCTGCATAGTGACCATAACATTACATTAACATTAACTTAGTTACCGTATAGTTAAGTGACGTTAAATTCGTATAACGTAAAGAGTTTGAGTTTGAGAGTGTATACATGTTTCTCCCCCTGTTGTTTAAAAACCGTATAAAGTTAGGGGCCGTGAACTCACCTTTATTTGCTCGGTTAGTGTGGAATAGATGTTATAAGAGATGGGACCGCTAGTTGCGTCCTAACAAACCAATTAATTCCACGTCAGTGTGTAATCACACCAATACAAATTCCACACGCAATTTACTCACAAAGTGATACACACAAACAACCTATCTAACACTCAAACATGCATGCAAGTATTCTCATATAATCATAGTAATCAAACAACTTATCATGAACACATTCCAAATCCATGCAACACTTTAATGCATAAAATCACAAGTTAACAACTTTCTGCTTAACACTCAATTATTCAGCTGTTTTCTAGGATTTTTATAAAATAGTTCCAGCATTCTAAAAATTCCCATATTTTTACAGTAGGTGACATTTATACCATAGAAATTTATATAATTTTTCCGAGTCCTGAATCTTTACCAATTAACCATAAATATTAATTCCCTAACCTGCAGTCAGATTTACCGCTTTCTGACTGCAGTCCACGGAAGAATTTATTTAAAAATCACTGATTGTCCGATTAACAAAATTCCAGTTGGAGTTGCCCGGAAATTTTTATACCTAGTTGCTGTACAAAAATCATGACTCAACTCTCTACTGATTTTAAAATCTAGCTTGATAAACAACCAACAAAATTTCAGAATTTTAACAGCTTTACCTACTGAACTTGTTTAGCCCTTTAAAAATATCAAACGATTTCAGAAAATTATGAATCCAGCGTCATTAGATTCCTTATTCAAATCTCTACGTTCTAGACATCAGAAAATCCGTTTTTCGACAACTAACGACCAAGTTACAGCCTGATGAAGTCGGCTGAAACTTTCACTCAGCATCCTGTTTCAGCATGTTATTATTATGAACTCGTGTAATCCCGTTCATGCGATTACCCTAAGCGATCTAGCTCTGATTTCTAGTCCTAGATTAATACTAATAACCTATCCATGCAAACCCTTCTCAATAACTTTAGTTTTTATACACAATTCACAGCCTATACAATCAGCTTTCAATATAACATTCAATTCGGTTTAAACCCTCCGCAATCATACGATCATCTAACACAAACATCATTAACAAATCAGCTAATCTAACATTCGTTCAATCATGCTTGGCAAGCTTATATCTTCCGAAAACAACCCTACTTGTAACTATGATACATAAGCCGATTAAAACATGTATATTCCGAAAACCACACCATTGTTTCATTAAATCAATCACTCCGGAACAAACAACCAAAATCAACACACAAATAACCGAACACTATCTTGTAACATATGTTGAATTCTCACCTTTGATTACTAGGTAAACAAGCCGAGATTGCGGACAAGAGTAACCCGGCTGTTCCAGCAAACCGCGACTGAAGGGACTGAAAAGGAAAGCTGTTCGTGATCGACAAGGAGTGCAAGGGCTGTTTGCGGTCAGGAGACAAGGATGGCGATGGCTGCTGCTGCTGCGACCGAGAGGGTGGAGAGGGTAAGGCAGCCGACGGCAGCTTTTCTTGTTAGGGTTTGTGTTTGTGTTTGACACATGCATGGGTATGTGTATATATATAGCGCCAAGAGGTGAGGGTTTCGGTTTTGGTTAGTACGTGTGGCCGAGGGACTTGGGTTGGGTTAATTTGATTTGGGTTTTGATCTTGGCCGAATAGTTAGAGTGCCGAGAGACTAGGGTTGATCGTTGTTTTCTTCTAGCCGAAGGCTTAGGTTCAAGGTTTAAACTTTGTGAACTCCTAGAGTCACCATGAACCAAGGTTGGAACGTGTCGCGGTTCGGTTCAGTTCGTACACATATCCACTTTAATTATTCAATCATTAAAACAATCACACAAACACTCATCACGTATACATTCCATGCACGTTTAATACTTAGCACACATATTATTCGACAAGTGTCACGTGTAAGTTATCTGAAAAACCCGGGATATCACATTAGATTACATATGGATTTTCAATTCAATCAAGGTACATATATACAATCTTTCTATGAGATCTTAGTGGATCTCAATTTGATTTTGCTTTTCGCTTTATTTATATTTATCCTTGAACACTCTAAATTGTTCTTGCTCTTTGTTTTGTCACATTGTTATTAGTTATTTTGTATATGCAGAGGCGAGCAAGTTTAAAGTTCATCTCGAAAATCTAAGTAACCAACCAAATCTAAGTTCCTCAGTCTCGAAAATTGTCAGTTTTTGGTTTCAGGCCAGTTTGGTCTTGACCCGCCAAAATCTTGAAAACGTTGGATAAGAATAAAAACTCAAAAGTTTTAGAGGAATCATGGTTATATTGAAAATTGGTTTCTATATTCAGTTGTTCAAACTATTTTTTAGTCATCAAGTATCACCATTGTTCATTCACCAAGGATCACCTGTTCATTCACCAAGGATCATCACTCATTCACCAAAATCACCATCGATTGTTCATCAAGATCACTGTCATTCATCTACTCACTACCAAACGACAACTATTAGTTCATCATTTGACATTGTATGTATATACTACCTCAGGAACAATACTAATGGTTCAATATTGTTGTTTCATTTCAGTTGAAATTGTTGTAATTCTTTTCTTACGATGTGTTCTTTTCTTATTTTAGTATTTGATTATAGTATTGTTGTTTCGATGTGTAATGTTGTTCTTTTGGTAATTCTTTTTTCATCAATTAATATTACTTATTTCGGCATCTATGCATGATTCCTTACAAAAGATTATTTTCTTAATCAAAAGGAACTTATCATAAAAGAGATATTTTACATTTTTATATCAAGAAAAAAGATACTCCTTACATTTGATATCATACATTTCATTTATTAAGCATTCCAACTCATTTGACTTGTCTAGATAACATGTTAAACAAGTTGTATAGTGAGTCCAATGATTTCAAGTGTGTGATAATTAGGGTTGTATACGTTTGACAAGAGTAATTATACGACTCATGTTAGATTTAATTATTTTAAACCCGCAATCCGACATGATTAGACCTCTAATATATAGCATTGGCACATTGATTGTAGTTAAAGATGGTTGCCTCTCCATAGTAACCAAATTGTCTTCTTTTGTTTAGTTAGTCTCCATAGCCATCAATAACATCATTTCCTTAATTGTGAAGTTGATTTGCCTATTAGGTCGACCCTTAGCATAACCTTGTTAGGTAAGGACCTATGATTTTTTTATCAATTAATTTGCGTCGTCAAAGGTTTCAAGTTTTTTGTTGAATGCATCAACAATTGCAACAACAATAATGAAACTGAAAATACAAAGAGAGTTGTATTGACGACGGACAATAGTAGCAGAAATAAAATCTACACAACAACAAAGGAGATCTATGTACAAGATAAGAACTATTGATTCCACATTGTTTGAAAATGAGAATTGTCGGTTCATATGAAGCTATATAAAGATGGTTTTGTCTCGGGGTGGACTCGACAGAGAAAAAAAGAAAAAGAAAAGTATGTTGAGTTGAGATGGTCCCTAGTTGATGCATGAGAAAGATAATCGATGGTGACTTGTGTTTTTAGAGAGAAACCATAGGTTTTCTCTAATCATGTGCAAAGCGGTCCATGATCATAAGGGTTTATCGCTTTTCCGTATCAATACTAGATTCTAAAGTGGAAAGATTGATTACAATAAATCCCTAACCTATGTACTATAATATAATTTAGAAAGTACTGGACAAAATAAACCATATTATTCCTTTTTTAAGCATTAATTTATATATTAAATGCCTCAATGCATAATTAAGTTATCATTTAGAAAGTTATATATTCATTTGAATTGAAGTTTAGTTTTAGAAGGAATATAAAATACATAGAAAAATGCATGGATATGGTTTGGTAAAATTTACCTATAGTCTCCACCTTTCTAAAATTACAGCTATAGTCCCCAACTTTTGCACAGTCGTTAGTCCCTAAAGTGGATAAGGGTTAGTTTTCTCGGTTAAGTGGGTATGAAATTACAAAAACACCCTTTACATTAAAAAACAAATAAACAAACATTTGATAAATAAAGTGCACCCCACCTTTTATTTAATTATAAAACACTTGATCCAACCCCACCCTCTCTACCGTCATCACCCCACCCTACTTTATCGGATCTGACGAGAATTCTGGCTACCACCTTCATCAAAACCTGTGCAAATTTGTAACAAAAAACCTGCAACCTACAAATATCTCATTAAGCTGAAACTCAGAGTGGAGTGCTTATAGTTCTAGAGTTCCGTAGCACCGATAACCACAATCCCCATCAAGTTCCAAAGCATCGAGAACTGATTTTTAGATGCACGTTTTAAGGTCTTATAAACAGAAAAGAGTGTCTGGTGCATCAATTTTTACCTTCGTTGTCGGAAGATACTCTTGTCGGCCTCGTTGTTGCCAAAACCCTACGATTAGCCTCTGTCATAGTTATATCCTTTCCAACCACCGGAAACCCCTATCAAAATCTTACCTTCTCTGCCAACATCACCAATCTCACCTTCAGTGCGACAGTTCACACCAGAAGAATCTGCACCTATCATTGCCGACAAAAAAAACTCAACGACGCCGCCATCATTACCACTGTCTTTGCCTTCTGTTGCCGTTACCAGAATACCAACATTTGGTAAAGAAAAAAGAGATACAGACGATGGTGACTAGCAGTGGGGGTGGCATCCCTTGCTGAAGAAGAAGAAAAACGATAGAGATGGAGAGTTGATGGTTAAGGCTTCTATGGTGCAATTAGGGCTTAGAAATCGAAACAAGGAGGTGGTGATTGTAGTAGATAACACAAGTTGATGGTTAAGGTCGAGTGTTTCAGCTGGTGGTGGCAGGTGGGTGGTGAGTGTTGGGTAGAGAGAGATCTGAGAAACCCCATGCTGGAAGTGAAAAATGAAAGCGGTGGGTGGGTCCCACTAAATAATATAATAAGATTGTATTTCTTATGTATAATAGTAAGGGCAGTTTAGTAATTTTACACTCACTTAACTGGGAAAACTAACATCCATCCATGTTAGAGTATATCCAAGAAATGAATGTACAAACGTTAGGGACTAATGCTGTAATTTTAGAAAGGTGGGGACTATACTTGAAATTTTACCAAACCACAAGGACTATCCAGACATTTTTTTATCTAAAATACACGCATCTTATGTTAGTTTTAAATTGATGTTTAGTTAAGTTTTGCAATTGGATCATTTACTAAATCAATCATAATTTGTCTTTTATCAATCGAATCTCAAAAGTTACTCTATACATTATAAGTTTATTATCCATTTTTGTGTACATATAGATAGCTAGTAGGATTCCCCGTGCTTTATGACGAGAATCAGTTCAGTTCACATATAAAAATAAGAAGGTTAATTACAAATTAAATGAAAATGATATATATTTTAAAATAACAAAAGAGGCAAAAAAAACTAAAATAGATAATATGTAAATCAGGAAATTAGTTTGGAGTTATACAAAAATTAGAGTAAAATGCTAAAATCGTCCCTGGGTTTGGGTTGATTTGCCTGTTACATCCAAAATAACTTTTTTTTTTGTATCTGGACATCTGACGTTTTGATTTTCTTGCCATTTCCACACAAATCACAAACCCGGTTAAAGTGTATCGTTAACTAACTGGCTTTGTGTTTTGGAAGGAAATGACAACAAAATCAAAACGTTAGGTGTCCAGATACAAAAAAAAAAGTTATTTAAGATGTAACAGACAAATCAACCCAAACCTTAGGGACTCTTTTGGCATTTTACTCTAAAATTAAAAGAAAAATATGAATCATGTATATAATAATAAAAATAAATAAATAAGATGCACGCATGATGTTTAGAAGAAAAAACGACTGAGGTGGGGTTGCGTCGGCTTGAACCTGGGCAGGGAAGGTCACTAGGTGTATTGCGTACCACCAAATGTAATGACCCAAAACTCGAATTTTTAAATTCACAAGTATGTTTCCATATGTTATAGCATGAAATAAAATAACTAGGCAATTTAACCGAGCTAAATACGGAGCCAATCATGTAAGGAATAAAGTTTGTGATAAGTAGGAAAGAATGGCAAACTTGAAGGACTAAATTTGGTGAAATAGATTTAAGTTTATATAAAAACAAAAAAAGGGTCTAGTATGTGTGTTTCGTGTGTGTCGGGGAGAAAGAGAGAAGAGAGGAGGTAAAATCCTCTCAAGAACAAGTGAAGAATTCACCAAACTGAAGGATATTGGCTTGATAATCAAGATGCATGGGGTCAAGAATTAGCATCATCTAGCTCTAACAAACACGTGGTAAGTTATAGAATTTGATTTGGTAATTTTGATAGAAATGAATGTGTAAAAATAAGCATGAATATGTGTTGGAATCACTAGGGTTGTAATCGAACCGAACGAACCTGAGCAAGGCCATGTTCGCGTTCGTTCGTTAAGAAAATTAACATGTTCACGAACTATTCACGAACGCATACCTAACATAAGTTTATGTTCGTGTTTGTTCGTTAAGGAAATTCAGTTGTTCACGAACAGTTTGTGAATGATGGTCTCATACACAAACAAATGCAGACGAATAAAAACGAAAGTAAACGAACATTTAACTTGAAATATAAAATAAAAACATTGTTAACCTTTAACATTGGAAATAAGTAGTTAAATACAACCATCAAATGATAAATCAAAACACAAGAAGTTTACCACAACCACCAAATGATAAATCAAGTTTAACTAACTTAGAAATAATTATTCAAAGTTTAACTAACTTAGACATAATTGTCCTAAAACTATCTTGAATGTCAAAATTATAGGGTTTCAAGTTTTCAATATGTTTAAATAAAAGATTTATTATCTATTATTTTTAATATAGTCAAACAAATATGAACGAATGTAACCGAATATATTATCGAATGTTCACGAACACAGTCGAATGAACGAGACCTTTTTTGTGTTCCTTCGCTAAGCTAAGCTAACCGAAAGAAATTTTTTGTTCGTGTTCGTTCATTAAGAGCTAACCAAATGAACATATACAAGCTTCCCACCGAACGGTTCACGAACTGTTTGTTGAACGTTCGTTCGTTTACAGCCCTAGGAATCACCATATAAAACTGGGATTTATGAAGGATTTTAAGTAAATTTATGTTTGAAGGTGAAAGGTGACGCGTCTCACCCATGTCCAATTCTTGTTCAATTTTGATGTATTATGTTGTTGTGATTAATTCTTGTTAGTTAGATTGTGTATGGTATGGAAGTAATGTGATTTTAGTTGTTTATTGATTAATGAAAACAAGAGGTAGGAGATGAGAATGAAATACTTGTACATTGTGCCTTATTTGTGTTATGCACACCAAGTGTTTGATGAAACGCCTAAGTGACAACTTTAGATGAAATAGTATGCAGGAACTTGGTAAATATGTATAGATTGTAATAATAATGAATTCACTAGTAAAATAAATGAGGAAGGTGTGTTTGATTGAATCCATATGGAGATTTTATTTGATTTCATAACAGGGAAAAAGTGTGCACTAATGGCTTACACTATATGCTTGGATGATGGGATGCGCACTATATGTTTGATTGATTGCTTAATTGTGGTTCGGATGTAAGTGTACACTAAATGTGAGGCATATAAGATTATTATAAGGGGATAAGGTTGGAATGATGTTGGGTTAGCCAAGCATGAGTTATGGTGTTAATGGTATACTTATCAGAATGCTATTTGATCATATATGTGTGTGTGCGTGTAATTAAGTAATCATACGCATGAGGTTGGTACGTACAGGACTTATAAGTATAGATGTTTGTGACTAAGATTTGTTTGTATGAATATGTGAGAATGTAGTATGCATGTATGAAGTAGGATTTATTATACATGAAAGAATTGAATTAGATAATATGTATGCGTGTTATTGAACTATATGTATTCGAATGAGTGAGACATGTATGTATGTATGTATGTATGGTGTTAATATATATATATATGTATGTATATATATATATAATATACATATGTGTGTGTCTGTGTGTGAGTATTAGTGTTGCTAACCAGGTTGCTTTTGCTTTTGAGAATGAAATGAAATGCAGGTCCATAATTGTTCACTCATTGAAGGTTAGACACCAAGATGAAATGATTGAACTCAGAAAGATAACCAAATTAAATGTATATTAGAATAGAATGCGACGTGATCTTATAACAATGAATCTTAGAATATATATAATGTCACCAAGTATTAATGATGTGAATGTATGTGGTGACTGCAGGTTGTACATAATTATGGATCATCATCATGAAGTGTAAGCCTTTAAAGATCAGGTCATATCATAGATTGTATGGGAATATGTGGTTATGTAATTTAGTAAGTGTAGGTCATGTTTAATTTCTTAAATGAGAATGAGGAATGTGTTTATTGTAAAAGAGCCATTTTAAAATGGACATTCAAGTATGTTAGAACGTTTATAACGAAAGAAATTTTAAGGTTCATACTTTTCTGCTGCCTCTTTTTGGTTAAAACATGCGAGGGTCTTATGCCAAACTTGGTGATGATTTGTGTTTAATGCATGCAACCAATAATATATAAACAAAACAAAAAGTGAATTAGAAAAGAAATTTGCATCAGATTCTTTTACTTTAAGTTTCACTATTTGTACACATCGAACAATATTATACCCTAACAATCACTATTGTCTTTGTCTTTTGTTATACCTATTTAGGTACTTATTTTCAACCTATTAATACAATTATATATAGGTAAAAAGAGTATAGTGTTATAGGTTGGTTGGTTGATTTTTGGGCTTTATAAAATACGACCAACTATTGTTTCAACATAGATAAAACTATGTTATGTAATGAAACATATGTCATACTCTCAAACATTCAACCAAATATATGTTATACTCTTGGAAAAAATAACTAAATTGAAGGATTTCATAAATGATTCTTTCCATTCTACTTCACAAAATAAACCAATTTATTACACTCCGTTAATCCATAAACATTACAAAAGTTAAAATTAGATTATAAGACAAGGTACGACCTCTTATCAAACAATCTTGACTCTTAACCTGCGCCATTTACATAGAACAAAGGTCAAAGTTCTTTATAGGAATCCTTTGATCTATAAAAGTCCTTTTACTATGACGATTAACATTTTATGCATGTTTTACTAAATGAGTGTCTATTCACTTGGTATACACAAGAAGTTTATCCCCGAAAACATGCACAATCGCTTCTTGCCTCTAAAGAGAAGAACGCCATTATGACATTGTGATTATGAATGTGGTACTTTGGCTCTACTGTTATTTGTGTGAGGTAGTTAAGCAACAACAGTTGATATCATTTTTTCTAATGACAAATGTTCTTCTTACTGTACTTTACCCTATTTATTATAAACTACCTATTTGCCTATGTTTGAACCTGTGACCTCCCATCTAAGAAACATGTACTATATCAACTATCAAAAGGATCTCGTGTATAGTTGTAGATAAAATTTATCTTGCCATGCTCTTTATTTTATTCATTCTTAACGTCCACAATATGTTCGCCATTGTATTCCACTTTAAGCATAACAATATGCATGAATGTGTACACACCCTACATATTATATAATCTATTATTTCTTTGTTATTCTTTACAAGTAACTTGTATATACGAATGCGATTATACTTAAAAATACAATCCGATCACACATCTTTAGACAAAAACACATTTCATTGATTTGATACTCAGTGTTATCATAATAACACTTAACATGATCAAATCCTTCCAATATAAAAGAAGCATTTTATTAATTACCATCCAACATTATATTATGTAAAACCACTCCTCACTCTTAAGAATCAAAAGTTTGAATACATTCACATCATCTTTCCACCACAAAATCTTTGCGTATCCTCCATTGATAGAAAAAAACTTAATACCATTAAAAAAACTTATAATCATATTTTGTGAAGTTAATACACATTTAGTTTACCAGGCTGTAAATACAATATATTCAAAATCAAAATGCCATTTTTTTATCATTATAATAATATATTAATTAATATTAATATTATTACTATGCCGTACAAAATTTCAACCCCATTTCTCTACACTTCATAAGTCGCGTGGGGGTTGAAAACTTGAAATACATCTCTTCTTGCTTATGAACATCGTGCACAAATCTGACTAATTCAAGGTACAATTACTGCAATCTGTCATTAGATTTCGGTTAATTGATGCTAAAATTCAATCGAATTTGATCTCTAACGATGCAATTGCGGTTTCGTATGATCGGAATTGGTTGTTCCAACGAACGATGCTTTGATTCGTGTTGAATATATTAGTGTAGCTTGGTTTTGGCTTCCGAATTGTTGAATTTTGGATGAATTTGTCGGTGAGGTTTTTGGATGAATTGAAGTTGCGGTTATAATGTGTTCGTTTTTTACGTTTTGTTTGTGAATTATGGTTTGTAGTTGTGTGGTTGGTTAATGAGATGTGGATGTTTGGTAGGGTTTGGTGTGTTGTCTAATGGTATGCGAATACGTAATGTTGACTGATCACAGTTGGTTGATTTCCTTACAATGAGCTTACTTTTGTTATTGATGTTAGATTGATTATTGCATTACTCATTGTGTTTTGGTTACACATTCTGAAATTAGCAATTAGTGTTTTTCTATTTGTAGCATTTTCCTTATAAATCTATCTGGTCTAGCTAAAGATATGCAACATGTCGCGCGTTTATTTACAAATAACTTTGGAGAATATTCCAACACACAATAGATTTTAGTGCATGTGCTTGTATCGTCTTGTGAGATGCCTTGTGTTACTTTTATGATGTCTTGACTGAAAAGGTCTTATGTTGCTGTTCTGTTTATTTTTACAAGGGAAACGGGAAGTTGGATCTTCATACATCTGTAGTATATGATTAGGCATTATTAATTGGAAGTCTGGACTTGTCGCATTTTTGTTATGAAACATATTTTTGCTAGAAGCCGACAGGATAAAAATGAATTTACAAGCTCTAATGGCAGGACAGTACCCGAGGCAGGTTACCAATCAGGCTGGGACTTCAATGTCTGCCATGCCACAGCAACAGGATATGATGCAGAACTCTGAAGGTCCCCATGCTTTACTTAATATGGAGTCTGCACGGCAGTTTATACGAGATAAGATGTAAGTTCTTTTTTTCATATGTTTGTATGGCAAGGATGCTGTGTATGCATGCATATATGTAATTATTTATGTGTTTGTGTGTTACAAACATGTATACTATTATAATGGATGTTTGAAATTTTCTTTTAGGGACTGCATTTAATGATCACATGGTGGTGTTGAATGTGGGTAAAATGCCTACCTAAAATGTGCGTTTGTTGCTATAGTAGTAATTTGATGTAGTTATATTAAGTCTACGCTCACTAAGCTTTTTGTTGAACCTTATTTGCAGTCTATTAGCCAACATTCTATTTATTATATTTGTGGGCCTTCTTCCTTTATGTTAGATGTAAGTTCATACCCTAATCACTTCCATGATGTGTCAATGATTGTCACTAACGTTATGAAATGCTTCTATTATTAACTTTCCTTTTTCTTCTTTCTTTGTTCCCCTTCCTTTTTCAGTACCATTGCTCCTGCTTGCTTGTAATATCACTTCTCATCTATAAGCATTGTGCTGATTTTGTTCTCTATCATGCCTATATATACCTAGATCATGGCCTTAGATATTGTTTCGTTCATGTTTCTATTCTCTCTATGTATTCTTATGACTACTTTTCTTCTTTTAGCGCTTAGTTGATATGTCATAATCTGATAATTCTATTTTTATTCCAGTAAAGTGCTTCATGAATTAGTGTTACAGTATGACTGATGCTTTATATTTATTAAATCTTGATGACAAATCTTAATATTTGTTTGTTAGATTTAATTACATCATGCAGCGACAAACTCGGGAGATGCCCCCAAAGGTCATGGATATTGCTAGACGCTTGGAAGAAGGCTTATTTAAAATTGCTGCAACAAAGGTTGTTTTTTAGGAAATGTTTTACTTGCTGCATCCATATTCTATCATTTAACAATTAAACTCTTTTTATTTATTTATTTATTTAGGAGGACTATTTAAATTTAGACACATTGGAAAGTCGTTTACATGCTCTGATCAAACGTCCCCCCCAGAATCAACGATATCAGCAACAAAATAGTGCTAATGTTGCAATGGGACGAATGATTCCAACTCCCGGAAGTAATTTAATGGCTCCATCATCTGCTAATCGTGGTAATAGCATGATATCATCAGTTGTCAATCAAGGAAGCGTTTCTATGAATACCCTTGGGTCGTCCAGAATCATGCACACTGATGGTATTTATCCTCTTACTTGTTCATATTATGAACTTGTATAAGAAAGATGTACAACCAATTTTTGTGTAATTTTAGGTGGAATTTCATCAACGGGTGGACAAAGAATGATGCCTACTCCTGGATTTAATAACAGCACAAGTAACCAATCATATGTGAAATTAGAGTCATCTAATAATGTTTCTGGGATTTCGAGTGTTGACTCAACAATGGTGTCTCAGCCATTGCAACAGAAGCATATGGGTGGGGGGTCAGGTCTACTTTGACTCAAAAATCTTGTGGGTATTCGAATGGGTCATCAAATGGTAATTTAGGGATGATGGGTAAAAGTTTCGGAAACTCTGAAGGATTTTTGACAGATCCTCAT
Organism: Scalesia atractyloides; assembly: GCA_947069175.1. NCBI lineage: Eukaryota > Viridiplantae > Streptophyta > Magnoliopsida > Asterales > Asteraceae > Scalesia > Scalesia atractyloides. The sequence goes on from CAMTDV010000025.1 coordinate 52,047,306, forward strand.
TATGGAAACTCTCCCAAACCAGTGCCACAATATTTTGATCAACAAGGACATATCTCTCAGGGTATGCCTTCTCAACACACACATATCTGTCGGGTGGGTTGGTACTTGGTACGTGTATAGGTAGTTTTCAGTGCCCGTCAAACTGGGTTTAATCAAAACACTTTTTGTCCAATTTTCTTATATGATTACAAGAATAGAATATACTTTAACAGTTATAATCTAGTTTTGCGAATACAATGATTTAGGAGGTTTGCGCACTAACAACACACATCGAGTAACTTTTGATCCATTTGACAAATTTCCTTTTTAAATATATCTTTTTGATCTTTCCCGTGTGACATATTAAAGATAAAAACATAACCTGATACAACACACTAACACTAATAAAACGGGTTGAAATGGCCATGTCTATTTATTTACCAGTCTAGTTACTGACCTGTTAATTGACAAAGTAGTTATGTTCATATGGTTAAATTTGTAGGTGAGGGATCAGGAAATTTATTCATCCCCGCAACCTCTGGTACATCACCGATGAACACAAACTCAGTAAACTTATCAACATTACAAAGAACAAGCTATCCCTCGTTGGTCAAGCAGTCATACTTGCACAATTCTGGTCAGCCTGCAAGCATGAAATCAGAAGAGATGGACTTGTGGTCTCAGCAACATCAACTTCGATCTCAAAGGCAACAGAATCAACAATTACCATATAGGCACTCTCATGTGACATTAATTAAATCTGAGCCACAAGTGTTTGAACATGTCCAGTCATCCAGAGGTAGTCAATTGCATGGCTCTCAAGATACGTTTTTGTCAATTCCAGAGACTTCAGAGCAGCAGCCTCACTTTGGTGATGACACTCGAAATACTAGTACTGATCAACCCGAGGCAGTACTTCAGGGTCAATGGCCTTCAAAATTGCAAGAAGCATCACATAATTTAGGTAATTCATCAAATGAGATGAAAATTCAACAAATTCAGAGGAATACTTTATCTACAGAAGCATCAATAGCTACCAAAAGACCTGACAGTCAGTTGCAGTTCAGGAATCAACAAAGATGGCTTTTGTTTTTACGACATGCTCATAAATGTGTTTATCCACCTGGAAGTTGCCCCGAATCCCATTGTATCCTTGTTCAAAAACTCTGGAAACATATGATGTCATGCATGGATGTAACTCAATGTCAATATCCTCGCTGCCATAGGTCAAAGAAATTACTAAATCATCACAAGTACTGCAAGGACCAAAACTGTCCTGTGTGTGTTCCTGTAAATGATTTTATTCAAAGGACAGGAGTCCACCTTAAGATTAGCTCACAGTTGGGCGATGAATCCTGTGATCATACTTCAGAAGATTCTCATTCTTCCATGAAACGCGCCAAGATTGAGCAGCCACCAGCTGCTCATACTGAAAACCAAAAACACATCACACCAGGTTCCATGACTGCTACATCTGAGGATCATGACACCTGTAAATATGAGGCCACTGGAGTGAAGCTAGAAGTTCCTTCAAGTTGTATGCAAGATTTTTCCAACAAGATTGAGGCGAATAATGATGGTGTTTCAAAGACAGAGAATGAGGTGGCACTTGTTGATGATACGCCCAAATCCGGGAAGCCAAAAATAAAGGGAGTATCAATGATTGAATTGTTCACACCGGAGCAGGTTCGAGAACATATAACTGGTCTCAGGCAGTGGGTCGGCCAGGTATTTGTTTATCTTGTGTTGGATCCTTTCTGAATCATTATCCATAGGCTATGGTATCCACTTTTACCTTTGGGCCTGTTAAACATGTCATCCGAAGGCTATTATATATTTCTTTTGTGTAAAAGACTAAAGTATGCATTTCCGCTATGAGACAACCTTTACTTAATTAATATGCCCTAATTTCTAATACCCATTATTTGCTGTGCAGAGTAAAGCCAAGGTAGAAAAGATTCAAGCAATGGAGAATTTAATGAATGAGAATTCTTGTCAGTTATGCGCAGTTGAAAAACTTAATTTTGAACCACCACCTATATATTGCTCACCCTGTGGTGCTCGCATTAAGAGAAATACAATGTTTTACACATGGGGGAGCGGTGATACACGTCATTTTATCTGTATTCCTTGTTATAATGAGTCTCGTGGGGACACCATAAGTTTTGATGGAACTAATATTTTGAAGGCAAAACTAGAGAAAAAGAAAAATGACGAGGAGACTGAAGAACCGGTATTGTGCTAGTGCCATATCTGTTGTAAATTTTGTAAGTATCTATCTAACCTTGTACCTTTCTACAGTGGGTTCAATGTGACAAATGTGAAGCGTGGCAGCATCAAGTCTGTGCATTATTTAACAGTCGTAGAAATGACGGGGGACAAGCGGAGTACACTTGCCCTAATTGCTACATCGAAGAGGTTGAAAACGGAGAGCGGGTCCCCTTACCACAGAGTGCTCTTCTTGGAGCAAAAGATTTACCCCGAACCATTCTGAGTGATCATATAGAGAACCGACTATTTAAGCGGCTGAGGCAGGAAAGATTAGATAGGGCAAGGTTCTATGGGAAAAGTTATGATGAGGTGATATAACCTTCATAAATTCGTATTCTTTGGTTAGATTTGATTCAAGTTAATATTATGAGTTTTGTTATTATCAGGTTCCTGGAGCGGAATCGTTTCTTGTTAGAGTAGTCTCATCTGTGGACAAAAAGTTGGAAGTCAAGCAGCGATTCCTTGAGATCTTTCAAGAGGAAAATTACCCGTCAGAGTTTGCTTATAAATCCAAAGTATGTAGGGAGTATGGTTTTAAGTGTCAGTGTGTTTGTTTAATTGAAGTTCATGAAGTACATTGACCTATCTACTGTTTCTTTTAGGTTGTTTTGTTGTTTCAGAAAATCGAAGGGGTAGAAGTATGTCTTTTTGGTATGTATGTTCAAGAATTTGGAGCAGAATGTCAGCAGCCAAATCACCGTCGTGTTTATCTCTCGTATTTGGATTCAGTCAAGTATTTTAGGCCTGAGATAAGAACAGTGACAGGAGAAGCTCTTCGTACATTTGTATATCATGAAATTCTGGCAAGTTACTACATTCTTCAGCTCTTCCAGTTCAACCTAAGCTAAAAGATCAGGCTGGCCATTAGAACTGAATAAACAAACCTGTACCGAGTTACTGACTATATTGTTCGGTTCTTGGATCCAGAGTTTCTTAGTTGCCGATCATCGGTTCGGTCTGGTCCATTCAGGAACCAGACCTGTTTTTCTCAAGTTATAAAACCGTTATTTCATATTCATTTGATAAAATCCAAATTTATATTCGGTTTACGTTCCTGTTTCAGATCGGTTACCTAGAATATTGCAAGTTACGTGGGTTCACAAGCTGTTATATATGGGCATGCCCTCCCTTGAAGGGTGAAGATTATATCTTGTATTGTCATCCTGAAATTCAAAAGACACCAAAGTCAGATAAACTGAGAGAATGGTAAGTGCATTAATTCATCAATGTTGTATTATTAGAAACCATCTGACATGATTCCTTTATCAGGTATTTATTGATGTTGAGAAAGGCCTCAAAGGAAAATATTGTAGTGGAGCTGACTAATTTATATGACCATTTTTTTGTACAATCTGGTGAATGTAAAGCTAAGGTGACTGCAGCTCGATTGCCATATTTTGATGGTGACTATTGGCCTGGTGCTGCTGAGGATATAATCCATCAACTTCAGCAAGAAGAGGATGGAAGAAAACATAATAATAGGAAAGGGTCAACGAAACGGACTGTAACAAAAAGAGCTCTCAAAGCTTCTGGTCAAACTGATCTTTCTTCCAATGCTTCTAAAGATGTGCTACTCATGCATAGGCTTGGTGAAACAATATCCTCAATGAAGGAAGATTTCATTATGGTTCACTTGCAGCATGCATGCACTCATTGCTGTCTCTTAATGGTCTCTGGAAAACGCTGGGTCTGCAACACTTGCAAAAATTTTCAGCTCTGCAACAGGTAACCACCATCCTGTCTTACTTTACAGCTAATGTTGCTTCATATATAAATATTCCATCATTTGAGCTATCAATGCTGCTGACACGTTTCTTTTAATTATTCCCCCTTTCAATTTATATGTAATATGATTGGTTGTTGATGTGTGTAATTGCAGTTGTTATGAAGTTGAACAAAATCTTGAAGACAGGGAGAGACATCCCGTAAACCAAAGGATGAAACATCCACTTTATCCTGTAAGTTGTATTTGACTTCCATACTGTAAAATCATATGAAAAAATGATTGTCTTAGTCATTTTTACTCAGTTTCTAAAATAATCAGAATTATCTAAACTCAAAACAACTGATTATTACCTGTATATCTGATTATGATCATATAATCTAAATACATTCAAACACAGCCCTTAGATTTTAGTTCAATAACCCGATCTTGAATGGTGCAGAAAGAAATCAATGATGTGCCTACAGAAACGAAAGATGAAGACGAAATTCTCGAGAGTGAATTTTTTGATACGAGACAAGCTTTTCTGAGCCTTTGCCAAGGAAATCATTATCAATATGATACACTAAGACGTGCAAAACATTCATCAATGATGGCATTGTATCATCTTCACAACCCCACGGCTCCTGCATTTGTGATAAATTGCATTGTTTGTCGTCTTGATATTGAAACAGGCCAAGGATGGCGGTGTGAGACCTGCCCCGATTATGATATATGCAATGCTTGCTATCTCAAAGACAGAGGAATTAATCATCCTCACAAGTTGACTCACCACCAGTCAGTTGCTGAGTGTGATGCACAAAGCAAAGAAGCTCGACAACAACGGGTCTTACAGGTACGGTTGACTTGATCTCCTTGGTTTCGTGAGTTTTCCTGTCAGATTTTGTGTTATATAATATTGTTTTACAAATGAAAGTTGGTTTTTGCAGCTACGAAAGATGCTTGATCTTCTGGTACATGCATCTCAGTGTAGATCGGCGCCATGCCAGTATCCAAATTGTACAAAGGTGAGGGGACTCTTCAGACATGGAAGGCAATGCAAAGTACGCGCGTCTGGTGGTTGTGCTCTTTGCAAGAAAATGTGGCATCTCCTTCAACTTCATGCCCGCGCTTGTAAAGACACCCCGTGCACTGTCCCCGCTGCAGGTTTTTTCCCTTTTTTTGTTAAATAAACTTTTATAAATCTTCACAAAAATGGGAAATTAGGAGTCAATTTGTATTGAATGATTTATACAGAGATCTCCGGGAACATTTGAGAAGGCTGAACCAGCAGGCTGATAGTCGGCGGAGGGCGGCAGTTATGGAGATGATGAGGCAGCGTGCCTCAGAGGTTGCGGGCGACCGTGGATGATGACATCAAACTGTAAATATACATCCTGTGTACAGTTACACTTTTGATTGCACTAGTTGAATTTTCAAGTAAATTTTTTGGAATGGAGCTACCAGAGCAGCAGCAGCATTAGCAGTAGCAGGAGAGCAGCAGTAGCAGGAGCAGGAGGAACATAGGCATAGAAAAAATACAGACTATATGCAGGTTTGACCTACTTAGGTTAACAGCTCATGGAGATTGAAAAACATCAAACATAGGGAGAAATTTTGGGATCTTTTCTTTTTTTTCGTTTTTTTTTTAAATTATATTGGTTTTTTGGTACGAGGTTACCCATTTTAAAGAGTGCAAACTGGTCAATTTTGGTCTAGCATGAGAGATTTGGAAGATTGGAAAATGATTTGGGAGTGGGCCCCATGTTTAGTTAAAATGAGTGGGAGAGGCGGAGTTTCCTCCTTTTTTATTTTTTATTTCTATAAAAACCCATCTCTTTTATATAAATTTTGTAACTTCTATAAAAGCTGAGTGTTATTTTGGGAGTTTTTATACCAATTCACAAAAAAAAAATATATTACCCACTAAATATCATAAATATTAGCAATTAATATTTATATTATGTGATAGATAGCGTATCGCGTCTTAGAAATTTATATAAGTCTAAAACAAACACAATTTTCGAATAACACAAGAGAAAAATCACTTTAATGCCGGATGTCATAGTCTCTTCACGCTTAAGAAATTTCGTCCTGAAATTTAGTTCAAGTCAACTTGTTCTAACAATTTATAGACAAATTGGATTTGAGTTTTGATCACTAGATCGAGGTACGGGTGATCATTCTGATAAATGGTCTCAAGTTTCTGGTACACGTAGGGCTGCAAACGAACCAAACGAACACGAACAAGCCAACGGTTCACGAACACTTACCGAATGAGATTTTTTGTTTGTGTTTGTTTGTTAAGGAAATGGACATGTTCGTGTTTGTTTGTGTTTGTTTGTGAATTTTAGGCGTTAGACAAATGCGAATGCAAACGAACACAAAGGAACATTCATGAACATAAACGAACGTTTATGAACACTAATGAACGCAAACGAATACACACAAGCATTCATTAACAAAAACTAACATGGTCGGCACTGGGGTGGGTGGGGAGGACCACCGGGCAGGACCCGATATTTCGAGGGGCACATTATTTTATGAAAAACCCCGATATGTATATGTAAAATATATTTTTAATATGGTACACCCGTACAAACATTAACACATGCTCACTTACAAAACTATTCTTATGGTTTAGATTAGTTATTAACCCCTTTGGCATTAGTTAGTGAGCCCAATACTCAATTAAGGGCTAAGGGCACGTTTTTTCGAGCTCGAATAGGGTACACGAATTCTCAGGGCCGACCCTGAAAACCAACACAAATCTTTCATCATAATACGACGTAGATCTGCCAAGATATACTAACCAATTATCCAACATAATAAACATAAGATTGATACACAAAATTACCATAAAATAATGTTTCAAAAATATATCATATTAAACTTAAAGTCTTCATTTAATCAACCCAAAATAAACTCGAAGTCTTCATTTAATACAACCAAAATAAACTTGACATATGACATATCCAATACATCATTATTTATTAAATAATATATCAGTGCTAATTTTGATGTGTTAACTAAAAATTAATTCTTAATATCCCTAATAAACTATTGTAAACAAACAAACGAATCCAAACAAACATAAACGAATATAAACGAACACATTACCGAACGTTCACGAACATAAATGAACGAACGTGGCATTTGTTCATGTTCGTTTGTTTAACTAAATGAACGAAATTTCTTGTTCGTGTTCGTTCATTTATTAAAGAGTTAATTACATAGTTAGTCTCTGTGGTTTGCACAAAGTAACATACTTAGGTACTAATAGTTTAAAATCACATTCTAGGGTATTAACTTTTCATTTTGTAACGTCTGGAGGTATTAACGTTAATTGTTTGTTAAACTATTAGTACCTAAGTATGTTATTTTGTGCAAACCACATGGACTAACTATATAATACTCTAGAAGTTAATATCTCCAAACGTTACAAAACGAAAAGTTAATACCCTAGAAGGTGATTTTAAACTATTAGTACCTAAGTTTGTTATTTTGTGCAAACCACAAGGACTAACTATGTAATTAACTCTTTATTAAACAAAAGGACACAAACGAACTTCCCGTCGAACGGTTCACGAACTGTTCGGCAAACGTTTGGTTCATTTGTAGCCCTAGGTACACGTCCCACGATTGAGAAAGAATCTTGCTGCGAAAATCATCTTTATTAGATAGGGATTATTCCCTCATCTAGATCTAGACACTGGAGCAATCCAAACCAGTACAAAGTGAAGAACCAACTTCAAATATTCAAGGTAATGAACACGGATGCACGCAAAACTTCCAACTCTTTTGGAAGGAGCGTATTTTAATATTCTGGAAACAATAATTATAATTCTGGAAACCGAAGCGTTTCAAGTAACGGTATGTACTACATACATAGCAATGAAGGGATTTCAATACATAGCAATGAAGGGATTTCAATTTCATTTTATGCATCACATGCTAACAAATAGTGATAGGATCAAAAGGAGCTCAAGCTATCTGTATAACAAGAAAATTTTCAAACGTGTCATCTTTACATAAATGTTTGAACAAATCAAAGGCTAATCATTAACTAACATTTTAAATCATTGTTTTAAGTGCTACCATTTTTAAACAGATATACTCGCCAACCCATTTCCTTACAATGTCCGTTTGGACTTTATCAAAATATGATAATTTATCAACTTGCATTGCATATCATTGTTAGACAAAAACGCATATTTTTCTAATACAATAATTTAGATAATCCTGAAATTCGAAATGAAATACTTGTGATAATTTTGTAGATCGATATGGAAAGCCAATACAAAAAACAAACATAACAAATACGTAAGTAGATACATATACAAACACGAGATACAAAGATCGAAACCGAAACAAATACCGAGAACAAAACTTCACATTCCTATGGTTTATACTTATTCTCCTAATCCTCCCTATGTTTTACATATTTTAGTTCCCTCCAAACATAAATGCGGTGTTAGGTTAACCATTACGATTATTAAAACACATTATGTAAACCTTTATGAATATCGATTTCCCGTTATCATTATCATTAATTACCAAGCACATGACGTCATCTGAGTATAGTCAACCAACCAAATCTAATCACAGTTACCTCTGATCTAACTAATTTGAACGTGCATGCATATGACCAAGTAACTAACTACTTAACCACATAAATCATGATACATTAACATTTCGGTGTGTATATGTGTGTATGCATGTATATATTGAATTGAACATGCATGCATATGGCTAGGCAACTTTCCCCATCTTTTTTAAATGATTAACTTTTATACGTAACTAGATGTTAAAAATACCTTATAATGAACATTTTTTATCATTAATATGAGTACAATATTGATATATATGTTTCAATTGCGTGTTTTTAATCCATGGTGTTTTTGATTTTGTTTATCAAGTGGTGTTTTATTTTTGCAGTTAACAAAGGGGTCTTTGTAGTGTTTTATTAATAGCAAGCATATGGTGTTTATTTTAATTAACAAAAGGTACATGGTGTTATATTTTGCATATAACAAATGGTATATGGTGTCTTATTTTGCATGAACATTGTATTTTTTTTTATTGTGAAACAACAGCCTAATAGCAACCAATATATGACATATGTAAACAAGAATTATAGAGATCATATAGAGAGAGGGAAAGATAGAAAGAAGAATCAAAGAACTTATTCTTATTGATGCATCTCATACAAAATACACGAGCCACTATATATAGGCTATATTAACACTCCCCATTGACTATCCACATGATAAAAGAAAAAAGTATATCATTCTTTAATACGCTTGGTGATGTTGCCTCACTAAAAACCTTGCTAGTAAAACCCAGTGGGATAAAACCATAGCGAAGGGAAAAAGAGTGCAACGCGTATTTTCTCCCCTCGATACTTCTGGATCAGTTATGTTGTCTCGTTAAAAATTTTAATCCGGTGATACAAAACTTAGTGAAAGGAAAAATGCAACGTATATAATAGTCCCCCTCAATTTAGTATGTGACAATGTCGGTCTTCTTTGAAAATTGCCCAGAACTTTTGTAGTCAATGTATTACTCGCTTGATCTCCTGATGTGCGATTCTTTAAACTAAGCAATTGAAAGTCTCGAAAATCCGGATCAAACAACGATATCAAACAATCACCAAGGATGGGCGAAATCCAAACTTGATGTTATTCAAGAAATCCGAAAATAAGATAAACGAGATGAACAAGAATAACACGCGATACACTTCAAACTTCCATACGATTCTATTACTACGAATAGCAAAACCGTCTGATACAAGTTCTCTCTCTCTTGGTTTCTCTCTCTAGATCTCTCTCTAGTCTATAATGGAGGCTATCTCTAATGGCTTGGGAAGGCTTCTACAAAGGCTTTTTCCCTACAAATGACATAATGTGCTATTTATACCTAGGGTTTGCCCATGCCCCTCATGGGCTTCCCTTGGGCTTGCCTGACTCACATGGGCTATGGCATGCCCAAGTGACCTATAAAGGTCCAGATCCTAATATAAACTAACCCAATTAATCTCAGTTCGCAACCGTAGTTCGTTGCATTAATTTGATGCATGAGTCTCACACTTTTAGGACCTAACAACAATGATTGTGTATGATCATCATGTCAAACTTCTAGTGTTCAACAAGACCAACGACCGTGTTTTTTTTAAATTCCCTGCATCAACAAGACTAACCAGACCCTTTTTATGGTTAGTAAAGTACAAACTCATATCTTTCATACCTTGAGGGTATTGAAATATTTGTTTTTAACTCATTTCAATCTCTCCTCGCGTGAAACAAACTATATCTTATTGATAAATTCAAATAAATCAGTGATATATCTCGTACTGTATACCTAGCAAGAAATATTGCATCCACTTCAATTAACTAATTAACTATGGTATTCTGGACTAGTGGTATCTATTCAGAATAAGATAAGGATAATGTCTTTTATACCAAATAATTTAACAATGTCCAACTTTCTTAGAGATGGACTTTGACATATTAAAATGGCCCAACATCTTTTGGATGTAGTTTGATTGACAAAGATATCATTATAAAAATGCTTGACTCGCAACCCATATCATTATAAAAATGCTTGACTCGCAACCCATATCTCGAGAGATATAATGCTACCATCAACATATCTTATAATATTTCTAAACATGGAATTGTTGACTTAATAAAACATATGATCGGGTACAATATATTCATATCCATTTTCTCCAAGAATATCACCAAGTTGATTATATTTGACTCGACTATTTTTCTAACTTCATATAATATTTCTCGAGATTTTAATCTCAGAGTTTCATGCATTTACAGTTTGTCATGGATTTCCTTCCATATTGACCAACCATGTACACTCTTCAAAATTGTCTCATAAACTTCATCATTCAACATATCATTTTCTATATCGTATTCAAAGAATTCCTTAATAATTGTTTCATTTTCATTTTCATATTATACCATCTTATACATACTTTATTGAGATATCATAATTACGATATGCTTATTGCTGCATAAGAATTACATCATCACGATGTTTGCTTCTAAGCACTAATCTGCCTCCGTTTATATTCAATTGATGAGCGTACACATCAAGTATAATATATTTGGATCCAAATATGTATACATCATTTACATCATTCTCGAGAACTTGCTTTACATGATTTTGATATTTTAAATACCTTAAGAATATCATGTAATTTTCATTATCATATATTCGAGATACCATAATATCTGTTAGACGCATATCAATTCTCTCTAGTATTACCAGACTAAAAAACATTGTTGCATCCACCACTGGAGAGTGTTTCTCCTTATAATTAATTACAAGTCTTTATGGTTATGCAGGTGCCACCAATCGTGTCTAATATGCATAATTTCCCTTTTCTAATCATGCTTTCCCACAAAAGGTTCATTTGTATATAACAAATTTTACAACTTTTAGTTGTATAGATCATACATCCAATAACTTCAAAATCACGAGAGATTTCAGTTCTGCCTCATTTGCGTCTTTCTATTTTGGCCAATCACTTCACATTTCGTTTATCGGCATATCTTAGTTCTTGATCCTCAACATTTTCATTATTTCAAGCGCTATTTATATACAACATTATCATCGACGTCGATTTTTGTTTCGATTCCATATCCAAGACATGATACATGAATTAGCTAGATCTCTTTGTTTTTAGGTATCCAAGGCTCTTCTAGAACCATCATGTCTAATGTCTCTCCACGGGACCCTTTTACTCTACCTCGATTTGACCATTTCATTGCTTGCTCCATTTACGAGGATTTTCATTCTTGGAACTGACTAGTTTACCACGCTCCAAAAGTGCCATAAACTCATCACAAATGTAGGGTTGTCCCTTTGGGTGTTAGAGCACTAGCAGTTGGTACATGCTGTTGGATTTATATGTACGGGTTCGATAAGTCAACGCTGCTGATCGAGCTATGACACGTAAGAGTTACACCTTGGGCAACGAACACTAATTCCACTTAACTTGGTTAACTGGTGACGACGAACAATTAACGGAACAGAAAATATAATTATCTAGAATAATTATATATCCACGAGAAATGGGATTTATTATTTATACGGGTTATAAATAATTTAACGTTTAAATATTATTTTATTAAACCACGTGTTCGGGCTTGGCATTGCGTCTTATACTTGATCTAGACGTATTGAGCTTGGAGGCCCGAGAGATGATTAATAATTAAAAGAGTTATTATTATTGTTAACCTAATTGTATATTATATATATGATAATATATATTAATAATATTAAGGAGAGACTGAGCATTACAGCCGCCAAGCAAAAGGGGGTATTCCCTTTTTCTTTCTCTTTTTCAATTGACAACAGTAGAAAGGAGCCGCCACCAAGCAAAAGGGTGCCGCCCCCTTTTTCCTTTCTCGTGATTCCCGTTCTGCGAAGCCAAACCGGCTAGTGTCACGAGTCACACCCGTTTGTCTAGCACTCGTTCATTGTATCTCGGTGTCTCACACAGTTATTATTAACCAAAAGGGTATATTTATTCTCATCAATAGATTAGTTATATTATGTACCGTATTTGCATGTTTGTAACCATGATCCTGTTCGGTTCACTTTTGGTGTTGATAATTTATATTTATTTCGCTGCGTTTTTTTATTAATTATATATTTAGTTAATAAAATATATCAAACCCGTTTTGATAAAAAGTAAAATTGACACCACCGAAACCCAACAGTGGTATCAGAGCCACGCTTACAACATGCAAATCGAAACCGGTCCTTTTAACCGGTTATAGATCTCAAACTTTAACTTGTTTAAAGTTTCAGATCTATATATTTCTTGGGCAACAAGTTTTTTGGTCAAAAGTTTTTTTTTTGTTTTTATTTGACCAAAAAGATTGTCCACTTTTATATGATTGTGTTGAATATGTAAATCTGGCCGACCTTGTACTTGTATTTTGTTCTTGTTTTTGTTTTTGTTTTGGTTTTATGATTTTTGACCCACTTTGTGGCTCAAAGTTGTAATAGATTAGGGTTTCAATTTTGGTTATATTTTATATTATAATGTTGAAGACCCGAAGACAAAACTGAAGACATTACAAGAATCATGAAGGTGTTCAAGACAACTAGATGCACTAGGTCCGTGGTTGTTTGTTAACCCGTGACCCAGTTTGGTCTTGCTATTTGGCTCTAGCAAGACAAACAAAAATGGCCTAAAGATTTACATATTTATTTTTGCTATTATGGTTGCTTTTATCTTATAAATTGTTATATAACATACCAACCTAATACCAAACTTTTTAAAAGGTGTTTTAAAATTTCACAATCAATTATAAAAAGTTCTAAACTGATTTTTACAACTTGTAAATATTTGTAACAAATAGTTTATTTTAAAAGAAATAATAACCATTAGAGTTTTGAAATTTAACATGTTTTAACTTTTAAAAACTCATAACTTAATAGTTTTGAAACTATTAACTTTTATATGGTTACACAAGTCGCGACAAACTTAGTTTTAATAGGTTATTTAAAATTAAGTGTCCTGAGAGATGAAAGGGTTCATCAAGATGTAATGACTAAATATATACTAAAATTGGCTCTTACGACCCTATTTGGTAAATACGAAATTAACCCATAATTAAAATCAATAGTCTATGTCATCCTATCACAGGCTACACTTGTAACGTAAAGCGAACCATTAGTGTTTGGAGCCACAACACCACACCTGATGCCTAGCTTATCCTTCCAAGGTGCAAGGGTTTCGTTGACACATCCGGCCCTTCCACAAGTACCTCTTTTAGGACGACTATTACTTTTTCTTTTCTCATCACATGCTCCAGCTGTCTCGAAAGTAAAAAGTCGACATAGATGAGGCTAAACGTATCAATGCATAGACAAGAGTTGTCTTAGCGGGCCTCATACTCGAGGGTTGTGCAATTATCACAACTGACACTCGTTGTCAGTCTGCCTAGTCACTTACTAAAGTGCATGCCACAGCTGCCTTTACTACTGACATAGCCAGATTCTCATTCCTTATTCTAAATTACTGTAATGGGTCATTAATTAAATAAGGAAACATACATAAAAAATACTAATTAAAATCTCTTTGCCTATGTAACAGATGTCTATTGAAAACAACTCCTTCACTCTTAAGTCTATACTTGAAAAGGAACAACTGAATAACACCAACTTTCTCGAATGGCACCGCAATCTGAGAATAATTCTCAAGATGGCGAAAAACTATATATCTTAGATGGCCCAGTCCCTACCGAGCCTGAAAGTAACACTACTACTTCTTGTAAGGCACTGGAAAAGCATAACGAGGATGCCGTTGAGGTAGCCTGCCTTATGCAAGCCACCATGTCTCCTGAACTTTAGAAGAACATGGAAGATAAAGATGCTTATGACATGATCCAACAACTGAAAGACATGTTTCAGAAACAAGCTCGATAAGAGCGATATGACACCATGAAACAGCTCATGAGCTATAAAATGCAAAAAGGATCGTGTGTCAGTACTCATGTGCTTAAGATGAAAGGCTACATTGACTAATATACAAACTTGGTTATCCCCTGCAAGATGAAATGGCAGCGGACTCCATCTTGAACTCTCTCCCTAGCTCATATGACCAGTTCATTATGAACTATAATATGAATGCTTGGGTGAAGACTGTGCCTGAGCTACATGGTATGCTCAAAACGGCCGAGATGAACATTCCACATAAAACCAACCAAGTTCTGATGGTCAAGTCTGGTGGTGTTAGGAAGCCCAACAACAAGAAAAGGGCTCATAATAGCAGAGGCAATAAAATGGCTGTTGTTATTGCCAAACCTGCCACCAACAACAAGCAGGTTGCTAAAACACCCCATCCCCAGGAGCGTCAGTGCTTTGAATGCAACCAAATGGGGCACTGAAAAAGGAATTGCCCACAATATCTAGCCAAGCTGAAGACGAACAGGCCAATAACATTGGCACTTCTTCAGGTATTCTCATTTATGTTATTGAACTTTTTACTGTTTCCAGCAACACATGGGTATTTGATACCGGGTGTGGTTACCACATCACTAATGTTTTGCAGGAGCCTGAAAAGTGGAGGAAGCTGAAACAAGGCGACATGGAACTCATCGTTGGTGATGGGAAAAGAGTGGCCGTTCTTGCAACTGGCACATTTCATTTTTCATGTCCTTCTGGCCTTGTAGTTAATCTAAACAATTGTTTGTTTGCACTTGGCATAACTAGAAACATTATCTCAGTTTCCTTTTTGTTTGAACAAGGTTTCAAGTACGTTTTTAATGGTATTTCTATTTCTGCCTACTTGAATGATGTCTTTTATTTTGAGGCTAAACCTCGAAATGGTTTTTATGAGATTGATGTTCAAACATGTAATAACATATATCATCTTTCTAAGCGTAACAAAGCAAGTATTAATGAAACCTTTCTATGGCATTGTAGACTTGGCCACATAAGTAAGGCACACATAAAGTGGCTCCAATCCGAGGGGATTCTTGAATCCACTGGACATGACTCCTTTAATGATTGCAAATCTTGCTTAGATGGCAAACTCACAAAGTGCCTCTTCACTGGTGTTGGTGAACGGGCCAATGGTCTGCTAGGACTCATTCACACCGATGTATGTGGCCCTTTCAGAACCATGACAAGAAACCATGAAAGATACTTCGTTACTTTCATCAACGATTATAGTCGATATGCTTATGTCTATTTTATGAAGCATAAGCATGAAACTTTTGAAAAGTTCAAAGAGTTTCAAAACGAAGTAGAAAACCAACTTACTAGAAAGATAAAAGTACTTCGATCAGATCGAGGTGGCGAATACCTCAGCTTAGAGTTCCTCAATCATCTGAAAGGGTGTGGAATAATTTCAGAACCCACTCCACCTGGCACACCCCAACCTAATGGCGTGAACGAAAGGAGAAATCGAACCATACTTAATATGGTTCGATCGATGATGTGTAGAACTGACTTGCCTCACTCCTTTTAGGTTCATGCTCTTATGACTGCCGCCCGCATTGTGAATCTGGCTTCTACTAAAAAGGTAAACAAAACTCCATATGAGATATGGCATGGACGTAAATCCGATTTGGAATACCTTAGAGTATGGGGATGTGATGCATACATCACAAGTGATTCTGATGATAAGCTCGATCCTCGAGGCGAAAAGGTTGTTTTCATCGGATACTATAAAAGAAGCAGATATTATTTCTACCATCCTGATGCAAATGTTATTTCCATCAAAAGGAAGGGACGCTTTCTTGAGGAAGAACATCTTAACTGAGGAACTGGAAATAATGTGGTTGATCATGAAGAAATTCGAGAACCAACAACAACCGCTGATGAAGTCAGAACATCTGAACAACACGAAATTGTTGCTGATGAATCAGACATAAACACAAGTGTTCGCAGAAGTAGCAGGACTCGTAAAGAACCTGACATATACCTTTGGCATCTCGAAGGTGCTGAAGTCTTGGTAGTAGATGAGTCTAATAACGAACCTGCTAACTATAAATCTGCTATCTCAGATTCTGAATCTCCGAAATGACTGGAAGCCATGAATGCTGAGATGCAATCTATGCATGATAATCAAGTCTGGGACTTGGTTGAGCTACCCCCTCCTCCCCGAATCTCGGACAATAGGGAGCAAATGGGTTTTTAAGAGAAAAACCGATATGCATGGAAATGTACACACCTATAAAGCATGGCTAATTGCGAAGGGTTTCACTCAAACTCAGGGTATTGACTATGATGAAACCTTCTCGCCCATTGCTATGATCAAATTGATCAGGATATTGCTTGCCATAGCGGCGTACTACGAAACTACGAGATATGGCAAATGGATGTCAAAACTGTTTTCTTAATGGGCATCTCTCTGAAGATGTTTATATGGTTCAGCCAGATGGTTTTGTTGATTCAAAATATCCTAATAGGGTGTGCAAACTAAATAAGTCCATTTATGGACTCAAGCAAGCATCTCGTAGCTGGAATCTTCGTTTTGATCAGAAGATCAAAGAGTTTGGTTTTGTCAAGAATGAAGATGAGCCTTGTGGTTACAGAAAGGCTAGTGGGAGCACTATATCATTCCTCATCCTGTATGTGGATGATATACTGATCATTAGAAACAACGTCCCTATGCTTAACGAAGTTAAACACTATTTGGGAACTTGTTTCGCAATGAAAGATCTTGGAGAAGCAGCTTATATTCTAGGAATCAAGATCTACTGGGATAGATCCAAGCGGCTTCTAGGGCTAAGTCAAAGCACATACATAGATAAAATGATGGCACACTTTAAGATGGAAAACTCCAAGAAAGGAGGCGTTCCTATGACTAAAGGGACTGTGTTGAACAAATCGCAATCTCCTTCAACGGACATCGAAATTAAGCGAATGGAAGCAGTTCCATATGCTTCAGCGATTGGTTCTATCATGTATGTTATGTTCTTTACTAGACCTGACGTCTCGCATGCTTTAAGCATGACTAATCGTTATCAGCAAACTCCTGGCATTGCCCATTGGACTGCTGTCAAGAACATTCTGAAGTATCTGAGAAGAACTAAAGGTATGTTCTTAGTATTTGGAGGAGTAGAAGAAAAGCTCACTGTAAGATGTTACACTGGCCAGTTTTCAAACCGACGAGATGACTCTCGCTCACAATCAGGTTTTGTATTCACTCTAAATGGAGGAGCTATCTCATGGAAGAGCTCCAAGCAGAGTGTGGTGACGGATTCAACCACCGAATCTGAATACATAGCCGCATCAGATGCTGCAAAGGAGGCTGCTTGGATGAAGAAATTCATAACTGACCTCGATGTGGTTCCAAGCATCAAGAAACCCATCGAGATATTCTGTGATAACACAGGTGCTATTGCTCAAGCTAAAGAGCCCAGATCTCATCATAGGGCCAAGCACATTCTAAGAAAGTTCCACTAAATACGGGAAATTATGGAACGTGGAGACATTGTGATAAGCAAAGGTGAACACAAATCAAAACCTAGGAGACCCGTTTACTAAGCCCATGACTCAGGACAAGCATGATCAGCACATGGATGCTATCGGGCTTAGATTAGCTAGCTGTATGTTTTGATTTAGTATTTGGATGTACGAACTTTTAACAGTTGTACTTTTGAATTCATTCTTGATTTACTAGCTAAATGCAATTCTGAATCTTATAACTGTGTTCGATTTTAATACGTTTAATCCGTGAATCTTGCATTCTATACTATCCATAGTCGGTCATACTCGTGGGAATGATTCTGAATTAAGACTATTCTGACTTTGGACTCAAGGAGTTGACTTCCAAACTCACAGACCTCATTATGAATGACGTTGGATGTAACTCACATCAAATCATCTTCATGGATCTTAGTCATGAGATGCTTTGATATTGGTATACTCATTTAGTATCCTTTGACCTAAGATACATATAAGAACTTCCGTTTACCAAGGATTATTCTTTGATTACTGTCAACCGCTGTCGCGTAACTGCCAGTCATAAAGGCTTTATTGGTAATAGTTCTGAAGTTCAGTGGGAGTTGTATGTAGTCAATAAGGGATTCTGTACTCTTACATGATATGTAACAGTTAGACATTGTGGCGCCCTCGTTGATTCAAACTGGTGAAGTGTAAGGCCTGACCCAAACTTACTATGTGTTTGTTCGGACCACTTTGACTCTTGATCGAGAACAATAATAATTGAACATTGTATGAGAATGAACTTAATCCATGTCTCATTGATTCAATTTATGTCTTCTACAGAAAGGAAGAATGGCAACAATCGCCATAAGTCTACTATCTTGCAATAGTAAGTTGTTACTAATAGCAAGGTGATTTGGTTAATGACTTTAAAGTGTCATACCTTGTTGGGGGCAGCCATGTGCAGCTAGAGCGCCGCTGACTGTCTGCGTTGAGGATTTTATCGAAGGCCGTCCAAGTCGGAGATTGTTGGATTTATATGTACGGGTTCGATAAGTCAACGCTGCTGATCGAGCTATGACCCGTAAGAGTTACACCTTGGGCAACGAACATTAATTCCAGTTAACTTAGTTAACTGGTGACCACGAACAATTAACGGAACGAAAAATATAATTATCTAGAATAATTATATATCCACGAGAAATGGGATTTATTATTTATACAGGTTATAAATAATATATTATTTTATTAAACCACGTGTTCAGGCTTCGCATTGCGTCTTATATTTGATCTAGACGTATTGGGCTTGGAGGCCCGAGAGATGATTAATAATTAAAAGAGTTATTATTATTGTTAACCTAATTGTATATTATATATATGATAATATATTAATAATGTTAAGGAGAGACTGAGCATTACAGCCGCCAAGCAAAAGGGAGTATTTCCTTTTTTTTCTCTTTTTCAATTGACAACAGTAGAAAGGAGCCACCACCAAGCAAAAGGGTGCCGCCCCCTTTTTCCTTTCTCGTGATTCCCGTTCAGCGAAGCCAAACCGGCTAGTGTCGCGAGTCACAACCGTTTGTCTAGCCCTCGTTCGTTGTACCTCGGTGTCTCACACGGTTATTATTAACCAAAAGGGTATATTTATTCTCATCAGTAGATTAATTATATTATGTACCGTATATGCATGTTTGTAACCATGATCCTGTTCGGTCCACTTTTGGTGTTGATTATTTATATTTATTCCGCTGCGTTTTTTTATTAATTATATATTTAGTTAATAAAATATATCAAACCCGTTTTAATAAAAAGTAAAATTGACACCACCGAAACCCAACACATGTGACTTAGCTAGTCATTCTATTTAGGTCAGTGAATACGTCTACGTCTAGAAATTAATTCGTTAATTTTGTAAATTAATTATCCTTTGAGCTTTCAATTCATAAATTAGAGGATCAAAATGAAATTGTGATAATTCATTCTAACTTTTCCAACTGCTTTTTATCTCCCCTTCATGTTGGGAATATTGATTCGTTAAAATAAAAATCAATAGATTTAATTGTAAACGAATTCCACGTTAATGACTCTAGTACATAGTCATCAATAGGGATTCTATCCAACGTATATTCCTAACCTTCATTGAGGTCAATCTTTGTGCGTTTGGTGGAATAATTTTAATATATACCACACAACAAAATCTTAATTGGAAAAGATTTGGTTACTGACTAAAAACCAACTATAGTGGGGAGGAACTTTAATTACTTGCTTTCTTGATGTGAATTAATATTACAACATATAAAAAGCACATGTTCCCACATTCAACTATGAACTTTTTCTCTCATGATTATTATCTTTGCAATCAAACATAGACGTTTGATCATCGTCTTCAACAAAATCAATTCGTCTAACAACATTTATCACATATAGTTTAACATTTTTCTAATAATCATAACTAATATAGGAATCAAGATCACCACATTTATCAAGATTAATACGATACTCAAGAATAATGTGCTTCTTATCTTAAAAGTTAAGCCACAAGTCACACAATTTTCCTGTTGTGACTTTGATAACTATTTAGACGATGCATCGATTTCAGAACACTAAACGGTATTATGTCGGGATACACATATATCCTTTTACCATTTCATAATATTTAGAGGTTTAAACTGTACTTTAGTTGGAATATCATTAACTTCCTTTGAGAGCAAAAATTGCATGTTTAAGAACCCTAAAGAATCATATGGTTCTTCGATATGTGTCACATCAACAATGACTCGGAATGGTCTAACCGGTCAAGTCAATTTATTAAAAAATCATGATCTAAACTTTTAGTTTATGATCATACATGCTTTAGTTGCATTTGTGTTTGTCTAATACACGAAAATAAATACGAGAGAATAATGTATTACTATTCCAAACATTCATGTTATAACATGTTTCCCATATTTAATTCTCATAAAATTACTCCTTTAGTGTGCTAATTTTTTTTATTGTCGATTTCAATATTAACATGGTTGATCTCATTATCAACATGAGGATCATTACAACTTCCTTGTTTACCATGATCACGATCTTTATAATAACCATTGTTTAATCATCATATAATTAACATGAACATAATAACAATTTCCTAAATTACCATGATCGTGAGCTTTACAATGATCACTATATCATCACATTCACTTCAAGGAATGGATTATAATCGGACAAATTTCATGGTGTTTCAAACCTTATGTATTCTTTAGTAAAATTGTTACTTTATGAGCATATTTGAGGTTTGACAAATGAAAATTGTTTTATTCAATGTATTCTTATAATCTTCTCATCATATGATATATATTGAGAAGTAGTTATATAACCAAGTCGTTAATATTTATCGGTCAAAAGAATTACAAGCTCCGATAAATTTATAATAAGCTTTTGGGAGTTAAACACTTAAAGTGTCCTTATACATGAACATTGATCATAATTCATTCGTGTTTATAACTTGTTATCATATACAACAACTTTGGTATTTTGATGTTTCCTTTAAAACTGATAACATATGAAAGACAGTGTATACATAAAGTTATTATATAATACATGATTTTGTAAAATGTCACCATACAAAACAAGTGATAATAATACTTTATGATTTTTTCCTTTTTTTCACCATTTACATGCAAATATGTATGCTTTGTATATTAAGTTATTAACCGATGATGGTATAGTCCATCACTAAGTATATTTTATATAATAAATAGGTATTTCTTTGAAGGATTTCTTTTATGTATAATATACGATGATTAGAGAACCCTTACTTTCCTTTTTCTTTGCAATGAATTTCCCGTGGTGAAGTGGAACACTACATTTTCCACGTTTCCCATAAAAAAAAAGTAATTGTTTTGATTAATCACAGAAAACTAACAAAATGTGTCTTCATAGCCTCATCAATCCATGCTTTAAAAAATAGATTTGAGGTAATGTGAATATATAACTATATCAAACAGACACAATGGATTATATTGATGATCTCAAATTTTTTTTTTATCTAGAATATATCATATTAAACATGCAAATACGTAAATTAAATACAAGCAAGATCACTTAATACTTATACATGCTTATATATATGCTTATATATTGTAATTTGGCATCTACAAAAAGGTATCAACAAACAATGTTTATACATTCAGTTTGGAAGCCATGTTTAAAACATCTTTACAACTCCTAAAACTAAATTAAATACAAGTAAGACTTAATACTTTATCATAAATTGTTAAAAAGTATCACATACTTCACCAATTGTAAAAAAAGAATAACTATATAGTTAATATAATTATAAATAGTTAAGAGAAGACCGTAATACATTCTCCATTGTTCAACAGACTATCTCATGAACAAAATAGTTTATGCACTAATAAACGTTGCTTGATTAGTAAACTATTTATATGTATAATATATATAAGAGAAATTATAATGAAACGTAGCAACATGATCAATGATAACCAAAAGGGAGTTTGTGTAAAAACTGGATGCCATTATTAATTTGGAGTAACAAAAATCATAGATCATTAATGTTATAAACATGATTATAATCTAAATCCATAATTATGATCATATAAAGGGTGCATGAAAAATCAAAATAAATACCCACGAGTAAAACAATATTTTCTATATAAAGAAAACATCACATTATTATTTCATTTCATTATATCGAAACTATGAAAATATTAACTTTGGCTTGTTTAAAGATTTTAACTTAATTACTCCACCCGTAGTTTTTCAAGATTTAATCGAACATCTTTATTTTTTGAACCTTGAATTGGAAAACTTTCAATGATATTTAAAATGATAAGTCACCTATTTAAAATAACAAAGAACCGATTATCTAAATAACATATTAATTATATTTTTTTTATCAATTATAACAATTATATAACTAAAAAAACTAAAAGGCCCATGAACTTTATTGATACAACGGACTTAAAATATTATTGAATTTATCCTGATACAAACAAGGTAAATTTAAAATTTCTTTTTATCAACAATCAAGGAAAAAATGTTTTATACTTTTAGATTGCAAAGTTAATAATAATATTATCAATTATATAATTGTCGATTAAATACCTGATAGAAACTCAAACTTATTGAAAGGGAAGTATAAGTTTATCTCAGAAGAGTAAATTAAATACATACCTAATTATAAGGAAGGTGTTGATTTCACTGTCAAGTAATAGAAAAAAGAGTGATAACCACCGTAATGGATTCATTTTCTTTCAGAATCAAAGCACATTAGTAAGCCACACGTTCTCAACACCTATCGAATTTTGTAAGGTCGCTAATCACGACAAATCAACTTGTTGAAATCGAACTCGATAGAAAAGGATTAGGATTTTATTGGAGAGAGCACTTTCGTGCAGATAACGTGTTGTGAAACAACGACCTAATAGCAACCAATATATGACGTATGTAAACAAGAATTATAGAGATCATATAGAGAGAAAGATATTAAAAGAATCAAAGAACTCATTTTTATTGATGTATCTCGTACAAAATACATGAGCCACTATATATATAGGCTATAACATTAATACAAACATAAATGTGACATGTGAGTTAGAAATGTGGATAGTTACATAACAAAATATATTCATAACATTTTTATCACATTTAAATAAATGTCTAATTTACTCTTATACCCAACACCCTAAATTTTAATGATTGTCACATCTCTAATTCTTATATGAAAAAGTCGAAAAGGTTTTCAAATTATTGGAAGTTGAAATGTCTAAAATTGAAAATTTGTCAAAAGATCAAGGATTTTCAAACTTTCAAAAGGGATAAATCTTACTATTCTAAACCAAAAAAACTCCTACTCTAATTACCAACAGATAAATAACTATTATAAGAGAAACAGTTTGGGATACGGTAAGAAAAATAACAATAAGTTTGGAAAATCAAAATTTGCAAAGAAAATGACTTTTATTTCTGGTACAAGTTCAGAAAGTGATAAGGAAAGTCAATTTAGCAAACAATTCAATGAAGAATTCTTTGCTCTGAAAAAACAACGTGAACAGGTTGAGAGATCCTCGTTGTAACAGACAGTTGGACTGCTTTCGATGTAATCAAGTTGGGCATATTGCTAATTGGCGTCCATAAGAATCCTAAACCTGTTTATGGTGTTAAAAAGACTTTAGAAGAAGATCTGAAACAAAAATTACCAATGTTTGTTCCAACTCAAATCTTAAAAAGAAACAATCAATCTACAAACAAAGTGAAACCAGTAAACATCAAAGTTTCAACTGGCAAAACTGGCGAATCTTCAAACAAAGTTGAACAGAAAGATTCTAAATTTTACACCAAGAAAATAACTTTGAAAAATAAAACATGGGTGATAAAGAAAAAGGAATATTCGGAAGAGGTTAAACCATCTTTTTCAACAATGAATGTCGAAAAAGTTGAACATAATTGTGATAGTGTGTGTGAAAACAAGTTTGTAGATCCACACAAGAATGGTAAGGCTTGGGTCTCACCCTACAAGTAATTATTTGAGAGATTGTGCAGGGGCTTCTAAGATCCATCATATTTAAGTGGATTATTAACAGCGGAGCATCCCGACACATGACGTGGATGTTAGCACTCCTATATGATGTTAAACCTATAAGAGGAGGCTACGTCGGGTTTGTAGGCAACCAGGGAGGTCGGATAGCAGGTGAAGGGATTTTTTAACCAACGGGATGGTATCGTTTGAAAAAGTCAAATACATAGCCGAGTTGGAGAATAACCTGCTAAGTATCTCTCAAATTTGTGACAAGAAGTTAACCACGCACTTCACAGACAAAGAGTGTTTAATTCTGAAGCCAGGGTTCAAAATACCGGAAGAGTGGATCTTAATGCTCGCTCCTCATGAAAACGATCTATATATCTTAGACATGGGCCTCGCAATACAACAACAAAAACAACACAGTGTTTTGTCTAGAAGGCGATAGAGAAGGAGTCAATATTGTGGCATAGAAAGATGGGACACATTCATCTCTGGAAAGGAAAGCAACATAAAAAGTCACATCCAAGAGCTTTCACTTGAATGGAGTCAACTTGAAGAGCTTTCACTTGAATGGAGTCAAACTGAAGAGCTAGTGGATGGAGTCAACCTGAAGAGCTTTCACTTGAATGATGACTGCACCGCTGCAAGAAAGGAAAGCAACATAAAAAGCGCATCCAAGATAGCTTCTGAACTCGATAAAGCTTCCACTAGAAAGGCTTCATATGAATCTTTTCAGCCCGGTAAATGTAAGAAGTATATCAAGAGATCTGTACTACCTAGTTGTTACCGATGACTATTCAAGGTTCTCTGCGTGTTACACACTAAACAGATTATTGACGGTCAAGGCACATAAGAAGACGTGTTTCGAGCTGCTAACCAACAAAAACCGAATTTCAAATGGTTAGAACCTTTTGGGTCTCCATGTACGATAATCTACTCAGATGGCAAATTTGGGGCTAAATCCTTAGAAGGGTTCTTTGTGGGGTATGCTAGTCTGCTAAAGAGAGTTTATCTTCCTAGCATCAACCAGGTTATTTAGGCTCAACATGTGGATTGTCAAAGATAGACATCTCCAAAACAGAAACCGGGAGATCCTTAGCTATTTGATTATGAAGGTCTCTGAAATTCTTTCAATCTGCCAGCTGAACCAACAGAAGAGGAACCTGCTATGCCCAACATCAACAATCTTTTTCGCAAGATCAAGTTCCGAGACCAATCATTATGACTCAGACACACATTTGCACACATGATGTTGAAGCAGGACCGAGCACTCAACATCTTGAATCACAGACTGCTGAAACAAATGAACTCGATGTTGAACCAGAGATGAATGATACAACTCCTACCTTTGGTCAGTCTGACGACTCTGAATCTGAAGCTGAACCAACATATGATGAAGATGGATCTACTTTTGATGATGGTGAAATTCAGAATGAAAGTCTACTCAACAATCAAAACAAAGGAACGAGTGCTCAGAATGAAACAACTACTGTGAATCAGAACGTTGAACAAAATGTTACAAATTTACAACAAGAAGTGAGCGTATCCAACGAAGTTATGCCAAGAACGCTGTCATACCATCCATCGGAGTTTATTATCAGACATTTATAGAGTGGTTTTAAAACCCCGACATCAAGTCAATCAAGGTTTTAGTTGTTTTTACTCGAAAGTGACACCTTTGCAAAATAGATTCTCATTCAAATGTTTTATTTCATAGGTAGGACCGAAAACATATAAGGTGTGACATCTGAGCTGTTTTGTGACACCTGAGACATTTTAATCATTTTACAGATTCAAAACGAGTTTATTCAAAAACAAATTCACATATGCAGTCCTTGATCGATTTCAAATTCCTATACAGCTTCTATAAGCGAAACCGTAAACTGGTATGCTAATTAAGGCCGTTTAACACGACTTATACTCCGAGACAATGACACAAGCTTAACACACCCTAAATAACCTTTTCATAACTTAGAAATAAGTTTTGGAGGGTTTGATGTGTCAAAAACAAGCTTATTTGATCATAGGGACTAATTACGACAAACTGTGAAAGTCTGCCAATTCTCGCAGCGACGCACACTCCAAAACAAGTACACAAGCCTAACATAACTTAAATATCCTTAACATAACTTAGAAATAAGTTTTGAGGGCTTCGGTATGGCAAAATCACACTTTTGTAACTTTAGGGGCTATTTTGCAAATTTTGTGAAACTATGCCTTTATGCGTAAATCGCTATCCGAAACATGTTCGGACATCCAAAAATTTTTGTAATCATTATTTGAATGCAAAAATGCCATTCGTTACGCATTTACGGTCATACACGCGTTCGTTACGCTTTTCGTCGTACTTAACCGAAAATCGCGACCGTACGATCAAACAAACTAACCTCTGGAACATTTTTGGACATATTTCAAGTTCCCTATACTTTATTGTCCTTATAAAGCTTAAAAATGGGGTTCACGGGTGTTAAAAGTGTCAAAACGCGTCGAAAAACAAGTTTGTAGGCTGCAAGGACCATTTCTGCCAATTATGATATTTTGGCTTCTGGCGGGGCACGAACCCCTTAGCCTAAACGTTTGGCGGCCCGCGAGAAGGCATTAGACACAGAAAATTATAGCTGGCAACAACCTGTTCTTTGGGGACATTAAGCACACGAATTTGGCCACTTTTCCTCTGCTTTTGACACCTAATTGGACACTAATCCAAGCCTTAAACACCTGGCCTAACACATGTCAAGATTTTGTGATGATTTGATCATTATAAATACCAATTTCAAGTCCATTTTTGAAACTTTTAGTCACCTTCATGCTTTGATCAGCCACAAATCCGAATCTCTATCATCTTGGAGCTTTCTCTGGTGTTCTTGATCATTTCCCTTGTGTTTGTAAGTGTTCCTTCATGACTTGTTCAATCATTATAGCTTAAATGGACTAAAATCAAACAGTTTGACTTTCTGTTTGACTTTTAGTTTTGATCATGAATTGATCAAGATATAGCTCAATTGAAACTTGCAATATGATGGTAATCAAGGTGGTTATGATCCCTAAAAATATGCCTACTGATTCCCACCATTTCTTGTTATTTTGACAAGTCAAATTTTCAGTCAAAATGCGATTTTTGCGCAATTTGCAACGGTTCTGTTTTCGGGTATCAAAACAGGTTGTTTTGATGCCAAAATACTTTTATAAACATATTTAGACATGTCGCAACATGTCAAATTATTCGCCCTTGTTAAAATGCCTATTTAGAGAAAAAAAGCCTAGCGGTTTGACCACCGCTTTGACTTTCAAATCTGACCTGTTTGGTCAACTTTAGGATCCGACCAAGACCATTATTATGACCATAATATTATAAGGAATAGCCCTCTGAGGTTATACCCTATGGTCATACCGTTTGGTTAGTCAATTGACAAGTCAACTATGCATCCTTTAAAATGCCGAAAATGCCCTTTTTGCACATAAATTAGTTTTAAACATATAAGAATGTTATTTTACATCTAAACTGATTATACAACTTATATAAACTACGTTTGGCATATTAGACTTGTCATAGGACATATTTAACCATCCGAACCCATAGTTACTTTTATGACCCATTAAAGTGGCGTAAACCATTTTAGCGAGACGTATCAAGTCAAAACTTTTTGAAATGCTTCCAATTCAGAATGTTAGGTATTATGAACCATATTATACAAGATCCAACTCTTGTTTGGTTTATATACCTCATTCTATCCGATTCTCGTTTTCAAGTTTCGACACTAATATGTGATTATCCAATACACTAGGAACCACTTCAACACTTGAACTCTTGATCCTTTGAGCTTTGTTATATCATTTGAACAAGATCTATACGCAATCCCTGGCGAGTACATTGCTCCCCTCTTTTACGTTTTCCAAATGTTTTAGGGTGATTCATATGTGTAACCGATTTTTCTCAAATGTATGGCATGTATGTGTTTACTAAGTGCTTTTATGTATTAATTCCGATTATGCAACACGATAATTGATGACATGACAGTTGAAGAGGTCTTTCAGGGCCTATATCCTTGTAGGATCTTTCTATCTTCATAGTTAGATTCTGAAAGGATGTCTGAAGTATGCTCTTAAATCTTTCTATCTTTATAGTAATATTTCTAAGAAGTACTTTACGAGGAAAAATGAACGATGAACAATGAACGATGAACGATGAACGATGAACGATGATACGATGAACAATGAAACAATGAACAATGAACGATGAACAATGAACAATGAACGATGAACAATGAACAATGAACAATGAACAATGAACAATGAACGATGAACAATGAACAATGAACAATGAACAATTGGTTTATGTGTAGAATTGTTGGTGATTTAGATAACGAAACTAGAGTAATATAATAAGAACATGGTGGATACGCCGCTGGTACTTCCTATATATAAGTGTGCTTATTGTATTACCCTTCGTAGCCTTATCCGAATCACCATTAGGATTATGATTTTTGTGATACAATTTGACGAGACAAGTGACAAGACATAATTCCCATTACATCTACCTTTCTTTATAGTTAGATATTTGTGGAATGTTTAAAGTACTAATTGGTAGTCCTTGATTGGATTCTGTGTACTTTAATGCGTATTTGATGAGACAATTGACAAGTTGACAATTATGTGCTTATGTGGTTAGTTGTGATTAGGATAAAGAAACAAGTGTAATACCATAAGAACATGGTGGATACGCCGCTGATACTTCCTATATATAAATGTTCTTATTGTATTACTCTTGTAACGTTATATGAGTCACTTTAGGATTTTGTGTACGACTGATTTCAATGTTCGATATCCAAATCCTTGAAGAATCCTTTCATGATTTGTATGATAGATTCTTAGAAGGATATTTAGTATTATTATAAATCATTGATTGATTTCTAATATACTCACGCAAGTATTGACCAACTTCAGTATAGTTATTGATTATCCTTAATTGGATTTCTAATAACATACTCCCAAGTTTATGGACGATTTGGATATGTTTACAAGGAACAAAGTACAATTTTCAAAGGCATGAAAGTTACTTTAGTAATGGTCATAATGCCATATACAAAACTCTTTTGTTACAAGTTTCATAATCAAGTTAATGTATTGCTAAACTAACCCTTTTTGCCATTCTTTGGCTAAAATGAGTCGATTTACAATTGGCAACTCGCGTAGTTATCAAAGTATTGCAATACCAAATCTTTTGCCATTTTCTTGGCCAACAAAACTATGTGCTCGCCAACATTGTTTGTTGATGTCTCTTTTTCACATATGTTTCAGGTTGACGATTATTCGAGCATGCCATACATAGGAATGCATTCGGGCTTTAGAATTCTTAAAACAAAAGACAATTACATGTATTCTTTGTATTGTAAAACAATGTTAACAATAATGAAACAATTTAGTTCCTGTTGTGGCTGAGCAATTTGTAACGTGACTCCCTGATATTTCTGCCGCGTCTTGATGTATTACGCGATTAGGGTGTTACAGATTGGTATCAAAGCACTGGTTATAGGGAATTAGGTTATTAGATTGCCTTTAACCTAGTCTATAACCCTTCTAGGGACCCGAACATGAGTAGACTTAGGATTTCTATCCTAATACTCATTCTTACTCGTGTCACAACTACTCTATGATTCACAAATCATCTATCCTTAGATGGTTTATCTTAAATCCTTAGGCATTACGCCTAAAGGAATTTCCCAAATTGTTTTTCTTTCAAAACATTTTCAACGGAGTATTTCTCAAATATTTTCACAAACTTTTTCGTCAAAAACATTTCTCGACTCATTTATCTCAAACAAGTTATAAAAAAAAGGATTTCTCAAAATGTTTTACCCTCAAACATTTTCGTCGAAATCTTGGGTTTATTAATGTGAACTCATGCAATTTGGAAGGGTGAATGCCTGTACCCTGAGTTTTCTGTCTAAGGCTAGAGTGTTCGTACAAATCCGCATTATCGGACAGTCACTCTTACCTGGGAATTCTTAGGGTGAGTGTTCACTTATAGGCTAAAGCATGACTTCACGAAACATTATGAAAACCCATTACATTGATCAGTCGAATGATTTACTACTACATGTATGACAATACTCCGACATGTTACCTTCGGTAATATGTTACGACAATATTCAACACACACGAAACAAATTTCATTTTTATCTCTCGACACTTTACAATCCTACTTTGTTTTCAATAACTACTTTTGTCTTTCAAATTTTCAAAATTTTTATTCATTTGGATGAGAGTTTTCAAATTTTATGCATGGAGTTTCTTTATTTCAAAAATTCGATTAAGAATATTTCTATCTTAAAAATTAATTTTCAAAAGGTAAAGAATTTTCAACACAAACCATTAACTTGGTTTGTATTTTCTCATCCAAAAGTATACAAAAGTTTATTTTCAAACAAGTTTCAAAACAAAATCCACAATACTATTTTCCTAAATACAAGATCAAGATTTTTGAACAAATACCAAGCTGAGATTTTCAATTCACTATGGTGTTTAGATTTACAACAATTTTACAAAATCTAACTTATTTTGTTTTCGTTATAGCTACTTCTTCAAGATGCCTCCTCATCGTGATGTCACGAGGAATGCTGAAATAGCAGCAATGATAGCTCAGCAAATAGCTGCTGTACTCCCAAACCTTGTGGCCCAACTCAATCAAGTCTACTACAATAACAATAACAACAACAACAATGTTCCTACGCTATGTAACTACAAACATTTCAACTGGGCTAAACCACTTAGGTTTAATGGGTCTGAAGGAGCAACTGGGCTCCTACAATGGTTTGAGAGTATAGAAAGCACACTCCGCCATGTTCAGTGTTCTAATGAACGCAAGGTAGAGTTCGCCTCGAGTGTTTTCCAAAAGAGAGCACTCACTTGGTGGAACGGGGTCATGAGTGACAGAGGTGCAGAAGTTGCTATGGCACAAACGTGGGAAGAATTCAGGAATCTTATGTTGAAAGAATTCTGCCCACGACATGAAACTCGAAACGAATTTTACTATCTCAAACAGGATAGTGGGGAAAACCGTGCCTACATTGACCGGTTTGAACAATTGAGCTGACTCTGCCCCACTATGGTCACACCATTGGAACGGGCAATTGAAAAATACATTGATCCCAATCCAAGATATTGTCACTGGCAACAGACCTGCGACACTTAGGGAGGCTAAAGAATTAGCTGCCACCCTAACCAACTCCCAGGTCAGGAAATGGAAACTTTTTCGAAACGGAGACAAGAAACGAGCTACGTAAGAAACAACAGGTGAATCTTCCAGAAATTCTAAGAAGCGCAAGACTTTAAGGAATTATGCAATCCCTGCGCCAATCCCACTCAACTCCATACCCATTAGGGGTTTTATCGTGGGAAACATCCTCGGTGCAATCGTTGCAACTATCACCACCCAGCAAATTCTCCATGCCACCAGTGTACAATCTGTAGTCTTTTTGGGCATCTATCTGTGACCTGTCGCATCCGAAATCAAGCTACACCTACTCAGACACGACCTCGATATCCGGCTGGAGCATGTTTCAGTTGTGGTGATTTAAATCATTTCAAGCGAAACTGCCCGAGGCTTGCAAATGCTAACGGACAAATGTACAATGTCAATGAGGTTCAAGCTAACGATCAGGCACTCATGATCATTTGAACCTCTATGTTTCCTTTTATTATCCAAGAACTATGAACAATATTTCAATAATATTTGTAATGACAATATAAATTTCAAGAAGTTTTTCTTCAATCTTGTTATTCGTATTTCGGTTACAAATTCCAATATGATTACACTGTGTGTAATTTACAACTACATACCAACTTCGAGGATTCTGTTCTTTAGTGTTAGGAACTGAATCTCACAAGAATAGCATATTAGGATTTGCACACTAGTGCATTCTTATAATCGCTGCAAAACAAACACTTCAAAAACTATGTGCCAATTACTACTACTTTTGTTTTCATGACATTACATGCGTGATTAATTATCTGTCATGTATAGCACATGATTACAAATATATTTTGTTTTGTATGTTGACCTAACATACTAAGTACACGATTTACAAATACATTTTTGCTTAGTATGTTAACTTAGCATACCTAGCACATGATTTCAAGACATCATACTTACATTGTATATGACAATTTATGCTTAGTATATGATGCATACTACCAGTTTGGTTAGTGTGAAACATATATTAATATTCGTACTAGAATGAAATACCTGCTACTAGTCTTCTTGAATGCAAAACAAGTAGTGTTATCACTACTAGTATGAATCACGCCCAAATTCAATAGTTATTGTGTTGCGATGATGTATGTTTGATTTCAATAATGTGTTATGACGATGCTTATTTGATTTAGTTATTGTTTCGACCTTATTATCTGTTTCCCTTACTTAACAAAAGGAGTTATGTGGACCATGTGACGAAACACGTAATTATGGGTGCACACTTAATTACGAGGATCGACACATGAAAATCATAGTAAGCTTTGTTAAGTTGGTGGCATAAAATTTAGAGTGATTAGGTAAAGGGAAGGGTATGACACAATAAGACCACGGTGGATACGCCGCTGGTACTTCCTATATATAAGTGTTCTTATTGTGTTATTCTTCGGAACGTTACCAGAGTCACTTGAAGGTTTTATGCTATCTTGGACCATTATGTGATCATGTGACTATTTGTTATTTGGTTATTGAATGCAATAAGCGATTGACGAGTACATTTATTAACTCTATTCGAGCCGACCGGGAGTATATTATGGTGTTAAAGTTGATGATCTTGATGCCATAGGTATGTTGACCCGTCTCCTATGCATGAGATGCTCAGGGTACATGGGATGTACCTCGTGGGATGTTAGAAACGGTGTACGTATGGCCAGGCTTGAATGTACACCCCTTTTTGTTGCTAGGATTTAAACTAAAGACTTAGTATAACATAATGCTGTTTTTACACAATCGATGACGCCTTAAAGATTCAAAAGTTCTAAAGGTTCTGAATACCTTGAGATATTTTGAATAAATACGATTACGCTTTGGATCCCCCAAACATTCCCAAAACCAAATGATGCTCCGCATCTTTGGAATCTCGAGCCTTGTTATCAGCCAATTGTTTCAATCACCCTCCGCGGCCTCATTCGAATAAATTTTAGGACGAAATTCCTAAAGTAGGGGAGACTATGACACCTGAGACATTTTAATCATTTTACAGATTCAAAACAAGTTTATTCAAAAACAAATTCACATATGCAGACCTTGTTCGATTTCAAATTCCTATACAGCTTCTATAAGAGAAACTGTAAACCGGTACGCCAATGAAGGCCGTTTAACACGACATATACTCTGAGACAATGACACAAGCTTAACACACCCTACATAACCTTTTCATAACTTAGAAATAAGTTTTGGAGGGTTTGATGTGTCAAAAACAAGCTTATTTGATCACAAGGACTAATAACGACAAACTGCGAAAGTCTGCCGATTCTCGCAGCGACGCACACTCCGGAACAAGAACACAGGCCTAACATACCTTAAATAGCCTTCACATAACTTAGAAATAAGTTTTGAGGGTTTCAGTATGGCAAAATCACACTTTTGTAACTTCAGGGGCTATTTTGCAAATTTTGCGAAACTATGCCTTTATGCGTAAATCGCTATCCGAAACATTATCCAAAAATTTTTGTAATCATTGAAATATTATATTTTAGTGATTTGAATGAAAATTGCCATTCGTTACGCATTTACGGTCACACACGCGTTCGTTACGCTTTTCTTCGTAATTAACCAAAAACCACGACCGTACGATCAAAGGAATTGACCTTTGGAACTTTTTTGGACATATTTCAAGTTCCATATACTTTATTTTCCTTATAAAGCTTAAAAATGGGGTTCACGGGTGTTAAAAGTGTCAAAACGCGTCGAAAAACAAGTTTGTAGGCTGCAGGGACCATTTCTGCCAATTCTGCTATTTAGGCTTCTGGCGGGGAGCGAGCCCCTTAGCCTAAATGGCTGGCAGCCCGCGAGAAGGCATCAAACCCAGAAAATTATAGCTGGCAACAGCCTGTTCTTTGGGGACACTAAGCACACGAATTTGGCCACATTTTCTCTGCTTTTGACACCTAATTGGACACTAATCCAAGCCTTAAACACCTGGCCTAACGCATGTCAAGATTTGGTGATGATTTGATCATTATAAATACCAATTTCAAGTCCATTTTTGAAAGTTTTATACACCTTCATGATTTGATTAGCCACAAATCCGAATTTCTATCATCTTGGAGCTTTCTCTGGTGTTCTTGATCATTTCCCTTGTGTTTGTAAGTGTTCCTTCATGACTTGTTCAATTATTATAGCTTAAATGGACTAAAATCAAACAGTTTGACTTTCTGTTTGACTTTTAGTTTTGATCATGAATTGATCAAGATATAGCTCAATTGAAACTTGCAATATGATGGTAATCAAGGTAGTTATGATCCATAAAAATCATGCCTACTGATTCCCACCATTTCTTGTTATTTTGACAAGTCAAAGTTTCGGTCAAAATGCGATTTTTGCGCATTTTGCAACGGATCTGTTTTCAAGTATCAAAACAGGTTGTTTTGATGCCAAAATACTTTTATAAACATATTTAGACATGTCGCAACATGTCAAATTATTCGCCCTTGTTAAAATGCCTATTTAGAGTAAAAAAAAGCCTTGCGGTTTGACCACCGCTTTGACTTTCAAATCTGACCCATTTGGTCAACTTTAGGATCCGACCAAGACCATTATTATGACCATAATATTATAAGGAATAGCCCTTTGAGGTTATACCCTATGGTCATACCGTTTGGTTAGTCAAATGACAAGTCGACTATGCATCCTTTAAAATGCCGAAAATGCCCTTTTTGCACATAATTAGTTTTAAACATATAAGAATGTTATTTTGACATCTAAACTGATTATACAACTTGTATAAACTACTTTGGCATATTAGACTTGTCATAGGACATATTTAACCATCCGAACCCATAGTTACTTTTATGACCCATTAAAGTGGCGTAAACCACTTTAGCGAGACGTATCAAGTCAAAACTTTTTGAAATGCTTCCAATTCAGAATGTTAGGTAATATGAACCTTATTATACAAGATCCAAATCTTGTTTGGTTTATATACCTCATTCTATCCGATTCTCGTTTTCATGTTTCGACACTAATATGTGATTATCTGATACACTAGGAACCACTTCAACACTTGAATTCTTGATCCTTTGAGCTTTGTTATATCATTTGAACAAGATCTATACGCAATCCCAGGCTAGTACATTGCTCCCCTCTTTTACGTTTTCCAAATGTTTTGGGGTGATTCATATGTGTAACCGATTTTTCTCAAATGTATGGCATGTATGTATTTACTAAGTGCTTTTATGTATTAATTCCGATTATGCAACATGACAATTGATGACATGACAGTTAAAGAGGTCTTTCAGGGCCTATATCCTTGTAGGATCTTTCTATCTTCATAATTAGATTCTCAAAGGATGTCTGAAGTACGCTCTTAAATCTTTCTATCTTTATAGTAAGATTTCTACGAAGTCCTTTACGAGGAACAATGAACAATGAACAATGAACGATGAACGATGAACGATGAATAATGAACAATGAACGATGAACAATGAACAATGAACGATGAACAATGAACAATTGGTTTATGTGTAGAATTGTTGGTGATTTAGATAACGAAACTAGAGTAATATAATAAGAACATGGTGGATACGCCGCTGGTACTTCCTATATATAAGTGTGCTTATTGTATTACCCTTCGTAGCCTTATCCGAATCACCATTAGGATTATGATTTTTGTGATACAATTTGACGAGACAAGTGACAAGACATAATTCCCATTACATCTACCTTTCTTTATAGTTAGATATTTGTGGAATGTTTAAAGTACTAATTGGTAGTCCTTGATTGGATTCTGTGTACTTTAATGCGTATTTGATGAGACAATTGACAAGTTGACAATTATGTGCTTAGTGGTTAGTTGTGATTAGGATAAAGAAACAAGTGTAATACCATAAGAACATGGTGGATACGCCGCTGATACTTCCTATATATAAATGTTCTTATTGTATTACTCTTGTAACGTTATATGAGTCACTTTAGGATTTTGTGTACGACGGATTTCAATGTTCGATATCCAAATCCTTGAAGAATCCTTTCATGATTTGTATGATAGATTCTTAGAAGGATATTTAGTATTATTATAAATCATTGATTGATTTCTAATATACTCACGCAAGTATTGACCAACTTCAGTATAGTTATTGATTATCCTTAATTGGATTTCTAATAACATACTCCCAAGTTTATGGACGATTTGGATATGTTTACAAGGAACAAAGTACAATTTTCAAAGGCATGAAAGTTACTTTAGTAATGGTCATAATGCCATATACAAAACTCTTTTGTTACAAGTGTCATAATCAAGTTAATGTATTGCTAAACTAACCCTTTTTGCCATTCTTTGGCTAAAATGAGTCGATTTACAATTGGCAACTCGCGTAGTTATCGAAGTATTGCAATACCAAATCTTTTGCCATTTACTTGGCCAACAAAACTATGTGCTCGCCAACATTGTTTGTTGACGTCTCTTTTTCACATATGTTTCAGGTTGACGATTATTCGAGCATGCTATACATAGGAATGCATTCGGGCTTTAGAATTCTTAAAACAAAAGACAATTACATGTATTCTTTGTAATGTAAAACAATGTTAACAATAACAAAACAATTTAGTTCCTCTTGTGGCTGAGCAATTTGTAACGTGACACCCTGATATTTCCGCCGCGTCTTGATGTATTATGGGATGGGGGTGTTACACGTTTCAACTATCATAAAATTCCGAACCAAATGAAATCTTGTGTTTCATTCTCGAGAATTGTAAAATTACATGTGACATTCATACATTTTAGTCCATGTACTATTTCGACACTTCAAAGCTTTTTCTGGAAGATATACGTAAACTGTTACGCAAACGTAACCAGTTTAACGCAACGTATATTCTGGAATAATGACATAAGTATAACATACCTTAAATAACCTTTACATAACTTAGAAATAAGTTTTGAAAGGTTTGGTATGTCAAAAACAAATTTATTCGATCATAGGGACTATTTACGACAAACTACGAAAGTATGCCTATTCTCAAAATAACACACACTCCGGAACAATGACATAAGCAAAACCAACCCGTTTGGTCGATCTCAGGATCCGACCAAATACATATTTATGACCATAATTATGTAGGGAATAACCCTCTGAGGTTATACCTTATGGTCACTTCATTTGGTTAGTGTTATGGTGATTAGTTGTTATATTCCTTAATAATGACCAAAATACCCTTTTTGCGAACAAATCAATCTAAAGCATAGGTAATTTAAATTTGACTTGTAATCTGATGTAATAACAATATTAAACATGTTTTGACAATTTAGACTTATCATAACACATATCAAACCATCCGAACGCGTAGTTACGCTAATCACACGTTAAAGTGGCTTAAACTACCTTAACGGGTCATAACGGGTCAAAAGCACTTAGGAATCTTTTCAAATCAAAATGTTAACTTTATTAAACCATTTCATATGAGTTACAACACTCATTTGGTTTATAAAGTCTCATTCTATCCGATTCTTCCGATTATGTCCAGACTTATTTACATGTTATCCGAATCATTAGGACATACACTTGATTCCTTGATCTTGGAATTTGGTCACACAATCGCACAAGGCTTATCCGCAAATCCCAGGCGAGTAGATTGCTCCCCTCTTTTATGTTTTGCAAATGTTTTGGGGTGATTCATATGTGCTAAGTTGTTTTCAATGTACAAATACTATGGTGTATATAACAATATGGTTTCAATAATGTGATACAACTTGTTGGTGCGTTATCCATGATACGAATGACATTCATTAACATTGATATGCCGCCCGGTAGTAAGTTATGGTACCATATGATTAGCAATCCCATTACTAGGCTATTCACTGGATTTGGTGGGTAGTTTGGGGAACGACATAAACTGTTTATGATTACAAATCATTCGTTGATTTGTTAGTCTTGTTAAAGAGATCTTTTAGGATCTATTAAAGATACCCTTGGGGTATAGTCGAGTCAACAAAGGATTGAATGTATTCATTAAAGAACGACCAAAAGTTTTCACAATTAGAAACAAGGACAATGGACAATGTTTTATGACAAGTACAATGAACAATAGTTTATGACAAGGACAATGAACAATTGGTTATTAACACGAACAATGGTCGAATGGTGTTTTTTGAACAAGGTTACACAACAATTTTTAATTAAAGATATAAACCATACAAAGTTTACTTACAAGATAATTTACAACTCAAATTTACGAAACAAATGCTTTCAGTAAAGATTCATGGCTACAAAGTTTTGATTTACTTATATTAACTTGTAAAGTTGATATATTATATTGCAATATCAAATAGTTTTCGATTACCAGATTTATACTCGTCGACTCTCGAAGTTGGATAAGGTATTTCAATATAGTTATAAAGCCATGAATTTGATACTCACAAAACCTATGTTCTCGCCGGCATTCTTTTATGCTGACCTCGTTTTTCACATATGTTTCAGGATTAGTTTCATGACGATTGTTGCTGCATGCTTCACCTAGGACGGACGCGGACTTTAGTGCCTTAAAACAAGAAAGACAAATAATATACTTGTTTTGTTTATTTTAAATTCCGAGGACAATGTAATCGTATTAATATTCAATAAAACATAATTTCAAATACCATGTGTTATGTAACAATTTGTAACGTGACTCCCCAAGTATTTCCGTCGCGTGTTGATTTACATGATTTGTGGTGTTACAGATTGGTATCAGAGCACTGGTTATAGGGAATTAGGTTATTAGTAATGCTTTGACCTAGTCTATAACCTTCCTAGGACTCCAATGCAAGTTTACTTGTGTTTAGATTCTTAAAACATTACCATCACCTATCCTTAGGTGATTACCAAAAACAAAGGATATTACATCTTTTGAAAGTAAAAAAATTTCTAAAAACTTCACAAGAAATCATCTATCCTTGGATGGTTTGTTCTTGGGCTTAATGCCTTCAAAGTTTTCAAAATCTCATCAAAGTTTGGGTTTTATTAATGTGAACACATGCAATCTCGAAGGGTGGATGCCTGTACCCTGAGTTTTCTGTCTAAGGATTAGAGTGTTCGCACAAATCCGCATTATTGGACCAGTCACTCTTACCTGGGAACTCTTGGGGTGAGTGTCCACTTATAGGATAAATCATGTCTTCGCGATATATTATAAAGACCCATTTACTTTGATTAGTCACTGTGTCATTTGTTTTTTCTTAGGACTAAACCATTGATCACAATCCTCATGCTTCGTTGATATTTTTAACATTTAATTTTTTACTATCCTTTATCAATTCAACTTGTTCCCTCTCATATTATCCTCTCTCTCTCTCTTTCAGAATGCCTTCTTCTCACAGCGATACTCAAAGGTCTGAACTGGCTATTACCATCGCCCAACAGATAGGCAGAATACTCAGTGGGACCCTTAAGTTAGCTGTAGCATTAAACGGTTTTGATGATAAGACTGCTCACGAGGCACTAAAGAAGACGGAAGCCAAGCTTTCAAAAAAATCAAGGAAGCGTAAAGCTTCAAAGAATCGTACGGTGATTGCTCCAATTCCACTTAATCAAGTGGATCCTAGTCAGGTGGCCCAGCCACCCGCTAAGAAAACATACAGAGGAAAAGCGCCTCTGTGCCATCAATGTAACTTTCATCACTATGCCAGTGTCCGTTGCCGAAAATGTTCAAACTGTGGACGTTTTGGTCATATAGCCAATATCTGTCGTTTAGCCGCTACGCCAAACCAAGCTATGGCAGTTTCTTCTCAACTTATCGCAACCCCTCATGTGATACCGGATTGTCCTAACTACCCACATGGAACCTGCTTCAATTGTGGTTATCCCAATCACATCAATTGACCTAGCTGGAAACATGGCGACTCAACGTATGGACACAAGATTTACACTGGCAATGTCAAGGCTTGTGCTGATGTCTGAATGAACACTTTATGTTTTTTGTTATTTCCAAGAATCTTGAAACACTTTGATTATCTATAAATAAATGTGGTTGTTTCCATTTTATTTACAAATGTGATTACATATATGTGTGTTACACCCCTACAATACCAATACCAAGGACATGGTTCCTTGCAAATCAAACTACTCTCGTAGTTTCTTTCATTTTGTGATCGCTCGCGATCTCCACAAAAATCCCAAGTACTCGTTTCTTCCAAGAAACAAAGTACAAGGTATAAGTTATAACTCTTAACAGATACTCAAAGTACCACTTTGAATCCTTGATTGGATATCTAAGGATACTTCCATGAGTCCTTAATTGGTCTTATGCAATATGCTTATGAGCGTATCACAACTCCCTGGTTTTATAACACTTTGCATAGTACATGATTTCAAAAACATTATACCCGATTTCAAAATTTCATGATTTCAAAGGCATTTCATAAGATTCTAAAAACATTTTAACATAGCATATTTACTTAGTATACAAAGTGCATAATTTCAAAAACATTTAAAGACATTTCACATAATTTCAAAGATACTTTTGCGGTATATGTTGACTTAGCATATGAGCACATTGATTTATTTGCATCTTGCTATGTATGTTTACTGAGCATACTAGTACATGATTTTCAAAGACATCTTGCTTGTATGTTGTCTGAGCATATCAAGTACACGGTTTTCAAAGACGCTTTGCTTCATATGTTGACCTAACATATCTAGTGTGTAGTGTTCGAAACATTTTCGCCACTTAAAAACTCAAAATCCTTATAAGATCTTCCTATCTTCATAGTTAGATTCTTGTGGATCTTTAAAGTACTAAGTTGAAGTCCTTGGTTGGATTCCTTGTGTACTATAATGCGTAAGGTACAAATTGATGACCAAGTTGACAATTATGTGTTTATATGATTAGTAGTGATTTAGGTAACGAAACAAGCGTAATACCATAAGAACATGATGGGTATGCCGATGGTACTTCCTATATATAAGTGTTCTTATTGTATCAACCTTGTAGCGTTATCCAAGTCACTATAGGATCTTTGGTGTTCAAGTCGATTCAAATTCTCACTATCCAAATCCTTGTAGAATCTTCCATATCTTCATACGATAGATTCTTAGAAGGATATCCAAAAGTACTATCTTAAATCCCTAATGGGCAATTCTATGCAAATAGTTAGACCCTTGGATTTTAAGGTGCTAATCCAAAGTTAAAGAGATCATTCGTTGATTTAATTAAAGAAACCTTTCAGGGTTTAGTTAAAGAGGCCTTTCAGGGTCTAGTTAAAGAGATCATTCGTTGATCTAGTCAAAGAAACCTTTCAGGGTTTAGTTGAAGAGGCCTTTCAGGGTCTAGTTAAAGAGATCATTCGTTGATCTAGTTAAAGAAACCTTTCAGGGTTTAGTTGAAGAGGCCTTTCAGGGTCTAGTTAAAGAGGCCTTTCAGGGTCTAGTTAAAGAGGTCATGTGTTGACCTAGTTAAAGAGATTGTTCGTTAATCTAGTTAAAGAGATCATGTGATGATCTAGTTAAAGAGACTCCTTGGTGGTCTATTCAAAGAGATCATTTGTTGATCTAATTAAAGAGACCCTTTTGTGGTCTAGACAAGTCATCGCATGTTTACTCGTTCGATTTTCCCCTACACATCACAAAATGAACTATGCAGACTATGCAACGAATTGAGTAATTATTGATGCATACATAATTATAAAATCCCTTGCATAGAAAACCATAGCAAGTTTTGTCATGTGTAAGAACCATAGTGATAAGAATAATGAAACGGGAACAATGTAATAAGGGCATGGTGGATACACCGCTGGTACTTCCTATATATAAGTGTTCCTTATTACATTGCAAACGTGGCTTTACTTTAGTTACTAGAAGTTCTGGACCTTAACCAATGTTATTATATCTTACATTCTCCGACTCCAACTTCGAGCTCACGCAAGTTTCCCCTACTAGACTTCATGGGAAATCTCCATAAACATTATTCCGTTTGAAATTCGACACTCATTTTTAGTTATGCTACGACGAAAGACATCACTTTGACATTTACATGATTCTATACTAAGGCTCGGTGCAAACAAAGATGTCATACAACCACCTATTGCAACAAAGTTTAGATTTTCGAATCTAAGTTCATACCAATAGACAATGTACGAGTACAATAAACAAAGTTTGCTGAGAGTCCAAACATTTCCTAGAGTTTTACTCCGGGAACGAAGGATAACTTGAAGCGATACCCTCAATTATGATTTCACAAATTTCCTCTAAATTAAATTTTGGGGCGAAATTTCCTAAAGTAGGGGAGACTGTGACATCTGAGCCGTTTCAACTATCATAAAATTCTGAACCAAATGAAATCTTGTGTTTCATCTCGAGAATTATAAAATTACATGTGACATTCATACATTTTAGCCCATGTACAATTTCGACACTTCAAAGCTTTTTCTGGAAAATATACGTAAATGTTACGCAAACGTAACCAGTTTAACGCAACGTATATTCCAGAATAGTGACACAAGTATAACATACCTTAAATAACCTTTACACAACTTAGAAATAAGTTTTGAAAGGTTTGGTATGTCAATAACAAATTTATTCGATCACAGGGACTATTTACGAAAAACTATGAAAGTCTGCCGATTCTCATAGCACAACACACTCCGGAACAATGACATAAGCTAAACATACCCTAAATACCCTTTACATAACTATGCCGTTTCA
The DNA here is from genome assembly GCA_947069175.1 of Scalesia atractyloides. NCBI lineage: Eukaryota > Viridiplantae > Streptophyta > Magnoliopsida > Asterales > Asteraceae > Scalesia > Scalesia atractyloides. Next base: position 52,090,580 of record CAMTDV010000025.1, read on the forward strand.
CGTGTTTCTAAATCCGGAACATGTACGCACATCAAAAAATTTTTGTAATCATTAAAATCTTGTATTTTAGTGATTGGAATGCAAAAATATCATTCGTTACGCGTTTACGGTCATTTGCGCGTTCGTTACGATTTTTGTCGTAATTAACCGAAAAACACAACCGTACGACCAAACGAACTGACTTCTGAGATACTTTTAAGTGCATTTCAAGTTCCCTATACTTTATTGTCCTTATAAAGCTTGAAAATGGGGTTAACGGGTGTTAAAAGTGCCTAAACGTGTCAAAATCAAGTTCAGGGGCCATTTCTGCCAATTCTGAAACTTCAGCCCCCGCAAGGGCCTTATGGACCGTAAGGCAAAACCCCATACGGTCTGTAAGGGGTCCCTAGCTCATCAGAATTGTTGAATCAAGGTGGCAGCTTTTTGTTAATTCCCTTATTGACTAAGCAAACGATTTTGCCACCATTCTCTCTACATCTAACATGTGTTATGACACTAATCCAACTTAGTGGTGACTCATGGACACTTGTAATGCTCTTATAGCTTCAATTCAAGCATAAATAACATGGGTGTTTAGCCATTTGAACTTTTGCAACCTACATCCTTGCTCTCATATGCTCTCATCTGAAGTAGCAACCATTTAGAGATTATCCTCTGAGTTCTAGGGCTCTCCTAGAGTATTTGTAAGTGTTCCATTCATGTCTTGTTCAATTCTCATAGTTTATTTGGACTAAAAATCAAACAGTTTGACTTTCTGTTTGACATTCAGTTTTGATCATGAATTGGTCGAAATAAAGTCCAATTGAACTTTGCAATATGATGGTTATGGTTCTTAGTGATCATGCCTACTGAGTTCCACCTTTTCAAGTCTAGTGACGAGTCAAAGTTTTGGTCAAAAATGTGATAAATGCGCATATCATGACGGAACTAATTTTTGAGTATCAAAACAGTTTGTTTTGGTATCAAAACACTTTTATAACTTAGTTAGACATGTCAAAACATGTCTAACTCGTCACTTTTGTTTTAGTGCTTGTTTAGAGTCGTAAGCCGAGCGATTTTGACCACCGCTTTGACTTCCGAAACCAACCTGTTTGGTCAATCTTAGGAACCGACCAAATACATATTTACGACCATAATTATATTGGGAATAACCCTCTAAGGTTATACCTTATGGTCACTTCATTTAGTTAGTGTTATGGTGATTAGTTGTTATATTCCTTAATAATGACCAAAATACCCTTTTTGCGAACAAATCAATCTAAAGCATAGGTAATTTAAATTTTGACTTGTAATATGATGTAATAACAATATTAAACATGTTTTGACAATTTAGACTTATCATAACACATATCTAACCATCCAAACGCGTAGTTACGCAAATCACACGTTAAAGTGGCTTTAACTACCTTAACGGGTCATAACGGGTCAAAAGCACTTAGGAATCTTTTCAAATCAAAATGTTAACTTTATTGAACCATTTCATATGAGTTCCAACACTCATTTGGTTTATAAAGTCTCATTCTATCTGATTCTTCCGATTATGTCCAGACTTATTTACATGTTATCCGACTCATTAGGACACACACTTGATTCCTTGATCTTGGGATTTGTTCACACAATCGCACAAGGATTATCCGTAAATCCCAGGCGAGTACATTTCTCCCCTCTTTTATGTTTTGCAAATGTTTTGGGGTGACTCATATGTGCTAAGTTGTTTTCAATGTACAAATACTATGATGTATATAACAATATGGTTTCAATAATGTTATACAACTTGTTGGTGTGTTATCCATGATACGAATGACATTAATTAACATTGATATGCCGCCCGGTAGTAAGTTATGGTACCATAGAATTGGCAATCCCGTTACTAGGCTATTCACTGGATTTGTGGGTAGTTTGGGGAATGACAGAAACTGTTTATGATTAACAAATCATTCGTTGATTTGTTAGTCTTTTTAAAGAGATCTTTTTGGATCTATTAAAGATACCCTTGGGGTATAGTCGAGTCAACAAAGGCTTGAATATATTCATTAAAGAACGACCAAAAGTTTTCACAATTAGAAACAAGGACAATGGACAATGTTTTATGACAAGTACAATGAACAATGGTTTATGACAAGGACAATGAACAATTGGTTATTGACACGAACAATGGTCGAATGGTTATTTTTGAACAAGGTTACACAACAATTTTTAATTAAAGATATAAACCATACAAAGTTTACTTACAAGATAATTTACAACTCAAATTTATGAAACAAATGTTTTCAGTAAAGATTCATGGCTACAAAGTTTTGATTTACTTATATTAACTTGTAAAGTTGATATATTATATTGGAATATCAAATACTTTTTGATTTCCAGATTTATACTCGTCGACTCTCGAAGCTGGATAAGGTATTTCAATATAGTTATAAAGCCGTGAATTTGATACTCACAAAACCTATGTTCTCGCCGGCATTCTTTTATGCTGACATCGTTTTTCACATATGTTTCATGATTAGTTTCATGACGATTGTTGCTGCATGCTTCACCTAGGACGGACGCGGACTTTAGTGCCTTAAAACAAGAAAGACAAATAATATACTTGTTTTGTATATTTTAAATTCCGAGGACAATGTAATTGTATTAATATTCAATAAAACATAATTTCAAATACCATATGTTATGTAACAATTTGTAACGTGACTCCCCAAGTGTTTCCGTTGCGTGTTGATTTACGCGATTTGGGGTGTTACGTAAGGAAACACTTACAGAGGAAAGCTGGGTGCATGAGGAACTCTCTCAAGTCGAAAAACTGGGTGTGTGGAAACTCGTTGATCTGCCTGAAGACCATTAGAAATTAAATACAAAATGGGCCTTCAAGTGCAAAAATGAAGATAGAGGTGTGATTGTGCGTAACCAAGCTCGACTCATTGTTCAGGGATTATTGTCACACCCCAACCGATGGCGGAATCATTGGGGCGCGGCACTAGACGAACCAGATTGCTCAAGAGAATCCATAATGACTATTTTAACGAAAATACTTTATAACGCTTAATTTCCCATACAATCAAACTAGCTTGCATAATCAGTCAATACAGATTACAATCCCTTAAACAAAACAAGTTCGACAACCTAGATTTTTATTTAAATGAGTTTCTAAGATAAGCCCTAAATCCATTGCTGCAAGTAGTAAATCCTCAACCTGTTACATACGTTAAAAATAAGTCAATACAATAAAGTAAAGGTGAGCATACAAGTTTAATAGCTATTAATAGCGGTAAAGCGTTTACGCGTAACCAACATGTAACACATAGAGAAACTGAATCTAAGTAAGCTAACAATAATGACACAAGTTAACCAACACGACTGCGATGTGAGTATGCGCGATACGTGTTCACAATAGCGAACACACACATAAAGTAAATTTTGCGAGCCTTAACAACCCCCGAACCTATCGGGTGCTGAGTCCAAACTGTAGTACTATCGTTGCAAAGGGTGGTCTACAAGTCCTCATTATTCACACATAGCAAACAAACATTCAGCGATTCACACATAACATGCGAGAGCGGTTAGCGTTAAAAGAGTTTAGCATTGTGTGTAGCTTGTTTTGATATAGAGACGTATGTAACACCCAAAAGTGCACAAAAGCGAAAAAAGGATTCAAGTATACTCACAGTCGGTGCATAACGATGAAACACGAACTGTTGTGGATTGAAGGGAGCGCCGGTTCAGCCTGTAAACGCGAACATAAGTGCATCTGTCTTCTGAAGTTCTGAAACGGTCGAAAGGTGAAGGGGCAGTAGAAAAGTTCGGGTGAACTTGTGTTGATTTTAGTTAAATTAAACAACTTCGGACAAAGTTGCTGGCTTCCTTAGTGAAGTACAAGTTCGGGCGAACTTGTACAGAATCATGAGAATTAGCCAATTTCGGGCGAAGTTGTTCTCCTTTCTTGGGTCAGGTCCAAGTTCGGGTGAAGTTGTGCCTAACCAGGTGACAACTTCGAGCGAACTTGCCCTATTTGGGGCGAACTTGACTGTTTTGGTCCAAAAATCTTGTGTTTTTTGCATCGTTTGCTGGAGAGGTCTTTTGGTGCAAGTTTTAGCCATTTTACAAGAACTTGGGCTAATCCGGCCGAACTTGTCAGTTCGTACAGGTTAGTCTAGTTCGTATAAAGTGACAACATCGTCCTTGTGCATCCGGATCTGAGATCTTGCTTGATAACGCCTCGTTCCACTTCATAGTGAACGAAACATACGTCATCTAGTCCGTGTTTTGTGTAAAAATCAATGCTTTAAATGGTTTTTCTCAGATCTAACACTTGGTGAGTCGAAATCATCAAGATTTATAGCTTGGAGAGCCAAGGCTAACTCCAATATACTCTTTTAGGTGTAGATCTAAGTGAAAAGAAGAAGTTTTATAGAAAAAGATGGAGATTTTCATAAACAGAGGAGGTTTGATGAAAACGAAGGTAATCCTTTTGTAAAATCGTAGCAGAAAACATTGTAGTCTGCATAAAACGTGTTGATTCTTACTTGGAAAACAGAGAAATAAGGTTTCGGGAGCTCTGGGGCGAAGTTAGCATCAAGGAATGAGAGAATGAGGGTGCTTGGTATTTATAGGTGAGGAGAAACAAGCTGGCCGAAATCAAGTTCGGGCGAACTTGTCACCATTTCGAGCGAACTTGGCACAAGTTCGGGGGAACTTGGCCAGTTCTGCTTGAATGGTACGAGGTTGTGCGAACTTGTTGTTTATTTTGGTGTTTTGGTGGCCTGAACAAGTTCAGGCGAAGTTGGGTACCCCAACTTCGGGCGAACTTGGCCTGATGGCTAAGTTTTATTTGTTATTTGCATGTTAGGTGTTCGTTTGGCGATTTGGTTCGTATTAGATAGTTATGTTAAACGTTTTAGCGAGGCGGTAAGCATTGGGATAATAAAATAATGCGATTAAGCAATTCGTGCGAGTGAGAACGTTGCGATAGCGAGTACAACCATAAATCATAAAGCACACATAATACATAAATAACATAATATAACATAATTAACCGCGATTTGAGTTTGCGTTTGAGAGTTACGAGTATTAAGTGATTTAAATGCGATAAATAAGCGATATAATATGCATTTTAAATAGTTTAAACCATTATAATAATCTCAGAGTACAAATGGGTTTTAAACGGAAAATAAACGGTATTAACGATAGTAACGGAGTTCGGATAACAATCCGAAAGATCGGGTTGTTACAGTCTCCCCTCCTTTTGGGAATTTCGTCCTGAAATTCAGGTGGCAGCCGTAACGAAGAGATGAGGATATTTAGCTTTCATATCACTTTCGAGTTCCTAAGTGAACTCGGCACCGCGTTTGCCTTCCCATCGGACTTTCACAATAGGAATGCGAGAGCGTCGAAGTTTCTTGATCTCTCGATCCATGATTTCTACTGGTTTTTCCACAAAGTGCAGAGTTTCGTTTATTTGCAAATCTTCAAGTGGCACATGAAGATTTCCTTCAGCTAAACGCTTTTTGAGGTTTGAGACATGGAAAGTCGGGTGTACGTTGTTGAGTTCTTTCGGTAATTCGAGTTGGTAGGCCACCTTGCCAATTCTTTCCAGAATCTTAAAGGGACCCACGTATTGTGGCGCTAGTTTCCCTTTCTTTCCGAAATGGATCACTCCTTTCCAAGGTGAAACCTTTAAGAGAACGTGATCTCCCACTTCGAATTGTAGGGGCTTGCGGCGTTTATCGGCATAACTCTTTTGACGACTCCGAGCTTTCAGGAGATTGTCTCTAATTTGGAGAATCTTATCTATTGTTTCTTGTATTAACTCGGGACTAGTGATCTGAACGTCTCCGATCTCGTGCCATACAATGGGAGATCGACATTTTCTACCGTATAGTGCCTCAAAAGGTGCCATTTGAATACTAGTATGATAACTGTTATTGTACGAAAATTCTATTAAAGTTAAATGCGTATCCCAATTACCACCAAAATCTGTAATGCACGACCGAAGCATGTGTTCGAGGGTGCGAATCGTGCGCTTGGTCTGACCGTCAGTCTGTGGATGGAACGCAGTACTAAGGTTAAGCTTAGTACCGATTGCGGATTGGAAAGTCTCCCAGAGACCTGAAGTAAAGCGACCGTCGCGATCAGAGATGATGTCACGAGGTGTCCAATGTCGACAAATAACTTCGTCGGTGTAGATTCGTGCTAATCGTTCTACCTTAAAGTCTTCTCGTATGGCAATAAAATGAGCAGATTTTGTAAGACGATCGACGATAACCCAAATGCTATCGTGACCAGAAGAGGTGCAAGGGAGTTTTGTAACAAAATCCATAGCTATACTCTCCCATTTCCACACCGGGATGTCGGGCTGTTCGAGTAAGCCAGAGGGGCGTTGATGTTCGGCTTTACTTTTCGCACAAGTTAAGCATTTTGAAACATACAGAGCGATATCCTTTTTCATGCCTGGCAACTAATACTTATAACGGAGGTCCTGGTACATCTTGTCGGCACTGGGGTGAATAGAATATCGAGACTTATGGGCTTCGGTCATTAGTAACTCTCAAAGGTTATTGCGGTCAGGGATCCAAATGCGATTTAGGAAATAATAGATATCGTTAGACTTACTCTCCAGTTGGTTTTCGGCACCACATGCGTACTGGGTTTCCGAACCAGGGTTTCGAGTTTGTTCTTGGCTTGGTCGTCATGAATGCTATACACATAGCTTCGTCGACTAAGAGCATCGGCTACGACGTTCGCTTTGCTGGGATGATAGCGTATCTCACCACCATAGTCGTTGAGAAGTTTAACCCATCTGCGTTGGCGCATGTTCAGTTCTTTCTGGTTAAAGATGTGTTGTAAGCTCTTGTGGTCGGTGAAGACAGTACACTTTGTACCATAAAGGTAGTGTCGCCATATATTTAACGCAAAAATAACTGCACCGAGTTCGAGATCGTGGGTAGTGTAGTTTTTCTTGTGGATTTTGAGTTGTCGAGACGCATACGCGATAACTTTGTCTCGTTGCATGAGAACACAGCCGAGACCTAGGTTAGAGGCATCACAATAAGCAACGAAATCGTCGTCTCCGTCGGGGAGTGCGAGAAGGAGAGTGTCAGAAAGCATACGCTTGAGGGTCTGAAAGGCTTCCTCCTGTTCAGAACCCCAAACAAAAGGTTTATCCTTATGACGACGATTTTTGAAAAGTCGGCGATGAGTCGGCGGTAGTAACCCACCATTCCGAGGAAAGAACGGATTTCGGACAGATTCTTCGGAGTATTCCAACTCTTTACAGCTTCAATTTTGGCGGGATCGGCGTGGATTCCTTGGTCATTGACGACGTGACCGAGAAATTGGACATCATTAAGCCAAAATTCACACTTGGAGAATTTGGCGTAGAGACGGTTTCCTTGAAGAAGTTCGAGAACTAAACGAAGATGTCGCGCGTGTTCGGCTCTCGACTTCGAGTAAATAATTATATCATCGATAAAAACAATAACGAAATGATCCAAAAAGGTTTTGCACACACGGTTCATCAAATCCATGATGACCGAAGGCGCATTAGTAAGTCCAAAAGGCATGAACACGAATTTGAAATGGCGATAGTGAGTACGAAAGGCGGTTTTCGGAATGTCTTGCTCATGAACACGTAGCTGGTGGTATCCGGAACGTAAATCAATCTTGGAAAAACAAGTAGCACCTTGAAGTTGATCAAACAAATCGTCAGTTCGAGGAAGAGGGTAGCGGTTCTTTATCGTGAGTTTGTTAAGTTCACAATAATCGATGCACATTCGGAATGTCCCATCTTTCTATTTCACAAAAAGAACGGGTGCGCCCCACGTGAAGTGCTCGGGCGTATAAAGCCTTTGTCGATAAGCTCTTGAAGTTGGCTAGATAGCTCGCACATTTCAGTTGGTGCAAGGCGATAGGGAGCTTTAGCAACAGGTGTAGCACCGGGGATTAGATCAATACAGAATATGACTTCACGATTAGGGGGTAAACCAGGTAAATCGTCGGGGAAATCTTTAGGAAATTCACAAACAACAGGTACGTTATTCAAGGTTTTCTTTTCCTTCTCCGGGTTCATGATGTGGGCTAGGAAATCGATGCAGTGCTTGCACAGACACTTGTTCGCTTGGGTACATGACAGAAGCATCAACTTCTTTGAGGGAGTTTCACCATAAACTTGTAGCTGATCATCGTTTGGAAGGGGAAAACAAATCATTTTATCAAAACATACGACTTTAGCATGGTTCACACCGAAGAAAATCCATGCCTACTATGACATCAAAACTACCTAATTGCATAGGTATGTGGTCGATCAGGAAGCTGTGATTGTTGACTTCGAGAGTACAATCACGTAGAACGAAGTTAACGGTAACGGTTCTTCCGGTGGCGATTTCGACATCGAAGGTACTTGGGAGGTTAGCGCGTTTACATTTTAAAAGTTTTAGAATTCTAACGGCACAAAACAGTTATCCGCTCCAGTATCAAATAAACAAGAAGCATAAATACAATTAATGAGGAACGTACCATTGACAACATTGTTGTCATTCTGAGCCTGGCGGTGATTGATGTTGAAAGCCCTTCCACGCACAGCCTGTAGTTGTTGCTGCTGCGGCGACTGCGGCGACTGTGGTGGCTGTTGCTGAAGCTGCTGCTGCGGCGGTTCTTGTTTCACAACATAGTTTGGGCAGACATTGTTGAAATGATTCGGGTGGCCACACGTGTAGCAAGCACGTGCCTGAACTGCTGGTGCTTGCGATGCTTGGTTGAGAGAAGCAACGTTGAGAGGAGCTGGCGGTGCAGCGAGAGCAGGAGGAGCTAGCTGACGTGGACTAGTGCGACAGTGCGCCGTGAAGTGCCGATAGATGTTGCAATTGGCACAAAAGCGGCAGTTTTCTCCAACCACATGATGATCTGTGCACTTGGAGCATAATGGGTGAGGTCCAGTGTATGCACGCTTAGTAGTGGGTGCGTTGGGAGTAGCAGCTTGGCGAGACTGGGAGTTCGGAGGTGGGACCATTGCGTAGTTTTTTTGTTACCCTTTCGCTTGCGGTTCTGGTTACTTGACTTGGATGCTTGAGATGGAGCGGTATCAGTGCTTAGCTCAACAGTAGCTTGGCAGAGGTTCTTCGTTGAGACTTTGAAAGCTCCAGCCAAGACTCGCTTGTCGTTGATATCGGCTGCGAGTTGGTAAGTCTCTTTGAGGGTAGTTCGCCTTGCAGCTTGAACAAAGTCGGTGACATAGTCGGGAAGTGCGCGGAGATACTTCTTGATAGCTTTCTCAGTAGTATCCACTTGACCTGGGCAGATGAGGCTGAGCTGCTTGAAGCAAGCGGTGAGACCAGCATTGTCACCACCAATTTGCTTGATACCCCAAAATTCATTTTCCAACTTCTAAATTTTGTGAGGTGGGCAGAACTCTTTGATCATGAGCTCCTTAAGTTCTTCCCACGCGAGAGCATAAGCTTCATCATTACCGCGCCTGTTGCGCTCGGCAGTCCACCAGTCAAGTGCCCTTGACTGAAAGACTCCAGTGGCGTTAACAGTGCGGAGGTTTTCAGGGCATCCGCTTTGCCTGAAGGTGACTTCTATCGAGTCGAACCAGTGAAACATTTCGCTTGGCCCATCTTCACCCGTGAAACTTAGAGGACCACATGCTTTGAACTGCTTGAAGCTGAACCGAGATTTCGGAGCATCGGTCTTGGAATCAAAAGATGAATTGCTGCTAACAGCTTGGATCTCACTGACAATCTGAGGAATCACCTTGCCCATTTCCTTGGCTACGAGAGAGGCGATGCGTTTGTCGGTGTTGTTGCATTGAGCGGTGCAGCGAGTGTGAGATCCCATGGATGCCATCTAAAGACAAAGATTGGATGAGATTCGATTATAATGGGTTTTGTTTAAAAGCTTGCGTTTACAACATACTTATTATTATTATTATTATTCACATAAGTCACAAAAACACGTAAGCACGTATCCACGTAAGCAAATAAGCACGTAAGCACATAATCACATAGGAACATAAGCATGTAAGCACATATTTTGCACGTATTCACTTTCACTAAAACTTGCGTAGCGCGCTATGAGATGCGAGTAGTATAAGCGTAATAAGCGAGTAACACCGCGTATGAGGACATCCGCGTGAGAGGGTGGAGCGTTTTAGTTTTGTTGGTGATTATTTAGCGTTTTAGATTACGAGAGCTATGTGAGTTGTGCGTATTTTCGTAAAGCAAAAGCAATAAAACGAGAAATTGATAAGGCATGAAATCCACAAAATTCAAGCACATAATTAATAATAATAATAAAACTCGATGATGCGTAAAATCGGCGATTGTAGGCTTAAATCAATTGGAGCGTCCTGGGTTTTGAGACAGCGACTACCCAAAGTGATTCGAAAATTCTCTGAGTTCGGGCACACGATTTTTCCTACTAGAAAAATGCTCTCGCCGTACAACGGTTAACGACATTTATCCTTTGAGTTACGTTGTGCCCCGAGTCATCGAAATAATCGAGACTTTGGTGAGATTGAAAATCGAGGAGTGGAATTAGTTATTAAGATGCGGGTTTCACCCCTAACTTAACAACTTCGTTCCATGTTTGTGGTTTTCACAGAACGCGTCGGGAGTTCCACGGAAATAGAGGTGAAGATTTTTGTCAAGATATGGATATCACTCCTAGCTTAACGAAAGAATCTCGTGTAGTAAATAGTATGCGGAGTGAGTGATCTTATCAAGAGTTCTTGGTTTTCACACCTAATCCCAACACAATCACTCGTTTGTGTTATACGAGCGTTTACAAGCGTGTATATTATGTTAGCCTTAGGAAAGACATGTAAGCATTTATGGCAAGTAGTTTAAGCATTTAAGTCAAATAGCAGTGTAATTTTGGTACTTAGACTATAGACTAGGTCGAATATGGCAATTCTACCTAATTCCCTACAGTTATGGCTCTGATACCAATCTGTCACACCCCAACTGATGGCGGAATCATCGGGGCGGACACTAGGCGAACCAGGTTGCTCAAGAGAATCCATAACGACTATTTTAATGAAAATACTTTATAACGCTTAATTTCCCATACAATCAAACTAGCATTCATAAACAGTCAATACAGATTACAATCCCTTAAACAAAACAAGTTCGACAACCTAGATTTTTATTTAAATGAGTTTTTAAGATAAGCCCTAAATCCATTGCTGCAAGTAGTAAATCCTCAACCTGTTACAAACGTTAAAATACAAGTCAACACAATAAAGTAAAGGTGAGCATACTGGTTTAATAGCATAAAAATAGCGATAAAGCGTTTACGCGTAACCAGCATGTAACATGTAGAGAAACTGAATCTAACTAAGCTAACAATAATGACGCAAGTTAACCAACACTACTATGATGTGAGTATACGCAATACGTGTTCTCAATAGTGAACACGCACGTAAAGTAAATTTTGCGAGCCTTAACAACCCCTAAACCAATCGGGTGCTGAGTCCTCACTATAGTACTATCGTTGCTAAGGGTTGTCTACAAGTCCTCATTATCCACACATAGCAAAAAAAATTCAGCGATTCACGTATAACATGCGAGAGCGGTTAGCGTTAAGAGAGTTTAGCGTTGTGTGTAGCGTGTTTTGATATAGAGACGTATGTAACACCCAAAAGTGCGTTAAAGCGAAAAAGGGGTTCAAGTATACTCACAGTCGGTACTTAACGATGAAACATGAACTGTTGTGGATTGAAGGGAGCGCCAGTTCAGCTTGTAAACGCGAACAGAACTGCATTAGTCTTTCGAAGTGCTGAAACGGTTGAAACGTGAAGGGGCAGTAGACAAGTTCGGGAGAACTTGTGCTGATTTTAGTTAAATTAGACAACTTCGGGCGAAGTTGTGCTGATTTCCTTAGTGAAGTACAAGTTCGAGCGAACTTGTACAGAACTCATGAGAATCAGCCAACTTCGGGCGAAGTTGTTCTCCTTTCTTGGGTCAGGTGCAAGTTCGGGTGAAGTTGTGCCTAACCAGGTGACAACTTCGAGCGAACTTGCCCTATTTGGGGCGAACTTGACTGTTTTGGTCCAAAAATCTTGTGTTTTTGCGTCGTTTGCTGGGGAAATCGAGTGTCCATCCCTCCAACCTTGAGCTACTGAGCAAAACATAGGCTGGAGAGGTCTTTTGGAGCGAGTTTAAGCCATTTTACAGGAACTCGAGCTAATCTGATTGAACTTGTCGGTTCGTACGGGCTAGTCCAGTTCATATAATGTGACAACATCGTCCTTGTGCATCCGGATATGAGATCTTGCTTGACAACGCCTCGTTCCACTTCATAGTGAACGAAACATAGGTCACCTAGTCCGTATTTTGTGTAAAAATCAATGCTTTAAATGGTTTTTCTCAGATCTAACACTTGGTGCGTCGAAACCATCAAGATTTATAGCTTGGAGAGCCAAGGCTAACTCCAATATACTCGTTTAGGTGTAGATCTAAGTGAAAAGAAGAAGTTTTATAGAAAAAGATGGAGATTTTCATAAACAGAGGAGGTTTGATGAAAACGAAGGTAATCCTTGTGTAAAATTGTAGGAGAAAACATTGTAGTTTGCATAAAACGTGTTGATTCTTACTTGGAAAATAGAGAAATAAGGTTTCAGGAGCTTTGGGACGAAGTAAGCAGCAAGGAATGAGAGAATGAGGGTGCTTGGTATTTATAGGTGAGGAGAAACAAGCTGGCCGAAATCAAGTTCGGGCGAACTTGTCACCATTTCAAGCGAACTTGGCACAAGTTCGGGGGAACTTGGCCAGTTCTGCTTGAATGGTACGAGGTTGTGCGAACTTGTTGTTTATTTTGGTGTTTTGGTGGCCTGAACAAGTTCAGGCGAAGTTGGGTACCCCAACTTCGGGCGAACTTGGCCTGATGGCGAAGTTTTGTTTGTTATTTGCATGTTAGGTGTTCGTTTGGCGATTTGGTTCGTATTAGATAGTTATGTTAAACGTTTTAGCGAGGCGGTAAGCGTTGGGATAATAAAATAATGCGTTTAAGCGATTCGTGCAAGTGAGAGCGTTGCGATAGCGAGTACAACCATAAATCATAAAGCACACATAACACATAAATAACATAATGTAACATAATTAACCGCGATTTGAGTTTGTGTTTGAGAGTTGCGAGTATTAAGTGATTTAAATGCGATAAATAAGTGATATAATATGCGTTTTAAATAGTTTAAACCATTATAATAATCTCAGAGTACATATGGGTTTTAAACGGAATATAAACGGTATTAACGATAGTAACGGAGTTCGGATAACAATCCGAAAGATCAGGTTGTTACAATTTTTTCAAGAAGAGGGAATAGATTTCACCGAAGTCTATGCTCTGTAGTCAGATTAGACGCAATCCGAATCTTTCTCGCATTCGCATCTTGGAAGGGATTCAAAGTGTAACAATTGGATGTTAAGTCTGCATTGTATATCTCAGCCAACCATCGGGGTTCGTCGATCTAATTCATAAAGACTAAGTATAGTTGTTCGATTAGGCGTTGTACGACTTACATTAGGCCCCGAGAGTTTGGTATGAGACGCTTTCACAACATCTCCTCGAAAATTGTTATGTCAGAGGCCCAATAGATAACAACCTCTTCACGCGAGAAGTAGCCGGGTACATCCTAATTGTACAAATCTACGTGGATGATATCATATTCGGTTCAACAAATGATGCTTTGTGCAAAGTTTTTAAAAGAGCCATGAAGAAAAAGTTTGAAATGAGTTTTATAGGGGATATGAAGTTCTTTCTCGGACTTGAAGTAGGCCAACTACCTGACGAGATCTTCATACATCAGACAAAGTATGTGAACGTGTTTTGGGGAAATTCAAGATGTCTGATGCATCCCTGATGTCTACCCCATTAGCTCAGAATCACGAAATCAGACCAGATTCAACTAGAGAGAAGATTGACGAAACACTATATCGTTTGATGATTGGCTGTTTGATGTATCTAACAACATCGCGACCGGACTGCCCACACTAACAGTCAAGTCCCAGAGTTTCTAAGTTGATGATTGTTTAGAGGATCTTATGATACCTTAAGGTTTGCCCAGGCACCGACTTATGGTACCCTCGCACTGACGACTTCAACCTGGAAGGCTACCCCGACTCTGACTTTGGGTGTTGCAAAATCAATGCTAAATCTACAACTACTGGTTGCCGATTCTTTGGCACATGTTTAGTAACGTGGCAGTGTAAGAAGCAAATAACATTTACTCTCTCGACTTGGGAAGCGGAATACATTTCAGCTTCTACATGTTCGCAAATCTTGTGGATACAACAACAGATGAGAGACTATGAAATGCAGCTTTTTAATACATTGATTTATGTAGATAAAGAGGCTGCCATTAACATAACTAAAAATCCGGTTCAACACTCTAAAACAAAGCATATCGAGGTACAACATCACTTTATCCGTGACTGGTACGAGAAAAAGTTGATTCGTTTTGAGAAAATTCACATTGATGAACAAAAAGCTATTTTTTATACAAAACTATTTGACAAAACAAAGTTTCAATATCTTTTAAAATTAAACGGGATGAAATATTTTTCATTAGGGGGGACAGTGAATGTGAAGCTGAGATGGATGGTGATTTGAAGTAATCCTCATCGGTTTAGTCAAATTTGCTTTCTTTAAAAACAAAAATCCAAAAATATGTTTTGATTTTAGGGGGAGGAATATGTTGTGAAAAATATAAAAATATATAAAAATTTGATAAGTACAAAAACATAGAAAAAGAGAAAAAGAGTTTTCGTGTATAAAAGAGGAAATGATAGTATATCAGTGGATTATCAAAACACGCTAAAGAAATGTAGTGTTAAAAATGATTAAACATGTCTCACTGATGATGTACCTGTAGACTTTGCACATTCAGTAAATTGTTTTGGAGATATAAACACAACGAAACTTCTTGATTAGTGGTTTATCATCTCTCGTATGTATTGTCTTAGTACACCAAAATTTAGTTTGAGAGATTCCCAGATTTTGAGATACTAGGTCTTTATAACTAGTTGATATCCGGGGTATTATACAAGTTCTTCTGATTTTGCGTAAAAAATGGCCTAGAACTTGTAGAATACTGTTTCTTTAAAAACCTAAACTGAATCAAAATTGAAAGTATCGAACGATCTGGCAATTGCAGTCAAAAGATTCCAAAATATGGAACACGACTTTTAATTTGAGCCTTCATCTCTTTGTCTGTACAATGGTATTGTTAGAATCTGAGTTTGATGTTGTTGTGAAAGTTTTGATGAAATCAATGAATGATGATAAACTAAGATGAAATATGCAGCGGAATTAAACAAACTTTTGAATCACAACAATAGAAAGATTACTTTCAGTTTATCATGATTTTGTAATGAATCACGTATGCATGTAAATCACAATCTGCCCCTCGACCTAAGATCACTCTAATTTGTTCGTATAAAATGTAGAAAGAGAATTAGTTTAATAGTGATGAAAGTGATGAATAGAACAGTACATGCACTGTTCTATTTCTAGTACAAGTGTAACCACTGAGCATCTTTTGATGATGTCAACATGAAAGTGACATCTAACTAATCTAACAAACTATAACATCTGCTAGCTAAAACACTGTTACATTGAAAACGAATACAAAGACTGTTGATATCATCTGTTATGAGAACCTCTGCTGGAACTCATCAGTTCTTGTCTTCAACAGTGCTTTCAAGAAGATGTTTAGTTATTAAAGGATAAGATGTTATAGGATATTTTGGCTTTTCTATCATCTGTTCTTTTATAAGGTTCAATTCCAACAATCTCCCCTAGAACAGATGATGCCAAAACTAGCCTTTATGCCTGAACTTTATTCCTTCTCAAAAGTTCCCTAATTTGTCCTTTGAATTATAGTTCAAAGTTCCTGGCAACTATATCTTCAAAATATCTTTCAAGTTCCAAATTCAATAAGTCTTGGAGGTCATCTGCACACAGACCATATGCATCCTCCATTATAATCTTGTCAACTTTCCCATTTGACTTGGGCATAGTCAATTCATGGGTATCTTTGGCTGACTTCCACTTTAGAATTTTTGAGTCAGATGATTTTCTTGGGAGAAGGTTGATTCGTGATGAGTTTGGTGAAGAAGGTTTGCTGACAAGTCTTGAAAGTGTTTCTCTTAGCTTATCACTTGCAGCATCTGAATGATATAAGATTTGACACTTGATTCCTCTTTTCTTTGTTCTTCAAACCTCTGCTGATCTACCTCTTCCATCTGTCTTTGCCTTTTGCTTGATTTAAGGCAATTGTGGGTAGAGCAGAGGTTAAGGATGGTGTTTTAAAGGTTTGAGTCTGTTGAGGGGCAGTGGTTGTAGGATAGACTAGTTTTTGAGGAGCTAATGGATCTTTCTTTCTGAGCTCTTCTAGTTTCTTGTAAGTGTCTACTACTCTTGACTCTGACCACCTTGCAACAGATTGTAGAACCATAATTTGCAACAACCAATTATTCTTTCATTCTTTTCACTTCAAAGCTCTGTTATGATCCACTTTTTTATACTTTTTCCAGTAAGGTGGCGTAGATTTTTGTAAGGGATCTTTGAGCATTGCTTGAATCTTGTCAATTTCTTCTTTAAGATCATTGGTTGACCAATCTCTGTATTGTGCTCTGGTTGCTCTGTAAGGTTTGTGAGTCATGATGTGTTCAAGATAATCTTGTTTGAGTTCAACATCAAGCTCAGCAGTTTGCAGGCCTTTCTGACATAGACTTACTCATATCTCTAGCATAATCTTCAATCTTTCTTACTTTTCTAAGTTCATATGAAATAATTTGTTAGAGTACTCCGGTCATCCTTCCCTTCACTCCTCTCTTAAGCAATATCCTCAGCTTGTTTGGCTTTTGTTTTGAGATATTCATCTAAATTTTTAAGCTTTGTGTATCCAGAGAGAGATGGGAATTCCAGTTTTGCTGTATCCTCTGATGTAAAGGAAGACTCAATTTCTTTATGAAGACCAATAAATTCAAGAGGATATGATGCAGAAAAAGGTATAATGGTTGGTGGTTGATAAGGGGATGGTTTTGATGTGGATTGAGATGGAGGTGATGAGAATGATGTGGACATTGGTTATGATGACAAAGGGACTGGTGATGTCATCATTTGTCATCCTCAACAACAAAAGTTATTCTTTTGTGTTGGAATCTGATTTTGGTGAAGGTGGTTGTGCAGGAATTCTTGATGGAGTGGATACTGGTTGGGTTAATTTTGGAAAGGTGATCATGGCAGTGTTTAATTGTCAACTGTTGGAACATCTGTTGTCCCAAAATCTGTTAAAACCTCAGTTGTTCCAACATCCGATGGTGATGAAGAAGGTTTCTTTGGTGTAGGCTTTTGTTTCTTCTTTGATGATGAGGTTGGTGTTGTTGGAGCCGAGGATACACTTTGAGTAGGCTCTGCGATGTTTTTAGAAAGGGTGGCTATTGGTTGTCTAACTTTTCTAGTTGACTTCCTTCTTTTTGAAGTGCCAAGTTTTTCTTTTTCCACCTGCTTCGCCTTTTCTTGTTCAACAAGTTTGGAAGCTTTGGCTTCTAGTGTATCTTGTCGCTTCTTCTGCAATCTTTTCTGCTTGATTGTTCAGGGTCTCATCAATCCCTTTTTGAACACCAGCATCTGATGCATCTTTAGAACTTTTTGTAGGAGACCCTGGCTTTGGTTTTTGCACCTTAGAATCAGGTTGCAATTTCCTCAAGTTATCTTTCTCCCCTTTTTTAGCATCATCATCAACTTCATCTTTAATTATTGTTGTAGGGGCAAAGCCAATGGTCTTTGATGTTTGCTTGTGTATCCTTGTGAGTCTCATGTGAGTCTCATGCTGAATGTCTGTAAGTTGTCTTTGGGCTAGGATGATGGGTTGCACTATTTTTCATAGCTCATCAGCAATTGTTGGTGTAGTTGATTTTGTTTGAGAATTTTGTAACACTTGTTTCATCATGGATTTTATTTCATCAATTGATGATTCCGTGGTAGTGATTCTCTCTGTCAATTCTTGCTATTTTTTGTTTTAACACCTAAGTGAATATGATCGTCTAAATTCCTACCAGTGGTAGTTTTATCTGGCACTTCAATGGAAATAAATCCCATATCATCAGAACCAGATGCCCCTTTTTCTTGGTTCTGGGACTTCCAACTAGAGCAGAGATTACAGTTGTAGCTTCAACAGTTGTTGCCTTCAAAGTAGTCTTAGGAATGTAACCACTGTCTAATTGAGAAATAGGGGTTTCAACAATAATAGTGGTTGCTTCACTTGAACTACCACCACGAGTTACATGCAACTCATGGTGTGTAACATCCTCAACTGTTTCTGGTTTAGCAAACACATTTAACTCAGACTCAGTCATATGTAGAAGTGAACTCTCATGAACAGGTGATTGAGAGGAACTAATTTGAGTCTGAGCCATGTCAATTGCTTTAAACAGTGGTATAATGGTGGTGGAAGTTTTGTTGGAGAGGGTTGTGGTGTAGAAAGTGACATTGCCCTAGGAGAGGGGTTGCGGAAGATGGAATCAAGTGATTCCATTGCTTCATATTGTGGTGTCGCTGTGCTTACAACTTGATCCTTTTGTGAGGATTCAAGAGGAGGTAGGCTTGATGGTGGAGATCTTTCCATCTGCTGTAACGAAGTAGCAGCAGTGGTTTCAAGTGACATTGGTAGTATCACAGGGTTAACCTCTGGGATCTTATCTTCTAAAGGAACCTCTTTATGTTGTTTAGGTTTGGTGGGATTTTTTGATTTGACCAGTTTCTTTTTGGATTTGGCTGGTGTGGGTTTCACAACTCTGGTGGTGGTGCTGTGATCACCAGGAGTAGTGGGCTCAGCAACGGAGGTCTGAGCAGTGGATGTAGTAGTAGTTAAAAGTTGCTCATCCCCTTTTGCTTGTGTTTTCAAAACCTTTTGTGATTGATTAAAATTCTGGTAAAGATTTCATGTGTAAGGCTACCTATTTTTGTAACAGGGCCTTGATGAAAATTCTTTTCAGAAACCTGTTTTTGAGGATAAAAGCTTAAAAACCTTGGGTAAATTCGAAAAGCTTGATTTTTAGCAATTTTATTGTAGTTTGCTACCAAGCCAGAAAACAATACCTGGGTGAAATTAAAATCAGATTTTGTTAAAATAGCATATCCTAGATACTGTATGTTTAAAGGTATCTCATTAAATGCAGTTGTCTTGGCAGGCAAACAGAGTAACAAAGTATGGAAAAAGAATTTCATGTCAACATGAAAATTGGGTTTAAAGATGGTTATACCTTGGAGCTGGCCCTCATACCCTCTCTCTATGAATTCATCATGTAGTTCCTTCTTTGTGAATGAGGTTTTATGGTTTAGGTCAATTTGACCAAATGTGGAAGAAATGGTAGAAGGTGAAATTTGGACAAGTGTATCACCCATCTTTGAGGTGATTGAAAATGGTTTTTTATTCTGCGACTCAACTTTAGCATTAGCCCATAATTGCCTAAGAGTATCAGCGTACATTGGTGTATTGATTTGCATGATTTCTTTGTAGGGTGATGACGTTAGAACATCAATTATTGGATAGAAATGAGTGTTGTGTTCGGATTTCTTGAAAATAGGCAAGTAGTTATGAGGTGTTTTAATGAGGAGTTCCATGATCGTAGAAGAAGGTGTGAAAATGTGAGAGTAATCGAAGAAGGTGAGAGTAATGGCAGCGTGGCAACGGTTTTATAAAGTGAAAAGTGAATGCTAACGTGGCAGCGGTTTCAAAAGATCCGATGGCTAATAACTGCCCACGTGGTAACCTCTGTTGAATAATGGAAGACAGTTGTTTGGAACCCACTGTTGGAAATCAACAGTGGCTGTGAACAGGGTGTGGAAGCAGTGGTGATTTTAGTCTATCATTGGTTAGGAACCACAGTGGTTACCTAATAGAGGAGTTGGGAAACAGAGGATACCTTTGACATTGGATAGAGATAGCCAAACAGATTGTTAATTTTTGAAAAAAGTAGTTAGAAACATACTTTAAGGATATTGAAAAATTTCAAGTTATACTATTTTAAGGATGAATTTTTGATTTTCTGAAAACATTATAATGCTTTTTATTTATGGAAAACAAGAATTTTGCTTTAAATCCATATTAAGCATGCCAATTCTAGAGATCTTTAGTTGCTTTAAAGGTAGATGTGTCTAAAGCATTTGTGAGCACCTCTGCCAACTGATCTTTAGTTGGAATATGCTGCAAAGAAATCAAACTTTTTTCATTGCAATCCCTCACAAAGGGATGTCTGATGTCAATGTGTTTGGTAGTTGAATGAGAGACAGGATTTTAATGATGGTTTCAACTGCTTGACTATCTAACATAAGAGGAGTCTTTAGAGCAGTTACACCAAAATCCAGCAATTGATTCTGAAGCCACATGAGTTGAGCAGTGCAGCTTGCAGCATCAATATACTCAGCTTCTGATGTTGATGTTGATACTGCAGCCTGCTTTTTGCTCTACCAAGAGACTAAACCATTGCCTAGAAACTGACATCCTCCTGAAGTTGACTTCCTTGTTGCATGGCAACCAGCAAAATCATTATATGAAAAACCTGAAAGTTAAATATTCCCATTAGCAAGATACCGGATACCAAGTGTGGGAGCAGACTCATATGGCAAACATGATATCTGGCCTTGATGCAGTTAGGTACAAAAGTGACCCAATCAGGCTTCTATACAATGTTTGATCAACCAACTCATCTTTGTCATCAATAATGACTAGCTTTGATGTGGCCATGGGTGTACTACATGGTTTACAATCATTCATGTCAAATTTTGTAAGTAGTTCTTTGACATTCTTACTTTGATGAATGAAGGTTCCATTTTGCAACTGTTTAACTTGGAGACCAATAAGCCATTGAAGCTCACCTATGGTACTCATCTCAAACCTGTTGTCATGAGATTTCTAAACTCTACACACATTGAGTCACATGTGGATCCAAAAACGATGGCATCCACATAAATTTGGACAATCATCAAATCTTTTCCTTTCCATTTTAAAAACAGTGTTTTATAAATTTTACCTGTTGTAAAACCTATGGATAAATTTTACCTCTAGGTGCTTGTTTCAAGCCATATAATGCATTGTTAAGCTTGTAAACATGGTCAGGATAAAATGCTTCTTCAAAACCAGGGGGTTGGCACACCTATATCTCTTCCTGGATCTTACCATAAAGAAAAGCACATTCGATATCCATTTGTTACACCTTGATGTTGTGGTTGACAACAAAAGCCAAGAACAATCTGATGGCCTCTAGTCATCTTACAAGAGTAAATGTTTCATCATAGTTAATGCCTTCTTCTTGTCTGTAGCCTTGAACCACAAGCCTAGATTTGTTTTTGACAACAATACCCCTTTCATCTGTTTTGTTCTTGAAGACCATTTTATACCAATTGGACATACATCCTTTGGCAATGGCACAAGTTCCCATACTTGTTGTCTTTTAAACTGAAGGAGTTCTTCTTGCATGACCTCTACCCAACTGTTGTCTTTCAGTGCCTCTTGGTACTTGACAGGTTGTGTGAGAGATAAAAAACCAACAAAAAGACAAATGTTTCGTGATTGACTTCTTGTGAGCACCCCTTCATTGATGTTGCCAATAACTTGGTCTGGTGGATGGTTTTAAGAAAGATTAGATCCCCCTTATATGGAATGATGGCATTTTTAAGTGAAGGCTGCAGATGGGAATAATCTGAGCTAACATCTGTTGGTAATTTTGAAGAACCAACAGAGGTTTGAAATGGAGGTGGAGGAATGGGTGGTAGTGGTGAAGAGATGGGTTGACTTTTATCCATAGAGGATGGACTTTTGTCACTAGTGGTTTGACTTGATGAGGCAACAGGGGTTGGATTAACAACTGTTGATGTAGCAATGGGTAAGTTTTGACAGTTGTTTTGAACATCTATTGCCCTATTGATGGAAGTGACTTTGTATTTTGGAATCACAATGTCATATCCATTATCTTGATAGGAAGATTGTGGTGTTCCTGCAGGATTAGTCTTGATAGACATATCTTCAAAGGTAAATTTATCTAAATCAAATAGTTCAGCAGGATTTGCTGGGATTTTTAACAAAGAAAGTTCATTGAACTTTACATTCAAGGTCTCTTCCACACACCTAGTCCTTGAATTAAAGACTCTGTAGGCTTTAGCAGTGGATGAGTATCCCATAAAATAACCACAATCTACTTTGGCTGCAAATTTTGAGATGGAAACTTTTAAGTTGAAAAAAAACATGGGCAGCTAAAGATTTTTAAATATGAGATCAGAGGTTTGATTTTATATAGAATTTCATAGGCAGTCTTTTGATTCCTGGGGTTAATCAAAACTCTGTTCTGCACATAGCAAGTAGTGTTTATAGCCTCTGCCCAAAAAGACAGGGGTAAACCTGCGTCTGCAAGCATTGTTCTAGCAGCTTCAATTAATGTTCTATTTTTCCTTTCAATCACCCCATTTTGTTCTGGTGTCCTTTGAACGCTATATTGTCTAACAATTCCCTTTGACATACATAAGTCATCTAACTCCTTATTCTTAAACTCTGACCCGTTATCACTTCTAAAGTTTTTTTTTACAGGCATGTCAAATTGCTTTTCAACTTGTTTGACAAAATTTTGCAAAATACATGTAGTTTCATCTTCAGAGTGCATAAAATAGGTCCATGTAAACCTTGAAAAATCATCAACAATTACAAGACAATATCTTTTTCTTTTAAGACTCATGATTTTTATAGGGCCAAACAAGTCCATGTGTAGCATTTGTAAACACTGACGTGTTTTGGACTCTTCAATTGACTTGAATGAACTTTTATGTTGTTTACCTTTTAGATAGGAAACACAATGTTCATCACAGGTGTATTGTTTTGATGGTAGACCTCTAACAAGATTTTGTTTCGAGAGTGTGGTGATTGTTTTAAGATCTTATGACCAAGTCTTCTATGCCAAAGTACTGTCTCTTGGTTAGAAGCAACTGAGAACAGACATGCATTGGACATTGGGTTATCTTTCAACATATCAACCACATACACATTGACACTCCTGTGAGCAACAAGTTGTGCTTTGCTCTCAGCAATTATTTAATCAATCTTTTTAACTACTTCTCGCCCAACAATCTGACAAGTTCTCTTAGTGAGGAATGACACATAGCCTTTGTCACTCATTTGTGATACACTAAGAAGATTAAATTTCAGATTGTCAATAAGATTAACATGCTCAAACTTGAGTTTCCCAGCTTGGACTGTCCCTGACCCTAACACCTTCCCTTTTGAATTGTTACCAAAAGATAGATCACCCCCTCCATGAACCATAAAGTCTTTGAGAAGGGCTCTACATCCTGTCATGTGCTTGGAGCCTCCACTATCTACATACCATAAACTATCAAGGCAAGTAGAAGCTCCTTAAACATTAGTAGACATTTTAGTTAGGTGAGTTTCCAAAGCCAAAATGGCTTTGGATTGGGTCATAGACATTCCACTCTCAAGGTCAGGTAAATGGTCAGTGTTTTGTATAGGTTTTCGTAACCACTGTTGTGTACATTTCCTATCAATTGCTTATATCCATGAGGATGCCTATTGACTCTTGGTTTTGATGGTCTTTTGTAGACCTCATAGCCAAGTGGTACACTCTCATAAGCAGGTTGGCCATGTCCTCTTGGAAATTTGTTTGCTGGTGGAGCAGCAGTTACCTGAACATCTCTAAGAGTAGAGGTTGTCTTTAATTGTTAGGTAACTGCTGTCTGGACAGGGATAAAAGTCTGTTTGGTATTTTCTCTCTTTGAACTCTCAAGTGTTTTGGATTTATACTCATTTCTTTTTATATCAAAACTTTGGATATAAATACACTATTAAGTTTTGTGATTTTTTACCACAGATGATGCAATTTGGTGAATCAGGTATCACACTTGTTTTGCTAATATCATAAGCTTTTAGAAGAAAACACTTTTTAGTGACATGATTCTTTTTTTCACAAAAGTCACAAAACAAGTTTTTGGTTTTCTCTTTCTTTTCCCTTTTTCTATTTTTTTATCAGAAGAGTTTATAACCTCGAATATCTTTCAAGGGTATGATCTTAACTTTGGGTGCTTTAATCCCATTAGTGGTTGAAAAATCCACTGGCTTAAAGTTGTCAAGAATGTCACACTCATCAGACCATGTGGGTTTAAATTGATAGTTTTCAATTTCCTCAAAAGTTGAGGATCCTTCATGTCTTTCTAAAACAATTTACTTTCCAGTTTAATCAGTGACTTTGATTTCTTGACCAGCCAAATTTGTTGGAATAACTTCAACCACACTAGAGTCATTTACAACAATATTTTCATAAACTTGATCATGTTTCCTAAAACCTATGTGTAGGATCGAGTTCCTCCTTTGAAAAGGTTCCTAATTTGGTTTCTAGTCCATATATGTAGAATCTATATGAAGTAGTGACAATTAACACGTGTTTATCTTTAATTCATTGTTTTCATTCAATTGATTAACAATACAAAGTGCTTAAAATCGGACAGAGCTTCGTTGTATTGTCTCACAAAGTGTTACGATGAAAGATAACCTGAGACCTATTTATAGAAAGTCACAACTCACATGAGGGATGTCAACACACCTCGTACGAAGTGTCACTCCGTACGAGGTGACTCCAACTTGTACGAGTTGTTCCTAAAACAACATAACTTTAAATCTAACAATGAAAACACCTATTATATAACACGACTAGACCTAATACAAAGACAATATACATTCTGCATTAACAGACTCCCCCTTGGATGTTCTCAGAGTCTTGGCCAGTCTTCAAAATCTCTTCTTGTTTGTAGAACGTTAACGCCCAAAGAAATGATTTGGCGGCTTCCGACGTTCCTCTGATGGAATTGGTGTTTAATCAGTCGGTGACGGCCTGTTGTATGTATTCCTAAACTTGAATCTGTTCAATGCCGCTTTCTTAGTAGTCTCAGCAATTCTTTCCTCTTTCTTCTCGTTCTTCAGAAACCCTACCATTTCCAGATCTCTCCAAGACATATTCCACATTTTTCCTGAGTTAATAACACGTGCATAGCAAACATTAATCACACCTTGGTATTGCATCGCTTGCGTCTTTTCATTCACATCGTAACAAATCTTGTTGAAAAACAAGCATTTGATATCGTTTTCTAAGCAATTAACTAGCCTCATCGGGTCTAGTTTTTTATGGTCCTAATGCAACTCGTATAACGCTTCTTTATTCAGTAAGTAAACCTTGTCTTTATGCACTGGATCGACAAACCCCGGTGGTTGGCCGATATGCGCAAGCTCTTTCACTTTTCCGTAAAGGAAATAAGATTTTACGTTAAGCTGGTAGACTTTAAAACCTTTCCATGACGCAAATGCCAGGAAAATGCGGACTGTTTCTAGTCGTGTGACCGGAGCATAAACCTCTGTGCAATCAATGCCTTCTTGTTAGTGCATATGTCTGTTGCCTACGTCATTGTATATCGAGTCTGAGTGATTAGAGCTTAATCTGTTAGAAACGAGGTGTATTTATGTGTGTACAGGGTCAAGTTCGCCCGGAACTCATAGTGTAAGAACAAGTTCGCCCGAACTTGTTCACCTTCCTAGCGAACTTGTATTCCTATAAATAGGTGCCTTGGGTTTTCATTTGTAAGAATAAGCAACTCTGGCACAGAGACGACAAAGCTCTGTCGGATCTGGAACTTGAATGTATTGAACAATATTGATCAATAAACAAACAGTTAAATGAGTAATTCTTGTTATTTGGTTAACACATCATTAGTTCTGCCTAATTGAACGTTAGAAACAAATCTAGGTTCCTATGCTAAAGGAGGACGGTCCTAACAAGTGGTATCAGAGCCTGGATATCTAGATTTGCTGAATTGATCACAAGAATCACTCTAATTCTACCTCATTCTACCATTTTTCTTATAATTTTCACATATTTGAAGAATTCATGGACAAAAGTTGCTAAAATCTGAACATGTCATGTAAAATACACTTTTGGTAAAACCCTGAGAGTTTGGACATCAAATTCACACGAATTGATATAAAAAAGTTGAAAAAACCATGTTTCAAAAACTGGTTTTGATCGAACTTAGGATCAAGTGCGCCCGGACTTGATTAAAATTCATTGATTTTAATCAAGTTCGCCCGAACTGGATTGGTTTTTCAAGGTTTAAAGCATAAGTCCGCTCAAACTTGCTGATTTTTCTCAAATTTTTATCAAGTTCGCCCGAACTTGATAAAATTTTGTTGAAATTCCACACAAGTTTGCCCGAACTTGCTTGTTTCTCTAAAATTTCTTAACAAGTCCGCCCGAACTTCATCAGGGAGATAAATTTTCAAATCCTCAACACAAGTTCGCCCGAACTTGTGTAAAAGCAAAAACTGATTTTTCAAAACCACAAGTTCATCCGAACTTGTGTAAAATCAAAAACTGTTTTTCTCAAAACTGCAAGTTCGCCCGAACTTGTTAGTGTACTGATCATTGCTTGTTTTTCAGATAAATTGCTTGTTTTTCAAGATGGAAGATCTCCATAACTCATTTGCTGCTGGAGTAGCTCAAGCTTCAACGTCAAATAATGTTGCGGTTAACCAGATGAATCTCGACAATGAGATGGGTACTACTACTAAACCGCTGAAGCTAATAAGTATGGACGAGTTTGAAGGATGGAAAGAGAAGTTTGTAAACTGGGTACAAGCTAATCAGTTCCACAGCTGGGTTGCGGTAGAAAACGGATACACGTGGCCAAAGGATGAAGTGAGCAAGATCTACCTTTGATTAAGTTTACACCTGCTGATAAAGAGGCGTACGTGTCCGAAAAGAAAATGATTAGCTTTATTCAACAATCTATGATGGAAGATATTTTGATATTACTACTAGAATGTGAAACTTCACAAGATTTGTGGCAAGCTCTTTGTGATAAATTCAAGGGAAGCGATGAGATGATAAAGAACAAAAAGGCGTACAGGATTCGAGATCTTTACGATGATCAAACGTGAGACTATGAAGCAAATGATTGACAGATATTGTCATCTAATGGTACAGATGCAAAGGCATGACATCAAGAAAACTACCGAAGAACATATAGAAAAGTTGGCTGATGCACTTCCTGAGGGAGAGTGGTCAACTTACCTGATGGTTTTAAAGAACAGTCCGGCTTGGATGCATATAAAGTTGTCATCTTTCATCGACAAATTAGAAGGACATGAAATGGAATTGTT
Source organism: Scalesia atractyloides (assembly GCA_947069175.1). NCBI lineage: Eukaryota > Viridiplantae > Streptophyta > Magnoliopsida > Asterales > Asteraceae > Scalesia > Scalesia atractyloides. The sequence continues at coordinate 52,117,785 of CAMTDV010000025.1, forward strand.
AAAGATTGCAAAATCAAAGAATGCAAACGTTATTCAAGATGTCGGTGTGTATTACAAAGGAGGTGTTCAAGATACTCCGATTCAGAGTCCTAAAATTCAAACAGCCTTTAGTGCTAATATGAATTCATCGGTTTATTCACCACAGAATCAGAGTTCTTCAAACACTGGATATTTAAGCACTGGTTCAAATTCTTCATTTCAAAATCAGAACAATCCGTCGTATCAGACAAACCAATCTAGTTCTGATCCAAATGTTTTTCAGTGCAACATTGTTGTTAATCGAAGAATGTTTTTCCTGAAAAAGTGGCTAAACAACACATAGCACATCTTGCTACTGTTCTGGAATAGTATGAATGTTTAGTTGCTGGGAAGATCGGAAATCCTTAAATGACGGCTGAGGATTACGATGAGGTGGATGAAGAAGAGTTGAAACTGATGGACATTACATGGAGTCTAGCTTCGATCATCAGAAGAGTTACCAAGTTTGTAGCGTTATCTGGCAGAGATATTGGTAATTCTAGCAACAAACTGGGTCTTGACAAGTCAAAAGTCACATGCTTCAAGTGCCGACAAAAAGGGCATTTCAAACGTGAGTGTAAAAACCAAGAAGTTAGTGGAAATCAAAGTCCTTTCGGAGGTGGCAATGATAACTACAAGAAAGCACTGCAATACAAGCCATTTCCGAGGAAAGTTGAAATCCAAGATCAGTCTTCTTACACTGCAGAAAAAGCTATGATTGCTTCAAATGAAAATGAAGGTTTTGATTGGAACAAGTACATTAGCAAGAAGACTGGAGTTGCTCTTATGGCTGAGATTGTGGAAGAGCAGGATATGACAGCTGAAAATGTAGCACTGGAGAATGCAATTCTGGAAAAGTACTTGCAACAAAAAGAAGAAGAGGATATCTATGATCACATGATGATGCAGAGTGCTACTTCCTCTAACAGAGTTCCTAGTTTTGCAGGTTATTCAGATGCAACATCTTCTAAACTGGTGATTGAAGAAAAGAAAATGGAGGATGAGAAGGTATGTTCTGAGGTAAAAGTTATTGAAAAGGAGGTTGTGAACGTTGTGGAGGTTGAAAAACCTTGCACAAAGTGCGCAAATCCTTGTGAACAATGTTCGGAAAAGTCGAAAATAATAAGCGAATGACTGTGCATAACGAAAATTTTTGTTATGATTCTAGAACAATGAATCAGGCTTATGAAAAATTAAAAGGAACGTATTGTGATGTCGAAAAAGATAATCTAGAATTAAGTGATAATGTTACAATGTTAAGTGCAACTGTCATTGAAAAACAAAAAGCAATTAACATGTATATTGACACTATTGCTGAAACAAGACGAGAGCTACAAGACATGAAGATAGAAACTGAGAGGGTGAGGCAATTGCTAAAAAGTTACACCACAAACGCATATGTCATTGATCACATTCTTCCTACGATTAAGTCGGAGGAAAATGATGATAAGCCAAAAGGTCAAAAACGTAAAGAGTACGGAAATGTTCAACCGCCACTACTTGCAAGTTACTGCCGCAAGAAAGAGGATGGTATTGAAAAGGCAATAAACATAACCTTTTATCAGAAACTAATAATCAATTGCCTGAGAACATTGACATAATCTATACGAAATCAAACAATGACAGTGAAGTGGTTGTAAAAAATGTGGTAAAGAATGTTTTAGGAAATGATTCTGACGACGGCAGCTCTGAAAGCACCAACTCAAGTTCGAACAACTCGGAATCACAATCCAAAGATGACGATACATCATCTGAAAGTGATCTAAGTGATGATCCTAACGTTGTCATGTACAAGGTTAAGGAATCTGATAGATTATATTCGATGATAGCTTTCCGATTCGGAACGGGAAAGAAGATCAAATCGATAAATTGTTCAAACTTGTAGAAGTTTTGTCAGATGATCTTGAGAAAAATGAGAAAAGATTTTACTCGAAAACCAAAAGGAACTTTAACAACTACCGAAAGAATGGTGGTGATTTTCCTGAGAATAGAAGAGCAGGGTTGGGTTTGGAGGAAAGTGAAGATGAATCGAAAAAGAACCAGAAGTCTCCATTCCAAGAATACAAAGGTAAACATATGAAGTTTGTGCATGGAGCAAACACGGTTCAAGAAGAAAGTTTGATCGGTAAGAAATCAAATGATGAATTCAAGAAAGAGAAAGAACTTCGGGACAAGGCTAAGTCCACAAATGCAGTGAAACCCACTAGTGGACATGCTCATGATAATCAAACTTGCTTTAAATGCAATGAAGTTGGTCACATTGCTCGCAAATGTCTGAAGTCAAAGCCTGCGTTTTAACGAAGAAAAATAGTTTCAAAAGATGAAAAACAAAAGCAACCAGAGATTGTGAAATCAATCACAATGTTTAAAAGAAACAAAGAATCTAAAATCGAAGTGAAACCTAAAACTGAATCGAAGTTTGAAAATTCAATTTTTGAAAAAGGTGAAACTTCAAAATTTAATGAAAACATAGATTCTAGATTCTATGTCAAGAAAGCAAGAAGCAGGTCACAATCCTGGGTTCCTAAAAAGAACACAACATCTTCTAAATGCGCAAAGCCTGTTTCTGATAGAACTAAAATTGTCAAATCAAATGAATTAGAAATCAAAATTGATCTTTCAAAGTTAAAATTTTCAAAACAAGTGAATACGATGATTTTTATCAAGTTCAACCCAAAACCAAAAAGGTTTGGGTTTCACTTTTCAAGTAGTTACTTTCATGTGCAGGGGCTCCAAAGATCCACATTGTCAGTCAAAGTTGAATCTGGATAGCAGAGCTTCATGTCACTTAACTTATTCAAAAATGTCATATCTTTGTCATTTTGAAGGGGAGTAGTTGAAAAAGAAAATTCATAAAAGATCAAATTATGCAAATCCACACCGTTGAACAAAACTGATTTTTATGTCAAAACCATTTATACTTTCACGTAAATGAGTTTAATGATTTATTTGATGTACAGGTGTAGATGCAGATGTTAAAAAAGGATCGGACGACGAGTTCTCGTGATCCTCATTGGTTTGTAATTCTCTTAGATTAGAATGTCTTAAATCTAAAATCCAAAAAAATATGTTTTTGATTTTAGGGGGAGTAAGAAAAATATTCGAAAAAATAATAAACATATGAAAAAGTTGAAAGTTCAAAAACATTGAGAAAGACAAAAAGTACAAAAACATTGAAAAAGACAAAAAGAATTTTTGTGTCAAAAAGGAAATGATAGTACATCAGTGGACTATCACAGTATGCTAAAGAAATGTAAAGTTTAAAAGTGATAAACAAGTCTTACTGTGGATGTGTCGATAGGCTTTGCACGTTCAGTAAATTGTTTCTGAGATATAAACTAAATTTTACAACTGCTTAATCTTGTGGATTAACATCTCTCGATATATGGACTTAGTACTCCGAAATTTCGTTTGAGGTTTTGCCTGATTCTGAGATATGAGGTCTTTATATATAGTTGATATCTGGGGTATTATACAAGTTCTTCTGATTTTGCGGAAGCAATAGCCTAGAACTTCTATAATGCTTTTGCTAAAAAACCCCAAAACTGCATGCAAAGCTAAAAAGAATCGAAAGATCTAATCATTTGCATTGCTTAAAAGATTCCTTAATTGGAACACATTGTTAAAGTCGAGCCTTCATCTCTTTGTCTGTACGGTAGTACTAACCTGAGCTCTCAAGGCCTCGCAAAACCCTGATACATATATCAATTATGCTATATTCACCTGTAAGATGAAATCTAGGTAATCTTGATACGGGGGTATATTCTGAGATGAGAACCATAGTTAAGTCAAGTTTCATAATTCATATCTAACATATCTTGGAACAATTGAGAAATGTGTCGAAGTTTAAGTGGACAAACATATCAACAATCTAGGTAAACGAGTTTAAAACTTAAAGTCTCAAAAAGGTAAACGGTACTAGTGATCTGTCTCAAACAAGTGATATGATCCTTAGACACGAATTCACAAAAATATGTCTGTAAATATGTTTGTACATAGTTTACTTTGTTCTGTACATAGTTTACTTGTTTTGTAGATTAAAACCAAAAAGATTTTCAGTGTGTTTTAGCAAAAACCTTTTTAAAAAAATTCAAAAAGATTTTATTTCCTCATTAATTTATACGAGCCAATGATGGGGAACGGTTCTTCAATGTCTGGTAAGGTTCTTTAATGGTGATATCTTACCAAAATGATCAAAAGTGGTGAAAAGTTCTTTAAATTGAAACTTTAAAATTGAAGAAAACATTGGTTTGTTCACAGCGGCTCGAACCAAGGTCATTAACTTGGACTTAGTAGACAAAATTGGTTAATCAAGGTCATTAACTTGGACTTGGTCAACTAAGTGGATTGCATAATTGAAAATTATATGAGTGATCAAGGTCTTAAATGTAAAAATGTTCAAGATCATTGATTTGAACTTGAAAAAACTAAAAGATGAAATTGTAGATTAAAATGTGAAATTTTGATAGTATAAAGTTTCGAAGTTTGAATCTGAAATGTTTATTTGAATGTCTAAGAAATTTGAAACAAAAGTAAGGTTTTAAGGGGAGCAGGATAAAACATTAAATGAAGATACTAGAAAGCTCAAAGTAAGGGGGAGCATAGCTCACAGCAAGGGGGAGCATTGTGATTAAAGTTTTATCAAGACTAGCTCAAGAAATAGAGAAGGTTTGAAGATCAAGAAGTTAAAGTTTTTTCAAGGATAAAGATAAAGACTCAGGAGATTATTTGAAGAAAAAATGACTATGGCAACATCCAAGGGGGAGTCTGTTAGTGCATATGTCTGTTGCCTACGTCATTGTATATCGAGTCTGAGCGATTAGAGCTTAATCTGTTAGAAACGAGGCGTATTTATGTGTGTACAGGGTCAAGTTTGCCTGGAACTCATAGTGTAAGAACAAGTTAGGCCGAACTTGTTCACCTTCCTAGCGAACTTATATTCCTATAAATAGGTGCCTTGGGTTTTCATTTGTAAGAATAAGCAACCTTGGCACAGAGACGGTGAAGCTCTGTCGGATCCGGAACTTGAATGTATTGAACAATATTGATCAATAAACAAATAGTTAAATGAGTAATTCTTGTTATTTGGTTAACACGTCATTAGTTTCCGCCTAATTGAACATTAGAAACAAATCTAGGTTCCTATGCTAAAGGAGGACGGTCCTAACACTTCTTTCTAATGAAAACCTTTAATAACCAGTCGAGCTTTATTTCATACTACCCTCAAGCATCTCGTTTACAATTGAAGACCCATTTAGTAGCGATAGCTTTGTGATTAGCCGGTAGGTCGACAAGTTCCCAGACTCCAAGCTTCTCAAACTATTGCAGCTCCTCTTGCATTGCGTTTACCCAGCTTTCGTCGGCAAGCACTTCGTTATTCGATTTAGGCTCTATCTGTGAAATAAAACAACGATATAAACAAATATCTTGAATTGGAGCAATTTTAGTATAAAAACAGCTTAAATCCTTGTTGATTTGATTTCGCTTTTTCACTCCAGCTCTCAGTTCTCCAATAATATACTCCGAAGGGTGGTAGGAAAGATTCCTAGGCATAACTTCATCGGGAACATTTATTGCAGCCACTAAATTTGTGATGTTTTGATCAACCACTTAATTGCTTGTCGGAGCTTCATTTTGATTGCAAGGACCTGCCGATTGATTCAATAAACCTGTGATTTCCACGGCATCGTCATTGGAGCTTTATGCACTGTTATCATATGTTGGCTACTCGTTAGAATCAGATTCATCCGATTGATCAACAGTGGGCGCTGTTATATTTGGTTAACAAGTTCAACAATTGATTCTTGTTGTGTGTTGCTCGGACCCGCTTCAGAATCATCAGTACCAATAGGTGATTGATCAACCACCAGTGGTCTTGGAACTTGTTCTTGATTTGCTGCTTGATGTTGTTGATATAACAACACAGTTTCATTTCATCAGGTTGTTCTGGCAGATCGAATGAATTCCATAAACTCTCATAGTTAAACATCCAAGAATCACCAGGCTTTTGAGTTGGCACTGTGTACTTCTGACAATTAACATGCTGAGCTAAGATGACTTGGTCTAGACTAGGAAAATAGACTCGACGTTGAGGACTAGCGTAGCCTACAAATAGTCCCTCCAAAGATCTTGCACCAAATTTACCATTCGGGTCTATGACAGTACAAGGCAATCCGAACGGTTCCAAGAACTCTGGATTCGGCTTTCTTTGATTGAGCAGCTCAAAACATGTCTTCTTGTGATCCTTGACAGTTAAAACCCTGTTTAACGTATAACAAGCAGAGGCAACTGCTTCGCTCCAGAAACTCACAGGAAGTTTTGAATCAGCGAGCATCGTGCATGCTGTTTCCATGAGAGTGCGATTCTTATGTTCAGCTACTCCATTTTGTTGTGGAGTATAGAGGGCACTGAATTCGTGAAGAATGCCTTTATCGTTACAAAATTCAAGCATGCGATTTTTTTAAATTCAGTACCATTATTACTTCTGATGTTCGGCAAATGGTATAAGTTTTCAAGCTTTTGGAAGAGAATCATCAAATTTTGCAACGTTTCATCTTTACTTTCCTGAAAGAATACCCACGAGAACCTTAAATAATCATCTATCATAACTAGACAATATTGATCTCCAGATATGCTGCAAACGTTTAGTGGTCCGAAAATATCCATATGAAGTCTTTCTAGCGGTAGTTTGATAGAATTCAACAGTTTTTTCGGGTGCGATTTCTTATGTGCTTCCCTTTTTTGCAGCTAAGACAATCGTCATTCAGATGAAACTTGTTAGATTGACACCCTCCACTAGGTTGTTACGAACAAGACAATTCATCTTCCTCAAATGTATATGCCCCATTTTTCGATGCCAAAGGATTGAATCTTTTTCGGTTGCCTTGAATACAAAACTTTGAACTGATCTTGACATCGTGGATGCATACTCATATCAAGAGTATAAAGATCATTTTATCTCGGAGCTCACATTAGGATCCACTCCTCAAGTATTTTAAATCCCGGCTTCAGAATAAGACATTTTTTTGTCATTGAAATGCATGGTAAATTTCTTATCACAAATCTACGAGATGCTAAGTAAATTGTTCTCCAACTCTGCTATGTAGTTCACTTTGTCAAAAGAAACCACACCATTCGAGAGTTTTCTTCACCAACGATCCGACATCCTTGATTTCCAGCAAACCCTACGTAGCCTCCACGAATAGATTTTACATCATAGAGCAAGGCTAGCATTCCTGTCATGTGACGAGAAGCTCCACTGTCCATTATCCATTTCAAAATTATTGACGTCGGGAGCCCCTGCACATGTTAATAAGAAATTACTTAAACAGTGAAACCCAAGCCATCTTGGTCTTGGGTGGGTTTGGGATATCGAAAGTTGGAACCGTAACTTTCTTCTTAACTTCAACCCACTCTCCAGTTTTTTATTCAATTTTTTCTTTTGGTCTTACTAGAACAGTTGTTGATTTTGGAACAACAGAAGATAGTTTTGCCTTTGCTACCTAGGTTTATGGCTTAGAGTATGCCTTTTTCGTATAAAATTTTGAATCCTAATGATCATTTTTCTTTGATGATTCACCTTTTCAAAGTTTGAAAGATTTGTGATTATTGGTTTCACATCTTCATTCGATACATGATTTCGTTTCAAAATCTGCGTAGGCACAAACTTGGGTTTCTTTTGCTTCACATCTTCTGTTGATTTCTTAACTTGGTGAACAAGTTTAGATTTGTAACATTTTCGTGCAATATGACCAACTTCATTACACTTGAAACGTTTTCTGTTGTCTGAAGCCTTCATTTTGTGAGCCTGTTCATGAAGTTTTTTTGCTTTTTTAAACTCATCATTGGATTGTTTACCAATGCTCTCCTTCTTACTTACAGTGTTTGTTCAAAGTCAATTTTCTTTTGATAATTTTGTTTTTGAAACTTTATGTTGTTCTTCTTTTGTTCAAAACCCAAACCTTATCTCCAGTTCACAGGATAATCACCACCTTTTTTATATTAATTGTTATAGACCTTCTTTGGTTTTTAATAAAACGAAGTTATAACTCACCTCAACAAGTTTAAAAAGTTTATCAACACGGTCAATATTCACATTCTGGATTGGGAATGCTTCATCAAAAAACAGTCTATCGGAATCTTTCATTTTTAAACCACTACATTTGGATCATCACTTAAACAGTTTTCTGATGAGGAAACATAGTTTTTGTAAAAACTTTCTTCTGTTACAGATTGTGAATCCGATTCAGAACTTTCAAGACTCGATTCAGCACTTTCAAAGTTTGAACTATCTGAATCACTTCCAAGCACATTTTCCACAACTGTTTTAACAACATCTGTTTCACAGTCATCTTCAGATTTAGTGTAAGTTATGTTGATGTTCTCATGCATCTCATTTTTCTTTTCAGTAATTAATTTTAATTTGAGCGTCTTTTCCATCCCTGCTGGTTTCTTTCTAGCATAGTTATCCCACATGGGTGGTGGAACTCATTCGTAACCAACACTATTGTTCTTACCTTTTGTATCATTTTCTTCCCTCTCAGGCTTGGGAGGAATATGATCGATGACGTATGAACTTGTTGAATAGCTAATCAATAGCTTGTTAACCATTTCTGTTTCGATTTTTATATTTTCTAACTAAATCTTTAGCTCGGCAATCTTGTTTAAATGAATGTTAATGGCCATTTGTTTATCCGTAACAGTTGCCTTGAGCAAAGAAAGAGTTTTATCATCTTCTCTTTTAATTTGTTCATATTGTTTAATTGTTTGACTCAATTTGTCATAAGCTTGTTTAACTTCACTTGACAAATTGTATGAATGTTTTTTAAGTTCAATGAATCTTGTATCTTTTATGAAACGTTCACTTCAAACTTCGGTGCATTTTCTGCACGGCTTTTCAACCTCGACCACTTGGATTTTCACCACTTCTTTCACACACTCTGACTCTTGTTTAACTTCATCGGAATCCACCTCTTTGAGATTTGCCATCATTGCTTTGTTGGCAATTTTTGTCAGATTCTCAACGTTAAGTTCTTTTTCAACGTTTGTCACTTCTACAACCTCTGGCTTTGACTCTTCCACTGTTGATCCTAAATAGCTTGAATCGAAATATCTTGCAAATTTAGAAAGCATATTAGGTGGAATTATTTTCTTAAATGCACTGTGTTGTAAATTTTCTTCTTCTGATCGTTGAAGATATTCCTCCAAAACGGCTTCCTCGATAACTTTATCATCAAAGATTACTTCAGAATATTCTTCTGTTTCAGGTTTTGGATATTCGATGATCTCTACCAGTAATTCAAGGCTTTCGGGTTGAGTGATGTACTTGTTCCAGTTTAAACCTTCATCCTCCTGAGCAACGACCAAGGCTTTTTCTTTTGAGCTCGAACCACCATCTTCAATTTGAATCAATCTTGAATTTGTTTGATGAGGTGATGGTTGATGATAGATAACCTTTTTGTAATAGTCATTTCTAAAAGAATTTTGGTTGCCACTGACTTCTCGGTTTGTACACTCCCGTTTAAAATGTTCTTTCTCTCGACATCTGAAACACGTGACCTTAGATTTTTCAAATCTAAGTTTTCCATCCACAACTCCCAAATTCTTTCTACCTGTTATTTCCATAACCTTTGTGCTCTTTGGACAACAGACGCCATGCACCATTTGATATCCATCAGTTCTAGTTCTTCTTGATCAATATAATCATAACCTTCTTTCGTCATGTACGTGTTTCCTACTCTCCTGGCAATCAAGCTTTCATAAGATTCCAGAACATAGGCTAGCAATGGTATGTGCTGTTTGGCTGTTTGTTCATTGGAATCTTGAGCATTTTCAAGGTTTATGCAATATTGCATAGTAAGATCTTTGGGTTGGAACTAGATTGGATTGAATGGTTGTTTTGGAAATCCTTTGAATTTTGTGAAGTTTGGGATATTTGCGGTGAATTAGGTTCAAAATTTGGAAATGATTGGAAACTGGATTGGCTGGAAGATGAACTCGCAGAGTTATTCGCATTGAATGCAGTTTGCACTTTGGGGCTTTGAATAACTGTTATAATACTTTTGTAGTATAAACCTACATCTTGCACCATTTGCGCACCTTTCGCCTTAGCCTTTTTCTACAACTCCATCTCATAACCCTCAAGCTTTTCAATAAACTTTGCTAAGTTGTAGCCACTATACTCTATGCCATTCTTGAGAATTGTAAGATATGTGGTCCACTCTCCTTCTGGAAAAGCATCTGCCAACTTGTCCACCAACTCTTCGTCTGTTTTCAGAATTCCCAACATTTTCATTTGAACTACTAAATGACAGTATCGTTTGATTAACTATTTCATGTTCTCTCCTTTCATCAAGCTGAAAATATCAAACTCCATTTTAAGTAAAGCTTTCTTGCTCTTCCTCATCTCAGTACTACCATGATACTTTATTCTTAGTGCATTCTACAATGTTTGGGCATAATCATCGTGTTGTAGTAGTACCAAGATTTCTTCCTTCACGGACTTTTGTAACAAACTCATCATCTTTTTCTCATTCACGAATTTAGCCTTCTCTATTGTTGTGAGCTGAGATACAGTCTTCCAAATTATTCTCTCCAATTGGCGGTGAATACTTTTCTTCGATCGCAAGCCAACAATCGAAATGATTAGCTTGTACCCAGTTTATAAACTTTTCTTTCCAACTTTTATAATCCTCTTGATTCATCAATTTCGGGGGTTTAACTGTTGTCCCAATATCCTTTTACAAATTCATTTGCACGCCTGTAGTTGTTTCGTTAACAATACTTGTCGCAGAAGCATTAACAAACTCTGTGTTATCCATTGTATTGAACAAATTTCTGAAACAAAGTTAAACTTTGAAAATGGATTAGTAAAGCACTTCGTACAAGGTGATAATGGATCACTTCGTACGAGTTGTAAGTCAGATTGTACGATTTGAATATCAGATCGTATGACGGGGTAAGTTTTGTTTAACACATGATCACGCCGTACGAGGTGTATGGGCAACTCGTACGAGGTGTCAGTTCAGCTCGCGCGATGTACATTTGTTTTTTTGACATTTTTGACATTTTTGACATGAAATCGTGTGTTATAAGCTCTGATATGTTCAAGAGTTTATCTAATGATGATTTTACACATTATACGCAAAAATTAGTTCATTTTAGCTGTTGATTATTTAAAAGTGAAAAATAAGAAGGATGGAGTAGAAATAGAGATCTTCTTGTGTTAATGTTTTCAAATCAAGCTCCCTGAGCTCTAATACCACTTGTAGGATCGAGTTCTGTAACACTCTGACCGCGTAAAAACAACAAACCGCGACGGAAACGTTGGGGAACAGATTGTTTCAAAAACAAGTGGTAATTAAAGTTATGTTTTATTGAATATTGAAATTACATAGTTACATTATCTTGGAATTAAAACAAACTAAACAAACAATTGTCTTTCATATTTTAAGGCACTAAAGTCCGCGTCCGATCCTACGTGAGCACGCATAGACATCAAACTTGGTTTCCTGAAACATATGTGAAAACGATTCTGCAAAAATATGCCGGCGAGTACATAGGTTTTGTTAGTGTATCAAATTCATGACCTTTTATATGTATTGCAATACCTCGTCAGACTACTAGATTCGTTAACTGAAAACCTTGTTATCAATAAGTATTTGGTATTGCAATGATAATTACCCAACTAAAACAAGTTAGTTATAGTTTAAAAGAGACTTGTAGCCATGAATCTTGACCAAAACATTTATTTTGTAAGTCTGAGTAGTAAATTGCCTTGAAAGAAACCTTGTATGGTTTATATCTTAAACTGAAAATCGTTGCGTGTCATTGTTTGAAAACCTTTGTTTCAAGTGATTTGAATAACGCCACATATGTAACATGATAAAAACACTTATATATAGGAAGTACCAGTGGCGTATCCACCATGCTTTTATCACATTACACACGTCCCATTATCTAAATCACTTACCAAAAACCAATCGTTCATTGTTCGTGTTATAAACCAATTGTCCATTGTTCGTGTCATAAACCAATTGTTCATCGTCCTTGTTATAAATCAATCGTCCATCGTTTGTGTCATAACCAATTGTTCATCGTTCGTGTTATAAACAAATCGTCCTTGTTTTAATTGTGAAAACATTTGGTCATTTTGGTGAATACATTCAAACCTGTGTTGACTCGTCTATACCACCAAAGGATATCTTCAACTTGCAATAACAAACCACCAAATGGTTTTTTAAAGTATACAGTTTCGGTAGTTCCCCAAACTTCCCCACAAACACCGGGAACCTTGGTAACGGGATTGTCAGTCCTATGGTACCATAACTTACTACTGGTCAGCTTGGCCAGATAATGAATGTCATTCGTGTCATTTATATAACGCACCAACAAGTTTGTTCAAATTATTGAAATCGTCGTATTTAATATAAACCATAGCATTTGTAATTTGAAAACTAGAAAACAATTTGCTCATATGTGTCACCCCAAAACATTTTCAAGACATAAAAGAGGGGAAACTATGTACTCACATGCGATTGCAAAGTAACCTTGAATCAAAGATCAAAGAAGCTCAAAAGTCCGAGAAATCAATCGTGTCCTAAAATCGGATAACTATGTAAATATCGGACTTTAATCGGCGGATCAGATAGAATGAGGTCTTGTAAACCAAATGAGTGTTGGAACTCATATAAAATAGTTTAACAAAGTCTACATTCTGATTTGAAATGAAACCTAAGTGCTTTTGACCCGTTATGACTCGTTAAGCTAGTTTACGCTACTTTAACGGTTCATTTGCGTAAATATGAGTTCGGATGGTTGGATATGTGTTATGATAAGTCTTATATGCCAAAATTATTTTAATATTGGCAAAACATTGGTTACATAGGCTTAAAATCGATTTATGCGCAAAAGGGCATTTTGGTCATTTATAAAGGCATGACTAGCGACTTAACATAATACTAACCAAACGACGTGGCCATAAGGTATAACCCCAGAGGGTTATTCCTTATAAAAATATGGTCACAAATATGTGTTTGGTGGATCCTAAGATCGACCAAACGGGTCGAATTCGAAAGTCAAAGAGGTGGTCAAGACCGCCGACTTACGATCCTAAATAAGCACGAAACTAAAAGTGACGAGTTAGACATGTTTTGACATGTCTGACTAAGTTATAAAAATGTTTTGGTATCAAAACAAAGCGTTTTGATACCCAAAAATAGTTTCGTCGTAAATGCACTTATTGCGCATTTGACCGAAACTTTCACTCGTCACTTCGATTAGTAACGTGGTAATCAGTTGGCGTGATCACTAAGGATCATAACCATCGTGATTGCGATCACGTTGCAAAGTTCAGTTGAACTTTGCTTTGACCAATTAATGGTCAAAGCTGAAAGTCAAACACTGTTTGACTTTTAGCTTGAAATAGCTAAAAACAAATAAACAAGACTAGGATGGGACACTTACTTGTGATCCAAGGATGAAGGCAGGACCAAAAAACTCAGATGGGAGGCCTCCAACAATGTGGTATTCTCCACTTAGAGTTATAGATAGAAAAAGAAGGAATGAGCAAAGAAAGTGGTTGCATACCACACCTATTTATACTAATCTTGAAGCCACAAGATCATTCCAAGTGTTAAGGGTTGTTTCCATATCATTACAAGTGTATAATGATGTGTTGCAACAAGAGGAAGTGTGGCAATTTCGAATGGTTAGTGTCCAAGTCCTTAAACAAGAAGCTGCCAAGTTTCTGCTGAGCTGGGATGTCCTTATGGATCGTATGGGCCATGGGCTTACGGTCCGTAAGCCCTTTAGCTGGCAGAAACTTTGGAAAATTGGTAGAACAGGTCCCTGAACCCGTTTTGTCACGTTTTCGCATTTCTAACACCCGTTAAGCTGATTTTTAAGCTTTATAAGGATGATAAAGCTTAAGGAACTTGAATATGTACGAAAATGTCACGGATGTCGGCTCGTTTGGTCGTACGGTTGCGGTTTTTGGTTAATTAAGAAAAAAATCATAACGAACGCGCAAATGTCTGTAAATGCGCAAGGAATCATATTTAAGCATTCCAATCACTAAAATACAAGATTTTAGAATTACACGAATCGGCGTACATTCGTAGATTTTGCAAAATAGTTCCTGGAGTTGCGTAAGCATGTTTTTGCCATACCAAACCCTTCAAAACTTATTTCTAAGTTATGTAAAGGATATTTAGGATATGTTAAGCTTGTATCATTGATCCGGAGTGTACGTCGCATTAAACTGAGTACGTTTGTGTAACACTTTGCGATTTCACTTCTAGAAGTTGTTTGAAAGTTTGGAATCGTGCAAGAATTGAACATGTGCAATTGTCATGATAAAAATACAAATCTTGGAAATAAAATACAAAATTTCATTGATTGATAACTTGTTTTGGAATTGTTACATGATCGAATCACCAAAATTGTCAGAAGTTCTTCCTTAGCAAAGGTTCCTAATTTGGTTTCTAGTCCATATATGCGGAATCTATATGAAATAGTGATAATTAAACATGTGTTTATCTTTAATTCATTGATTTCATTCAGTTGATTAACAATACAAAGTGCCTAAAATCGGACATAGCTTCGTTGTCTTGTCTCGCAAAGTGTTACAATGAAAGAGAACTTGAGACCTATTTATAGAAAGTCACAATTTATACGAGGGATGTCAACACACCTCGTACGAAGTTTCACTCCATATGAGGTGACCCCAATTCGTACGGGTGTTCCCAAAAAACATAACTTTAAATCTAACAATCAAAACACCTATTACATGACACAACTAGACCTAAGAGAAAGACAATAGACATTCTGCATCAACACTATGCCAAATTTTATATTGCTTTTGACCTGGTTGTCAAGCATCACTTCATAACCTTTGCAGGATTCTACCCATTTTTCACAAGTAATTTGAGTAGATTCCAACTCCTTTTTACAACTCTGATATTTTTCTATCATAGTCTGGAGTTGGTCCTTGGTTATGCTGGCATCATGCTTGAGACTGCTGATTTTAGATTCTTTTTTCAAACAGTTTTGATTTTAACTCTTTTGTAAGTTTTTCAATCTGCATTTTCATCATCTAAAAATTTGTTTCTATGGTTATCATTTTCCACTTTTATGTTAGCAAAAGCAATAATACATTTGTCTGAACATAGGTCTTTAAGAACCGATTCAGTAGAATGTTAGTAAGAAAGGAGTAGAAACAGAATCAGCGGAAGCTTCATTCATTCATACCAAAAAAACATATATCTTGTCAAGCTGGCGAAATCCTAGAGAAAATTTTCCAGCGTTTCCCCTCTGGGAACTCTAAAACTTACATTACAATGAACACACGACACTATTTATAGACCTCATAAACATCTCATGCGAAATGGACTATGAATTCGTACGAAGTGGCAGCACTTCGTATGAGGTGACTCCTCTTCGAACGAAGTGACACTAAAAACTTCCTTCTATTCGAACTTGGGTCGCGTGTTCGTATCTAATCTATACAATATTCAACACACGCTCTAATTAGCCTATTCACACAGTGACAGACACACAAAGTGCATCACAATTTTACCACTTGGACGTCACTGTCGAAGCTTAATCTTGATCTAGAAATACCAGAGCCGTGTTTGAATATTCTGCAAGTTCAATCAAGGTATTTGTCAATGTCGTAGCACGCGTCAACAAATTCCCCCTTAGTTGATGATTCGGGTATGCATTATCTTCATAAAGCACCTATTCGCCCTGAAATAATTCTCCTCGGACATTAATCTTCAGTTCTTTGTTTGCACGGTTTTCGACCTCCTCTAATTTGCTTAATTGACAAATTTTCTCGAATAACCACCAACTTGAAGCTACTCAATGCAGCTTCTCCATATCAACCATAATCAAATCCGTGTTCAGTTTAGCGCACTCCTCATTTGCTTGATCCTTTGATCTTCAAAACCCAACCGGCAATTGATAGAAACTTCGAAATACCACAATGATAAACTTCAAATCAATGAATACCCTCGAAAATCTGAAATCCCAATTTCTGTAATCATGTTTAAGCATACTCCTGAATGATTGATTAGCAAATCGGTAATCTTCTCAATCAACAAATCTTCATCGGAATCAAATCATCTGTCAATACGCAGTAATCTTCTCTTCCTCATACAAAATGAATAATGTAATCGTCGTCTTTCACAACGATCCTAAATGTATAGTCTATTTCGTGAGTAACTGGTACACTTCTTTGTCTGAACGATCCATTATATACATGAAATTTTTATTCCCCCTCATTTTTACAAATTCTGACCATACCAAATTTTTTACTGAAATTCCCCCTCAAATCTGGAAAATCAGTTTTCATCAAATGCGGATTTTAAGTTTAAGCCCGTTAGTAATCACTATACCAAATGATCATTATTCTACATCTGTATTAGTGACTACCCTGACATCTTCAGCATTTTGCGATCATATCATCAAATCTATACTCTGAAGCTCCAGACGGTGTCCCCGAACAACCCGTATAAGTCATAAAAATCTCAAAAAAAATTTCTATCGCCAATTTTTATCTGGACACTCCTCTTGTCAATACGATCAAAAAAATTTTTATCTGGACACTCATTTCGTATCTAATCTATACAGTATTCAACATACGCTCTAACTAGCCTATTCACATAGTGACGGACACGCAAAGTGCATCAACAAGCACCCTTCATAGCAGAGTCACATTCTCCTTCACATACACTGGTTTCCCATGGATCTACCATTGAGCTCACAGTCTCTTAACCATCAACTTTGATTGTATGATCTACTACAACATTTTCATTTGTAATATCTGTTGCAGCCTTAGTCTCAACAGATATTGGTACCCCTTCCTCAGATTCAATTTCTTCTTGAATTGTGTCTAGTACCATAAAATATAAGTTTTCATGTTCATTTTTAGCATTGGCAACTAGAGCAAAGTTCTCATCAGTCAGTTCCTTAGGTAAGCTACTCCAATCAACAAAGCCTTGGGTAAAGAAACTTTGTTGATTAACCTCTGCCAGAGTAGTGGTTTGAGTAACTTGTGGTGCAGGTTGCATTGAACCTGAGGAGCTGGTGCTTGAACATATTGGATCTGAGGGACAGTGGTTTGGACATATTGAATAGGAAAAGTGGTAGCAGGGTGTGCAAAATAAGCAGTGTTTTGCATTTGTGGAGCAGGGGTAATTAGGAATAGTGGACAATGTTTTGAGGTTTAGGACTAGGATGTGTGATGGTAGGTCCATTTGTTTGAATTCTACACTCCCTAGCAAAGTGTCCTAGCCTATTACACTTGTAACACTTGATTTTAGACTTATCCAACTCAACTTTTAACCCGCCATGTAACCCTAGGAATTTTCTACCAGTTCTCTTGTAAAATCTGCTAGTCCTAACACTTAGCAATGCAAGTTGGTGAAATGTGTCCATTTCATCCAAATCTGTTGGATCAAAATATGGAAGATCATTATTCAAAGGATAAGTTATCAGAAACATGGTTATCTCCATTTGAAGCAAAAGAAAAGTTGGGTGTGCAAGAATCAAAATTAAAATTCACCAGATGTTATGTCAATAAAGTGATCATAACTCTAATCCTTGCTACTACCAATAGTTTCATCCTAACCAAAGTGTGCTGTACTACCAAATGCATAGTCATCAGCCACATTTCCTGACTCATAGCTTCTTTTTCTGGTTAAGCTCTCTTTCAGAGGTGAGAATCCTAACATGAAGCTGAGTCAAACTCATCTTTTTAAACCCAACAAAATTTCTTGTTACAAAGGCAATAGTGTCCCATTTAATCCGTTAAAGATCTAAGAAATCGACTATTCAAAGTAGAATTTGCAAAGTTAACATCAGCCAGTTTTAATTCACTAATCAGACAACTAAACCTTTCAAATTGTTGAGTTAGTGATTCTCCTTAACATGACAAAACGTTTCATATTGTTGGTTTAAAACTTCTATGTTGTTCTCAACAACTTCCTCAATACCACCGAATTGCTCTTTCAAGGCATCCCATAACTCCTTTGCACTGTTGCAATGCATCACGCAACAAATATATCATTAGGCAAAGAAGATGCCACGATACTAAATGCCTTTGCATCTAGCTCAATTTTCAGAAAATCTTGCTTGGAGTATTTTCAGGATTTTTAGGCACTTGAATTTTTGGGTCCTCGGTACTTGGTACCATAGGAACATTAGGTCCAAAAGCAATGACCTCCAGCTACTGGTGTTTTGCTGCGCAAGTATATGACCCATCCGATTACCATATGTTGTACTCGGATTGGACAAGCATCGGAGGTTTGAACATGTAACCAGTGTTGTGAGGATACTGTGTATTTTGAGACATTCTGATTGTTTACAAACAAATTTTGTTTAAAAACTTTGAACGTGAATAAACTCTATTTTCAATACAAACAAACAAACGAATTACCAAGGATAGCTGACCAGTTTATATCGAGTTGTTTGTTAAACCAAATTTGAACGACCAACCTTTGATACCAATTGTTAGGATCTGAGTTTGATATTCTTGTGAAAGTTTTGATGAAATCAATGAATGATGATAAAGTAAGATGAAATAAGCAGCGGAATTAAACAAACTTTTGAATCACAACAATAGAAAGATTGTTTTCAGTTTATCATGCTTTTTTAATGAATCACGTATCTATGTAAATCATAATCTCCCCCTCGACCTAAGATCACTCTAATTTGTTGTACATAATGTAGAAAGAGAATTAGATTGATAGTGATGAATAGAACAGTACATGCACTGTTCTATTTATAGTACAAGTGTAACCACTGAGCATCTTTTGATGATGTCAGCATGAAGGTGACATCTAACTAATCTAACAAACTATAACATCTGCTGGCTAAACACTATTAATTAAAAACAAAATACAAAGACTGTTGGTATCATCTGTTGAGAGAACCTCCGCTGGACTTCATCAGTGCTAATCTTCAGCAGAGCTTTCCAGTAGATGTTTGGTTATTGAAGGATCAGATGTTATAGGATATTTTGGCTATTCTATCACACGTTCTTTTATAAGGTTCAATTCCAACAGGTACTAACTGAGCTTCAAGTCTCGCATAATCCGGGTACATTATCAATTAGGTATATTCACCTGTAAGATGAAATCTAAGGAATCTTGATACGGGAGTATATTATGAGGTGGGAAACACTATTAAGTCAAGTTCTAAGACATCTAAGTACAATATCTTGAAAATATTGAACTTTGTGTAGAGGTTTAAGAGGACAACATACAGACAATCTAAGTGAATTTATTTAAGACTTAAAGTTAATTCAGATCAATGGTGCTAGTAACAAGTCTCAAAAACTGATATGATCGTCTTACACAAACTCACAAAATATGTCCGTAAATATGTTTGTACATAGCTATTTCATTTCAAAAACCAAAAAGATTTTCATTTGTTTTAGCATAAACTTTGGAAAACTCAAAAAGGTTTTATTTCATCTTATTTTCGATTACCGATGATTGAATACAAAATCCAAAGCTGCTAGACTGAATCTAAAGAACAACGGTTGGGAGCTAATTTGAAATGAGAAACGTTTTGAAAAGATTACAAGTTCATTAGTTTGAACTAACATTGACAGAAAACATCAGTTTGTTCACAAAGTGTTCAATCAAGGTCATTAACTTGGACTTGGTAGACAAATCAGGTAACCAAGGCCAGTAACTTGGACTTGGTTAACTGAGTGGGTTGTTAAAATTGGCAAAATGTTTGAAAATTGAAAAAGTTAAAAAAATTGAAATTTCATACAAATGAACACATTCGCACGAAGGTAACACCTTTGCACAAATGTAAGCTCATCCGCATTAAAGTTTCAAATTTGCATGAAGGTAATACCTTTGCACTGATGTGAAACAGTGCACCTTAAAAGTTCATTCGCACAAATGTAGCCTCATTTGCACAAAAATATTCCTCCGCGCCAGTTGACTGAATTGAGAGAAAATTCATCTTAAATAACGAAGTGCTGCCAAAATTAACCTAAGGGTGTTGATTAGCACAACACTTACTATGGGAATGGTGGATTAGACTTGAATTTTGGACAAATTGACAAAAATGGACCTTAAAGAACAAAAATCTTGGATTTGTGAACTTTAGACCATCAAAATGTAAAATTAAAAATACAATAAGGCTTATCGACAATTTCAGATCCTAATGAAACATTAAGTTTGATCAAAGCTTGTAAATATCAAAAGTATTGGAAATTGAGTCTGAAGCGGATGAAGTTACGTCCGTAAGGAAGTAACTTATTCGCACGAATGTAGTTACATCTGCACGGAAGTGACATTTTTTGGTAAAAATTATTTACCTTCGCACAAAAGTAAATTTTTTGTATATATTAATGAACTTTCGTACGAAGGTATACACATCCCTTACAAATTTATGTACATCCATACAAAGGCTCAGCTGCACCAAAATTTGACAATTTTGAAAATTTGAATTACGTTTTTTGCGCATGCAAAAACTATGAACTTTGATCCCAAACACAACATCTGTTGTGTGTTAGATAAAAAAAATTATCAAAGATGGAATTTTTCAAGCCTATTCTGGATTTTATGGATCGTGTTCAGATAAAGAAATTAACTGATCCACACTAGGCGTATAGATCCACCAACTATTCATTCTTTTGTCAAAATCGGTAACGAAGATAAAGAGGCAGTTATTACAGAAGATCAAATCAGGAGGGTGTTAGCTTTTGGTGATAAATCCGATGATCCAACTGGTTACCTAGAATGAATGGTAAAGGGATGCTTTTATAGAATGGGATACATAGGGCACGTTCACGAGATGATTTTTTCAAAAGCAAACGTTATAAGACCTTATAAATTCTTTATACATTCAGTTATTCATGCTATAGGGCACATGAAGGGAGGTTATGATGTTATTGTTGATTACTTGATGTGTATGATTGTGGCTTTAACTTTAAACTTACCATACAACTTTTCTAAGTTGATTTTCGAGTCGATGAAGACAAACTTGGTTCAAGAAAGATTTTTACAGTATCCAAGGTTTGTACGGATGTTGCCGGATGATTTGATTCCGAATCATGCTGTGGGGGATCGGTTTTCCTCCGAAAGCACCATACCGGACTAGACTTAACTAAAGAAGGTGAAATTCATCATTAGAAAGCTTTACAATGTTCAGATCTACTGTTTAAACGTGTATGCTTCTTTGTATTAATAAATGTGGAACAATACAGACGCAAAACTGATAGGGCTTCGCCATAGTCTCTCAAAAATAATAGCTATAGACTCAACACCCTTGAGTTCCTATTTATAGACATGGGCAACTAGCACAAGGGTGTGGATGTCATCTCGTACGAGGGGCCCCTCGTATGAAGTGACATGTGTCACCTCGTACGAGTTGACTTATATATATACAAAACGTATAGAAATCTAACATGGAAAGCCCTATTACATATACGACATGACCCTAGACGTAGGATATAGACATTGTGCACCAACAAACTCCCCCTTGGATGTTGCCGTAGGAAAAAATGCTTGGTCAGTCTTCAAAAATCTTCAAAATCTGTTTGACAGTTAACTCCCGAAAAAATGCTTCATTGGCTTTCAACGCTCCTCAGATGCAATAGGCATTCGATTTGTATTGGAACGTCCACGATTAGCACATGATCCTAAATTTGTTATCGATTGTCCAATTAGGTGGAAACTAATGACAAGTTAACCAAATAACAAGAATTACTCATTTAAATGTTGTTTTCATTGATCTAAAGTTCAATACATTCGAGAACCAGATCCGACAGAGCTTCGCCGTCTCTATGCCAAAATCTATCCTCGTTCCAAACGAAATCCCAAGGCACCTATGTATAGACTTGTAAGTTCGCTGGAGGTGACTGAAGTTCGGGCGAACTTGACTTAGTCAAGTTCGGCCGAACTTGACCTCATCAACACGACCTCGAGCGAACCTGGCTCCAGTCTTACTTAAATACACCTAGTTTCTAACAGATTAAGCCCTATTCACTCAGACTCGATACATAATGACGTAGGCAACAGCCATATGTACCAACAGACTCCCCCTTGGATGTTGCCATAGTCATTTTGACTTTTAAAATCTTCTGAGTCTTCCGATCTTTAGTTCTTGAATAAAATTTATCATCTTGATCTTTATATCCTCTTTCTCTTTCTTTGAGCTTTGACTTGATAAACTTTTAATCAACATGCTCCCCCTAGCTTTAAGCTTTAGTCTCAGACTCCCCTTGGCTTTGATCTTTAGACTTCAAACTCCCCCTAGCTTTGAGTTTTCTGAAATTTTTGGACAATATTTTATCCAGCTCCCCCTCAAACTTTACTATCTGTCTAAATAAATTCTGACATTCAAATAAACATTTTAGATTCACTGTTTTGAAATTTTGTACCATCAACATTTCAAACTTTAATCTTCACTTCAGTCTTTTCAAAAACGTTAATTGTTTCAAGTTCAACTCAATGATCTTGAATACATTTTACATTTAAGACCTTCAACTTTCACATTTTTATCGTTTGATTTGTAAAAATCCACTTAGTTGATCAAGTTCAAGTTAATGACCTTGATTAACTAAATATATCAACCAAGTCCAAATTAATGACCTGAGTTTGAAAAACCGTTATGAACAATCTGATTTTAAGTTTCAAATTAATGAACTTTTAAACATTCATCAGATTTTCTTACCAGACTTCAAAGATCCATTCTCCAATAATTGGTTCATTGAAACTAACGTAGAAACAAAATCTTTTTGTATTTTAGAAACTTTATGCTAAAACACACTAAAAATATTTTTATTTTTATCTTGAAAAGCAAGCAAAGTATTTAATAAACTTTTAACAAGTAAAGTAAACTATGTACAAACATATTTACAGACATACTATTGTGAACTCGTGTCTAAGGATCATATCAGTTTGTTTGAGACATATCACTAGTACCGTTGACCTTTTTGAGATAATTACTTGTTTACCTAGATTGTCAATATGTTTTTCCACATAAACTTTATCATGTTTCTCAATTGTTCCAAGATATGTTAAGATATGATTTATAAACTTGACTTAACTGTGTTTCCCACTTCTTGAAAATACCCCTGAATCCAGATTCCCTAGATTTCATCTTACAGGTGAGTATAGCGTAATTGATATCTGTATCTGGGTTGTGTGAGACCTTGAGAGCTCAGGTTAGTACTACTGTACAGACAAAGAGATGAAGGCTCGTCTTTAAGGTGTGTTCCCCTAAAGGAATCTTTTAAGCATTGCAAATGATTAAAGATCTTTGATTTCTTTTTCAAATTTTGCATGCAAATTTGGGGTTTTTTTAGCAAAAGCATTATAGAAGTTCTAGGCTATTGCTTCGCAAAATCAGAAGAATTGTATAATACCCAGATATCAACTATCTATAAAGACCTCGTATCTCAGAATCAGGCAACCCTTCAATCGAAATTTCGGAGTACTAAGTCCATATATCCAAGATGTGTTAATACACAAGATTAAGCAGTTGTAAAATTTAGTTTATATCCCGGAAAAAATTTACTGAACGTTTAAAGCCTATCGACACATCCACAGTAAGACTCGTTTATCACTTTTAAACTTTACAATTCTTTAGCATACTGTGATAGTCCACTGATTACTATCATTTCCTTTTTGACAAACAAATTCTTTTTGTCTTTTTCAATGTTTTTGTACATTTTGAATTTTTAATGTTTTTGAATTTTCAACTTTTTCATAGCTTTTTTATTTTCTAAAATTTTATTCTTAATCCCCCTAAAATCAAAAACATATTTTGGATTTTAGATTTAAAGAAATTCTTTTAAAAATGTAACAAACCAATGTGGATCCCGAGAATTTCGTCATCCGATCCTTTTGTTTTCAACTTCTGCATCATCACCTGACAACAGAAAAAACCATTAAACTTTGTTAACCTCAACTTGTAAAAACTACTTGTAAGAATCACTTGTAGGAACTTGTAAGAAATCAATTTTAAATGATTTATCAGTACAACAATCAGTGTTCTGTTTAACGGTGTGGATTTTCACAAATTTTTAAACATTCTTTCAATTTTTCTTTTTCCAACAAATTGTAATTTCAAAAATGTCAAAGATTATGACTTTCTAGATAAGTTAAATATTCATGGAGCCCGCTATCCAGATTTGACTTTGATACGCGGAACTTGTGGAACTCCTGCACACAAAACAACTATTTGAATAAGGAAACCCAAACCTTTTTGGTTTTGGGTTTGACATGATAAGCATCATAACCATATTCTAACTCTTCATCATAATCAAAATCATCATCAAACATTTCGTCCAATGTCAATTTGAAAAGTTTTTTACCTTTTCTTTATTCGTTGGTTTGATTACTGACTTGGTTAATTTGACATTTTAGTTTTGTCGCAACAAACTTTGGTTTTTCTGATGATGAAGCCTTTTCTTAGCAACCCCTGATTGTAGTTTGCTTCTTGCTTTCTTGATATAGAACCTAGAATCTTTGATTTCATTTAAACCTTGAAGTTTCACCTTTTTCAAATGTTGAGTTTTCAAACTTTGACACAACTTTAGGTTTCACTTCTTGTTTAGATTCATAGTTTCTATTTGATTCTTGACAGATTTACAATCTCTGGTTGTCTTTGTTTTTCATCTTTTGATTCGGTTTTTCTTCGAGGAAACACAGGCTTTAGATTCAGACACTTGCGAGCAATATGACCAACAGTATTGCATTTAAAGCAAGTCCGATTATCAGAAACATTTCCACTAGTGGGTTTTGCTCCACTTGTGAACTTGGTTTTAACCTTGTCCCGAAGTTGTTTCTCCTTTTTAAATTCATCGTTCGATTTCTTACCGATCATACCTTTTCTTGAACCGTATTTGTTCCATACACACACTTCATGTGTTTACCCTTGTATTCATGAAATGGCGACTTCTGGTTCTTCTGGTTCTTCTTCACTTTCCTCCAAACCCAATCCTGCTCTCCTGTTCTCAGGAAAATCACCACCAACCTTTCATAATTGTTAGCATTCCTTTTGGGTTTCGAGTAAAATCTTTTCTCGTTTTTCTCAAGATCATCTGATGAAACTTCTACAAGTTTGAAAATTTTATCAAGTTGATCCTCTTTCACGTTCCGAATCGAAAACTATCATCAAAGTACAATCTATCAGATTCCTTAATTTTGTACATGACAACATTAGGATCATCACTTAGATCATGTCCTGATGATGTATCGTCATCTTCAGATTGTGATTCCGAGTTTTTCGTACTTGATTTGGCACTTTCATAGGTTCCGTCATCAGAATCATTTCCCAACACATTTTTAACCACATTTTTTATCACCGCTTCTTGTCATCATTTGATTTCGTAAAGTCTACGTCAATGTTCTCAGGCAATTTATTTTTCTTTTCTGACAAAATGAGTAAATTAAAAGCCTTTTCAATCTCATCATCTTTCTTGCAGGAATAACTTGCAAGAAGTGGTGGAGGAACACTTCCGTATTCTTTACATTTTGATTTATCACCATTTTCCTCTGACTTAATCGTAGGTAAAATGTGATCAATGACATACGCGTTTGTGGTGTAGCTGTTTAGAAGCTGTCTTACCCGTTGCGTTTCTATCTTTATGTTGTGAATCTCACGCTTTGTCTCAGCAATTGTATTAATGTACATGTTAATTGCCTTTTGTTTTTCAATTACAGTTGCATTTAACATTTTGACATTAGCATTTAGCTCACGATTAGCATTATCAACATATTTATATTTGCTTGATATTTTGTCATAAGCTTCTTTTGGTTCTGTAATCATAACGAAAGTTTTCGTTATGTACAGTCAATTCTCTTATGACTTTGACTTTATCAAGACATGATTCACAAGGACTTGCGCACTTTGTGCAAGGTTTTTCAACCTCCACAATTTTCACAACTTCCTTTTCAGACATTTTTACCTCAGATTTTACCTTTTCTGCCTCTGATTTCAAAGCTTCTTGCCTTTGCATCTCAAGGTAAGCTAATTCTTCTTCTTCATCTCTCTGTCTATAACCTTCCAGAATGGCATTTTCCAAAACAGCATCGACATATGATGTATCAGATTCATCCACTAACTCTGATATCATAGCAACACCAGTTTTCTTTCCGATGTATCTGTTCTAGTCAAAACCATCTTCTTCATGATTGGTAACAAGAGCTTGTTCGGCTTTCTTTGCAGGTTTATCTTCTACTTCAACTTGTGTTCTCTTTGGATATGGCTTGTATTGAAGAGCTTTCTTGTAGTACTCATTATTGTAGCCGAAAGGGTTTTGATTTCCACTTGCTTCTTGGTTGCTGCATTCTCGTTTGAAGTGTCCTTTTTATCGACAGCTGAAGCATGCGACTTTAGACTTATCAAATCCAAGCTTGTTGCTTGAATTACCAATGTCTCTTCCAGTGAGCGCCACAAATTTAGAAACTTTTCTGATAATGGATGCAAGGCTCCATTTGATATCCATTAGCTCCAATTCTTCTTCGTCCACTTGATCATAATCTTCGGCGGTCATCTCTTGATTACCGATCTTTCCAGCAACGAGACTTTCATATGATTCGAGAACGGTAGCAAGAGTGCTATGTGTTGTTTAGTTACTTTTTCTAGAAATACATTCTTCAAATCAACTACTATATTGCACTGGAAAACATTTGAATTAGAACTAGCTTGGCTTGTCTGATTTTGAAATAATGAGCTTGAACTTGCATTTGTATAACCAACATATGGAGAACTTTGACTTCGATAAGAATTTGTATTTGCACTAAATGTTGTTTGAATTTTCGGGCTTTGAATTGGAGTATCTGGAATACCTCCTTTGTAATAGACACCGACAATCTTGAACAACATTAGCATTCATTGATTTTGCAATTTTCATCAACTCCATTTCATGTCGTTCCAGTTTGTCGATGAAAGATGACAATTTGAAGTGTCTCCAAGATGGACTATTTTTTAGAATCGCCAAATATGTTGTCCATTCTCCTTCTGGAAGTGCATCAGCCAACTTCTCGATTGGCTCATCATTAGATCGTTTGATATCATGTCTCCGCATCTAGACCATAAGGTGACAGTATCTATCGATCATCTACTTCATTGTTTCACCTTTAATCATCGTGAAGATCTCGAATTCTTTCTTGATTAAAGCTTTTTTACTTTTGATCATTTCATCACTTCCTTTGAATTTTTCGCAAAGAGAATTCCATAATTCTTGCAAAGTATCATATTCTGGTAATAATATCAAGATATGTTCCTTCACTGATTGTTGTATCAAGCTGATCATTTTCTTCTCAGCAACATAATTATCTTTGTCAGTATTTGAAAACTTGTTCAGCGGAAGATCTTGATCACGTTCATCCTTTGGCCATTTGTAACTATCCTCAACTGCAACCCAGCTGTTGAATTGATTCGCTTGTATCCAATTCACAAACTTTTCTTTCCATCCTTCAAATTCATCCATGCTCATTAGCTTTGGCGGTTTTGACGTAGTACCCATTTCGTTGTCAATATTCATCTGGTTTGCCGCAAGAACATTAGCATTTGATGAAGAAGCCTTTTGAGACACGAACACGTTGTGGAAATCTTCCATTTTGACAATCTGAAGACTTATCTGAGAATACGATTAAAAACACTCGAAACTTGATTAGAAATAGACAATTTCGGTCAAACTTGTGTGAAAACAACTGTTTGATTTCAGCTTTCACAAGTTCGGTCGAACTTAGATGAAGAAAAAAATCAGATTTTGATTAATCACAAGTTCGGTCGAACTTGTGAATGAGTTTTAAGAACAAAATGCAAGTTCGGGCGGACTTAAGCTTGAATTTTCAAGAGAAAACTAAGTTCGGGCGAACTTAAGTGAATTTTCACTAGAATTATATCAAGTTCGGTCAAACTTGATAGAACTTCAAGAAAAAATCAACAAGTTCGAGCGGACTTAAGCTCAAACTCTTGAAAAAAACTAATCAAGTTCGGTCGAACTTGATTAAAACTCAAAGAATTTCAATCAAGTTCGGTCGGGCTTAGTGTTAAGTTCGGCTGAACCTTGTTTCCAAAACATGGCTTTCGCAACTTTTTGATATCAAAACGTTTGAATTTGATTTCCAAACTCTCAGGGGTTTACCACAAGTGTATTTTACATGACATATTCAAATTTGGACATAATTTGACCATGAATTCATCAATTATGTGAAAATGTTAAGAAAAATGATAGAATGGAGATGAAATAGAGAGATTCTTGTCTTGTTTCCAGCAAATTTAGGTATCCAGGCTCTGATACCACTTGTTGGAACGTCCATGATTAGCACGGGAACCTAAATTTATTATCTATTGTCCAATTAGGCTGAAACTAATGACAAGTTAACCAAATAACAAGAATTACTCATTTAAATGTTGTTTTCATTCATCTAAAGTTCAATACATTCGAGAACCGAATCCGACAGAGCTTCACCATCTCTGTGCCAAAATTTATCCTCGTTCCAAATGAAATCCCAAGGCACCTATTTATAGACTTGTAAGTTCGCTGGAGGTGACTGAAATTCGGGCGAACTTGACCTCATCAACACGACATCGAGCGAACTTGACTCCAATCTTACTTAAATACGCCTAGTTTCTAACAGATTAAGCCCTATTCACTCAGACTCAATACATAATGACGTAGGCAACAGACATATGTACCAACAATTTGTGGGAGGAGGTCTGTTGTACGTGTTGCCAATCTGGAATCATCGCAACGACGCTTGCCTAACCTTCTTAGCAAGTCTTGCTTCAGTCCGATCCTTTCTGCGTTGCTCATTCTCTTCAAGCTTTCGCCATTCTGTGTTCCAAACTTTACTCGAATTAATATCGTTAGAATAACAAACATTAATAACCTTCTGGAACTGAAATGCATGTTCTTTGTCTTTCTCTTCAAAAACTGATCTTGCTGTAGAATAGACATTCATATCCTTCTTCGAGCAGTTCACTAGCCACATCGGGTCTAGAATACCTCTCCACAAACCATAAATCCTTTTGTGGGAAATCACAACCTCGGTTAATTCCTCAGTAATCTTCCAAGCTTCATTGTTCTCTACACCATCACAGTCTCACAAGTGTCTGTATCATAATGCCACCATTTGAAGATCTTATAAAAATCTTGTTCCATCTTTAGCAATGACATATTCTTCATAACTCATGGCCGCTTCACAATAAGAGTAACATCTTTCTGCTTTGTCATTGGATCAAACTTGATAACTCTTCGTGACTTATGTGGCTTCCAATAGTTGAAACTGTGTGCAGCTTCATACTTTATCAACTTCCACAACCATTGATCATGAAATCTTATCTTCAGATTAATAAACTAGGTCTGCACTAGCTCTTCGATATCCCAATATGGTAGAGTCTTGATGTCATTCATGTATCTGAAGTACTACACTGCAAACTCTCTTTTGATCGCATAAACATTCAATTCTACGATCCAACCCTAGCTAATAATATCCCCCATCGATATATCTGGATGACGTGTAAAGAATGCTAAGGGGTGTCTGAATTTCCATTCAACTGGTAGCTCTTTAAACCATAACTTCTTCATCTCAGCTATCTCTTCTTCGGATAAACGTTTACGAACACTCCCCTCTTTCACAGTTTCTTCAACTTTACGCCTTAGGAAATCTTCGTTTGCTTCAGAAAATAACTCTTCAAAGGTTGGGAAGTCATCCGTTCCTTCACCTGAATATTTTGCAGTATCATCTTCGTCGGAATCATCCTCCACGACAACCCTATCATACTCATCTGCTTCAAGCACGTACTTGTATAAATAATCTTTTGGATGAGTAGCACTTATGTTGTTTAATTCATCTTCAAAATCAAATTCGAAAGATCCTTCATCAACACTAACATCTCAACATTTTCTTCCTTTGTATAATTGTGCACGAATTCACCTCTCTTTGACACCGTGCTTGTAACATTTGTCAAAAACAGGTTTTTCCAAACCCGCTTCGTTTGTAATCGAATATCAAGTTATAAATAACAAATTAGAATTTAAAAATTATAATTAATAAAAAGTGAAAATAAAATAAATAAAAAAGAAAACCGGCTGCCGGGATTCGAACCCGGGTCAGCCGGGTGAGTCAAAGCTTTAACTCGCGTACATATGACCACTCCGCCACTTGATGTTTTTGTAAGTTTTAGGAAACAATTAAAACTTATGAACAACCATGAACCAACCTGTTGTGCCAAACTGAAACCGTAATCGGCTTCCAACCGTCCAAAACGTTTGAGTGATCGCGGATTCTAGATTATAACCGATGCACCGACGATCCTAATCAATTCAGTCTTGAATTAACTTGAATTCTGGTGATGTTCGGTTTTTATAACCGAAGATATTCATTTCCTGAATTACTCCAACAATAGCTTCCTCTCTCGACTCAAAATCATCCGCAGAACCTTTAATTTCACTTTCGCTCTATTTTCAGTTCGTCGGAAAAGCTTTTGAACTCGCCGGACTTTCGCCGGAAAACCGTGTCTTCCATTAAAACAGTAAGTTTCTCAATTCTTCTATCTTCTATCAGTTGTTAAGCTTTTGCTAACTCAAACCATTCAATCAGAATCAGTTCCAAGCGACGATATCGGATAATCATCACTCGCCGGAAAATTTCTGAGAATTTCTAGAACTTGCTGTGAAACGGTATAAACCTTTAAACATTCTGATAACTCTTATTCGGTACTTCAATTCCACATCTAGCTAATCAAAAATTGTTAATTGGTCCGCTCAGACAAAGTCCATAAAAACAGAGCCGACTACTTTGCCGGAACTCTGAGAAAGATCATTTCTCCGGTATGTTTACTTCCAAAATCTTCCCTGCCATTTCATTTTAATCATTTGAATGTTTGTCAATCGAATTAAACAAGAAACAATAGGGTAATCGTTGACTGTGATATTGTAACGAAGAAGACGAAGTTAGTTTGTATATAAGTTTAATATAATTTGGATTATAACTCGGGTTAGACACACAGTCCAGCGGTGGACTGTGTGCACACATTAATCACACGCCGCGAGTTCGATCCTTGACACAAACTCATTAGCTGTAATAAAGAAGTTTCTTTTTTTAACTGAACCGGATTAATTCAAGGAAGATGTTAAGTATAATAAAAATCGATATATTAACCAGGTTAGACACACAGTCCAGTGGTGGACTGTGTGCAACACTAACCCACAGGTCCCGGTTCGAGATCTGTTACACACGCCGGTTCGATGATTAAAATCCTTTTTGAAAATAAAAGAATTTTGAATAAACTAAAACAGTATATAAATATAATTAAAAACAGAATTATTTCGGGTTAGACACGTAGCTCAGTTGGTAGAGCTGCGTGCACGCGTACGGGAGGTCTCGGGTTCGAGCCTTACCCGGCGCACACATGCACACTAGCGAACCGGTCAAACAGTCAACAGTCACGGTCAACGGTCAATGGTCAACGCAAAAGTCAACATTTTTTATATATTTTTATTTATTTAAAAATCAATTAAAAATACTTAAAAATAATGTTTTTAAAGATAGAAAATAGCCTTAAAACTCACAAAAATATATCTAAAAATCCTATTAAAATTATTAATAAAATCCACTCATTTACCATACCTTTCGTTGTTATTTAGGTTAGTTAATTCTCGTGATCAATCCTCTAAACTCGTGCGCATTTGATCATCTTCAACCGAACGCACCCAAGGTGAGTGAATCTCTAAAAATTCTCCGTTTTAATCACGTTTTTGGGGTGTATCATGTGTCTTATTATTTATCACATTTAAGCTATTGTGCATCTGTCATATTCATGAACAAATGTGTATTCAACTTGTATCAACTGTTTGTGTGGTTATTGTTTAGATTTAATTTATCATTTTCAGTACATACATTATCATAGGCCACCGCTCCCCATTACATTATGAGCGTTGAGCTGTTCCCCATTACATTATGAGCGTGAACCAAGCGTTGCCAACATACGATCGGCTCCGTTTGATTGAGCCTTGATCGCACAGACATTCATCATAGGCCGTCCGTTCCCCATTACATTATGAGCGTGAACGTGATGTTGCCAACATATACAGTTTCATTCATGTGTTATATTCATGCAAGTTGGTTTGTTATTGTAAGTCATTGTTTGTTGTTGTTATTGTTATTGTATGATTTAATTACGTTTGCTCACATATGAATATTGCACAATTTTTTTCCTGATAAAGATAACAAGAGATCAATAATAAATGTTTTTCTAACAAGGTTCACTCGCCAACTTATGTTGACCCAAAAACCCCCATTTTTACACATGATACAGGTGATCCAGCTGCAGCAAGAAACACATAGGATGGCTTAGAAGAATAAACTGGTTTAGACTTTGGATTGTTTAGTTGATTATCTTTCTTTGTATTTGTATGAACATGTTTGGAATATTGAGGATGTAATTTTGAATTTAATAAATATGAAACATATTAGTAAATATCATGAGCTTTGGTGATAACCCAATTATGCCCCGACTCTTATTCCGCTGGGGCGGGTGGGTGACAGATTGGTATCAGAGCCATGACTATAGGGATATAGGATAGGTTATTAGACCCTTAGAGCCTATACTATAGTTGATTAGAATTTTTAAAATTTTTGTGTGTTACATGCAAAATTCATGATGTTTATATGTTTTATGTTTAATGTTACATTCAATGTTATGCAAGCATGTTCATAAGTACATATTATTATATAATGCCTATCATGAATCATATTCTCATAACATATCATATCCATGAGAGCACACACCACATCATTTTCATGATTGTTTTTACAATGATTTTTGTATTTTCAAATCACATCAAAGTGAGTTCTCATGACGGGCATGTAGTAACTGGAAGGGTACAAGTACCGGTAGTCGGAACGTCCTGTCTAGGCTTGGCATTCGTATAAATCCAAAATAAAGGACCAGTTTGCCTACCTGGGGACTAACGATGAGAGTACGAAGTACCTATTAGGCCAAAGCATGCTATACCAAACGTCGTGTGAGCTAACCCCACTTTGAGTTGTCATTGTGTCTACACCTGGACACCTTCCGACCATACATCTCGTAAACATATTTCATGGTTTTCATTCGGGTGATGCGAGTGTTAAACCGCCAATACTAATGTGAATCCTACCAAGCCAATACTCATGGGGGCCCACATGACTATACAGGTGGAGGTATGGGGGACATTTGAGGCCCAACATGAGCAAACCCAAGACATCCTATGGATGTAGTTGCATTATTGATATTTATGTTATTTTTATTTTCTTTAAGACACATGACACCTAAAAAGACTCCATAAACTCACAATCTTCTTATATATGTTCCTGTAGATGTCGGCTAGGCAACAACGAGGGGGTAGAAGATCAGGAAGGACACACGAACGCTTGGCCACTCAAATCGCAAAACAAATGGCCGCGGTGCTTCCTGACATTGTGGTTCAAGTACAACACGCTCTCGCCACAAATCCCACCAATCCTCCCCAGCAAGAAGACCAGAACATCGGCAACCCTCCTACCAAAAAGTGCTCATATAAACATTTCAAGTCTTGCGATCCTCCGAAATTTGAAGGGACCGAAGGTGTCACTGCTCTCCTCCACTAGTTTGAGGAAATGGAAAACACCTTCCTCAACTGCTATTGTCCTGAGGATTGCAAGGTACGATACGCAACCGGGAGACTATTTGGGGTAGCTCTTACCTGGTGGAATACTGAAAAGGGTAAGAGAGGAATAGAGGATGCAATGGCCTTAACGTGGGAGGAGTTAAGGGAAATCATGACGAGACGCTTCTGTCCTAGAAGTGAGATTAAAAAGTTAGAGGATGAATTTCATTCATTGAAGCAAAAGGAGGGAGATCATACTTCCTACAACAAGAGGTTCTTATAGTTGAACCAAATGGTCCCTAACTTGTTCACCCCAGTTTACCGCTTAGTCGAGCACTATATTCGAGGTCTTCCCTCGAAAATTCAAGACTCAGTTCTCAGCACTTCGCCAGCAACACTTGAAGCTGCTATGGAACTAGCTACTGAGCTTACCGAGAATCGAATTCGCAACGGGAAATTTAAAGATGAGAAAAAGAAAGCCCCCTTGAGGGCCAAACTTCAAACCATTCCACCTCCTCCTCTAAGTTTTCTAACAAGAGGAAACGTAACACCAGAAACTTTGCTGTCACACAAACGAATTTCCCTATCCCTGCTGCACCCATTACCCAAGTTGCCCCCTCACCTGCACCATATAAAAGGCCATACTCTGGCCCATTCCCAAAATGCAACCGTTGCCAATATCATCACTTTCCTGATCACCCCTGCCAACATTACACCGGCTGTGGTCGCGCAGGTTACACTGTTCAAACCTGTCGCATACCTCAACGGACGAACCGCCACCAGCCCTCAACCCAAACCCACCATCAAATAATGGGTCAAGCCCAACAACCTCTACTACTACCACCTACCCAGCATTTAGCCCAATCCTACTACCAACCCAACTATCCCATGGTGCAACCTATGCGGGCTTGCTACAATTGTGGAGACCCAAGCCACTTTAGAAACACTTATCCACGTTTGGTAAACATTATACATGCTCAAGCCCATGCAAATCCGGTGAATCAGGCTAACCAAGCTCCTCCACCTGCAAGAGGAAGAGCTTTCAACATCAACGCTAATCAGGCTAGAGCTGACAGCAATGTGGTTAACGGTACGTTTCTTATCAATGGTAGTTATGCATCCATGTTGTTTGATACTGGCGCGGATAAAAGTTTTGTGTCCTTAGAATTTGAACCCATCCTCAACCAAACTCGTGATAAGCTCATGGAATCCATAACAGTAGAAGTTGCTGACGGAAAACCGGTCTCATTAAACTCTATTATACGCAATTGTACTCTCACCTTAAACGATCACGATTTTCCAGTTGACCTCATTCCTATGAAATTGGGAAGCTTTGACGTTATAATTGGTATGGACTAGCTCAGCCAACATCAGGCTGAAGTTGTATGCCGCGAAAAGTTTATACGCATTTCTCTTACAAACGGTCAGACTCTACGAATCTTTGGAGAAACCCCATCGAAAGGGCTCAGATTAATGTCCTGTCTTCAAGCTCGAAAATATCTCCGCAAGAATTATGTCGCATTTTAACTCATGTCGTCAAAAAGGGAACCAAGGAGAAGAAACTTGAAGACATCCTAGTAGTAAAAGATTTTCCGCAAGTTTTTCCTGAAGACATCTCAGGACTTCCTCCCGTGAGAGAAGTCGAATTTCGCATCGATCTTATACATGGTGCTACACCAGTTGCAAAGTCTCCTTATAGGTTAGCCCCTCCTAAATGCAAGAGCTAGCCAGTCAATTGCAAGAGTTGACTGACAAAGGATTCATACGTCCTAGCTCCTCGCCTTGGGGTGCACCTGTCCTTTTTGTGAAGAAGAAAGATGGAACGTTTCGCATACATGAAGAAGACGTCCCAAAGACCGCCTTCCGAACTCGTTATGGTCATTATGAATTCATGGTCATGCCATTTGGTTTAACCAACGCTCCAGCTGTCTTCATGGATCTAATGAACAGAGTCTGCAAACCCTATCTCGATCGCTTTGTTATTGTCTTCATCGACGACATCCTCATTTACTCAAAGTCTAAGTCTGATCATGAACGGCACCTTCGACTCATCCTTACACTCTTAGAGAATGAAAAGCTCTATGCCAAATTCTCCAAATGCGAATTCTGTTTAAAAGAGGTACAATTCCTTGGACATGTCGTCAATGACAAGGGAATACATGTCGACCCCTCAAAGATCAAAGCAGTACAAGAATGGCAAACGCCACGTACACCAACCGAAGTAAGATTATTCCTTGGTTTGGCTGGTTATTATCGCCGTTTCATTTCAAATTTCTCCCGCATTGCTGTACCACTCACGGCGTTAACTCATAAAGGGAAACCCTTCATATGGGGACCTAAACAAGAAGAAGCCTTCCAGACCCTTAAACAAAAACTCTGTGATGCACCTATCCTCACTCTTCCTGAAGGTTGTGATGACTTCGTGGTTTATTGCGACGCGTCAGGGCAAGGACTAGGCTGTGTTCTAATGCAAAGAGGAAAGGTGATAGCTTATGCTTTTAGACAACTCAAAACTCATGAGAAGAACTACACCACCCACGACCTAGAACTTGGAGCCGTTGTGTTCGCTCTTAAGATATGGAGACATTATCTCTACGGTACTAAGTGTGAAATATACACTGACCACAAGAGTCTTCAACATATCTTCAACCAAAAGGAGTTAAACATGAGGCAACGAAGATGGGTCGAACTTCTTAATGACTACGACTGTGAAATTCGGTATCACCCTGGTAAGACAAATGTGGTGGCCGATGCACTCAGTCGAAAGGGTTATGCAAACTCCATTCGTCTTCTATGTTCGCAAATCATAACCGACATCAAAGATCAAATTCGAGAAGCCCAACATGTTTCAATAACAGAAGACGACGTACGAAAGGAGCTGTCCTGTGGAGCTGAACTTAAAATTGAAACTAAATCTGACGGTATTATGTACTATCTAGATCGCATATGGATTCCTGACCACAACAACCTTCGTGAATTCCTTATGAATGAGGCACACAAAACACGATACTCTATACACCCAGGAGCGACAAAATGTATCAAGACCTTCGATACACCTACTGGTGGCCTGGAATGAAAAAGGATATTGCTGTTTATGTTTCCAAGTGCCTTACATGTTCCAAGGTGAAAGCTGAACATCAAAGACCCTCAGGACTCCTGGTCCAACCTGAAATACCTGTATGGAAGTGGGAAAACATAACCATGGACTTCATTACCGGGTTACCTCGCACTTCTGGTGGGTATGACACTATATGGGTAATCATTGATCGTCTTACAAAATCAGCTCACTTTATTCCAATCCGCGAAGATTTCAAGAACGAGAAGCTAGCTCGTATCTACATCAGCGAAATCGTAAGCCGACATGGTGTACCGTTAAGCATTATTTCAGACCGTGATAGTCGTTTCACTTCACGAACATGGCAGGCCGTACAAGCCGCTTTGGGTACACGATTAGACCTCAGTACTGCTTATCATCCTCAAACTGATGGACAATCTAAACGCACCATTCAAACTCTTGAAGATATGCTTCGAGCATGTGTCATAGACTTCAAGGGAAATTGGGACGCTCATCTACCATTAGTTGAATTTTCGTACAACAACACTATCATTCAAGTATCGGCATGGCACCTTTTGAAGCCTTACATGGTCGTAAGTGCCGATCTCCAGTATGTTGGCACGAAATTGGGGAAGCTCAAATCACTGGTCCAGAATTGATTCAAGAAACCACAGACAAGATCCATCAAATTTGAAACAATCTCCTAGCGGCTCAAAGTCGTCAAAAGAGTTATGCAGATAAACGACGAAAGCCTTTGGAGTTTAACATTGGTGATCATGTACTTTTAAAAGTATCACCGTGGAAGGGAGTAGTTCGTTTTGGCCAAAAAGGCAAGCTAGCACCACGCTACGTAGGACCTTTCAAGATACTCGAAAGAGTAGGACCTGTAGCATACAAGCTTGATCTACCAGAAGAACTCAACAGAATTCACCCCACATTCCACGTATCAAACTTGAAGAAGTGCCTCGCCGATGAGAACCTCCATATTCCTCTGGAAGAATTCAGATTGATGAATCTATGCATTTCATTGAAAGACCAGTAGAGATCATGGACTTCGGAGAAAACGTCTAAGACGAAGTCGTATTCCAATTGTTAGGGTACGCTGGGAGTCGAAACGGGGACCTGAGTTTACTTGGGAACGTGAAGACTCAATGCGCGAAAAATACCCGCATCTTTTTCCTATTACCACTACTACTTAAATTTCGGGGCAAAATGTCCAAAAGTAGGGGATACTGTAACATTTGTCAAAACGGGTTTTTCCAAACCCGCTTCGTTTGTAATCGAATATCAAGTTATAAATGTTTCGTTGCGTATTTATGTTTATTTTAATTTTAAACGATGCATAATTAATAAATAAATTAGAATTTAAAAACTATAATTAATAAAAAGTGAAAATAAAATAAATAAAAAAGAAAACCGGCTGCCGGGATTCGAACCCGGGTCAGCCGGGTGAGTCAAAGCTTTAACTCGCGTACATATGACCACTCCGCCACTTGATGTTTTTGTAAGTTTTAGGAAACAATTAAAACTTGTGAACAACCATGAATCAACCTGTTGCGCCAAACTGAAACGGTAATCGGCTTCCAACCGTCCAAAATGTTTGAGTGATCGCGGATTCTAGATTATAACCGATGCACCGACGATCCTAATCAATTCAGTCTTGAATTAACTTGAATTCTGGTGATGTTCGGTTTTTATAACCGAAGATATTCATTTCCTGAATTACTCCAACAATAGCTTCCTCTCTCGACTCAAAATCATCCGTAGAACCTTCAATTTCACTTTCGCTCTATTTTTAGTTCGTCGGAAAAGCTTTTTGAACTCGCTGGACTTTTGCCGGAAAACCGTGTCTTTCCATTAAAACAGTAAGTTTCTCAATTCTTCTATCTTCTATCAGATGTTAAGATTTTGCTAACTCAAACCCTTCAATCAGAATCAGCTCCAGGCGACGATATCGGATAATCATCACTCGCCAGAAAATTTCTGAGAATTTCAAGAACTCGCTGTGAAACGGCATAAACCTTTAAACATTCTGATAACTCTTGTTCTTTACTTCAATTCCACATCTAGCTAATCAAAAATTGTTAATTGGTCCGCTCAGACAAAGTCCATAAAAACAGAGCCGACAACTTCGCCGGAACTCTGAGAAAGATCATTTCTCCGGTATGTTTACTTCCAAAATCTTCCCTGCCATTTCATTTTAATCATTTGAATGTTTGTCAATCGAATTAAACAAGAAACAGTAGGGTAATGGTTGACTGTGATATTGTAACGAAGAAGACGAAGTTAGTTTGTATATAAGTTTAATATAATTTGGATTATAACTCGGGTTAGACACACAGTCCAGCGGTGGACTGTGTGCACACATTAATCACACGCCGCGAGTTCGATCCTTGACACAAACTCATTAGCTGTAATAAAGAAGTTTCTTTTTTTAACTGAACCGGATTAATTCAAGGAAGATGTTAAGTATAATAAAAATCGATATATTAACCAGGTTAGACACACAGTCCAGTGGTGGACTGTGTGCAACACTAACCCACAGGTCCCGGGTTCGAGACCTGTTACACACGCCGGTTCGATGATTAAAATCCTTTTTGAAAATAAAAGAATTTTGAATAAACTAAAACAGTATATAAATATAATTAAAAACAGAATTATTTCGGGTTAGACACGTAGCTCAGTTGGTAGAGCTGCGTGCACACGTACGGGAGGTCTCGGGTTCGAGCCTTACCCGGCGCACACATGCACACTAGCGAACCGGTCAAACAGTCAACAGTCACGGTCAACGGTCAATGGTCAACGCAAAAGTCAACATTTTTTATATATTTTTATTTATTTATTTAATTTAAAAATCAATTAAAAATACTTAAAAATAATGTTTTTAAAGATAGAAAATAGCCTTAAAACTCACAAAAATATATCTAAAAATCCTATTAAAATTATTAATAAAATCCACTCATTTACCATACCTTTCGTTGTTATTTAGGTTAGTTAATTCTCGTCGATCAATCCTCTAAACTCGTGCGCATTTGATCATCTTCAACCGAACGCACCCAAGGTTAGTGAATCTCTACAAATTCCCCGTTTTAATCACGTTTTTGGGGTGTATCATGTGTCTTATTATTTATCACATTTAAACTATTGTGCATCTGTCATATTCATGAACAAATGTGTATTCAACTTGTATCAACTGTTTGTGTGGTTATTGTTTAGATTTAATTTATCATTTTCAGTACATACATTATCATAGGCCGCCGCTCCCCATTACATTATGAGCGTTGAGCTGTTCCCCATTACATTATGAGCGTGAACCAGGCGTTGCCAACATACGATCGGCTCCGTTTGATTGAGCCTTGATCGCACAGACATTCATCATAGGCCGTCCGTTCCCCATTACATTATGAGCGTGAACGTGACGTTGCCAACATATACAGTTTCATTCATGTGTTATATTCATGCAAGTTGGTTTGTTATTGTATGTTTTATTTGTTTGTTGTTATTGTTATTGTATGATTTAATTACGTTTGCTCACATATGATTATTGCACAATTTTTTTCCTGATAAAGATAACAAGAGATCAATAATAAATGTTTTTCTAACAAGGTTCACTCGCCAACTTATGTTGACCCAAAAACCCCCATTTTTACACATGATACAGGTGATCCAGCTGCAGCAAGAAACACATAGGATGGCTTAGAAGAATAAACTGGTTTAGACTTTGGATTGTTTAGTTGATTATCTTTCTTTGTATTTGTATGAACATGTTTGGAATATTGAGGATGTAATTTTGAATTTAATAAATATGAAACATATTAGTAAATATCATGAGCTTTGGTGATAACCCAATTATGCCCCGACTCTTATTCCGCTGCGGGTCGGGGTGTGACAGTGCTCTAAGTAGAATACTCATGGTTTTGCATGTCAGGAACAACCAACATAGGAGTTGCTGTGAGGATTCCTGACTGCTCAGCATTAGACACATTATCCTTCGATTCCCCCTGAACTTGTTCCATATCAACCTCCTGATTAGCTGAGACGTTCAAGTACACATCAAAATCAACATTTTTATTAACTTTAGAAACGTTTATAGTTAAACATGTTCCACCCTAACTACTATCAACATTGTCTCTCTTCTCATCATCTTTCTTCTTAGACTTGTCATCATCTTTGTCATCTTTTCCATCATCATCTTCATCTTCTCATTCAACAAATGCATCAACCATTTCATCAATCTCTGTGTGCATCTTCTTTTAATCCAAGTATTGCTGATGACGCTCTGAGATCTTGGTGACATCAACCGGTTCAACCACTAACACATAGTTGATCGGCGACATATACACAATCATTCTAGTCTTTAGCACATATCCAACTTCTGGCACACATTCTTCTATCATTGAAGGTTCACCAACCTTTACCTTTCCTTTCCCAACTTTAGCAGCTTCAGCTTTAGCAATACGTATACGCTCTGCTGCTTTAGCTTGAACCTCCTTAATCTCTATCTCTACATGCTCTGCTTCGAAGTTGATCCCGTGTCTTTTACCTAGCACTTTGAATAGCATATCAAACTTCTTAGCGTTCTCAACCTTCTCAATCTCCAACTCTTTCACTACCAGATGTAGGTTTTCATTCTCAGCAGTAACATTCATGAGTAGAGTGACCAAATTCACGTTCTCGGTCTTGAGTTGCTTGATCTGAGCTTCATTTTCCTTTAACATCTTCTCAATGTCATCAAACTTGACGTTATCGTTCACTAACACATCCAACAGAGACTCCAAGTTCTTTCGATCATCTTCAAGATACTTGATCCCGTTCTCATGCTCCTTAATCTTGTTCTCCAAGGTTGCAATCCTATCTTCATTGAAGAAATATCCTTCGAATCCAAAAAAAACATAGATCTTCTTCGTTCGTTGAAGGCTCAGTAGGATGTGATTGACGTCTTTGGCCAGATTGTAGCGTTAGTTATGGTGATGTTTGTGGAGGGATGATGTTTTATGGTAATTGTGGCAGTGTGATATGTTGAGGTGAGGGTGGTGTTATATGTTGTGGTGAGGGTGGTGGTGTTGGTTGAGGAGTAGTGTGACATCTGGGCATTTTTAATCCTTGTATAATTCCGAAGTCTCAAAAAACTTTTGTGGAAGTAATACGTAACTGTTACTCAACGTAATTATTTTAACGTGATGTACATTTCGGAACAAGGACATAAGCTACACATACCCAAAATACCCTTTACATAACTTAGATATAAGTTTTGAAGGGTTAGGTACGACAAAAACACGCTTATACAAGTCCAGGTACTATTTTCGACAAACTGCGAAATTCTGTTGGACCGTAACCAAGATATGAACCATATGTACCAATCCAAATATTTTGTATTAAATAAAATATTGTATTTTATTGATAAGAATGCAAAAATATCAATCGTTGCGCAATTTCGATCATTTTCGTGTTCGTTAAAGCGTTTTACGTAATATTGCAAAATGCGTAACCGTACAACCGAACGAACCGACATCCACGATATTTCTAGGCAAAATACATGTTACATATGCCTTAACACATTTATAGAGCCTAAAAATTAGGTTAAAAGTGACAAAACACGACGAAACAAGTCCAGGGCCAAATCTGCCAAATTTTAAAAGTTTCTGCCCCTGCCAGGGCCTTACGGCCCGTAAGGGGTGCCCCCATACAGACCGTAAGGGGTGCGTAACATAGCAGATTTGCTGGCAGCCTCTTGTTTCATGACTTGCAGCCCAAGAACTCGAATTTCCAACTTGTTCCCTTCAAATGACAAGTGTTAGGACCTCCCTCCTGATCATGCCCCCTCCATGGACACTTGTGATGATCTTGTGGGCTTCTAAACACTAAAATAGCATGCTCATTCATCCATTTTTACTTGATCATTCACAAATTCTTTCTCCCATCTCTTTGGAGCTTGTTTCCAGCCATTTGGAAGCCTCCTACTCTGAGTTCTGAAAGTGTTCATCAACATAAGTAAGTGCTCTCCTTAGTTCTTTCATTATTTTGGCATTTTGAGCCAAAAGTCAAACAGTTTGACTTTTGGTTTTGACATTTTTGGTCAAGTCAAAGTTCAATCGAACTTTGCAATGTGATCGTAATCACGAAGGTTATAATCCCTTGCGATTGCACCTTGTGATTTCCACATTTATTACTTGAAGTGACGAGTCAAAGTTTCGGTCAAAGATGCACATAATGTGCATTTTACGACAAAACTATTTTCGGGCATCAAAACTCCAAGTTTTGATACCAAATTATTTTTATAACTTAGACATGTTTCAACATGTCTAACTCGTCACTTCTAGTTTAGTGCTTTTATTTGGGTCGAAAGTCGAGCGATTTGACCATCGCTTTGACTTCCGAATCTGACCCATTTGGTCAATCTTAGGATTCGACCAACTGCATTTTTATGACCATATTTTTATAGGAAATAACCCTCTGAGGTTATGCCTTATGGTCATGAGGTTTGGTTAGTTATATGATGAGTTGCTTAAATATTCTTTTAAATTGACCAAAATACCCTTTTATGCATAAATTGGTTTTAATCATATGTAACCAAAGTTTTGACATCTAAACTGATGTTATAACATTATCAAACTTGTTTTGGCATGTAAGACTCATCATAGGACATATTTGACCATCTGATTATTTAATTACGCTTATAACCCGTTAACGTAGTATAAACTACCTTAACGAGTCATAACGGGTCAAAAACACGTAGGATCCTTTCCAAATCAGAATGTTAAGCTTATTAAACCATATCATGCGAGTCCCAACACTCATTTGGTTTTTAAGACTTCATTCTATCTGATCTCCCGTTTAAAGTCACGACACACTAACATATTATCCGACACATTAAGACACGTTTGAGCTTTGTTTATTTCCTTTCATTCAAGGACACTTACGCAATCCCAAGTGAGTACATAGTCCCCTCTTTTAAGTTTTCTAAATGTTTTGGGGTGATTCATATGTGCCTATCACTATCTTCATGATTTCGAAACCATATGATTCTATATACATAGTACTTTATCCATTAACGATTTGAAACTATTACCTGTGTCTTAAATAATTATTTTCAAAATTTGTAAGAGTCTTGTTGGTGCGTATTTGTACGCATGCCTAAAATACATTCATTAACAATGGTCAAGCCGATTGATTGTATGATATAGTGCTATATGACTTGACACCCCATTCCCGCTTCCTAGGTTTGTTTGGAAGTTTGATTAGGGAATGTTAGAAACCAAGTTTACCCCGAATAGATTTACCTTCGTGGTAAATTTTTAACATTAGGGAATAAGGTTTGAATATATTTCCAAACGACCACAATGTGTCCGTAGAAAGTTTTCCAATTAAGCCATAAAGTTTATCTTTTATTATTTCAAAACCAAAGTATGGTTTGATATACTGCCGTTTCTCTTATGCATAAACCAAAGTATATTTTGATATACTACCAAAGTATAGTTTGATATACTGTCATTTCTCTTATGCATAAACCAAAGTATATTTTGATGTACTACCAAAACCTATTATTCATAAACCA
The DNA here is from genome assembly GCA_947069175.1 of Scalesia atractyloides. NCBI lineage: Eukaryota > Viridiplantae > Streptophyta > Magnoliopsida > Asterales > Asteraceae > Scalesia > Scalesia atractyloides. Next base: position 52,162,032 of record CAMTDV010000025.1, read on the forward strand.
ACATATATTTTGATATACTATCAATTCAATTATTCATAAACCAAAGTATATTTTGATATACTATCAATTTTATTATTTCAAAACCAAAGTATATTTTTGCATATACTACAAATCTTTTTATCAAAAAGCAAAGTATTTTAGAAACCAAATGTTTATCAAGGGTTCATGGCTATTTTGAAATCGTATAATCTTTTTCTTTTAATATCCAAATCCCTTAATCTAAATTACAAAACCTATGTTACTCACATGCATTTTATGCTGACGTTTTATTTTCACATATATTTCAGGTACTATTATATGATGATTGTTAACGCATGCTATACATAAGATGGACTCGGGAATTAGCTTACTTTAAAACTTGAAAGAAAACAGTTTGTATTTGTTTGATTTGTTTCAAAACAATGTAATTTATTAATTCAAAAAAACAAAACATTAAATACCATGTGTTGTGAAACAATTTCTGTAACGTGACTCCCCGATGTTTCCGCCGCGGTTTGTTGTATTACGCAATTGGGGTGTTACAAGTAGGTATCTTTTGTGGTGAGGATTCTGGTGGTGGAGCGATAGCAGTCTCAGCAAGGATCTCCTTTCTCACTCTTTTGAACTTTTTACGAGCTGTAGGAGACCTGGTGCTTTTCTTCTTAGCCAATGTCGTGCTTCTAGTTCTGCGGCTCTTCTTTGTTGGGCGTTCTTCATTGGAATCATGATCAGACGAAACATAAACTTCGGCGTTTTTACCCGCATCTTTATTCTTTTGCGCCTGAGCTTGTTTTCAGCTTTTTCTAATCGATCAAAAGTATCCTCAGAATCATCTTCGTCATCACCATCATCTCCTCCAGTGATAGTTGTTCTCAAACCAGCTTATGCTTGCTCCTTTTCGGGCTCAGAGGTAGCAGAGAAGACATCATCATGTACAATCTCTGTTTCTGCTTCAACATTTACAGGTTCTTCTGTCTGAGCTTCCTCTACCTTTGGTTCATCAACTAATAATGTTCGAGCAGTAGCACGCTTCCTTTGTCTTGGTGCTGATGATGATGATCCAGCAGCTTGCTTCTTAGGAGCGCGTCTCCGTTACCTTGTATCTTCCTTTTTGTACCAGCTACTGCGCTTTCCCTCAAACCCTTCTAGCATCGTTTCTGCTTCGTTGTCATCCACCGCTAGATACCTTACGCCACTTACCCTTTGGCGGTGCAACATAGTTCTTGTCTTTGATAGCTCCGAACATTGGCTTAGCAATAGGTTCTTGAGTTTTCTTCATGTACTGGTTCAATATCGATAGTGTTTCAACATCCATATGCTCTAGCGCCAGTGCATCATCTTCACGTTTTTCAAGATTAGGAAACTGATCATCTAATAACATCTGAACAAAACGTGGATACTGCCAAAACTTATCTCGGTCAATATTCTGCACCATCTGCTCAAAAATCAACTTGCTGAAGTTGTACGGAAAGTTTAGCACTATGGATGCTATCATACACATCCGATAGTCTATCAAATAGTCAAAACCTCCCTTCTATCATACACATCCGATAGTCTATCAGCTAGTCAAAACCTCCATTTCGGTGACTGAGGGCTTGTACAACGGAATGAGCAAAAAACTTGTAGGGTCTAGCGAGGTTGTTCTTCTTGAAAGGTGCAGCATTAACGTGACCACTATAGCCCATACGATAAAAACATCCTTTCACCATACGTTCCGGATAGCCTGTAGGATCACTCTCTTTATCTTTGAACTCTAACACCCTTAGAATTAGATCTTCCATAATCCTGACCTTAATATCCACATCCTTTATCCTAACTGCAGATATGATAGCCCTCGGCTGTTCTTGTAACCTTGCAGTAGCCCAGAAACGCTTGATATTTGACTTGTAAGCTTTGTGATGATACGTTAGTGCTTTCGTAATCGGTAGACGTCCCATAAACTCTAGCACATCTTTAAACATAGCAATTTCTGGAATAGTATCACCCAGTAGACAACATATATTGTAGATCAGTAAGACCGACGATTTCCTTTCCTGCACAATCACAAAAATCAAACACTTAGAATTTTTTTCAAAAATAACAACATTTGAGCACTTCGTACGAGGTATGTTGATGCACTTCGTACGAGCCGAGCATAAACACTTAAATTTTCTAACACATTTGACCATGTCACCTCATACGAGTTATAGAGATGCACCTTGTACGAGGTGTGTAATAATGTTTAACAGTTTTGACATGGTCACCTCGTATGAGGTGACCATCCTCCTCGTACGAGGTGATAACTCGTACAAAGATAACACTTTTGAATCATGAACTTAAAAATTGCGAATTTTACGAAATTGAACGGTCAATCATAAGCTAAAAGTGCCGATAAGTCCAATTATGTGTTCAATTTTAACTTTTACCGGTTCGTTTAGCCTAGATCTAGGTTTTAAGTCCTTTAAGTCCGAAAATCATCAAATCGACGGTCAAAACTTGGTTATTTACCTTCACCATTGTAAGAGGTGTGAATCAACATCCCCAATGTGTTAATTGTCCGTAGTTTGTTCGTAGATGGTCAATAGACGCAAATCACACAGAGAGAAGTTCTCAGTTCGCACAAGTAGAAATGATGCTTTGTGCGAGTTGGTCTCTTATTTATAGACCATAGTCACCTCGTACGAAGCATGCATATGCACCTCGTACAAGGTGACCCTCCAAACTTGTACCTTTTCATTTCTCGTGTATTTTTCAGTTTTATCGACCCACTCAGTTGACCAAATCCAAGTTAATGACCTCGGTTAACTGATTTTCCTATTAAGTCCAGTTAATGACCTTGGTTGATCACTGTTCTGACCAAAACTGATGTTTTTCATTAATTTTAAGTTTCAAGTTAATGAACTGTTTTACATTTCAGGACATCTTTTCTTTCCAGATTAGCTCCCAATCCGCAATCCTTCAGCAACAGTCGCCTTGGTCTAAACTAAGATAGAAATAAAATCTTTTTGTAATTTTTCAAAGTTTATGCTAAAACACACTGAAAATCTTTTTGGGCTTTTTGGAATTAAAGATAAACACTATACAACATATTTACATACATATTTTTGTGAGTTTGGGTTAGAGGATCATATTAGTTTTTGAGACTTATCACTAGTACCATTGATCTTTGATAAAAATTTAAGTTTCCAAACATATTTACTTAGATTACCAATATACTGATCCACTTAAACTTCCATACATTTCTCAATTGTTTCAAGATATGTTAGGTAATATTAGGAACATGAATTAATTGTGTTTCCCATCTCAGAATATACTCTCGTATCGAGATTTCCTAGATTTCTTCTCAGAGGTGAATATATCTAACTGATATCTGTAAAGGGAGTGAATACAAGGCCTTGAGAGCTCAGGTTAGAACTTCCGTACAGAGAAAGAGATGAAGGCTCGACTTTAGGTGGTGTTCCATAAATGGATTCTTTTACACTGCATCTCATGCATATTATTATTATTATTATTATTATTATTTATTATTATTATTATTATTATTATTTATTATTATTATTATTATTATTATTATTTTTAGATTTACATTTTTAAGCAGCTAATGGGGTGAACATGTGAAAAGTATTATACAAGTTCTAGTCCATTGCTGATGCAAAAGCAGAAGAACTCATATAACACCTCAGATATCGGTTAATTATAAGACCTAGTATCTTAGAATCTGGCATTCTCTCAAACGAAATTTCAGAGTACCAAGTCCATATATCCGGGAGATGTTAAACCACAGATTAATCAAATTTTCTTTTAAGTTTATATCTTGAAATCAATTTATTGAATGTGCGAAGTCTACTAGCACATCCTTAGTAAGACCTTTTTAATCACCAGTTTAACTTTGTATTTCTTTAGCATATTGTGATAGTTCACTGACGTGCTATCATTTCCTCTTTATACACAAAGACTCTTTTTGTCTTTTTCATGTTTTTGTATTTTTTTGCATTTTTACTGTTTTTGTATTTTTTTAATAACTTTTTCTCCCCCTAAAATCAAAAACATATTTTTGGATTTTTTTGAAAATTTTTAACGAAAGAAAATCTATTTACCACTATAAGCATGACACACCGATGAGGATCACGTCGTGTCCTCGTCAAAAGCTTTTTTAGACCGTTTAATTTTAAAAGATTTTTTATTCTTGCTCTATCAAAAGTTTTGGTGTAAAAATTTGGCTTTTGGTCATCAGTGTGGATTTTCTCTATTCGCACCAACTTTTTCTCGTGACAATCACGGATAAAGTGGTGACGAATTTCTATATGTTTAGTACGTGAGTTTGAACCGGATTTTTAGTGATATCAATGTCTGCCTTGTTATCTACGTATAATAGCGTGTCAAGAAATTGTAGTCCAAAGTCTCTCATCTGTTGTTGTATCCACAATACCTAGGAAAAACAACTGGATGCTGAGACGTGTTGGTGCATATTTGCAACAACAACTTAGCTTTGGTCTTTGGAGATCTTGTAATTAGTAAAACGATAAACGGTTAGCAGGTTTGGGTTTGTAAGTTAGTTGTAGCGATTGGACTAACCAAACCCATACATAGGGGATGAAGGGCGAATCAGGCCTAGTCCAATTCGCAAACCATAAGGGTTAAACCCTAGCCCAGTTGCAAATCTGTCTCTATATAAACAGAGTTTTGCATTAGGGTTTAGGCTGCTCAGTTAGTCACTTCAGAGAGAGAGAGAATTCGTAAGAGAGATTGGCTTGGACGAATTCGTTGTGGTCTAGATTGATTGTAATCAGTGGATTGATAATCGATAAAGATCAGGTTTATTGGAATTATGTTTCTACTCATATTTCTGTATAAATCTGATCTAGAGGATTCCGCACTCTAGGTTGGATAGACGATTCTGTGAAGATCCATATGGATCAGGGGACCTACAATTGGTATCTGGGCATTAGGCTCTTGTTTTGCTCGGTTCAGAATCGTTTTCTGCAGAAAAGTGAGATTTTTGGACGTTTGACGGCTGTTTTAGGGTTTCTACTACTGTTTTTGGATAAACAGCAAGGAGTTCGGATAAAACCGTAGCATTTCGGATAATCCGGATGGCATCTCGGATAGAAAACTAGCATTTCGGATCTGAAACTTGCATCTCGGATAAAAAAGTGTGGATTTCAGATCATTAGGGAAGCATCTCGGATCATCTGAGAGCATCTCGGATTATCAGGCTTGCATCTCGGATAAACAGTGGCATCTCGGGTAACTACTATCTCGAACCTTTTCGGACCATCTTGGATCACTGTTCTAAGTTGTATTTCGGATAATCAATTCGAACCATCTCGGGTAGCATCTCGAACTACCTTAAACTGATTTAAATGTTCCGAGTTGAACTCGAAAATGTGGAAAGTTAACCAGCTGACGTAAACCGAGTTAAACATTTTCGTGATTAGGGTTTTATCCGTAAACAATTTTAACAAACCGACTTCATAATTAGACTCGTGTGATTTTCAGGACAAAAAAAGGCACGAAAATTCCTAAAAAGACCTCAGACATTATATGTCTTTGGATTCGTATCAACGAGGAAAGTCTAACGGTACAGTTTAGTAAACACACATTTCGGACAAATTTTAAACGCTTTTAGCGAGCCGGTTCGGTAAAAATGTCGAATATATCAAATTTGAATGAGTTGTTGAGAATGGAACATGAGGTTGGCACGACTAACAAAACGCCAAATATGATGAAGGTCGAGACTTATCTTACGTGGAAAGACCGGTTTCAGTCGTCATTGAATATTAGGACACACGGATGTAGATCTTTATTCAAGACGGATATGTGCATCCAACTCATGACTTCCAAGGCAGACAACGGGTCCCTGCCTATGTTAACATGTCAGATGCTGAAAAGAGAATGTATGTGTCTGAGAAGAAAGCTTTAGCAGCAATCAAGATGTCTTTACCTGATGGCATTAAACATAGCTTCAAGCGATATACAACTTCTAAAGAAATGTGGGATGCTTTAGAAAAGAGGTATGAGGGAATACTGATGTGAAAAAGAACAAAGTTGATCTGTTGAAGAAGCAATTTGTTGTCTTCAAAGGCATGAGAAATGAGTCCCTCAAAGATATTATCATGAGATATTCTCGTCTAATGTCAGAAATGGATAATTATGACATTGGGGGATACACTGATGTTGTGATAAACGATAAGTTGTTAGATGCTTACCTGCCAAGTGGGATATTTATACTTTAGCGAACTCAATATGAAGAAGAAGGAAACTGGATATGATCAGGTTCAAGATCTGGGAGTATATAAAGGCATTCCATCTTCGTCTTCCAACAATGCTTCAAGTGATACAGCAACTGTGTTTCTATTATGTGAAAATGAGCAGGCTGTGAAAAATGCTGAAGGTGATGTATGTTTTGTTGTTGCTTTAGGAGGATCATTAGAGGCAAAGAGACAATAGTCTAACAATAATAACAACAATACCAGGTCTATGTCTCTGAGTGTCAAGGCTACTGAAGAGCATCTTGCCTTGCTTCCTTCCTTTATTTCTTCATATGAGAACTACATTAAGGGAAGGATATCTGATCTAGCAATGTTTGATGAAGATTATGATCAGATTGACCCTGATGACCTAGAGGAGATGGATCTACAATGGCAGATGGCCATGATTTCTAGACGAGTTAAGAGATTCATGAATAGGACAGGCAGAAAGTTTGTTGGAAAGAGTTTTGGCTTTGATAAGTCCAAGGTTAGGTTTTACAACTGTCAGAATTATGGACACTTCACTTGAGAATGTCATAGACCAAAGACTGAGTCTCGTCCTAGTTCATCATTTCAAGATTCTCCTGGTCACTATTCGAGCAATAGAAATGCATCAAATAACACTAGTTCAAAGGCCTTGATCTCTACTGCGAGAGAACGTTCATATGATTGGAGTGTTCATCTGGAAGGTGATGACAATGCCACACAAGCTTTCATGGTGAGATAGTTACAGTTGACGATGCAGAAGTACAGGTTGATGCTGAGATAGAGCAGGAGACTGTAGCTGAAAAAGTTGATGTTGATCAAACAACTGAGGTTAAAGCTGACAGTGTACAGTCAGATCAAGAAAAGGTTGATGCAGATAAGAAAATAGCTGCAGATTTTGCTGCTTTGATGGCTGATCTAAGCAAATCAACAGGAGAGGTGTGAATTGCAAGGTGAGGTTGACAGGTTGAACAAACAAAATCAAAGTCTGGTAAATGATCTCTTGAGCGTAAAAGAATCAAACTTTTTCGTAAAAAGAAATAACTCATCATATTTGAAGAAAATTACGGGTTATGAAGAGTAAATTAATAATCTAACCTATAAGCTAAATGAAAAACTTCAAGTTATTGACTTAGCTCATGATACGATGAGTGAGAAAACAAAAGAGATTTCTAAAAACTGCAAAGAGTTGTCAGATGCACAACTGAAAATTTGTGAACTCGAAAAGAAACTAAGTCAATTAAGAGATTCTTCTTTTGTAATGAAACACATGATGAATAGCTTGAAGACAAGTAATGACAAGAAAAGTGTGGGATTCTAGGGATTCAATGAAGTTCCACCACCTCTTGGTCCTGACTATTCATTCTTGCTAGATGAAGAGGAATAAACAGACTTTGGTTCAACCACAACTAGTAATTCCACATCAGAAAAGGGTGATGTGTCTGAATATGATGATGCTAGTGTCAAGAAGGATAATAACAGGGAACTGGTTTTGAAAAACAGAGAGTGCACAACCTAAAATAAAAAGCAGACTTTTGTTAAAAAGGTTGATTTTGTTAAAGGGAGTGATATGAAAGACGAAACCGTTGTTATTAAAAAAGAATCAAATGTGCAGTTTGCCAAAAATAAAAACAAAGAAAAATCTAAGGTTGAGCAAACTAAAACAAATCCTTCTAAGGCATCATCATCATCACCTGATGGATCTAAACCTAAGATTTCTGTTAAGAAGTCTTCGGTAAAAAGATCGTGCTTCAAATGTCACACTAAGGGACATGTAGCTAGCTGGAATCCTAATAAAAAGAGTGAAGCACAAGTAACTGAGAGAAAGAGAGAAAAATCACCAGAGAAGAGTGGTGATGGTGAGAAGAAGGTGTCTAAATCACCAAAGATGTCTACTCCCAAGTAACAAGAGGATTTTGTTGTTGGTGTAGATAGGGCTGAAAAAGGAACTCAACAAGTTCCTCGTTTTCAAAAAAATCAAAAAAGATTTCAGCCTGAATCTACTTCAGGAAAATATCAGATACCTAGAAGTGTTTCACCAAAAATGTTTAATTCAAATGGTCAAACAAATAACTTCAGAAGTCAAGGTCAATTTCAAAGTCGATACCAGAATGTTGGTGGTCGAACTTTTTATAACAATGGCTTTCGAAATTATCACAATCAAAGTTATTGGAATAAATCAAGGTTACAAAACCAGAATTTCCAAAGGTCACAGAGTCCAAACTTATATAGGAAACCTCAGGACCAAGACCTTGTGGAAATCAAACCCCATTTCCATCAACAGGTCCAAAATCCAAGACTCCAATCAGGAGTGATGGAGATTGGATGGATGTTAAAGTAGTTGATGAATTTGGAAGACCCAAGACCATTCAGGCTTGGGTCCCCCAATCTAACTAATTTTTGTTGGTTTTGTGCAAGAGCTGCTAAGGAGGATTATCAACTTCTAGTATGTTGATAGTGGCTGCTCCAGGCACATGACGATGGATGTAAGATTGTTGACTGATTTTGAAAACATAGATGGAGGTTACGTAAATTTGGTGGGTGCTAAAGGAGGGCACATCACAGGTCGAGGAAAAGTGACCAACGGGAAGATCACATTGGACAAAGTGAACTATGTCGAGCAACTTAAGCACAATCTGATGAGCGTGTCAGAAGTCTGCGACAAGGGTCACTCGGTCCATTTTACGAAGTCTGAAGCTTTGGTGTTGAAGCCGGGTTTGGTGATACTGGACGATTGGATTGTGATGAGAGCGCCGAGGAGGAATGACACTTATGTCATGCACATGGGTGCTTAAAATTCTTCCACTACCGAAAAATGAACTACATAATTAAAAACAGTTTAGTGGAAGGGGGTTCTAGTGCCGAGGTTTCATGTGGAAGATAAATGTCTTCCATGTCAAAAGGGAAAACAACACAAGAAACCTCAGAAGTCTAAAAGAGTAAATTCCATAGATGCCCCTTATGAATTACTTCATATGGATCTATTCGGTCCAGTGAACGTAAGGAGCATAGGTGGAAAGTACTATTGTTTAGTTGTCACAGATGATTACTCACGTTACTCATGGGTTTTCTTTCTAGGTACAAAAGGCGAAACATCTGAGTTGCTGATAGATCTTTTATAAAATTGGAAAATGTTCATGATGCACGCATCAAGAGGATAAGGAGTGATAATGGCACGGAGTCCAAGAATCGGATTCCAGATCTCTATTGTATGCGCAATGGAATAGAACATCAATATTCTACTCCTTATACACCTCAACAGTATGGAGTCGCTGAGAGGAAAAAGAGGACGTTTATTGAGGCTGCTAGGACTATGCTTTCTGATTAAAAGCTTCTAGTTCTTTTCTGGGGTGAAGCTGTAAATACAACTTGCTATGTCCTAAACAAAGTTTTAACTGTTAAACGTTTAACAAAACATGTTAAGAACTTTTGTTAACAAGAAACCAAACTTGAAGGGCTTTGATCCATTTGGATTACCCAGCACAAATGTGAAAAATAATGATAAACAAAAAATCGGTGAGGTGGCTGATGAAGGCTACTTTCAAGGTTATGTACCTGGATCACCGAATAAAAGGGTTTCCAATCTAAAAACGGGTAAAATTGAGGTTGTGTTTGATGTTGAAATCATGAGTTACTCACCTCAACAATCAACGAGTGGTCCTGCTATATTATATGATTATGATAGTGTCTTTAAATCATTTAATATTCCTGAGTTTTCCAATGTAGATGATTCTTAGTTAATTCAAGCGGTAATCAGCGATGAAGAGTGTGCCTTTATGCCGAGATCGAGCAAATCGATGACAGATGCTCCGGAAACTTCCTCAAATGCAAATACAAATGTTGATGTAGCAGATTCAAGTGATAGTGAGCCTGAACCTATTTAGGGGGAGGACTTTGTTAATCCGTTTGCTAATAGAATAATCAGGGGGAGGTTGGATCAAATTTGGGTGACAATTTAGAAGTGGACGTCATTGCTACTACGAGCAAACAAAGATCATCCGATTGAGAACATTTTAGGTGATCCTGCCACATGTGTTCAGATAAGGAGTGGTGTCATTGAAGGTTCATGCTTGTTTGCTTCGATTGAGAAAACGAGAATTATCAATGAGTGTTTATACAGTTTCTTTATTGCCCAAGAGGAGCTGAAGAATGTGCATATGGCTCTAAAAGACAATTCATGGGTTGAAGCGAGGCAAGAGGAGAAGCGAGGGAAGAGGAGCTGGCTCAGTTCACAAAGTTTAAAGTTAGGGAGCTAGTGATTTACCAGAAGGAGAAAAGGAAATAGGAACTAAGCGGGTGTTTAAGTGCGAAGGATGATCGAGGAATTGCTAAGAGGAACAAGGCTCGATTTGTGGTTAAAAGGTTCAATCATCAAGAAGGGAGTGACTACAATGAAGTGTTTGCACCAGTGGCAAGGTTGGAAGCAATTTGTTTGTTCCTAGCCTTCGCATCTTTCAAGGGCTTCAAAGTTTACCAACTAGACTTGAAGAGTGCGTTTCTTTACGGGAAAGTCCAAGAAGTGGTGTATGTCTAACAACCAGATGGGTTTACTGATCCTGACTATCCAGATCGAGTATATAAGTTGAATAAGGCTTTGTATGAATTGCATCAAGCACCTAGGGCATGGTATGAGACACTGTCAAAACATTTGGTAAAGAATGGTTTTGAAAGAGGTCAGATTGACAGTACACTCTTCACTAAGCGAAAGAAAGAGGATTTTCTGCTGGTACAAGTATGTGTGGATGACATCATTTTTGGGTCATATAATGAGAGCATGTGTCATGAATTTGAAGAAGTCATGAAGAACATGTTTGAGATGAGTGCAATGGGTGAGTTGTCCTACTTTCTGGGATTACAAGTTGACCAGAAGAAGGATGGGATGTTTATACATCAGACAAAGTATGTGTATGACATTTTGGCTCGTTTCAAGATAGACGATTGCGCTACTTCTAACACACTTATCTGTGAGAATCACAATCTTGTTCCAGATCCTAAGAGTGTGGATGACGTTGATCCAACTCAATACTGGGTAATGATTGGTTCTCTTGTGTACTTGACTGCTTCAAGACCTGACATCATGTTCGCAGTGTGTCTTTGTGCCAGATATCAAACAAATCCAAAAGAGTCACAATGAAGGCAGTGAAGCGTATTCTTCGTTACTTGATGGGGAAACCTAAACTTGGGTAGTGGTACCCTGCTGATAGTTATCTGAAGTTTGTTTCTTATACTGATTTAAACTTTGGAGGATGTAAATCGACCAGAAAATCTACAACAGGTGGTTGTCAGTTCTTAGGAGGGAGGATCGTGTCATGGCAGTGCAAGAAGCAGTCTTGCGTGTCTACCTCTACGTGTGAAGCTGAATATATTGTTGTGGGTAGTTGTTGCTCTCAAGTTCTCTGGATATAACAACAGATGCGTGATTACGGTTTGAATTTCACTCGTACTCCTATTATGATAGACAATAATGCCACTATCTCAATCACAAACAATCCCGTAAAACACAGTCGCATAAAATATATTGACATTCGTCATCATTTTATACGGGATTGTGATGAAAAACGAATGATTGAACTTCACAGAGTCGACACACTAGATAACCTGACAGATCTTTACACAAAAGATTTTGACAGGGCTAGTTTTGAACATCTAGTCAAACTCAACGGGATGAGGAATCCTAAAGAACTAGTTTTTCATAAGAATTTTGTAAATAGTTTACTGTTTTTATAAAAATAAAAAACATAAAAAATAGAAAACCATACAAATAAAAAATAGAAAAATCAAAAAACGAGTTATCATTGTGTAAAAAAGAAGAGATGATAGTACATCAGTAAGTTAGACTGTCACACTGGAATGAAAATTAAATTGCTTAAGTGTGATAGCAGCTCCATCATATGATGTACCAGTAGGCAAAAGCATGAAATAATCAACTTACCAAGGTCATATAAACAAAAAGAATTGTGTATGAGTGGGTAACATATCAGTGGTGTACGGTTGTATAACCTTAAATCTTGCGTTGATAGATTGCCAAAGTCTAAAGTTTTAGGTCTTTATACTGTTATTTCATCTGGGATATCAGGGTTGTCCTTCTGCTGCATCCAGATATATGCTGACCTAGGCACAACCAGGATATCTTAAAAGAGAGCTAAAAATGCCAAATCCCATACAGAGTCATTCAAATGTATAAAGTGCATAACTCGTACCAAAATCTGTGGTATTTGTCCTAACCCTCGCTGGATATTGGTCTCTTTACAGTACGGAAGTACTGACCTGATCAACAATTATCTAGCGTTGTAAAACAAAAGAATGAATTTCGGTATACTCACCTACTATGATGAATCTTTGTGCATACCTTGATCGTGGGTGTGATATCTGTGATGATCCGAGCATGTAACAAGATCAAACAAGTTATCAATGGATGGAATTTTATGTTTTATTTATGAGTTTTGTATTTTTATCATGACAATTGCACATATTCAATTCTTGCACGATTCCGAGTTGTCTAACGACTTCTCGAAGTGAAATCGCAAATTGTTATGTAAAAATAACCAGTTTTAATGCAATGTACACTCCGGAACAATGACCCGAGCTTAACATACTTGAAATATCCTTCGCATAACCTAGAAATAAGTTTTGAAGGGTTTGGTATGTCATAAACAAGTCTATTCGATTACAGGGACTATTTACGACAAACTATGAAAGTCTGCTGATTCTCGTAGCAACACACATTACGGAATAGGTTCATAAGCCTAATATACCATAAATACCTTTTACATAACTTAGAAATAAGTTTTGAGGGCTTCGGTATGGCAAAACCACACTTTTGTAACTACAGGGACTATTTTGCAAATTTCGCGAAACTATGCTTTTTTGCGTATTTCGATATCTGGAACGTGTACGGACATTCAAAAATTTTCTAATCATTAATAAAAATTATATTTTAGTGATTGGAATGCGAAAAATCCGTTCGTTACACATTTACGGTCATGCACGCGTTCGTTATGATTTTCATCGTAATTAACCGAAAACCGCAACCGTACGACAAAATGAACCGACCTCTGGAATATTTTTGGACACATTTCAAGTTCCCTATACTTTAGCGTCCTTATGGAGCTTAGAATAACGGGTGTTAGAAGTGCCCGAAACGCGACGGAACGAGTGCAGGGTCCATTTCTGCCAATTTTGAAAGTTGTGGCCAGCTAGGGGCCTTATGGACCGTAAAACCTAAGCCCATACGGTCCGTAAGGCTTGCCCAGCTCACCAGAAATGTGGCAGCAACTTGTTTCTACATTTGACACATATGGGACACTAAGCTAACATGTGGGTGAGTCATGGGACACTTGTCTTGATCCTATAACATCAAGAAACCTATAAATACCCATGTGTTCTTCATTTTTGAAACCTTCGATCACTCATTTTCTGCTACCAACTGAAGTTGCAACCATCTCTAGAGTTTTTCTGAGTTCCTTGATCATTCCTTTGGTATTGTAAGTGTTCAATCATGTTTTGATTCAATTCTTGTAGTTTAATTTGATTAAAAGTCACAAAGTTTGACTTCCAGAATTGATCATATATTGATCAACTTAAAGTCCAATTAAAACTTGCATTATGATAGTAATCAAGGTGATTATGATCTCTATTGATCATACCTACGGATTCCTATTATTTCTAGTCACTTTGACAAGTCAAAGTTTGGTAAAAAATGCGATGAATGCGCATTTTGTGACGGATCTAAATTCGGGTGTCAAAACAGTTTGGTTTGATGCCAAACTATTTTATACACTTATTTATACATGTCAAAACATGTCTAAATCGTCACTCTTATTTTAGTGCTTGTTTAGAGTCGAAAGTTGAATGGCTTGACCACCGCTTTGACTTTCGAATCTGACCCGTTTGATGGATATTCGGACCTGAACAAATACATATTTGTGACCATAATAATAAAGGGAGTAACCCTCTGAGGGTATACCTTATGGTCATGTATTTTGGTTAGTGTTATGATAACTAGTGGTTATGATCTTCAATAATGACCAAAATGCCCTTTTCGCAGACGAATCAACTAGAAGCATATGTGACAAAAATTTTGGCACGTATTCTGATCAAATAACATTTTCAAACATATTTAGGCATTAAAGAATCATCATAACACATATCTAACCATCTGAATGCGTAGTTACGTAAATGACGCGTTAAAGTGGCTTAAACTACCTAACGGGTCATAACGGGTCAAAAGCACTTAAAAATCTTTCCAACTCAGATTGTTAACTTATTAAACCATGTCATATGAGCCCAATACTCATTTGGTTTATAAGGTACCATTCTATTCAAATCCTCCGATTTCAAGTTTCGATATTTACACTATTATGCGATTTTAGGACACGCTTGATTTCTCGGACATTTGAGCTTGTTTGATCTTTGATTCAAGGTTACAATAGCAATCAAAAGTGAGTACATAGTCCCTCTTTTACGATTTACAAATTGTTTTGGGGTGATTCATATGTGCTAAAGGTTTTCGAGTTTTCAAATACAAATTATTATGGTTTATATAAACAAGACGATTTCGATAATGTGAACGAACTTGTTGGGGCGTTATATTCATAACAAGAATGACATTCATTAACAATGGCCAAGCCGACTAGTAGTATATTATGGTACCATAGGATCTGATAAATCTCGTTATCGGGCTATTCACTGGAATTTGGTGGATAGTTTGGGGTAACGACTTAACAAACTCTTTGGTGGTTTGTTAGTCGATTTAAAGATACCCTTTGGTAGTATAGACGAGTCACATAGGTTTGAATGTATTCACGAAACGACCAAAAGTTTTCACAATTAAAACAAGGACGATTGACGAATGGTTTTATAACACGGACGATAGACGAATGGTTTTATGACACGGACGAATGACGATTGGTTTATAACAAGAACGAATGACGATCTATTTATAACACGAACGATTGATAACACAGACGAAATGGACGATTGGTAAGTGATTAGATAACAAGACGGTTTAATATAATAAAAGCATGGTGGATACGCCGCTGGTACTTCCTATATAAGTGCTTTTGTCATATTCTACCCGTGGCGTTATTTAGATCACTTGGACGAATATTTTTAAATGATGTCACGCAACAATGTTTACAAAATGATATAAACCATGAAGTTTTCTTCAAGGACGATTTACTACTTGGTTTACGAAAACAAATGTTTTAGTCAAGATTCATGGCAACGAGATTTCATAAACTTTAACCAACGTGTTTTAGTTGGTTAATTATATTGCAAGACAAGACACTTTTTGATACAAGGTTTTCACTACTCGACTCTAGTAGTCGAGTAAGGTAATGCAATATGTTACATGCCATAAATCTGACTTACTCACAAAACCTATGTACTCGTCGGCATTCTTTTATGCTGACTTGTTTTTCACATATGTTTCAGGGAATAATGCTAGATGATACTGATGCGTGCTCATGTAGGATCGGATGTGGACTTTAGTGCTTATAAAATAAGAAAGATAATAAATATGCTTGTTTGTCTGCTTAAGTTTGTTTGAAAGTTCTAAAACAATATGACAATATAATCTATGTTTAATATCCAATAAAGCAAAATATGAAATACCATGTGTTGTTGAAACAATATGTTAACGTGACTCCCCATGTGTTTCCGCCGCATGTTGTTTTACGCAGTTTGGGGCGTTACAGGTTGGTATCAGAGCACTAGTTATAGGGAGATTAGGTTATTAGTAATGCTTTGACCTAGACTATAACCTTCCTAGGAACCAAACGCGAATTTACTTGCGTTTAGTTTTAAAATACAATACAATCACCTATCCTTAGGTGACTACCAAAAACAAATCCACAAATTACAAATCCGTTTTGAAAATCAATCATGTATCCTTAGATGATTTGTTTTTGGCGTAAGCCTTCAAATGTTTTCAAAATCTCGTCAAAGTTTGGGTTTTAATAATGTGAACACGTGCAATCTGGAAGGGTGGGTGCCTGTACCCTGAGTTTTCTGTCTAGGCTAGAGTGTTTGTACAAATCCACTTAATCGGACCAGTTACTCTTCCCTGGGAACTCTTGGGGTAGTGTCCACTTATAGGCTAAAGCATGTCTTCGCGATACATTATAAAGACCCATATACTTTGATTAGTCATCGTGTGTCATTTGTTTTTTTGAGAAACGAACGAATGATCGCAATCCTTATGTTTTGTCGATATTTTTAATACCTCCCTCTTTGTTTATTCAAATGTCAATCTCACACATTTCTCATGTTTTCTTTATTCTTTTAGAATGCCTCCTAGACGCGATCAATCTCAAGACGCTGCAATAGCAGCCTTAGTCGCTCAACAAATTACTTCCGTACTCCCGCACCTAGTAACTCAGATAAATCAAGCAAACAACACTAACAATAACAACGCTCAGTGCAACTATAAGACTTTCAGTTCGGCTAAACCGCTTAAATTCTCTGGGTCTGAAGGAGCTACGGGACTCCTACAATGGTTCGAGAGTCTGGAAAGCACATTTCGACATGTTCAATGCCCAAACGAGTGAAAGGTTGAGTTTGCATCTAGTGTTTTTGAGAAAAGAGCATTAACATGGTGGAATGGTGTGGTGAGAGACCGGGGTGCCGATGTGGCTATGGCTCAAACCTGGGAAGAGCTTTGAGCTCTAATGATGAGGGAGTTCTGTCCTCGTCATGAACTTAGGGCTCTAGAAAAGGAATTTGATGATCTTAAACAAGATAGTGGCGAGAATCGTGCCTACACAGATCTATATGAAGAATTGAGCTTACTATGCCCCGCAATGGTTACCCCACTGGATAAAGCTATTGAGAAGTATATCGATGGTTTGCCTGACCCTATGCAAGATATTGTTACTGGTAGCAACCCTGCCACTGTTCGTCAGGTAATCGAGTTGGCTGCAACCCTGACTGAGCCTCAGGTTAGAAAGGTAAACTGTTTCGCAAGGGCGACAAGAAACAGGAAGCCAAAACCACACAAGACATAGAAAAAGAAAAGAAGAAGAAATCCGAGTCGTCGAAGAATTCAAGGAAGCATAAGGCTTCCCACAACTTTGTAGTTGATACTCAGCCGAATCAGGCCCCACAAAACCATCCAGCACGGCCTCCTGCAAGGAAACCATATGCTGGTACTGCACCGTTGTGTAACTGGTGCAATGGTCATCATCAAGCTCATCTAGCTTGTCGACAATGTACATCTTGTGGGAAACTTGGCCACACGGCAAATATTTGTTGAACTGCTCCGAATCAAGCTGCCCAGAACCCAATACATCCTCAAGGAAATGCCGCTAGACCTCCATTTCTGCCTGGTTCATGTTATAATTATGGTGAAATGAGTCACTATAGGAACAATTGTCCAAGGATAGCCAATGCAAATCCAGCTCGAGGGCGAGCTTTTAACATGAACGCCAACGATGCTCGTGCGAACAATGAAGTTGTTAACGTTATGTTCCTTGTCAACAATCATACTGCTTCTGTTCTTTTTTATTCGGGTGCTGATAGAAGTTTGTGTCACTTGCTTTTGAGCCTTTCCTCTCGATGCCTAGAACGAAACTAGGGAGACCCTTGTCTGTCGAAATAGCCAATGGTGAACCTCTTGTTCTTGATTCTGTTATTTGTGATTGCAAGTTAAATTTCAACAACCAATTGTTTTCTATCAACCTCACACCAATGTAACTCGGAAGCTTCCATATCATTATTGGAATGGACTGGTTAACCAAGCACCATGCCGAAGTTATTTGTTTTGACAAGATTGTTCGTATACCGCTTTCATCTAGCGGAACCTTGGAAATTCATGGAGAGAAAACCGCTAGTAACATAAAACTCATGACATGTACACAAGCCCAAAAGTACCTGCGAAGGAATTATGTGGCCTTCTTGAACATGTCACAGAGGAGAAAGGCAAAAGCAAAACTATTCAAGACATTCCTTTTATTCGAGATTATGTTGAGATCTTTCCCGAAGATCTACCTGGTTTACCAACGGCACGTCAAGTGGAATTTCGTATTGATCTTGTACCTGGTGCCAATCCGATAGCCAAATCTCCTTACCATCTTGCACCCTCTGAGATGCAGGAGTTATCGAAACAACTACAAGAATTATCTGACAAAGGTTTCATTCGTCCAAGTTATTCTCCTTGGGGTACTCCTGTCTTATTTGTGAAAAAGAAGGATGGATCCTTCCGAATGTGTATCGATTATCGTGAACTCAACAAAGTCACGATCAAGAATCGATATCCCCTACCTCGTATTGATGATCTGTTTGACCAGCTGCAAGGTGCTTCATGTTTTTCAAAGATTGGTATGCGCTCTGGGTATCATCAACTTCGTTTTCACGAGGAAGATATTCCTAAGACTGCTTTTCGCACACGATACGGTCACTACGAGTTCACAGTTATGCCTTTCGGTTTGACCATTGCTCCAGATGTTTTCATGGACTTGATGAATAGGGTTTGTAAAACTTATTTGGACAAGTTCATCATTGTTTTCATCGACGACATCCTTATTTATTCAAAGTCTCAAGCCGAGCACGAACAACATCTCCAATTAAAAATGGAACTTCTGAAGAAAGAACAACTTATGCCAAATTCTCCAAGTGTGAATTTTGGCTGAAAGAAGTTCAGTTTTTGGGACACATTGTTAATGAGCAAGGTATTCATGTGGATCCTTCCAAAATCGCTACAATTAAGGATTGGAAAACACCCACTACTCCCACAGAAGTTTGCTCATTTCTTGGTCTTGCTGGTTACTATAGACGATTTATTGCGAACTTCTCAAAGATCGCGGTTCCTCTTACTGCTTTGACTCAAAAGAATAAGCCTTTTGAGTGGGGACCTAAACAAGAGGAAGCGTTTCAAACTTTGAAACTAAAACTCTGTGATGCTCCTATCTTGTCTTTACCCGATGGCAATGATGATTTCGTGGTTTATTGGTTGCGTTCTCATGCAACGAGATAAAGTCGTAGCCTACGCGTCGAGACAATTGAAAGTCCACGAAAAGAATTACACAACTCATGATCTTGATTTAGGTGTTGTTGTCTTTGCTCTCAAGATCTTGAGACACTATCTTTATGGCACAAAGTGTGTGGTGTTCACGGACCACAAAAGTCTCCAACACATATTTAATCAAAAGGAGTTAAACATGAGGCAACGACGTTGGGTAGAACTTCTAAATGATTAAGACTGTGAAATTCGCTACCATCCTGGTAAGGCGAATGTTGTGGCTGACGCACTTAGTCGTAAGGAACGTGTCAAGCTTCATTGTGTTCGAATTCGATCTGATATCTAAACATGTATTCTTGAAGCCCAACGCACTTGTGTAACCCAAGGTTTGTTGAAAGACGAACTACCTCATCAACTCGAAACAAAAGAATATTACATGAACTGTTTGTGGGTTCCGAATCAACACAATCTCCATGCTCTATTGATGGACGAAGCTCACAAGTCTCGTTACTTGATTCATCCTGGTGCTACAAAAATGTACAAGGATCTCCGTACCCAGTATTGGTGGCCGGGTATGAAGAATGACATTGCCTTGTATGTATCTAAATGCCTTACTTGTCTTAAAGTCAAGGCCGAGCGTCAACATCCGTCTAGTTTATTGGAACAACCAGAAATACTGGTATGGAAATAGGAGAACATTGCGATGGATCTCATTACCAAGTTACCGCGCACATCTTGAGGTCATGATGCCATTTGGGTAATCATCGATCGTCTGACTAAGTCACCACACTTTTTGGCAATTCGTGAGGATTACCCTACTGACAAGCTCGCCAAGATCTATGTTGATGAGATTGTGTCTTGTCATGGTGTTCCTTTGAATATCATATCTGATCGAGATGCTCGGTTCTCATCTCATTTCTAGAAGACTATGCAATCTGCAATGGGGACCAAACTTAACCTGAGTACTGCTTATCATCCTCAAACGGATGGACAATCTGAGAGGACGATTCAAACACTGGAGGACATGCTCCGAGCTTGCGTGATTGATTTTGGTGGTAGTTGGGATTCACATCTACCGTTGATCGAATTCTCCTATAACAATAGTTATCACGCCAGCATCAACATGGCACCTTTTGAAGCTTTATACGGTCGAAAATGTCGTTCACCTATCTGTTGGAATGAGATCGGTGAGACACAGCTCACTGGACCTGAACTCATCCATGACACAACTGAGAAAGTCAAGAAAATACGTGACAACCTTCTGACAGCTAGGAGCCGTCAAAAGAGTTATGCGGACAAACGACGCAAGCCCTTAGAATTCCAAGTTGGTGACTACGTCCTGCTCAAGGTATCCCCTTGGAAAGGAGTTGTGAGATTTGGAAAGAAAGGAAATCTTGCTCCACGATACGTTGGACCATTCAAGATCGTTGAAATAATCGGAAAGGTGGCCTACCGACTTGAGCTACCTCCTAAACTCAATATTCAGCCAACTTTCCACATGTCCAATCTAAAGAAATGTTTAGCCGATACAAATCTCCATATTCCACTTGATGAGATTCACCTTGATAATACTATGCATTTTGTCGAGAAACCAGTGGAGATTATGGACAGTGAAGTAAAGAAACTCAAGCGAAGACGAATGTGACATCCCGGCTTTTCAGGTATCTTAAACGCGCTACTTACGGTTATTCATTCCTACGCTAATTTAATTCGGAGAATTAAATTACACGCTCGCAATAACTACGCTAACTTTGTGAATTCATTGGGTGAATTACGTGCTATGTGTTATTAGACGTTTGTAGATTTGGTGGATTATTATATCACGCTTTGATTTCGCGATTATTAGTTATATAAAAAAATAATAAATAAATAGCCGAACCGAACCGAGCCGTGAAACGTGTCGACCTCACCTCCTTGCGGCCCAAGGAACTAACCTAAACTTGAGGCCCAAGCTACTTACCCAAACCGCCCCCCACCCCTTCTTTTCCCTTGTGCTATATATGTACATGTATGCATGAGTTGTGTTTAAAAAAAAACAAGAAACCCTAGTCCTAAGAGAACCGACGGCAGCCCCCCCCCTCTCGCACGATCGCAAGCCTCCAACCTTCCGGATGGATTCCAATCTTGTCCCGGTTCGCTAATCATCATCGTTTCAAGGTTAGGGTTTAATTGTTTTCTAAATCACATTAGGGTTTGTGTAATCTTGATCATGATTATGGTAATGGTAGGATCATTGTTATGAAAAGTGTTATGATTTAAGATTAGTTCGGATAATTTGGCTAGTTTTTGCGATTGTGATGTTATGATGAATACAAAAAACATAGGCTGCATTTTAGCGGTAAAGATCATGTTATATGATTAGGGTTTGCATGAATATTGATATACATGATGATATTTGACAAATAAACCTGTTCTTGATCATTATTATTAAGCGTCTTGATCGTTTAAGCATGTTCTAATGCGATAAAAGTCGAAAACAGGTTGCTGAATGGCATTTACAGCCAACTTCAGTTGGCTGTAACCTGATCATTATTTATCGAAAAGTGGATTTTCTGAAGTCTAAAAGGTGTATTTTTGAAAAACGCTTCTAATGGCTCTGGATTCATATTTTTCTGAGGTCGTTTGGTATTTTTAAGTGGTCATTTAGTGCAGCAGCTGAAGCTGCGTAAATTCTGCAAAATTTGCTAGTTGTTTATCAAGTCGGATCTCATAGTCTGTAGGGGGTTGGGTCACGAAACTTGTACAGTAACTGGAGACGAGAATTTTCGGAAAACTCCCACTGATATTTTGTTAATTGGATGAACGATGATTTTTAAATAATTTTTCCCGTGGACTGCAGTCAGAAAGCGACGAATCTGACTGCAGCCTAGTATATAAATGTTTATAAATAATTGGTAAAGCGTTAGGACTTGAAACGTTTATATAAAATTCTAAAGTTTAGTTGACACCTCCTGTAAAAAATTTGGAATTTTTGGAACGTTGGAACTATTTTATAAAAATCCTCGAAAACAGCCCAGTTATGAGCGTACAAGCTGAAACATGATAATTTGCGTTTGTGTGTACCAAAGTGTTGTATGAGTTAATCTGTGTTTATGACAAGTTGGTTTGATCATTGTTTTGGTATGATGATACTTTGCATGCATGATTGTGTTTTCGAATTGGTTATTGCGTGTGCCGCACTCTGTGTTAGTTATGCGTAGGGTTTTGTATCAGTGTGTTCATACACTAACTTTAAATCGGTTGACATGTTAGGACGCGATTAGCGGTCCCATCATTTGCTACTTTTGTGTTACTCTAACCGAGCAATTAAAGGTGAGTTCACGGCCCCTATTTTATCCGGTTTTAAACAACAGGGGGAGAAACATGTATACACTCTATAACTCTATCTTTTACGTTATGCGAAATTAACTCGTTAAACTACTCGGTAACTAAGTTAATGTTAATGTACGTTATGGTCACTAAGCAGCTATATCACGGAAGTCCTCAACAAACTCTCGGATCGTTAGTATTGGGTTAGATAGCGGCGAAATTATAAGTAGTACTACTGGGCCCAACAAGCCCCACCCGAGCTAGTCCCGCTAGCCGACCGGGTATGGTCAACGGGTGATTAATTTGGCCTAACTTTCGCCAAGGTCAGTGATAGGCCTGGCAACACTGAGGCACAACAGTCAGCTTCGATCGCGAACTCTTATGTGACGTAACTTTAGGCTCGTACCTACATGTTAACATTGAACTTAATTACAAACCAACATTATTATTCCGGGTTAGGAATAATGGAACCAACATTATTATTCCGGGTTAGGAATAATGGAACTATATCGTTATCCCGGGTTAGGGATAACGAGGGAAACAAAACTTTTATCCGAACTTGTGAACTTATAAAAACCTTTGAACTCACTCTTCTTTAATGTTGACACTTGTTTCTTTACATGTTTCTCAGGACGCTAGGAGCGCTAGGTGCACTCACTTGCATTTGATCAAGACATTTTTATCGAGTCTTATTTACGAATATTGTTTGGGATTTTTGGTTTTGGTGTTTATGTTGGCGCCCGTTACTTTACTTTACTCTAATGCTTCCGCTCAACTTTGAAACTAATGCTTTCGCTAAACTTTGAAACTAAGATAATTTGAAAATAACTATGAATGGTTAAACAAATGTTTTTGTAAAACGTTTAAATAAATCATATAGAGTCGTTCGATATTATTAGTGTCTCAGATTCTGGTTTGATCACACGCCTTGTGGTAAAACTCCGCAAGTGGAAATTGAGGGTGTGACAGATTGGTATCAGAGCCTCTAGCTATAGAGAACTAGGTTTGCATTAAAAGTAGACCTAAACTAGAGCTGTTACACGGCACTAGACTTAGTTGGCACCGAACTGTGATATCTTGTTATGTGTTATACTACAAACTGTTTTATGTAAGATATATATGTATATTGTGATGCACGCAACTCGTAACTAACTACACCAACCCAGCAGGCTATCTCATCATCATCATCCGACAGATCTCGACAATCAAGGGTGCCGGGGAAGGCACCCATGGTCGAACCCTCACCACCTCATGGCGTGGAGACACGCTCAGCTGCTAGGAAAAGACTCGCTCTAGGAGGGGAGTCGTCCTCCCGTCCAACCACCGCTATACCGGTCGAACCGGTCAACTCGTTAGAAGTAGGGGACGACCTACTTAGGGATATGTTAAGGAAACAACAGGAACAGCTAGAGAGAATGCAGGAGACTATCGAAGCACAGGGATGGATGATACGTCAACTAACTGGTAAAACTGGAAGGCTCGAGGAAGGGCAACATGAGAATAGGAAAGTTTGAAACATTTTAGCTAAGGATCTTCGTGCTGAGCAGCTGAGGGCTGACTGGCTCGAAGACAGAGTTCTTGAGTCCAGTTGGAGGATTCAAGAACTAGAGCAGAATCAAGCACCTGTCCTAGTACCCGCACCAGCACCGGCCCCTCCAGCGCCGGTAGAGGAAGAAGAGGAGGATCCAGAGGAAGACCCAGAGGAGGATCCAGAGGAAGAAGAGCCGGAACAGGAGCCGGCTGTTGAAGCTGAAAACGCCGCAGAGGATGACGGCAACGATAGCGACTTGGGAGATGGAGACGTAGAAGACTGACTCGTCTCGCCAATCCCCGCTTTGTTTTCTTTAGTTTGTTCGTTTTCCACTTATGTTTGAACTTGAAATTTTATAATTAAACTGAGATGTTTGGTTGGTATTTTGTGAGACGTTGCAATTTATTTAATCGAATGTTCCTTTTGATTGTTTAATTTGTTGGGTTGACATAACTTGTGTGATGATTGAAGTGTGGAATATGATAACTATATTGGATATATATACTTATCAGTGTGTGTTTATGTTGTCTTGCGAAGATCTGAAATGGCAACTGGACGTCGCGAAACCTCAACATGTCACCTGAAGAATTAGCCGCAATGATCCAAGAACACGTGAATGCTGCTCTGGCAGGTGTTCAAAACCCACCAGCAGGTAACCATTATTAAATTTTCATGGGAAAATCTAATAGTTGGGCTAGTAGACTTTCTCGCTGACTACCTATCCTCTGTCTTCAGGAGGGGGTCTTAACCCCTACAAGATGTTCCTCGATGCGAAACCGAGCAAGTTCACGGGTGTTGAAGGACCCATAGGACTGGTCCGTGGATTGAAAAGTCTGAATCGGTGTTCGAGATGTGCAATTGCCTTGAAGCCAATGAAGTCAAATATGTTGCCTCAACGTTGGAAGATGGGGCATTAACCTGGTGGAACGCACAAGTCCAAACGCGTGGACTTGTTGCGGCCAACGCAATGGCCTGGACCGAGTTTAAGGCCCTAATCAAGGAGGAATACTGTCCGCGGGACAGAGTTCAGCAGTTGGAGCAAGCGTTATGGAACCACAAGATGGTAGGGTCTGAAATTGAAGCGTACACAGCCAAACATCATGATCTGGTGTTCCTATGTCCCGATCTGGCTAACACTGTCGAAAAACGACTTGAATTTTATCTTGGGGGTCTGGTCCCTGAGATCTAGGGCATGGTAATGTCTAGCAACCCTACGATGGAGCATCAAGCGATTAGGCTGGCGCATAAACTCATCGATAAGGCGGTGGAACAAAGGAAGTTGCCACCTCGGGGTGCAACTGAAGTCGTCCCTGATAACAAAAGAAAATTTGAAGACTCACCTGCTCGACAGTCTTCGTCAGCCCAGCCACAACAAGGAAACCAGAAGTGGTCCAACAATTTCAACAACAATCGGGGTCACAATAATCAGTCTGCCAACAACACCCAGAACTCAAGCGGCTGTGCGGGTCGAAAGCCGCAATGTAATCGTTGTAACCTCCATCATCACGGCCCTTGCGCCGGAAATCGTTGCCAACGATGTGGCAAAGCGGGACACGCGGCATAGGATTGTCGCGGGGAAATCATGTCTCGACCAAATCAAAATCACCACCAGGTTCAACAGCAAGGTATTAAGCGGGGGTGCTATCAGTGCGGTAGCACTACCCATTTCAAGCGAGACTGCCCGCAGCTTCGCAACAACAACAACAATGGTGGGAACAACAACCACAACAACAACAAGAACAATAACAACAATGGCAACAATGGAAACGGTGGCACAGGAGGTGCCAAAGGTCGTGCATTCACGCTGGGCCGCGGAGAGGCAAGAAACGACTCGAACGTGGTCACCGATAAGTTTCCCCTTAACGATCATTTTGCTACTGTACTTTTTGATACGGGTGCGGATAAGAGTTTTATATCTGAGTCTTTTAGGAAGAACCTAAATCTCACGCCTAAACCCCTAGAGACCCCTTACGTCATAGAACTAGCCGATGGTAAATCTGTAGATGTGACCCATTTAGTAATCGGCTGTCAACTTAAACTCGCGGGTCACACCTTTACCATTGATCTGATGACAACTACCCTGGGTAGTTTTGACGTGGTAGCCGGAATGGACTGGCTATCCGACGTCCAAGCTGAAGTTCTCTGTTTCGAGAAAGCTATCCGTATTCCGCTCTCTAACGACGAAGTCTTGATGGTGCAAGGCGAGAAGGCAGGCGCCGTCACAAACATCATCTCTTACATGCAAGCTCAGAAGTATCTTCGGAGAAAGAACTCCTTCGCTTTGCTCGCACTGGTCACCGAGCAGCCTAAGGACGAGAAGCGGATTGAAGATATCCCCGTCGTCCGTGACTTTTCCGATGTGTTTCCAGAGGAGTTACCTGGTCTTCCACCACATCGACAAGTGGAGTTTGAAATCGAATTGGCGAACCATGCGACTCCTATCGCCAAGGCCCTGTACCGCCTAGCTCCAGCAGAACTGCAAGAGCTGTCTACCCAAATTCAGGAATTGCTGGAAAAAGGAATTATCTGACCCAGTACTTCGCCATGGGGAGCTCCGGTCCTCTTTGTCAAGAAAAAGGACGGGACCTTCCGCATGTGCATCGACTACAGGGAACTCAATAAGGTTACTGTCAAGAATCGATACCCATTACCTCGCATCGACGATCTCTTTGACCAGCTTCAAGGGTCAAGCTACTACTCCAAGATCGATCTACGGTCCGGTTATCACCAGTTACGCGTTAGGGATGAGGATATCTCCAAGACGGCATTTCGTACTCGGTATGGCCATTATGAGTTCTTGGTCATGCCCTTCGGTCTCACCAACGCACCCGTGGTGTTCATGGACCTCATGAACCGCGTGTGTAAGCCATATCTCGACAAGTTTGTTATCGTGTTCATCGATGATATACTCGTTTACTCTAAGGGTGAAGAAGAACATGCTGAGCATCTACGACTATTGCTGGAATTACTTCAACAGGAGAAACTATATGCCAAGTTTTCGAAGTGTGATTTCTGGATTCGAGAAGTTCAGTTCCTCTGGCATATCGTGAATGAAAAGGGTATACACGTTTATCCCGCCAAGATCGATGCTATTAAGAAATGGGAAGCACCCAGGACACCGACAGAGATCCGCCAATTTTTGGGTTTGGCTGGTTACTACAGACGTTTATCGAGGGATTTTCAAAGATCGCACAACCGCTTACCACTCTCACCCATAAGGGCACTAAGTATGCTTGGGGTGACAAGCAGGAAGCAGCGTTTCAATTGCTGAAGCAGAAACTTTGCAGTGCACCCATTTTGTCCTTGCCAGAAGGGACAGATGATTTTGTGGTATATTGTGACGCCTCCATTCAGGGATTGGGATGCATACTTATGCAACGTGATAAGGTCATCGCGTATGCATCCCGACAGTTGAAGATTCACGAGAAAAACTACACAACACATGACCTGGAATTGGGAGCAGTTGTGTTTGCACTTAAGATTTGGAGACACTATCTATATGGAACAAAGTGCACAATCTACACGGATCACAAGAGCCTCCAGCATATCTTTGACCAGAAGGAGTTGAACATGCGACAGCGTCGCTGGGTCGAACTCCTGAACGATTATGAATGTGCCATTCGGTATCACCCGGGTAAGGCTAACGTGGTAGCTGATGCCCTCAGTAGAAAGGAGCACTTGAAACCTCATCGGGTACGAGCACTACAGTTCACGATTCATTCGGGGTTACCCGAACAGATACGCGACGCGCAGCTAGAAGCAGTTAAGGAAGAAAACATCAAGGCCGAATCTGTGGGAAAGATGGAACGCGATTGGGAAGTGAAACCCAATGGTGCTCGGTATTTCATGAATCGTATATGGGTACCTCTCTACGGAGACCTCAAAAAGCTAGTTATGGACAAAGCTCATAAATCCCGATACTCTGTCCATCCTGGTTCGGATAAAATGTATCAAGACCTTAAAGCCGCGTACTGGTGGCCCAACATGAAAGCGGATATAGCCACCTACGTGAGCAAGTGTTTGACCTGTGCGAAAGTCAAGGTGGAATACCAGAAGCCATCAGGGCTACTTCAACAACCTAAGATCCCAGTGTGGAAATGGGATCAGATCTCGATGGACTTTATCACTAAACTCCCACGAACTCCGGGTGGTTGCGATATAAAACATCCGTCAAAAACGGATTTACCAAACCCGCTCCGTTTATCAACCGAACAGTCAGTTAAAATTTTCATTGCGAATTAAATGCCCAAAATAATTTTAAACGATACATAATCAATTATTAAGCGGGGATATATATTTAGTTTTTGAAAAACTGATAAAAATCGCAAAATAAAAATATTTTACTCATGCCGGGTTTCGAACTCGGGTCTGTACCGGCTCAACAAAGATTTATCACTCAGCCAAACAACCGCTCCGCCGCTTTGATTTTATGGTAATAACAGGAAACAATTAATTCAAATATTCAAGTTCGGAAGTTAAATTCAGTAATTGCGCCCAAATAGCAGTCGTCGGAAATCCCGACGACTTCGCCGTTTAATTACGTTTCCGCTCAAAGTAACCGAAGACTTAACTCCCACAACGGTTATAACCGACGTCTGAACCCGCGACATCAGCTGTAACCGCCGGGAGAACGGTTGACTTCGAATTGAGACCGAATTCAGACCCCATACATCTCGATACTACCCTATAAATTCACCCACAACTCACCAGAAATCTTTCACACTCAAATCGCACCCTTTCTCGGCGAAAACTCACTCGCCGGAAATATTTTATACGTCGCCGGAAAACCGTATCATTAATCTCTGAGCTTTACTGAACCCCCTAAACTTTTACCGAAGTCACCCACACCCTTTGTAAGATTTCGGAAGACTCTCTGCTGCAAGACACTCGTCGCCGGAAAGAGATTGCTGTCGCCGGAGTTCTGCCGGAAAACAGAGGAGAACCAGTCGGTACTTTTCACGCCTAATTCCTTACCTTTTTACTTTTATCTCGTCTGTAATTGATCATAAAACGCTAAAGAAACCTGAATCAACAGTTCGAATCAGTCAGTCGTCACTTCCGGTGAAAACCAGTGAAGAAGACGAAGTTTCGGTAATAGTTAAGTATAATTAAAATCCAGTTATTTACCGGGTTAGACACACAGT
Organism: Scalesia atractyloides; assembly: GCA_947069175.1. Classification (NCBI taxonomy): domain Eukaryota; kingdom Viridiplantae; phylum Streptophyta; class Magnoliopsida; order Asterales; family Asteraceae; genus Scalesia; species Scalesia atractyloides. The sequence continues at coordinate 52,191,168 of CAMTDV010000025.1, forward strand.
CCAGCGGTGGACTGTGTGCACTTTGAACGCTAAGGTCTCGAGTTCGAGTATTGTTCCTCACACGCTGCCTTAATAAAAATTCCTTTTTCAGCAAACTGAACCGGATTGATTTAGGTATATGTTAAGTATATTGATAACCGAGTTTATAACCAAGTGAGACACACAGTCCAGCGGTGGACTGTGTGTACGCTAACCCACAGGTCCCGGGTTCGAGACCTGTGGAGCGCACCGGTTTTCGGGATTTAAATCGTTTTTAAAAAAATAAAGGATTTCTGTTTAATTCTAATTAATGTATATATGTAATTATAATCAGATATATAACGGGTTAGACACGTAGCTCAGTTGGTAGAGCTGCGTGCACGTGTACGGGAGGTCTCGGGTTCGAGCCTCACCCAGCGCACAACAATATGCCTTCGAACCGGTCAACTGTCAGTCAAAGTTAACGGTCAAAGTCAACTGTAGCAAAAATCAAATATTTTTTTATTATTTTTATTTAATTATTTTAATTAAAAATCAATTAAAAATACTTAAAAATAACATTTTTTAAGGTTAGAAAATAGCCTCAAACTCACAAAAATACACCCAACAATCCTACTAAAATAGATTAATAAAATCCGTTTGCTTACCAAACCAAAATGCTATTTATCTAGGTTAATTTCACTCGTGGTTAAAACCATTTCGCGTGCATTCAACCTCATCAACCGAACGCACCCAATGTGAGTGAATTCTTACAAACTCCCTTTTTTTCATGTTTTGGGGTGTATCATGTGTCGCTTAAACTAATTCTCTTATGCAAATTCGTGCTATACCATTATATGAACTAAATTAGAATGTAACGATTGTTGGTTGTGATGTATTACATATGGTCAAAGTTGTATGCAAATTATTTAGGCCCATCAGTTCCTCGTGGGAGACGAGTTGAACAACGCGTGCCTTAAAACTCATTCATTAGGCCCATCAGTTCGTAGAACAACGCGTGCCTCAAAACTCATTCATTAGGCCCATTAGTTCGTAAGAACAACGCGTGCCTCAAAACTCATACATTAGGCCCATCAGTTCGTAAGAACAACGCGTGTCTCAAAACTCATTCATTAGGCCCATCAGTTCGTGGAACAACACGTGCCTCAAAACTCATTCATTAGGCCCATCAGTTCCTCGTGGGAGACGAGTGGAACAACGCATGCCTCAAAACAATCATTTGGTGTATGTGTGTTCAATATTCAATATTATGTGTTGTGTGAATTAATTTACATCTACATTTACTCATATGTGGTATGCACATTATTTATAATCAATTGGATAAACCTGTTCAAATGTTTTTCCATAGGATTCACTCGCCAACATTATGTTGATCCAAAAACCTTTTTACACATGATACAGGTGGACAGGTTGAAGCAAGGAAAACATAGGATATGCCTTAGAAGAGAACCAAGAAGCTTAGATTGATAGTTAGAACATGTTGTATCATTTATTGTAAATTTCCATTAAATTATATTAATGAATATGAAACGTATAATAAATGTCATGAGCTTTGATGATAACCCAATCATGCCCCGGTTACCTTTTCCGCTGCGGGTCGGGTGTGACAGATTGGTATCAGAGCCATGACTATAGGGATATAGGATAGGTTATTAGACCCTTAGAGCCTATACTATAGTCTGCCTAAATTTTAATTCATTAGGTGGTTACATACAAACTTGTGATATTTATTTGTTTCATATTACAGTCAAACATACATGCTTATATACATATTCGTTATACATATATCAATGTTCATATATTCAATTCATTTTCATACTCTCATTATTCAAGGATTTTGTTGCAATTTTCAAATCCCATCAAAGTAAGTTCTGCGACGGGCATGTAGTAACCGGAAGGGTACAAGTACCGGTAGTCGGGACGTCCTGTCTAGGTTGGCATTCGTATAAATCCAAAATAACGGACCAGTTTGCCTACCTGGGGACTAACGATGAGAGTACGACGGACCTATTAGGCCAAAGCATGCCACACCAAACGTTGTTCGAACTAACCTCACTTTGAGATGTCACCGTGTCCATGCCTGGGCACATTCCGAATATCATACGTTACATATTTCTCGATTTTCTCCGGGTTTTAGTGTACGTAACCAGGCTAACACATGCGAACCATATGAAAAACCCGGTAATCATGGGGGCCCACATGATTACGAAGGTGAATTATGGCGGCATGCAAGGCCCAAATACGAGCAAAGCCCAAGACATCCTATGGATGTAGTAGATTTATTTTTCTATATTTATTTTATGAACGTTCATTCCCAAACACGACCCACGATCCCAAAGGCATCCAACTCATACTCTTGACATGTATTCCTTGTAGATGTCTTCTAACCTTGCCCGTAGGAAGATGAGAGCAGGAAAAGCCCGTGAACGCATGCCTGCCCAAATCGCTCAGCAAATGGCGACCGTAATACCCAACATCGTAGTTCAAGTTCAACAAGCCCTTACCGCTAATTCCGTTAACCCAACCCAACAAGAGGATCAAAACACTGTCAACCTTTCAGTCACTAAATGCACCTACAAACATTTCAAATCCTGCGATCCTCCAAAATACGAAGGTACTGAAGGTGTCACCGCTCTCCTCCATTGGTTCGAAGAAATGGAGAACACTTTTCTAAATTGCGATTGCCCGATGATCGCAAAGTGCGTTATGCTACCGGTCGTTTACTTGGAACACACTCACATGGTGGAATACAGAGAAGACCAAACGAGGTGTTGAAGAAACTATGACCTTGACTTGGGAAGAATTGAAGGGAATCATGACAAGACGGTTTTGCCCAAGAAGCGAAATCAAGAAATTGGAGGATGAGTTCCATGCTTTGAAACAAAAGGAAGGCGACCACACCACATACAACAAGAGATTCCTTGAGCTAAATCAAATGGTTCCCAACTTGTTCACTCCCCTCTACCGTTTGATCGAGCACTACATTCGTGGTCTTCCATCAAAGATTCAAGACTCTGTAATAAGTACCTCGCCTGCAACTTTGGAAGCAGCAATGGAGCTAGCAACCGCGCTCACCGAGAACCGAATCTGGAACCAAGATTTCAAAGAGGAGAAGAAGAAGGATAAAGCATCAACCGAAACCTCAAACTCCACCCGAACCGAATCCTCTACACCACCTATTTTTAAGAGAAAACGAGATGGGCAAATTTTCGCCGTCACCCAACGCAACCAACCAGCTTCACAAGTTGTACCTCCTCAAACTATCCCAAACGCTCAAGTAGCACCCAACTCAACTTACCCAAATAAGAAACCTTACATTGGACCTCACCCTCAATGCAACACCTGTTTCTATCACCATCCATCTACTTTACCCTGTCGACTATGTGCGAATTGTGGACGCTACGGTCATTTGAGCAAAGTTTGCCGCACCGCTCAAAACCAAACCTCAACCCCTACTCAACCCATGATCCAAACATATCAACAACCTCAATACCCCATGTACCCATATGTTCGAGCTTGTTTCAATTGTGGCGACCCTACCCATTTTAGAAACACGTGCCCTCGTTTGGTTAACATCATAAACGCCCAAGCCCAAGCAAACCCAGTTAACCAAGCAAATCAAACAAACCCAGCTCCACCGCCAGCAAGAGGAAGAGTTTATAACATCAACGCCAATCCTGTTGAAGATATTAACGGTCCAAACCAACCACTTAACTAGCCTTCTCTCACCAAGAATCAAGATTCAACTCCAACCACTTAGTTTTTATGTTTTTCCTTATGTTATCTCCAATTTTCACGTATCTCAATTGGAATTTTATCCAAGAATTTTAATGCAAATTACTAGTTCAGTTTGTTTTATACTCATTGATTTAATATTCATATCATCATACTTCACGACATATCTCAGTTTCATCATTTAAAGAAGTTGAGTTGTGTCTCATTTCTACATAGACTAACCTCTCCATCATATTAAACGAGAGAGGTATTGTCAAACACGGATACTATTAGAATTAAGACTCAAGCGCTGGTTGTTGTGTTTGTTTATGTTGTAGAGTCGCGTAGAACTAATCATAACTTGCGGATAAAGTCAATGAGAATTTGACAAGAATATGGTGGATACGCCGCTGGTACTTCCTATATATAAGTATTCTTGTCAAATGATCGGAGGCATTATCAGGCGGTTATGAGAGGTTCCATGCATAGGTTGTTTGTGTGATTAAGTTATTCATTTTCAGTACATGCAATAAGCTCGGCTCCGTTTGATTGAGCCTTGAGCACACAGACAATTTCATTTTAGTACATTCAATACGTTCGGCTCCGTTTGATTGAGCCTTGAGCGCACAGACATTTCAATTCAGTACATACAATACGATCGGCTCCGTTTGATTGATCCTTGATCGCACAGATATATTTCATTTCAGTATTTTTATGTTTGTTGTATTGGTTGTAGAGTTATAGGACTAATCATAATTCACTGATAAAACCAATGAAAATTTGACAAGAATATGGTGGATACGCCGCTGGTACTTCCTATATATAAGTATTCTTGCCAAAGGATCAGAGGCGTTATCAGGCGGTTATGAGAAGTTCCATGTAGGATTTAGTATTGCCTTGATTGAAATTTGTGTTACATTTATATCATCTCACTATTTAAAGAAATTGGATTGTGATCCATTTCTACATAGACTAACCTCTCCATCATAACAAACGAGAGAGGAACTCTCACCATTCAAACATATATACTATCAGAATGTGAATTCAATTATTAGTTGTTGTGTTTATTTGTGTAGATTGTAGTATTGGAAGTTTTGCCTTAGGATATAACCATACTTTTTCAAACGTATCTAAACTCTTATGCATGATATCATTTTTAGCAAATCATTCATGCTTATCAATACTCATACAGTAGGCAACAAAAAGCGATTCCTGTAATAGGGTACTAGACCCTTACAAGGAACGTTACCGCCTCAAACAAAAACTTAAACCCTTATTTCTTCTAAAGCGTGTAACTGTCAAACTAAACACCATCATTTTTTTAGTCAAATATATCACTATTTAAATTTCGGGACGAAATTTCTAAAAAGCAGGGGATACTGTAACATCCGTAAAAAACGGATTTACCAAACCCGCTCCGTTTATCAACCGAACAGTCAGTTAAAATTTTCATTGTGAATTAAATGCCCAAAATAATTTTAAACGATACATAATCAATTATTAAGCGGGGATATATATTTAGTTTTTGAAAAACTGATAAAAATCGCAAAATAAAAATATTTTACTCATGCCGGGTTTCGAACTCGGGTCTGTACCGGCTCAACAAAGATTTATCACTCAGCCAAACAACCGCTCCGCCGCTTTGATTTTATGGTAATAACAGGAAACAATTAATTCAAATATTCAAGTTCGGAAGTTAAATTCAGTAATTGCGCCCAAATAGCAGTCGTCGGAAATCCCGACGACTTCGCCGTTTAATTACGTTTCCGCTCAAAGTAACCGAAGACTTAACTCCCACAACGGTTATAACCGACGTCTGAACCCGTGACATCAGCTGTAACCGCCGGAGAACGGCTGACTTCGAATTGAGACCGAATTCAGACCCCATACATCTCGATACTACCCTATAAATTCACCCACAACTCACCAGAAATCTTTCACACTCAAATCGCACCCTTTCTCGGCGAAAACTCACTCGCCGGAAATATTTTATACGTCGCCGGAAAACCGTATCATTAATCTCTGAGCTTTACTGAACCCCCTAAACTTTTACCGAAGTCATCCACACCCTTTGTAAGATTTCGGAAGACTCTCTGCTGCAAGACACTCGTCGCCGGAAAGAGATTTCTGTCGCCGGAGTTATGCCGGAAAACAGAGGAGAACCAGTCGGTACTTTTCACGCCTAATTCCTTTCCTTTTTACTTTTATCTCGTCTGTAATTGATCATAAAACGCTAAAGAAACCTGAATCAACAGTTCGAATCAGTCAGTCGTCACTTCCGGTGAAAACTAGTGAGGAAGACGAAGTTTCGGTAATAGTTAAGTATAATTAAAATCCAGTTATTTACCGGGTTAGACACACAGTCCAGCGGTGGACTGTGTGCACTTTGAACGCCAAGGTCTCGAGTTCGAGTATTGTTCCTCACACGCTGCCTTAATAAAAATTCCTTTTTCAGCAAACTGAACCGGATTGATTTAGGTATATGTTAAGTATATTGATAACCGAGTTTATAACCAAGTGAGACACACAGTCCAGCGGTGGACTGTGTGTACGCTAACCCACAGGTCCCGGGTTCAAGACCTGTGGAGCGCACCGGTTTTCGGGATTTAAATCGTTTTTAAAAAAATAAAGGATTTCTGTTTAATTCTAATTAATGTATATATGTAATTAAAATCAGATATATAACAGGTTAGACACGTAGCTCAGTTGGTAGAGCTGCGTGCACGCGTACGGGAGGTCTCGGGTTCGAGCCTCACCCAGCGCACAACAATATGCCTTCGAACCGGTCAACTGTCAGTCAAAGTTAACGGTCAAAGTCAACTGTAGCAAAAATCAAATATTTTTTTATTATTTTTATTTAATTATTTTAATTAAAAATCAATTAAAAATACTTAAAAATAACATTTTTAAGGTTAGAAAATAGCCTCAAACTCACAAAAATACACCCAACAATCCTACTAAAATAGATTAATAAAATCCGTTTGCTTACCAAACCAAAATGCTATTTATCTAGGTTAATTTCACTCGTGGTTAAAACCATTTCGGGTGCATTCAACCTCATCAACCGAACGCACCCAATGTGAGTGAATTCTTACAAACTCCCCTTTTTTTTCATGTTTTGGGGTGTATCATGTGTCGCTTAAACTAATTCTCTTATGCAAATTCGTGCTATACCATTATATGAACTAAATTAGAATGTAACGATTGTTGGTTGTGATGTATTACATATGGTCAAAGTTGTATGCAAATTATTTAGGCCCATCAGTTCCTCGTGGGAGACGAGTTGAACAACGCGTGCCTCAAAACTCATACATTAGGCCCATCAGTTCGTAAGAACAACGCGTGCCTCAAAACTCATTCATTAGGCCCATCAGTTCGTGGAACAACGCGTGCCTCAAAACTCATTCATTAGGCCCATCAGTTCCTCGTGGGAGACGAGTCGAACAACGCGTGCCTCAAAACAATCATTTGGTGTATGTGTGTTCAATATTCAATATTATGTGTTGTGTGAATTAATTTACATCTACATTTACTCATATGTGGTATGCAGATTATTTATAATCAATTGGATAAACTTGTTCAAATGTTTTTCCATAGGATTCACTCGCCAACATTATGTTGATCCAAAAACCTTTTTACACATGATACAGGTGGACAGGTTGAAGCAAGGAAAACATAGGATATGCCTTAGAAGAGAACCAAGAAGCTTAGATTGATAGTTAGAACATGTTGTATCATTTATTGTAAATTTCCATTAAATTATATTAATGAATATGAAACGTATAATAAATGTCATGAGCTTTGATGATAACCCAATCATGCCCCGGTTACCTTTTCCGCTGCGGGTCGGGGTGTGACACGATACCATCTGGGTAATCGTGGATCGTCTAACTAAGTTCGCACACTTCCTAGCGATCAAAGAAACATATAAGATGGATAAGTTAACTCGCATCTACATTAAGGAAGTAGTTTCTCGGCACCGGGTGCCAACGTCCATCATCTCAGACAGAGATGCTCGTTTCACGTCCAACTTTTGGCAGTCACTTCAGAAAGTGTTGGGTACACGCTTAGATATGAGCACAGCTTATCACCCTCAGACGGATGGTCAAAGTGAAATGACCATTCAGACCTTGGAAGACATGCTTAGGGCATGTGTGGTAGACTTCGGGAACAGTTGGGAAATCCATTTGCCTTTAGTGGAATTCTCGTATAACAACAGTTACCATATGAGTATTTAGGCAGCACCATTTGAAGCATTTACGGTCGCAAATGTAGATCACTGGTCTGTTGGGCAGAAGTCGGTGACAGTCAACTCACTAGTCCTGAGTTGATACTTGAGGCTCCTGAAAAGATTGTGCAAATCAGAAACCGCATGGCAGCAGCACGAGATCGACAGAAAAGCTACGCTGATAAACAACACAAACCACTCGAATTTCAAGTAGGCGATCGCGTCCTACTGAAGGTGTTACCCTGGAAGGGTGTAATCCGTTTTGGGAAACGAGGCAAATTAAACCCACGGTACGTAGGCCCATTTGTGATCTCGAAGCGTAACGGGCCCGTAGCTTATCAATTAGACCTTCCTACCGAACTCAGTGGAGTTCACAACGTTTTTCACGTGTCCAATCTGAAGAAGTGTCTATCAGATGAGACCCTAGTTATTCCATTGGATGAGATTCAAGTGGATGAGCAACTACATTTTGTGGAACAACCTATCGAGATCATGGATCGTGAGATTAAGACTCGAAGGCACAACAAGATACCGATTGTCAAGGTTCGTTGGGACTCTAAGCGTGGACCGGAGTTCACGTGGGAAAGAGAGGACCAAATGAAAAGCAAATATCCACACCTTTTTGCAGCTGAGAAGCAATCTAACGTTACCACCAACTAAATTTCAGGACGAAATTCTTTCAACATGGGGATGATGTGACAGCCTAGGAATTTCTTGTACCATTGCTAACAAACTGAATCTTTGTGCGTTGCCTTCTAAACCGTGTTTACTCAATTTTCGGGACGAAAATTATTTCAACATGGGGATAATGTGACATCCCGGCTTTTCAGGCATCTTAAACGCGCTACTTCACGGTTATTCATTCCTACGCTAATTTAACTCGGAGAATTAAATTACATGCTCGCAATAACTACACAAACTTTGTGAATTCATTGGGTGAATTACATGCTATGTGTTATTAGACGTTTGTAGATTTGGTGGATTATTATATCACGCTTTGATTTCGCGATTATTAGTTGTATAAAAAAAACTAATAAATAAATAGCCGAACCGAACCGAGCCGCGAAACGTGTCGGCCTCACCTCCTTGCGGCCCAAGGAACTAACCTAAACTTGAGCCCCAAGCTACTTACCCAAACCCCCCCTTTTGCGGTCGCGCCCCCCCCCCCCACCCCTTTCCCCTTCTTTTCTCTTGTGCTATATATGTACATGTATGCATGAGTTATGTTTAAAAAAAACAAGAAACCCTAGTCCTAAGAGAACTGACGGCAGCCCCCCCCCTCTCTCACGATCGCAAGCCTCCAACCTTCCAGATTGATTCCAATCTTGTCCCGGTTCGCTAATCATCATCGTTTCAAGGTTAGGGTTTAATTGTTTTGCAAATCACATTAGGGTTTGTGTAATCTTGATCATGATTATGGTAATGGTAGGATCATTGGTATGAAAAGTGTTATGATTTATGATTAGTTCGGATAATTTTGCGAGTTTTTGCTATTGTGATGTTATGATGAATACAAAAATCATAGGCTGCGTTTTAGCGATAAAGATCATGTTATATGATTAGGGTTTGCATGAATATTGATATACATGATGATATTTGACAAATAAACCTGTTCTTGATCATTATTATTAAGCGTCTTGATCGTTTAAGCATGTTCTAATGCGATAGAAGTCGAAAACAGGTTGCTGAATGGCATCTACAGCCAACTTCAGTTGGCTGTAACCTTATCATTATTTATCGAAAAGTGGATTTTATGAAGCCAAAAACGTGTATTTTTGAAAAACGCTTCTAATGGCCTGGATTCATATTTTTCTGAGGTTTTTGCTATTTTTAAGTGGTCATTTAGTGCAGCAGCTGAAGCTGCGTAAATTCTGCAAAATTTGCTTGTTGTTTAACAAGTCGGATCTCATAGTCTGTAGAGGGTTGGGTCACGAAATTTGTACAGTAACTGGAGACGGGAATTTCCGGAAAACTCCCACTGATATTTTGTTAATTGGATGAACGATGATTTTTAAATAATTTTCCCGTGGACTGCAGTCAGAAAGCGATGAATCTGACTGCAGCCTAGTATATAAATGTTTATAAATAATTGTTAAAGCGTTAGGACTTGAAAAGTTTACATAAAATTCTAAAGTTTAGTTGACACCTCCTGAGAAAAATTTGGAATTTTTGGAACGTTGGAACTATTTTATAAAAATCCTCGAAAACAGCCCAGTTATGAGCGTACAAGCAGAAACATAATAATTTGCGTTTGTGTGTACCAAAGTGTTGTATGAGTTAATTTGTGTTTATGACAAGTTGGTTTGATCATTATTTTGGTATGAAGATACTTTGCATGCATGATTGTGTTTTCGAATTGGTTATTGCGTGTGCCGCACTGTGTGTTAGTTATGCGTAGGGTTTTGTATCAGTGTGTTCACACACTAACTTTAAATCGGTTGACATGTTAGGACGCGATTAGCGGTCCCATCATTTGCTACTTTTGTGTTACTATAACCGAGCAATTAAAGGTGAGTTCACGGCCCCTATTTATCCGGTTTTAAACAACGGGGGAGAAACATGTACACACTCTATAACTCTATCTTTACGTTATGCGAAATTAACGTCGTTAAACTACTCGGTAACTAAGTTAATGTTAATGTATGTTATGGTCACTAAGCAGCTATATCACGGAAGTCCTCAACAAACTCTTGGATCGTTAGTATTGGGTTAGATAGCGGGGAAATTATAAGTAGTACTACTGGGCCCGACAAGCCCCACCCGAGCTAGTCGCGCTAGCCGACCGGGTATGATCAACGGGTGATTAATTTGGCCTAACTTTCGCCATGGTCAGTGATAGGCCTAGCAACACTGAGGCACAACACTTCGATCACGAACTCTTATGTGATGTAACTTTAGGCTTGCTACCTACATGTTAACATTGAACTTAATTACGAACCAACATTATTATTCCGGGTTAGGAATAATGGAACTATATCGTTATCCCGGGTTAGGGATAACGGGGGAAACAAAACTTTTAACCGAACTTGTGAACTTATAAAAACCTGTGAACTCACTCTTCTTTAATGTTGACACTTGTTTCTTTACATGTTTCTCAGGACACTAGGAGCGCTAGGTGCACTCACTTGAATTTGATCAAGACATTTTTATCGAGTCTTATTTACGAATATTGTTTGGGATTTTTGGTTTTGGTGTTTATGTTGGCGCCCGTTACTTTACTTTACTCTAATGCTTCCGCTCAACTTTGAAACTAATGCTTTCGCTAAACTTTGAAACTAAGATAATTTGAAAATAACTATGAATGGTTAAACAAATGTTTTTGGAAAACGTTTAAATAAATCATATAGAGTTGTTCGATATTACTAGTGTCTCAGATTCTGGTTTGATTACACGCCTCGCGGTAAAACTCTGCAAGTGGAAATTGAGGGTGTGACAACGAATCCCGATAGTCAAAGTTCGCTGGGAATCCAAACGTGGCCCAGAGTTTACTTGGGAACGAGAGGATCAAATGAAACCGAAGTATCCACATTTGTTCTCACGAGTTTCCTCTAATTAAATTTCGGGATGAAATTTCCTGAAGTAGGGGAGACTGTGATATTTGTGATGATCCGAGCATGTAATAATAACAAACAAGTTACCAATGAATGGAATTTTATGTTTTATTTATGAATTTTATATTTTTATCATGACAATTGCACATATTCAATTCTAGCACGATTCCGAGTTTTCTAACGACTTCTGGAAGTGAAATCGCAAATTGTTACGTAAACATAACCAGTTTCAACGTGATGTACACTCCGGAACAATGACATGAGCTTAAAATACTTTAAATGTCCTTTGCATAACTTAGAAATAAGTTTTGAAGGGTTTGGTATGTCAAAAAACAAGTCTATTTGATCACAGGGACTATTTACGACAAACTACGAAAGTCTGCCGCTTCTCGTAGCAACACACATTCTGGAACAAGGTCATAAGCCTAATATACCATAAATACCGTTTACATAACTTAGAAATAAGTTTTGAGGGCTTCGGTATGGCAAAATCACACTTTGTAACCTCAGGGACTATTTTGCAAATTTCGTGAAACTATGCCTTTTTGCGTATTTTGATATCTGGAATGTGTATGGACATTCAAAAAATTTTCTAATCATTAATAAATTATATGTTAGTGATAGGAATGCGAAAAATCCGTTTGTTACGCATTTACAGTCATGCACGCGTTCATTATGATTTTCGTCGTAATTAGCCAAGAACCGCAACCGTACGACCAAACGAACCGACATATGGAATATTTTTGGACACATTTAAAGTTCCCTATACATTAACGTCCTTATGGAGCTTAGAAATGGGGTTAACGGGTGTTAGAAGTGCCTGAAACACGACGAAACGAGTGAAGGGACCATTCTGCCAATTCTAAAAGTTATGGCCAACTAGGGGCCTTACAGACCATAAGAACTAAGCCCATACGGTCCGCAAGCCTTGCCCAGCTCACCAGAAACATGAAAGCAGCTTGTTAATTCGTTCATTGACTCATCTAACGGCCTTGCCACCCTTGTTTCTGCATTTGACACATATGGGACACTAAGCTAACATGTGGGTGAGTCATGGGAGACTTGTATTGATCCTATAACATCAAGAAACCTATAAATACCCATGTGTTCTTATTTTTGAAACCTTAGATCACTCATTTTCTGCTACCAACTGAAGTTGCAACCATCTCTGGAGTTCTTCTGAGTTCCTTGATCATTCCTTTGGTATTGTAAGTATTCAATCATGTTTTGATTCAATTCTTGTAGTTTAATTGGATTAAAAGTCACAAAGTTTGACTGTTGTTTGACTTCCAGAGTTGATCATATATTGATCAACTTAAAGTCCAATTAAAACTTGCATTATGATGGTAATCAAGGTGATTATGATCTCTATTGATCATACCTACTTATTCCTATCGGGTGTCAAAACAGTTTGTTTTGATGCCAAAACTCTTTTATAAACTTATTTAGACATGTCAAAACATGTCTAAATCGTCACTCTTATTTTAGTGCTTGTTTAGAGTCGAAAGTTGAACAGGTTGACCACCGCTTTGACTTTCGAATCCGACCGTTTGATGGATCTTCGGACCCGACCATATACATATTTGTGACCATAATAATAAAGGGAGTAACCCTCTGAGGGTATACCTTATGGTCATGTATTTTGGTTAGTGTTATGATAACTAGTGTTTATGATCTTCAATAATGACCAAAATGCCCTTTTCGCAGATGAATCAACTATAAGTACATGTGACATAAATTTTGACATGTATTCTGATCAAATAACATTTTCAAACATATTTAGGCATTAAAGACTCATCATAACACATATCTAACCGTCCGAATGCTTAGTTACGCAAATGACGCGTTAAAGTGGCTAAACTATCTTAACGGGTCAAAAGCACTTAAAAATCTTTCCAACTCATAATGTTAACTTATTAAACCATGTCATATGAGTCCCAATACTCATTTGGTTTATATGGTACTATTCTATCCAAATCCAACTATTATCTGATTTTAGGACATGCTTGATTTCTCGGACATTTGAGCTTGTTTGATCTTTGATTCAAGGTTACAATAGCAATCACAAGTGAGTACATAGTCCCCTCTTTTACGTTTTACAATTTGTTTTGGGGTGATTCATATGTGCTAAAGGTTTTCGAGTTTTCAAATACAAATTACTATGGTTTATATAAACAAGACGATTTCGATAATGTGAACGAACTTGTTGGTGCGTTATATTCATAACAAGAATGATATTCATTAACAATGGCCAAGCCGACCAGTAGTATGTTATGGTACCATAGGATCTGACAAATCTCGTTATCGGGCTATTCACTGGAATTTGGTGGATAGTTTGGGGTAGCGATAGAATCTGTTATTTTAACAAACCCTTTGGTGGTTTGTTAGTCGATTTAAAGGTACCCTTTGGTGGTATAGATGAGTCACACAGGTTTGAATGTATTCACGAAACGACCAAAACTTTTCACAATTAAACAAGGACGATTGACGAATGGTTTTATAACACGGACGATAGACGAATGGTTTTATGACATGGACGAATGTCGATTTGTTTATAACAAGAATGAATGACAATTTATTTATAACACGAACGATTGATAACACGGACGAAATGGACGATTGGTAAGTGATTAGATAACAAGACGGTTTAATATAATAAAAGCATGGTGGATACGCCGCTGGTACTTCCTATATATAAGTGCTTTTATCATATTCTATCCGTGGAGTTATTTAGATCACTTGGACGAATATTTTGAAATGATGTCACGCAACGATGTTTACAAAATGATATAAACCATGCGAGTTTTCTTTAAGGACGATTTACTACATGGTTTACGAAAACAAATGTTTTAGTCAACATTCATGGCAACGAGATTTCATAAACTTTAACCAACGTGTTTTAGTTGGTTAATTATATTGCAAGACCAGACACTTTTTGATACAAAGGTTTTCACTACTCGACTCTAGTAGTCGAGCAAGGGAATGCAATATGTTACATGCCATAAATCTGACTTACTCACAAAATCTATGTACTCGCCGGCATTCTTTTATGCTGACTCGTTTTTCACATATGCTTCAGGGAATAATTCTAGATGATACTGATGCGTGCTCATGTAGGATCGGACGTGGACCTTAGTGCTTATAAAATAAGAAAGACAATAAATATGCTTGTTTGTCTGCTTAAGTTTGTTTGAAAGTTCTAAAACAATATGACAATATAATCTATGTTTAATATCCAATAAAACGAAATATGAAATACCATGTGTTGTTGAAACAATCTGTTAACGTGACTCCGCAAATGTTTCCGCCGCGTGTTGTTTTACGCGATTTGGGGCGTTACAGTGGGGGTATGTCCTAAAGTGGGACACACTAGGTTATTAGTATAAAATTACCTTAACATATCACTATGTAATGGTACTTGAAATGTTCATGTGTTTTGTTTAAGTGGATAAACAATATTGGTAATCGTCTTGGACTGCTTTTCACGAAAATTAATAGAAACAATGAGTTGACAGTGTGAAACAGTTTGATGTGGCTGATACGATCTTCTTAACCAGTGATTCTCACAAAAACAAAGTATTTATTGTTTCGTTTGTTATTTGAATTCAGAAAATATAAAAATCCAAAAATATTTTTGTTTAAATTTCTTAACGTATGGAAAATGGTTGTTCGTGGATGACTTGTTACTGATAGGGGAGACGGTGTTAGAAGGTTAGTTCTAAAATTTTTAACCTTGCGGGTTCTAGTGGTGTTAGAAGATGAGTTCCAAAATTTTTCACCTTGCGGGTTCTAGTGGTGTTGGATAAAATTTTGGTGTTGGTGTTGCATGAAAAATTGCTTAATCTTATGGTTTCTCGAGATGCTTGTTTTATAGTACACAGATTGAAGCAGTGTGTGGATGAGAAGATTTGAGAAGAAGAGTTTGTTTGGATGCATGGTAGAACCTCCTATCTACATTGCAGATAAGTGTTGAAGAGTTAAAGAGTTGAAGAGTTTGAAGATTACTATGCAAATGTTGAACCAGAGTTTACTCAATTGCTAACAATTTTGAAGATTCGGTGATTGGATGCATCAGCTTAGGGGGGAGTATGTTGCGGACAGAAGCTTTTGAAGCTGAAGCTATCCAAATACCAAAGACTTTATGAAGATTGCAAGAAGACTAAAGAAAAAGTTATCTTTTAAAGCTATTGTCAAGGGGAGTTTGTTGGTGCATATTTGTGACAACAGCTTAGATTTGGTCTTTGGATATCTTGTAATTAGTAAAACGATAAACGGTTAGCGGGTTTGGGTTTGTAATAGTTAGTTGTCGTGATTGGGCTAACCAAACCCATACATAGGGGGATGGAGGGAGAATTGGGCCTAGTCCAATTCACAGCCCATAAGGGTTAAACCCTAGCCCAGTTGCAAACCTGTCTCTATATAAACAGAGTTTTGCATTAGGGTTTAGGCTGCTCAGTTGGTCACTTCAGAGAGAGAGAATTCGTAAGAGAGATTGGCTTGGACGAATTCATTGTGGTCTAGATTGATTGTAATCATTGGATTGATAATCAATAAATGTCACATTTTTGGATTTTTGTTTCTACTCATATATCTATGTAAATCTGATCTAGAGGATTCTGCACTCTAGGTTGGATAGACGATTTTGTGAAGACCATATGAATTAGGGGACCTACAAGACATACTCAACTTCACATGTAGAAAGCGTAACTGCGGTCTGTTTCTTGCACTACCACGTTACCAAACGTGTTCTGAAGAACTGGCAACCAACCGTTGTAGATTTGGCGTTAAGCTTGCAGCAACCAAAATCAGAATCTGAGTATCCCCACGACTAAAGTTTTCGTTGGGTGGATACCACAAGCCGGTGCTTGGGCATCCCTTCAGATAGCGTATTATCCTCTTGACGTTCAGCAAGTGCGAATCCCAGGGATTAGATTGATATCGGGCACAAAGGCATGTCTGATACATGATATCCGGCCTCGAAGCTGTAAGATACAACAATGAACCGATCATGGAGCGATATAATGTTTCATCAACTTTCATTCTGTTAGGCTCTGGATTAATGTTGTGATTTGTGGCCAATGGAGTTGATGCTGGCAATGCCCCCGCCATGTTGAATTTCTCCAACATGTCGTGAACATATTTCGTCTGATGAATGAAGATAACATCATGCAATTGATCGACCTGAAGTCCCAAAAGGAAATTCATCTCTCCCGTAGCACTCATTCAAACTTTTTCTTCACAACTTCTTCAAAGTCTTTACACAGCGATTCATTTGTCGATCCAAAGATGATATCATCCACATAGATTTGTACGATAATCAGATGTCTATCCACTTCTCTGGTAAAGAGGGTATTGTCTACTCTAGTGAAGTCGTTCTCCAGAAGATATTTAGAAAGCGTCTAGTACTAGGCTCTCGGGGCCTGGTGTAAACCGTAGAGCGCCTTGTTTAGTAGGTAAACTTTATCTTGTGTATCGGATCGGTAAACCCCTGTGGTTGCCCGAAATACACTTCCTCTTTGACCTTACCGTACAGAAAAGCATATTTCACATGCAACTAGTACACCTTAAACCCTTTCCATGACGCGAAGACCAGGAATATGCGGATAGCTTCTAACCGAGCCACAGGAGCATAGACCTCGGTGTAGTCTATCCCCTATTGTTGATGAAAGCCTTGGACTACGAGCTGACCTTTGTTTCTGATCACAACTCCTCTATCGTAACGCTTGCATTTGAAGACCCACCGTGTACTAATTTTCTTGTGGTCGTCGAGTAGATCAACAAGCTTCCAAACTCCAAGCTTTTCAAACTGTTGTAATTCTTCCTGCATCACTTCAACCCAGCTTTCTTCCTAAAGAGCTTCTTTCCAAGTCTTGGGTTCAACCTGAGAAATGAAAAAACTGTAAGTAATAATATCTTGAAGTGGTGCAACTTTAGTGTAAAAGCAACGAAGATCCTTATTGATCTGATGTCTCGTTTTTACTCCAGTTTGCAAATCTCTAGTGATATTTTCTGACGGATGGTAAGTATAGGTTCTCGGCATCAGTTCATTGGGAACATTCACTTCACTTTCAAGATTAGTAAAATTCTGTTCAACAACTTGTTCTATAAAAGCGACGTCATTCTTAACATTGGGATCTGCAACTTGACTGTTGATAAGACTTTGAACCTGCTCTGTTCCTTCATCGGAGTTGGATCCTCCATTGTCATAAGTGGGCTCATCATCAGAATCTGAATCGACTGATTGATCGAAAGAGGGTGCTGTAGTGTGCTCAACTACTGGTTCCTGTTGGGTATTGCTCGGACCTACTTCAGATTGATTTGTACCAGCTTGTGATTGAGTAACCACAAGTTGTGTTGGAACTTTTTTTATTAGACGCTTGTTGTTGTTGATACTGCATCACGAGTTCTTCTTCATTAGGCTCTTTTGGCATATCAGATTAATTCCCAAGACTCTCGTAGTTAAACAACCATGGGTCACCAGGTCTTTGATTCGGCATTGTATACTTCTTAGCAGTCAACATGCTGAGCTAGAATAACTTTGTTTAAGTTTGGTAGATATACTCTTCCTAGCGGAGTAGAATATTCTACGAAGAATCCCTCCAGAGATTTAGCACCAAATTCGCCATCCGGTCAATGACTGTACATGGAAATCCAAACAGCTCTAAAAACCCCGGATTCGGTTTTCGTTGATTAATCAGCTCGAAACATGTCTTGTTATGACCCTTAACTGTTAATACTTTGTTCAGTGTGTAATATGCAAAGGCAACGGCTTCGCTCCAGAAACTAACGGGTAACTTTGAATCGGCGAGCATTGTGCGTGCTGTTTCAATGAGAGTTTTATTCTTTCGTTTAGCCACTCCATTTTGTTGCGGAGTATAGGAGGCACTGAAATCATGAAGAACACCTTTGGCAATGCAGAATTCAAGCATCTTGTCCTGAACTCTATACCGTTGTCACTACGGATTCTCTTGATCGGCAAACGATACAAGTTTTCCTACTTTCTGAAGAAGATCATAAGATTGTCAAACGTTTCATCCTTACTCACCTGAGAGACAACCCATGAGAAACTTGAATAGTCATCTGTCACAACCAGGCAGTATAGATCACTAGAAATGCTTCGTACGTTCACTGGTCCGAATAGATCCATATGTAGCCTTTCCAATGGTAGCTTGATAGAATTCAACAGTTTTCTCGGGTATGACTTCTTTTGCTGCTTCCCCTTTTTGCAGCTAAGACATTCGTTATTTAGATGAAAACTTTTCAGATTAACACCCTCTACCAAATTGTTGTGAATCAGATTATTCATCTTTCGTAGGTGTATGTGACCCATCTTCCGATGCCATAAGATCGATTCCTTCTCGGTCGCCTTTGTCACAAAACATTAACCAGCCTTAGTTGTAGTGGATGCGACGCTCATGTCATGGACATAAAGATTATTTTCTCGTGGAGCACGTATGAGGATCCATTCTTCGGGAATTTTTAATCCCGGCTTTAGAATAAAACATTCCTAATCAGTGAAATGAGTTGTGAACTTCTTGCCCTAGATATGCGAAATGCTCAGCAGATTGTTCTCCAATTCAGCAATGTAGTTCACTTTGTCGAACGATACGACTCCATATGTCAGAATTGTAACATTTGTAAAAATCGGGTTTTCAAAACCCGCTCCGTTTTGTACTCGTATATCAAGTTATAAAAGTTACGTTGAATATTTATGATTATTTTGATTTAAAACGATACATAATTAATAAATAAACTAAACTATAAAAATTATATTTGATAAAAAGTTAAAAACAAAATAAATAAAAGAATTTTGTTGCTGCCGGGACTCGAACCCGGGTCAGCCAAGAACAACTCCAACGACTTAACATACACTCACATCACCACTCCGCCACTTTGTGTTTTCTGTTATCTATAGGAAACAAATGAGATTTATATTCAGATAGATTAAACCGGTTCCGCCAACTGAGAAACGGAAATCGGCAAAGCAATCGTCAAATCGTTTGATTTCTCGCGTATTCATGTTCATAACCAATGAACCGATGTCTTTAATCAATTCAGAATTGATTGAGCATCAAGTCTCATCATTATCGGTCTTCACAACCGAAAAGCAATCAAATCCTGAATACTTCAACCCAAGATCACTCTCGCGACTCAGAAACGTCATAACCATACTCCATTTCATTTTCGTCATATTTTCAGACCATCAGAACGCTTAAATTAGTTCGCCGGAATATTCTGAAAATCCCGCCGGAAAACCGTATTCATCCTGAAACGGTAATTCTCTCAATATTATTGCAGTTCAACAATTATTAGACTATTTCTAATTTAAGCCTCTCAATTGCAATCGAATTCAGGCGCTGTATTCAACTAATTCTAGTTCGCCGGAACTCCCCTGAAAATTTCTATTTCCGTCTGTGAAGCGGTAAGGGTCTTCAAACACATCGTTAACGTTTGTCTATCACTTCAATTCCACATTCGACTAATCAAAACAGTAAATTATCTTGTTCAGTTGAAGAGCATAAAAACAGGGACCGACACATCGCTGGAAATCTGAAATAAACCGTTCATCGGCATGTTCACCTTTAATTACCGTCTCTGCCTTTTCATTTAAGCTTTAATAATGTCTGTAAATCGTAAGAACAAGGAACGAGTTAGTAAATCAGTTGACTGTAATTTGAATGAAGAAGACGAAGCTAATTAAGTTATAAGTATATTTAAAACTAGTAAAATGAACGGGTTAGACACACTGTCCAGCGGTGGACTGTGTGCAAAATACAAACGCATGTCCCGAGTTCGATTCCTGCTATACGCACTCCTTATATAATAAAATGCCTTTTTGTTTAAAAACTAAACTGGGTTAACTCAGTTAGTTGTTAAGTATAATAAAAACCGAGATAATAACCAGGTTAGACACACAGTCCAGCGGTGGACTGTGTGCAACATCAAGCCATACGTCGCACGTTCGAAACCCGTCACTAGCACCGGTCCGTTGAATTAAAATGTTTTTGAAATTAAAAAGAATTTCGGTTAAACTGAATAAGTGTATAAATATAATTAAAAACAAGATTATTTCGGGTTAGACACGTAGCTCAGTTGGTAGAGCTGCGTGCACGCGTACGGGAGGTCTCGGGTTCGAGCCTCACCCAGCGCAAACCACGTCCTGACCGAACCGGTCAACAAGTCAACAGGTCAACGGTCAACGGTCAACGGTCAACGGTCAACGCAAAATAAACAATTTTTTATATTTTTATTTATTAAATTTAATTTAAAAATCAATTAAAAATACTTAAAAATAACATTTTTAAAGATAGAAAATAACCTTAAACTCACAAAAATATATCTAAAAATTTCATTAAAATCCTTAATAAAATCCACTTATTTAATATATTTTTCCGTATTATTTAGGTTAGTATTTCTCGTTGTTCCGCTCATCTAATTCGTGCGCATCTCACCATCTCCAATCCAACGCACCAAATGTGAGTGAATCTTTACAAATTCCCCGTTTTAAATCACGTTTTGGGGTGTATCATGTGTCTTTGTATATATATTATAGTTAAACCATTGTGCATACATCATATCATGAACATGTGTATTCAGTTTGTTTATGTTGTATTGTTAGATGCAATTTATTATTTTCAGTACATGCAATTTCATAGGCCGCCGCTCCCCATTACATTATGAGCATTGAGCATGCTCCCCATTTCATTATGAGGTTGAACCTGGCGTGCCCACATACGATCGGCTCCGTTTGATTGAGCCTTGATCGCACAGACATTTTCATTTTCAGTACATGCAATACGATCGGCTCCGTTTGATTGAGCCTTGATCGCACAGTTTCATTTATGTTATTTACAGTATGATGTTGGTATGTTCATGTATGCTGTCAGATGTTATTGTATGTTATAGTTGTGACTGCTATTTGCCATTGCCTGATTATTTACATTTGCTCATCTATGATTATGCACAATTTTTCATTGATAAACTAACAAGTAATTCATTAATAAATGTTTATCTAATAAGGTTCATCTCCCCAACTTATGTTGACCCAAAACCCCCATTTTTACACATGATACAGGTGAACCAACAGCAGCTAGGAACGCATAGGACTTGGACTAGAAGAATAAAACGATTTAGAGTTGGGATTGTTATGTTTGGTTTATTTTCCTTGTAATGAATGAACACGTTTGGATATTTGAAAATGTAACTTTGACTTTATTAAATATAAAACATATTAGTAAATGTCATGAGCTTTGGTGATAACCCAATTGTGCCCCGACTCTTATTCCGCTGCGGGTCGGGGTGTGACAGATTGGTATCAGAGCCATGACTATAGGGATATAGGATAGGTTATTAGACCCTTAGAGCCTATACTATAGTCGATTAGAAACTTATAAGATTTTTGTGTGTTACATGCCAAATTTCATGATGTTTATATGTTTTATGTTAAATGTTACATTTAATATTGTGCAAGCATGTTCATAAGTATGTATTATCATATAATGCCTATCATGAATCGTATACTCATAACATATCACATTCATGAAAGCACACACCACATCATGATTGCTTTTACAATGATTTTCGTGTTTTCAAATCTCATCAAAGTGAGTTCTCATGACGGGCATGTAGTAACTGGAAGGGTACCAGTACCGGTAGTCGGAACGTCCTGTCTAGGCTGGCATTCGTATAAATCCAAAATAAAGGACCAGTTTGCCTACCTGGGGACTAACGATGAGAGTACGAAGTACCTATTAGGCCAAAGCATGCTATACCAAACGTCGTGTGAACTAACCCCACTTTGAGTTGTCATTGTGTGTACACCTGGACACGTTCCGACCAAACATCTCATGAACATATTTTGTGGTTTGCATTCGGGGATGCGAGTGTTAAATTGCCAATACTAATGTGAATCCTACCAAGCCAATAGCCATGGGGGCCCACATGACTATGTAGGTGAAGGTATGGGGGACATTTGAGGCCCAACATGAGCGAACCCAAGACATCCTATGGATGTAGTTGCATTATTGATATTTATGTTATTTTCATTTTCTTAAAGACACATGACACCTAAAAAAGACATCATAAACTCACAATCTTCTCATTGTATGATGCTGTAGATGTCGTCTAGACAGCAACGAAGGGGTAAAAGATCGGGAAGGTCTCAGGAACGTTTGGCCACTCAGATCGCGAAACAAATGGCCACGATACTGCCTGACATTGTGGTCCAAGTACAACAAGCCCTTGCTACAAACCCTACTAACCCTCCCCAACAACAGGACCAGAACATCGACAACCCTCCTACCAGCAAGTGCTCTTACAAACATTTTAAGTCTTGTGATCCTCCTAAATTTGAAGGGACCGAGGGTGTCACTGCTCTCCTACATTGGTTCGAGGAGATGGAAAACACCTTCCTAAACTGCGATTGTCCTGAGGATCGCAAGGTTCGATACGCCACCGGGAGACTATTTGGGGTAGCTCTCACTTGGTGGAATACTGAGAAAGGGAAGAGGGGAACTGAAGATGCGATGGCCTTAACTTGGGAGGAGTTAAGGGAAATCATGACTAGGCGTTTCTGTCCTAGAAGTGAAATTAAGAAGTTGGAGGATGAATTTCATGCTCCAAAGCAAAAGGAGGGTGATCACACTACCTATAACAAGAGGTTCTTGGAGCTGAACCAAATGGTTCCAAATTTATTCACCCTAACCTATCGTCTGATCGAGCATTATATTCGAGGACTTCCCTACGAAAGTCCAAGATTCAGTTCTCAACGTTTCACCAGTAACACTTGAAGCTGCTATGGAGTTAGCAACTGAACTGACCGAAAACCGAATTCGCAACGGGAAGTTCAAAGAAGAGAAGAAGAAAGCCCCTGTTGAAGGACAAACTTCAAACCACCCCATTCCTTCATCTAAGTTTGCTAACAAGAGGAAGCGCAACACCAGAAATTTTGCAGTTACCCAAACCAACTCCCCTATTCCTGCTGCACCCATTACTCAAGTCACTCCTTCACCCGCACCATACAGAAGACCCTACACTGGCCCGTTACCAAAATGTAACCGTTGCCAATATCACCATTCCCCTGAACATCCTTGCCAATATTGCACCGGCTGCGGTCGCGCAGGACATACTGTTCAAACTTGCCGCATGCCTCAACGAACGAACCGCCACCAACCTTTAACCCAAACCCACCAACAAATAATGGGCTAAGCCCAACAACCCCTACTATTACCACCCACCCAACCTTTAGCCCAAACATATTACCAGCCCAATTATCCTATGGGTCAACCAATGCGGGCTTGCTACAATTACGGTGACCCGAGTCATTTCAGAAACACATGTCCAAGGTTGGTTAATATTATTCATGCTCAGGCCCAAGCCAACCCGGTGAACCAAGCAAACCAAGCTCCCGCACCTGCAAGAGGGAGAGCTTTCAATATCAACGCTAACCAGGCCAGAGCTGACGGCAATGTGGTCAACGGTACGTTCCTTATAAATGGTAGATATGCCTCTATGTTATTTGATACTGGTGCGGATAGAAGTTTTGTGTCTTTAGATTTGAACCTATCTTAAGCAAAAATCGGGATAAGCTCACGGAATCCATAACGGTAGAAGTTGCGGACGGGAAACCAGTTTCATTAAACTCTATTATACGCAACTGTACACTCACCTTAAACGACCACGATTTCTCAGTCGACCTTATACCTATGAAGCTGGGGAGTTTTGACATCATAATCGGTATGGATTGGCTTAGTCAGCATCAGGCAAGAAATTGTATGTCGTGAAAAATTTATTCGTATTCCTCTTTCAAACGGTCAGACTCTTCGAATCATTGGAGAAACCTCGTCGAAAGGGCTCAGCTTAATGTCTTGTCTCCAAGCTCAAAAATATCTTCACAAGAATTATGTCGCGTTTTTAGCTCATATCATCAAGAAGGGAACCATGGAGAAGAAGGTTGAAGACATTCCTGTAGTAAAAGACTTCCCACAAGTTTTTCCTGACGACATTTCAGGACTTCCTCCAGTTAGAGACGTCGAATTCCGTATTGATCTTATACCTGGTGCTACACCAGTTGCAAAGTCTCCTTATAGGTTAGCCCCCTCTGAAATGCAAGAGCTAGCCAGTCAATTGCAAGAGTTGACTGACAAGGGATTCATACGTCCTAGCTTGTCGCCTTGGGGTGCACCTGTCCTTTTTGTAAAGAAGAAAAATGGATCGTTTTGTATGTGCATCGACTACAGAGAGCTCAACAAGTTAACAATCAAGAATCGCTATCCTTTACCACGCATTGATGATCTTCTTGACCAACTACAAGGTGCCAGCTGCTTTTCAAAAATCGATCTTCGATCTGGCTATCATCAACTTAGAGTGCATGAAGAAGACGTCCCTAAGACTGCTTTTCGAACTCGTTATGGCCACTATGAATTCATCGTTATGCCATTTGGATTAACCAACGCACCAGCTGTCTTCATGGACCTAATGATCAGAGTCTGCAAACCTTATCTTGATCGATTTGTTATAGTCTTCATCGACGATATTCTTATTTATTCAAAATCTAAATCTGATCATGAGCGTCATCTTCGACTCGTTCTTGCACTTCTAGAAAAGGAAAAGCTTTATGCCAAATTCTCCAAATGTGAATTCTGGTTAAAAGAGGTGCAATTCCTCGGGCATGTAGTCAATGACAAGGGAATACATGTTGACCCTTCAAAGATCAAAGCGGTTCAAGAATGGCAAGCTCCACGTACACCAACTGAAGTAAGATCTTTTCTTGGACTAGCTGGCTATTATCATCGGTTCATTTCAACTTCTCTCGCATTGCTGTACCACTCACGGCTTTAACTCATAAGGGAAAACCTTTCATATGGGGACCCAAGCAAAAAGAAGCCTTTCAAACTCTTAAACAGAAACTTTGTGATGCACCAATCCTCGCTCTTCCTGAAGGTTGTGATGATTTTGTAGTCTATTGCGACGCGTCAGGGCAAGGATTAGGCTGCGTTCTTATGCAAAGAGGAAAAGTCATAGCTTATGCTTCGAGACAACTCAAGACACATGAAAAGAACTACACCACTCATGACCTAGAACTTGGAGCCGTTGTGTTCGCTCTTAAGATATGGAGACATTATCTCTATGGTACTAAGTGTGAAATATACACTGACCACAAGACTCTTCAACATATCTTCAATCAAAAAGAGTTAAACATGAGGCAACGAAGATGGGTCGAACTTCTAAATGATTATGACTGTGAAATTAGATACCACCCTGGTAAAGCAAATGTGGTGGCTGATGCACTTAGTCGAAAGGGTTATGCGAACTCCATTCATCTTCTATGTTCGCAAATTGTAACCAACATTAAAGATCAAATTCGAGAAGCCCAACACGCTCCAATAACGGAAGAAGATGTGCGAAAGGAGATGTCCTGTGGAGCTGAGTTAAAAATTGAAACTAAATCTGACGGTATTCTGTATTACCTAGATCGTATCTGGATTCCTAACCACAACAATCTTCGTGAAACTCTTATGAATGAAGCTCACAAAACGCGATATTCTATACACCCAGGAGCCGATAAGATGTATCAAGACCTACGATATACCTATTGGTGGCCTGGAATGAAGAAGGATATTGCTGTATTTGTTTCTAAGTGCCTTACATGTTCCAAGGTGAAGGCTGAACACCAAAGACCCTCAGGACTTCTAGTCCAACCGGAAATACCTGTATGGAAGTGGGAAAATATAACCATGGATTTCATTACCGGGTTACCTCGCACTTCTGGTGGGTATGACACTATATGGGTGATTATAGACCGACTTACAAAATCAGCTCACTTTATTCCTATCCGCGAAGATTTCAAGAACGAAAAGCTTGCACGTATTTATATCAACGAAATCGTAAGCCGGCATGGGGTACCGTTAAGCATTCTTTCTGATCGTGATGGTCGTTTCACCTCACGAACATGGCAAGCAGTACAATCCGCTATGGGCACGCGATTAGATCTCAGTACCGCCTATCATCCTCAAACTGATGGACAGTCTGAGCGCACCACTTCAAACTCTTGAAGATATGCTTAGAGCATGTGTCATAGACTTCAAGGGAAATTGGGACGCCCACCTACCATTAGTTGAATTTTCGTACAACAAAAGCTATCATTCGAGCATCGGCATGGCACCTTTTGAAGCCTTATATGGTCGTAAGTGCCGATCTCCTGTATGTTGGCACGAAATTGGGGAAGCTCAAATTACTGGTCCAGAATTGATCCAAGAAACCACAGACAAGATCCATCAAATTCGAAACAATCTTCTAGCGGCTCAAAGTCATCAAAAGAGTTATGAAGATAAACGACGGAAGCCCTTAGAGTTTAACATTGGTGATCATGTACTTTTAAAAGTATCACCGTGGAAGGGAGTAGTTCGTTTTGGTCAAAAGGGCAAGCTAGCACCACGTTACGTAGGACCTTTCAAGATACTCGAAAGAGTAGGTCCTGTAGCATACAAGCTTGACCTACCAGAAGAACTCAACAGGATTCATCCCACATTCCACGTGTCGAACTTGAAGAAGTGCCTCGCTGATGAGAATCTCCATATTCCGCTGGAAGATATTCAGATTGATGAATCTATGCATTTTATCGAAAGACCTGTAGAGATCATGGACTTCGGAGAGAAACGTCTACGACGGAGTCGCATTCCAATTGTTAGGGTACCTGGGAGTCGAAACGGGGACCTGAGTTCACTTGGGAACGTGAAGACTCAATGCGTGAAAAATACCCGCATCTTTTTCCTACTACTTCAACTACTTAAATTTCGGGACGAAATTCCTAAAAGTAGGGGATACTGTAACATTTGTAAAAATCGGGTTTTCAAAACCCGCTCCGTTTTGTAATCGTATATCAAGTTATAAAAGTTACGTTGAATATTTATGATTATTTTGATTTAAAACGATACATAATTAATAAATAAACTAAACCATAAAAATTATATTTGATAAAAAGTTAAAAACAAAATAAATAAAAGAATTTTGTTGCTGCCGGGACTCGAACCCGGGTCAGCCAAGAACAACTCCAACGACTTAACATACACTCACATCACCACTCCGCCACTTTGTGTTTTCTGTTATCTATAGGAAACAAATGAGATTTATATTCAGACTAGATTAAACCGGTTCCGCCAACTGAGAAACGGAAATCGGCAAAGCAATCGTCAAATCATTTGATTTCTCGCGTATTCATGTTCATAACCGATGAACCGATGTCTTTAATCAATTCAGAATTGATTGAGCATCAAATCATTATCGGTCTTCATAACCGAAAAGCAATCAAATCCTGAATACTTCAACCCAAGATCACCTCGCGACTCAGAAACGTCATAACCATACTCCATTTCATTTTCGTCATATTTTCAGACCATCAGAACGCTTAAATCAGTTCGCCGGAATATTCTGCAAATCCCGCCGGAAAACCGTATTCATCCTCAAACGGTAATTCTCTCAATATTATTGCAGTTCAACAATTATTAGACTATTTCTAATTTAAACCTCTCAATTGAAATCGAATTCAGGCGCTGTATTCAACTAATTCCAGTTCGCCGGAACTCCCCTGAAAATTTCTATTTCCGTCTGTGAAGTGGTAAGGGTCTTCAAACACATCGTTAACGTTTGTTTATCACTTCAATTCCACATTCGACAAATCAAAACAGTAAATTATCTTGTTCAGTTGAAGAGCATAAAAACAGGGACCGACACATCGCCGGAAATCTGAAATAAACCGTTCATCGGTATGTTCACCTTTAATTACCGTCTCTGCCTTTTCATTTAAGCTTTAATAATGTCTGTAAATCGTAAGAACAAGGAACGAGTTAGTAAATCAGTTGACTGTAATTTGAATGAAGAAGACGAAGCTAATTAAGTTATAAGTATATTTAAAACTAGTAAAATGAACGGGTTAGACACACAGTCCAGCGGTGGACTGTGTGCAAAATACAAACGCACGTCCCGAGTTCGATTCCTGCTATACGCACTCCTTATATAATAAAATGCCTTTTTGTTTAAAAACTAAACCGGGTTAACTCAGTTAGTTGTTAAGTATAATAAAAACCGAGATAATAACCAGGTTAGACACACAGTCCAGCGGTGGACTGTGTGCAACATCAAGCCATACGTCGAGCATTCGAAACCCGTCACTAGCACCGGTCCGTTGAATTAAAATGTTTTTGAAATTAAAAAGAATTTCGGTTAAACTGAATAAGTGTATAAATATAATTAAAAACAAGATTATTCCGGGTTAGTCACGTAGCTCAGTTGGTAGAGCTGCGTGCACGCGTACGGGAGGTCTCGGGTTCGAGCCTTACCCAGCGCAAACCATGTCCTGACCGAACCGGTCAACAAGTCAACAGGTCAACGGTCAACGGTCAACGCAAAATAAACAATTTTTTTATATTTTATTTATTAAATTTAATTTAAAAATCAATTAAAAATACTTAAAAATAACATTTTTAAAGATAGAAAATAGCCTTAAACTCACAAAAATATATCTAAAAATTTCATTAAAATCCTTAATAAAATCCACTCATTTAATATATTTTTCCGTATTATTTAGGTTAGTATTTCTCGTTGTTCCGCTCATCTAATTCGTGCGCATCTCACCATCTCCAATCCAACGCACCCAATGTGAGTGAATCTTTACAAATTCCCCGTTTTAAATCACGTTTTGGGGTGTATCATGTGTCTTTGTATATATATTATAGTTAAACCATTGTGCATACATCATATCATGAACATGTGTATTCAGTTTGTTTATGTTGTATTGTTAGATGCAATTTATTATTTTCAGTACATGCAATTTCATAGGCCGCCGCTCCCCATTACATTATGAGCGTTGAGCATGCTCCCCATTTCATTATGAGGTTGAACCTGGCGTGCCCACATACGATCGGCTCCGTTTGATTGAGCCTTGATCACATAGACATTTTCATTTTCAGTACATGCAATACGATCGGCTCCGTTTGATTGAGCCTTGATCGCACAGTTTCATTTATGTTATTTACAGTATGATGTTGGTATGTTCATGTATGCTGTCATATGTTATTGTATGTTATAGTTGTGACTGCTATTTGCCATTGCCTGATTATTTACATTTGCTCATCTATGATTATGCACAATTTTTCATTGTTAAACTAACAAGTAATTCATTAATAAATGTTTATCTAAAAAGGTTCACTTGCCAACTTATGTTGACCCAAAAACCCCCATTTTTACACATGATACAGGTGAACCAGCAGCAGCTAGGAACACATAGGACTTGGACTAGAAGAATAAAACGATTTAGAGTTGGGATTGTTATGTTAGGTTTATTTTCCTTGTAATGAATGAACATGTTTGGATATTTGAAAATGTAACTTTGACTTTATTAAATATAAAACATATTAGTAAATGTCATGAGCTTTGCTGATAACCCAATTATGCCCCGACTCTTATTCCGCTACGGGTCGGGGTGTGACAAGAATACCTTCACTAACAATCCTTCCACCTTGTGTACCTGCAAACCCTACATAGCCTCCTCTGATTGACTTTACGTTGTATAGCAAGGCCAGCATTCCTGTCATGTGCCTGGAAGCTCCATTGTCCATGATCCACTTTGATATAATAGACCTTGGAAGCCCCAACACACGTAATTAATAAATTACTTAAACAGTGAAAACCAAGCCATTTTGGTCTTGGGTGGGTTTGGAATGTCATATTTTGGTTCACACATGATCTTAATTTCCTTTTTAATTTCAACCCTATATCTGGCCTTTGATTCATTTTTATCTTTTATGTGCTGGGTCAATGGTTGTTTTCTCGATAGCAGGAGATGGTTTTGTCTTTTTAACCTAAGTTTGTGCCTTAGAGTATGCACATTTGGTGTAAAATTTAGAATCCTTTTGTTCATTATCCATTGATGATTCAACAACTTAAAAATTTGAAAAATTTGCAGTCGTTGGTTTCACATTTATATTGGATTGTGTGTTTCTTTTCAAAATCTGTGTTGGCACAAACTCGGGACCCTTCTGTTTCACATCTTCTGTGAACCTCCTTCTGTCATGAACAGGTTTTGGACTATTTTGAGAATATTGTAGTGCAATCTGCCTAACTTTGTTGCATTTGTAACAAGTCCTACTGTCGTTTCCAACAGATTGTTCCATAACTTGATCCAATAGTTTCTTTTCGTTCTTAAACTCATCATTTGTTTGCTTACGAATTATTTTTTTCTCACTATCGGTACTTGATCCAAAAACAAATTCAACTTTCTTTTTAAAATTTGGTTTTTGAAACCTTCTCTTTTTTCTCTTCGTTTCAAATCCCAAACCTTTTCTCCTGTTTTCAGGGTAACCCCTACCCTTTTGATGGTAATTATTGTAAACCTTTTTGGGGTTGGAATAGAAAGAAGCATCTTGTTTTTCAAGATCAGAAAGGCTGACTTCAATCAATTTAAACAATTTATCAACTCGATGAACGTTTACATTCTAACATGGGAATTCTTTATCAGAATACAGTTTATCTGATCCAGTCATTTGGTAAACAATCACATTTGGATCATCACTTAGACTGTTTTCTGATGATGAACTATCGTTCTTTTGTAAGCTTTCCTCACTTTCGGTGTAACACCCCGACCACGTAAAAACAACAAACCGCGGTGGAAACGTCGGGGAGTCACGTTACAAGATTGTTTCACAACCATGGTATATAAAGTTTTTTATTATTGCATTAATTTGTTTACATTTTCTGAGATTAAATGAGGAAACAAAACATAAATAAATTGTCTTTCTTTTTTTAAGTAACTAATGCCCATCCATTACTATGTGAAGCATGCATTTAGAACCATCACACCTAGGCTCCTGAAACATACGTGAAAAGAGAGTCAGCAAAAATATGCCCGCGAGTACATAGGTTTTGTAAGTGTGTCAAATTCATGGCTTTGTGAAACAGATTGCAATACCTTGTCGGACTACTAGAGTCATTAAGTGAAAACCTTGTATCAAAAAGTGTTTTGATATTGCAATATAATTAACCTATTTAAAACAAGTCGGTTAGTGTTTGTGAAAACTTTGTAGCCATGAACCATGACCAAAACATTTCTTTTGTAAAACCGAGTAGTAAATCAATTTAAAAGAAAACTTTGATGGTTTATATCTTTAAATGAAAACGTTGCGTGTCATCCTTCAAAACCATTTGTTCAAGTGATTAAGATAAGGCCACAGTATGCAATACAATAAAAGCACTTATATATAGGAATTACCAACAGCGTATCCACCATGCCTTTATTATATTACACCCGTCTCGTTATCTAAATCACTTACCATAAACCAATCTTCCAATCGTCCGTGTTATAAACTAACCGTCCTTGTTATAAACCAATCGTGCTTGTTATAAAACAATCGTCCTTGTTATAAACCAATCATCCTTGTTTTAATTGTAAAATCTTTTGGTCGTTTTGGTGAATACATTCAAACCTGTGTTGACTCGTCTAGACCACCAAAGGGTTTCTTTAATCGACTAACAAACCACCAAAGGGTTTGTTAAAATAATAGTTTCTGTGTTCCCTAAATTTCCCCACAAACACCGGGTATTTTGGAAACGGGATTGTAAGTCCTATGGTACCATAACTTACTACTGGTCGGCTTGGCCAAAGTTAATAAATGTCATTCGTGTTATGGATAACGCACCAACAAGTTCGTTCACATTATTAAAATCGTCGGGTTTTATATAAACCATAGACTTTGTTTTAAAAACCTTGAAAACAGTTTAGCACATATGAATCACCCCAAAATATTTGCAAAAACGTAAAAGAGGGGAACTATGTACTCACGTGGGATTGCTAGTGTGTCCTTTGTTTCAATGATCAAATTAAGCTCGAGCGTTCAAGGATTCTAGCGTGTCCTAATATCGGATAACTATGTTAATGTTGGGACTTTAATAGGAGGATCGGATAGAATGAGTGTTGGAACTCATGTGAAATGGTTTAACAAACTTAACATTCTGATCTGGAAAAGATCTTAAGTGCTTTTGACCCATTATGACTCGTTAAGGTAGTTTACGCTACTTTAACGGGCCAGTTGCCTAAATATATGTTCGGATGGTTAGATATGTGTTATGATAAGTCTTATATGCCAAAAAATGTTTAATAATGTTGTAACATCAGATTATATGTCAAAACATTGGTCACATATGTTTAAAATTGATTTATGCACAAAAAGCGCGTTTTGGTCATTATTAAAAAACATAAAGGCGACTTATCATAAAACTAACCAAACGACATGACGATAAGGTATAACCGCAGAGGGTTATTCCCTATACAACTATGGTCACAAATATGTGTTTGGTCGGATCCTAAGATCGACCAAACGGGTCGGATTCGAAAGTCAAAGCGGTGGTCAAGACCGCTCGACTTACGACCCTAATAAAACACTAAACTTGAAGTGACGAGTTAGACATGTCAAAACATGTCTAACTAAGTTGCAAAAACTGATTTGGTATCAAAACTTAGTGTTTTGATGCCCGAAAATAGTTTCATCGTAAAATGCACATAATGCGCATCTTGGACCGGAACTTTGACTCGTCACTTCGACTAGTAAACGTGGTAATGAGTAGGTATAATCGCAAGGGATTATAACCTTGGTGATTACGATCACGTTGCAAAGTTCAATTGAACTTTGACTTTGACCAAAAAATGGTCAGAACCGAAAGTCAAACAGAAAGTCAAACTGTATGACTTTTGGCTCAAAATTGCCAAAAATAATGAACAAGACTAGGAAGAACACTTACTTGTGTTCTAGGAAGAAGAAAGCTCAGATGGAGGCCTCCACAAGTGGTAGCAACTCCAACTTAGAGCATAGATGAGAAAGAAAAGAATTGAGCAAGTTGGAATGGCAATTTCCTTGGCTATTTATAGGAATTTGGAGGTTCTAGGATCGTGCCAAGTGTTCTTGAGGTGTCATGATCTGAAGGAGGTGATAACACATGTCCAAAGTAGGCTAGAAGCTGGAAAATACACGAGCTTAGAGGCCAAGCAATGCAACAAGAAGCTGCGAGAAAACCTGTTGTGTTGGAGGGTCCTTACGGACCGTATGGGCTTAGGCTTACGGTCCGTAAGCCCTTTAGCCAGTAGCAAGTTTGCAAAGTGGTAGTTTTGGCCCCTGAACTTATTTCGTCGCGTTTTATCACTTCTAACACCCGTTAACCTCATTTTTAAGCTCCCATAAGGACGATAAAGAATAGGGAACTTGAAATATGCTCGGAAATGTCGTGGATGTCAGTTCGTTCGGTTGTATGGTTGCGTTTTTCGCTTTAATTACGACGAACGCTTTAATTAATGCGAAACGACCGTAATTGCGTAACGAATGATATTTTTGCATTCTCATCACTAGAATACAAGATATTAATGATTACAAAATTTTTTGAATGTGCGTACGTGTTCCGTATTAAGAAATACGCGAATCGGCATAGTTTCACAGATTTTGCAAAATAGACCCTAAGTTTGAATAAACTTGTTTTTGCCATACCGAACCCTTCAAAACTTATTTCTAAGTTATGTAATGTATTTTTAGGGTATTGTTTAGCTTGTTTCATGTTCGTGAGTGTATGTCGCGTTAAACTGATTATGTTTACGTAACAGTTTGTGATTTCACTTCTAGAAGTGATTCGAGAGTTTGAAATCATGCAAGAATTGAATATGTGCAATTGTCATGATAATTATACAAATATTGGAAATAAAACAGAATATGTTATTGATGATAAATTGTTCGGAATCGTTACATGATCGAATCACCACAAATGTTACAGTCTCCCCTACTTTAGGAAATTTCGTCCTGAAATTTAATTAGAGGAAACTTGTGGAAACAGATGTGGGTATTTCGCTTTCATTTGATCCTCTTGTTCCCAAGTAAATTCTGGTCCACGTTTGGATTCCTAGCAAACTTTAACTATTGGTATTCGTCCACGCTTGAGTTTCTTGACTTCACCGGTCCAGTATCTCCACGGGTTTCTCGACAAAGTGCATAGTGTCATCAATGTGAATTTCGTCGAGGGGGATGTGGAGATTTGTATCGGCTAAACACTTTTTCAAATTGGACATGTGGACTGTTGGGTGAACGTTCCCAAGTTCAAGAGGTAGCTCAAGTCGGTAGGCCACCTTTCCAATTCTCTCAACGATCTTGAATGGTCCAACGTATCGTGGTGCAAGTTTTCCTTTCTTTCCAAATCTGACCACTCCTTTCCAATGGGATACCTTAAGTAGGACGTGATCACAAACTTGAAATTCTAAGGGCTTGCGTCGCTTGTCCGCATAACTCTTTTGACGGCTTCTAGCTGTCAGAAGGTTATCGCTTATTTTCTTGACTTTGTCTGTTGTGTCACGAGTGAGTTCAGGTCCAGTGAACTGAGACTCTCCAACTTCATTCCAACAGACAGGTGAACGACATGTTGATGCTGGCGTGATAACTATTGTTGTAGGAGAATTCGATCAACGGTAGATGCGAATCCCAACTACCAGCAAAGTCAATCACACATGCTCTAAGCATATCCTTCAATGTTTGAATCGTCCTTTCGGTTTGTCCACAAACACCTGCCATTTTGGAAACGGGATTGCCAGTCCTATGGTACCATAACTTACTACTGGTCGGCTTGGCCAAAGTTAATGAATGTCATTCGTGTTATGGATAACGCACCAACAAGTTCGTTCACATTATTGAAATCGTCGGGTTTTATATAAACCATAGACTTTGTTTTAAAAACCTTGAAAACAGTTTAGCACATATGAATCACCCCAAAATATTTGCAAAAACGTAAAAGAGGGGAACTATGTACTCACGTGGGATTGCTAGTGTGTCCTTTGTTTCAATGATTAAATTAAGCTCGAGCGTTCAAGGATTCTAGCGTGTCCTAATATCGGATAACTATGTTAATGTGGGGACTTTAATAGGAGGATAGGATAGAATGAGTGTTGGAACTCATGTGAAATGGTTTAACAAACATAACATTCTAATTTGGAAAAGATCCTAAGTGCTTTTGACCCATTATGACTCCTTATGGTAGTTTACGCTACTTTAACGGGTCAGTTGCCTAAATATATGTTCGGATGGTTAGATATGTGTTATGATAAGTCTTATATGCCAAAAAATGTTTAATAATGTTGTAACATCAGTTTATATGTCAAAACATTGGTCACATATGTTTAAAATTGATTTATGCACAAAAAGGGCGTTTTGGTCATTATTAAAAAACATAAAGGCGACTTATCATAAAACTAACCAAACGACGTGATGATAAGGTATAACCTCAGAGGGTTATTCCCTATACAACTATGGTCACAAATATGTGTTTGGTCGGATCCTAAGATCGACCAAACGGGTCGGATTCGAAAGTCAAAGCGGTGGTCAAGACCGCTCGACTTACGACCCTAATAAAGCACTAAACTTGAGTGACGAGTTAGACATGTCAAAACATGTCTAACTAAGTTGCAAAAACTGATTTGGTATAAAAACTTAGTGTTTTGATGCCCGAAAATAGTTCCATCGTAAAATGCACATAATTCGCATCTTGGACCGAAACTTTGACTCGTCACTTCGACTAGTAAACGTGGTAATCAGTAGGTATAATCGCAAGGGATTATAACCTTGGTGATTACGATCACGTTGCAAAGTTCAATTGAACTTTGACTTTGACCAAAAAATGATCAGAACCGAAAGTCAAACAGAAAGTCAAACTGTTTGACTTTTGGCTCAAAATTGCCAAAAATAAGGAACAAGACTAGGAAGAACACTTACTTGTGTTCTAGGAAGAAGAAAGCTCAGATGGGAGGCCTCCACAAGTGCTAGCAACCCCAACTTAGAGCATAGATGAGAAAGAAAAAAATTGAGCAAGTTGGAATGGCAATTTCCTTGGCTCTTTATAGTAATTTGGAGGTTCTAGGATCGTAACAAGTGTTCTTGAGGTGTCATGACCTGAAGGAGGTGATAACACATGTCCAAAGTAGGCTAGAAGCTGGAAAATTCACGAGCTTAGAGGCCAAGCAATGTAACAAGAAGCTGCGAGAAAACCTGTTGTGTTGGAGGGTCCTTACGGACCGTATGGGCTTAGGCTTACGGTCCGTAAGCCCTTTAGCTGGTAGCAAGTTTGCAAATCTGGTAGTTTTGGCCCCTGAACTTATTTCGTCGCCTTTTTGGCACTTCTAACACCCGTTAACCTCATTTTTAAGTTCCCATAAGGACGATAAAGAATAGGGAACTTGAAATATGCTCTGAAATGTCGTGGATGTCAGTTCGTTCGGTTGTATGGTTGCATGTTTCGCTTAATTACGATGAACGCTTTAATTAATGCGAAAACAACCGTAATTGCGTAACGAATGATATTTTTGCATTCTCATCACTAGAATACAAGATATTAATGATTACATAATTTTTTGAATGTGCGTACGTGTTCCGTATTAAGAAATACGCGAATCGGCATAGTTTCATAGATTTTGCAAAAGAGCCCCTAAGTTTGAATTAACTTGTTTTTGCCATACCGAACCCTTCAAAACTTATTTCTAAGTTATGTACTGGATATTTAGGGTATTGTTTAGCTTGTTTCTTTTTTCGTGAGTGTATGTCGCGTTAAACTGATTATGTTTACGTAACAGTTTGCGATTTCACTTCTAGAAGTGAT
Source organism: Scalesia atractyloides (assembly GCA_947069175.1). NCBI lineage: Eukaryota > Viridiplantae > Streptophyta > Magnoliopsida > Asterales > Asteraceae > Scalesia > Scalesia atractyloides. The sequence continues at coordinate 52,228,308 of CAMTDV010000025.1, forward strand.
TCGAGAGTTTGAAATCGTGCAAGAATTGAATATGTGCAATTGTCATGATAATTATACAAATATTGGAAATAAAACACAATATATTATTGATTGATAAATTGTTCGGAATCGTTACATGATCGAATCACCACAAATGTTACAGTCTCCCCTACTTTAGGAAATTTTGTCCCGAAATTTAATTAGAGGAAACTTGTGGAAACAGATGTGGGTATTTCGCTTTCATTTGATCCTCTCATTCCCAAGTAAATTCTGGGCCACGTTTGGATTCCCAGCGAACTTTAACTATTGGTATTCGTCCACGCTTGAGTTTCTTGACTTCACGGACCAGTATTTCCACGGGTTTCTTGACAAAGTGAATAGTGTCATCAACGTGAATTTCGTCGAGGGGGATGTGGAGATTTGTATCGGCTAAAAACTTTTTCAAATTGGATACGTGGACTGTTGGGTGAACGTTCCCAAGTTCAGGAGGTAGCTCAAGTCGGTAGGCCACATTTCCGATTCTCTCAATGATCTTGAATGGTCGAACGTATCGTGGTGCAAGTTTTCCTTTCTTTCCAAATCTGACCACTCCTTTCCAATGGGATACCTTAAGTAGGACGTGATCACAAACTTGAAATTCCAAGGGCTTGCGTCGCTTGTCCGCATAACTCTTTTGACGGCTTCTAGCTGTCAGAAGGTTATCGCGTATTTTCTTGACTTTGTCTGTTGTGTCACGAATGATTTCAGGTCCAGTGAACTGAGACTCTCCAACTTCATTCCAATAGACAGGTGAACGACATGTTGATGCTGGCATGATAACTATTGTTGTAGGAGAATTCGATCAACGGTAGATGCGAATCCCAACTACCGGCAAAGTCAATCACACATGCTCTAAGCATATCCTCCAGTGTTTGAATCGTCCTTTCGGTTTGTCCATCCGTTTGAGGATGATAAGCAGTGCTCAGATTGAGTTTGGCTCCCATAGCAGTTTGCATGGTCTTCCAAAAGTGTGATGAGAATCGAGCATCTCGATCAAATATGATATCTAAAGGAACACCATGATGAGATACAATCTCATCAACATAGACTTTGGCAAGTTTGTCAGCAGAGAAACCCTCACGAATTGGAAAAAAAAGTGTGATACCAATCTGTAACACCCCGACCACGTAAAAACAACAAACCGCGAACCTCGGAGAGTCACGTTAAAAGATTGTTTCACAACCATGGTATTTAAAGTTTTGTATTATTGAATTAATTTGTATACATTGTCTAAGATTAAACGAGGAAACAAAACATAAATAAATTGTCTTTCTTGTTTTAAGTCACTAAGGCCTGTCCATTCCTATGTGAAGCATGCATTTCAAACCATCACGCCTAGGCTCCTGAAACATATGTGAAAAGAGAGTAAGCAAAAATATGTCGGCCGGTACATAGGTTTTGTAAGTGTGTCAAATTCATGGCTTTGCGAAACATATTGCAATACCTCGTCGGACTACTAGAGTCGTTAAGTGAAAACCTTCTATCAAAGAGTGTTTTGATATTCCAATATAATTAACCAATTTAACACAAGTCGGTTGGTGTTTGTGAAAACTTTGTAGCCATGAATCTTGATCAAAACGTTTCTTTTGTAATACCGAGTAGTAAATCGATTTAAAGGAAAACTTCATATGGTTTATATCTTTAAATGAAAATTGTTGCGTGTCATCGTTCAAAACCATTTGTTCAAGTGATTAAGATAAGGCCACGGTATGCAATATATTAAAAGCACATATATATAGGAAGTACCAACGGCGTATCCATCATGCCTTTATTATATTACACCCATCTCGTTATCTAAATCACTTACCGTAAACCAATCGTCCAATCGTCCGTGTTATAAACTAATCGTCCTTGTTATAAACTAATCATCCTTGTTATAAACCAATCGTCCTTGTTTTAGTTGTGAAAACTTTTGGTCGTTTTAGTGAATACATTCAAACCTGTGTTGACTTGTCTATGTGAGTGTAGGATCAGACCTAACTCGTGAGCTACTGGACTGATTTGCTTAGCTAACAGAGGCGGAATTCATTGTTAACCAAGTGAACAAACACACGAGAAGATCAATAATACAGTTTAACACGTCTGAATCTTTATATTAAATAACTTGGATCGATTACAGACACAAACGAGCAGGGCTTCACCTCTGGTCTCCAAAAATAGCATGCTAACACAAACACCCAAGACACCTATTTATACTAACCATTTTTCGCACCAAAGTGTCCTGTGGTGGGATTTCGTACGAAAACCAGTTCGTATAAAATCTATACAAAACATACAAAACTTCATATTTGACACTAGCAAAGCCCTAATTACATAACTGACTCATCCTAGACCTAGGTAATAGACATTAGTGCACCAACAGACTCCCCCTTGGATGTTGCCATAGTCGTGGATGGTCTTCAAAACTTTTTCTTCAAAAATCTTCGAAAAATATTTGACATGCTCAACCGAAAAAGTGCTTTGGAGGCTTTCAACACTCCTCAGATGGAATAGGAGTTTGATCTGTTGGAGGAGGTCGATTGTATGTGTTGCCGGACTTGAATATTTGCTGTGTAGCAATCTTTCTTTTTTCCTCAATCACAGCCTCTTTCGTATCTTTCTTTTTCTTCTCCTTAGCCTCGATCTCTCTCTAGGATGTGTTCCAAGCTTTACCTGAATGAATATCATGAGCATAACAAATGTTAACAATCTTTTGAAACTGCAGAGCTTGAACTTCATCCTTGTCTTCGTAGCTGATCTTTACATAGAATAGACGTCCAATGTCTTTCTTCGAACAATTCACCAGCCACATAGGATCTAACACACGGATCCCTCTCCATAATCCATAAATACGCTTATGTGCAATGACAGACTCTGATAATTCCTCTGTAATCTTCCAAGACTCTTCATCGGGTTCCACACATATAACTACCTCACTTGTACTTGAATCATAATGCCACCACTTAAAGATCTTATAAGAAACTTGTTCCATCTTGATGAGAGGCATATTCTTCATCGCACGAGGACGTTTGATAATCAGTGTAACATCCTTTTCCTACGTCACTGGATCAATCTTTGTAACTTTCCTCGAATAATGTGGCTTCCAGTGAGGAAAGTTGTGCATGGCCTCGTACTTGATAACTTTCCATAACTCTAGATCGGGAAATTTGATCTTCAAATTGAATAACTTGGACTGTGTCAACTCCGTAACATCCCAATGAGGCAATGTTTTGATATCCTTTAAGTATCTTAAGTACTGCACTCCAAATTCTCTCTTTACTGCATACACATCAAGTTCTTCAATCCATACCCAACTCATGATATCTCCCAGCGAAGCATCAGGATCTCTGCTGAAGAAAGCCAGAGGACGTTAAAAATTTTGCTTTGCTGGAAGTTCTTCAATCCACTTCTTTTTCATCTCTATGATTTCTTCTTTGGTCATCTGTACAGGAACTGATCCAGCTTTAAGTGCCTCTTCAACTCTGCTCTTTAATAAATCATTATTTGAGGACGAAAGACGAAAACATTTCTGCAAAGGTTGGGAAGACGTCTGTACCCTCTCCGGCATAAGTTGCCACATTGTCATCAAATTCGTCAGAATCCCAATCTTCTATAATCACATGATCATAATCGTCAGCATCTGGAAATAGCTGGAAGACATAGTCATTTGGTTCAACACTTGTGATGTTCAAATCATCTTCAAAGTCGAACACAAAGATTCTTCATTTAGACCATATATCTCTGATAATTCAGCTTTGGAGAAGTTGTGAACATACTCCCCCTCTTCGACACCATGCTCCAAATAGAAAATCCTTTGTTTAGGCACAACAGGAACAGCCGACGATGAAGTCGCTGTGAGGATTCCTGCTTTCCTTGAGCCTTGTGCCACATCACTGGACTACCCCTGAACTAGATTGTTGGTGCATATGTTTGTTGACTTCGTCATTACACGAGAACGAGTCTGGAATAAACGAGAGTTTCTGAAGACCGAACAAGACAAAGTAGATATCCAGGAGGGAGTCTATTGGTGCATAACGTCTATATAATAGTCTTGTATCGAGTCTGTATAGTATAGGGGAAACGAGGCATATTTAATAGAGTTTAGAGCCAAGTTCGCTTGAGATGGAACTTGAGAAGTCAAGTTCGGCCGAACTTACATCCTCTCACCAGCGAACTTGTGCATCTATAAATAGATGCCTTGTGATTTCATTTGTAAGTTGTTGGAGATTTTGGCACAGAGATGGCGAAGCTCTGTCGGATCCGGTTCTCGAATGTATTGAACTTTAGATCAATGGAATCAATCTTTAAATGAGTAATTCTTGTTATTTGGTTCACTTGTCATTAGTTTCTGCCTAATCGGACAATAGATAACAAATTTAGGTTCCCAGCTGTTCGTGGACGTTCCTACAAGTGGTATCAGAGCCTGAGCCTGGATACCTAAATTTGCTGGAATCAAGACAAGAATCTCTCTATTTCGTCTCCATTCTATCATTTTTCTTAACATTTTCAAATACTTAATGATTTCACGGTTAACAAACTCCTGAGAGTTTGGACATCAAATTCAACTATTTTGATATTTAAAAAGTTGCAAAAACCATGTTTTGGAAACAAGATTCAGCCGAACTTAACACCAAGTTCGACCGAACTTGATTGGAATTTTCTGAGTTTTAATCAAGTCCGACCGAACTTGAGTAGTTTTTCAAGGTTTTGAGCTCAAGTCCACTCGAACTTGTTGATATTTGCTTGAAATAGTATCAAGTTCACCCGAACTTGATATAAATTTAGTGAAGATTCACTCAAGTTCGCCCAAACTTAGTTTGTTTGATATTCAAGTGTAAGTTCGACCGAACTTAGTGTATTTGTTGAAATTTTCTCACAAGTCCGCTCCAATTGTAATTTTTTTCTCAAAGGATATCTCAAGTTCGACCGAACTTGAGGGTGTGTGATAAAAAGTTGTACTTTGTGATATAAGTTCGACCGAACTTGTTGAAATTAGATTTAAAAATCTATTTTGACACAAGTTCGACCGAACTTGATTGTTACTGATAAATTTTCAAGTGTTTTTGATCAAATTCTCAGATAAGTCAAAATGGAAGATTTCCATAACGCATTTACTGCTGGAGTAGCTCAAACTTCAACGTCAAATTCCATTGTGGTTAATCAAATGAACCAAGACAACAAAATGGGTACCACTTAGAAACCGCCAAAGCTAATGGCTATAGACGAGTTTGAAGGATGGAAGGAAAAGTTCGTGAATTGGATACAAGCAAATTAATTCGACAGTTGGGTTACGGTTGAAGATGGTTACAAATGGCCAAAAAATGAACGTAATCAAGATCTTCAGTTGAATCAGTTCTCACCAACCGACAAAGCACAATATGTCGCTGAGAAGAAAATGATTAGCTTGATTCAACGATCAGTAAAGGAAGATATTTTGATATTGTTACCAGAGTCTGAGACTTCACAAGAATTATGGCACTCTCTGTGTGATAAATTCAAAGGAAGTGATGAAATGATGAAGAGCAAGAAGGCCTTAATCAAGAAAGAATTTGAGATCTTTACGAGGATCAAAGGTGAAACTATGAAGCAGATGATTGATAGATACTGTCACCTCATGGTCCAGATGCGAAGACATGATATCAAAAGATCTACCAAAGAGTAGATCGAGAAGTTGGCCGATGCACTTCTAGAGGGCGAATGGACGACATATTTAACGATTCTGAAGAATAGTCCATCTTGGAGACATTTCAAGTTGTCATCTTTCATCGACAAATTAGAAGGTCATGAAATAGAGTTGATGAAAATGGCTAAATCAAAAAATGCCAATGTTGTTCAAGATGTCGGTGTCTATTACAAAGGAGGTATTCAAAATACTCCGATTCAAGGTCCAAAAATTCAAACGGCTTTTAGTGCAAATGCAAATTCTTCTCCAAGTCAAAGTTCTCCATATGTTGGATATTCTAGTGCTAGCTCAAGCTCTTCATTCCAAAGTCAGACCGGCCAAGCAAGTTCCGATTCAAATGTTTTCCAGTGCAACATAGCAGTCGATCTGAAAAATGTATTTCCGGAAAAAGTGGCTAAACAGCACATAGCACTTCTCGCTACCGTTCTCGAATCATATGAAAGTCTTGTTGCTGGAAAGATCGGTAATCCAGAAATGATGGCAAAAGATTATGATCAGGTAGATGAAGAAGAATTGGAGCTGATGGATATCAAATGTAGCCTTGCGTCAATCATCAGAAGAATTACCAAGTTTGTGGCACTCACCGAAAGAGACATTGGTAATTCAAGCAACAAGCTTGGATTTGACAAGACAAAGGTCACATGCTTCAGGTGTCGACAAAAAAGACACTTCAAACGCGAATGCAGTAATCAAGAAGCAAGTGGAAACCAAAATCCTTTCGGAAGTAGTAATGATACTACAAGAAAGCTCTTCAATACAAGCCATATCCAAATAAAACGCAAGTTGAAGTAGAAGACAAATCTGCAAAGAAATCCGAACAAGCTTTTGTTGCTAATCATGAAGAAGATGGCTTTGACTGGAACAGTTACATCAGAAAGAAAATATGAGTTGCTATGATGGCAGAGGTTGTGAATGAAGCCGAGACATCGAATGATGATGATGCTTTGGAAAATGCAATATTGGAAGCATACATGCGAAGAACCGAGGAAGAAGAGATAACTTATGCTGAGATGCAAAAACAAGAAGTTTTGAAAGCAGAGGCCGAAAAGGTAAAAGATGAGGTAAGAATGTCTGAAAAGGAAGTTGTGAAAGTTGTGGAGGTTGAAAAACCTTGCACAAGTGCGCAAGTCCTTGTGAACCTTGTCTTGCAAAGGTCGTAGTCATAAAAGAGTTAACTGAACATAATGAAACTTTTCGTTATGATTACCGAAACATGAAAGAAGCTTATGACAAAATACAAGGCAAATATAAAAATGTCGAAAAAGCTAATATTAAAATTGCTGAAAATGAAAAAATATTAAAAGCAACAGGGGTTGAAAAACAAGAGGCAATTAACATGTACATTAATACTATTCCCGTAACACAACGTGAGCTTCATGACATGAAGATAGACACAGAACGGGTAAGACAGCTTTTGAAAAGCTACACCACAAACGCTTATGTCATTGATCACATTCTTCCTACGATCAAATCGGAGGAAAATGATCGTAAACCAAAGCGTAAAGAATACGGAAGTGTTCCTTCACCATTCCTTGAAAACTATTCTTGCAAAAAGGATGATGAAGTAGAAAAGGTTTTTGATATACTACTTTTAACTAAATTGAAAAATCAATTGCCTGAGAACATTGACGTAGACTTTACGAAATCAAATGATGATATTAAAGCAGTGGTAGAAAATGTGGTAAAGAAAGTTTTGGGAAATGATTCTAACGATAACAGTTCTGATTCGCAGTTCGAAAATGACGATATAGCATCAAAAAATGATCTAAGTGATGATCCTAACATTGTCATGTACAAAGTTAAGGATTCTGATAGATTATATTTTGATGATAGCTTCTTGATTCGGAACATGAAAGAAGATCAACTTGATGAATTTTTCAAACTTGTAGAAGTTTCATCAGATGATCTCAAGAAAAATGAGAAAAGATTTTACTGAAAACCCAAAAGGAATGCTAACAATTATCGAAAGTTTGGTGGTGATTTTCCTGAGAATAGGAGAGCATGATTGGTTTGGAGAAAAAAGAAGATGAGCCGAGAAAGAACCAGAAGTTGCCGTTCCAGGAATACAAAGGTAAACATATAAAGTTTGTGTATGGAACAAATACGGTTCAGGAAGAAGGTAAGATTGGTAAGCAATCTAATGATGAGTTCAAAAAGGAGAAAGAACTTCGGGATAAGGCTAAGATCAAGCTCACAAGTGGTGTTAAACCCACTAGTGGAAATGTTACTGATTCAAGGACATGCTTTAAATGCAATACAATTGGTCATATTGCTCGAAAGTGCCTGAATCTAAAGCCTATGTTTTCACGAAGCAAAAATGTTTCAAAAGAAGAAAAGCAGAAACAACCAGAGATTGTAAAATCCAAAAATGAATCTGTTTCTGAAATAAAACCCAAAAATGAATCAAAGTTTGAAAACTCAGCTTTTGAGAAAGGCGAAACTTCAAAGTCAAACAAAAACGATGATTCACTGTTTTATATCAAGAAAGCAAGATTCATGTCACAGTCCTGGGTTGCAAAAAAGAAATCTTCTGAAATTGAAAAGTCTGTTGCTGCTAAAACTGAAATCTCAAATAAAAAGAAGCAGTCATTAAAAATGATATTTCAAAGTTGAAAAATGACTTTATAAAAAAGACAAAAAAAAGAAAAGGTCGAAAAAGTTTCAAAATTATCATTGGACAAAATGTTAGATGAAAATTTTTATTATGATGATGGTTATGAATTTGATTACGTCAATTATCAAGTTCAACCCAAGACCAAAAAAGGCTTGGGTTTCTTTTTTCAAGTAGTTACTTTCATGTGCAGGAGTTCCTAGATCCACTTCATCAAAGTTGATTTAGGATTGAGGAAGCTCCAGATCGTTTTAACTTATCAAGAAATGTCATATCTTTGTCATTTTGAGGGGGAGTTAAGAAGAAAAGTTTTGAAATTACAAGTGGTTGTTAAAAGAAAAAATTTGAAAACTCAAAATTATGAAAATCCACACCGTTGAACAGAAAAACTGATTTCAAAGTTCTTACATGTTCAAACTGCTTTTACAAGTGGTAAATGAGTCTAATGATTGTTTTTTAAACAATTGCAGATACAGGATTGAGAAAAAAGGATCGGACGACGAGGTCACGGGATCCACATTGCTTTGTTACATTTTAGAAGAATTTCTTTAAATCTAAAATCCAAAAATATGTTTTGATTTTAGGGGGAGTAAGAAAATTATAAAAATTGTTGAAAAATAAAAAACAAATGAAAAAGTTGAAAATTCAAAAACACTGAAAATTTCAAAAAGTACAAAAACATGAAAAGGACAAAAAGAATTTGTTGTCATAAAAGGAAATGACAGTACATCAGTGGACTATCACAGTATGCTAAAGATTTGTAAAGTTTAAAAGTGATAAACAAGTCTTACTGTGGATGTGTCGATAAACTTTACACATCTTGGATATATGGACTTAGTACTCCGAAATTTCAATTGAAGGGTTGCCTGATTCTGAGATACGAGGCCTTTATAGATGATTAAATATCTGGGGTATTATACAAGTTCTTCTGATTTTGCGGAAGCAATAGCCTAGAACTTCTATAATGCTTTTGCTATAAACCCCTAAAAGTTGCATGCAATCTTGAAAGGAATCGAAAGATCTAATCATTTGCAATGCTTAAAAGATTCTTTAAGTGGAACACACCTTAAAGACGAATCTTCACCTCTTTGTCGGTACGGTAGTACTAACCTGAGCTCTCAAGGTCTCACACAACCCAAATACATATATTAATTACGCTATACTCACCTGTAAGATGAAATCTAGGGAATCTGGATTCGGGACTATATTCAAGAGGTGGGAACCATAGCTTTGTCAAGTTTCATGATTCTTACCTTAACATATCTTGGAACAATTGAGAAACGTGATGAAGTTTAAGTGGACAAACATATCGATAATCTAGGTAAACGAGTTTAAAACTTAAAGTCTCAAAAAGGTCAATGGTACTGGTAATATGTCTCAATCAAACTGATATGATCCTTAGACACGAATTCATAAAAATATGTCTGTAAATATGTTTGTAAATGGTTTACATTGTTTTGTAAATAGTTTATCTGCTTTACAGTTGATAAAACCAAAAAAAAAAAATTCAGTGTGTTTTAGAATAAATTTTTTAAAATCCAAAAAGATTTTCAACGAGCCAATGTTGGTGAACGGATCATCAAAGTCTGGTAAGAAAATGTTCATTAATTTGAAACTTTAAAATTGACAAAAACATCAGTTGTTCACAACGGGTTTAACCAAGGTCATTAACTTGGACTTGGAAAACAAAATTAGTTAATCAAGGTCATTAACTTGGACTTGATCAACTAAGTGGATTTTATTTCAATATGTGAAAGCTGAAAATTTTAAACGTAAAATGTTTCAAGGTCATTAATTTGAACTTGAAATAACTAAAAAATGAAGATTAAAATTTGAAGTACAAGTTTTGTACAGGTGATATGGAATACATGTGTACAAAATTTCAAAGTTAGAATCTGAAATGTTTATTTGAATTCCCAAGTACTTTGAAACAGCAAGTAAAGTTTTAGGGGGAGCAGGATGAAACGTGATTGAAGATAAAGCTCAAAGCTAGGGGGAGCACAGTTCACAACTAGGGGGAGCTTGGAGATTAGAGTGTTATCAAGTAAATTGAAGAAAAGAGAGATTTTGAAGATCATAAAAGTTTAATGCTTATTCAAAGATAAAGATAAAGACTCATGAACTTATTTGAAGTCTGATGATTACAAGGTGTTCAAAGAAGACTATGACACTTGAAGACTAACGAGGATGATTATTGACAAAAGATGTCTATGAAAGTAGATGACTGCGGCAACATCCAAGGGGGAGTCTGTTGGTGCATATGTCTGTTGCCTTCGTCATTACACGAGAACGAGTCTCGAATAAACGAGAGTTTCTGAAGACCGAACAAGACAAAGTAGATATCCAAGAGGGAGTCTATTGGTGCATAACGTCTATATAATAGTCTTGTATCGAGTCTGTATAGTATAGGTGAAACGAGGCGTATTTAATAGAGTTTAGAGCCAAGTTCGCCTGAGATGGAACTTGAGAAGTCAAGTTCGGGCGAACTTGACAAGGTCAAGTTCGGGCGAACTTACATCCTCTCACCAGCGAACTTGTGCATCCATAAATAGATGCCTTGTGATTTCATTTGTAAGTTGTTGGAGATTTTGGCACAGAGACGGCGAAGCTCTGTCGATTCGGTTCTCGAATGTATTGAACTTTAGATCAATGAAATCAATCTTTAAATGAGTAATTCTTGTTATTTGGTTAACTTGTCATTAGTGTCCGCCTAATCGGACAATAGATAAAAAATTTAGGTTCCCGAGCTATTCGTGGACGTTCCAACATAGATCTGCAGAATGTTGATTAGCTGAGTCGTTCAAGTACACAGAAATATCGAGATTTTCATTCATACATGATCAGTTACACGAATTACAGAACCACCAACATCTTCATCCTTTCTACCACTAACCCCGCTATCCAGATCTAACTCATCAAAGTGAGAATCAAATTCATCTTCTATCTCTTTGTCCATCTAACGCTTTTTCTCAAGCTTTCTTTCCATATACTTGCGATGCTTCTCTGAAAAGCTTGAAAGGTCAATCTCGACTTCTTGAGGCAAACCTACTAAGACAAAGCGAGGAGGAAGAGGCTTGTAGACAAAAATGGCAAGAGATACTGGCTCGGATTCAACTTCCGGCGTAGTGTGTACAATCATAGGATCCACAGAAACCACAACTTGAGGCTCAGGCTGACTTTTCACAAGAAAATCTTCTAGTTTATTCTTTCCCTTGCCTTCAGCCTCTGATAGTGCTTTTGAATCTTGTTCCTTTTCTGCTACTCTTTGTCTCGCTTCTTCTCTTTCTATCTTCTCTATCTCATCTGCCAGAGAAATACCTAGAGATCTAACAAGAATGTGTTTCATTAACTCAATCTGTCTGTTGTTCGACGATCGTTCAGCCTCATACTCTTCCATTTTCCTTCTCATTCTTTTATTCTCTCATAACTTCGTAGAATAGCCTTCAAACTCTCCCTTTCATTTTCCATTAACTTAATCCTTTCCTCATAAACAGAAACCTACTTTGTTGCTTTCATGAATTTATCATTATCATTAACTACCAGCCTCAAGATCTCCCTCATGTTATCTCTATCAAACTCAAGCTCGTTGATTTGTTTAACAGCCTTCCTGATTTCAATGTCTTTCTTCGAACAATTCACCAGCCACATAGGATCTAAACACAGATCCCTCTCCATAACCCATAAATACGCATATGTGCAATGACAGACTCTGATAAATCCTCTGTAATCTTCCAAGACTCTTCATCGGGTTCCACACATATAACTACCTCACTTGTCCTGAATCATTATGCCACCACTTAAATATCTTTTAAAAAACTTGTTCCATCTTGATGAGGGCATATTCTTCATTGCACGAGGACTTTTGATAATTAGTGTAACATTCTTTTCCTACATCACTGGATCAATCTATGTAACTTTCCTCGAATAATGTGGCCTCTAGTGAGGAAAGTTGTGCATGGCCTCGTACTTGATAATTTTCCATAACTCCAGATCGTGAAATTTGATCTTCAAATTGAATAACTTGGACTTGTCAGCTCCGTAACATCCCAATGAGGCAATGTTTTGATATCCTTTAAGTATCTGAAATACTGCACTCCAAATTCTCTCTTTACTGCATACACATCAAGTTCTTCAATCCATCCCCAACTAATGATATCTCCCAGCGAAGCATCAGGATTTCTGCTGAAGAAAGCCAGAGGAAGTAAAAAATTTTGCTTTGCTGGAAGTTTTTCAATCCACTTCTTTTTCATCTCTATGATTTCTTCTTTTGTCATCTGTTGAGGAACTGATCCAGCTTTAAGTGCCTCTTCAACTATGCTCTTTAATAAATCATTATATGCGGACGAAAACATTTATTCAAAGGTTGGGAAGACGTATGTCCCCTCTCTGGCATAAGTTGCAACATTGTCATCAAAATCGTCAGAATCCCAATCTTCTATAATCACATGATCATAATCATCAGCATCTGGAAATAGCTGGAAGACATAGTCATTTGGTTCAACACTTGTGTTGTTCAAATCATCTTCAAAGTCGAACACAAATGATTCTTCATTTAGACCATATATCTCTGCTAATTCAGCTTTGGAGAAGTTGTGAACATACTCCCCCTCTTCCACATCATGCTCCAAATAGAAAATCCTTGGTTTAGGCACAACATGAACAGCCGACGATGAAGTCGCTGTGAGGGTTCCTGATTGCCGTGAGCCTTGTGCCACATCACTGGACTACCCCTGAACTAGACCTGCAGAATGTTGATTAGCTGAGTCGTTCTAGTACACAGAAATATCGACATTTTCATTCATAACATGATCAGTTACACGAATCCCAGAACCACCAACATCATCATCCTTTCTACCACTAACCCCACTATCCAGATCTAACTCATCAAAGTAAGAATCAACTTCATCTTCTATCTCTTTGTCCATCTAACGCTTTTTCTCAAGCTTTCTTACCATATACTTGCGATGCTTCTCTGAAAAGCTATAAAGGTCAATCTCGACTTCTCGAGGCAAACCTACTAAGACAAAGCGAGGAGGAGGAGGCTTGTAGACAACCATGGCAAGATACTGGCTTGGATTCAGCTTCCGGCGTAGTGTGTACAGTTATAGGATCCGGAGAAACCACAACTTGAGGCTCCGGCTGACTTTTCACAAGAAAATCTTCTAGTTTATTCTTTCCCTTGCCTTCAGCCTATGATTGTGCTTTTGAAGCTTGTTCCTTTTCTGCTACTCTTTGTCTCGCTTCTTCTCTTTCTGTATTCTCTATCTCATCTGCCAGAGAAATACCCAGAGATCCAACAAGAATGTTTTTCATTAACTCAATCTGTCTGTTGTTCGACGATTGTTCAGCCTCATACTCTTCCATTTTCCTTCTCATTCTTTCATTCTTTGTCTCATAACTTCGTAGAATAGCCTTCAAACTCTCCCTTTCATTTTCCATTAATTTAATCCATTCCTCATAAATAGAAACCTACTTTGCTGCTTTCATGAATTTATATTATCATTAACCACCAGCCTCAAGATCTCCCTCATGTTATCTCTATCAAACTAAAGCTCCTTTATTCGTTTCACAGCCTTCTTGATTTCAATGTCTTTCTTCGAACAATTCATCAGCCACATAGGATCTAACACACGGATCCCTCTCCATGACCCATAAATACTCTTATGTGCAATGACAGACTCTGATAATTCCTCTGTAATCTTCCAAGACTCTTCATCGGGTTCCACACATATAACTACCTCACTTGTACTTGAATAATAATGCCACCACTTAAAGATCTTATAAAAAACGTATTCCATCTTGATGAGAGGCACATTCTTCATCGCACGAGGACGTTTGATAATCAGTGTAAAATCCTTTTCCTATGTCACTGGATCAATCTTTGTAACTTTCCTCGAATAATGTGGCTTCTAGTGAGGAAAGTTGTGCATGGCCTCGTACTTGATAACTTTCCATAACTCCAGATCATGAAATTTGATCTTCAAATTGAATAACTTGGACTGTGTCAGCTCCGATACATCCCAATGAGGCAATGTTTTGATATCCTTTAAGTATCTGAAATACTGCACTCCAAATTCTCTCTTTACTGCATACACATCAAGTTCTTCAATCCATCCCCAACTAATGATATCTCCCAGCGAAGCATCAGGATCTCTGGTGAAGAAAGCCAGAGGACGTTAAAAAATTCGCTTTGCTGGAAGTTCTTCAAACCAGTTCTTTTTCATCTCTATGATTTCTTTTTTGGTCATCTGTTGAGGAACTGATCCAGCTTTAAGTGCCTCTTCATCTCTGCTCTTTAGTAAATCATTATTTGCGGACAAAAACATTTCTTCGAAGGTTGGGAAGACGTCTATACCCTCTCCGGCATAAGTTGCAACATTGTCATCAAAATTGTCAGAATCCCAATCTTCTATAATCACATGATCAGAATCGTCAGCATCTGGAAATAGCTGGAAGACATAGTCATTTGGTTCAACACTTGTGTTGTTCAAATCATCTTCAAAGTCGAACCCAAATGATTCTTCATTTAGACCATATATCTCTGCTAATTCAGCTTTGGAGAAGTTGTGAACATACTCCCCCTCTTCGACATCATGCTCCAAATAGAAAATCCTTGGTGTAGGCACAATAGGAACAGCCGACGATGAAGTCGCTGTGAGGGTTCCTGATTGCCTTGAGCCTTATGCCACATCACTGGACTACCCATGAACTAGATCTGCAGAATGTTGATTAGCTGAGTCGTTCAAGTACATAGAAATATCGAGATTTTCATTCATAACATGCTCAGTTACACAATTCCCAGAACCACCAACATCATCATCCTTTCTACCACTAACCCCACTATCCAGATCTACCTCATCAAAGTAAGAATCAACTTCATCTTCTATCTCTTTGTCCATCTAACGTTTTTTTTCTCAAGCTTTCTTTCCATATACTTGCGATGCTTCTCTGAAAAGCTTGAAAGGGCAATCTCGACTTCTCGAGGCAAACCTACTAAGACAAAGTGAGGAGGAGAAGGCTTGTAGACAACCATGGCAAGAGATACTGGCTCGGATTTAGCATCTGGCGTAGTGTGTACAGTCATAGGATCCGCAAAAACCACAGCTTGAGGCTCAGCTCACAAGAAAATCTTCTAGTTTGTTCTTTCCCTTGCCTTCAGCCTCTGATAGTGCTTTTGAAGCTTGTTCCTTTTCTGCTACTCTTTGTCTCGCTTCTTCTCTTTCTATCTTCTCTATCCCATCTGCCAGAGAAATACCTAGAGATCTAACAACCATGTTTTTCATGAACCCAATCTGTCTGTTGTTCGACGATCGTTCAGCCTCGTACTCTTCCATTTTCCTTCTCATTCTTTCATTCTCTGCCTCATAACTTCGTAGAATAGCCTTCAAACTCTCCCTTTCATTTTCCATTAACTTAATCCTTTCCTCATAAATAGAAACCTACTTTGCTGCTTCATGATTTTATATTATCATTAACCACCAGCCTCAAGATCTCCCTTATGTTATCTCTATCAAACTCAAGCTCCTTAATTCGTTTCACAGCCTTTTTGATTTCAATGTCTTTCTTTCGAACAATTCACCAGTCACATAGGATCTAACACACGGATCCCTCTCCATAACCCATAAATACGCTTATGTGCAATGACAGACTCTGATAATTCCTCTGTAATCTTCCAAGACTCTTCATCGGGTTCCACACATATAACTACCTCAATTGTACTTGAATCATAATGCCACCACTTAAAGATCTTATAAAAAATCTTGTTCCATCTTGATGAGAGGCATATTCTTCATCGCACAAGGACGTTTGATAATCAGTGTAACATCCATTTCCTATGTCACTGGATCAATCTTTGTATCTTTCTCGAATAATGTGGCTTCCAGTGAGGAAAGTTGTGCATGGCCTCGTACTTGATAACTTTCCATAACTCCAGATCATGAAATTTGATCTTCAAATTGAATAACTTGGACTGTGTTAGCTCTGTAACGTCCAATGAGGCAATGTTAGTATATCCTTTAAGTATCTGAAATACTGCCCTCCAAATTCTCTCTTTACTGCATACACATCAAGTTCTTCAATCCATCCCCAACTAATGATATCTCCCAGCGAAGCATCAGGATCTTTTGTGAAGAAAGCCAGAGGACGTAAAAAAATTCGCTTTGCTGGAAGTTCTTCAAACAACTTATTATTCATCTCTATGATTTCTTCTTTGGTCATCTGTTGAGGAACTAATCCAGCTTTGAGTGCCTCTTCAACTCTGCTCTTTAATAAATCATTATTTGCGGACGAAAACATATCTTCAAAGGTTGGGAAGACGCCTGTACCATCTCCGACATAAGTTGTAACATTGTCATCATAATCGTCAGAATCCCAATCTTCTATAATCACATGATCAGAATCGTCAGCATCTGGAAATAGCTGGAAGACATAGTCATTTGGTTCAACATTTGTGTTGTTCAAATCATCTTCAAAGTCGAACCCAAATGATTCTTCATTTAGACCATATATCTCTGCTAATTCAGCTTTGGAGAAGTTGTGAACTACTCCCCCTCTTCGACATCATGCTCCAAATAGAAAATCCTTAGTGTAGGCACAACAGGAACAGCCGACGATGAAGTCGTTGTGAGGGTTCCTGATTGCCTTGAGCCTTGTGCCACATCACTGGACTACCCCTGAACTAGATCTGCAGAATGTTGATTAGCTGAGTCGTTCAAGTACATAGAAATATCGAGATTTTCATTCATAACATGCTCAGTTACACGAATCCCAGAACCACCAACATCATCATCCTTTCTACCACTAACCCACTATCCAGTTCTAACTCATCAAAGTAAGAATCAACTTCATCTTCTATCTCTTTGTCCAACTAACGCTTTTTCTCAAGCTTTCTTTCCATATACTTGCGATGCTTCTCTGAAAAGCTTGAAAGGGCAATCTCGACTTCTCGAGGCAAACCTACTAAGACAAAGCGAGGAGGAGAAGGCTTGTAGACAACCATGGCAAGAGATACTGGCTCGGATTCAGCTTCCGGCGTAGTGTGTACAGTCATAGGATCCGCAAAAACCACAGCTTGAGGCTCAGGCTAACTTTTCACAAGAAAATCTTCTAGTTATTCTTTCCCTTGCCTTCAGCCTCTGATAGTGCTTTTGAAGCTTGTTCCTTTTCTGCTACTCTTTGTCTCGCTTCTTCTCTTTCTATCATCTTTATCTCATCTGCCAGAGAAATACCCAGAGATCTAACAAGAATGTTTTTCATTAACTCAATCTGTCTGTTGTTCGACGATCGTTCAGCCTCATACTCTTCCATTTTCCTTCTCATTCTTTCATTCTCTTCCTCATAACTTCATAGAATAGCCTTCAAACTCTCCCTTTCATTTTCCATTAACCTAATCCTTTCCTCATAAATAGAAACCTATTTTGCTGATTTCATGAATTTATATTATCATTACCACCAGCCTCAAGATCTCCCTTATGTTATCTCTATCAAATTCAAGCTCCTTAATTCGTGTCACAGCCTTTTTGATTTCAATGTCTTTCTTTGAACAATTCACCAGCCACATAGGATATAACACACGGATCCCTCTCCATAACCCATATATACGCTTATGTGCAATGACAGACTCTGATAATTCCTCTGTAATCTTCCAAGACTCTTCATGGGGTTCCACACATATAACTACCTCACTTGTACTTGAATCATAATGCCACCACTTAAAGATCTTATAAAAAAACTTGTTCCATCTTGATGAGAGGCATATTCTTCATCGCACAAGGACGTTTGATAATCAGTGTAACATCCTTTTCCTACGTCACTAGATCAATCGGCTTCCAGTGAGGAAAGTTGTGCATGGCCTCGTACTTGATAACTTTCCATAACTCCAGATCATGAAATTTGATCTTCAAATTGAATAACTTGGACTGTGTCAGCTCTGTAACGTCCCAATGAGGCAATGTTTGTGTATCCTTTAAGAATCTGAAATATTGCCCTCCAAATTCTCTCTTTACTGCATGCACATCAAGTTCTTCAATCCATCCCCAACTAATGATATCTCCCAGCGAAGCATCAGGATCTCTGGTGAAGAAAGCCAGAGGACGAAAAAAAATTCACTTTGTGGAAGTTCTTCAAACCACTTCTTATTCATCTCTATGATTTCTTCTTTGGTCATCTATTGAGGAACTGATCCAGCTTTAAGTGCCTCTTCAACTATGCTCTTTAATAAATCATTATTTGCGGACGAAAACATTTCTTCAAAGGTTGGGAAGACGTCTGTACCATCTCCGGCATAAGTTGCAACATTGTCATCAAAATCGTCAGAATCCCAATCTTCTATAATCATATGATCATAATCGTCAGCATCTGGAAATAGCTGGAAGACATAGTCATTTGGTTCAACACTTGTGTTGTTCAAATCACCTTCAAAGTCGAACCCAAATGATTATTCATTTAGACCATATATCTCTGCTAATTCAGCTTTGGAGAAGTTGTGAACATACTCCCCCTCTTCGACATCATGCTCCAAATAGAAAATCCTCGGTTTAGGCACAGTAGGACAGCCGACGAAGAAGTCGCTGTGAGGATTCCTGATTGCCTTGAGCCTTGTGCCATATCACTAGAATACCCCTGAACTAGATCTGCAGAATGTTGATTAGCTGAGTCGTTCAAGTACATAGAAATATTGAGATTTTTATTCATAACATGATCAGTTACACGAATCCAAGAACCACCAACATCATCATCCTTTCTACCACTAACCCCACTATCCAAACCTAACTCATCAAAGTAAGAATCAACTTCATCTTCTATCTCTTTGTCCAACTAACGCTTTTTCTCAAGCTTTCTTTCCATATACTTGTGATGCTTCTCTGAAAAGCTTGAAAGGGAAATCTCGACTTCTCGAGGCAAACCTACTAAGACAAAGCGAGGAGGAGAAGGATTGTAGACAACCATGGCAAGAGATACTGGCTCGGATTCAGCTTCCGGCGTAGTGTGTACAGTCATAGGATCCGCATAAACCACAGCTTGAGGCTCAGGCTGACTTTTCACAAGAAAATCTTCTAGTCTATTCTTTCCCTTGCCTTCAGCCTCTGATAGTGCTTTTGAAGCTTGTTCCTTTTCTACTACTCTTTGTCTTGCTTCTTCTCTTTCTATGTTCTCTATCTCATCTGCCAGAGAAATACCCAGAGATCTAACAAGAATGTTTCTCATTAACTCAATCTGTCTTTTGTTCGACGATCGTTCAGCCTCATACTCTTCCATTTTCCTTCTCATTCTTTCATTCTCTGTCTCATAACTTCATAGAATAGCCTTCAAACTCTCCCTTTCATTTTCCATTAACTTAATCCTTTCCTCATAAATAGAAACCTCCTTTGCTGCTTTCATGAATTTATCGTTATCATTAACCACCAGCCTCAAGATCTCCCTCATGTTATCTCTATCAAACTCAAGCTCCTTAATTCGTTTCACAGCCTTCTTGATTTCAATGTCTTTCTTCGAACAATTCACCAGCCACATAGGATCTAACATACGTATCTCTCTCCATGACCCATAGATACGCTTATGTGCAATGACAGACTCTGATAATTCCTCTGTAATCTTCCAAGACTCTTCATCGGGTTCCACACATATAACTACCTCACTTGTACTTTAATAATAATGCCACCACTTAAAGATCTTATAAAAAACTTATTCCATCTTGATGTGAGGCATATTCTTCATCGCACGAGGATATTTGATAATCAGTGTAACATCTTTTTCCTACGTCACTGGATCAATCTTTGTAACTTTCCTCGAATAATGTGGCTTCTAGTGAGGAAAGTTGTGCATGGCCTCGTACTTGATAACTTTCCATAACTCCAGATCGTGAAATTTGATCTTCAAATTGAATAACTTGGATTGTGTCAGCTCCGTAACATCCCAATGAGGCAATGTTTTGATATCCTTTAAGTAACTGAAATACTGCACTCCAAATTCTCTCTTTACTACATACACATCAAGTTCTTCAATCCATCCCCAACTAATGATATCTCCCAGCGAAGCACCAGGATCTCTGGTGAAGAAAGCCAGAGGACGTAAAAAAATTCGCTTTGCTGGAAGTTCTTCAAACCACTTCTTTTTCATCTCTATGATTTCTTTTTTGGTCATCTGTTGAGGAACTGATCCAGCTTTAAGTGCCTCTTCAACCCTGCTCTTTAATAAATCATTATTTGCGGACGAAAAAATTTCTTCAAAGGTTGGGGAGACGTCTGTACCCTCTCCGGCATAAGTTGCAACATTGGCATCAAAATCGTCAGAATCCCAATCTTCTATAATCACACGATCATAATCATCAGCATCTGGAAATAGCTGGAAGACATAGTCATTTGGTTCAACACTTGTGTTGTTCAAATCATCTTCAAAGTCGAAAACAAATGATTCTTCATTTAGACCATATATCTCTGCTAATTCAGCTTTGGAGAAGTTGTGAACATACTCCCCCTCTTCGACATCATGCTCCAAATAGAAAATCCTTGGTTTAGGCACAACTGGAACAGCCGACGATGAAGTCGCTGTGAGGATTCCTGCTTGCCTTGAGCCTTGTGCCACATCACTGGACTACCCATGAACTAGATCTGCAGAATGTTTATTAGCTGATTCGTTCAAGTACACAGATATATCGAGATTTTCATTCATAACATGATCAGTTACACGAATCCCAGAACCAACAACATCATCATCCTTTCTACCACTAACCTCAGTATCCAGATCTAACTCATCAAAGTAAGAATCAACTTCATCTTCTATCTCTTTGTCCATCTAACGCTTTTTCTCAAGCTTTCTTTCCATAATGTTCGTATATGTTTAAAACTAATTTATGTGTAAAAAGGGCATTTTCGGCATTTTAAAGAATACATAGTCGACTTGTCATTTGACTATCCAAATGGTATGACCATAAGGTATAACCTCACAGAGTTATTCCCTATGATATTATGGTCATAATAATTGTTTTGGTTGGATCCTAAAGTTGACCAAATGGGTCAGATTTGAAAGTCAAAGGGGTGGTCAAACCGCTAGGCCTTTTGACTCTAAATAGGCATTTTAACAAAGGAGAATAATTTGACATGTTGCGACATGTCTAAATAAGTTTATAAAAGTATTTTGGCATCAAAAAAACCTGTTTTGATACCCGAAAATAGATCCGTTGCAAAATGCGCAAAAATCGCATTCTGACCGAAACTTTGACTTGTGAAAATAACAAGAAACGGTGGGAATCAGTAGGCATGATTTTTAGGGATCATAACCACCTTGATTACCATCATATTGCAAGTTTCAATTGAGCTATATTTTGATCAATTCATAATCTAAACTAAAAGTCAAACTGCTTGATTTTTAGTTCATTTAAGCTATAATAATTGAACAAGTCATGAAGGAACATTTACAAACACAAGGGAAATGATCAAGAACACCAGAGAAAGCTCTAAGATGATAGAAATTCGGATTTGTGGTTGATCAAAGCATGAAGGTGACTAAAAGTTTCAAAAATGGACTTGAAATTGGTATTTATAATGATCAAATCATCACCAAATCTTGACATGTGTTAGGCCAGGTGTTAGAGCTTTGATTAGTATCCAATTAGGTGTCCAAAGTAGAAGAGAAGTGGCAAAATTCGTGTGCTTAGTGTCCTCGATTGAACAACTGTTGCCAGTAATTTGCTATTTTAAATTTTCTATATCTGATAGCTTCTCGGGGGCCACCAGCCGTTTAGGCTAAGGGGCTCGCGCCCCGCCAGAAGCCAAAATACCAGAATTCGTAGAAATGGTCCCTGCAGCCTCGTTTTGGCACTATGAACACCTGTCAACCCAATTTTTTAAGCTTTATAAGGACAATAAAGTATAGGGAACTTGAAATATGTCCAAAAGTGTTCCAGAGGTCAGTTCGTTTGATCATACGGTCGCGGTTTTCGGTTAATTACAGCGAAAAGGGTAACGAACTCGTGTATGACCGTAAATGCGTAACGAATGGCATTTTTGCATTCAAATCACTAAAATATGATATTTCAATGACTACAAAAATTTTTGGATGTCCGTTCATGTTTCTGATAGCGATTTACGCATAAAGGCATAGTTTCGCAAAATTTGCAAAATAGCCCCTGAAGTTACAAAAGTGTGATTTTGCCATACTGAAGCCTCAAAACTTATTTCTAAGTTATGTGAAGGATATTTAAGGTATGTTAGGATTGTATTCTTGTTCTGGAGTGCGTGTCGCTGCGAGAATCGGCAGACTTTTGTAGTTTGTCGTAATTAGTCCCTGTGATCGAATAAGCTTGTTTTTGACACATCAAACCCTCCAAAACTAATTTCTAAGTTATGAAAAGGTTATTTAGGGTGTGTTAAGCTTGTGTTATTGTCTCGGAGTATACGTCTTGTTAAATGGCCTTCGTTGGCGTACCGGTTTACGGTTTCGCTTATAGAAGCTGTATAGGAATTTGAAATCAATCAAGGACATGAATATGTGAATTTGTTTTGAAATAAACTCGTTTTGAATCTGTAAAATGATTAAAATGTCTCAGGTGTCACACTTTTGAAGCTTGTTCCTTTTCTGCTACTCTTTGTTTTGCTTCTTCTTTTTCTATCTTCTCTATCTCATCTGCTAGAGAAATACCCAGAGATCTAACAAGAATGTTTTTCATTAACTCAATCTGTCTGTTGCTCGACGATCGTTCAGCCTCATACTCTTCCATTTTCCTTCTCATTCTTTCATTCTCTGTCTCATAACTTCTTAGAATAGCCTTCAAACTCTCCCTTTCATTTTCCAGTAACTTAATCCTTTCCTCATAAATAGAAACCTGCTTTGCTGCTTTCATGAATTTATCATTATCATTAACCACCAGCCTTAAGATCTCCCTCATGTTATATGTACCAAACTCAAGCTCCTTAATTCGTTTCACAGCCTTCTTGATTTCAGCCTGTAACTCTCCAATTCTCCCTTCATATACTTTATCAGCATAAAAGTCTTCTCCTCCGGGCATTGACCCAATATAATATACGAAATCATCAAACCATGCATCAAACATTCCTTATGTTGGGTGAGATGATGATTGTTGTGCTGGTTGTGACGTGGTAGGAGGAGTGAGAATAGGAGGACGTGGAGGAGATGGCATTGGAGCATCTGTTGTAGTGTGTTGAGGAAGAGGTGATTACGGTTTTTGTGGAGAGATAGGGCGAGGGGAATGTTGCGGATGAGGTGGTGGAGGAGTTGGAGCAGACGCCTCAGCAAATTTTGGAATAACAGGAGGATCAACAACTTTAGTTCTCAACTTGATTCTCAATTTTCCCGATGCAGACTTCGGCTTCTTAGTCACAGCCCATTTAAAGCGTTTAGCAGCCGGTTTCTTTGCTGGCTTGAGGATTGAAATTTCCTCCTTAGATTCTGACGGAATGAAGTCGTCATCGTCATCACCTATTTCTTTTCTTTTCTTTTCTTATCTTCCAACGCCTTTTTCTTTCTCCTTTCTTCCTCCTTTTTAATCTATCCTCAGAATCAAGACCAGAGGACGATCCATCATCATACCATCACCATCACCGCCTTCAACTTATCCATACGCTTGTTTCACAATGTTCGCAGCCATAGCTTCAACACTATCAACGTTCTCTTTCTCTTGCACATGTTTAGTAGTAGATACTTCCTCATGCGCTTGCTCATCGACCAATCCTGTAACAACATCAGATTTCTTCTTTTGATGCTTTGGAGCAGACGATGAAGACTCAGCAGATTTCTTTCTCTTTGTTGAAGTCTTTGAAGCCTCAGTAGGATCTGTTCTCTTATACGATCCCTTTCTTTTCTGCCCATTGTCTTTCACATACCAATGACTTCTTTTCTCCTCAAATAGTTCTAACTTCTCTGACTCTTCTGCTTCATCTCCGCTTCCTTCTTTCCTTCATTTGCCTGCTGGAGGAGCCTAATAGTCTTTCTTGATGAAAAATCCAAAGAGTGGCTTGTATGCAGGCTCTCGTTTGTTCTTTCTGTAGGAGCTGATATTGTGAAGGTCAGAAGAAGTCATATGTTCTAGCTCCAATTCATCATCTTTCTTCTTTTCCAGATTCAGATGTAAATGGTCTAACATCATCTGTAGAAACCTCGAATATTGCCAAAATCTTCCTTTCCCCAAGTTTATAACCATCTGCTAAATTACAAGCTTGCTGAAGTTGTAAGGCAAATTAAGAGCGAGAGCAGCCATCATACACATCTAGTAATCGACTAAATCATCCCATCCACCTTTCCTATGGTTGACGATCTGAAAATGCAGTGAGCTAGAAATCGGTATGGTCTTCCTAGAAGATTAATCTTGAATGCTGCAGGATTAACAAACCCATTATACCCCATACGGTAGAAGCATCCTTTCACCATCTTTTCTGAATATCCCGTTGGATAATCACTCTGATCATTAATATCCAAAACCTTCCTGATCAGATCTTCAATGATAGTTACCTCTTCTTCTTTGCCGTTAACCTTCACAACCGAAATAATAGCACATGGCGATTCCTGGATCTGGCACACTTCGAAAACAGCTCTATGTGTGATAAATAAACGTTATGCTTCTCTGTTAGTGCCTTGAAGATTGGAATTCTCTTCATAAACTCTTGAATATCCGAAAACTCTCCATATTCTGCTACGTCATCATTTAACAAGCAGCATGTGTTGTGCATCGGGCCAAACTCGGGTCTGTTTACTTGGAATGACAGATTGCGCAAAAAAGTTAGAATTTTTTTTCAACTTTTAAGACCTAAGATTTTCGTACGAAATTTTATAACAAATTTCCGCACGAAATTAACATCTGATCAGCTTAGTAAACACTGAAATTTTCGTACGAAAATTGAGATTTTTATGCGGAAATTCTAGTTTCGCACCAAAATTATAAGTTAAGCACCGAACGATCAATTTTAGACTAAAAGAAGCGATTTACATGTTTTTATGATTAATTTTATCTTTTATCGGTTCAATTATCCTAAAACTACGTTTTAAGTCCAAATGGTCCATGTTCGTCAAATTGACGGTCCAAACTTCAAATTATACCTTCACCATTAGAAAAGGTGTGCAAATCAACCTCCCTAATATGTCAAATGTGTCAGAAAGTGAGTAGAATGAAAGATAACACAGTATCACCTTAGAGAATTCACACAGAATTCAGTTTTTCAAATCTAGTATGAAATCTGAGTCTGTCTCGCATATATATAGGACCCCAGAATTTTCATACGAAAATGGTTTAGCAGATTTCGCATGAAAATTCTTTGGAATTTTCGTATGAAAATACATTGGAATTTTCGTATGAAAAATTGGCATTCTTCTCAACTTTCCTTGACCTATCTCCTTTTTCGTGTGTTTTCAGTTTTAAGCACCCAATCAGCTGACCAAGTCCAAGTTAATAACCTTGATTAACTGATTTAGAAACCAAGTCCAAGTTAATGACCCTTGATGACCATGTTTTGACCAAAACTAACACTTTCTTTTGATTTTAAGTTTCAAGTTAATGAACTTTTTAACGTTTCAGAACAGACTTTCTTTCTAGATTAGCTCCCAACCCATAATTTCTCAGTTTTCCTTCAGCATTCTGTCGCTTTCGACTTTTGAAGATCTGTTTTCCATCACCGGTAGTCAAAAACTAAAGTAGAAAAGAAAATCTTTTTGAATTTTTGGGTTTTTCTTAAATAAATGACACTTAACATATTATGTACAAACATATTCACAGACATATTTTTGCGAGTTTGTGTTAGAGGATCATATCATTTTGTTGAGACACATGACCAGTACCGTTGCTCTTGATAAAACTTTAAGTTCTTAAACAGATTTACTTTAGATTGTCAGTTTACTGGTCCACTTTAAACCTCTACACATTTCTTAACTGCTTCAAGATACGGGTAATTTTTAGCAACATGACCTAATCTATGTTTCCCACCTAAGAATATACTCCCGCATCGAGATTCCCTAGATTTCATCTCACATGTGAATATATCTAACTGATATCTGTAATGGGGTGAAATGCGAAACCTTAAGAGCTCAGGTTAGTACTTCCGTACAGAAAAAGAGATGAAGGCTCGACTTTAGGTGGTGTTCCTCTTGGGAATCTTTTAATTTTTGTACTGCAGAATGTTGTATCTTTTTATGACATTTTTATCATTTTTATGCAGCTTTGGGGGTGAATAATGCAAAGTATTATATAAGTTGTAGTCCATTGCCGACGCAAAATCAGAAGAACTCGTATAATATCCCAGATATCAACTAAATATAAAGACCTAGTATCTCAGAATCTTGCATTCTCTCAAACGAAATTTCGGAGTACCAAGTCCATATATCCGAGAGATGTTAAGCCACAGATTAACCAGTTTATCATTTTAGGTTTATATCTCGAAAGCAGTTTACTGAACGTGCGAAGCCTACTAGCACATCCTTAGAAAGACATGATTAGACACTTTTAAACAATACATTTCTTTAGTGTACTGTAATGGTCCACTGATGTACCATCATATCCTCTTATACACTAAACTCTTTTTGTGTTTTTTAATGTTTATGTATTTTTCAATTCTTTTGTATCTTTAAATTTTGCAATGTTTTTGTATTTTCCACAACTTTTCTCCCCCTAAAATCAAAAACATATTTTTGGATTTTGTCACACCCCAATTTGCAGCGGAAGTAAAACACGGGATGCAACAAACACCTCTGGTACAAGCACATTGTTTATAAAGACACTACAATTTATTAATTACCAAAATGTTGATTGCATACTACATGTATATTACAACTGCGTGTTACCATGAACCACATAAGTCTTCTAAGCCGAATGCGTCTATATCAGTAATCGTCTATAAACACGTCTTGAACCACATATCTAGATCACCTTATTCTCAAGTTACCTGAAATGCATGTTAGTTTTAACAAGGGTCAGCTAAACGAGCCGGTGAGTTACACTGGTTTGGTCGTTGCGTAACAAAATGCGTCAAAAGTTTAATTGCATTGGTCATAGGTCACAGATGGAATTACACGAAAGCACAAGTGAAACCTTGACTGTCATAACCAAACCGTGTCACACAGACACATCATCGTACGGGTCGTGTCACCACAGACACTTCCCATCGGGACGTGTCAAGAGAGACACTTCATCCCAGTAACTGCGTCACATGCAGTTCAATGTTCCCCTGCAGTTATGCCTAACAACATAACCAAGTTTAGGACGTGTGCAGTGCCTGGTTGCCGACACACTGTGTCACACCGACACAGCCTGGCGGCACTAGATTTGTCAGACAATATTACTATCCACTGTCCACGGCATACGTTAATCACTTGTAGTGGGGAATGTCATGGGTGTTCGTGTGTTAGATAATTGACATCTTCATAAGTTGGTGCAATTAACACAGTTTTGTAACATGCAAATCACCCCAGAAAATAGTAAAATAGTTTAAAAGTGGGGGAATGAAACTCGCTGGATAGTAGCATCACATGTAGCAATAGGAGTATATGTAGGCTTGTTCGGCTCTAACAGCAATCATGTAAGTAATTACTAATATCAGTCGCTAGGTCGGTAACGCCTATAACATGGGCCCGAGTGGGTATTTTCAGTCCATATTGGGCATATATTATCTCGGTGTGGTGATAGATGTTAGGGTATGATTAGTTTCACATTTGGCTCCGGGCACCGGTTCGCATGCCAGCCAAAGTCGGTTGTTTGACATGTTCGGATATTGGTACGGGAATGCCAATAGTTCCAACATATTGGTCCGTTCCCAGTTTCGCAGGTTCGTTGTCCGGTAAACTGTCGAACTTAGTTAAAAGAAGTGTTTTAAAAGCTGAAAAATCCCATTTAATCTACATATTTTTAAAATTATGGCAATTTTTGTAGAAATCAGTAAACATATATAGATTCAAGGAAAAATATTTTGGCAATTTATAAATATATTTTATAACTTAAATAATTGATTTGTAAAACAGTATTTAACCAAATAATTTACATTGCTTACCATCTGATGTCTAAAAATTCTCAAATTATTCTAGTAGACTCCTTATATGCCCATAAACTCCCTACAAAAATTTGGGATTTTTCCGATTTCGTTTCTGTGCCTTTCCAGCTACCGAAAACACCCAAAAACGCAGATTTTTAACCCAAACCAAAATTCAATCAATGGACTCCCAAACTTCCCAGAACATTTCCTATATATTCTTTAGTGTTTCTGTATAGTTTGGTGATTTATTGATTCCGTTTGGTATTTATCTGAAATTCTTTCCATAAAATAGTAAAATATTCACCAAAAATCATAGAAAGTTCAAAAAATTCTAAAATTTTACATGGACATTTCTGTCAGTACCCTACATCACCACACCAATTTTCAGCTCAATCCAATACCCACGGAACAAGTTATGGTCCAAACAATATTCTGCCTATTTTAGATTCGAGTTTCGAGTGATATACCTAGCGATTCCTTCGATTCCAAGTGTTTTTCTTGAGTCCAGAAGTGGGTGTGAGCAATATTCAGTACCTATATACCAAGAACAATCCAAACATGCCATAACCTATGTCAATCAAGCCCTGTTTCATTGCTTTTAGTCGATTAGGGGTTGATTAGGGTATCAAAAGCTGAAGTTTTGCGATCTTGGCTATCATATAACATCAGGGAATCCCTGGTGTGTTCTTATTTAGCAAAGAACCAGGTTTAAATAATCCATAAACATGGATTAAAAGGGTTTTTCTTTGTCTAGTTCATGTTTTCTCAAGAAATAATCATTAACCATAAGACACTTGGATTATACCTTGGATTTGGGTTGATTTAGGTGAAGATCAGCCGGTATATGAGCAGAATTTTTGAAGAACTTGGAGAAATAATGAAGAAGAAAGAAGAAAAATGAGAAAAAAAATTAAAATTACAAATATATAATTGGGGGGGGGGGACAAGTAGGGTACCCCTACCCCACCCGTGCTTTGTCATGCTTCGTCTTTTCGTGTTAAAAGATGATGTATATCTTCGGTGGCACGTTTAGGTTCGTTTTCGGGTCTCACACGTGTCTCCAATTTGCAAAACGGACTCCGTTTTTTGCGTTTTTAGTGTCAAAAGACTCGGTTTTAAAAACCGTGCATAACCATCTTGAAATCTGAACCTGGTTACGTTTTAATCATAAAAGCCTTGTATTAGTGTTGTTTCAGTATCTTTAGGCTTGATTGACTGTTCCTTGCATGTTTGGTTGTCTTTTATTGCTCTTAAAATAAAGGTATTTCCTTAACGGGGAAAATCCTCGTTTTGCGTGCCCATACTCAGAATGTCTTCAAATCTTATGTCATGGTCTATGGCATATAACTAAGATGTTTCGTGAACTCGGAATCTTAAATAGCCCTACCGTTGGCCTAATAATCACCGTCAAATATTTAATGCGCTATTAAACGGAAAGCTCCCGTTTAACACGTTGTTTAAGGCTAAGGAAACCAACTCACACCGTTGGCCCTTATTAGTGTCATGTTAACCATGACGTGCTCTCGGATACCCCGAGACGTAATAGATATCGTTAAGCATAGCACACAAGTCATGCATGTTTACTAATACGTATCCGAGAGTCATCAATTCATTCACAACTTTGTCTTGCCATGTAGGTGACACATAGCGTCAATGTAATGTTTTTGGTAATTACCTTGCATATACTCCTATTATAGTCGGTGTAACATGTTCCAGAATTCGTATCATCACACATAATCACCACAAATATCATGATATACATATCACGTCCGGTTACCACGGACTTGTACCGATTAAAGTTTACCGGGATTTTTCATAGTTGTCACAGTCTCCCACGGTTAAAAGAATTTCATCCTCAAAATTCCGTTTAGTAATTCGTTGGAAAGCTCAGTCAGTCATCTGACCAACAAGTATGTTTTCGCTTTTTGTTTAGTATTATCATCGTACGGGGATGATAATTGTGCTACATAGTAGTTGTGTAATTTGTCCATCCACAATTCCTAGTATTGTTAAGAATAACGTTTATCATCACTTTCAATCTCAAAGTGAGAGTGTGGTTGGGCTCATAGTAGAATAGGAGTCACGTATTCAGCTTGCCGATAACTGCAATTATTATGTTTTTTCTGCATTCATTCTCTGTACCATATAGACACCATAAGTTGCATTTTTTATTTTGGTTTCACCGAGTGGTGAGTGATAGTCTTCCCTTGTTGTCGTGTACGTGGTTATCTTTGGTTACTACAAACCGACCACGAGAATCCCTACTCTATGGTAGAGAATAAGAAAGAAAAAGGCTTTTGAGAGCCTAAGGTTGCCATAAGGCGAGCATGTACCCGAGTACCAACGAATCTGCACACTTGCATCAATGGTGTGCCCGAGCTACTCACCAGTAGTTGGATTATGTCATAAAGGTATAAAACTTTTACAATATTAATTCTAGTTTATCTTAAGTTTCGGGAGCTTGGCTCCAACTGTGGTCCAACTGTTTAGTAACTTCGATAACATCGACGTGATTCTCCGGGAGATAATCATATAAAAATTCCCATATACCGGGAATGATAGAGTGTGTACCCAATGCAGTTTTAATTCAAGTACCACCACGTCTAGAATGCTACGATAACACGTAGAAATATTTAAGGCGGGATGAGTGTCTAACGATCACAAGTATCACCATGATGCCTCTAATTATGGAATCAAAATTAACCGTAGACGTGCAGGTAACTTTGCAAAAGATGACTAAGTAACGAGTCATCGAGTCATGATTCCCAATCAATGGAGTATCCCCGCAGGGTTGGAACATAGCCACGCTTTACTGCTGTTTCATAAGGATATCGTTAATGGAAACAACAAGAAGTAATCATTTCCCATTTTGGTGAACTTTTGTGAACCAGTTGATATTTAGTCTGCTAAAATGTGGCATCGTTTAAATCTCCAACGTTTGTACCTTATAGTTTACGTTAATGAAATAAATGTTTTCGTTTAAGGGGGTACCAATTGGGTACTTTTCATCCTTATCTGGGTGAGGTGGCATAGTTCACAAGATGGTTTATCACCACTTGCCTATCTCGGTCTCGTGGTTTTTCGAGTCCCACTTGGACTTGGTATGATCTGCACCGTATATGAGTATGGAAAAGTAGGATGCTTTCTATCTTGGCACCTTTGCCATCTACATCATCAATTAAAAGTGAGGGTTTCGTTGAGTTCGCTCACTCAAAACTATCTTGGTTTAGATTGGGAAAATCGTGTGGTTTTATGAAACCAGGGGCGAAAGCCCGAATCCATAGGCAGGGAAGGAATACGTGCTGCCCGGAAATTTAGTAACATGGATCCACAATCGTTGTAGGACTGATCCTTGATGCTAAGGAACCTAAATTTGATAACTATTGCCCATAATCGCGGAATTATTATGAAAAGTTTACCAATAGACAAGATTTAATTAGTTAATCGTCAGTTTTATAGATAAACTTCGCCTCTGAAATGCCAAAGTTACAAATGAAGTAGGCTAGGTAGGTATTTATAGGAGAACATGTTCGGCCCTGAGGATACAAGTTCACCCGAACTTGCCTGAGCAAGTTTGGCCGAATATGCTTACATGATGACTTTCATGGGTGAACTTGCTTATATCAAACATAAATATTTGCTATACCTAGCCTATTCAGCTCTATACAATACAGACTCGATATAAGACTAAGACATAGACATTATGCACCAACAGACTCCCCCTTGGATATAGTCTTCGTCTTGTATCAGTCTTCAAAACTCTGTCTTCGTAAAAACGTTAACGTACACGACCGAAGAAGTTCTTGAATGGCTTCTTTCGTCATTCTTGCTTTGGATCAGGCGTTTGATCAATTGGCGGTGGTCTTTTAAAGTTAGCCATTCTTAGAGAACTTTGCCTTACCGCTTTTTCCATTCTTTCTTTAATCGCCTCATTTCTGTTTTCTTCCTTTAAAAACTCAACTCTCTCCAGATCCCTCCACTTCGTTTGCCACATCTTTCCAGAATTTACTTCACGTGCATAACAAATGTTCACAAACTTTTGAAATTGCATAGCTTGTACCTTTTCACGTTCTTCAAAAACAATCTTGTTGTAGAACAAGGTTTTGATATCTTCTCTCGAGCAGTTCACAAGCCACATAGGATCTAGAATCCTTATCGTCCTCCATAAACCTCCCATGCCCTGATAACCCATCACTTCAACATGTTCCTTGGTAATATCCAGATGTTCTTCAAACTTTAGCAGAATCACAGCTTCACACGTTGCTGGATCAATCTGCCACCACTTGAACAAAGGATAGAAGTCTTGTTCAATCGGCATTAGCGGCATATTTCTCATGGCTCTTGGACGTTTCATTATTAACGTTATGTCCTTTTCTCCAGTTACCTTGTTTATCTTCACTCTGCAACCAGGAATAAAAGGCTTCCAATAATTCCAACCTTTAACAACTTCATACTTAATCATTTTCCACAATAATTGATCAATCGGCTTCATGTAATATGTAACATTCACCGTCTGTACCAACTCTTCTACATCCCAATACGGTAATATCTTGAAATCAGCAAGGTATTTGAAGTGTTGCACTCCAAACCCCTCTTGATTGCATATACGTTAATCTCTTTAAACCAACCCCAGCTCAAAATATCTCCCAAAGAAACGTCTTTGTCTCTGGTAAAGAATGCAAGAGGACGTCGAAACTTGCGTTCGGTGGCATCTCTTTAAACCAAGACTTTCTCGCTTGAGCTATCTCTACTTTTTTCATGGGCTTAGCTACTTTGCCCTCTCGAACTGATTCATCAATCCTTTCCTTCAACATATCTTCATCAAGCTGCGTGTACATCTCTTCAAAAGTAGGAAAACTATCTGAATTAGAACCGACATACTTCGCTTTCCGATCTGATTCTTCATCTGAAGACCAATCTTCCACAATTACTCGATTGTATTCATCAGCTTCGAATCATATATAATATATTGATTATCATTTGGCTCAAAAGGGTTTACAGTCATCACATCCTCCTCAAAATCAAACTCTAACGATTCAGCTTCAACTTCAATCAATCTAGCTAAATCCTCCTTCGTGTAGTTATGTACATATTCACCTTCCTCCACGTTGTGTTCTAACATTAACATTAAAGGCTTCGCAGGAATAGTAGCAACTGGCTTTGCAAAACGATCAACATTTGCCATATCTATATCATCATCAGTTGGCCCTTTCTACCCTGACTCCCCCTGACTTTTATCTTCCATTCTGTTCGATTCATCGTCCATTAGGGCAGTAAAATCAAAATCATCAGAGATTTTGGCTTCAGAAACTCTAATACCAACATTACCCTGATCATCGTCATCATCATCGTCACCAACAATCCAATCATCATAACTTCTTCCTCTTCATCCTCTTTGTCATCTTTCTCAGTTTCTTCATCGTCTTTTTCTTCAGAAGCAGTGATAGGATCAGAAGGCTTGACAGATTCGTCAACCTTAGGAATATCAGACTCATAATCTATGACAATATTTTCTTCAACAGGTTTCTCTGGAACAATAGAAAACTTAGAAGTTTCACCTTCAACCCCTTTTCCTTTACCACTCTCAGCTAATTGTTTTTCAACTCTTTCCTTAGCTTCCTGTTGATCTAGACGATCATATTCATCGATGAAGTCGATATCCAGTGCATTAGATAACACTTTCTGCATCCTGGAGAATCTTCGATCATTTAGAGTTTGGACAGACTTTAACTCTGAAATTTCTATCTGTATTTTCTCATTAGCATCTTGCAGACTTTCAATCAATGCTTTAAGATACTCTCTTTCATTCTCTAACACCTTCACCTTGTCATCCATCATTTCTTTTTCAACATCGCTTTGATTCATCTTGTTAATAAGCCCTACTTTTTCAACTTCATTCTGCTACTTTTCCTTCTAACGCCTTCACGCGCTTCTCCAGAAGTTCAACATTTGTTTCTGGGAAGAAATCGTTTAGATCCTGCAAACTTATAGGATCATTGTGCATATCACCAATCACATTAGGCCCTCCTAGAGTCTTTGGTGTTGACTTTGGTGTTGCAGATTTTGGTGTTGACTTCTTTGGCGTAGAACTTTCAGGAACAGAAGTCGTTGGAGCAATAGGAGATTCAGTGATAGGAACTTCAACAAAGCCAGACACAGGAGGTTCTTGTGTAACTCCTGGCCTTTAAGTTTCAGCACAAACAATAACAGGAGGTTCTTGTGGAGGAGGTTCTTGTGTGACTCCTTTCTCCTGAGCACCAAAAGGTTCTTGTGGGGCTTCTGTGCTTTTCAACGATCTTTTGCGCCTCTTACTTACAGCCTTTTGCTCTTTCTTTGCTTTTCTCTTTCCTTTGGTCTGAGGAGACCCTGTAGTCTAGCCTCAGTCTTTTCTGGCTCTTTGGCAGGAACTTCTTCATCAGATTCTTTATTCTCAGAAGTAGCAGAAATCACATTTTCTTAGGTTGACTTTACAGTTTCCTGACTTTCAATTACAACTACAGCGCTCGATCCAGCAACTGCTTCAAGATTTTCAGGTTCTTCTTCGTCAACGAGCATCGTTTCTACTTTCTTAGCAGCTCGCTTCTTTTTCGGCTTATCATCTTCAGCCTTCAAAAACCAGTTACTTCTAGCTTTCGGATTGAAGTCTTTGAACCATTCTCGTTCAGCATTAAGTTCTTTCTCGTCGTCGCTACCATCTTTTCTCCACTTGTTATCTGGCAGCGATATATAATTCGAATCTTTAATGGCTCCGAATACCGGCTTGGCAACAGGAGCTGAAGCTTGTTTCTGGAACTTGATTAGCTTCTTCACAGTAGTTTCATCAAGATGAACTAAATACAACACGTCATTTTGATCTCGTGCAATGTTGGCATACTTCTCGTTGATCAACATTTGTACAAACCTCGGATATAAGCACAATCTAGAATCCTCCATGTTTTTCGACATATGTGTAAAGATAAGCTTTGAGAAGTTAAACAGCTTCTTCAGAATCAATGTCGTTGCCATGCAAGCTATGTAATCATGAACATCATCTAATCCGGCCTTGTGATGGCTGAATGTATGAATAATGGGATGCATTAGAAGCTTGTAGGGTTGGCACCTCCCCTTTCTTCAACGTAGGTTTGTTTACACTCCCCTTGTATCCCATATGAAAGAAACAGCCACGGACCATCTTTTCGTCAAGCTGAATCGGATCATCTTTGTTGTCATTGAAATGCAAAATCCTTTAAATATCATCTTCAGTTACTGTAATCGGCTTGAGCTCATTTCCAACTTGCACTGTTGAAGAAATCGTTTCTCATCAGCGCTAAGGCTCGCATTCATCCAAATATGAAATGTGTGTGAACGATATAACACCGTGCGTTCTGTAATTGCTCTGTGAATAGGGCTTTCCTCCAAAAACTTCAATATACTGTCATACTCCTTCAGAGACGGACAGATAGATTTATCAAGCGTAATGCATGTATTGTGAGTTTTGGAGAACTCAACAGAGATAACACGCGCTGGAACCTGTGCCTGAAAAACATGACGCAAAACAATTAGCACGCTTTTCAAGAAAAATTTCAAAAATTTTCTAACACTTTATCAAGTTCGGGCGAACTTGATTGAGTGTTAATCAAGATCAAGTTCGCCGAACATTTTCTAAACACATGTTCAATCATGAAAGGTAAGTTCGGGCGAACTTACAATCTAAACAATCCAACATTCATTCACCTAAGTTCGGTCGAAGATGCACTTTTAATCAGTTATTATTTACAAGACTTTAATGCAAGTTCGGTCGAACTTGACAACAAGTTCGGCCGAACTTGTCGTCTTCTCCAAAATCCAGTCTTGTTCAACATGTCATTTATTCATTTCAGTTCTATCAAACATGATTATACGGTCGATTTTATGCGTAGATTACGGATCTATGTTCAATTTTGTTCAAATAACCCTAGATCTATCTGTTTTAAGCTTTTCAGATTTCATTTCGTTCGTAAATGGTCCAAAGGTTTCAAATTCAAATCACTACCTCTGTCATAGTGATTGGTGTGCAAATCACCAAAAACTAATGAAAATTTGGCAGCGTAACAATATAAAATTGCCAAAATCACTCAAGTGTTCTCAAGGGTTAAGATCTCTCAGAGAATGATGAAGGCTGTTGAATGAGTTCGGCCGAACTTGATTGGTATTTATACCAAGTCAAGTTTAGGCAAACTTGTTAAGCCCAACTTATGTTCGAGCGGACTTAGATTAAGATAGCCATTGATAAACTTGAATTGTTTAGTAAGTTCGTCCGAACTTGCCAAATCACAAAAATTCGAACTTTTCAATTTTTCAATTTTAACCCCTGAACTTTCCGACTTTTTACCAGTTATGAAAATCCACTCAGTTGACCAAGTCCAAGCTAATGACCTTGGTTAACCGATTTATCTGCCGAGTCCAAGTTAATGACCCTGGTTTGACTCGTTACGAACAAACTGTTGATATTTTCAAAATCAAAGTTTCAAATTAATGAACTTTTTATCGTTTTGACTTTTCAGATTTTACAGATTAGCTCCCAGGCCGTTGTCAAAGAGATTTCCACCAGTTCTAGCATCTTACCAGACTTCGAAGATCCGTTCACCAACATTGGTTTGCTGAAAACAATGTAGAATTAAAATCTTTTTGTATTTTTTGCAAGTTTATGCTAAAACACATCGAAAATCTTTTTGATTTTAATCTGTAAAGCTAAAATACTATGTACAGAACAATGTAAACTATGTACAAACATATTTACAGAAATATTTTTGTGAATTCGTGTCTAAGGATCATATCAGTTAATTGAGACATATCACCAGTACCATTGACCTTTAACAGACTTTAAGTTTTAAACTTGTTTACCTAGATTGTCGATATGTTTGTCCACTTAAGCTTTACCACATTTCTCAACTGTTTCAAGATATGTTAAGGTATGATTTATGAAACTTGACTTAATTGCGGTTCCCACTTCTTGAATATACTCCCGTATCCAGATTCCCTAGATTTCATCTTACAGGTGAGTATAGCGTAATTGATATCTGTATCTGGGTTGTGCGAGACCTTGAGAGCTCAGGTTAGTACTACCGTACAGACAAATAGATGAAGGCTCGTCTTTAAGGTGTGTTCCACTTAAGGAATCTTTTTAGCACTGCAAATGATTAGATCTTTCGATTCTATTCGATATTGCATGCCGTTTGGGGATTTTTGGCGAAAGTATTATAAAAGTTCTAGGCTATTGCTTCCGCAAAATCTGAAGAACTTGTATAATACCCCAGATATCAACTATCTATAAAGATCTCGTATCTCAGAATCAAGCAATCTTTCAAACGAAATTTCGGAGTACTAAGTCCATATATCCAAGATATGTTAATCCCCAAGTTTAAGCAGTTGTAAAATTTAGTTTATATCTTGAAAACAGTTTACTGAACGTGTTAAGCCTATCGACATATCCACAGTAAGACTCGTTTATCACTTATTAAACTTTACAATTCTTTAGCATACTGTGATAGTCCACTGATGTACTATCATTTCCTTTTATGGCACTGAACTCTTTTTGTCTTTTTCAATGTTTTTGTACATTTTGAATTTTTCATATGTTTTTGGATTTTAAAATTTTTCGAATGTTTTTGTATTTTCTTTAACATTTCTCCCCCTAAAATCAAAAACAACTTTTTGGATTTTAGTTTTTTACAAAATTCTAAAGTAGAAAGATATTTACAAACAAATGTGGATCACGCGAACTCGTCGTCCGATCCGTATTCAACCTCAGCGTCCACACCTGTCAGCAAATTTTTCATACCGTTAATTCTTAGCAAGTATTTAAACCGTGACAAAGAAAATGGTTTGGTATAAAAATTAGCCTTTTGTTCGTCGGTGTGGAGTTTTTCTATTCGCACCAATTTCTTTTCGTAGCAATAACAAATAAAATGATAACGAATTTCAATATGTTTTGTGCGTGACTGATGAACCGGATTTTTAGTAATATCAATGGCTGCCTTGTTTTCAACATGCAACGGAGTGTCTAGAAATTGCAGACCATAGTCTCTCATCTGCTGTTGAATCCACAGAATCTGTGAACAACAGCTGGAGGCCGAGATATACTCAGCTTCACAGGTAGAGAGAGCGACCGTAGTCTGTTTCTTACACTGCCAGTTTACCATTCTAGTTCCGAAGAACTGGCATCCCGCTGTAGTTGATTTTGAGTTCAACTTATCTACACCAAAATCGGAATCAGCATAGCCTGTGAGGTCAAAATTTCGTTCTTCGGGTACCACAAACCGGTGCTTGGGCATCCTTTCAGGTATCTGAAGATTCGCTTCACGATCTGCATGTGTAAGATCCTCGGGCTTGACTGATATCTGGCGCATAGGCAGGTTGGATACATAATATCTGGGTGCGATGCCGTCAGATACATCAACGATCCAATCATCGATCTGTATAACGTCACGTCAACTTTGGCTCTAGTCTCGTCAACACAAATGCCATGATTTAGAGCAAGAGGCGTAGATAGAGGCTTCAAGCTTTCCATTCCAAACTTCTTCAAGATGTTATGAACATAGTCTGATGAATGAAAATACCATCCGGAAGCTGATCTACTTGCAAACCAAGAAAGAACTTCATTTCGCCCATCGAGGGCATTTTGAATTTCTTTTTCGCGATTCTCTCAAACTTCTTGAAAAGACTATCGTTCGTAGATCCAAAGATGATGTCGTCAACGTAGATTTGAACAATAATCAGATGTCCATCAACTTCTTTTGTGAAAAGAGTACTATCCACCGTTCCTCTGATAAAGTTGTTGCTAACGAGATGTTGCGATAGCGTCTCGTACCAAGCTCTCAGGGCTTGGTGCAGTCCGTAGAGTGCTTTATCCAGCAGGTACGCTTTCTTCTTATTGAGTGGATCGACAAACCCCAGCGGTTGTCCGACGTATACCTTTTCTCGTAATTTGTCGTATAAGAAAGCTGATTTAACATCCAACTGATAAACCTTGAATCCTTTCCATGATGGAAAAGCTAGAAAGATTCTAATAGATTCTAAGCGAGCTACTGGTGCATAGACTTCCGTGTAGTCTTGAAGAATGTTCAAACGAGAATGTTCAAGGTTAACTTTGAACCTTGCACAAGCCCGCGCAAGGTAGTTAAATGAATCATTATCAAACAAGAATGTTCAAGGTTAACTTTGAACCTTGCGCGAGCCCGCGCAAGGTAGTTAAATGAAGCATTTATCCAAAGAGAATGTTTAGGCTTTTAACTTTGAACCTTGCGCGAGCCCGCGCAAGGTAGTTATATGATCCTTTCCTCTCTTGGATATTTGGCGCATAGTTCTAATAAATCTTATTTTGGCAAAGAAGTTTGCGCGCAGTTTTCTTAGAGTAATTAATGGGTATGGTTTCCTTGATTGGCGTAAGGTTTTTGGGACCATACCCGTTCAAGTCTATCCCTTCCTGCTGGTGAAATCCCTTGACAACAAGCCTAGCTTTGTTATGAACAATAACCCCTTTATCATCACGTTTACACTTAAAGACCCATTTTGTATCAATTGCTTTCTGATTTTCTGGTAGGTCTTCAAGCTTCCACACTCCCAACTTCTCAAACTGCAATAATTCTTCTTGCATTGCTTGTACCCAGTTTTCATCCGTTAAAGCTTCATTAACTGTCTTTGGTTTAATCTGAGAAATGAAACATGAATAGAAGCAATAGTTCTGGGTTGGAGCAACGCGTGTGTAGAAACAACTGAGTGCTTTATTAATTTTCCCTCGAGTTCTAACACCAGTTTGAAGTTCTCCGATTATATTGGTTGACAGATGATAGGAATATGATCGCGGCAATTCTTCACTTGGAACATCTACTGAGTTTTGATGATTCGTGATGTTAAGATCAACGACCAATTCAACATTTGGAGAGCTTGATGATGCTTCATTTCTGTTGTTCGGGACTGTAGATTGATTAAGAAGACTTATTATCTGCTCCACTTCTTCATCTGAAGAAGATGATTCCCCATCAGCATCAAATGTTGGTGCTTCATCTGAGTCAGAATTTTGATTCTGAGGCATACTGGGCTCCGTTGTTGTATTCACTGGTTCAGTAGAGACATTTGTTGGAGGAGTAGCAGGTGTTGTTAATGTTTCATAAACATTTTCAGCCGGAACACCACTATTGCTTGAACTTGCGCAGAAGAAGATGGATCCAACGTGGGTTGATTAACCACAATTGGTCGAACAATTTGTTCTTGATTCGCTGACTGGTGAAGGTAGTATAACGTTGCAACTTCTTCGTCAGTCAGTTCTTCGGGCAAGTCAAATGACTTCCAAAGGTCTTGATAGTTAAACAACCACGCGTCACCTTTCCTTTGAATAGGATCCGTGTAGTTGAAACAATCCATGTGATGTGCTTCAATAACCTTTCTCAATGAAGGAACATATACTCTTCTCAACCGACTCGCATATCCGACAAAGAAACCTTCAAGAGATTTAGCTCCGAATTTGCCATCTTGGTCTATTACTAACATGGTGCACCGAATGGTTCTAAGAACTTCAAATTTGGCTTCCGTCGGTTTGTCATCTCAAAACATGTTTTCTTTGTTGGTTTGACAGTAAGAACCATGTTTAGCGTGTAGCAAGCCGCAGCAACCGCTTCACTCCAAAAGCTGATAGGAAGTTTAGAATCTGCAAGCATGGTTCTCGCAGTTTCAATCAAACTTTTGTTTTTCCATTCAGTTACTCCGTTTTGCTGTAGAATATAGGGAGCACTAAACTCGTGTAGAATCCCTTTTGCGTTGTAGAATTCCTTCATTTTGTTATTCTTAAACTCTGTGCCGTTGTCTTTTCTAATGCGTCTGAC
This sequence comes from Scalesia atractyloides, assembly GCA_947069175.1. NCBI lineage: Eukaryota > Viridiplantae > Streptophyta > Magnoliopsida > Asterales > Asteraceae > Scalesia > Scalesia atractyloides. The sequence continues at coordinate 52,269,405 of CAMTDV010000025.1, forward strand.
CGGCAGATGATAAAGGTTCTCGAGTTTCTTGAATAGAATAACCAAGTTCTCGAACGTTTCGTCTTTTGATTCTTGAAAGAATACCCATGAATATCTCGAATAGTCATATGTCACGACCAAGCAGTATAAGTCTCCTGAGATGCTTTGAACATTTACAGGACCAAATAAGTCCATGTGGAGACGTTCTAAGGCAACTTGATTGAGTTTAGAATTTTCTTTGGATGAGATTTCTTGATCTGCTTTCCCTTTTTGCATTCCAAGCAATGATTAGACATCTGAAAACTCCGAAGATTTACACCTTCTACAAGATCATTATGAACCAAGAAATTCATTTTTCGCAAATGAATATGCCCCATCTTATGATGCCAAAGATTAGAATCATTTTCAGTAGCCTTTGATACAAAACATTGTGCTGATTTTGATGAAGTGGTAGCGACACCCATATCAAGAACATATAAATCATTCTCACGTGGTGCTCGCATCAGAATCCACTCATCTGGTATTTTGAATCCTGGCTTCAAGATGATATACTCTTTGTCGTTGAAATGGACTGTGAATTTCTTGTCACAAATCTGCGATATACTTAGAAGATTGTTCTCAAGTTCTGCAATATAGTTCACGTGATCGAATGAAACAACGCCATTGGAGAGTTTTCCCTCGGCGACTATCCTTCCACCCTGGTTTCCTGCAAATCCAACATATCCACCATTGATAGCTTTAATGTCGAATAGCAACGCCTTCATTCCCGTCATATGCCTGGACGCTCCACTATCCAAAATCCACTTAGAAAGTACGGATCTCTGGAGTCCCTGCACATTTTAACAATCTATTTAAAAAGCGAGACCCAAGCCTTTTTGGTCTTGGGTTGAATTGGATAACCATCATCAAAATTAAATTCACATTCATCAGCATAATCGAATCCGCCCTCATCTACAGAATAAACTTCCCATTCTTCATCTGAATTTTCTATGATGTTTATGTTCGAAACTTTACCGTCTTTTTATCTTTTGAATTGTTACCACTTGTATTTTTGACAGTTTCAGATGTGGTTTCAATTATAATTTTGGATTTTGATTCTTTCTTGCTATCACTAGTCTTGACAAGCTCAGACTTAGTGTTCTCAGATGTTGCTGACCGTTTCTTTGCAATCCAGGCTTGAGATTTTATGTTAGCCTTCTTGATGTAAATATTGTTTTCATTAGCCTTTGAAGTTTCTCCTTTTTCGAAAATAGAATTCTCAAACCTCTTTTCTATTTTAGGTTTAACTTCTAGCAAAGATTCATTTCTTTTCAAAATCTTGATTGGTTTTTCAAACTCTGGATACCTTGGTTTTACAACATTTGATTCTCTTTTTCGTGGATAAGCCGGTTTTGATTTCAGACATTGTCGTGCAATATGACCAATTTCATTGTGCTTGAAAATGTCCGATTATCAAGTTATGTCCTTTAATGGGTGGTTTTACCCTACTTGATGTTTTGGCACCACTTGTAACCTTGGCTTTATCTCGAATTTCTTTCTCCTTTTTAAACTCATCATTTGATTGTTTACCAATCAAATTCTCTTCGTGAACCGTGTTTGTCCCATATACAAAATTCATGTTTTTGTTTTTATATTCATGAAATGGTGACACTTTCTTTACTGGTTCATCGATTCTTCTAGACCCAACCCTGCTCTCTGGTTTTCCGGATGATCACCACCATTTCTTCGGTAGTTGTTTCTTTTAGGTTTGGTATAGAATTTTCGTTACGTTAATTTCCAATTCCTCTGATGTGACTTCCACGAGTTTAAATTATTTATCAAGCAATTCTTCCTTCACATTCTGAATCGGGAAGTTATTATCAAAGTATAGTCTATCCGATTCCTTAATTTTGTACATTACAACATTAGGATCATCAATTAGACCATCCTCTGACGACATATAGTCATTCTCTGACTGTGAATCGAAATTCTTTGAACTCGAGTCGGCACTTTTGAAGCTGCCGTCATCAGAATCACTTAGAACATTTTCAACCACTTTGTTAACCACAGTGTTGTTATCATCATCAGATTTAGCATAGATTATATCAATATTCTCTGGCAACTAATTTTTTTCTCAGAAAGAAACTCAACGTTGAGTGCCTTATCCATCCCGACTGCGGTTTTGCGACAGTACTTCTCGCAAAGGGGTGGAGGAACATTGTTGTATTCTTTGCCAATTTTCTTTTTAGGTTTTTCTTCCGTTGAGATTGTCGGAAGAATGTGATCAATAACATATGCTTTTGTGGTATAACTTCTCAACAACTGTTGGACTCTTTCAGTTTCAATTGTCATGTCTTGAAGTTGTCGTTTGGTTTCAGCAATGGTGTTAATATAGGTGTTAATTTCCCTTTGTTTATCCATTACTGTTCCACTCAACATCCTTATATTATCATGTTGTTCGATGTTATTTCTGTCGAGTCTGCCATAATCATTTTTCATTTTATCATACGCTTCTTTCATTGTGCGATAATTGTATTTCAGCAATTCGTTATGCACATTGTTTTCAGTGATGATTTTTTATTTTTCGGCACATGCGACACAAGGTTTAGTACATTTTGTACAAGGTTTCTCAACCTCAACAACTTGTACTTTGACAACTTCTTTCTCGACAATTTTTACCTATGGACCTACCTTGGTTAGATTCGCCATTAATGCTTTATCTGCCATGTCCTTGAGGTCTTCGAATTTCACTTCTTGAGTGACATCAATGATCACTTCATCAATCTTTTTCTCCTCAACCACTTGTTCTTTCGAGCTGCCAACAAATTGACCTGCAAAACTGTCACAAGAATTAGAGGATAAAATTCCTTGTCTCTGCATATGGATATATTCCTCTTCTTCCTGCTGTTGATGCAAGTATTGTTCCAGAAGAGCTTGTTCGATAGCACCAAAAGGTTCTTGTGGGGCTTCTGTGCTTTTCAACGATCTTTTGCGCCTCTTACTTACAGCCTTTTGCTCTTTCTTTGCTTTTCTCTTTCCTTTGGTCTGAGGAGACCCTGTAGTCTAGCCTCAGTCTTTTCTGGCTCTTTGGTAGGAACTTCTTCATCAGATTCTTTATTCTCAGAAGTAGCAGAAATCACATTTTCTTGGGTTGACTTTACAGTTTCCTGACTTTCAATTACAACTACAGCGCTCGATCCAGCAACTGCTTCAAGATTTTCAGGTTCTTCTTCGTCAACGAGCATCGTTTCTACTTTCTTAGCAGCTCGCTTCTTTTTCGGCTTATCATCTTCAGCCTTCAAAAACCAATCACTTCTAGCTTTCGGATTGAAGTCTTTGAACCATTCTCGTTCAGCATTAAGTTCTTTCTCGTCGTCGCTACCATCTTTTCTCCACTTGTTATCTGGAGGCGATGTATAATTCGAATCTTTAATGGCTCCGAATACCGGCTTGGCAACAGGAGCTGAAGCTTGTTTCTGGAACTTGATTAGCTTCTTCACAGTAGTTTCATCAAGATGAACTAAATACAACACGTCATTTTGATCTCGTGCAATGTTGGCATACTTCTCGTTGATCAACATTTGTACAAACCTCGGATATAAGCACAATCTAGAATCCTCCATGTTTTTCGACATATGTGTAAAGACAAGCTTTGAGAAGTTAAACGGCTTCTTCAGAATCAATGTCGTTGCCATGCAAGCTATGTAATCATGAACATCATCTAATCCGGCCTTGTGATGGCTGAATGTATGAATAATGGGGTGCATTAGAAGCTTGTAGGGTTGGCACCTCCCCTTTCTTCAACGTAGGTTTGTTTACACTCCCTTGTATCCCATATGAAAGAAACAGCCACGGACCATCTTTTCGTCAAGCTGAATCGGATCATCTTTGTTGTCATTGAAATGCAAAATCCTTTAAATATCATCTTCAGTTACTGTAATCGGCTTGAGCTCATTTCCAACTTGCACTGTTGAAGAAATCGTTTCTCATCAGCGCTAAGGCTCGCATTCATCCAAAAATGAAATGTGTGTGAACGATATGACACCGTGCGTTCTGTAATTACTCTGTGAATAGGGCTTTCCTCCAAAAACTTCAATATACTGTCATACTCCTTCAGAGACGGACAGATAGATTTATCAAGCGTAATGCATGTATTGTGAGTTTTGGAGAACTCAACAGAGATAACACGCGCTGGAACCTGTGCCTGAAAAACATGACGCAAAACAATTAGCACGCTTTTCAAGAAAAATTTCAAAAATTTTCTAACACTTTATCAAGTTCGGGCGAACTTGATTGAGTGTTAATCAAGATCAAGTTCACCGAACATTTTCTAAACACATGTTCAATCATGAAAGGTAAGTTCGGGCGAACTTACAATCTAAACAATCCAACATTCATTCACCTAAGTTCGGTCGAAGATGCACTTTTAATCAGTTATTATTTACAAGACTTTAATGCAAGTTAGGTCGAACTTGACAACAAGTTCGGCCGAACTTGTCGTCTTCTCCAAAATCCAGTCTTGTTCAACATGTCATTTATTCATTTCAGTTCTATCAAACATGATTATACGGTCGATTTTATGCGTAGATTACGGATCTATGTTCAATTTTGTTCAAATAACCCTAGATCTATCTATTTTAAGCTTTTCAGATTTCATTTCGTTCGTAAATGGTTCAAAACAGGTTTCAAATTCAAATCACTACCTCTGTCATAGTGATTGGTGTGCAAATCACCAAAAACTAATGAAAATTTGGCAGCGTAACAATATAAAATTGCCAAAATCACTCAAGTGTTCTCAAGGGTTAAGATCTCTCAGAGAATGATGAAGGCTGTTGAATGAGTTCGGCCGAACTTGATTGGTATTTATACCAAGTCAAGTTTAGGCAAACTTGTTAAGCCCAACAACAAGCCCAACTTATGTTCGAGCGGACTTAGATTAAGATAGCCATTCCTTAGCAAGTTCGGCCGAACTTGCTGATTGATAAACTTGAATTGTTTAGTAAGTTCGTCCGAACTTGCCAAATCACAAAAATTCGAACGTTTCAATTTTTCAATTTTAACCCCTGAACTTTCCGACTTTTTACCAGTTATGAAAATCCACTCAGTTGACCAAGTCCAAGCTAATGACATTGGTTAACCGATTTGTCTGCCGAGTCCAAGTTAATGACCCTGGTTTGACTCGTTACGAACAAACTGTTGATATTTTCAAAATCAAAGTTTCAAATTAATGAACTTTTTATCGTTTTGACTTTTCAGATTTTACAGATTAGCTCCCAGGCCGTTGTCAAAGAGATTTCCACCAGTTCTAGCATCTTACCAGACTTCGAAGATCCGTTCTCCAACATTGGTTTGCTGAAAACAATGTAGAATTAAAATCTTTTTGTATTTTTTGCAAGTTTATGCTAAAACACACCGAAAATCTTTGATTTTAATGTGTAAAGCTAAAATACTATGTACAGAACAATGTAAACTATGTACAAACATATTTACAGAAATATTTTTGTGAATTCGTGTCTAAGGATCATATCAGTTAATTGAGATATATCACCAGTACCATTGACCTTTAACAGACTTTAAGTTCTAAACTTGTTTACCTAGATTGTCGATGTGTTTGTCCACTTAAGCTTTACCACATTTCTCAACTGTTTCAAGATATGTTAAGGTATGATTTATGAAACTTGACTTAATTGCGGTTCCCACTTCTTGAATATACTCCCGTATCCAGATTCCCTAGATTTCATCTTACAAGTGAGTATAGCGTAATTGATATCTGTATCTGGGTTGTGCGAGACCTTGAGAGCTCAGGTTAGTACTACCGTACAGACAAATAGATGAAGGCTCGTCTTTAAGGTGTGTTCCACTTAAGGAATCTTTTTAGCACTGCAAATGATTAGATCTTTCGATTCTATTCAATATTGCATGCCGTTTGGGGATTTTTGGCGAAAGTATTATAAAAGTTCTAGGCTATTGCTTCCGCAAAATCTGAAGAACTTGTATAATACCCCAGATATCAACTATCTATAAAGATCTCGTATCTCAGAATCAAGCAATCTTTCAAACGAAATTTCGGAGTACTAAGTCCATATATCCAAGATATGTTAATCCACAAGTTTAAGCAGTTGTAAAATTTAGTTTATATCTTGAAAACAGTTTACTGAACGTGTTAAGCCTATCGACATATCCACAGTAAGACTCGTTTATCACTTATTAAACTTTACAATTCTTTAGCATACTGTGATAGTCCACTGATGTACTATCATTTCCTTTTATGACACTGAACTCTTTTTGTCTTTTTCAATGTTTTTGTACATTTTGAATTTTTCATATGTTTTTGGATTTTAAAATTTTTCGAATGTTTTTGTATTTTCTATAACATTTCTCCCCCTAAAATCAAAAACAACTTTTTGGATTTTAGTTTTTAACAAAATTCTAAAGTAGAAAGATATTTACAAACCAATGTGGATCACGCGAACTCGTCGTCCGATCCGTATTCAACCTCAGCGTCCACACCTGTCAGCAAATTTTTCATACCGTTAATTCTTAGCAAATATTTAAACCGTGACAAAGAAAATGGTTTGGTATAAAAATTAGCCTTTTGTTCGTCGATGTGGAGTTTTTCTATTCGCACCAATTTCTTTTCGTAGCAATAACAAATAAAATGATAACGAATTTCAATATGTTTTGTGCGTGAGAGATGAACCGGATTTTTAGTTATATCAATGGCTGCCTTGTTTTCAACATGCAACGGAGTGTCTAGAAATTGCAGACCATAGTCTCTCATCTGCTGTTGAATCCACAGAATCTGTGAACAACAGCTGGAGGCCGAGATATACTCAGCTTCACAGGTAGAGAGAGCGACCGTAGTCTGTTTCTTACATTGCCAGTTTACCATTCTAGTTCCGAAGAACTGGCATCCCGCTGTAGTTGATTTTGAGTTCAACTTATCTACACCAAAATCGGAATCAGCATAGCCTGTGAGGTCAAAATTGTCGTTCTTCGGGTACCACAAACCGGTGCTTGGGCATCCTTTCAGGTACCTGAAGATTCGCTTCACGATCTGCATGTGTAAGATCCTCGGGCTTGACTGATATCTGGCGCATAGGCAGGTTGGATACATAATATCTGGGTGCGATGCCGTCAGATACATCAACGATCCAATCATCGATCTGTATAACGTAACGTCAACTTTGGCTCTAGTCTCGTCAACACAAATGCCATGATTTAGAGCAAGAGGCGTAGATAGAGGCTTCAAGCTTTCCATTCCAAACTTCTTCAAGATGTTATGAACATAGTCTGATGAATGAAAATACCATCCGGAAGCTGATCTACTTGCAAACCAAGAAAGAACTTCATTTCGCCCATCGAGGACATTTTGAATTTCTTTTTCGCGATTCTCTCAAACTCCTTACAAAGACTATCGTTCGTAGATCCAAAGATGATGTCGTCAACGTAGATTTGAACAATAATCAGATGTCCATCAACTTCTTTTGTGAAAAGAGTACTATCCACCGTTCCTCTGATAAAGTTGTTGCTAACGAGATGTTGCGATAGCGTCTCATACCAAGCTCTCAGGGCTTGGTGCAGTCCGTAGAGTGCTTTATCCAGCAGGTACGCTTTCTTCTTATTGAGTAGATCGACAAACCCCGGCGGTAGTCCGACGTATACCTTTTCTCGCAATTTGTCATATAAGAAAGTTGATTTAACATCCAACTGATAAACCTTGAATCCTTTCCATGATGGAAAAGCTAGAAAGATTCTAATAGATTCTAAGCGAGCTACTGGTGCATAGACTTCCGTGTAGCCTTGAAGAATGTTCAAACCAGAATGTTCAAGGTTAACTTTGAACCTTGCGCAAGCCCGCGCAAGGTAGTTAAATGAAGCATTATCAAACGAGAATGTTCAAGGTTAACTTTGAACCTTGCGCGAGCCCGCGCAAGGTAGTGAAATGAAGCATTTATCCAAAGAGAATGTTTAGGCTTTTAACTTTGAACCTTGCGTGAGCCCGCGCAAGGTAGTTATATGATCCTTTCCTCTCTTGGATATTTGGCGCAGAGTTCTAATAAATCTTATTTTGGCAAAGAAGTTTGCGCGCAGTTTTCTTAGAAGTTATTAATGGGTATGGTTTCCTTGATTGGCGCAAGGTTTTTGGGACCATACCCGTTCAAGTCTATCCCTTCCTGCTGGTGAAATCCCTTGACAACAAGCCTAGCTTTGTTATGAACAATAACCCCTCTATCATCACGTTTACACTTAAAGACCCATGTTGTATCAATTGCTTTCTGATTTTCTGGTAGGTCTTCAAGCTTCCACACTCCCAACTTCTCAAACTGCAATAATTCTTCTTGCATTGCTTGTACCCAGTTTTCATCCGTTAAAGCTTCATTAACTGTCTTTGGCTCAATCTGAGAAATGAAACATGAATAGAAGCAATAGTTCTGGGTTGGAGCAACGCGTGTGTAGAAACAACTGAGTGCTTTATTAATTTTCCCTCGAGTTCTAACACCAGTTTGAAGTTCTCCGATTATATTGGTTGACGGATGATAGGAATATGATCGCGGCAATTCTTTACTTGGAACATCTACTGGGTTTTGTTGATTTGTGATGTTAAGATCAACGACCAATTCAACATTTGGAGAGCTTGATGATGCTTCATTTCTGTTGTTCAGGACTGCAGATTGATTAAGAAGACTTGTTATCTGCTCCACTTCTTCATCTGAAGAAGATGATTCCCCATCAGCATCAAATGTTGGTGCTTCATCTGAGTCAGAATTTTGATTCTAAGGCAAACTGGGCTCCGTTGTTGTATTCACTGGTTCAGTAGAGACATTTGTTAGAGGAGTAGCAGGTGTTGTTAATGTTTCATAAACATTTTCAGCCGGAACACCACTATTGCTTGAACTTGCGCAGAAAGAGATGGATCCAACGTGGGTTGATTAACCACAATTGGTCGAACAATTTGTTCTTGATTCGCTGACTGGTGAAGGTAGTATAACGCTGCAACTTCTTCGTCAGTCAGTTCTTCGGGCAAGTCAAATGACTTCCAAAGGTCTTGATAGTTAAACAACCACGCGTCACCTTTCCTTTGAATAGGATCCATGTAGTTGAAACAATCCATGTGATGTGCTTCAATAACCTTTCTCAATGAAGGAACATATACTCTTCTCAACCGACTCGCATATCCGACAAAGAAACCTTCAAGAGATTTAGCTCCGAATTTGCCATCTTGGTCTATTACTAACATGGTGCACCGAATGGTTCTAAGAACTTCAAATTTGGCTTCCGTCGGTTTATCATCTCAAAACATGTTTTCTTTGTTGGTTTGACAGTAAGAACCTTGTTTAGCGTGTAGCAAGCCGCAGCAACCGCTTCACTCCAGAAGCTGATAGGAAGTTTAGAATCTGCAAGCATGGTTCTCGCAGTTTCAAACAAACTTTTGTTTTCCGTTCAGTTACTCCGTTTTGCTGTAGAGTATAGGGAGCACTAAACTCGTGCAGAATCCCTTTTGCGTTGTAGAATTCCTTCATTTTGTTATTCTTAAACTCTGTGCCGTTGTCATTTCTAATGCGTCTGACCGGCAGATGATAAAGGTTCTCGAGTTTCTTGAATAGAATAACCAAGTTCTCGAACGTTTTGTCTTTTGATTCTTGAAAGAATACCCATGAATATCTCGAATAGTCATCTGTCACGACCAAGCAGTATAAGTCTCCTGAGATGCTTCGAACATTTACAGGACCAAATAAGTCCATGTGGAGACGTTCTAAGGCAACTTGATTGAGTTTAGAATTTTCTTTGGATGAGATTTCTTGATCTGCTTTCCCTTTTTGCATTCCAAGCAATGATCAGACATCTGAAAACTCCAAAGATTTACGCCTTCTACAAGATCCTTATGAACCAAGAAATTCATTTTTTCGCGAATGAATATGCCCCATCTTATGATGCTAAAGAATAGAATCATTTTCAGTAGCCTTTGATATAAAACATTGTGCTGATTTTGATGAAGTGGTAGCGACACCCATATCAAGAACATATAAATCATTCTCACGTGGTGCTCGCATCAGAATCCACTCATCTGGTATTTTGAATCCTGGCTTCAAGATGATATACTCTTTGTCGTTGAAATGGACTGTGAATTTCTTGTCACAAATCTGCGATATACTTAGAAGATTGTTCTCAAGTTCTGCAATATAGTTCACGTGATCGAATGAAACAACGCCATTGGAGAGTTTTCCCTCGGCGACTATCCTTCCACCCTGGTTTCCTGCAAATCCAACATATCCACCATTGATAGCTTTAATGTCGAATAGCAACGCCTTCATTCCCGTCATATGCCTGGACGCTCCACTATCCAAAATCCACTTAGAAAGTACGGATCTCTGGAGTCCCTGCACATTTTAACAATCTATTTAAAAAGCGAGACCCAAGCCTTTTTGGTCTTGGGTTGAATTGGATAACCATCATCAAAATCAAATTCACATTCATCAGCATAATCGAATCCGCCCTCATCTACAGAATAAACTTCCCATTCTTCATCTGAATTTTCTATGATGTTTATGTTTGAAACTTTACCGTCTTTTTATCTTTTGAATTGTTACCACTTGTATTTTTGACAGTTTCAGATGTGGTTTCAATTATAATTTCGGATTTTGATTCTTTCTTGCTATCACTAATCTTGACAAGCTCAGACTTAGTGTTCTCAGATGTTGCTGACCGTTTCTTTGCAATCCAGGCTTGAGATTTTATGTTAGCCTTCTTGATGTAAATATTGTCTTCATTAGCCTTTGGAGTTTCTCCTTTTTCGAAAATAGAATTCTCAAACCTCTTTTCTGTTTTAGGTTTAACTTCTAGCAAAGATTCATTTCTTTTCAAAATCTTGATTGGTTTTTCAAACTCTGGATACCTTGGTTTTACAACATTTGATTCTCTTCTTCAAGGATAAGCCGGTTTTGATTTCAGATATTGTCGTGCAATATGACCAATTTCATTGCGCTTGAAACATGTCCGATTATCAAGTGTATGTCCTTTAATGGGTGGTTTTACCCTACTTGATGTTTTGGCACCACTTGTAACCTTGGCTTTATCTCGAATTTCTTTCTCCTTTTTAAACTCATCATTTGATTGTTTACCAATCAAACTCTCTTCGTGTTTGTCCCATATACAAAATTAATGTTTTTGTTTTTATATTCATGAAATGGTGACACTTTCTTTACTGGTTCATCTGATTCTTCTAGACCCAACCCTGCTCTCCGGTTTTCCGGATGATCACCACCATTTATTCGGTAGTTGTTTCTTTTAGGTTTGGAATAGAATTTTCGTTCGTTAATTTCCAATTCCTCTGATGTGACTTCCACGAGTTTAAAGAATTTATCAAGCAATTCTTCCTTCACATTCTGAATCGGGAAGTTATTATCAAAGTATAGTCTATCCGAATCCTTAATTTTGTACATTACAACATTAGGATCATCAATTAGACCATCCTCTGATGACATATCGTCATTCTCAGACTGTGAATCGGAATTCTTTGAACTCGAGTCGGCACTTTTGAAGCTGCCGTCATCAGAATCACTTAGAACATTTTCAACCACTTTGTTAACCACAGTGTTGTTATCATCATCAGATTTAGCATAGATTATATCAATATTCTCTGGCAACTCATTTTTTTCTCAGAAAGAAACTCAACGTTGAGTGCCTTATCCATCCCGTCTGCGGTTTTGCGACAGTACTTCTCGCAAAGGGGTGGAGGAACATTGTTGTATTCTTTGCCAGTTTTCTTTTTAGGTTTTTCTTCCGTTGAGATTGTCGGAAGAATGTGATCAATAACATATGCTTTTGTGGTATAACTTCTCAACAACTGTTGGAGTCTTTCAGTTTCAATTGTCATGTCTTGAAGTTGTTGTTTGGTTTCAGCAATTGTGTTAATATAGGTGTTAATTTCCCTTTGTTTATCCATTACTGTTCCACTCAACATCCTTATATTATCATGTTGTTCGATGTTATTTCTGTCGAGTCTGCCATAATCATTTTTCATTTTATCATACGCTTCTTTCATTGTGCGATAATTGTATTTCAGCAATTCGTTATGCACATTGTTTTCAGCGATGATTTTTTTATTTTTCGGCACATTCGACACATGGTTTAGTACATTTTGTACAAGGTTTCTCAACCTCAACAACTTGTACTTTGACAACTTCTTTCTCGACAATTTTTACCTATGGACCTACCTTCTTTAGATTCGCCATTAAAGCTTTATCTGCCATGTCCTTGAGGTCTTCGACTTTCACTTCTTGAGTGACATCAATGATCACTTCATCAATCTTTTTCTCCTCAACCACTTGTTCTTTCGAGCTGCCAACAAATTGACCTGGAAAACTGTCACAAGAAAATTCCTTGTCTCTGCATATGGATATACTCCTCTTCTTCCTGCTGTTGATGCAAGTATTGTTCCAGAAGAGCTTTTCGATAGCTGCTGCTTATGCTGCTGCCGCTACTTCAGCTGTTGCCGCTGCTTCTTCTGCAGAATTATCTTCAACTATCTCCGCCATCAAAGCAACTCCGGTCTTTTTCCCAATGTAAGAATTCCAATCAAAACCATCATCTGCACTGGATGCCACCATAGCTTTCTCAGTAGTGCTACTATCAGGCTTTTCTTGGATTTCAACCTGAGTTTTCTTTGGAAACGGTTTATATTGAAGTGCCCTTTTGTAATATTCATTTCCTCCACCGAAAGGACTTTGAGTTCCGGTTGCTTTGGTCTTCTTACACTCTATTTTAAAATGCCCTTTTTGACGGCATCTAAAGCACGTGACTTTGGTTTTGTCAAAACCCAATTTCTTGCTAGAATTTCCTATGTCACGGCCTGTGAGTGCAACGAACTTTGTCACTCTCCTGATGATCGAAGCTAAGGACCATTTGATGTCCATTAGTTCGAGTTCTTCCTCGTCTACCTGGTCATAATCTTCTGCGGTCATCTCGGGGTTTCCGATCTTACCGGCAACAAGACATTCATAAGATTCTAATACGGTAGCGAGTAGTGACATATGTTGTTTTGCAACTTGTTCTGAAACAACATTGTTCAAATTCACTACGATGTTGCATTCATATACATTCGGATCAGAACTTTGTTGTTGATTCTCATTCGCTTAGCTTTGATATGTTGAATTTGAACCAGTGCTTGAGTAAGAACTTTGAGGACTCTGGTCATACTAAGGCTATGATTGATTCTGATTCTGTGGAGAAGCATTCATGTTTGCACAAAAAGCCGTCTGAATTTTAGGACTTGAAACACTATCTAGCATAATACAGACCGACATCTTGAACAACATTAGCGTTCTTTGACTTCGCCATCTTCAGAAGTTCCATTTCGTGGCCTTCGAGTTTATCGATAAACGTCGACAACTTGAAAACCACTCATCACTGTTCTTCAGAACCATCAAATACGTAGTCCATTCACCCTCTGGTAGTGCGTCAGCAAGTTGTCGATGTATTCTTGTTCTGTCTTTTCGAGACCGTATCTTCGCATTTGCACATTAAGATGACAGAAACGCTTGATCATTTGCTTTATGGTCTCATTCTTTAGCATGGTGAAGATATCAAACTCTTTCAGGATAAGTGCCTTTTTGCTTTTGATCATTTCGGCACTGCCTAGATACTTCTTCTGTAATGACAACCAAAGATCTCTTGCAGTAGTATACTCTGGTAGCAAAATCAGGATATCTTCTTTGACAGACTGTTGGATGAGACTGATCATATTTTTCTCGGTGATATATTCTTCTTTCTGAACCGTCAAGTAGTTGTACTTTTCAGGAACTCGTTGATGTTCATCTACTGGAATAGTGTAGCCTCTTTCAATTGATACCCAGCCAGCAAAGTGCATGGCTTGAACCCAGTATGTAAACTTCTCTTTCCATGCCTCGTAGTCATCCATGCTCATTAGCTTGGGCGGTTTGACAGTCGTTACCATTTCATTATCAAGATTGACTTGATTGATCACATTGGCATTTGACGAACTAGCTCCGGACATAAAAGCTCTTAGTTGTTCCTCCATTGTGAAAAACGAAACGTCTACACTGAAATTTTTTAAAAAACTTCGAAAACAATTAGTCTTACTACAAGTTCGGTCGAACTTGTAGTACTAATGTAGAATTCACAGATTTTCTAACAACTTCGGTCGAACTTGTTAGATTTACTTTGAAAAATTGATTATCTTCGAGCGAACTTATGACACAAACCAACCAGATCTTCGAACGAACTTGCAAACAGAACTTTGATGAAAAAATAGTAAGTTCGGGCGAACTTACTTAGAAATTCCTTGATATTACACAAGTTCAGTCGAACTTGGTGTAAAATCAGTGAATAAATGGTATGTTCGAGCGAACATATCTAGAATTTCCTCAAAAATGCTTCAAGTTCGGGCGAACTTGCTAAAAAATCAATTGAAAAGTGATGTTTTAGGCGAAGTTCGGCCAAACATAACCAACAAGTTCGATCATGGGGGTTTTCAAAAACATGGTTTTTTTCAAAATTTGGACATGAATTTGGTTGAATTTGGTCTCCAATCTTTCAAGGGTTTATGTTTGTTGTATTTTACATGATATATTCAAAATTCAAAAGATTTTGACCGTGAATTCTTTATTTTATGTTCAAAAGTTATGAAAAAGAGAAGAATGGAGTAGAAATAGAAGTGTTCTTGTCTTGACACTATCAAATCAGGCTGTTCTAGCTCTGATACCACTTGTAGGACCGATCCTCGATGCTAAGGAACCTAAATTTGATATCTAATGTCCATAATAGCAGAAATATTACGTCGTGTTTACCAACAGACTAGATTTAATTAGTTAATCGTCAGTTTTATTGATCAAACGTTCTGGTTACAAACTGACAGAGCTTCGCCTCTGAAATGACAAAGTTACAAATGAAGTAGGCTAGCTAGGTATTTATAGGAGAACAAGTTCGGCCCTGAAGATACAAGTTCGCCCGAACTTGCCTGAGCAAGTTTGCCCGAACTTGCCTGAGCAAGTTCGCCCGAACTTGCCTGAGCAAGTTCAGCATAACATGCTTACATGATGACTTTCATGGGCGAACTTGCTTATATCAAACATAAATATTTGCTATACCTAGCCTATTCAGCTCTATACAATACAGACTCGATATAAGACTAAGACATAGACATTATGCACCAACAATCGCTCGACCACCTCTTGAAATAACAAAAGCAGCTTTAAGAAAGGCTGAATGAAAACGATAATCAATCGGGGTAAGCCAAGCACTTTGACGGCTAGGATACGAGTAGAGGTTATTAATGCCGTTTCACAGCTAATCGGTGCATCCAACCAAGCACCGATTTACACTTTGGTCGTTTGGTTTGACTTGGTATCGTACATCGAGGTATCTATAATTTGTATCATATGTTACATAACTTTCCAATTATTAGGAGAATTAGTTGTAGCGTCGAAGGTTTATTCTTATTTTAGGCATATAATACATGCTTATCAAAGGAAATCCCCCCTCTGGATGGACATGATATCCGAGGGACGTATTCGGAAGATTCACTAGTCCCTTCTTCTGCAATGATCGGGACTACTAGATTTATGGTTTAGCTTTCCCCAAGTGGGTTCAGCGCATAAAATACACCAATTACGACATTCGGACGACTCATGACTACTCCTTTTCAATGCGAGTTTAGTTTTGACCGTGTTACTCCATGCAGGGTGGTTTTTAATTCTTAGCATTAGGTGGTACAAATACACCTGCATATATATATATATATATATATATATATATATATATATATAGTACCATACTTGAGATTTCTCATGTTCTTGTTTTCTTGGGTAGCATAAGAATTTTCGTGACTCGAAAATAACGAAAAATCAGGTTCCTTGGTAACATCGTATTTCGCGATTTCTTACTTAAATCGATTAAAATGAAACTCAATTGAAGGTACTAACCAGTCTAGGGGTACTTCAACAATACTCCCCTGATCTAAAGAATGTACTCCTCGTATACTTACATGGACAAGTAACACCATTTAACGCATAACTCTTGGTTACTCACAAGAGTAGGGTATCGTTCACTTGTATCCAATCGACGGATTAAAGTTTGTGTATCACATGCATCATCCTCCTACACATGTAGGAGACCGTTACCACGTAACACCTTTACAACGACCCGAAGGGAATTTTGACCATCCCCTATGAATCGTGAATAACATCGTGTATAAATATTTGGACCCCTCGGATGTTTCAGGGAGGAGGAGGAGACATATGGTGTTTTCCCGGGCATTATTATTATCATAGAGTTGGGGAGTCAACATGTTTTATGAACATATAAGTCTCTGAGTTGGTCCCTACTCAGGACCAATCGCACGGTCGTCGTAGGTATCATGATGCGAAAAGCCTTAACCGCAAGGAATCAAAAACCCCTGTATCCCCATATGCGAATGCACCGTCCTCATACGGGTGATATTGATTCAAGACCGTGTATATAGAGTTGTCACATAGGTTAGTCATCGGATTACCATACTCGAATACTACTCAAATACGATCTCATTTTCACTGGATCATTTTTACTAAGTTATGCTAGACTGAAAAACAAGGGATCGTGTGATATATAAAAATTTTATATGATTTTTTTTAAATACCGTCCTTTAAACAAAATCATCGTTCGACAAAAACTTCGCTTTGTGTCATTTGGTTGTTAAATATGCATTAAGAGGTAGCTTTGTTACGGGTCCTTCGTATCGCTCATTCATTATTACCTCGAGTTACTGGGGATTTACCTTATATTAATTTGAACTAAATCGATAGGATTCAAGGTTGTATGCCACTTGGTTCTATTACTGGAATACCTGCCGTAATTCCATAGGAAGGTAAAGTACCGTAGCATGGCTGAACATTGATTAAAAGGAAAGGTGTATCAAATTAGTAATTACATATACCGGACCTTAATGCTTTCCATCAGGGTTAGTAAGGAGAATTGAATTTATTTGAAGAAATGAATCGGATTACTTTGTGTAACACCCCAAAAACATCGCAGCGGAAATACAAACGTAATGGTGACGGAAGTTGGTGCCCATAAATATCATAGTGGACGATGCATCGTTAATTTTGGACATATTACTTAATTAAAACATTGTTTACAAATTTAAACATAAACCACAACCATAACATAGTTAAGTTGTCTTGATCCTTATGGATCTTAATACAGTCGGTCCCAAATAAGTTTTAAAAGTGTCTAAAGTTTATTATTAAACAAACTTGCATCACAACCACAAGACATGCCAAAGATTCCCGAAGCCATACTCAATTACCTGAAGAACACGTTAAAATCAAGTGTCAACACAAAGGAGGGTGACCTCACATATTCAAATTTAAAATAATTTGATCCAAGGAAATTTCTAATTATGTGTTTATTATTAAAACATCTAAAAAATATTTTCGAAAGTTTATTTAATTTCCTTAATAAAATCCATGAGTCAGCCATCGCAAGCGTTTCCCCGAAACCTCCGAACTAAGCATCTTCCCAAGTTTCACATATTAAACTTATTTTTAACATCCATTTGTTCAAATTCGTAAGTTTGCAAGACATTACGAGCTATATATTAACATTAAGGGTATAATCAACGCTAGACAATAACAAAATATAAATTCGTCGCTTGACATGACACGGAGCTACCGGTCGAGATGGGGTTGTCAACCCGATAGATCTATCAACAATTCCACGCAATCCATATTAATGATTAAATGGCTAAGTTTGTGCAAAGTGCCCGCAATGGGTCACCCAAGGTGCCAACCTTATGAACAATGTATATATCCTACTAAAATGATAAAATTTAATATAACATGTTGTATGAATCCCCGACGTCCCCACCGAAACGTAAGCCTAATCCCGATACTTACTCTCTTGAGACCGGGCCAATTCGTTACAACTTTAGATTTAAACATTTTAAATCCACACGGTCGTTCTATCTCATAACGCCGTAAAATCCCCGTTTCATCCCCGAAACACATATATCATTATTCTAAAATATGTTTCATCCCGAAACATATTTATATCCAAAACCATGTTTAGCTCCAAAACAATATCACATAATTTCCAAATCATATTTTCCACGAAAATATATTTATAGTTTAATCAAAGGCATATTTTATACGAAAACATATACTTATCCTTTTAAGGCGTGTTCTTCCACCAAAACATATACTAAATCAGTGAAAGGAGGGGTTTAGTGACACCTTTGGGTGCTTATTAAAATAGCTCGATCCCACAATTTGATTCTACACGTCCTAACATACATAAGCACGATTTAATAATCACACATCACGAAATTCTTAAGTTTCTCAAATCTTGGAATTTTTACATAGCTTTGGGATTTCCTCGAAAAGTTATTATTTTTTAATATGTTGGCATATTAATATATACATGAGTTCATATATATATTTTAAGATTTTGCTACTTGAACGATTTTTTGATGACCTTAATGTTTTATCCGTTACACTCCCGTTTATAAATACTATATATCTACGATTTGCGCGTCGTAATATATATACATAAACGTGCACATATTCACAATATCATAACACGCGAAAACTCATTAACTTATTCACTTTATCATTTTTAAAGAATGTATACATGAAATAACTCACTAAGTTAACCTATGTATCAATTTTCATGCTCGACAAATAAGTTACACATTTTAACGCGATTTCACCGATTCTACCGTTTTAAACATACAAGCGTCCATGCATAGTCTTAATTCCCGCTATCATGTCAACACTTCACATATTATCATATTCACCTATTTAAATCACATAAAACATTTAAACACATAAGGTTCACCCATGAACAACTCATTCTAGTGTACATTGAAAAATGTGTATTTTAGTGATTCGGTAACGTTTTCGGGTGCCGAAAGTCACGTATGACTAACCAAACACCAAATAACTAAATATAAGTTAATATACTTATATTTATACTAAAAATATCAGTTATTTACTGATTTAAAACAGTTTCATAAAAACTCTTTTAAAATGCGATTTTTACCGTTTTTACCGCATAGTTTTGCATCAAACGTTACCATAAGCATCCAAACTCGAAAAAAATTCATATTTTAACAAAATACATGTTATATACTGAATAAAATGATGGTTATCATCAGATTAGTGCAGTTTTTGTGTAAGGCACATAAATCATGCGATTTCATGTATTTTACAACACTTTTAAGCACATAGCACAACATGCAAATCTAGCAAACTTTATGTCAAAGTTCCATGCTATTTGTCACTTCAAATAACATTATTTTTAGTGTTTATAACCTGATTAAAATCATCTTTATCAAATCACCTTTTAATCACCATTTCATGTCCATATATCCACATGCATGCCTATGTACAAGCATCTAATGCATGTATATCCTATCATCATCATCTTGCATAAACTTAAATACTTCCAACACATATTTAATTCTTGTTCAAACATTCAAGAACACCATCATTTTCATATGATCATCATCATCTAATCATTTAACATAAATGCAAGACATACATACATTTATATTCTTACACATTTAAGTTTTAACAATAAAAATCCACATGCATACATATATATACATATATACACCACAAATATACATATACATACATTCATATGCTTCCAAAATTCCACTTTTCATATACATATTTTCAATCACATAGCTTTCATATGGAAACTTCTAAACATACATGCATCAAATCCTCATGAACATCATCAATCAAAAACATTCAAAATCAAAACTCAATCTTATACACACATGTATACATACTCACGGCCACATGAACACACACACACATCACCATTTTCATTTTATGCAAAAAACCCATTTGATAGTGTTTTCAAGTTAGTGACTAAACCCAAGAACATGAGAAACTTCTATCATCACCAACATCGTTAAGATTCTTGAACAAGATTTTTAAAGCGAATCTTATACCTTCAAGTTTTGATGGGTTTTGAACAAGAGTTGATGACATGGAGCTTGGATGTTACTTGAAACACTTTGAAAACACCTTTGATCCTTCAAAAACACTTGAAACCACCTTCAAATGCCCTTGAATCTACAAGAAATGATTTGAAATTTGAAAGTGTATGTGTGAGAAGGGGTGTTCGGCCACAAGTTTTAGAGAGAGAAAGAGTTGAAGTTTGTTTGATGTTGTATGGTTTAGATGGAGTATGTATATTGTCATAATGATTGTATGGTCTTCCCAAGGTGCACACTTGTTCAATTTGGAAGAAATATCAAAATGTGGGCAGCCATTAGGCCGCCACCTATGGGCACACACACATACATATCATATACATACACATATATATGCTATATACAGGTATTTAACCGGATACCGGGTATTTTATCTAGCGTTTTAACTGCGTTTTAACGTGTTTTAAATTATTTTTAGCGCTCTATAAAAATAAACTCACTAAAATATTAATAATCAATATTTTATTTGCCAGGACCAGTTACGTTGTCGGTAATTGGCAGTATGCGCGCTGTGTTGCGTAGTACGCGCTTAAATTCACAAAATACGGATTTTAAGCGTTTTAATTTATTTTTATCATTCTATAGAATTAAAATTGTCAAATTATTACTATAATAATTATAGGTTGCCCTGAACTGGCTGTGTTGACAATATTTTGTCGGATACGTGCAGTATCGCGCAGTACGCGTTTAAACTCGAAAAATAGAGTTTTTTAGCGTTTTAAATTATTTTTCCTCACATTATGATTAAATATATTACTTAACTCATAACAGACTATTTTTAGGATTTTAACATTATTCGGCGGTCATCGACGTTCGTTTCGCATTTTAACTGTTACACGATAAGCGTTTATCTTAAAATTGCCAACGTAATTTTTATCAAACTTTGGATTTACCAACACATCAAATACCATATATAAACATCATAAATAATCAAATACGGCCTTTTATTCATTCATGACACGTGTTACATTTGTACGGGACAACCTAAATAGCCGGGTGTCACAGTCTCCCTTTGTTTAAGGAATTTCGTCCCCGAAATTCTTACACTACAGGTTTCGTTTTCGCACTAGATTTAAAGAGATGCAGATATTTTTGTCGTATTTGGTCCTTTCGTTCCCATGTGAATTCGGGTCCACGCTTGGAATTCCAGCGAACCTTAACCAACTTAATCCGACTCCTTCTAAGCTTCTGAATCTTCTCATCCAGAACTTCAACCGGTGCCTCGATAAATCTCAATTTATCATCTACTTGAACCTCATCAGGGGGTATAATTAGTGTCTCATCCGACAAACACTTTCTCAGGTTGGAAACATGAAACACGTCATGAACTCCATTCAAATCCTATTGCAGCTTAAGCATATACGCGACTGATCCAACTCGAGATGCGATTTCGAAAGGACCTATATACCGTGGGCTTAGCTTTCCCCCTTTCCTAAATCTAACAACACCTTTCCAAGGTGACACTTTCAGCAGAACACAATCTCCGACTTGAAACTGCAACGGTTTCCTTCGGTTGTCTGCATAACTTTTCTGTCGATCGGCGGCAGCTTTCAACCTTTCCTTGATCTGGAAAACCTTGTCGGTGGTTTCCTGGATAAGATCAGGTCCGGTTAGTTGCCTTTCGCCAACTTCAACCCTACACAAGGGCGATCGACACTTCCTTCCATACAAGGCTTCAAACCAAGCGGCTTTGATACTAGTGTGGTAACTATTGTTGTAAGAAAACTCTGCCAACGGCAAATGAGTATCCCAACTTCCACCAAAATCAATCACGCACGCTCTCAACATATCCTCTAACGTCTGAATGGTTCTCTCACTTTGACCATCCGTTTGAGGATGATACGCATTACTCATGTCCAAACGAGAACCCAATGACTCATGAAGAGATCGCCAAAATCTGGAGTCAAATCGCCCATCTCTATTAGAGATAATTGACACAGGTACTCCATGTCGGGCTACAATCTCGTTAAGGTACAATTGCGATATCTTTTCCGTCTTGTCTATTTCCTTAATGGCTAGAAAATGAGCAGACTTCGTTAATCGATCCACAATTACCCAAATAGTGTCATGTCCACGTGACGTACAGGGTAATTTGGTGATAAAGTCCATAGCAAGATGCTCCCACTTCCATTTAGGAATCTCTGGTTGCTGTAGAAGCCCAGACGGCCTCTAATGTTCAGCTTTAACCTTTGAGCAAGTCAGACATTTACTTACATACACCGCAATATCTCTCTTCATATTCGGCCACCAATATAACTCCTTAATATCCTGATACATCTTGGTAGAACCTGGGTGAATCGAATATCTGGACTTATGAGCCTCGTTCATAACCAGTTCACATAGGTTACCTCTAAGAGGAACCCAAACTCGGTTCAAGAAGTACATCACTTCATCTGCTTTTGGTATCAGTTCATATTCCAAACTCTTAACCCTTCTCTACTCACGTTCTCATCTTTTAGAGCTTCTCGCTGTGAATTGCGAATTCGATCGGTCAAATTCGTTTGTATGGTCAAACCCAAAGCACGCACACGCAGAGTCTTCTCCCGCTCTTTCCTACTGAGTACATTAGCAACAACATTTGCTTTTCCCAGGTGATAACGAATATGACACTCGTAATCATTGAGTAACTCTACCCAACGCCGTTGTCGCATGTTGAGTTCCTTCTGATCAATGATATGCTGGAGGCTCTTATGGTCTATGTAAATCGTACACTTCGTGCCATACAGATAACGTCTCCAAATCTTCAAAGCGAACACAACAGCTCCCAACTCTAAATCATGAGTTGTGTAGTTCTTCTCATGCACTTTCAGTTGTCTGGATGCATAGGCTATCACTTTGTCCTTCTGCATAAGCACGCAACCAAGGCCCAAATGTGACGCATCACAGTATACAACAAAACCGTCATTTCCCTCAGGCAAGGATAGGATAGGTGCACTACACAACTTCTCCTTCAACATCCGAAAAGCTTCCTCCTGCTTTTCCGTCCAATCGAACTTCTTATCCTTCTGGGTCAATAGCGTTAATGGTTGCGCTATTCTGGAAAAATTCTCAATGAATCTTCTATAATACCCAGCAAGTCCTAAGAATTGTCGCACCTCTGGCGGAGTCTTTGGCGCTTCCCAATTCTTAATCGCCTCAATCTTTGATGGGCCCACATGTATACCTTTCTCATTTATGACATGACCGAGGAAATGCACCTCTCAAATCCAAAATTCACATTTAGAGAACTTGGCATGCAACTTCTCTTTCTTCAACAACTCCGGAATCATCTTCAAATGTTGCTCATGATCTTCTTTGGTTCGCGAATAGATTAGTACATCATCAATGAATACTATCATGAATTTATCTAAATAGGGTTTGCATACCCTGTTCATGAGATCCATGAACACTGCAGGCACATTAGTTATGCCAAAAGGCATGACTAAGAACTCATAATGACCATAACGTGTTCTAAAAGCAGTCTTCGGGAACATCTTCCTTAGCAATCTTCAATTGGTGATATCCTGAACGCAGGTCTATCTTCGAGTAGTAGCTTGATCCTTGAAGTTGGTCGAACGAATCATCAATTCTCGGTAACGGGTACCGATTCTTGATAATCAGCTTGTTCAACTCTCTGTAATCAATACACATTTTGAAGGAACCATATTTCTTCTTCACAAACAAAACTGGCGCTCCCCAAGGCGAAAAGCTTGGTCGTATGAAACCTTTGTCCAATAGCTCTTGAAGCTGATTTGACAATTCTTTCATTTCTGACGGCGCTAATCTGTAAGGAGATTTTGCAATCGGTGCAGCACAAGGTACAAGATCAATCTTAAACTCGATCTGTCTCGCAGGGGGGTAATCCAGGCAAGTCTTCAGGGAAAACTTCCGGATAATCACGAACTATAGGAATTTCTTCAATCTTCCCATTTTCGGCATTCGTATCCACTACGTTAGCCAAGAACGCAGGATAGCCATTACGGAACATCTTGTGCATCTTCGTAATACTAACAACTTTTGATACTCGACTCGATCGGTCTCCGTGAATAACTAAAGCTTCACCACCACCAGGACGAGGTATCCACACTTGTTTCTCCGAACAAATGATCTCAGCTCCGTTCTTGGATAACCAATCCATCCCAACGACTACATCAAAACTACCCAGCTCCACTTGTAATAAATCGATACTAAAATTATAATCACATAACCAAATTCTATAACCACGAATAACTTCGCTAGTCTCTATCAATTTTCCATTTGCTAATTCTATTGAGTACTTTTTACTTAGCTTACTTGTTTAGAACACAGAAACGGTTCAAAGTTTTTCGATACAAAATGGTCATTGATTAAGAACGTACTGGTAACAACTGTAGGATCATCACGTGCTTTCCTAGCATTCAGCTCAAAAGCTCTGCCCCTGGCATTCTGACCCTTCAACGATGGACACTTTCGCTTGATATGTCCTTGCTTTCCACATTCGAAGCAACCCTCAAGCTTGACTCCCTCTGATGTACTCTTAGCATAGCACTCGCGAGTAACATGGCCAGTTCAACCACATCTGGCACACTTTCCTTGCTCATCACCGTGAGTCTTTTTCGTTGAACCACTTCCGCCATCCCTGGTATTATCCTTCCTCGAATCACTAGCACTAGCCACATATGCTTTCCCCGAATCGCGCTTCTTCTCACGCTTCACATCGGAATCTTTCCTCGAGCTTTCAGATATTCGCTTCTACGAATCCCCATATCTAGGCTTAGAACGCTCAGATCAGTCAGATTTCCCATCTGCCTTGACTTTTCCCGACGACTTCCCAGTCTCCTCTTTCCTGTTAAGGTTACTTTTGCGAGCAGCATCATCTGCTATGATTTCTCTAGAGTAGTAGCTTCCAGATAGGTAGTGGGCTTCGCTGACGTAACCATACTACAAATTTGTGGCGACAATCCCCACATATACCTTTCTACCTTAACGTACTCAGGAGTGACCATTCGTGGAACCAATCTAGCCAGATCATTGAACCGAGACATATAAGCTCTGACGTTCAGGCCTTCCATGGTCAAATTCCAGAAGTCAGTCTCAATTTTCTGCATCTCACTACGTGGGCAGTATTCCTTAAGAAGCTTCTCTTTTAGTTCAGTCTAGGTAAGACCGTAAGCCGCATCTTCGCCCAAAACTTGAACTTGAGTGTTCCACCAGGATAAAGCTTCGTCTAGAAATGAACATGAAGCATACCTCACCCTCTGATCAGCAGCACATCCGCTGATGGCCATCACAGATTCCATCTTCTCGATCCATCTAGTGATTTCAAGAGGCCCTTCAGCACCGGTAAATGATCGCAGTTACAGCACTGAAATGTTTTATACGTACATCCATGCACTGTTCACAAGGTTAATGAAAAATCAAGATTACTCACTGATTATATCATAACACAGGAACTACTAAAACTTTTCTGATCATTATATTACCTTGCGGGTTTGCAATCTTCACACCACCAACACCATGCCCCGGAGCACCACGTCCACGTCCTTGCCCAAAATTCTGGTTAGCTTCACGATGTTCCAAGGCAGTATTAACGTGTTGGGCTATGAGTTGTGCCAACTCTTCTGGGGTGGTAGGTAGTCCAGTACCCTGTCTCGCTTTTGGCGGGATCTTGTTGTTTCTATTATTGCAATAATAATATCAACATAAGACATTGTTTAAATATTTCAGTCATTACATAATAGTGGACTAAAACAATACACATGCATCCATATAATAATGAGAATAATTTAACCAAAAGAGAACCTATAACATTGATATTTATCACGGAAATTACAATGCTTTTTCATAGTATAATGACTAACCAAAATGTGGTGTGACATAATCAACCACCAGTAACAAGTCTAGATGAAATTTCCTCCTAAATATCCAAAAATTTGGCATGCAAGCCAATATAAGGGTTTATCAAAGAGACATACAAAACAAATGACAAACAACCAACAATCACTTCTTCAATCCCGCAAACTTAAGAAGCCTCCTCACAAGCTCCTCCAAGTCAGCTATCCTCCAGTGCATTTGATCCATTGCACTATCATCCAAGTCCTCTAGCTCATCAAACCAGTCCATTTGCCCCTCAAGATACTTCACTTTTCCCCTAATCATCTCCAGATCTCCGCGTATGGCCCCCAACTGACGGTCACAGTGAGAGCATCGGTCAACCCACACTCCTTTCTGCTTCTTCGAAGCAGATGCAGTCTCAGTTCTGGATGTTGAGGCGATGTCTCCGACAGGTCGTATCCTCTTCCTACGTCAAAAGTATACCAACAGGGGTGCAGTAGGAAGGTGCGACTCAATCGATGGAAATGACGCCTCGGTAACAACTGGTGGAGAGATCTCGCTAGCGGGCTCTACAAAGACAGCAGACGAGACGACCAATGGCTCTAATGGCTGAGCCGTAACAATGGTAGCGTCTACTGTTGGTGCGACACTATAAGATCATCCGATCAACAGAACATCTCTACCCACGTCATCGATAACTGGCACAGTACCTGACGATTGCCCGGTCTCGTAAATCGAGGGTGGAGCATTATCATCATCGTCTTCGATCCAACCGTTGCTTGTAAAATCATAACGTGGGTCAACCTGACTTGCAAACGCAACAGGGTTAACCTGGAAGGACGAAGCGAATCCGGCCGCATCAACAAACTGTGGAATCGTAGAGGGTACCTCTGGTAATACGGATCTAGGTGAAGTCTGGAATTCTGGCTTGCTCTTAGAGTCAGCAATCTCGATGACCTCGTGCTCGTGCGACATCTGTGTCATATATAATCGTACAAAGTAAGTGTGTGTTCAAATGAAAAATAACACATAAGGCCCAAATAAACAGATTAACACGTATGCACAATAACACGCAATGGTTCTCATACATGATAAAAATCCATGTTTATTTAAAACATTTTGCTTCGCGAGGGACTTTTATCTCAAAATTCTTTGGTTGAAGTCTAGGGTTTTCCCCTGAAAACATCTAGTTCGCTAACAACCATTGGCTCTGATACCAACTTCTGTAACACCCCAAAAACGTCGCAGCGGAAATACAAACGTAATGGTGACGGAAGTTGGTGCCCATAAATATCTTAGTGGATGATGCATCGTTAATTTTGGACATATTACTTAATTAAAACATTTGTTTACAAATTTAAACATAAACCACAACCATAACATAGTTAAGTTGTCTTGATCCTTATGGATCTTAAAACAGTCGGTCCCAAATAAGTTTTAAAAGTGTCCAAAGTTTATTATTAAACAAACATGCATCACAACCACATGACATGCCAAAGATTCCCGAAGCCATGCTCAAGTACCTAAAGAACACGTTAAAATCAAGTGTCAACCCAAAGGAGGGTGAGCTCACATATTCAAATTTAAAATAATTTGATCCAAGGAAGAACTTTATAATTATGTGTTAAGTATCAAAACATCCAAATAATATTTTAGAAAGTTTATTTAATTTCCTTAATAAAATCCATGAGTCAGCCGTCGCAAGCGTTTCCCCGAAACCTCCGAACTAAGCATCTTCCCAAGTTTCACATATTAAATTTATTTTTAACATCCATTTGTTCAGATTCGTAAGTTTGCAAGACATTACGAGCTATATATTAACATTAAGGGTATAATCAACGCTAGACAATAACAGAATATAAACTCGTCGCTTGACATGACACGGAGCTACCGGTCGCGACGGGGTTGTCAACCCGATAGATCTATCAACAATTCCACGCAATCCATATTAATGATTAAATGGCTAAGTTTTCGCAAAGTGCCCGCAATGGGTCACCCAAGGTGCCAACCTTATGAACAATGTATATATCCTACTAAAATGATAAAATTTAATATAACACGTACGAATCCCCGACGTCCCCACCGAAACGTAAGCGTAATCCCGATGCTTACTCTCTTGAGACCGGGCCAATTCGTTACAACTTTAGATTTAAACATTTTAAATCTACACGGTCGTTCTATGCCATAACGCCGTAAAATCCTCGTTTCATCCCCGAAATGCATATATCATTATTCCAAAATTCGTGTCATCCCGAAACATATTTATATCTAAAACCATGTTTTTCTCCAAAAACATATCACATAATTTCCAAATCATATTTTCCACGAAAATGTATTTGTAGTTTAATCAAAGGCATATTTTATACGAAGACGTATACTTATACTTTTAAGGCGTGTTCTTCCCCCAAAACATACACTAAAACAGTAAAAAGGGGGTTTAGTGACACTCACCTTTGGGTGCGTATTTAAAATAGCTCGATCCCACAATTTTATTCTACACGTCCTAACATACGTAGGCACGATTTAATAATCACACATCACGAAATTCCTAAGTTTCTCAAATCTTGGAATTTTTACATAACTTTGAGATTTTCTCGAAAAGTTATTATTTTTATTGTGTTGGCATATTAATATATATATATATATATATATTAAGATTTTGCGACTTGAAAGATTTTATTGGTGACCTTAATGTTTTATCTGTTACACTCCTGTTTATAAATACTATATATCTACGATTTGCGCGTCGTAATATATATACATAAACGTGCACATATTCACAACATCATAACACGCGAAAATTCATTAACTTATTCACTTTATCATTTTTAAAGCATGTATACATGAAATAACTCAGTAAGTTAACCTATGTATCAATTTTCATGCTCGACAAATAAGTTACACATTTTAACACGATTTCACCGATTCTACCGTTTTAAACATACAAGCGTACATGTATAGTCTTAATTCCGCTATCATGTCAACACTTAAAATATTATCATATTCACTTATTTAAATCACATAACACATTTAAACACATAAGGTTCACCCATGAACAACCCATTCTAGTCTACATTGAAAAATGTGTATTTTAGCGATTCGGTAACGTTTTCGGGTGTCGAAAGTCACGTATAACTAACCAAAAACCGAATGAACAAAATATAAGTTAATATACTTATATTTATACTAAAAATATCAGTTTATTTACTGATTTAAAACAGTTTCATAAAACCCTTTTAAATGCGATTTTTACCGTTTTTACCACATAGTTTTGCGTCAAACGTTACCATAACCATCCGAACTCGAAACGACTTCATATTTAACACAATACATGTTATATACTGAATAAAATGATGGTTATCATCAGATTAGTGCAGTTTTTGTGCAAGGCACATAAATCATGCGATTTCATGTATTTTACAACACTTTTAAGCGCATAGTACAACATGCAAATCTAGTAAACTTTATATCAAAGTTCCATGATATTTCTCACTTCAAATAACATTATTTTTTTGTTTATAACCTGATTAAAATCATCTTTATCAAATCACCTTTTATAACCATTTCATGTCCATATATCCACTAGCATGCCTATGTACAAGCATCTAATGCATGTATATCCTATCATCATCATCTTGCATTAACTTAAATACTTCCAAGACATATTTAATTCTTGTTCAAACATTCAAGAACACCATCATTTTCATATGATCATCATCATCTAATCATTTAACATAAATGCAAGACATACATTTATATTCTTACACATTTAAGTTTTAACAATAAAAATCCACATGCATGCATATATATACATATATACACGACATATATACATATACATAAATTCATATGTTTCCAAAATTCCACTTTTCATATACATCTTTTCAATCACATAGCTTTCATATGGAAACTTCTAAACATGCATGCATCAAATCCTCATGAACATCATCAATCAAAAACATTCAAAATCAAAACTCAATCTTATACACACATGTATACATACTCATGGCCACATGAACACACACACACACATCTCCATTTTCATTTTATACAAAAACCCATTTAATAGTGTTTTCAAGTTAGTGACTAAACCCAAGAACATGAGAAACTTCTTTCATCATCAACATCGTTAAGATTCATGAACAAGATTTTTAAAGTGAATCTTATACCTTCAAGCTTTGATGGGTTTCGAACAAGAGTTGATGATATGGAGCTTGGATGTTACTTGAAACACTTTGAAAACACCTTTGATCCTTCAAAAACACTTGAAACCACCTTCAAATGCCCTTGAATCTACAAGAAATGATTTGAAATTTGAAAGTGTATGTGTGAGAGGGGGTGTTCAGCCGCAAGTTTTAGAGAGAGAAAGAGTTGAAGTTTGTTTGATGTTGTATGGTTTAGATGGAGTATGTATATTGTCATAATGATTGTATGGTCTTCCCAAGGTGCTCACTTGTTCAATTTGGAAGAAATATCAAAAAGTGGGCAGCCATTAGGCCGCCACCTATGGGCACACACACATACATATCATATACATACACATATATATGCTATATACAGGTATTTAACTGGATACCGGGTATTTTATCTAGCGTTTTAAATGCGTTTTAACGCGTTTTAAATTATTTTCAGTGCTCTATAAAAATAAACTCACTAAAATATTACTACTCAATATTTTATTTGCCAGGATCAGTTACGTTGTCGGTAATTGGCAATATGCGCGCTGTGTTGCGCAGTACGCGCTTAAATTCACAAAATACGGATTTTTAAGCGTTTTAATTTATTTTTATCATTCTATAAAAATAAAATTGTCAAATTATTACTATAATAATTATAGGTTGCCCTGAACTGGCTGTGTTGACAATATTTTGTCAGATACGCGCAGTACACGCAGTACGCGTTTAAACTCGAAAAATAGAGTTTCTTAGCGTTTTAAATTATTTTTTCTCACGATTATGATTAAATATACTATTTAACTCATAACGGACTATTTTTAGGATTTTAACATTATTCGGCGGTCACCGACGTTCGTTTCGCATTTTAACCGTTACGCGATAAGCGTTTATCTTAATATTGGCAACGTAATTTTTATCAATCTTTGGATTTACCAACACATAAAATACCATATATAAACATCATAAATAATCAAATACGGCCTTTTATTCATTCATGACACGCGTTACATTTGTACGGGACAACCTAAATAGCCGGGTGTCACACTTTGTGATTATAGTTTTCTTACTTCGCACTGGGGTTACATCACCCTTAACCGAGATTTACTAAATTGACCCGTGGATTGGACCGCAGATAATGTTGTATATTTCTAAATAAACGTATGCATGTGAGTGTTTGGTTAATACAAAGTATTAACGGTGACGAGGAATATGGACAAAAATGTTTTCGCCTCCACGTGTCTTATTACCATCAGATCCGCATCGCCACAACTCCTTGCCGAACTTGGATTATATCAGATAAGTTTCTCCCTTTATGTGTTACCCCTAAATTTCCCTGGGTTATCAATACCGATGCTAATTACGTGTCCTTACTAAGAATTAGAGATTACTAGCAAACAACAGCTAGTAAAGGGAATATATGCTTCAACCGAATAGCTTCATA
Organism: Scalesia atractyloides; assembly: GCA_947069175.1. NCBI lineage: Eukaryota > Viridiplantae > Streptophyta > Magnoliopsida > Asterales > Asteraceae > Scalesia > Scalesia atractyloides. The sequence continues at coordinate 52,300,777 of CAMTDV010000025.1, forward strand.
GACGACGGTCGACGACGTAAGTGTAGTTTGTTTGTCGTAATGTAATGATTTTGAATATATGACTATACGTTCTAGCAAATCCCGCCAAAAAAAATAAATGACGCTGAATTGTCTTGCCAAAAATAAAAACATTGTTACCTTTCATGAAACAAACATAGGGTAAATCGAGGTGGGTAAGTTATCACCGGCTATACTCAAATTGTTAGGTACAGTGTACTACCAGGGTGTAGTACCCCTAGAAAGTCATACTACATATTCTAAAAAGGACCTTCCCAGGATTAACCTAAAGGTCGATAGATGTCGACCCAACTACCTTTCATTTAGAATTACCGCAAACATGTGTAGATATCGTAGTTACGACAATTGTGGCATCATTTATTGCATCAAACAAGGTGGAAGTCTCAACACTGTATTGCCCCAAAACATAACCAAATGGATCGCAACATGAAGCTCGTCTGCCCTGAGTAACGGTACTTAGATAATGTAGCAGGGTGTTTATATATAGGAAGTACCGCAGCGTATCCACCACACCCATATACATGATCAATGTTCCGTTCACCAAGATATTCGGGCCTAATATTACTTTCCGCGACTAGCCAACTAACATCCAAAATAATCAATAATCGTAAAAGAACACAATGTAACCGATGGTCACATGAAACGAGGTTCCACAACACAAAGTGTTTCAAAGGAATCTGTATCATCACAAAATTTATACCCAATAGAATCAAATGACAACGGGAAGGGTAACTTATTTATGCATTCCATGCCATCTCCATAACCCGGAGATCATTAAACTCACACATTACATATATCGGGACATTTGTGAAGGAGTACCACTAAGGACCATAGTATCACACGACGTGAAGGCTAAAGCAATTATTGTAAGCAGAAGAGAAATCTAATGGACAATCAAATCAATCGTTGATTCAAGGACGAAAAAGTTTCGTACGATGTTTGAACTCTGCGATTGTATAACAATCGAATGTGAAGCAACGAGAAGTGAAGTGAGGATCCGTACACGTCCTCCCAGTCTATCAGAACGACCTGCGTGTTCTTTGTGTATTTATGTTCTTTTTGAAGTACCATTCTGGTATGTAATCGTTGTTATAGTAATTATAAGGATAGAGTTGGTGAGATCGTAACGTAACAAAGACTTGAGTTCTCACATCATAACGTATATGTAACAACTACATGAGTGATAGGAATTCAATTCTAGTGGGTATTAGTTATGTGAGCAGTAGGAATGTGGAATGGACTGTAATACTAGTTTTCTGCCTATCCCGAAGGCATATGTAGTAACGCATTATCCACTAATCCCAATTCATGTGTCAATCCACGCATAAACATCCACACATTATCACCTTGGTACACGTATGTATCACTCCACGTATTTAAGTGTGTTTATTACCGCGACTTTCCCAACACTGCCTCGTATGAGCAAGTCTGTTATTACGTTCTGGACCATAATAACCCATTTGCCCCACAAGACCATCCTGGTACTTGCCAATAAGAAACTTTACAGTGTTAACTAAGTACTTTTAGTTGAGGTTAATTTTTCCAATGATGTCCACTAAAGTCCGAGCTTGTAGTTATAGTCTAGGTTTCCTTAAAGGCACCAATTCTCTATAACAAATGGCTCTGATACCATCTTCTATCACACCCCAATTTGCAGCAGAAGTAAAACACGGGATGCAACAGACACCTTTGGTACAAGCGCATTGTTTATAAAGAAACTACAATTTATTAATTACCAAAATGTTGATTACATACTACATGTATGTTACAACTGCGTGTTCCCATGAACCACATAAGTCTTCTAAGCCGCATGCGTCTATATCAGTATTCGTCTATAAACACGTCTTGAACCACAAATCCAGATCACCTTATTCTCAAGTTACCTGAAATGCATGTTAGTTTTAACAAGGGTCAGCTAAACAAGCCGGTGAGTTTCACTGGTTTGGTTGTTGCGTAACAAAATTCGTCAACAAGTTTAATTGCACTGGTCATAGGTCACAGTTGGAAATTACACGAAAGCACAGGTGAAACCTTGACTATCATAACCAGACCGTGTCACACAGACACATCATCGCACGGGTCGTGTCACCACAGATACTTCCCACCGGGCCGTGTCAAGACAGACATTTCATCCAAGTAACTGCGTCACATGCAGTTCAATGTTCCCCTGCAGTTACGCCTAACAACATAACCAGGTTTAGGACGCGTGCAGTGCCTGGTTGCCGACACACCGTGTCACACCGACACAGCCTGGCGGCACTGGGTTTGTCAGACCAATAGTAATATCCAATGTCCACGGCTTACGTTAATCACTTGTAGTGGGGAATGTCACGTGTGTTAGATAATTCACATTTTCACAAGTTGGTGCAATTAACACAGTTTTGTAACATGCAAATCATCCCAAAAAACAGTAAAACAGTTTAATAGTGGGTGGGGGTGGAACTCACTGGATAGTAGCATCACATGTAGCAATAGGAGTATATGTAGGCTTGTTTGGCTCTAACAGCAATCATGTAAGTAATTACTAATATCAGTCGCTAGGTCGGTAACGCCTATAATTTGGGCCCGAGTGGGTATTTTCAGTCCATATTATGCATATAGTATCCCGGTGTGGTGATGGATGTTAGGGTATGATTAGTTTCACATTTGGCTCCTGGGCACCGGTTCGCGTGCCAGCCAAAGTCGGTTGTTTGACATGTTCGGATATTGGTACCGGAATACCAATAGTTCCAACGTATTGTGATTTAAGAAAGATTAACTTTTCATGAAGGGAGTTTGGGGGTTTGGGGAGTCTAGGTTGCCCAAATTTGAGTTTCCATTCTCGCCGTCGGGAATCCTCCCGAACGGTGGTGGAACACACCTGGAGTGTCCTACTTATCCTGGAACCTCCCAAAATACTCCCGGTGTTCCAATTATAGTCAAGATAGGTTTTGGTCCGTTCCCAGTTTCGGTAGATTCGTTGTCCGGTAAACTGCCGAACTTAGTTAAAAAAGTGTTTTAAAAACCCGAAAATCCCATTTAATCTACATATTTTATAAAATTCAGACAATTTTTTTAGAAATCAGTAAACTTATATAGATTCAAGGAAAAATATTTTGGGAATTTATAAAGTTATTTTTATAACTTAAATAATTTATTTGTAAAACAATATTTAACCGAATAATTTACATCGCTTACCATCCAATGTCTTAAAATTCTCAAATTATTCAAGTAGACTTCTTATATGTCCAGAAACTCTCTGCAAAAATTTGGGATTTTTCCGATTTCGTTTCAGTACGGTTCTGTCTACCAAAAACCCCCAAAAACGTGGATTTTTAACCCGAACCAAAATTCAATCAATGGACTCCCAAAATTCCCAGAACATTCCCTATATGTTCCTTAGTGTTTCTGTAAATTTTGATGACTTATTGATTCCGTTTGGTATTTTAACGAATTTCTTTCGGTAAAACAGTAAAAAATTCACCAAAAATCGTAGCAAATTCCAAAAGTTCTAAAATTTTACATGGACATTCCTGTCAATACCCTACATCACGACACCATATTTCAGCTCAATCCAATACCCACGAACTAAGTTGTGGTCCAAACAATATTCTGCCTATTCTAGATTCGAGTTTCAGGTGATATACCTAGCGATTCCGAGTGTTTTTCTTGAGTCCAGAAGTGGGTGTGAGCCATATTCAGTACACATATACCAAGAACAGTCCAAACATGCCATAACCTATGTCAATCAAGCCTGGTTTCATTGGTTTTCAATTAATCACTATGTTAATCGCTTTTAGTCGATTAGGGGTCGATTAGGGTATTAAAAGCCGAAGTTTTGTGATCTTGGCTATCATATAACATCAGGGAATCCCTGGTGTGTTCTTATTCAGCCAAGAACCAGGTTTAAATCATCCATAAACATGGATTAAAAGGGGTTTTCTTTGTCTAATTCCTGTTTTCTCAAGAAATAATCATTAAGACCATAAGAAACTTGGATTATACCTTGGATTTGGGTTGATTTAGGTGATGATCGGCTGGTATATGAGCAGAATTTTTGAAGAACTTGGAGAAATAATGAAGAAGAAAGAAGAAAAATGAGAAAAAAATGAAAATTAAAAATATATAATAAGGGGTGGCGGCCCAAGTGGGGTACCCCTACCCCACCCTTGCTTTGTCATGCTTCGTCTTTTCATGTTAAAAGATGATGTTTATCTTCGGTGGCGCGTTTAGGTTCATTTTCAAGTCCCACACACGTCTCCGATTTGCGAATTGGACTCCGTTTATCGCGTTTTTAGTGTCAAAAGACTCGGTTTTAAAAACCGTGCATAACCGTCTTGAAATCCGAACCTGGTTACGTTTTAATCATAAAAGCCTTGTATTAGTGGTGTTTCGGTATCTTTAGGTTGGATTGACTGTTCCTTGCATGTTTGGTTGTCTTTTATTGCTCATAAAACAAAGGCGTTTCCTTCATCGGGAAATTCCTCGTTTTGCATGCCCGTTCTCAGAATGTCTTCACTTATGTCATAGTCTATGGCACATAACTAAGATGTTTCGTGAACTCGGAATCTTAAATAACCCTACTGTTGGCCTAATAATCATCGTCAAATGTTTAATGCGCTGTTAAACGGAAAGCTCCCGTTTAACATGTTGTTTAAGGCTAAGGAAATCAACCTCGCACTTGTACCGATCAAAGTTTACCGGGATTTTTCACGTCCGGTTACCACGGACTTGTACCGATCAAAGTTTACCGGGATTTTTCACAGTTGTCACAGATTTTTTTAAGAAAGTAGGAATATTTACAGAAAAACATGTGACATACCGATGAGGATCACATCACAACATCATCATCCTCAAACTCAACCTCATAAACATCCCCTGGTGTCAGATTCTTTAAACCATTTAATTTTAAAAGATTTCAAAATCTTTGGTGTAAAAATATGTTTTTTGGTCATCAGTGTGGATTTTCTCAATTCGAACCAACCTTTTCTCGTGACAATCACAGATAAAGTGGTATCGAATTTCAATATGTTTAGTGCATGAGTGTTGACAAGGATTGACTATGATCAATAGCCGCGTTGTTATCTACGTATATGGGCGTATCAAGAAATTACAGTCTGAAGTCTCTCATCTGTTATTGTATCCACAAAATTTGGGAACAATAACTGGATGTTGAAACGTATTCAGCTTCACAAGTGGAGATAGCGACCACGGTCTATTTCATGCATTGCCATGTTACCAAACGAGTTCCGAAGAACTAGCAACAAGCCGTTGTAGATTTAGCATTTAGCTTGCAGCAACCAAAATCAGAATCAGAATCAGAGTAGCCCACAAGGCTGAAATCGTTATAACGTGGATACGACAAGCCCACAAGGCATGATTCTTTTGACGATCAGCAGATGTGATTCCTTTGGGTTTGACTGATATCTGGCGCAAAGGCATGTATGATACATGATATCTTGTCTTGAAGCTGTGAGATACATCAAGGATCCGATCATGGAGCGATATAATGTTTCATCGACTTTTTCTCCATGTTCATCTGAACAAATGCCGTGGTTTGTGGCTAAAGGGGTAGAAGAGGGTTTAGTTCCTGTCATGCCAAATATCTCCAACATGTCATGAACATACTTCGTCTGGTGAATGAAAATACCGTCTGGCAGTTGTTCAACCTGAAGCCCCAAAAAGAATTTCGTCTCTCCCATAGCGTTTATTTCAAAATTTTCTTTCATGACCTTTTCAAAGTCGTTACACAGTTGTTCATTTGTCGATCCAAAGATGATATCGTCCACATAGACTTGCCCAATAATCAGATGTCCATCCACTTCCTTGGTAAATAGGGTACTGTCTACTCCTCCTCTGGTGAAACGATTGCCCAGAAGATGTTTAGAAAGTCTCTTGTACAAGGCTCTCGGGATCTAGTGTAAGCCGTACAACGCTTTGTTAAGTAGGTACACCTTATCCTTGTGTATCGGATCGACAAACCCTAGTGGTTGGCCGACGTACACCTCCTCTTTTACCTTTCTGTACAGGAATGCAGACTTCACATCCAACTGGTACACTTTAAAACCTTTCCATGAGGCGAATGCCAGGAAAATGCGGATAGCTTCAAGACGCGCGACTAGGGCATAGACTTCGTTGTAGTCTATCCGTTCCTGCTGATGAAAACCTTGGACTACGAGCCGAGCTTTGTTGCACACAACCACTCCTCTATAATCTCTTTTGCACTTGAACACCCACCGACTATTTATCTTTTTCTGATTTTGTGGTAGATCAACAAGTTCCCAGACTCCAAGTTTCTAGAATTGCAATAATTCTTCCTGCATTGCTTCCACCCAAGTTTCATCTTTAAGAGCATCTCTGTAGTTACATGGTTCTACCTGAGAAACAAAACAAGTGTGAGAAAATCTAGTTTGAAGTGGAGCAACTTTAGAATAAAAAAAACTAAGATCCTTATTGATCTGTTCGCGTTAACTCCAGCTTGTAGTTCTCCGATGATGTTATCTGACGGATGGTAGGAGAATGATCTTGGCATTACTTCGCCTAGAACATTTACTGTGCTTTCCAAATTCGAAACATTTGATTAGCAACTTGCTCTGATGAAGTAGCCTCATTTCTTGCACTGGTTTCTGCAGCTTGAGTGTTTAGATAACTTGTAATCTCTTCAGATCCTTCATCGGAACTAGATCCTCCATCATCAAAGGTAGGAGCTCTTTCTGAATCTGCATTAACTGGCTGAGCAGAAGATGGTTCTGCATTGTGCTGAGTTGGTGCGACTACTGGTTCTGGCTGAGTGTTGCTTGGGCATGCTTCAGACGAGTTTGTTGCTGGTTGAAGAGAGGAAATCACCAACGGTCATCTAATTGGATATTTGATGTTGTTGAAATAACAGGAGAAGTTCTTCCTCTGATGGTTCCCCTGGCAGGTCAAATTAATTCCACAACCCTTCGTAATTGAACAGCCATGGATCCCCAGGTTTCTGCATAGGCGTTGTGTATCTCTGGTAATCAACATGTTGTGCTACGATAACTTGATTCGTGCTTGGTAGATAAACTCTCTTTTGCAGACTAGCATACCCTACGAAGAATCCTTCCAAAGATTTGGCTCCAAATTTTCCCTCCGGGTACAGTACAGTACACGGTGATCCAAACGGTTCCAAAAACTTTAGATTAGGTTTTTGCTAGTTAAGAAGTTCGAATCATGTCTTGTTATGTGGCTTGACAGTCATTACGCAGTTAAGGGTGTAACATGCAGACGCAAGGGCTTCACTCTAGAAGCGCTAATAGGGAGTTTTGAATCAGCAAGCATCGTGCGTGCAGTCTCAATTAGCATTTTGTTCTTTCGTTTAGCTACTCCATTTTGTTGTGGAGTATGGGGGCACTGAACTCAAGATGAATACCCTTAGCGTTGTAGAATTCGAGCATTTTGTTGTTCTTAAACACAGTACCATTGTCACTTCTGGTTCTCCTGATTGCCAAATGGAAAAGATTTTTGATTTTTCGAAACAAGATCAACAATTTTTTAAACGTTTCATTCTTGCTCTCTTGAAAGAAAACCCACGAGAACCTTGACTAGTCATCGGTCACAACTAGGCAGTACAGATCTCCAGAGATACTTTTCACATTAACTGGTCCAAAGAGATCCATGTGTAGCCTTTCTAGAAGAAGCTTAATGGATTTAAGTAGCTTTCTCGGGTGTGATTTCTTATGATGCTTCCCCATTTTGCAGCTAAGACAATCATCTGATAAATGAAAACTTTTGAGATTCACCCCTTCCACTAAGTCGTTGTGCACCAAATAGTTCCTCATTCTTAAGTGAATGTGACCCATCTTTTTGTGCCATAGAATTGATTCCTTTTTAGTGGCTTTTTATACGAAACACTGACATTCCATTGATGTAGTGGATGCAATGCTCATGTCTAAGACATATAAATCGTTTTCACGTGGAGCGCGCATGAGGATGCACTCTTCAGGAAGAACGAAACCCGGTTTAAGAATAAGACAATCCTTGTCGTTGAAATGGTTTTTGAACTTCTTGTCACAGAGTTGTGATATGCTCAGTAAGTTGTTCTCAAGCTCAGTAATGTAGTTCACTTTGTTGAATGACACCACTCCGTTTGTAAGAATACCTTCTCCCACGATCACGCCGCCTTTTGTTCCGGCAAACCCAACATAACATCCTCTGATAGCTTTCAAATTTTATAGCAAAGCTAACATCCCCGTCATGTGCCTAGAAGCTCCACTATCCTTAATCCACTTTGAAATGATAGACCTAGGAAGCCCCTGCATATATGAAAAATATATTAATTAAAGAGAGAGACCCAAGCCCTTTCGGTCTTAGGTGGGATGGCAATGTCGAACTTTGGAACATTTGCAACTTTGATTTCTTTCTTTCCTTCAACCCACTGTCCAGCCTTTGATTCTGTTTTATCTTTTGGTTTGACTGGGACATTGGTTGATTTCGTAATCACATGAGATGTTTTTGTTTTGGCTACCCAGGTTTGTGCCTTAGAAAATGCCTTTTTGATGTAAAGATTTGATTCCTTCTTTTCATTTTTCTTTGATGTTTCACCAACATCATAGTTTGAAAATGTTTCAGTTGTTTGTTTCAAATTAGGATTGGGATCATCATTTCTTTTCAAAATCATTGTGGGCACAAACTCTGGACCCTTTTTCTTCTCATCTTCTGTGAATCTCCTTTGTCCATGAACTGGTTTTGGACGTCTTTGAGAACATTGTCGTGCAATATGTTCAGCGTTGTTTCACATGTAGCATGTCCTACTTTCGTTTCCGACAGATTGTTCCAAAGCTTGTTCACGGAGTTCCTTTTCTTTCTTAAACTTATCGTTGGTTTGTTAATGATTTCTTTCTCATCCACAGTGTTTGTACCAAAAACAAACTCAACTTTCTTTGTAAGATTTGGTTTACGACGCTTGTTGTTAGTTTTCTTCTTTTCAAACCCTAATCCATCCCTTTTGTTCTTAGGATAAATTCTTCCTTTTGGATGAATTTGTTTGTTAGACCTTTTAGGTTTTGAGTAAAAACCGACAACTTGTTTCTCAAGATCAGATGTGTTGACTTTAGTAAGTTTAAAGAATTTGTCAACATGGTCTAAGTTAACATTTTTGATTGGAAAATACTCATCAGTATATAGTTTATTTGATCCTTTCAGTTTGTAGATCACGACATTTGGATCATCATTTAAACTATTATCTGATGCTGTGATAAAATTTTCATGAAAGCTTTTCTCTCTTTCAGAAGGTGAACTTGACTCAGACGTCTCATTGTTTGACTCAACACTTTCATAAACTGTGCTGTCAGACTCATTTTCAAAAACATTTTTAACCACTTTGGTTACCACTTCGGATTCAAAATCCTTTTCAGCTTTGGAATAAGTTACATCGAGATCTTCAGGCAGCTCGTTACTCTTTTCAGTGAGCAAATTTAGGTTCAGCGCCTTTTCCACCCCATCTGGTTGTTTCTTAGTATAGCTATTCTATATGGGTGGTGGAACATGATCGTAACATTTTCCGTGGTTATCAACATTCTTCTTAACTTCTTTGTTGTTCTCAGTTTCGAAAGAATGTGATCAATGACATACATACTGGTAGAATAATGGATTAACAACTTGTTAACTCGTTCAGCTTCAGTTTTTGTTTTCTCCAGTTCACTTTTTAGCTCAGCAATTGTGTTAATGTGAATGTTAATTGCCATTTGTTTGTCCATTACAGTTTCTTTTTTGCATTAAAAGTGTTTTGTCATCTTCTTTGATTACTTTCTCATACTGTCGAATGGTTTTGCTAAGTTTATCATATGCTTCTTATACCGTGTTATAATCATATGACAACTTATCATTTTATGTTTTAAGTTCCTTAAAAGCTTTTTCTTTTTCAGCACATTCTTCGCATGCTTTGCTACAATTCAAGCATTGAATAACCACTAAAACAGTTTGAGCTTGGGTTGTTTCTTTTACTATTTCAACCTTTTCTACCTGTTCTCCCACACTAACTACCTCATTTGTGTTAGCCATAAGAGCTGTGTTGGCAATGTCAGTAAGATTCTCCATTGTTAAAGGGTTGGTTACATCGATTACTTCCACACATTCTGATTTCATCTCATATCTGCTCTCTTCTTTGTGGCTTGAATCAAAGTTACCTGCAAAAGTTTGAAGAATTGTATTAAACAAACAAGGTTTAGGAGTACCTTTTAGACATTCTTCTTCTTCTTCCGCTGATGATATGAAATAGTCTGTAAGAACTTCTTCCATTTCTTCTTCTGAGACTTCTTCTGATGATTCAGGTTCATCAATGATTACGGCTACAACTGCAAGACTTTCTTTCTTTTAGATGAGGTCGTTCCAGTTGAACCCCTCATCTTCTTGCGTGATCACAAGAGCCTTATCTTTTGTGTTTGAGGTTCCATCTTCGATTTGTACCATTCTTTTCTCAGGCTGTGGTCGATGGTAAATCACCTTTTTGTAGTAATCATCCCCAAATGGATTATGATTTTCTTTGACTTCGTGATTTGGACACTCACGTTTGAAGTGTCTCCTCTCAAATCGTCTCTCCCGGTGATTTCCATGAAGCGTTGAGCTCTTCGGACCACTGATGCCATACACCACATGATATCTATGAACTTCATTTCTTCCGGATCAATCAGATCGTAATCTTCTTTTGTCATTTCCAGATTTCCGATTCTCCCAGCTACTAAGCTTTCGTAAGATTCCAATACAGCTGCAAGTAATACCATGTGTTGCTTTGCGGTTTGCTTGTTAAAGTCTTGAGCATTCTGGAGATTTATGGCAATATTACACTGTAAGACTCGCTGGTTGGGATTAGATTAATTCTGATAGCTGTTTCGTGGTTGATTGGAGCTTTGAGATGATTGTTGCCCCTGGGTATATTTGGATTGAAGGAAGCAAACGACTGAAATCCACTTGACTGATTGGAAGGTGGACTTGTGTTAGAACTGGCACTGAAAGCTGTTTGAATCTTTGGGCTCTGAACAGGTGCATTTGGATTTTCATTGTAGTACAGATTCACATACTGTTGTGTGTTCGTCCTCTTGCTTTTTGCCGACTTCTGCATCTCTAATTCATGCCCTTCCAATTTCCCAATAAACCTTGGCAAATTGAGACTGTCATATTCTGCTCCATTCTTCAGGATGGTTAGATACATAGTCCATTCTCCTTCAGGTAGCGAATCTACCAATTTGTCGACTAACTCTTCGTTTGTCTTAACAATTCCCATTCGCTTCATTTAAACTATCAGGTGGCAGTATCTTTCTATTAGCTGCTTCATTGTTTCGCCTTGGATGAGATTGAAAACTTCAAACTCTTTGTTTAACAATGCTTTCTTTCCCTTTCTCAGTTGAGTACTTCCTTGTGCACTTAAGCGTAAGGCAAGCCACAATGACTGAGCATCATTGTCATATTGTAAGAGAATCAGAATATCTTCCTTTATTGCTTGCTGAAGAAGGTTCATCATCTTTTTCTCATTGACATACTTATCTCGTTCTTTGTCAGTCAACCTTGCCAAAGTCTTTTCAAGACCATGTTCATTGAGTGGTGCTTGATATTGGCATTCGATCGCAAACCAGCAATCAAAATGATTTGCCTGAACCCAGTTCTTGAACCTTTCACCCCAACTTTCGTAATCCTCCATGTTCATCAGTTTTGGAGGTTTTGTAGTTGTTCCCATTTCGTTTTCGAGGTTCATATTCTGAGCTGCTGCAGGGGTCGTGACTGTTTGCGTGGCAAACGTGTTGTGAAATTCTTCTTCACCTGACATCTTAAAAACACTTTGAACAGAAAAACAAATAAGTACTGATTAGCCTGATGCAATCCGAGAAACAATACAGAGACTTATCACAATTTTCGTACGAAAATTTTAAGATGATTTCCGCACGAAAACTTGATTTCGTATGAAAACTGGTGTGCGCATGAAATTTCGTACGAAATTTTAACCCTCGGAAACTGGAATTGATGACGCTTTCACACACTTGATTTTCATACGAAATGTCCTTATTTCTGTATGAAAATTTCAATCTGATAGAACACTTGTTCACAGTTTTAGTTTTTTTTTAGCAATTTCAAGCAAGGTTTTGATGGATTTTAGATCTTTGTGTTTCAGGGTTTCGTTAGGATTGATTTTAACACATCATACTAAAAACCTAGTCCAATTTGTCCATTAATTTGTCTAGATCTAAGTGATGTATCAAGAAGGAGTATAAATAGAGTTCTTCAATGGATGAATCTTGATCTTTGAAGGTTGAATCCAGCTGAAACTTGGTTGTTTGTTCTCAAATCAGACCTCAAGGCTCTGATACCACTTGTGAGTGTAGGATCGGACCCAACTCGTGAGCTACTGGACTGATTTGCTTAGCAAACATAGGCGGAATTCATTGTTAACCAAGTGAACAAACACACGACAAGATCAATGATAATGTTTAACACGTCTGAATCTTTATATCAAATAACTTGGATCGATTAGAGACACAAACGAGAAGGGCTTCGCCTTTAGTCTCCAAAAACAGCAAGCTAACACAAACACCCAAGACACCTATTTATACTAACCATGTTTCGCACCAAAGTGTCCTGGGGTGGGATTTCGTACGAAAATCAGTTTTGTACGAAATCCACCAATTTTGTACGAAATCTATACCAAACATACAAAACTTCATATTTGACACTAGCAAAGCCCTAATTACATAACCGACTCATCCTAGATGTAGGCAACATACATTAGTGCACCAACAATCTAGACCAACAAAGGGTCTCTTTAATCGACCAACAAACCACCAAAGGGTTTGTTAAAATAATAGTTTCTATCGTTCCCCAAACTTCCCCACAAACACCGAGAATTTTGGTAGCGGGATTGTCAGCCCTATGATACCATAACTTACTACTGGTCGGCTTGGCCAAAGTTAAAGAATGTCGTTCGTGTTATGGATAACGCACCAACAAGTTCATTCACATTATTGAAATCGTCATGTTTTATATAAACCATAAGTTTTGTTTCGAAAACTTCAAAACGGTTTAGAACATGTGAATCACCCCAAAATATTTGCAAAAATGTAAAAGAGGGGAAGTATGTACTCACGTGGGATTGCTAGTGTGTCCTTTGTTTCAATGATCAAATCATGCTCGAGAGTTCAAGGATTCAAGCGTGTCCTAATATCGGATATGTTAATGTCGGGATTTTAGTCGGAGGATCAGATAGAATGAGCTCTTGTAAACCAAAAATGAGTGTTGGAAGTCATGTGAAATGGTTTAACAAACTTAACATTCTGATTTGGAAAACATGCTAAGTGCATTTGACTCATTATGACTCTTAAGGTAGTTTACGCTACTTTAATGGGCCATTTGTGTAAATATATGTTCGGATCGGTAGATAGGTGTATGATAAGTCTTATATGCCAAATCGTGTTTAATAATGTTGTAACATCAGTTTAAATGTCAAAACATTGGTCACATATGTTTAAAATTGATTTACGCGCAAAAAGGGCGTTCTGGTCATTATTAAAGAACATAAAGGCGACTTGTCATAACACATATCTAACCATCCGAACATATATTTACGCAAATGACCCGTTAAAGTAGCGTAAACTACCTTAACGAGTCATAATGGGTTAAAAGAACCTAGGATCTTTTCCAAATCAGAATGTTAAGTTTGTTAAACCATTTCACATGAGTTCCAATACTCATTTGGTTTACAAGACCTCATTCTATCTGATCCTCCGACTAAAGTCCCCACATTAACATATCCGATATTAGGACACGCTTGAATCCTTGAACACTCAAGCTTGATTTGATCATTGAAACAAAGGACACACTAGCAATCCCACGTGAGTACATACTTCCCCTCTTTTACGATTTACAAATATTTTGGGGTGATTCATATGTGCTAAACCGTTTTCAAGTTTCCTAAAAAAAGTCTATGGTTTATATAAACACAACGATTTCAATAATGTGAACGAACTTGTTGGTGCGTTATCCATAACACGAATGAATTCATTAGCTTTGGCCAAGCAGACCAGTAGTAAGTTATGGTACCATAGAACTGACAATCCTGTTACTAGGCTATTCCCTAGAATTTGGTGAGTAGTTTAGGGAATAATAGAAATTGTAATTTAACAAACCCTTTGGTGGTTTCTTATTCGATTTAAAGAGAGCCTTTGGTGGTATAGATGAGTCAAACACAAGTTTGAATGTATTCACCAAAACAACCAAAAGTTTTCATAGCTAAAACAAGGACGATTGGTTTATAACAAGGATGATTGGTTTATAACAAGGACGATTAGTTTATAACAAGGATGATTGGTTTATAACACGGACGAATGGTTTATGGTAGGTAATTTAGATAATGAGATTGGTGTAATATAATAAAAGCATGGTGGATACACAGTTGGTACTTCCTATATATAAGTGCTTTTATCGTATTGCATACCGTGGCCTTATCTGAATCACTTGAACAAATGGTTTTGAACGATGACACGCAACGATTTTCATTTAAAGATATAAACCATATGAAGTTTTCTTTTAAATCGATTTACTACTCAGTTTTACAAAAAAAATGTTTTGGTCAAGATTCATGGCTACAAGATTTTCGCAAACTCTAACCAACTTGTTTTAGTTGGTTAACTATATTGCAATATCAAGCACTTTTTGATACAAGGTTTTCACTTAACGACTCTAGTAGTCTGACGAGGTATTGCAATACTTATTCGAAGCCATGAATTTGACATACTCACAAAACCTATGTACTCGCCAGCATATTTTTGTTGACTCTCTTTTCACGTATGTTTCAGGCAACAATGCTTGATGATTTGACGTACGCTTCATGTAGGATTTGGACGCGGGCCTTAGTGACATAAAATCAAGAAAGATAATTTAATTATGTTTTGTTTATATTATCCTCGAGACAATGTAACCACTTTAATAATTCAGTATTGCCAAACTTAAAATACCATGTGTGTTGAAACAATATGTTACGTGACTCCCTGACGTTTCCGCCAGGGCTTGTTGTTTTAACGCGGTCGGGGTGTTACATCATAACACTAACCAAAGGACGTGACCATAAGGTATAACCTCAGAGGCTTATTCCCTATATAACTATGGTCACAAAAATATGTTCGGTCAGATCCTAAGATCGACCAAACGGGTCAGATTCGAAAGTCAAAGCGATGGTCAAGACCGCTCGACTTACGACCCTAATAAAGCATTAAACTTTAAGTGACGAGTTAGACATGTCAAAACATGTATAACTAAGTTGCAAAAACTGATTTGGTATCAAAACTTAGTGTTTTGATACCCGAAAATAGTTTCGTCGTAAAATGTACATAATGCGCATCTTTGACCGAAACTTTGACTCGTCACTTCGACTTGTAAACGTGGTAGTCAGTACGTATAATTGCAAGGGATTATAACCTTCATGATTACGATCACGTTGCAAAGTTCAATTGAACTTTGACTTTGACCAAAAAAACGGTCAGAACCGAAAGTCAAACAGAAAGTCAAACTGTTTGACTTTTGGCTCAAAATAGCCAAAAATAATGAACAAGACTAGGAAGAACACTTACTTGTGTTCTAGGAAGAAGAAAGCTCAGATGGGAGGCCTACACAAGTGGTAGCAACTCCAACTTAGAGCATAGATGAGAAAGAAAAGAATTGAGGGTCCTTACGGACATATGGGCTTAGGCTTGGAGGCCAAGCAATGCAACAAGAAGCTACCAGCAAACCTGCAGTGCTGGAGGATCCTTACAGACCGTATGGGCTTAGGCTTATGGTCCGTAAACCCTTTAGCTGGCAGCAAGTTTGCAAAAGTGGCAGTTTTGGCCCCTGAACTTGTTTCGTCTCGTTTTGGCACTTCTAACACACATAACCTCATTTTTAAGCTCTATAAGGATGATAAAGCATAGGGAGCTTGAAATATGCTTGGAAATGTCATGGATGTCAGTTCGTTTAGTTGTATGGTTGCGTTTTTCGCTTAATTACGACGAACGCTTAATTAATGCGAAAACAACCGTAATTGCGTAACGAATGATATTTTTGCATTCTCATCACTAAAATACAAGATTTTAATAATTACAAAATTTTTGAATGTGCGTACGTGTTCCGTTTTAAGAAATACGCGAATCGGCATACTTTCGAAGATTTTGCAAAATAGCCCCTGAGTTTGAATAAACCTGTTTTTGCCATACCGAACCCTTCAAAACTATTTCTAAGTTATGTAAAGGATATTTAGGGTATTGTTTAGCTTGTGTCATTATTACGAAGTGTACGTCATGTTAAACTGATTACGTTTACCTAACAGTTTGCGATTTCACTTCTAGAAGTGATTCGAGAGTTTGAAATCGTGCAAGAATTGGATATTTGCAATTGTCATGATAATTATACAAATCTCGGAAGTAAAACAAAATATTTTATTGATTGATAAATTGTGCGGAATTGTTACATGATCGAATCACCACAAATGTCACATTCAGATTGTGAACTTGATTTTGATTTCTCTAGAGTTGATTCTGCACTTTGAAAATCCATGCTATCTGACTCATTTCCAAAACATTTTCCACAACTGTTTGCACAACATCTGATTGGCATTCATAGGTTACATCAATGTTTTCTGGCATCTTATCTTCTTTTAGTTCAGTTTTAAGTTTTAAATTAAGCGCCTTTTCCACCCCATATGGATGTTTCTTGCCATACTTGTTCCACATTGGGGGTGGATATTGACTGTAACCCAGAACTTTGTTGCGTTTTTCAGGTTGTTTTTCTTCCTCATTGGTTTTCTTAAGTTGTGAGGAAGAATATGACCAATCACATAGGAGGATTTTGAGTAACTAATCAACAATTTGTTGACTCATTCAGATTCAATCTTTATAGCTTATAACACTGTTTTTAACTTAGCAATGGTGTCAATGTGCATATTAATTTCCATTTGTTTATCCGTTACCGTTGTTTTTAATATTAGTTGCCATTTGTTTATCCTCTTGAAATTGTTTAATCTACTTACCAAGTTTATCATAAGTAACCTTCATACTTCGAAAGTCACTTGTGACATTATCAGTATGTTTCTTTAAGTTGTTAAATTTTAGCTCCTTTTTCTAAGCAATCCTTGCACGGTTCTAGATATTTTTCGTGTAAGGTTTTTCAACTTCTTTTATCACTACCTCGACCTCTTTGGTCTGTTCAGGGACTACCTCTTGCAGTTTGGCCATCTTTGCTTTGTCGGCGGTTTTCTTCAAGTTCTCTTCTTTCATATCCTTGGTAACGTCAATAATTTCTTCTAATGATTTCTCGGATTCTTCTGGTTTTTGAACATACTGATGTTGGCTTGATCCTTTAAAGAAACCTACAAAAGAATTATAAACATCAGGAGGTATTAAAGATTTAAATGCATGTTGAAGTAAATCTTCTTCGGCACACTGCTCGAAGTATATTGCATTGATGCATTCTTCCATAGTAAGATCGGCTGCTTCATCAAAAGTTGTTTCTCTTTCTTCAACAACTTTATCAAACACTGGTTCTTCGATAATTTCAGCAAGCAATGCCAGGCTTTCCTTTTTCGGAATATAATTGTTCTAGTTGAACCCTTCATCTTCTTGTGCCACTGTGAGTGCCTTTGATTTTGATGAACCATCCTCAATTGCTACCACTCTGGTTGTCGGTTGAGGAGGAGAACTTTTGTGATATATTGATTTCTTGCAATAATCATCACCAAATGGGTTTTGATTACCCTGCACTTCTCGGTTCGGGCATCCTCTTTTAAAGTGGCCCCTCTCTTGGCACTTGAAGCATGTAACTTTTGACTTATCGAAGCCCAATTTATCATTCAAGCCTCACCAACTATTATGCCCCGTGATTTCCATAAAACGTTGTACTCTCCGAACAATACTTGCCATGCACCACTTGATGTCGATCTGTTAGGATCTGAGTTTGATATTGTTGTGATAGTTTAGATGAAATCAATGAATGATGATAAGCATGCAGCGGAATTAAACAAACTTTTGAATCACAACAATAGAAAGATTATTTTTAATTTATCATGCTTTTGTAATGAATCACGTATGCATGTAAATCACAATCTCCCCCTCGACCTAAGATCACTCTAATTTGTTCATACCGAATGTAGAAGGAGAATTAGAGTGATGGTGATGAATGTGATATCTAGAACAATACATACTGAGCATCTTATGATGATGTCAGCATGAACGCGACATCTAACTAATCTAATAAACTATAACATCTGCTAGCTAAAACACTGTTATATTGAAATCAAACTACAAAGACTGTTGATATCATTTGTTGTGAGAACCTCTGTTGGAACTCATCAGTTCTTGTCTTCAACAGTGCTTTCCAGCAGACCTTGCTCTATATCAGTGTTTGTCTTCAACAGATCTTTGACTTTAATATTCAACAGAGCTTTGACCCATCAGATGTTTGTTTTTTAAAGGATCAATTGTTATAAGATATTTTGGCTTTTCTATCATTTGTTCTTTTATTAGGTTCAATTCCAACAATCTCCCCCTTGAACGTATGATCCCAAAACTAACCTTTATGCCTGATCTTTATTCCTCAAGAGTTCGCTAATTTGTCCTTCGAATCGTAGTTCAAAGTTCAGGGCAACCATATCTTCAAAATCCCTTTCAAGTTCCAGATTCAATAAGTCTTAGAGGTCATCTGCACACAGACCATATGCATCCTCTATTCTAATCTTGTTAACTTACTATCTAACCTGAGCAGAGTCAATTCATGGGTGTCTTCGGCTGACTTCCACTTTAGAGTTTTGGGAGAAGGTTTATTTGTGATGAGTTTTGTAACACCCCGATCGCGAAATAAAAACAACCCGCGATGAAAACATCGGGGGGGGGGGGGGTACGTTACAAATTGGTTCAAAACACATGGTAAATAAAGTTTGGCTTTATTGAACTTATAAATTACATCATCTTTGAGAATTCGAAATGAAATACGTTCATGTGTTAGGGAAATAAATTCCCTTCATAAGTTTGTGTAACCAACACAGTTGTAACATGCATTCCACCCCAAGTAAAACAGTAAAATAGTTAAAAGCGGGGTAGTGAAACTCACAGTGCAAATAGCGGTCTCAACACAAGAGTGGTCGATTAGATGGATCAACTTTAATGACACACATGCAAGCATGGACTCAAATCAGTATCTAAGTCGGTAATGTTTTTAACTTGGATCCGGTCAGGAGTTTTTACTCTAGATTGAGTCTATAGGACACTGGTATGGTGATGGACGTCAGGGTAGTATTAGTTTTTGGTTTGGCTTCCCGGCACCGATTCGCGTGCCAGCCAAAGTCAGTAGTTTAACGTGTTCGGATAATGGTACGGGAATACAAGTAGTGCCAACACGTGGTTATTCAATAATGATTAACTTTCCATTAAGGGAGTTTGAGTGCTTGGGGGGTCTAAGTTGCCCAAACTTGAATTTCCATTTTCACCGTCGGGAATTCTCCCGAACTGCCTTAGGACATACCCAAGGTGCCTAATTTGCCCGGGAATCTCCCAGAATACTACCGGTGTTTAAATTATAGCTTTTGTCAGGTTGGGTCAGTTCCCAGTTCCGGCAGGTTCGTTATACGGTAAACCGTCAAAATTGCTTTAAAATAATCTATTTTTGATTCCATAAATTTCCATTTAATCTATATTTTATGTACAAATCTGTAAATTTTTATATAAATTAGTAAAAATATGTAGATTATGGGAAAAATTTCTGGGAATTTATTTTGTTAATTTACTTATTTAAATAAATTATTTATAAAACTATTTTTAACCACATAATTCCAATTAAATACCATCAGTAGTTAAAAAAATCCAAAACAATTCTAGAACACCTTATACATTTCCAGGAACTTCTCAAAAGATTTTGGGATTTTTCCAATTTCGTTTCGGTGCGTTCCCGGCTATCGAAAACTTACAAAAACGTGGATTTTTAACCCAAATCAAAACACAACCAATGGACTCTGAATTTTCCCATAACATTCCCCATATGTTCCTTAGTGTCTCTGTAAAATTTGGTGTTATATTGAATCCGTTTGATATTTTCTACAAAATTCTTTCTGTAAAAAGTTAAAAATTCACCAAAAATCGTAAAAACTTCCAACTATTCTAAAATTTTACGTAGACCTTCCTGACAATACCCTACATCACCACACCAAATTTTAGCTCAATCCAAGTTACACGGACCAAGTTGTAGGCAAAACAATTTTCTGCCTATCCTAGATTCAGTTTTCAGATGATATACCTAGCAATTCTTCCGTTTCCATGCGTTTATCTTGATCCCACAAGTTTGTAAACGCTATATTCAGTACCTACACACCAAGTACAACCCAAATATGCTAGAACTTAGATCAATCAAGCATTAATTCATTGTTTTTCTCTTAATCGAATAGTTAAGCGATTTTTGTCGAATTAGAGTTGATTAGGGTATCAAACCCCATTGATTAGTGACCATGGCTGCCATATAACACCAGGGATATATGTGGTGTTCATGTTCAGCACTAAAACTTGTTGAAAACCCCAAAATTCATGGATTAAAAAAGCGTTTTTCGGCTAGAAATCGCGTTTAATCGAAGAAACGAACTTAGAATTATGAGTATCAAGGTAATACCTTTGAATTAGAACTTGTTTATGGAATAATTCAGCTGAGAATGAAAGTTTGAGAGCAGATTTGAGAGGTTATATTGTGATTTTTGATTAAAAATAAAAGAAAAAGAATAAAACAAACTATTTACAACCATGGGGGGGGGGTTTGCGGTTTGGAGGTGGGCCCCCTAGGGAAACCTCGTGCTTCGTAGAAGTGCTTAAAGATGATGTTTATCTTACGGATAAGTATAGGTTCGTGTCGGGTCCTGCACGCGTTCTCGATTTGCGTGACGGACTCCGTTTTACGCGTACTTAGTGTCAAAATACTCGGTTTTAAAAATTATGCATAAGCGTCTTAAAATCCGAATCCAGTTACGTTTTAATCATAAAAGTCTCATTTGACGTTCGTTTAAGTGTTTTTAAGCTTGATCGATAGTTCCTTACACATTCGGTTGCCTTATGTTATGCCCAGAACGAATGTGTTTCCCCAACCGGGAGCTGCTTCGTTTTGCGTGCCCGGGCTTTGATTATTTTCAAACCTTATGTAACAGTCTAAGGCACAAAACTGAGTTATTCCTGGAACTCGGAATCTTAAATAAGGCTACCGATAATCTAATAATCAACGTCAAAGGTTTAATGGGCTGTTAAACGTCAAGTTTCCGTTTAACACGTTGTTCAAGGCTAAGGACACCAACCTCGCATCGTTGGTCCTTAGTAGTGTCATGTCAACCATGACGTGCTCTCAGATTCCTCCGAGATCTATCATATATCATTTCGCACAACACACATGTCATGAAATTTCACAAGGTTTACGCACAATTAGTTTTAGTCATGCTTTAAGTTTAGGACCAATTAAGGTGTACCTGGTTTCGTCATGGGTAGCACAGTCTCCCCTGGTTAAGAAATTTCATCCCCTAAATTTACATCGTCACGCTAGAGAAGAGGTGAGGGTATTTTCTATGGAATTCATCCTTCCGTTCACAGGTATATATTCAGGTCCTTGTTTAGAGTTCCACGGACTTTAACCAGTGAAATTTTGTTATGCCTTAATTGTTTGATCCTACCATCAACTATTTCCACTGGCTCTTCCACAAAGTGGAGTCTATCGTCAACGTGTATGTCTTCCAAAGGTACCTGAGTAGCTTCGCCTGACAAGCATTTCTTCAGGTTTGATACATGGAAGACATCGTGAATGGCACTAAGTTCGGTTGGTAACTTCAACCGATACGCTACCGGACATGCCTTGGCTAGGATCTCGTATGGCCCAATGTAGCGCAGGGCTAGCTTTCCTACCTTTCCAAATCGGATAACGCCCTTCCACGGCGATCCTTTAACAGAACTCGTTCACCTACTTTGAACGATAAGGGTTTTCTGCGCACATCAGCGCAGCTCTTCTGTCGGCTCTGAGCGGCTTGTAAATGCTTTTGGATCTGATGGACCTTAGCAGTGGTTTCCTGAGCTAGTTCAGATCCCGTCAGTCGAGTGTCATCCACTTCGGCCCAACAAAGTGGTGATCGGCACTTTCGACCGTAAAGGGCCTCATACGGGGCTGCTTGAATGCTACTCTGGTAACTGTTGTTATAAGAAAATTCCACTAGTGGGAGATGCTTGTCCCAGCTTCCTCCGAAGTCCAGGACACAAGCACGAAGCAAGTCCTCTAGTGCTGAATCGTGCGTTCTGATTGGCCATCAGTTTGGGGATGATAAGCAGTGCTTAAATCAATTCACGTCCCCAAAGCCTCTTGTAGTTTCTGCCAGTATCGCGAAGTAAAGTGGCTGTCGAGATCGAAAATAATAGCAATCGGGACACCATGTCTAGCTATTATCTCATTAGTATAAATTTCGGCCAACTGGTCGGTCTTATAGTTAGTGCGGATCGGAATAAAATGTGCCGATTTGGTCAATCGATCGACGACTACCCAAATCGCATCATAACCATGAGGCGTTTTCGGGAGATGGGTCACGAAATCCATCGTGATTTGTATCCACTTCCACTGAGGTATCTAGGGTTGTTGCAACATCCCTGAAGGTTTCTGATACTCGGCCTTGACTCGTGCACAAGTCAAGCATTGGCTCACGTATTCGGCGACGTCCTTTTTCATTCTCGGCCACCAATAAAACTCTTTCAGGTCATGGTACATCTTATCTGTACCGGGATGAATAAAATATTTTGATATATGAGCCTCATCTATTATTAATTGTCTCAGCTCCGAACTTCCCCGGGTGGTACTTTATCTCACAATCATAATCATTTAACAATTCCACCCATCTACGCTGCCTCTTTTTGGTCGAAGATGTGTTGGAGGCTTTTGTGGTCGGCATATATAGTACACTTGGTACCATATAAATAATGTCTCCAAATCTTTAATGCGAATATAACTGCTCCTAGTTCCAGGTCATGAGTCGTGTGATTCTTCTCGTACACCTTCAGTTGTCTTGAAGCGTACGCGATATCTTTATTCCATTGCATAAGGACACATCCAAGCCCTTGTCGCGATGCGTCACAATATACGGCAAAGTCGTCATTTCCTTAGGGTAACGTCAAGATTGGGGCCTCACATAACTTTTTCTTCAACAGCTGGAACGTTGTTTCTTGGTCTTCACCCCATTCGTACTTTCTATCCTTTTGCGTCAATGCGGTTAGCGATTGGGCAATACTCGAGAAATTCTTGATGAAGCGACGATAACACCCTGCCAATCCCAAGAATTGGCGTATTTCTTTTGGGGATTTCGGCGCTGGCCAGCTCTTGATTGATTCAATCTTGCTTGGATCTACATGAATTCCATACTGATCCACCACATGCCCTAGAAATTGTACGACTTGCAACCAAAAGTCGTACTTAGACAACTTAGCGTATAGTTGTTCAGTTCGTAGTTTCTCCAAGATAGCACGCAAATGATGCTCGTGCTCGTCCTTGCTCTTGGAGTAAATCAAGATATCATCAATGAAGACCATGACAAATTTGTCAAGGTATGGCTTACATACCCTATTCATGAGGTCCATGAATACCGCAGGTGTGTTGGTTAACCCAAAGGGCATAACCGGGAATTCGTAGTGGCCATAACGAGTTCGAAACGCTGTCTTAGGAATATCGTCCTCTTGGACCTTCACTTGATGGTAACCTGACCGAAGCTCTATTTTAGAAAAGTATCGGGCTCCTTGCAGCTGATCAAAGAGATCATCGATTCTTGGAAGAGGGTACCGATTCTTGATAGTGACTTTATTCAATTCCCTGTAGTCGATGCACATTCGGAAGCTACCATCCTTCTTCTTTACAAACAAAACTGGGGCTCCCTACTAGGACAGATAAAACCACGATCGAGTAATTCCTGTAACTGCGTCGATAACTCTTGCATCTCGGACGGTGCAAGACGATATGGAACCTTGGCAACGGGTGCTGTTCCCGGTATTAAGTCTATGCGAAACTCGACTTGCCAATTGGGCGGCAATCCGGGCAATTCCTCCGGGAACACATCAGGGTATTCGCATACAACCAGTATGTCATCAATACGCTTCTCGGTTGGCTCCTCCGAGGTGACGCTAGCTAAGAATACATCACATCCCTGCCGTATACACTTCAACGCCTTAAGGTGGGATATAAGGTTAAACGTGGCGCCTAACTTCTCTCCTTGTACAATTATTGCATCCGTGGGGGATAAAGGAATCTTCACAACCTTTTGTTCACATAACATCTCTGCACGATGGTTGGACAACCAGTTCATTCCTATGACAATATCAAAACTACCCAATTCTACTGGTAAAAGGTCAATAGTAAACTGATACCCGTTGAGGGTTATAGGGCAATTAACAATAAGTTGGTGACTGGTAATTGATTTCCCGTTGGCAAGTTCAACAG
Organism: Scalesia atractyloides; assembly: GCA_947069175.1. NCBI lineage: Eukaryota > Viridiplantae > Streptophyta > Magnoliopsida > Asterales > Asteraceae > Scalesia > Scalesia atractyloides. The sequence continues at coordinate 52,325,233 of CAMTDV010000025.1, forward strand.
TATAGGGTTGTTTCAGGTCAACAGCAGGCATATTCAATAGTGTCAAAAATGCAATCGACACATAACTTCTATCGGCTCCCGTATCAAATAACAATAAAGCAAATTGATTGGAAACGGGGAACGTACCTTAAACCACGTTGGGATCCTGGCGTGCGTCACCAGGTCCCATGACAAAGGCACGGCCTCGAGCTGCATTCGAGGTAGATGATTGGTTCTGGGTGTTCCTTCCTGCCATGTGTTGGGCTAACTTCGGACAACTATTACGAAAATGCTCCGTGCTGCCACATCCAAAGTATGCATGGGGATAGGCAACCTGTGGGGCTGGTTGCTGAGGTTGCTGCTAAAGAGGTTAAGGCATAGCAGGTTGAAAATGAGTTGGTTTGGGATTGGGTTCCATGGGCACCCTACAGTTTTGGGCATAATGTCCACTTCTATGACACCTCGAGCATATCATTGCTCGACACCCACCAAAGTGGTGGTAAGTACACTTGTTGCACTTTGGAGCCTTTCCCTTGTAGCTATCAGAGTTACCCGTGGGGGTAGTCATGGCATAGTTCTGGCTAGTATTTCTCCCCCTCTTCGGCGCTGATGCCCTTGCGTGACTACTCTCCGGGGTCTCCCGCTTGTTCCCAGACGGCTCTCTCGGCATCGTCAGAATCTTACGCCTAACCATGTCATATGTAACGGTACTTGACCTTGCTACCACCTCGTGCATGGTTCGGTATTCCACTGAATTAAAGATACTCCTCACTTCTGGGGCCAGTCCCCAGATATACCTTTCAATCCTCTTGGACTCCGGTGGGACCATGTCTAGCAATATACGCGCCAGTTCATTGAAACGGTTGGTATAACCTGCATGATCAGCACCTTGCATCTGCAAGTTCCAAAACTCATGCTCAAGCTTCTGGATTTCATGAGTTGGGCAAAACCTTTCCCTCATCAGTATCTTGAGATGATCCCAAGTCATAGCATTAATCGTGTCCTGTCCGCGAGTTTGAACAATCGTGTTCCACTAGTTTAAAGCATGGTCAATAAAGGTATAGGTGGTATACTTAACTGCGCAATTAGTAGGACAATTACTTATGTTAAGTACCGATTCCGACTTTTTGACCCATTTTACAAACCCATTGGGTCCCTCAGTACCATTGAATTCCATCGGTTTGCATTCCATGAAATGGTTGCGGGGTAGCATTAATACGGCGCTAACTTGCGCCACAATCGTGGGAATAACAGCCTGGAATTGTTGCGCTATCATTTGCGCAATTTCTGCCTCAGTCATCTGTGGGGCGCGTTTCGGGGCCATTCAATTATAAACAATACATGTCTAGGTATAAATGTCACGTATCCAGTTAACACATGTCACATATTTGGTTAAAACATAACACACACTTCATAACACACATGAATCCATGGCACATATAGTCAAAAGCATCGTCATATATATATGTAATGTCATCATCATACAAACGTCAAAATTTGCACATAGACTTAAGCCATAAGGGCCAGTGCTTAGATGTGTTGTCATAATGTGTCACCACAGTGACGTACAGACTCGATGCAACAAAAGTACTAACCAGGAAAACGTGAAAATACTATGACTGCATCACCACCTCGACATGGGTATAACCCAGTGCTTGGTAGGATGTACAAAAGATACATCATTTCTAACTATACTGAAAGAAAACCATACTAAGAACGCCACATCCACCATGCCAATCCTCCAAAACCTGCATTCAACCCTACAATAGCACCAACACATCCGTATACCAACGCATGGAAATGATCCTGCTCATGATGAGCATACCCCATACCGTGCTGTAAGGCGATGATCGCCTGCTGTAGAACAATCAAGTAGTTTCCCATCGACCTCCTCTGTTGCTCATCCTTATCCCGTGCCACCCATAGTAATGAAATCTGCTCGAACAGAAATCCCATCAGGCTGCTCTCGGTGATGGGAGCAGGCACCTCCTGAAGGAACAAGTATACCACAGACAGGTGGAGAAGGCTCTCTAAACGGCTGGGAAGGGCCACCTCCCTCGTATGTGTGGAACGGGGAAGGGTCCTCCCGAGGTGGGGTCAGAAAACGAGCAGTGAAGTGCTGCTGGGTCCCTATAGGTACGGGTGTCGGACGAATAGGGGACCTGGGTGGGGTAAACACAGGTGCGGGTGTAAGTCCCTCTGACGAGCCGTCTGTCGGAGGCCAAAAGTGGGTATCTCAAGAGGGCTAGAGGAGGAGGGTGAATAAGTACTAGGAGTGGATGGATTGTAAGGATCAGGCGTTGTCTCGGGTGATGGTAAGCGGGGGGCTACCGGCTCTCACTCCCAATGCCCCGTGGCGAGAGTAGGGCTCCTAGGAATAGGTCCTACGGGTATGGCAACATCCGGGGTACGACTATGCTCTGAGGAGCTAGTCGGGTGATGTGATGGCGAACAGTAGGCGCTCGAGGCCTCCTCCTCGCGCCTAGTACGAGGTCTGGGTGGGTACGGACCACAACAACAACCAGAAGGATCTGGCGAGTAGCTCGATGTCAAAAGGGGTGTCAGAGGATCCTCCTCAGGACCAGTCTCCATATGTGAAGTCGACTGGTGACTCGAACTATGCGACATGCTACCTGAAAAAAAAAAGAAAACCACACACGACGCTGATTTGACTGACCAAAATACTGAACTCAACATTCCACATATATACACATAAGCACGTATTGCACGCAGTTTCGATTTTTACAATTTATAAAAAAATTACTTGTGGTTGTTGACGTTAGTAGACGGATTTCCATCCTATCTCAATGACGTGCCCAGAACCCCCAAGTATGAGCAGATAAATTATGGTGTTCCGGACCACAATAATTTATTTGCCCCACCAGGGCTTCCTGGTAATATCCATACTACTCAGTTTCTAAAGGTTCTCAGCTTATGGAGACTAACTTAGGATTATAGTCTAGGTTCTTTAGAAATACCTAGTTCCCTATAACCGAAGGCTCTGATACCATCTTCTATCACACCCCGACTCGCAACGGAAGACAAATGCAGGGTACGGCAGACACGTGGTAATTCTCCATAGTTTAAAAACTTGATATCATAAACAGAGAGAACCTCGATTATAACATACTACCAGGATCATATTACACACCATAAGTTCGAGTACAGTACTACGAGCTATCACAACTTTTATTCTACTACAGTTCACTACTAAATCCATCCACACGCACGTTCCTTACTCCTCTTTAGTTTTACCTGAAATGCATGTTAGTTTTAAAAGGGTCAGCTAAACGCTGCGCGAGTTCCACTGGTTTATATTGCTGTGTAACAATATGTGTTAACAAGTTTAATTGCACTGGTCATCATCACAATGACGGCCATAGTCATATTCGCAGATGGAATTACACGTGGACACAAGGAAACCTGACTGTTTTACCCCAGGCCGTGTCATCCTAGACACTCCAGGCCACCGGACCGTGTCACCAAGACACTCCCTGCCCATCAACTGCGTCATGTGCAGTTCAACCCCCCTTAGCAGTTAGGCCTAACAACACAACCAAATTAGGACACGTGCAGACCTGGTTGCCGACCTTTCTGTCGAGCGCGACCTGGGTTTGTCAGACCAATAGTACTATTCACTGCCCACGGCTTACATTAATCACTTGTAGAGGGGAAGTAGTTCGTGTGCTAGATAATTCACATCATAAGTTGGTGCAATTAACACAGTTTCATAACATGCCAATCATATCAGAAACAATATCACAATTTAAAAGTGGGAGAGTAAAACTCACTCCCAGGTTGGTGTAATCAACATAGTTTATAACAAGTTCATGTGTTAGGGAAGTAAAATTCCCTTCATAAGTTTGTGTAACCAACACAGTTTTAACATGCATTCCACCCCAAGTAAAACAGTAAAACAGTTAAAAGCGGGGTAGTGAAACTCACAGTGCAAATAGCAGTCTCAGCACAAGAGTGGTCGATTAGCTGGATCAACTTTAATGACACACATGCAAGCATGGACTCAAATCAGTATCTAAGTCGGTAATGGTTATAACTTGGATCTGGTCAGGAGTTTTTACTCCAGATTAAGTCTATAGGACACTAGTATGGTGATGGACGTCAGGGTAGTATTAGTTTTTGGTTTGGCTTCCGGGCACAGATTCGTGTGCCAGCCAAAGTCAGTAGTTTAACGTGTTTGGATAATGGTACGGGAATACCAGTAGTGCCAACACGTGGTTATTCAACAATGATTAACTTTCCATTAAGGGAGTTTGAGTGTTTGAGGGGTCTAAGTTGCCCAAATTTAAGTTTCCATTTTCACCGTCGAGAATTCTCATGAACTGCCTTAGGACATACCCAGGGTGCCTAATTTGCCCGGGAATCTCCCGGAATACTACCGGTGTTTAAATAATAGTATTTGTCAGGTTGGGTCAGTTCCCAGTTCCGGCTGGTTCGTTATACGGTAAACTGCTGAAATTGCTTTAAAATAATCTATTTTTAATTCCATAAATTCCCATTTAATCTATATTTTATATAAAAATCTGTAAATTTTTATATAAATCTATAAAAATCTGTAGATTATGGAAAAAATTTCTGGGAATTTATTTTGTTAATTTACTTATTTAAATAAATTATTTATAAAACTAGTTTTAACCACATAATTCCAATTAAATAACATCAGTAGTTAAAAATCCAAACAAAATTCTAGAACACCTTATACATGTCAAGGAACTTCTCAGAAAATTTTGGGATTTTTCCGATTTCGTTTCAGTGCGTTCCCGGCTACCAAAACTCACAAAAAACACGGATTTTTAACCCAAATCAAAACTCAACCAATGGACTCTGAATTTTCCAAGAACATTCCCCATATGTTCCTTAGTGTCTCTGTAAAATTTGGTGATTTATTGAATCCGTTTGATATTTTTTCTGAAATTCTTTCGGTAAAACAGTTAAAAATTCACCAAAAAATGGTAGAAAATTCCAAATATTCTAAAATTTTACCTTCATGACAATACCCTGCATCACCACACCAAATTTCAGCTCAATCCAAGTTACACGGACCAAGTTATAGGCAAAACAATTTTCTGCCTATCCTAGATTCAGTTTTCGGATGATATACCTAGCGATTCTTCCGTTTCCAAGCGTTTATCTTGATCCCAGAAGTGTGTAAAGGCTATATTCAGTACCTACACACCAAGTACAACCCAAATATGCTAGAACTTAGATCAATCAAGCTTTAATTCATGTTTTTCAGTTAATCGAATAGTTAAGCGATTTTTGTCGAATAAGAGTTGATTAGGGTATCAAACCTCATTGATTAGCTACCATGTCTGCCATATAACACCAGGGATATATGTGGTGTTCATGTGCAGCCCTAAAACTTGTTTAAAACCCCAAAATTCATGGATTAAAAAGCGTTTTCGGCTAGAAATCGCGTTTAATCGAAGAAACGGACTTAGAATTATGAGTATCAAGGCTAATACCTTTGAATTAGAACTTGTTTAGGGAAGAATTCAGCTGAGAATGAAGGTTTGAGAGCAGATTTTGAGAGGTTATGTTGTGATTTTTGATTAAAAATAAAAGAAAAAGAATAAAAAAAACTATTTATAACCATGGGGGGGTTGGCGGTTTGGAGGTGGGCCCCCTAGGGCCACCTCGTGCTTCGTAGAACAAGCTTAAAGATGATGTTTATCTTACGGATAAGTATAGGTTCGTTTCGGGTCCTGCGCGCGTTCTCGATTTGCGTGACGGACTCCGTTTTACGCATACTTAGTGTCAAAAGACTCGGTTTTAAAAATTATGCATAACCGACTTAAAATTCAAACCCAGTTATGTTTTAATCATAAAAGTCTCGTTTGACGTTCGTTTAAGTGTTTTAAGCTTGATCGATCGATCCTTGCACATTCGGTTGCCTTATGTTATGCCTAAACGAATGTGTTTCCCCAACCGGGAGCTGCTTCGTTTTGCGTGTCTGGGCTTTGATTATTTTCAAACCTTATGTCACTGTCTATGGCACAAATCTAAGTTATTCCTGGAACTCGGAATCTTAAATAAGGCTACCGATAATCTAATAATCAACGTCAAAGGTTTAATGTGCTGTTAAACGTCAAGTTTACGTTTAACACGGTGTTCAAGGCTAAGGACACCAACCTTGCATCGTTGGTCCTTAGTAGTGTCATGTCAACCATGACGTGCTCTCAGATTCCTCTGAGATCTATCAAATATCGTTTCGCACAACACACAAGTCATGAAATTTCACAAGGTTTACGCACAATTATAGTTTTAGTCATGTTTTAAGTTTAGGACCAATTAAGGTGTACCTTGTTTCATCGTGGGTATCACAGTATAGGCTGGACACTTTTCGTAAAACAGAAACACATCACCTGTTACTCTCCTGTGCGTCGCTAGAGATGCCAAGGATTCTGGCGCCTCGCGCCTGAGAGGTCCAAGTTTTTTTTCGTGCCGGGTTTTGTCGTGCGTGTCCGAGGTTGCAATTTGTATGGTGTATTTGGGAATATGTTACGATAACTTGGATATTATTTCGAAAATGTTGTGAATATCATTTTGACCGAAACTGTACATTGTTTGAAATATTGCAAATGTTACAAGTTTGGTGAAGTATGTCTTCTGACAAGTCTTTAAAGTGTTTCTCTTAGCTTATCACTTGCAGTATCTGAATGATATAAGATATAACACTTGATTCCCTTTTTTCTTTGTTTTTCAAACCTCTGTTGATCTTCCTCTTCCATCTGTCTTTCCCTTTTTATTTGATTCAAGGCAAGTGTGGGTAAAGCAGAGGTTAAGGATGGTCTTTTAAAGGCTTGGGTCTATTGCAACAGATCTAGTAGGGCCATAATTAGCAACAACCAATTCTTACTTCATTCTTTTCAATTTCAAAGCTCTGTTCTGATCCACTTGTTTATACTTTTTCCAATCAGGTGGTGTAGACTTATGTAAGGAATCTTTGAGCATTGTTTAAATTCTGTGAATTTCTTCTTTAAGATCATTGGTTGACCAATCTTTGTATTGTGCTCTTGTTACTCTGTAAGGTTTGTGAGTCATGATGTGTTCAAGATAATCTTGTCTTAGTTCAACATCAAGCTCAGCAGTTGCATGTTTTTCTCACATAAACTTACTCATATCTCTGGCATAATCTTCAATCTTTCTTACTTTGCTTAGTTCATATGAAAGAATTTGCTGAGAGTCCTGTAATCTTTCTCCTCACTCCTCTCGTTAGCAATATCCTCAGCTTGTTTGGCTTTTGTTTTGAGATATTCATCTAATTTTGCAGGCTTTGTGTATCCAGAGAGATGGGAATTCCAGTTTTATTGTATCCTCTGTTGTAAAGAAAGACTCAATTTCATTACGAAGACCAATAAGTTCAAGAGGATATGATGAAGCAAAAGGTATAATGGATGGTGGTTGATAAGGGGGTGGTTTTAATGTGGATTGCGATGGAGGTGATGAGAATGATGTGGACAATGGTTGTGATGACAAAAGGACTGGTGATGGGATCCTTTGTCATCCTCAACAATAAAAGTTTTTCTTTTGTATTGGAATCTGATTTTTGGTGAGGGTGGTTGTGTAGGAATTCTAGGTGGAGTGGATAATGGTTGGGTTAAGGTTGGAAATATGATCATTGCAGTGGTTTGATTGTCAGCTATTGGAATATATGTTATCCCAACATCAGTTGTGCCAACATCTGATGGTGGTGAAGAAGGTTTCTTTGGTGTAGGCTTTTATTTCTTCTTGGATGGTGAAGTTGGTGTTGTTGGAGTAGAGGATACACTATGAGTAGCCTGGGGCAGTGGTTTTAGAAAGGGTGGCTATTGGTTGTCTAACTCTTCTAGTTGACTTCCTTCTTTTTGAAGTACCAAGGTTTTCTTTTTCCATCTGCTTCGGCTTTTCTTCTTCAACAAGTTTGGAGGCTTTAACTTCTAGTGTATCTTGTCGCTTCTGCTTTGCATCTGCAATCTTTTCTGCTTGAATGTTCAGGGTCTCATCAATCCCTTTTTGAACACCAGCATCTGATGCATCTGCAGAAGTTTTTGTTTGTGCAGCAGACCCTGGTTTTGGTTTTTGCACCTTAGAATCAAGCTGCAATTTTCTCAAGTTATCTTTCTCCCCTTTTTTGGCATCATCATTGTGACACCCGGCTATTTAGGCTGTACTATACAAATGTAACACGTGTCATGAATGAATAAAAGGCCGTATTTGATTATTTATGATGTTTATATATGGTATTTGATGTGTTGGTAAATCCAAAGTTTGATAAAAATTACGTTGGCAATATTAAGATAAACGCTTATCACGTAATGGGTTGTTCATGGGTGAACCTTATGTGTTTAAATGTGTTATGTGATTTAAATATGTGTATATGATAATATGTTAAGTGTTGACATGATAGCGGGAATTAAGTCTATGCATGTACGCTTGTATGTTTAAAACGCTAGAATCGGTAAAATCGCATTAAATGTGTAACTTATTTGTCGAGCATGAAAATGATAAAGTGTATTATTTGTTAACTTAATAAGTTATTTCATGTATGCATGATTTAAAAATGATAAAGTGTATGAGTTAACGAGATTTCGCGGGTTATGATATTGTGTAAATGTGCACGTTTATGTTTATAGATTACGACGCGCAAATCGTAGATATATAGTACTTATAAACGGGAGTGTTAACTGATATAACATTAAGGTCACCAATAAAATCGTTCAAGTCGCAAAATCTTAATATATATATATATTATATATTATATGAACTCATATATATATATTAATACGCCAACATAATAAAAAATAATGACTTTTCGAGAAAAATCTCAAAGTTATGTGAAAAATTCTAAGTATTCGAGAAACTTAGGAATTTTGTGATATATTGATTGATAAATCGTTCCTACGTATATTAGGACGTGTAGAATCAAATTTTGGGATAACGGTTTTTTAAATACGCACCCAAATGTGAGTTTCACTAAACCCCTTTTGTTACTGTTTTGTATATGTTTTGGGGGAAGAAACAAGTCTTGAAAGGATTAAAGATGTTTTTGAGTAAGACATACCTTTGCTTATATAAAATGTATATTTTCATGGAAAATATATGATTTGATGATAATAATATGTTTCGGGTAGAAACAGTTTTGTGAATAAATATGTTTTGGGGATGAAACGGGGATTTTACGGTGTTTTAGAGAAAACGACCGTGTCGATTTAATAATGCTTAAATCTAAGAGTAAGTATCTGGATTAGGCTTACGTTTCGGTGGAGACGTCGGGGATTCGTACAACTCGTTATATATTAAATTTATCATTTTAGTAGGATTTATATATTGTTCATGAGGCAAGTGATATAGATGGCCCTTATAGGTGCATTCGCAAGTATTGCTGTTTAATCATTTAATTATTGAACACGTAGAATTGTTGGTAGATCTATCAGGTTGACTATGCCGTCGTGATCGGTCGCTCCGATCAAGTCAAACGACGAATTGATATTCTATTATAGTCTAGTCTTTATTATACCCTTATTGTTAATATATATTTCATATTGTCTTGCAAACATACGAGTCTGAAACATTTGATGCATTAAATTTAATATGTAAAACTTGGGAAGATGCTTTAGTTCGAAGGTTTTGGGGAAACGCTTCGACGGCTGACTCATGGATTTTATTGAAAGGAAATAAATTAACTTTCAAAATATTATTTCGATGTTTTGATAATAAACACATAATTAATTTTTTTTTCTTTTTTAAATTTGAATATGTGAGCTCACACTCCTTTGTGTTGACACTTTATTTTAACGTGTTCTTCAGGTACTTGAACATGGCTTCGGTATTTATGGCGTATCTTGTGGTTGTTGATGCATTGTTGTTTATGAATGTTTTTGGACAAACTTTTAAAACTTTGGGACCTATGTAATAAGATCCATAAGAACCAAAAACAACTTAAGTATGGTGTGGTTGTGACGTGCTTTAAACTTTATGTTTTAAAAACTATGTTTTAATAAGTTAAATGTCCAACATTAACAATGCATCATTCGACAAGTTATTTATGGGTACCAACTTCCGTCACCATTACTTTTGTATTTCCGCTACGATGTTTTTGGGGTGTTTCAGAAGTTGGTATCAGAGCCAACGCATGTATGAGAACCATTGCGTGTTATTGTGCATACGTGTTAATCTGTTTATTGGGCCTTATGTGTTATTTTTCATTTGAACACACACTTACTTTTTACGGTTATATATGTCACAGATGTCGTACGAGCACGAGGTTATCGAGATTACTGACTCTGAGAGCGAGCCAGAATTCGAGACTTCACCTAGATCCGTATTACCAGAGGTACCCCCTACGATTCCACAATTTGTTGACGCGGCCGAATTCGCTTCATCCTTCAAGGTTAACCCCGCTGGGTTCGCAAGCCAGGTTGACCCTCGTTATGCTTTTACAAGCAATGGTTGGATCGAAGACGATGATTGTTAGGCAACTTTTTTGTTATTTGTTGTTGAAAATTGTAAAAGTCACTTAGAAATAATTCTGTCAAGGCGAACCGACTGAAGAAACGTCCCAAAAGCTCTAAATATGAGGACCGAGAAAGAAAATAATCAAGCTTTTAGTTCTTTGATTAAAAGATCACTACAAAGGTTACAAGACTTCAATATGTTAGCGAAGCATTATGAAGTTTACAAGATGCAAATCAAAGAATTGTGTTCATAAGATAAAATATCTTATGAACATATTAAATATATCTCAAAAAGGTGATAAAGCTTCTACTATAGAAGAAAAAGAAACTTTCATCAGAAAAGGAAATGATGAAAAGAAAAGGAAGCATTTATCAGAAAAGTAAAAAGAAGCAAGTTGGTGAATAAAGAAGATAAGGCACACAAACCAACACTCTATCAACCAATCACAATTGAGATATTGTAAGTGGAATTCTCTATAAATACATAATTCCATCGTAGGAATTATGTGTGCTTTTGTGAAGTAATATTTTATAGATTTTTCATGAGAGTTTACCCCTGGACTGTTCCAGGGGGTGACATTTAGATTCAAGTTAATTCTTCGATCGACCTCTTCTTCTTTGTTTAATTCCACCAAACAAAGATTAATTTTTGTGTTCATAGATTGATGCATTTATTTATAGAATTAATCTTGAAGAAAACCTCACTCTCAATGTCTCTATTTTTACTCTTTGAATGTTTATATATTTCACAAACACCCATCTCTACGAACGAAGAACGTTGCATCATTTGAACAAGATCGCAAAAGGGACCAACAAGTGGTATCAGAGCGGGCCATAAATTATTTCCAAGATTGATCCTGTAATAGAGACGTATATTCATGATCTGCCAAAGTTTTTGAAGAAAAATATATTCATGCAGATCTTTAAAAAGATGATCATCCAGAGTAAGTCAGACGTTTGCCAAATAAACCTTGATGTCATCTGCTGAAGATCATTCAAGCACTATATTTGAAGACATTTAGAAAAAAAGGGGAGGTTTATTTATTATTTCCAAGTTTCTAAAGAGTAATGCATTATTTGTATTTTCAACAACAAATAGGGGGTGAATGTTAGGCAACTTTTTGTTATCTGTTGTTGAAAATGGTAAAAGTCACTTAGAAATAATTCCGTCAAGGCGAACCGACTGAAGAACCGTCCAGAAGCTCTAAATATGAAGACCGAGAAAGAAATAATCAAGGTTCTAATTCTTTGATTAAAATATCATTACAAAGGTTACAAGACTTCAATATGTTAGCGTAGCCTTATGAAGTTTACAAGATGCAAACAAAGAATTGTGTTCATAAGATAAAATATCTTATGAACATATTAAATATATCTCAAAAAGGTGATAAAGCTTCTACTATAAAAGAAAAAGAAACTTTCATCAGAAAAGGAAAATGATGTAAAGAAAAGGAAGCATTTATCAGAAAAGTAAAAAGGAGCAAGTTAGTGAACAAAGAAGATAAGGCACACAAACCAACACTCTATCAACAATCACAATTGAGATATTGCAAGTGGAATTCTCTATAAATACATAATTCCATCGTAGGAATTATGTGTGCTTTTGTGAAGTAATATTTTTAATAGAGTTTTCATGAGAGGTAACCCCTGGACTGTTACAGGGGGTGGCATTTAGATTCAAGTTAATTCTTGCAGAAGATTGAGAATGACTTCTGGAATTTGACCATGGAAGGACTGAATGTCAGAGCTTATACGTCTCGGTTCAATGATTTGGCTAGATTGGTTCCACGAATGGCCACTCCTGAATACGTTAAGGTAGAAAGGTATATTTGGGGATTGTCGCCACAAATTCGTAGTATGGTTACGTCAGCGAAGCCCACTACCTATCTGGAAGCTACTACTCTAGCGAAATCATTAGCGGATGATGCAGCTCGTAATAGTAGCCTTAACAGGAAATAGGAGACTGGGAAGTCGTCGGGAAAAGTCAAGACATATGGGAAATCTGGCCTATCAGAGCGTTCTGAGCCTAGATCTGGGGATTCGCGGAAGCGAAAGTCTGTGAGCTCGAGAAAGGATTCCGAAGTGAAGCGTGGGAGGAAACGCGATTCGGGGAAAGCATATGTGGCTAATTCTAGTGGTTCGAGGAAGGATAATGCCTGGGATGGCGTAGGTGGTTCAGCGAAGAAGACTCACGGAGATGAGCAGGGAAATTGTGCCAGATGTGGTTGAACTGGACATGTTACTCGCGAGTGCTATGCTAAGAGTACGTTGGAGGGAGTTAAGCTCGATGGGTGCTTTGAATGCGGAGAGCAGGGACACTACAAGAGGAACTGTCCGAATGTGAAGGGTCAGAATGCCAGGGGCAGAGCTTTTGAGCTGAATGCAAGGAAGGCACGTGATGATCCTGCAGTTGTTACCGGTACGTTCTTGATCAAAGACCATTTTGCGTTCGTACTATTTGATACTGGTGCTGACTTGAGTTTTCTATCGAAAATATTTGAACCATTTCTGTGTTCTCAAACTAGTAAGCTAAGTAAAAAGTACTCAATAGAATTAGCAAATGGAAAATTGATACAGACTAGCGAAGTTATTCATGATTGTAGAATTCGGTTATGCAATCATAGTTTTAGTATTGATTTACTACTAGTGGAGCTGGGTAGTTTTGATGTAGTCGTTGGGATGGATTGGATATCCAAGAAAGGAGCTGAGATCATTTGTTCAGAGAAACAAGTGCGGATACCTCGTCCTGGTGGTGGTGAAGCTTTAGTTGTTCACAGTGACCGATCGAGTCGAGTATCAAGAGTTGTTAATGTTATGAAGATGCACAAGATGTTGCCTAAAGGCTATCTTGCGTTCTGGTTAACGTAGTGGATAGGAAGGCTGAAAGTGGGAAGATTGAAACTCCTGTAGTTCGCGATTATCCGGAAGTTTTCCCTGAAGACTTGCCTGGATTACCCCCGGCGAGACAGATTGAGTTTAGAATTGATCTTGTACCTGGTGCTGCACCAATTGCAAAATCTCCTTACAGATTACCACCGTCAGAAATGAAAGAATTGTCAAATCAGCTTCAAGAGCCATTGGATAAAGGTTTCACACAACCAAGCTTTTTCGCCTTGGGGATCACCTGTGTTGTTCGTGAAGAAGAAAGATGGTTCCTTCAGAATGTGTATTGATTACAGAGAGTTGAACAAGCTGACTATCAAGAATCGGTACCTGTTACCAAGAATCGACGATTTGTTCGACCAGCTTCAAGGATCAAGCTACTACTTGAAGATAGACCTGCGTTCAGGTTATCACCAGTTGAAGATTGCTGAGGAAGATGTTCCGAAGACTGCTTTTAGAACACGTTATAGCCATTATGAGTTCTTAGTCATGCCTTTTGGTTTAACTAATGTGCCTGCAGTGTTCATGGATCTCATGGACAGGGTATGCAAACCCTATTTGGACAAACTCGTAATTTATTCATTGATGATATACTAATCAATTCGTCGAACCAAAGAAGATCATGAGCAACATTTAAAGATGATTCTGGAGTTGTTAAAGAAAGAGAAGTTGTATTTCAAGTTCTCTAAATGTGAATTTTGGATTGGAGAGGCGCATTTTCTCGGACATGTCATAAATGAGAAAGGTATACATGTGGACCCGTCGAAGATTGAGGCGATTAAGAATTGGGAAGTGCCAAAGACCTCGTAAGAGGTACGACAATTCTTAGGACTTGCTGGGTATTATAGAAGATTCATTGAGAATTTTTCCAGAATAGTGCAACCATTAACGCTATTGACCCAGAAGGATAAGAAGTTCGAATGGATAGAAAAGCAGGAGAAAGCTTTTTGGATGTTGAAGGAGAAGTTGTGTAGTGCACCTATTCTATCCCTACCTGAGGGAAATGACGGTTTTGTTGTATACTGTGATGCGTCACGTTTGGGCCTTGGTTGTGTGCTTATGCTGAAGGATAAAGTGATAGCCTATGCATCAAGACAACTGAAAGTGCATGAGAAGAACTGTTGGTGCATAATGTCTATGTCTTAGTCTTATATCGAGTTTTTATAGAATAGAGCTGAATAGGCTAGCTGAAAGTAGTATTTATTAAGTTTGAGTCAAGTTCCTCATCATTGACATGTAAAGGTCAAGTTCGGCCGAACTTGCTAAGGCAAGTTCGGGCGAACTTGCAACTCTATAAATAGCTAGCTTGCCTCTCTCATTTGTAACTTTGGCATTTTGGAGGCGAAGCTCTGTCAGTTTGTACTCTTGATGTTTGATCAATAAACTGATGTTAAACTGACTAATTCTTGTCTATTGGTAAACACGACGTAATATTTCCGCTATTATGGACGTTAGATATCAAATTTAGGTTCCTTAGCATCAGGATCGGTCCTACAAGTGGTATCAGAGCTAGAACAACCTGATTTGATAGTATCAAGACAAGAACACTTCTATTTCATCTCCATTCTTCTATTTTTCTTAACTTTTTCATCAAAAATGAAGAATTCACGGTCAAAATCTTTTCACTTTTCAATATATCATGTAAAATACAACGAAGATAAACCCTTGAAAGATTGAAGACCAAAATCAATCGAATTGATGTCAAAATTTTGAAAAAAAACCATGTGAACAAGTTCGGCCGAACTTGTGATAAAAACTCACTTTTTCAGTGATTTTTTACCAAGTTCGCTCGAACTTGAGGCATTTTTGAAGAAATTAGAGTTAAGTTTGCTCGAAGTTGCTAGAAGTTTATTGATATTTTGTCAAGTTCGACCGAACTTGATAAAATTCAAGAAGATTTAGTTAAGTTCGCCCGAACTTGCTATATTTCCATCAAATTCTTACAAGTTCGCTCGAGGTTAGCTAAAGGGTGTTGTTTATAAGTTCGACCGACGTTGATTAAAAGAAAATTTTCAAATCAAAATCACAAGTTCGACCGAACTTGTGATAAAATCAAAGAATTCTTCATTTCCACTACAAGTTCGACCGAACTTGTAGTAGAACTAATATTTTCAAAAGTTTTTGAGTGTTTTTAGTGTACACGTTTCGTTAATCCACAATGGATGATATTCAAAGAACTTATATGTCCGGAACTAGTTCATCAAATGCCAACGTGATCCAATAAGTCAATCTTGACAATGAGATTGGCAAGACTGTTAAGCTGCCAAAGCTAATGAGCATGGACTGAGTATGAAGGATGGAAGGAGAAGTTTACATATTGGGTTCAAGCCATGCATTTCCTAGGTTGGGTGTCAATCGAGTTGGACGAACATCAGCAAGTCCTGGAGAAATACAAATACTCCACGACACAGAAAGAAGAATACATTGCTAAGAAAAGATGACAGGTCTTATTCAACAATCCGTCAAAGAAGATATTCTCATCTTCCTACCGGAATACACAACTGCAAGAGATCTCTGGCTCTCACTTCAAAAGAAGTATCAAGGAAGCGCGGAGATGATTAAGAGCAAGAAAGCTCTCATTATGAAAGAGTTCGATATCTTCAACATGCTGAAGGGTGAGACCATGAAGTAGATGATTGAACGCTTTTGTCATCTTAAAGTCCAAATGCGAAGACACGGTCTCGAAAAGATGGAACAAGAGTACATCGAAAAACTTGCTGACGCTCTACCAGATGGAGAATGGACTACTTACCTAATGGTTCTGAAGGAAAGCGAAAAATGGGAATTCTTCAAGCTGTCAACATTTATCGATAAACTCGAAGGCCATGAAATGGAACTCCTCAAGATTACAAAATCAAAGAACGCTAATGTTGTTCAATATGTTGGTTTGTACTACGAGAGTGGAATGCAAGATAACATTTCAAGCCCAAAGATACAGACATCATTCAACGCAAGTGTGAATTCTTCGAATAATTCGCAGCAAAATCATAATCAATCATATCCTCAATATGATCAAAGTCCATAATTTTCATTCTAAAGCACTGGTTCAAATTCGTCTTATCAAAGTCAAGCAAATCAGAATCAACAAACAAATTCTGATTCGAATGTATTCAAATGTATCATCGCTGTTAATTTGAATAATGTTGTTCCAGAGCAAACTGCTAAGCAACACATAGCACTTCTCGCCACTGTCCTAGAATCATGTGAAAGTCTTGTAGCTGGGAAAATCGGCAATCCCGAGATGACCGCCGAAGACTATGATCAGGTGGACGAAGAAGAACTTGAGTTTATGGATATCAAGTGGTGTTTAGCATCTATTATCCGAAGAGTCACAAAGTTCGTTGCTCTCACAGGCCGAGATATCAGAAACTCAAGCAACAAACTAGGTTTTGACAAGACAAAAGTAACGTGCTTCAGATGTCGCCAAAAGGGACATTTCAAGAGAAAATGCAAAAATCTTGAAGCAACGGGAAATCAAAGTCCATTCGGAGGAGGCAACGACTATTACAAGAAGTCACTTCAGTACAAGCCTTTCCCGAAAAAGACTCAGGTTGAAATTCAAGAGAAGCCAAATAGCAGTAACACTGAAAAAGCTATGGTTGCATCAAACGAAGATGATGGTTTCGACTGGAATTCTTATATCGGTAAAAAGACCGGAGTTGCATTGATGGCACAAATTGTTGAAGTTACTTCTGTCGAAGATGCAGCAGCTTTAGAAAATATTCTACTGGAACAATATTTGCATCAACAACAAGAAGAAGAGGAGCATATCCACATGCAGAAACAAGGAATTTTATCTCCTAACTCTTGTGATAGTTTTGCAGGTCACTTTGATGGAAGTTCTCAAGAATAAGTTGTTGAGGAGAAATCTACTGCTGAAGTAGTCATTGATGTTACTCAAGAAGTGAATGCCGAAAACCTCAAAGATATTGCCGAAAAAGATTTAATGGCAAATCTAACCAATGTAGGTTCAGAGGTAAATAAAGGTGTCAAAGTACAAGTTGTAGAGGTTGAGAAACCTTGTACAAAATGTACAGAACCATGTATCGAATGTGCCGAAAAATCAAAGATCATCGCTGAAATCAATGTGCATAATGATCTTTTAAAAAACGATTATCGCACAATGAAAGAAGCGTATGACAAAATGAAAGATGATTATGGCAGGCTCAATCAAAACAATGTCAAACAACACGAAACTGTGAGGATGTTGAAAGAAATAGTAATGGATAAACAAAAAGCAATAAATATCTATATTAACACCATTGTTGAAACTAAGCAACAACTCCAGGACATGAAAATTGAAACACAGCGTGTTCAACAACTTTTGAGAAGTTACACTTGTAATGCATATGTCATTGATCACATCCTTCCGACAATTCCATCGGAAGAGAAACCTAAAAAGAAAATTGGTAAAGAATATAGCAATGTTCCTCCACCCCTATGCGAGAAATACTGTTGCAAATCCGTTGATGGGATGGATAAGGCACTCAATATTGAGTTGTTATCTGAAAAGAATACTGAGTTGCCAGATAACATTGATGTAATCTATACTAAATCTGATGATGACAACGCTGTGGTTAAGAAAGTGGTTGAAAATGTTCTGAATGATTCTGATGAAGGCAGCCGACTCGAGTTCAAAGAAGTCTGATTCACAGTCCGAAGATGACGATACATCATCGAAGAATGATCTATGTGATGATCCTAATATTGTAATGTACAAGATTAAGGAATCTGATAGATTATACTTTGATGATAGTTTTTCGATTCAGAATGTGAAGGTAGAATTGTTAGACAAATTTTTTAAACTCGTGGAAGTCACATTAGATGATCTAGAGATTAATGAAAATAAATTCTATTCCAAACCTAAAAGAAACAACTACCGAAGGAATGGTGGTGATCATCCGGAAAATCAGAGAGCTGGGTTGGGATTAGAGGAATCGGATGAACCTAAAAAGAAAGTGTCACCATTTCATGAATATAAGAATAAAAACATGAATTTTGTATATGGGACGAATACGGTTCATGAGGAAAGTTTTATCGCGAAACAATCGAACGATGAGTTCAAGAAACAAAAAGAACTTCGAGATAAAGCCAAAATTGCAAGTGGTGCCAAACAAGTGGTGTAAAACCCACTAAAGGACATCCACATGATTATCGGACTTGTTTCAAGTGCAACGAAATTGGTCATATTGCACGCCAATGTCTGAAATCAAAGCCTGCTTATCTTTGAAGGAAAGAAAGTTCAAATGTTGTGAAACCGAAGCAACCAGAGTTTGGGCAAATAAGAATTCTAAAAAGGAATGTTAACAAAGATGAAATGAAACAAGTTTTTGAAAAGAAAATTGAGAATTCAATTTTCGAGAAGGGTGAATCTTTAAAAGTAAATGAAAACAAGTTTTACATCAAGAAGACTAACATAAAATCTCAAGCCTGGATTGCAAAGAAACGGTCAACAACATCTGAGATCACTAAGTCTGAGATTGTTAAGACTAGTGATAGCATGAAAGAATCAAAATCAGACTTGAAACCACATCTGAAACTGTCAAAACTACAACTGGTAACAATTCAAAAGATAAAAAGATAGTAAAGTTCTCAAACATAAACATCATAAAAATCCAGATGATGAATGTGAATTTGATTATGCAGATGAGTGTGGATTTGATTATGCTGATGAATGTGAATTTGATTACGATGATGGTTATCTAATTCAATCCAAGACCAAAAAGGCTTGGGTCTCACTGTTTAACTAATTGCTGAAATGTGCAGGGGCTCTGAATATCCGTACTTTCTAAGTGGATTTTGAATAGTGGAGCGTCCAGGCATATGACGGGAATGAAAGCGTTGCTATTTGACATAAAAGCTATCAATGGTGGATATGTTGGATTTGCGGGTAACCAGGGTGGAAGGATAGTCGCCGAGGGAAAACTCTCCAATGGCGTTGTTTCATTCGATCGCGTGAATGATATTGCAGAGTTGGAAAATAATCTGAGCATATCGTAGATTTGCGACAAGAAGTTCACGGTGCATTTCAACGACAAAGAATGTATTATCTTGAAGCCGGGATTCAAAATACCAGATGAGTGGATTCTGATGCGAGCACCACGAGAGAATGATCTATAAGTTCTTGATATGGGTGTTGCTACCACTTCATCAAAATCAGCGCAATGTTTTGTGACAAAGGCTACTGAAAAGGATTCTATTCTTTGGCATCGTAAGATGGGGCATATTCATTTGCGAAAAATGAATTTCTTGGTTCATAATGATTTAGTAGAAGGTGTAAATCTTCGGAGCTTTCATATGTCTGACACTGCTTAGAATGTAAAAAGGGAAAGCAGATCAAGAAATCTCATCCGAAGAAAATTCTAAACTCAATCAAGTTGCCATTAGAACGTCTCCACATGGACTTATTTGGTCCTGTAAATGTTCGAAGCATCTCAGGAGACTTATATTGCTTGGTCATGTCAGATGACTATTCGAGATATTCGTGGGTATTCTTTCAGGAATCAAAAGACGAAACGTTCGAGAACTTGGTTATTCTATTCAAGAAACTCGAGAATCTTTATCATCTGCCACTTAGACGCATTAGAAGTGACAACGGCACAGAGTTTAAGAATATCAAAATGAAGGAATTTTGCAATGCGAAAGGGATTCTGCACGAGTTTAGTGCTCCCTATACTCCACAGCAAAACGGTGTTGTTGAACGGAAAAACTAAACATTGATTGAAACTGCGAGAACCATGCTTGCAGATTCTAAACTTCCAGTCAGCTTCTGGAGTGAAGCAGTTGCTGTGGCTTGCTACACACTAAACAGAGTTCTCACTGTCAAACCAACAAAGAAAACATGTTTTGAGATGATAAACCGACGGAAGCCAAATTTGAAATTCTTAGAACCATTTGGTGCGCCATGTACTGTAATCGATCAAGATGGCAACTTCGGAGCTAAATCTCTTGAAGGTTTCTTTGCGAGTCCATTAAGAAGAGTATATGTTCCTTCGTTGAGAAAGGTTATTGAAGCACAGCACGTGGATTGTTTCAACTATACGGATCCTATTCAAAGGAGAGGTGACGCGTGGCTGTTTAACTATCAAGACCTTTGGAAGTCATTCTACTTGCCGGAAGAACCGTCTGAAGAAGAAGTTGCAGCATTATACTATCTTCAACAGTCGGCGAATCAAGAACAAATCATTAGACCAATTGTGGTTAATCAACCCACGTTGGATTCTTCATCTTTCGGAGCAGGTCCTAGCAATAGCAGTGGTGTTCAAGTTGAAAACACTTCTGAAGCAGAAGTAACACCTGCTACATCTCCAGTGAATACTTCTAATGAACCAGGACCTACAATCAGTTCCCAGCATTCCTCAGAATCAGAATTCTGATTCAGATTAAGCACCAACATTTGATGCTGATGATGAAACTTCATTGGATGAAGAGGTTGAGCAGATTTCTAACCTGTTGAATCAATCTGCTAGTCTAAGAAATCAGAATGAAGCTTCATCAAGTACTCCTAATGTTGATGTGAATAGTGATCTGATTGTTTCAAATCAGCAAAGCTCAGTTGATGTTCCAACAGAAGAAATGTCGCGATCATATTCGTACCGTCCTTCAACGAATATTATAGGAGAACTACAAACTGGTGTGCGTACTCGAAACCAAATCAACAAAGCACTTAGTTGTTTCTACACCCGAGTTGCACCAACTCAGAATTATTACTACTACTCATGTTTCATTTCTCAAATGGAGCCAAAGACAGTAAATGAGGCTCTGGCTGACGAGAATTGGGTGATAGCAATGCAAGAAGAACTGTTACAGTTCGAGAAGTTGGGTGTTTGGAAGCTTGTAGACTTGCCACCGAAGCAGAAAGCTATTGATACAAAGTGGGTCTTCAAGTGTAAAAGAGACGATCGGGGTGTAATAGTCAAAAATAAAGCTCGGCTGGTTGTCAAGGGATTTAACCAGCAGGAAGGTATAGATTATACGGAGGTATACGCACCGGTTCGACAATTAGAATCTATCCGCAAGTGTTCGTAGCTTAGAAAGGATTTAAGGGATACCAGTTGGATGTAAAATCTGCATTTCTCTACGATAAACTTCATGAACAAGTGTATGTCGGCCAACCACCGGGTTTCGTCGATCCACTAAACAAGAACAAAGGATATCTCCTGGATAAAGCCTTGTATGGTTTACACCAAGCCCCGAGAGCTTGGTACGAGACGTTATCGCAACATCTCGTAGGAAATGGCTCTACACGAGGCACAGTGGACAGCACTTTGTTTACCAGAGAAGTTGGATCGCATCTGATAATAGTACAAATCTATGTGGACGATATCATTTTTGGTTCTACGGATGACAGTCTGTGCAAAGAGTTTGAAAAGATCATGAAGAGGAAATTCGAAATGTCCTCGATGGGCGAAATGAAGTTTTTCTTAGGTCTTCTAGTGGATCAGCTTCCAGACGTGATATTCATTCATTAGACTAAGTATGTTCATGACATTCTCAAAAAGTTTGAAATGAATTCTTTGAAGCTGCTTTCAACACTGCTGGCACTGAACCATGGATTTGCGTAGACGAGACGGGAACAAAAGTTGATGAAACACTTTATCGATCGATGATAGTTCATTGATGTATCTAACGGCATCGCGCCCAGACATCATGTATCCTACTTGCTTATGTGCGAGATATCAGTCTAGTCCTCGGATGTCACACATGCAGATAGTTAAGCGAATCTTCCGTTACTTGAAAGGATTTCCTAGCACGGCTGATGGTATCCTAAAAACGACAATTTCAACTTAACGGGATATGCTGACTCAGACTTCGGAGTGGACAAGCTGAACTCGAAATCTACAACTGCAGGATGCCAGTTCTTTGGCATGCGTTTGGTAACGTGGCAGTGTAAGAAACAGAACACGGTCTCTCTCTCAACCTGTGAAGCGGAATACATTTCTACTTCCAGCTGTTGCTCACAAATCCTCTGGATTCAGCAACAGATGAGGGATTATGGCTGCAGTTTCTAGACATGCCTTTATTTGTAGATAACAAAGCAGCCATCGATATAACTAAAAATCTGGTTCATCACTCACGTACTAAAGACATTGAAATTCGATACCATTTCATTCGTGATTGCTATGAAAAGAAATTTGTTCAAATAGAAAAAATCCACACCGACGAACAAAGGGTTGATTTTTATACCTAAGCATTTCCATTTACAAGATTTAAATATCCAATGCGTCTTCACGGTATTAAAAATTTGCTTACAGGTGCGGAAGCTGGGGTTGAATACGGATCGGATGAAGAATTCACGTAATCCGCATTGGTTTGTATGGTTTGTACATGTCCTTCTACTTTAGTATTTCTTAAAAAATCTAAAATCCAAAAATATGTTTTTGATTTTAGGGGGAGAAATATTTGGGAAAATACAAAAACATATGAAAAATTTCAAAAAATGTACAAAAACATTGAAAAAGACAAAAAGAATTTGGAGGTCACAAAAAGGAAATGACCGTACATCAGTGGACTATCACAGTATGCTAAAGAAATTAAAAATTAAAAAGTGATAAACGAGTCTTAATGTGGATGGTCGATAGGCTAAACACGTTTAGTAAACTGTTTTCGAGATATAAACTAAATTTAGCAACTGCTTAATTTTGTGGATTAACACATCTTGGATATATGGACTTAGTACTCCGAAATTTCGTTTGAGAGATTGCCTGATTCTGAGATACAAGGTCTTTATAGGTAGTTGATATCTAGGGTATTATACAAGTTCTTCTGATTTTGAGGAAGCAATGGCCTAGAACCTTTATAATATTTCGCGATAAACCCAAAAATTGCATACAATATTGAAAAGTATCGAAAGATCTAATCATTTGTAGTGCTAAAAAGATTCCTTAAGTGGAACACACCTTAAAGACGAGCCTTCATCTCTTTGTCTGTACGGTAGTACTAACCTGAGCTCTCAAGGTCTCGCATTACCCAGATACATATATTAATTATGCTATATTCACCTGTAAGATGAAATCTATGGAATCTTGATATGGGAGTATATTCAAGAAGTGGGAACCACAGATAAGTCAAGTTTCATAAATCTTACCTTAACATATCTTGAAACAGTTGAGAAACATGGTAAGGTTTAAGAGGACAAACATATTGACAATCTATGTTTGTACATGTCTGTAAATTTTCTCAATTAACTGATATGATCCTTTAGACACAAAAATACAAAAAGATTTTATTTCTACATTGTTTTCAGCAAACCAATGTTGGAGAACGGGTCTTCGAAGTCTGGTAAGATGCTAGAACTGGTGGGAATCTCTTTGACAACAGGCTAAGAGCTAATCTATAAAATCTGAAAAGTCAAAACAATAAAAAGTTCATTAATTTGAAACTTTGATTTTGAAAATATCAACAGTTTGTTCGTAACGGGTCAAACCGGGGTCATTAACTTGGACTCGGCAGACAAATCGGTTAACCAATGTCATTAGCTTGGACTTGGTCAACTGAGTGGATTTTCATATCTGGTAAAAGTTGAAAAATTCAAGGGTTAAATTGTAAAAAAATTGAAAAAGTTTGAATTTTGTGTTTGGCAAGTTTGGCTGAACTTGCTAAACATAATCATGTTTAACCTTTCAGTAAGTTTGACCGAACTTGCAAGAGATGGCTGATGGTTATTCAATAAGTTCGCCCGGACTCGTCGGGCTTTTCTATATGGGAGTCTCAAGTTCGCTCGAACTTGCCAGGTTATAAGTACCGGCAAGTTCGGCCGAACTCATTACATGTACCCCAAATATCTGAAGCGAACTTGAGAGCATATTGAGCGATTTGTGATTTTGGCAAGATTAAGTCGTTACTCTGCCCAATTTTAAATTGTTTTTGGTGATTAGCACACCAACGACAATGTCTGAGGTGAGTATTTGGACTTTGAACCATGAATTGAACATATTCGAATGAAACAAGATCTGAAACCTTAAAAAGTATTAGATCTAGGGGTTTAATGGAAAAATTAATTATAAAAACATGTCAACAAACATAAATCGACCATGAAACTGTCTTTAATTTGATTGAAATGGTTGAAATCATGTTGAACAGGTTTGGTGTGAAGGAGATGACAAGTTCGGCCGAACTTCTTATCAAGTTCGACCGGACTTGTTAACAAAATCTGAATAAAAAGAACCAAGAACATGTTCGACCGAACTTCATAAAAATGTCCTTGAAAAATCTATATGAAAGTTCGCCCGAACTTGGTTTATTATCTGAAATTTGATAACATAAGTTCGCCCGAACTTATTAAAGAAATAATGAACATGTGTTTGATACATGTTCGGGTGAACTTGAGTAAACCAGAAGTTTTAACACATGTCAAGTTCGCCCGAACTTGATGAAAGTGTTAGGAAAAATTTTGTAACTTTTTCTTGTATGTGTACTAATTGTTTTGCGCCGTTTTTCAGGTTCAAGAACTAGCGCATGTAATTTCCATTGAGTTTTCTAAGTCTCACAACACGTGCATTACGCTCGACAAGACTGTATGTCCATCTTTGAAGGATTACGAGAGTATTTTGAAGTTTTTGAAAGAAAGCCCTATTCATCGAGCTATCACAGAGCACATAGTTTCATACAGATCTCACACGTACCATTTCTGGATAAACGCAAGTCTAAGTGATGATCAGAAGTCTATTATTCATCTGTGTAAGTCGGCAATGAAGTCAAACCAATCACTGTGACTGAAGATGATATTTGACGGATCCTGCAGTTCAATGATGATAAAGATGCTCCGATATTTCTCGATGAAAAGATGGTTCATGGTTGTTTCTTTCTTATGGCTATAAGGGAAGCGTGAATAAGCCGACGTTAAAGAAAGGGGAAGTACCTAACCCTTACAAGCTCCTCATGCATGCAATCATTCATACATTTAGTCATCGAAAGGCGGGTCTTGATGATGTTCAAGATTATTTGGCCTGTATGGCAACGGCACTTATTCTGAAGACGCCGTTCAACTATTCCAAGCTGGTTTTCACTCATATGTCAAAGAATATGGAGGATTCGAGGTTGTGTATCTATCCAAGATTTGTGCTGATGCTGATAGATGGGAAGTATCCGAATATTGCACGAGATCCAAACGATGTGTTATATGTAGTTCATCTCGATGAGACAACAGTGAAAAAGCTTTTAAAGTTTCAGAAACAAGCGTCAGCACCAGTGGCTAAACCAGTTTTCGGAGCTATCAAAGATTCAAACTACATTGCGCCGCCTGATAAAAAATGGAGAAAAGATGGAAGCGATGATGAAAAAGAGCTTAATGCAGAAAAAGAATGGTTCAAAGACATCAAGCTGAAAGCTAGAAGTGAATGGTTCTTAAAGGCTGAGGTTGAAAAGCCTAAGAAGAAACGAGTGGCAAAGAAAGTTGATACTATGCTCATTGATGAAGATGAACCAGAAAACGTTCAAACTGAACCAGGTTCGAGTGCAGCAATCGTCATCGAAAGCCAAGAAGCTGAGAAAGTTACACAGGAAGATGTTATTTCAGCAACTTCTGAAAATGAAGATGATTCTGATGAAGAACCTGTGAAAGAACCTGAAAAGACAGTAGCAGAAATAGCAGCTGAAAAAGAGAAAGAAATGGATGTTGATTTGATCCGAATCTTGAGAAAGTATCTGATGAAGAAAGACCAAAGAAAAAAGCAAAAAGGTCTAAGTCTGCAACAATTTCTACAGCTAAAACCACTGTTTCTCCTCAGACAAAGGGCAAGAAAAAGAAGAAAGTTCAAAAAGCTGTCAGTAAACGATACAGAGGAAAGTTGAAAAGCGCAGAAGTTACACAAGAACCTTCTGGCGCACAGGAGACATGAGCCACACAAGAACCTCCTACACAAGAACCTTCTGTTGTTATTCCTACTGAGACTGAACGTCAAGGAGTTACACAAGAACCTCCTATGACTGGATTGCTTGAAGTTCCTGTTATTCAAACACCGATTGCTCCAACGACTTCAAATCTTGAAAGTTCTACTCCAAGGAAGTCTACACCAAAGGCTGCTACTCCAAAATCAACACCAAAATCTTCGGGGCCTAATTTGTTTGGTGATATGCATAATGATCCGATCAGTTTGCAAGATCTAAATGGTTTCTTTCCGTAAACGAATGTTGATCTTCTAGAAAAGCGTGTAGGCATTAGAAGACAAAGTGGCACAGAATGATGTTGAGAAAGCTGAGATTATCCAGAAAATGAATCAAAGCAATGTTGAGAAAGAAATATTGGATGACAAAGTGAAAGTGTTAGAGCGAGAATACTTTAAAGTGTTGATAGAAAGTTTACAAGACGCAAATGAAAAGCTTCAAACATAAATTGCAGATTTAAAATCAATCCAAGCACTAAATGATAGAAGATTCACCAGGTTGCAGAAAGTTTTATCTAATTCTCTGGGAATATATTTCATCAAAGAATATGATCGTCTAGATCAACAAGAAGCCAAAGAAAGGTCTGAGAAAGAACTAGCAGTGAGTGGTAAAGGAAAGATGTTGAGGGTGAAGTCCCTAAATCTCCTGAAGCTGCTGAGAAATATGTTGAAGACATTACTAAAGCTTCTGAATCCGATATTCAAAAAGTTGACGAATATGTCAAGCCTTCTGATCCTGTTACATTTTCTGAAAATAAGGATGATGATGAAGCTGAAGATGAGGATAAAGAAGATGAGGAAAAGAAAGATGATTTGGAATACGAAGATTGGAATGTTACAGACGATGACCATGATGATGATCAGGGTGGTGTTGGAATGAAAATTACTGAAGCTAAAGTGTCAGATGAGTTTGATTTCTCCTCGTTAATAGATGATGATTCAAACAGGATGGATGATAAAAGTGAGGGGTAGTCAAGGCAGAAAGGGCCAACTGATGAAATTGATCTGTTAGATGTTGAAAGATTTGTTAAGCCAGTTATTGCAGTACCCACGAAGACTTTATTATTAATGTTAGAACATAACATGGAGGAAGGCGAGTTTGTACACAATTATACTAAGGAATATCTTGCAAAGTTAGTCGAAGTTAATGCTGAAGATCTAGAATTTGATTTCGAAGAAGATGTGTTGAATGTTAACACTTTTGAGCCGAATGATTATCAGTATGTTAGAAGATTTGAGGCTGACGAATACAATAGAGTTATTGTTGAAGATTGGTCTTCTGATGATGAGATAGATCATACTGCGAAGTACGTCGGTCCTAATTCTGAAAGTTTTCCTACTTTTGAGGAGATGTACAAGCAACTCGATGAAATATGCTGAAAGAAAAGATTGAAGAATCTTTACGAGAAGGAAAAGTCCCAAAGCCTATGACAAAAGAAGAAATTGCTCAAGTGAAAGTCTTGGTTTAAAGAGATGTCGCGCGAACATAAGTTTAGACGTCCTCTAGCATTCTTTACCAGAGACAAAGACGTTTCTTTGGGAGATATCTTGAGTTGGGGTTGGTTCAAGGAACTTAATGTATATGCAATCAAAAGAGAATTTGGAGTGCAATACTTCAGGTATTTTTCTGATTTCAAGACCTTACCTTATTGGGATGTGGAAGAGCTGGTTCAGACCGTTAATGTTACGTATCACATGAAAGTGATTGATCAATTATTGTGGAAATTGATAAAGTTTGAAGCAGTAAAAGGATTCAGATATTGGAAGCCATTCATTCCAGGTCGCCGAATCAATACTAACAAAAAGATGGGTGAAAAAGACATTACTTTGATAATGAAGCGATGAAGGGCAATGAGAAACATGCCGTTGATGCCGATTGAACAGAACTTCTACCCATTGTTCAAGTGGTGGCAGATAGATCCATCGACTTGTGAAGCTGTTATTGTTTTAAAGTTTGAAAAACACTTGGATATTTCAAAGGAAAGAGTTAAGGTATTGGGATATCAAGGCATGAGAGGGTTATGGAGAACGATCTGGATTTAGATCCTATGTGGTTGGTAAACTGCTCGAGAGAAGATATTAAAATCTTGTTCTACAGTAAGATTGTGTTTGAAGAACGTGAAAAGGTACAAGCGATGCAGTTTCAGAAAGTTGTTAATGTTTGCTATGCGCATGAAGTAAACTCAGGAAAGATGTGGCAAACAAATTGGAGGGATTTAGAAAGGGTTGAATTTCTAAAAGAGGAGAATCGTCTTGAAGCGATTCATGAGAAAACAAGGAAGGCAAGTGTTAGAAGATTTAAATATATGAACAAGGTGCCTCCTACATATCAGACGCCAGATCCTAAGCAAGAGCGACGAAAGAAGCCGTTTAAGAACTTCTTCGGCCGTGTACGTTAAAGTATATTATTAAGACACAGTTTTGGAGACTGATACAAGACAAAGACAATATCCAAGGGGGAGTCTGTTGGTGCATAATGTCTATGTCTTAGTCTTATATCGAGTCTGGATAGAATAGAGCTGAATAGGCTAGCAGAAAGTAGTATTTATGTAAGTTTGAGTCAAGTTCGCTCATCATTGACATGTAAAGGTCAAGTTTGGCCGAACTTGCTAAGGCAAGTTCGGGCGAACTTGCAACTCTATAAATAGCTAGCTTGCCTCTCTCATTTGTAACTTTAGCATTTTGGAGGCGAAGCTCTGTCAGTTTTTACTCTTGACGTTTGATCAAATAAAACGGATGTTAAGCTGATTAATTCTTGTCTATTTATAAACACGACGTAATATTTCTGCTATTATGGACGTTAGATATCAAATTTAGGTTCCTTAGCATCAAGGATCAGTCCTACAAGAACTACACAACTCATGATTTAGAATTGGGAGCTGTTGTGTTCGCTTTGAAGATTTGGAGATATTATCTGTATGGCACGAAGTGTACGATTTACACAAACCATAAGAGCCTCCAGCATATCTTTGATTAGAAAGAACTCAAAATGCGACAACGGCGTTGGGTAGAGTTACTCAATGATTATGAGTGTGATATTCGTTATCACTCGGGAAAGCAAATGTTGTTGCTGACGCGCTCAGTAGGAAGGAGCAGGAGAAGCCTCTGCATGTGCGTGCTTTGGGTTTGACCATACAAACGAATTTGACCGATCGAATCCGTAAAGCACAGCGAGAAGCTTTGAAAGATGAGAACCTGAGTAGAGAAGGTTTGAGAGGTTTGGAATGTGAACTGATACCAAAAGCGGATGAAGTGATGTACTTCATGAACCGAGTTTGGGTTCCGCTTAGAGGTAACCTACGTGAACTGGTTATGAACGAGGCTCATAAGTCCAGATATTCTATTCACCCAGGTTCTACCAAGATGTATCAGGATATTAAGGAGTTATATTGGTGGCAGAATATGAAGAAAGATAGTGTGGTGTATGTGAGTAAATGCCTGACATGCTCGAAGGTTAAGGCTGAGCATCAGAGGTCGTCTGGGCTTCTACAGCAACCAGAGATTCCTAAATGGAAGTGGGAGCATCTTGCTATGGACTTTATCACCAAATTACCCCGTACGTCACGTTGACATGACACCAAATGGGTAATTGTGGATCGATTGACGAAGTCTGCTCATTTTCTAGCCATTAAGGAGACAGACAAGACAGAGAAGATATCGCAGTTGTATCTTGACGAGATTGTGGCCCGACATGGAATGCCAGTGTCAATTATCTCCGATAGAGATAGACGATTTGACTCCATATTTTGGCGATCTCTTCAGGAGTTGCTGGGCTCTCGTTTGGACGTGACTACTGCATATCATCCTCAAACGGATGGTCGAAGTGAGAGAACCATTTAGACGCTAGAGGATATGTTGAGAGCGTGCGTGATTGATTTTTGTGGAAGTTGGGATACTCATTTGCCGTTGGCAGAGTTCTCTTACAACAATAGTTACCACGCTAGTATCAAAGCCGCTCCGTTTGAAGCTTTGTACGGAAGGAAATGTCGATCACCCCTATGCTGGGCTAAAGTTGGCGAAAGGCAACTAACCGGACCTGAGCTTATCCAGGAAACCACCAACAAGGTTGTCCAGATCAAGGAAAGGTTGAAAGCTGCCGTCGATCGACATAAATCTTATGCAGACAACCGAAGGAAACCGTTGCAGTTTCAAGTTGGGCATTGTGTTTTGCTAAAAGTGTCACCTTGGAAAGGTGTTGTTAGATTTGGGAAAGGGGGGAAGCTAAGCCCATGGTATATATGTCCTTTCGAAATCACATCTCGAGTTGGATCAGTCGCGTATAGGCTTAAGCTGCCGCAGGATTTGAATGGAGTTCATGACGTGTTTCATGTTTCCAACCTGAGAAAGTGTCTACCAGATGAGACACTAATTATACCCTCTGATGAGGTTCAAGTAGACAATAAATTGAGATTTATCGAGGAACCAGTTGAAGTTCTTGATGAGAAGATTCAGAAGCTTAGAAGGAGTCGGATTAAGTTGGTCAAAGTTCGCTGGAATTCCAAGCGTGGACCCGAGCTCACATGGGAACGAAAGGACCAGATGCAACGAAAATATCCGCATCTCTTTAAGTCTAGTGCGAAAACGAAACCTGTAGTGTAAGAATTTCGGGGACGAAATTCCTTAAACTGGGGGAGCTGTGACACTTGGCTATTTAGGTTGTACCGTACAAATGTAACACGTATCATGAATGAATAAAAGGTTGTATTTGATTATTTATGATGTTTATATATGGTATTTGATGTGTTGGTAAATCCAAAGTTTGATAAAAATTACGTTGGCAATATTAAGATAAAAGTTTATCGCGTAACAGTTAAAATGTGAAACGAACGTCAGTGACCACCGAATAATGTTAAAATCCTAAAAATAGTCCGTTATGATTGAAATAATAAATTTAATCATAATCGTGAGGATAAATAATTTAAAACGCTAAGAAACTCTATTTTCAAGTTTAAGCACGTACTACGAGATACTACGCGTATCTGACAAAATACTGTCAACACAGCAAGTCCAAGGCAATTAATAATTACTATAGTAATAATTTGACAAGTTTATTTTTATAGAATGATAAAGATATATTAAAACGCTTAAAATCCCTATTTTACGAATTTAAGCGCGTACTGCGCAACACAACGCGCATACTGCCAAATACCGACAACGTAGCCAGACCAGGCAAATAACATATTGATCAGTAATAATTTGGTGTGTTTATTTTTATAGAGCGTTAAAAATAATTTAAAACGCGTTAAAACGCAGTTAAAACGCTAGATAAAACACCCGGTATCCAGTTAAATACAAGTTTTAAGCATATATATGTAATATATATGTATATATGGGTGTGATGTGTGTGAGAGGTGACGTGGTGGCAGCCATTTAGGGCCCCTTTACCCCTCCTCCTCCATGTGTTGGCATGAGGAATGAAGAATAATGATTACCTTTTTACAAAATCTTCTTAAATCTTGCATAATCCAAGAAAATAATCAAAATAACTCACATCACTCTCTCTCCTTCTCACTCACGACCGAAAAACACACACCATACACACTACACCTTCAAACTTTGAAGATCTTGAAGAATCCATGTTCATGCAATCCTATTTCAAGTGTTTTTGAAGAATCAAAGGTGTTTTCAAGGAGTTTCAAACTAAAACCAAGCTTCATATCATCTTCTTAATCAAAAACCCAACAAAAATCTTGAAGGTATAACCTTACTTTAAAAATCTATGTTCTTGATTTTTGATGATTATGGAAGTTTCTCTTGTTCTTGGACATAAACACTAACTTAAAAACAATAACAAATGGGTTTTCAAAGAAAATGAAAATGGATAAGGGTGTGTATGTATGTAGGGCCGTGTATCTATGTGTGTGTATATACATATGAGATTTTGAGTTTTGATGTTTGATTGATTCTTGATGGATAAAATGTTGAAAGTGAATGCATGTGATATTTAGAATGTTCTAAAAGTTGTTTGATGATTGATATGAGTATGTGAAAAGCATGAACATGAAAAGTTAAATTTTGGAAGCATGTATGTATGTATATATATGGCCGTGTATATATATGTATGTATATATGCATGCATGTAAAAATTGATGCTAGTTCATAAATTTGTAGGATTTAGATTCTTGCATTTAAGTCCAATGATGAGATGACAATGATATGAAGATTTGAATATCATGGATTATATGAACATGAAATAAATGTATGTCTAGATGCATATGAGTACATGCAAGTTGAAAGTGATATGTATTGGATGCATTAGGAGCTTCTACATAGACATGCTTGTGGGTGTATGTACTTAAAATGATGAATAAATTATGTTATGATAAAAATGATTTAAGATCAGATTATACACCTTAAAAATAAGGTTATTTCATGTGTTATAGTAGTATGAAACTTATCATGAAGTTTACTAGCTTTGCATGTAGTACTATGTGCTTAAAAGTGTTGTAAAATGTGTGAAATCGCATGATTTGTATGGCTTACACAAAACTGCACTAATCTGATTATAACCATCATTTTATTCAGTATATAACATGTATTGTGTTAAAATATGAAGTTGTTTCGAGTTTGGATGGTTATGGTAACGTTTGACGCAAAACTATGCGGTAAAAACGGTAAAAATCGCCTTTTTACAAGGTTTTTATGAAACTGTTTTAGATCAGTAACTAAACTGATATTTTTGATATAAATATAAGTATTTTGACTTATATTAAGTTTATTTGGTGTTTGGTTAGTCAACCGAATCGCTAAAATACGCATTTTTCAATATACACTAGAATGGGTTGTTCATGGGTGAACCTTATGTGTTTAAATGTGTTATGTGATTTAAATAAGTGTATATGATGATATGTTAAGTGTTGACATGATAGCGGGAATTAAGTCTATGCATGTACGTTTGTATGTTTAAAACATTAGAATCAGTAAAATCGCGTTAAATGTGTAACTTATTTGTCGAGAATGAAAATTGATATATAGGTTAACTTAATAAGTTATTTCATGTATGCATGCTTTAAAAATGATAAAGTGTATGAGTTAACGAGATTTCACGTGTTATGATATTGTGTAAATGTGCACGTTTATGTATATATATTACGACGCGCAAATCGTAGATATATATTACTTATAAACGGGAGTATTAACGGATATAACATTAAGGTTACCAATAAAATCGTTCAAGTCGCAAAATCTTAAATATATATATATATGTATGAACTCATATATATATATATTAATACACCAACATAATAAAAAAAACAATGACTTTTCGAGAAAATCTCAAAGTTATGTGAAAAATTCGAGTATTGGAGAAACTTAGGAATTTTGTGATATATTGATTGATAAATCGTTCCTACGTATATTAGGACGTGTAGAATCAATTGTGGGATCACGCTATTTTAAATACGCACCCAAAGTTGAGTGTCACTAAACCCCCACTTTTTACTATTTTGTATATGTTCTGGGGGAAGAACACGCCTTAAAAGGATTAAAGATGTTTTTGAGTAAAACATACCTTTGCTTATACAAAATGTATATTTTCATGGAAAATATATGATTTGATGATAGTAATATGTTTCGGGTAGAAACGGTTTTGAGAATAAATATGTTTCGGGGATGAAACGGGGATTTTATGGTGTTTTAGAGAAAACGACCGTGTAGATTTAATAATTCTTAAATCTAAAGCTGTGACGAATCGGCTCGGTCTCAAGAGAGTAAGTATCGGGATTAGGCTTACGTTTCGGTGGGGACGTCGGGGATTCGTACAACTCTTTATATATTAAATTTATCATTTTAGTAGGATATATATTGTTCATGAGGCAAGTGATATAGATGGCCCTTATGGGTGCATGCGCAAGTATTGCTGTTTAATCATTTAAGTATTGAACACGTAGAATTGTTGGTAGATCTATCGGGTTGACTGCCCCGTCGTGATCGGTCGCTCCGATCAAGTCAAACGACGAATTGATATTCTAATATAGTCTAGTCTTGATTATACACTTATTGTTACTATATAGTTCATATTGTCTTGCAAACATACGAGTCTGAACATTTGATGCATTAAATTTAATATGTAAAACTTGGGAAGATGCTTTAGTTCGAAGGTTTCGGGGAAACACATTGCGACGGCTGACTCATGGATTTTATTAAGGAAATAAATTAACTTTCGAAAATATTATTTGGATGTTTTGATAATAAACACATAATTAGAAAGTTTTCCTTGTTTTAAATTTGAATATGTGAGCTCACCCTCCTTTGTGTTGACACTTGATTTTAACGTGTTCTTCAGGTACTTGAGCATGGCTTCGGGAATTATGGCGTATCTTGTAGTTGTTGATGCATGGTTGTTTTATGAATGTTTTAGACAAACTTTTAAAACTTTGGGACCTATGTAATAAGATCCATAAGGATCAAAAACAACTTAACTATGGTGTGGTTGTGACGTTCTTTAAACTTTATGTTTATAAACTATGTCTTAATAAAGTTAAATGTCCAACATTAACAATACATCGTTCGACAAGATATTTATGGGCACCAACTTCCGTCACCATTACGTTTGTTTTTCCGCTGCAACGTTTTTGGGGTGTTACAATCATCAACTTCATCTTGATGTTTTGGTGTAAGGGCAGAACTGGTGGTGTTTATTAGATGGTCTTTGATGTCTTTGATGTCTGCTTATGTATCCTTGTATCTCGCCTCAACCATATTTCTGATAAGCTTCATGTGAGTCTCATGCTGAATGTCTTCAAGTTGTTTTTGGGCTAGGATGATGGGTTGCACCATTTTCCATAGCTCATCAACATTTTTTGGTGTAGATGATTGTGGTTGAGAATTTTGTAACAGTTGTTTCATCATGGTTTTTATATCATCAATTGATTATTCCATGCTAGTGATTCTCTCCGTCAATTCTTGGTATTTTAATTTATCACCTAAGTGAATAGGATCATCTAAATTCCTAACAGTGGTAGTTTTATCTGGAACTTCAATGGAAATAAATCCCATATCATTAGAACCAGATGCCCATTTTTCTTGGTTCTAGGGACTTCCAACTGGAGCAGAGGTTACAGTTGTAGCCTCAGCAGTTGTTGCCTTCAAGGAAGTCTTAGGAATGTAACCACTGTCCAATTGAGAAACATGGGTTTCAACAATTGTAGTGGTTGCTTCACTTGAAATACCACCAAGAGTTACATGTCACTCATGGGGTGTAACCTCCTCAACTGTTTCTGGGTTAGCAAAAACAGTTAACTCAGACTCAGTCACATGTAGAGGTGAACTCTCATGAACAGGTGATTGAGAGGGACTGATTTGTGTCTGAGCCATGTCAATTTCTTTAAACAGTGGTATAATGGTAGGTGGAAGTTTTGTTGGAGAGGGTTGTGGTGTAGAAAGCAACATTGCCCTCGGAGATGGGCTGTGGAATATTGAATCAAGTGATTCAATTGCTTCATATTGTGGTGTCCTAGTGCTTACAACTTGATCCTTTTGTGAGGATTCTAGAGGAGGTAGGCTGGTAGGTGGAGATCTTTCCATCTGCTGTGAGGAAGTAGCAACAATGGTTTCAATTGACATTGGTGTTGTCACTGGGTTAACCTATGGGATCTCATCTTCTAGAGGAACCTCTTTATGTTGTTTTGGTTTGGTGGGCTTTTTGGATTTCGAAGGTTTCATTTTAGATTTTGGTGGTGTGGGTTTCACAACACTAGTTGTGGTGTCATGACCACAAGGAGTAGTGGGCTCAGCAATAGAAGTCTGAGCAACGGTTGTAGTGGTAGTTAAAATTTGCTCATTCCCTTTTGCTTGTGTTTTCAAAAGCTTTTGTGATTGGTTCAAAATTCTAGTAAATATTTCATGTGTAAGGCTTCCTATTTTTGTAACATGGCCTTGTTGAAAATTCTTTTCAGAAACATGTTTTTGAAGATAAAAGTTTAAAAACCTTGGGTGAATTGGAAAAGCTTGATTTTTAGCAATTTTATTGTAGTTTGCTACCAAGTCAAAAAACAACACCTGGGAGAAATTAAAATCAGATTTTGTTAAAATAACATATCCCAGATATTGTATGTTTAAAGGTATCTTATCAAATGCAGTTATCTTGGCAGACAAACATAGTAACAAAGTATGGAAAAAGAATTTCATATCAGCAGAGAAATTTGGTTTAAATATGGTTATACCTTTGAGATGGCCCTCATACCCTCTTTCTATGAATTCATCATGTAGTTCCCTCTTTGTAAAGGAGGTTTTGTGGTTTAGGTCATTGAGACCAAATGTGGAAGAAATGGTAGAAGGTGAAATTTGGACAAGTGTATCACCAATCTTTGAGGTTATTGAGAATGGCTTTTTATTCTGCGACTCAACTTTAGCATTAGCGCAGAATTGCCTAAGATTATCAGCAGACTGGTGTGTTGATTTGCATGATATCTTTGTAAGGTGATGAGGTTAGAACATCAATTATTGAATGGAAATGAGTGTTGTGTTTGGTTTTCTCAAAAATAGGCAGGTAGTTATGAGGTGTTTTAATGAGGAGTTCCATGATCTGAGAAGAAGGTGTGAAAATGTGAGAGTAATTGAAGAAGATGAGAGTAATGGAAACCGCTTTGAAGAATTTTGAATTCGAGACGGCAAGCAAAAACTCTGTTTGGATAAAACAGGGTTTTATAAATGAAAAGTGAATGCTGACATGGCAGTAGTTTCAAAATATCCGATGGCTAACATCTGTCCACGTGGTAACCTCTGTTGAATAATGGAAGACAATTATTTGGAACCCACTGTTGGAGATCAACAGTGGTTGTGAATAATGTATGGAAGCAGTGGTGATTTTAGTCTATTAGTGGATAGAGATTAGTGGTTAGGAACCACAGTGGTTACCTAACAGAGAAAATGGGAACAGATGATACATTTGACAGTGGATACAAAGAGCCAAACAAACGTTAATTTAAAACAGTGGATAAAAACAGACTTTAAGGATATTGAAAAATTTCAAGTTATGCTATTTTAAAGGATGAATTTGGGATTTTCTGAAAATATTTTAATGTTTTTTATTTATGGCAACAAGAATTTTACTTTTAATCCATACCAATTCTAGAGATCAAGCTTTCAAATGTAGATGTGTCTAAAGCTTTTGTGAGCACATCTGCCAGCTGATCTTTAGTTGGAACATGATGCAGAGAAATCAAACATTTTCATAGCAATCCCTCACAAAGTGATGTCTGATGTCAATGTGTCTGGTAGTTGAATGAGAGACTGGATTTTTAATGATGTTTTCAGCTGCTTGAGTATAAAACATAAGAGGAATCTTTAGAGCAGTTACATCAAAATTCACAACTAATTTGGAAGCCATAGGAGTTCAGTAGTGCAGCTTGCAGCAACAATATACTCTGCCTCTTCTGTTGATGTTGATACTACAGCCTGCTTTTTGCTCTGCCAAGAGACTAAACAATTGCTTAGAAACTGACATCCTCCTGAAGTTAACTTCCTTGTTGCATGGCAACCAGCAAAATCACTATCTGAAAAACCTAAAAGCTCAATATTCCCATTGGCAGGATACCAGATACAAGTGTGGGAGCACCTTTTATGTATCTGAATATACTTTTCATAGCAATAAGATTTGACTTTCTAGGTGCTAACTAGGATCTGGCACAGACACATGTGGCAAACATGATATCTGGCCTTGATGCAGTTAGGTTTAAAAGTGACCCAATCATGCTTTTATACAATGTTTGATCAACCAAGTCATCTTTGTCATCAATAGTGACTAACTTTGATGTGGCCATGGGTGTACTACATGGTTTATAATCATGCATATCAAATTTTGTAAGTAGTTCTTTGACATACTTACTTTGATGAATGAAAGTAACATTTTGCAACTGCTTAACTTGGAGACCAAGAAAACATTGAAGCTCACCCATGGCACTCATCTCAAACTTTGTTGTCATGAGATTTCTAAACTCTTCACACATTGAATCACATGTGGATCCAAAAATGATGTCATCCACATAAATTTGGACAATTATCAAATCTTTTTTTTCCATTTTAAAAATGATGTTTATCAATTTTACCTCGTATAAACCCTATGGATAAGAGAAAAGTGGAGAGAGTTTCATACCAGGCTCTAGGTGCTTGTTTCAAGCCATATATTGCCTTGTTAAGTTTGTAAACATGATCATGATAAAATGAATCTTCAAAACCAAGAGGTTGGCATACATATACCTCTTCCTGGATTTTGCCATAAAAAGGCACATTTAATATCCATTTTATACACCTTGATGTTGTGTGTCACACCCTCAATTTCCACTTGCGGAGTTTTACCGCGAGGCTGTGAACAAACCAGAATCTGAGACACTAGTAACGTCGAACGACTCTATATGATTTGTTAATACGTTTTCCAAAATCATTTGTTTAACCATTCATAGTTAATTTTAGATTGCCTTAGTTTGGTTTCAATGTTTAGCGGAAGCATTAGTTTCTAAAGTTGAGCGGAAGCATAAAAATAAAGTAAAGGAACGGGCGCCAACACAAACGCCAAAACTAACGAAAAACCCAAATAAATGTTTGTAAATGAGACTCGATAAAAAGATGTCTTGATCAATGCAAGTGAGTGCACCTAGAGCTCCTAGCGTCCTGAGAAACATGTAAAGAAACAAGTGTCAACATTAAACAAGAGTAAGTTCACAGGTTTTCATACGTTCATTTGTTCGGTTATAAGTTTGTTTCCCCCGTTATCCCTAACCCGGGATAACGATTTAGTTCCATTATTCCCAACCCGGAATAATACTGATGTTCCATTATTCCTAACCCAGAATAATAACGTTGTTGGTTCCATTATCCCTAACCTGGGATAATATTGTTGATTCGTAATTAAGTTAAATGTTAACATGTAGGTAGTAGCCTAAAGTTATGTCACGTAAGTGTTCGCGATCGAAGCTGACTGTTGTGCCTCCGTGTTGCCGGGCCTATCACTGACCATGGCGAAGTTAGGCCAAATTATTCACCCGTTGACCATACCCGGTCGGCTAGCGCGACTAGCTAGGGTGGGGCTTGTCGGGCCCAGTAGTACTACTTATAATTTCCCCGCTATCTAACCCAATACTAACGATCCGAGAGATTGTCGAGGACTTGTGTGATATAGCTGCTTAGTGACCATTACGTACATTAACATTAACTTAGTTACCGAATAGTTTAATGACGTTAATTTCGTATAACGTAAAGAGATAGAGTTGTAGAGTGTATACATGTTTCTCCCCCTGTTGTTTAAAACCAGATAAAATTAGGGGCCGTGAACTCACCTTTAGTTGCTCGGTTAATATAACACAGATGTAGCAAATGATGGGACCGCTAATTGCGTCCTAACAAGTCAATTGATTTAGAGTTAGTGTGTGAACACACTGATACAAGCCCTACACATACTAACACACAATGCGGTACATACAATGACAATTCCTAAAACTCAAATCATGCATGCAAGTATCATCATACCAATATAGTGATCAAACCAACCTATCATGAACACAAATCAATCCACACAATCACTTTGGTACACACATTCGCAAGTTATCAAGTTTCAGCGTATATACTCATAATTAGGCTGTTTTCGATGATTTTTATAAAATAGTTCCAACATTCCAAAAATTCCAACCATTTTACAGAAGGTGTCAACTATACTGTAGAATTTTATATAAATTTTTCAAGTCCTAACACTTTACCAATTATTCATAAATATTAATATACTAGGCTACAGTCAGATTCGTCGCTTTCTGACTGCAGTCCACGGGAGAATTTATTTAAAAATCACCGTGCGTCCAATTAACAAAATTCCAGTGGGAGCTTCCCGGTTCCATATCTAGTTGCTGTACAAATTTCGTGATTCGACTCTCTACAGATTATTAGATCCGACTCGATAAACAACTAACAAATTTTCAGAATTTTCACAGCTTCAGTTACTGAACTTAATTGGCCACTTAAAAATACCAAACGAATTCAGAAAAATATGAATCCAGCGCCATTAGAAGCGTTTTTCAAAAATCTACGTTTTAGACTTCAGAAAATCGGTTTTTCGATAAATAATAACTAAGTTACAGCCAGTTGAAGTTGGCTGTAAACACCATTCAGCATCCTGTTTTCAGCATTTTATCGCAATATAACACGCTTAAACAATCGATATGTTAAATATAAACGATCAAGAACAGATTTTTCCAATCATCTATCATCATATACATCATACTCATGCAAACCCTAATCATAATATATCACAAAACGCAGCCTAATGATTCTTGATTCCACTAATCATCATAATCGCAAACTAGCACAATTTATCGAACTAAACATTGATTCTACACTACATTCAAGCATGATCAAGAGTTTATAAATCCTATAATGATTTTGCAAACAATGATAAACTCTAACCTTTAACAATGAAGATCAACGATCCGAGAATTAGATGGGAATGGATTCGGTTTGAAGGTGATCGCGACCGAGAGCAAGGAGTGAGGAAGGCTGTCGCGACCGAGAGAGATGTAGCAAGGCTGCCGTCGGCTGTCTTTTTTATTAGGGTTTGTGTGTTTTTTTTTTTGAAACAATGCACATGCATGTATGTGTATATATAGCGCAAGAGGTCAAGAAGAAAAAGGAAGGGTTTGCGGTTGGGTGGGTGCTCGCGGCCGCAAGGGGTTCGGGTGGGTCGGTTTGGGTCTAAAACTTGATCCCCAAGTTTTGGTTAACTCCTTGAGTCGCAAGGAAATGAGGTCGGCTCGTGTCGCGGCTCGGTTCGATTTGTCTATATATTTACTATATATATATTTTTTAACTAAAACAAATCACGAAATCGGAAAATCACATAATAACTCACCAATCTTATAAACGTTTAATACACATAGCACGTAATTCATTTGACAAGTTCACGAAGTTATCGTAATTATTTCGAGCGTGCAATTTAAGTCTCCGAATCAATTTAGCGTAGGAACGAATAACCGTGAAGTAGTGCGTTTAAGATGTCTGAAAAACCGGGATGTCACATTGTGATTGAAAACAAATGCTAAGAACAATCTCATGGCCTCTAGTCTTACTACAGGAGCAAAGGTTTCATCATAATCAATGCTCTCTTCTTGTTTATAACCTTGAACCACAAGCCTGGCTTTGTTCTTAACAACAATACCCCTTACATCATTTTTGTTCTTGAAGACCCATTTTGTGCCAATAGGAAAATCATCCTTTGGCAATGGTACAAGTTCCCATATTTGTTGTCTTTTGAACTATAGGAGCTCCTCTTGCATAGCTTCTACCCAACTGTTGTCTTTTAGTGCCTCTTGGTACTTGACAGGTTATGTGAGAGATAGAAAACCAGCAAAAAGACAATTTTTTTGGGATTGACTTCTTATGAGCACCCCTTCATTTATGTTCCCAATAACTTGATCTGGTGGATGATTTTTAAGAAAGATCGGATTTTCCTTATATGGAATGGCATTTTGAGGTGAAGGCTACAGATGGGAATCATCTGAGCTAACATTTGTTGGTAATTTTGAAGAACCAACAAAGGTTTGAAATGGAGGTGGAGGTACGGTGGTAGTGGTGAAAAGATGGGTTGACTTTTATCCACAGAAGGTGGACTTTTGTCACTAGTAGAATGACTTGAAGAGGCAATAGTGGTTGGATTAACAACTATTGATGCAACAGTGGGCGAGTTCTGACAGTTGTTTTGTACATCTGTTGCACTATTTATGGAAGTGACTTTGTATTGTGGAATCACAATGTCATATCCATTATCTTGATGAGAAGATTGTGGTGTACCTGCAGGGTTAGTCTTGATAGACACATCTTCAAAAGTAAATTTACCTAAATCAAACAATTCAGCAGGATTTGCTGGGATTTTTAAAGAGGAAAGTTTTGAACT
This sequence comes from Scalesia atractyloides, assembly GCA_947069175.1. Classification (NCBI taxonomy): domain Eukaryota; kingdom Viridiplantae; phylum Streptophyta; class Magnoliopsida; order Asterales; family Asteraceae; genus Scalesia; species Scalesia atractyloides. The sequence goes on from CAMTDV010000025.1 coordinate 52,367,307, forward strand.
TTACATTCAAAGTCTCTTCCACACACCTAGTCCTTGAATTAAAGACTCTGTCGGATTTAGCAGTGGATGCGTATCCCAAAAATAACCACAATCTACTTTGGCTGCAAATTTTGAGATGGCATCTTTTAAGTTTAGAATGAAGCATGGGCGGCCAAAGTTTATAAATATGAGATCAGAGGTTTAATTTTATAGAAAAGTTCATAGGTAGTCTTTTGATGCCTGGGGTTAATCAAAACTCTGTTCTACACATAGCAAGCCATGTTTACAGCCTCTACCCAAAAGGACAGGGTTAAACTTGAGTGAACATGTGTCTAAAGCATTGTTCTACCAGCTTCAATTAAAGTTCTATTTTTTTCCTTTCAACCACCACATTTTGTTCTGGTGTCCTTGGAATGCTGTAATGTCTAACTATTCCTTTTGACACACAGAAATCATCCTACTCCTTATTCTTAAACTTTGTCCCTTTATCACTTCAAAAGACTTTGATAGGTAGGTCAAATTGCTTTTCAACTTGTTTAATAAAATTTTGCAAAATACCAGTAGTCTCATCTTTAGAGTACATAAAGTAGGTCCATTTAGATCTTGAAAAATCATCAACAATTACAAGACAATATCTTTTTCTTTTAAGACTCATGATTTTTACAGGGCCAAACAAGTCCATGTTTAGCATTTGTAAACACTGACTTGTTTTGGACTCTTCAATTGACTTGAATGAACTTTTATGTTGTTTACCTTTTAGATAGGAAACAAAATGTTCATCACATGTGAATTGTTTTGATGGTAGACCCCTAACAAGATTTTGTTTTGAGAGTGTGGTGAGTGTTTTAAGATTTGTATGACCAAGTCTTCTATGCCAAAGTATTGTCTCTTTGTTAGAAGCAATTGAGAACAGACATGCATTGGACATTGGATTATCTTTCAACATATCAACCACATACACATTGCCACTCATGTGAGCAAAAGCTGTGCTTTGCTCTCAATAATTATTTGATCAATTTTTTAACCACTTATGGCCGAATAATCTGACAAGTTCTCTTAGTGAAGAATGATCTATAGCCTTTGTCACTCATTTGTGACACACTAAGAAGATTAAATTTCAGATTGTTAATAAGATTGACATGCTCAAACTATAGTTTCCCAGCTTGGACTGTCCCAGACCCTAACACCTTCCCTTTTGAATTGTTACCAAAAGATATATCACCCCCTTTATGAGTCATGAAGGCTTTGAGAAGGGCTCTACATCCTATCATGTGCTTGGAGCCTCCACTATCTATATACCATAAACTATCAACACAAGTAGAAGCTCCCTACAAATCAGTAAACAATTTAGTTTATGTGAGTTTCCAAAGCCAAAATGGCTTGGATTGGGTCATAGATATTCTAGTCTCAAGGTCAGGTAAATGGTCAGTGTTTTGTACAGATTTTTGTAACCACTATTTGTACCATTTCCTATCAATTGCTCATATCCTTGAGGATGCCTATTGACCCTTGGTTTTGATGGTCTTTTGTAGACCTCATAGCCAAGTGGTACGCTTTTATAAGCATGTTGACCATGTCCTCCTGGAAATTTGTTTGTTGGTGGAGCAACAGTTGCCTTAACATCTCTGGGAGCAGAGGTTGTGTTTAATTGTTGGGTAACCCCTGTCTGGACAGGGTCTGTTTGGTATATTTTTTACTTTGAACTCTCAAGTGCTTTGGATTTATAGTAATTTATTTTTATATCAAAACTTTGGATATAAATACACTCTTGAGTTTTGTGATTGGTTTTACCATAGATGATGCAATTTGGTGAATCAGTTATCACACTTGTTTTTTTAATATCATAAGCTTCTAGAAGAAAACAGTTTTTAGTTACATGATTCTTCTTTTCACAAAAATCACAAAACAAGTTTTTAATTTTCTCTTTCCTTTTCCCTTTTTCAGATTTTTTATCAATAGAGATTGTTGGAACTTTTGAGATCGTTGATACTTGATTAACTTTGGTTTTTGATAATGTTGTATACGTTTATTATCTTTTAGAAAGTTCAGGGTTTAAAGTGTCATTTTGGGAATATTATGTATGGGGCGGCGTATTTAATACTCTGGCGTATTTATAAATACACCAGATGGTCAATGTGTATAATTGTGTGCTTAATTGAAACCCTAGCTTTAAGGTTCTTGGACTAGCATTTTGGTGATTTCTTGTGTTGTGATTCTTGTACTTAATACGTATATCCAGGTGCTTAAATTGCTATTATCAGTTGGGATTCAATATACAACACTTGTAGTTTCAACCAAACAAGAATCTTCATCTTCATCTTTGATTTCTTAGCTTCTACACATTCAAACACCTAATCTAATGGTGTTTATGTGTTAACATTCAAACCACTGTGATCCGAAGTTGATTTGGGACTCACAATTTGGTATCAGAGCCTTTGTGCTCTTTATTGTTTGATTTTTGTTGAGATTTTTAAATTTTGAAGGTTTTTCAAAGGTTTTTAAAAGTTTCAAGGTTTTTCAAATTTTTGGGCTCAAAATGGCTTGATTTGGTGTGTTTAATCATTGGGTTGTTGTTAATTAGCATTTATGTAAACATTTAGGCCATTTTGGTACAAAGAAACATGTATTTTGAGTCATTTTTTGGTGATTAGAGGGTTTTTGTTCGGGTTTAAACCCTGCTGTGTCACACCCCGACCGCGTAAAACAACAAACCGTTCAGAAACGTCAGGGAGTGTCGTAACAGAAGTATTGTTTCAAAAACCATGGTAATTAAAGTTTTGTATTATTACATTAACTTTGATTACATTGTCTTGGAGTAAAGGAAAACAAAACGGAAATTAAATTGTCTTTGACAAATAACAACAACATTATTATTGTCTTGTAAATTTTATGTTACTAAAGCCCAAAGTCCATCCTAAATGTCGCATGATCAACCTCAAACCTTAGTTTTTGAAACACACGTGAAAGTAAATACGGCAGCATAAAAATGCATGTGAGTAACATAGGTTTTCTTTTGATGTTTCATGGCTTTGAAAGTTAAAATAAAAGTTTAAGTAGTACAAAAATAGCCATGAACCATTGTAAATATTTCTTTTATAAAAAAATCATATGAAAATCAAATGACTAAAAGAAATAATGTAAGGTTAACTTAATGACCAAAAATATGTCAAGTCTTATATGAAAATCTCATATTTTGAATAAAATACCATGTCTTGGATAAAATGTTTTATTTTTATATAAATATGTCATGTCTTGTATCTTGTTTGAAGTGGTTTAGATAACGCCACGATTGTAATATGATAAAAGCACTTATATATAGAAAGTATCAGCGGCGTATCCACCATGCTTCTATCACATTATACGTGTCTCGTTATTTAAATCACCCACCATAAACCAACCAACGAAAATTTCTTGTTTAAACAAATGTCAAATTGTCATGTATAAACAATTTTCCAATTATCATGTGTAAATCAATGTCTGGTTGTCATTTGTAAAAGAATGTCCAATTGTCATGTGTAATCCAATGTCCAAATGTCCGAATGTCATGTGTAAACCAATGTCTTGTATAAACAAAATGTCGTGTATAAAACAATGTTTTTGAAGAAACAAAGGTTTTGTTTAAATCAAATTTTATGTCTTATAAATCATTGCTTTTGTTGTAAAAACATATATTAGGATTGTTGGCGAGTACATTCAAGCCTTGTTGACTGTCGGATAAACCCTTATCAGGTCAAAGGTTTATTAATGTTCATCGGATTCTGTCATTCCCTACGGTCGTTCCAAACATACCTAGGAAGTGAGAACAGGATTGTCAATCCTATGGTACCATTACATACTACCGGTCGGCGTGATCAATTTTAATGAATGTATCATTGTCGAGATCAACGCACAAATATGTCTAGAACAATGCAAGCTTGTCATGAAAAATGTTCTGAAACCATGTAATTGGCATACTAAGTCAATATACCAAGCAAAAATGTCTTTGAAACTGTGTACTAGGTAGCTAAGTCAACATACGAAGTAAAATGTCTTTGAAACCATATGTAGGTATACTATGTCAATATTCCTTGAAAATGTCTTTGAAATCATGTACTAGGTATGCTAAGTAAACATACGAAGTAAAATGTAATTTAAATAAATGTGCTCATATGCTAAGTCAACATATGCACCAAAAGTATCTTGAAATCAATGTGCTAGCATGCTCAGTCAACATACATAGCAAAATATAATTGAAATCATGTACTATACATGTACTAGATGAACATAGCAAGTATAATGTCATGAAAACTCGAAAGTAGTCATAGGCACATATGTATCACCCCAAAACATTTGAAAACGTAAAAGAGGGGACTATGTACTCACCAGGGATTGCAAAAGTATCCTTGTTCAAGAGAATAAAATAAAGCTCAAGAGTTCGAAGATTTAAGCGAGTCCTAATATCGAAATAACTATGTAAATATCGCGACTTTAATCGAAGGATTCAGATAGAATGAAACCTTATAAAAATGAGTATTGGAACTCATATGGAATGGTTTAATAAAGTTCACATTCTGAGTTGGAAAGATTCCTAAGTGCTTTTGACCCGAAATGACTTGTTAAGGTAGTTTACGCTACTTTAACAGGTCATTTACGTAAATATGTGTTCGGGTGGTTAGATATGTCCTATGATAAGTCTTAATTTCCCAAACATGTTTAAAAATGTTATAACATCACTGTATATGTCGAAAGTTTGATTACATATGCTTAAAATGGATTTATGCGCAAAAAGGGCGTTTTGGTCATTATAAAAGGCATAACTAGCGACTTATCATAATACTAACCAAACGACGTCACCATAAGGTATAATCTCAGAGGGTTATTCCCTATATAACTATGGTCACAAATATGTGTTTGGTCGGATCCTAAGATCGACCAAACGGGTCAGATTCGAAAGTCAAAGCGGTGGTCAAGATCGCTCGACTCACGACCCTATTAAAGCACTAAACTAAAAGTGACGAGTTAGACATGTCAAAACATGTCTAACTAAGTTATAAAATTGATTTGGTATCAAAACTTAGTGTTTTGAAACCTGGAAATAGCTTCGCCGTAAAATGCACATAATGCGCATTTTGACCGAAACTTTAACTCGTCACTTCGACTAGTAAACGTGGAAATCAGAAAGTGCAATCGCTAGGGATTATAACCTTCGTGATTACGATCACATTGCAAAGTTCAATTGAACTTTGACTTGACCAAATATGGTCAGAATCGAAAGTCAAACTATTTGACTTTTAGCCCAAAACAAGCTAAAATAATGAACAAGACTAAGGAAGAACACTTACTTATGTTCTAGGAAGTCTTGAAACTTAGTAGGATGCTCCTTTTTGATCAGGAACTTCCAGAGAGGAGAGTAAGAAGTGAATTCAAGAAATGGTGCAAGTTGAAATGTGAGATCAAGGCTCTATTTATAGTTGTGGAGGATGAATTTGATGATTACAAGTGTTATGGATCAGATTAGGATCACTCCACAAGTCCATAAACGTGTCATGATCATGCTAGAACTTGGAGAACACGAATCTTGGGCTCCAAGGTTGTTAAAACAGCTAGCTGCCATGAAAAAACAACTTGTTGTCCCCAGGTACCAACTTTGGCTACGGTGGGGGCTTAGCTTACAGTGGAGGCTGGGCAGCCAAACTTTCAAAAATGGCAGAACAAGCCCCTACACTTGTTTTGCCGCTTTTTGTCACTTCTAACATCTGTTAACCTAATTTTTAAGCTCTATGATGATGTTAAAGCATATGTGACTTGAATTATGTCCAAAAATGTCATGGATGTCGGTTTGTTTGGTCATACAGTTGCGCTTTTCGATTAATTACGACGAAAATCGTAACGAACGTGCAAATGACCGTAAAAGCGTAATGAATGATAATTTTGGATTCCAATCATCAAAATACAAGATTTTAATTATTACAAAAATTTTTGGATGTGCGTACAAGTTCCAGATTACGAAATACGCGTAACGGCATAGTTTCGCAGAATTTGCAAAATAGCCACTGAAGTTGAATAAACATGTTTTTGCCATACCAAACCCTTCAAAAGTTATTTCTAAGTTATGTAAAGGATATTTAAGGTATGTTTAGCTTATTTCATTGTTCTGAAGCATACGTCGCGTTAAACTGGTTTGAAAGATCAGAATTGAACAAGGTTTGAAAATACGAAATGCCATAAGTAGATACACAAATCATGGAATAAAACACAATGATATTAAATACAAAATTGTTGTAACACCCCGACCACGTAAAAACAACAAACCGCGGCGGAAACATCGGGGAGTCACGTTACAACACAACCATGGTATTTAAAGTTTTGTATTAAAGCATTAATATGTAACATTGTCTGAGTTTTAACGGAATACATAACATAATATAAACATTAATATATCGTCTTTCTTGTTTTTAACAATCACTAAGGCCCGTCTGTTCCTATGTGACTCGAGTATTTTAAATCGTCACACCTAAGCTCCTGAAACATATGTGAAAAGGAGTCAGCATAAAAGAATACCGGCGAGTACATAGGTTTTGTGAGTGTGTCAAATTCGTTGTCTTGTATACATATTGCTATACCTCGTCGCACTACTCGAGTCGTTGAATGAAAACTTGTATCAAATGTGTTTGATATCGCAATATAGTTAACCAACCACAACTAGTTGGTTAAAGTTTGTGAAAAGTCTTGTACCCATGAATCTTGACTAAAATGTTTCTTTTGTAAAACCAAGTGATATATTGATTTAAAAGAAAACTTCGTATGGTTTATATCTTTAAGTGAAAATCGTTGCGTAACATTGCTCAAAAACACTGTTCCAATAAATTTAGATAAGGCCACGATATGTAATATGATGAAAGCACTTATATATAGGAAGTATCAGCGGCGTATCCACCATGCTTTTATCTCATTACACCCGTCACGTTATCTAAATTACTTATCATAAACCAATGATCCAATCGTCTTTGTTATAACCAAATTATCATTGTTATAAACCAAATCGTCATTGTTATAAACCAATCGTCATTGTCATAAACCAATTGCCATTGCCATAAACCAATCATCATTTTCATAAACCAATCGTCATTACCATAAACCAATCATCATTGTCATAACCAATCGTCATTGTCATAAAATAATCGTCCTTGTATTAATTGTGAAAACTTTTGGTCGTTTCGTTGAATACATTCAGACCTTTGCTGACTCGTCTATACCACCAAAGGGTATCTTTAAATTGTAATAACAAACCACCAAAGGGTTTTTTAAAGTAAACAGTTTCGGTCGTTCCCCAAACTTCCCCACAAACCCCGAGAACCTTGGTAACGGGATTGTCAGTCCTATGGTACCATAACTTACTACTGGTCGGCTTGGCCAAAGTTAATGAATGTTATTCTTGTCCTCAATACAAGGCACCAACAAGTTATTCACATTATTGAAATTGTCTCGTTTATATAAACCATAGCATTTGTTTCGAAAAACTTAAAAAGATACTTTAGCACTTATGAATCACCCAAAAACATTTGAAAACGTAAAGAGAGGGGAGCTATGTACTCACTTGTGATTGAAAAAGTTTCTTGTATCAAAGATCGACAAAGCTCAAGAGTCCGAGAAATTAAACGTGTCCTAAAATCGGATAAATATGTAAATATCGAGACTTAATCGGAAGATCGGATAGAATGAGATCTTGTAAACCAAATGAGTGATGCAACTCATATGAAATGGTTTAACAAAGTCAAAATTCTGATTTGAAACGATTCCTAAGTGCTTTTGACCCATAATGGCTCGTTAAGGTAGTTTACACTACTTTAACGATTCATTAGCACTAAACTAAAATTGATGAGTTAGACATGTTTTGACATGTATAACTAAGTTATAAAAGTGTTTTGGTATCAAAACAAAGTGTTTTGATACCCGTAAATAGCACTTTGCACATTATTGACCGAAACTTTGACTTGTCACTACAATTAGTAAACGTGGTAATCAGTAGGCATGATCGCTATGGATCATAACCATCATGATTACTATCACGTTGAAAAGTTCAACTGAACTTTGTCTTACCAATTAATTGTCATAGCCGAAAATCAAACACTGTTTGACTTTTAGCTTGAAATAGCTAAAAATAAATAAACAAGACTAGGATAGAGCACTTACTTGTGTTGGAGAACACTTGAAGAGCTTAGGATGAAGAATGCTCAGTTTAGGAAGCCTCCAACAATGTGGTAGCCTCTAATGTAGAGCAAGAGGGGAAGAAGAAGGAAATGAGCAAGGATCCATGGCCAAAAATGAAAGCTATTTATAGTAATCTTGAGGCCATGAGATCAATAAACATGTCCCTTGAGGTGTCATGATCTTAGGAGGGTCCTACACATGTCCCTTGCAGGTTAAATGGTGGGAAATTCGTTTGCTTGGTGTCCAAGAGAGTTAACAAGAAGCTAGCACATTGTTGCAACAAATCTGCTGTGCTGGGCACCCCATGCAGACTGCATGGGTTTATGAATGCGGTCCGCATCCACCCTTGCTGGCAACCACTTTCCAAAATTGGCAAAACAGGCCCCTGCACACGTTTCGTCACGTTTTGGCACTTCTAACATCCATTAACCACATTTTAAAGTTATATAAGGATGTACAAGCATAGGGTTGAAATAAGTCCAAAAATGTTCCTTGTGTCGGTTCGTTTGGTCGTACGGTTGCGGTTTTTGGTTAATTACGATGAAAATCGTAACGATCGCGCAAATGACTGTAAATGCGTAATGAATGATATTTTTGCATTCCAATCATTAATATACTAGATTTTAATGATTAAAAATTTTTTTGGATGTGCGTACATGTCCCGGATTAAGAAATATGCGATACGGCATAGTTTCGCAGAATTTGTAAAGCAGCCCCTGAAGTTGCATGAGCATGTTTTTGCCATACCGAACCCTTCAAAACTTATTTCTAATTATGTAAAGTTTATTTAACGTATGTTAAGCTTGTGTCATCATTCCGGAGTGTACGTCGCACTAAACTGATTATGTTTACGTAACAGATTGCAATTTTACTTCCAGAAGTCGTTCGAGAGTTTGTTATCGTGTAAGAATCGAATATATGCAATTGTCATGAAAAATAAAAAAAAACCCATAAATAAAACACAAAATTTCATTGATTGATAATTTGTTCATAATCGTTACATGATCGAATCACCACAGATGTCACAATTGTTTCAAAATTGTACGATGATTGAAATACACAGATGTCACATGCTGGGCGTAATTAAGTTTGAAGGCAGCGTAGATATCTTTGAATACAGCATAATTGTCTTGAAGATCGCGTATTTAACAAATACGCTGGCAGAATACTAGTGTATTTGTTGATTCTCAGCGAAATAATGTCAACGTAATTAATCGAAGGGGACTTCGAAGTCGGTGATAAAGATCCTCAGCGACTTTATCATGGTGATCAACGAACTTAATCAAACTTTTGGTTATTTTATGATATCCAGCCGATTTAGCTATTTCGACAGACCAAGTTTTAGGAACAATTAGCGTATTTGTCATCTGCTTCTATAACCAACCAACGTAATTAACCGTTACTAGCGTATTTGACCTCAGAACCACTGATACCAACGTAATTAACCTCTGATCAGCCACTTAAAATTGAAATCTAACCAAAATATCCTTAAATCAATTGAACACGGTTACCCAAGCCAAACTTGAAACTGGAACTGCTACTAGGCCTCCAAAGTTGAAAGGATCTAAATATTTTAGCAGTTGAAAAAACCAAATCAAATCATTCTTTGAGTACACTGACTATACTCAATGGATGTCTGTGACCGTAGGACCTCACATCCCCGTGATTATGCGTGACGATGTTTGTATAGTTAATGAAGATCCAACTACTTTCACTGACGAAGATAGGGCATTGATTCACCGTGATCGACGTGCTCACGCTGCTCTGACACTAGCCTTGAACAAGGATGACAATAGTCTATTCGAAGAATGCACGTCAGCTCATGATCTGTGGTTGGCACTTATTGAACACTACGAAGGTAACCAAGAACTGATAGAAAACAAGAGAGACATGGTTCAAAAGGAGTATGCTATGTTTGGAAACGTTCAAGGACAAAGCTTGTCTGATCACATTAGCCGATTTCTGAACGTGCTGACTAAGATGAAGACAGTTGGTAATCTCGTTGCCAACTATGCTTCAATCAAGAAACTCTTGGATTCCCTTCCAAAAGAATAGAGCTTGCAATGCATGATGATCAAGAGAAACTTCTTGTGCAGCACCACACCCGTCACACTATTTGACCTGATCAACACTCTGAAAGCTTTTGAAATGGACATGATCAATCAAAAGAGAGATGAACTAAACCGGACAGTCTCAAAAATCTGCTCAATCTACTGCTATTATCATGCCTAAGAACATGGCTTTTCTCGCTCCCACAAGCTCAAGCAGTGGAAATTCTCAAACTGCAAGTGCATCATACTTCAATGCTTCCCCAAATTCTGCTAAGGCTCCACAGTCGCGCGAGACAACTTCTGTGGTTGCCGATGCTCAAGCACTCAAGATATCAACTGAACATGTAGCTTTGTTCAACACCTTCCTTAGCAGTTATAAAGCTCTCATGTCTGGTGAACTAAAATGAGATTTCCTTTCTGCTGAAGTCATGTATCAGGTGGATCCAGATTACATGGAGGAAATGGTTTAAAATGGCAAATGGCTATGATCACCCTTAGACTAAAGAAGTTTCAAGACAATACGAGAAATAGATTGTCACTTGGAAAACCCGGTTTCGACAAGTCAAAGCTGGTTGCTACAACTGCAAGAATCTAGGGTATTTCAAGAGAGATTGTCCGTTCCTGAAGAATGAAAACTCTGAAATCACTCCAGCCAGAAGGCCAATTACTACTGAAGGAAACACAAATGTTGTTGATAACACACCAAAGGCTCTGGTCGTGGAAGACTATGATTGGGCTGAAGAAATTACTGAAGCAAAGGAGGAGGTTAACAAGGCTCTTATGGCTAAAGTCTCTGTTGGATCGACTTCATCTTCATTCAGTTTCATGGGGAAACAAGGTGCGGGTATTCCCAAAGGTGAGAATGCTGCCGATAAGGGTCTAAAGTGCATAGTTACTCCTACAAAACAGGAAGCAGACGTGGGAAAGAAATAAGTGAAGAAGCATGAGCTGAAGGGAGAAGCTGAAACTGCTGCAGCCGCCATGAAAGCTGAATCAGCAAAAGAAAAAGAGGATAAGGATTAGTGAACAACATCCCTTTTGAATTCAAAGCTAAATTCTGCTCAAAACCTTGTATGAATATCGTGGCTCATTACAAATCGCACAACCTGACCTTATTAGAGAAAAAGATAAAGTTTTACAACTAAACAAAGAAATGAAATTGAACGAAGAGCTGTAACCCTTGTGCCAAAATTTCAAACTTTCAAAAACTTTTTGTTTTGAGAGCGATTCGTTAACTAATACTTAAACCTAATCCATATAACGCGACGTACACTCCTGAAAGAGCATAAGATACACACCCTAAATACCCTTTACATAACTTAGAAATTAGTTTCAATGGGTTAGGAATGACGAAAACACGTTTATACAACTGCGAAAGTCTGCCGATTCTCGTGTTTTTAATACGGACCTTGAGTAGACATCAAAACATTCTTGTAATCAATAAAAGCTTGTATTTTATTTATGAGACTTCAAAAACACCAATCGTTGCGCAATTTCGGTCATTTTCGTGTTTGTAAAAGCGTTTTACGTAATTTTGTGAAACGCGAACCGAACGAACTAACATTCCCAACATTTTCGGACCAAAAACCAAGTTATATATGCTTTAACACCTTTATAGAGCCTAAACATTAGGTTAACAGGTGTTAAAAATGACAAAACGCGACAATACAAGTCTAGGGGCCATTTCTGCCATATTCCAAAAGTCTGCCCCCTACCCAGTCCTTACGGACTGTAAGGAGGACCCCCATACGGTCTGTATGCAGGTGCCAGCAACACAATTTTTGCTTGGCCTCCAAGTTCTGCCATATTATGCAACCATTTGACACCTAGCTCGAAATTGCCACACTCTTGCTTCTAACACCTCACTAAACACTTGTCATGATCTTAGAACAATCCCCAATACTTGGCATGATCTTGTGATCATGTTTCAACTATAAATAGCCTCCTCATTCAACACTCCAACTTGCTCATTTCATTCTTTCTTCTCTAATCTGCTCTTGGAGCTTGTTTCTAATGTATGGAAGCCTCCTACTGAGTTCTAAGACTTCCTAGAACACATATAAGTGTTCTTACTTAGTCTATTTCTTTATTTTCGCTTGTTATGAGCTAAAATTCAAACAATTTGACTTTCTGTTTGACTTTCGGTTCTGACCTTAATTGGTCAAGTCAAAGTTCAATTGAACTTTGCAACGTGATCTTAATGACGAAGGTTATAATCCCTCGCGATTGCACCTTCTCATTACCACGTTTACTAGTTGAAACGCCGAGTCAAAGTTTTATTAATTAAAAGTAAAAAAAACAAAAGTGCATTTTACGACCAAATGGTTTTCAAGCTTTAAAACATAAAGTTTTAACACCAAATCAGTTTTATTAACATAACTTGACATGTTCCAACATGTCTAACTCGTCGTTTCTAGTTTAGCGCTTATTTCCTTAGTCGTTAGTCAAGCGGTTCGACTACCACTTTGACTTGCGAATCCAACTCGTTTGGTCAACTTTAGATCCGACAAAGACCTTTATTATGACCGTAGTATATTAGGAAATAACCTACTGAGGTTATGCCTTATGTTCATATCGTTTGGTTAGTCAAATGACGAGTCGACTATGTATTCTTTAAAATGCCGAAAATACCCTTTTTGCGCATAAATTAGTTTTGAACATTTAAGAATATTGTTTTGACATATAAACTGATTATACAACGTATATAAACTAGTTTTGACATATTAGACTCATCATAGGACATATCTAACCATCTGAACCCATATAGTTACGTTTATGACCCGTTAAAGTGGCGTAAACCACTTTAACGAGTCGTAACGAGTCAAAATACTTTGAAACACTTCAGTTCAGAATGTATGGTATTATGAACCATATTATACAAGATCCAACTCTTGTATGGTTTAAATACCTCATTCTATCCGATTTTCAAGTTTCGACATTACACTAGGAACCACTTCAACACTTGAACTCTTGATCCTTTGAGCTTGTTTAACAATTTAATCAAGACCTATACGCAATCCCAAGTGAGTACATTGTTCCCCTCTTTTACATTTTATTGAAACCCTAAAAAATTTTCGACAGATTGAGAAATGAAGGCTAAGCTTGGTGAATACGCCAACAATCCTGAGGCGTTGCTGTTAGAGGCAGTTCATTCAGTTGGATATTCTGGTCCACTTGCAAATCCTCTTCTTGCATCTGAAGGCGTACTCACCAGAATAAACAACACAGTTTTGGAGGATTTTGTAGCTGTAAGTAGTGTTACTTAAAAGCATTTAAGCATTTTCAAGTGTTTGGATAAAGAAAAGTGCTCACAGCTTATTTAAGTGAAAAGGTACAAGCGATGCAGTTTCAAAAAGTTGTTAATGTTTGCTATGCACACAAGTTAATTCAGGAAAGATTTGGCAAACAAACTGGAGAGATCTAGAAAGAGTAGAGTTTTTAAAAGAGGAGAAGCGTCTCAAAGCAATTCATGAGAGAACAAGAAAGGCAAGTGTTAGGAGATTTCAGCATTTGAACAAAGTGCCTCCTACAGACCAGACGCCGGATCCTAAGCAAGAGCGACGAAAGAAGCCGTTTAAGAACTTCTTTGGTCGGGTTCGTTAACGTTTATGTGAAGACAGAGTTTTGAAGACTGATACAAGACGAAGAATATATCCAAGGGGGAGTCTGTTGGTGCATAATGTCTATGTCTTAGTCTTATATCGAGTCTGTGTAGAATAGAGCTGAATAGGCTAGTCGTATGAAGTATTTATGTTTTGTTGAAGCAAGTTCGCCCATGACATCATGTATTGCCAAGTTCAGGCGAACTTAGACACCTCACTGGCAAACTTGCAAGTCTATAAATACCTAGCGTGTGTCTCTCATTTGTAACTTTGGCATTTTGGAGGCGAAGCTCTGTCAGCTTGTACTCTTGACGTTTGATCAATAAAACTGATGTTAAACTGATTAATTCTTGTCTATTGGTAAATACGACGTAATATTTCCGCTATTATGGACATTAGATATCAAATTTAGGTTCCTTAGCATCGAGGATCGGTCCTATAGAAAAAGAAGCCATGACTGTGACACTGTGCCTCCAGTTGTCATTATCATATCTTGAAACATTTCATAAGCAATAAAACCTTGTGTTTTATTCATTGAATTATGGAAATTATCCATAAAAATTGTACATATTCGATTATTACACGATAACAAACTCTCGAACAGCTTCTGGAAGTGAAATCACAAACCGTTACGCAAACATAATCAGTTTAGCGCGACATACACTCCGGAAAAATGAAACAAACTTAAAATACCTTAAATAACCGTTACGCAAATGTAATCAGCTTCCGAAGAAATATCCATCGGGGAAATGAGTAATCTATTCAACAATCATTCATTTCCACTTCTGACGAAGTATCCATTGGAAAATGAATTATCTGTTCATTTTCGCTTCCGAAGAAATATCCATCGGGGAAATGAATAATCTATTCAACAATCATTCATTTCCACTTCTGACGCAGGATCCATTGGAAAATGAATTATCCGTTCATTTTCTCTTCCGAAGAAATATCCATCGAGGAAATGAATAATCCATTCAACAATCCTTCATTTACACTTCTGACGAAGTATCCATTGGAATATGAATTATCCATTCATTTTCACTTCCGAAAAAATATCCATCGGTGAAATGAATAATCTATTCAACAATCATTCCTTTCTACTTCTAATGAAGAATCCATTGGAAAATGAATTATCCATTCATTTTCGCTTCCGAAGAAATATCCATTGGGGAAATGAATAATCTAAACAACAATCATTCATTTCCATTTCTGACGAAGTATCCCTAGGAAAATGAATTATCTATTCAGTTTCACTTCTAAAGAAATATCTATCAGGAAATGAATTATCCATTCATTTTCGCTTCTGAAGAAATATCCATCAGGAAATGAATTATCCATTCATAATCCTTCATTTTCACTTCTGATGAAGAATCCATTGGAAAATGAATTATCCATTCATTTTCGCTTTCGAAGAAGCATCCACGGAGAAATGAAACACAAGCTAAATCCTTATAGAACCTTCTATCTCAATAGTCGGATTCTTAAAGGATACTCACAGTACTATTGGTCAATTTGGTGTACCATAAATCAAATCCCTCATCTCCACTTTCTACATTAATCAAGGAAGTATCTATTAGGAGATGAGCATCATCAGGTATAACAGCCTATTCCCATTTCCTGCACAATCTGAGGAAGTATGCACTAGGGAACGATAAAGTTATGCCTTACGTGGAGATCTTTGATGGGTTATTCTATATAAATATATGAAACCCTAGATTCCGTGTAAAATGATGACTTGATTCAACTTATGCAAACGGTTTCCTACGAATAAATTTCGGGACGAAATTTCATAAAGTAGGGGAGACTGTGACAACTGTTCCTCCAGTTGTCATTATCATATCTCGAAAAATTTCATAAGCAATAAAACCTTGTGTTTTATTCATTGAATTATGGAACTTATCCATAACAATTGCACATATCTGATTATTACACGATAACAAACTCTCGAATAGCTTCTGGAAGTGAAATCACAAACCGTTACGCAAACGTAATCAATTTACCGCGACATACACTCCAGAACAATTACACAAGCTTAAAATACCTTAAATAACCTTTACATAACTTAGAATTAAGTTTAGAAGGGTTTGGTATGTCAAAAACAAGCCTATTCGATCACAAGGACCATTTACGACAAACTATGAAAGTCTGCCAATTCTCGTAGCAACGTACACTCCGGAACAAGGTCATAAGCTAAACATACCCTAAATACCCATAACATAGCTTAGAAATAAGTTTTAAGGGCTTCGGTATGGCAAAAACATGCTTTTGCAACTTCAGGGGCTATTTTGTAAATTCTGTGAAACTATGCCAATTCGCGTATTTCTTAATCCGGAACATGTACGCACATCCAAAAAAAAATTTAATCATTAAAATCTTGTACTTTAATGATTGGAATGCAAAAATATCATTCGTTACACATGCACGACCATTTGGCGTTCGTTACGCTTTTCGTCGTAATTAACTGAAAAACGGAACCGTACGACCAAACGAACCAACATCCGGAATATTTTTGAGCACATTTCAAGTTCCCTATGCTTTATTGTCCTTATAGAGCTTGAAAATGGGGTTAACGGGTGTTAAAAGTGCCAAAACACGTAAAAATCAAGTTCAAGGGCCATTTCTGCCAAATTTGAAACTTCAGCCCTGCAAGGGCCTTACGGACCGTAAGGAAAAACCCCATACGGTCCGTAAGGGGTCCCCAGCTCGTCAAACTTGTTGCAAACAGGTGCCAACTTCTTGTTTACTCCTTGGATACCAAGCAAATCAATTTTGCCACCAATTCACCTACATTTGACACTTGTTAGGACTTCCATAAGATCATGCCAACACATGGGACACCTGGAATGATCTTGTTGATCCAAGAACACTATAAATACCCATCGAAGTTCACCTCATTCCTTGCTCAATTCTTTTCTTTCTCTCAAACACTCTAAGTGGAGGCTACCACATTGTTGGATGCCTCCTCCCTGAGTTGTTCTTGTCTTCTTGGAGCTCTTGGGTGTTCTACAACACAAGTAAGTGCTCTATCCTTGTCTTGTTTCATTTGTTTAGCTATTTCAAGCTAAAAGTCTAAACAGAGTTTGACTTTCAGCTTTGACCATTATTTGGTCAAGTCAAAGTCCAATTGGACTTTGCAACGTGATCGTAATCACGATGGTTATGATCCATAGCGATCATACCTACTGATTACCACGTTTGCTAGTTGTAGTGACGAGTCAAAGTTTCGGTCAATAATGCGCACATTTGCGCATTATACGACGGAACTATTTTCGGGTATCAAAACACTTTGTTTTGATACCAAATCAGTTTTATAAACTAGGTTAGGCATGCTTAACCTGTCTAACTTGTCACTTTTAGTTTAGTGCTTGCTTAGGGTCGTAAGTCGAGCGTTCTCGACCACCGCTTCGACTTTCGAATCCAACCCGTTTGGTCGATCTTAGGATCCGGCCAAACTCATATTAGGGACCATAGTTGTATAGGGAATAACCCTTGTTTGGTTAGCATTATGTTAAGTCGCCTAGTATGCCTTTATAAATGACCAAAATGCCTTTTTGCGCATAAACTGATTCTAAGCTTATGTAACCAATGTTTAGCCATGTAGACTGATGTTACACCTATATTAAACTTGTTTTGGCATATAAGACTTATCATAGGGCATATCTAACCATCCGATCACGCGTTTAGGCAAATGATACGTTAAAGTAGCGTAAACTACCTTAACGAGCCATTATGGGTCAAAAAGCACTTAGGATCCTTTCCAAACTAGAATGTAAACTTTATTAAACCATTTCATGTGAGTTCCCATACTCGTTTGGTTTATAAGGCTTCATTCTATCCAATTCCTCCGATTAAAGTCTCGATATTAACGTAGTTGTCTGATATTAGGACATACATAATTTCTGGGACTCTTGAGCTTTGGTTTATCTTCTTGAACAAGGACTTTCTTGCAATCCCAAGTGAGTACATAGTCCCCTCTTTTACATTTTCAAATGTTTTGGGGTGAAACATATGTGCCTATATCTACTTTCGTGTTTTCATGACACAATACATGCTTTGATTACATAGTACATATAGTACATCATTTCAATTGCATTTGCTTCATATGTTGTCTTAGCATATTTAGCACCTTGATTTTAAAAGAAATTTCTTGCTATGTATGTTGACTGAGCATACTAGTACATGGTTTCAAAACATTTTCATACATGTTTGCATTGTTATTGACATATTGGTGCGTTGAACTCGACAATGATATTTATGACCGACCGGTAGTATGTAATGGTACCATAGGTTTGACACCTCATTCCCGCTTCCTAGTTTTGGAAGTATCCATTGGGGAATGCTAGAATCCGATGAACATTGGTAAACCTTTGTCTTTATAAAGGTTTATCCGACAATTAACAAGGTTTTAATGTATTCGCCAACAAACCGTAAGATATGTTTTAACAATAAAAAGCAACGGCTTATAAAACATAACTTTGATTTGAACAAAACTTTTGTTTATTCAAAGACGTTGTTTTACACAAGACATTTTGACTATACGAGACATTGGTTACTTGACAATGATTTACATGACTTTGGTTTACTCGACACTGGTTACTTGACAATGATTTACATGACTTTGGTTTACTCGACATTGGTTACTTGACAATGATTTACATGACTTTGGTTTACTCGACATTGGTTACTTGACAATGATTTACATGACTTTGTTTTACTCGACATTGGTTACTTGACATTGATTTACATGACAATGGTTTACTCGGCATTGGTTGCTTGACATTGAGTTACTTTACATTTGATTTATACTTTACGATTTGGTTTACACAAAAACAATGGCTTATTCATGACACTTCTTGGTTATTAAGATAACCCTACATTACTTCTTTTATGTCATTGATTTTCATATGATTTATAGAATAAAAACATTTTATATGGATTCATGGCTATTTTGAAACCATTTAAACATTTCTTTAAATAATCAAAGCCATGAATCTAAACAACAAAACCTATGTTACTCACAGGCATTTTATGCTGACGTACCTATTTTCACATATGTTTTAGGTTTATCTATGTGGTGATGCGTGCTACACATAGGATGGACTCGGGCCTTAGTGACTTTAAAATTTGAAAGACAATTTGATTGTATTTCGTTTTTGTTATTCCAAGACAATGTAATTCGTTATTCAATAAAACAAAACTTGAAATATCAGATGTTGTGAAACAATTTGTAACGTGACTCCCCAAGTGTTTCCGTCGTGTGTTGTTGTTATACGCTATTTGGGGTGTTACAGATTGGTATCAGAGCACTTGTTATATGGAATTAGGTTATTAGTAATGCTTTGACCTAGTCTATTACCTTCCTAGGACCCTAATGCGAGTTTTCTTGCGTTTAGATTCTTAAAACTATACCATCACCTATTCTTAGTTGATTACCCAAAACAGAACACAACACCTTTTGGAAAGTCAAATTCTTCCAAAACCTCACAAGAAATCATCTATTCTTAGATGGTTTGTTTTGGGCTTCATGCCTTCAAGGTTTTCAAATCTCGTCAAAGTTTGGGTTTTATTAATGTGAACACGTGCAATCTGGAAGGGTGGGTGCCTGTACCCTAAGTGTTCTGTCTAAGGCCTAGAGTGTTCATGCAAATCCGCATTATCAGACCAGTCACTCTTACCTGGGGACTCTTGGGGTGAGTGTCCACTTATAGGCTAAAGCATGTCTTCGCGATACATTATAAAGACCTATTTACTTTGATTAGTCGCTGTGTCATTTGTTGGTTTTGAGTAACAAACAAATGATCGCAATCCTTATATGTCATCGATATTTTGATAACTTTTCCGTTTATTCAATATAAATCTCACACATTTCTATCATGTTTCCTTTCTTTAAGAATGCCTCCTCGTCGCAACACTGCTCAAGACGCCGAAATGGCGGCTTTAATTGCGCAACAAATGGCGCCGTACTTCCGAACCTTGTGATCCAATTAAATCAAGCTTGCAATAACAACAACAACATTGCACCTGCTCAGTGCAACTATAAACAATTTTGTTCAGCTAAACCACTCAAGTTTTCTGGGTCTGAGGGAGCTACTGGGCTCCTACAATGGTTCGAAAGTATCGGAAGCACTTTTCGTTATGTGCAGTGCATAAATGAATGCAAGGTAGAGTTTGCTTCGAGTGTGTTTCAAAAGAGAGCACTTACATGGTGGAATGGTGTGAAAAGAGACCAAGGTGCCGAGGTAGCGATGGTTCAAACATGGGAAGAGCTTCGAGCTAAAAGAGTTCTGCCCATGTCATGAGCAAAGGGCACTTGAGAATGAGTTCCATGATCTTAAACAAGATAGTGGAGAACATCGTGCCTACACCGACCGATATGAGGAGCTAAGCTTGTGGTGTCCTATGATGGTTATGCCTTTGGACAAGGCAATTGAAAAGTACATTGATGGCCTGCCTGACCCTGTTTAGGATATTGTTACTAGTAGCAACCCTACCACCGTTCGACAGGCTATCGAACTCTCTGCTACCCTGACTGAGTGTCAAATCAGAAAAGGGAAATTTTTTCGCAGAGACAAGGAACAAGCTGCTAAAACCAGGCAAGACAAACCCAAAGAAACCAAAGCTGAACCTTCCAAGAAATCTAGAAGCGTAAGGCTTCACAAAACCTTGCTGTGGTTACTCGACCCAACCAAGCTGCTCCCAACCAACCAGCGCAACCCCCTGCTAGAAGACCATACTATGGAACTGCACCTTTGTGCAACCAATGTAACCTTCATTATCATGCCAATGTTTAATCCGCAAATGTTTAAATTGTGGGCTTATTGGTCATACAGCTAATGTTTGCCGAGTTGCTGCTACACAAAACCAAGTTGTTAACAACCCTGCTCAGGGACGTGCTCCTAACGCGGGAGTTAATGAGCCTCGTGCCAACAATAATGAAGTTATAAACAACTAGGGTTTTACATTTCAGTTTCTTTTGTTATCCAAGACTCATGTACTTTTTCCAGTTATTTATGTAATGATGTTTTAATTATATGCCTAGTCGTGTAATGTGTGTTGTTATATCAAATTTGCGGGAATTCTCATTCTTTATGAAAGTGAACGACTCGGGTAATGCACCTCTTTACACTCGCACATTCTTTGCCAAACCTATGAACTCGTCTATCCGTGGAAAATGTACAGTTTCATTGGCTGGCGTGAAACACGTGAGATTGACGTATATTTCAATTATCGAGACAAGGTATCTTTCTTTGACCGTAATTTATCACTTAACAAGATAAGCTATGCGGACTATGCAATGAATTAAGTAATTATGGGTGCACACATAATTATGAGATTCAATGCATGGAAACCATAGTGAGTCCTGTTAAGTGTGGTGATATAAAATCTTGAGTGATTAGATAACGGAGTGATTATAATATCATAAGAACATGGTGGATACGCCACTGGCACTTCCTATATATAAGTGTTCTTATTGTATTATCTGTCGTAGCGTTACCCAAATCACTTGAGGATTTTATGTTATCCCAGACTCATATGTGTTAACTTAAACAAGAATCGAAAGCCATATATATTTCTGTTTCTGGTGAAGTATCCATTGAGGAAAAATGAACTAGCTACTCATTTTTTCGCTTCTCCAGAGATATCCATTCGGAAATGAATAATCCATTCAAAGTCCACATTCATTTTCATTTCTAATGAAGTATCCATTGGAAAATGAATTATCATTCATTTTCGCTTCTGAAGAAATATCCATTGGGAAATGAAAGAATTCATTCCGCTTTTAAAGAAGTATCCATTGAGGAAAATTAATTAACCATTCATTTTTGCTTCTGAAGAAATACCCATTGGGGAATGAATAAATCCTGTTATGATCCTTCATTTCCACTTCTGACGAAGTATCCATTGGAAAATGAATTATCCATTCATTTTCGCTTCCGAAGAAATATCCACCGGGGAAATGAATAATCTACTCAACAATCATTCATTTCCACTTCTGACGAAGTATCCATTGGAAAATGAATTATCCGTTCATTTTCGCTTCCGAAGAAATATCCATCGGGGAAATGAATAATCTATTCAACAATCATTCATTTCCACTTCTGACGAGGATCCATTGGAAAATGAATTATTCGTTAATTTTTGCTTCCGAAGAAATATCATAGAGGAAATGAATAATCTATTCAACAATCCTTCATTTCCACTTCTGACAAAGTATCCTTTGGAAAATGAATTATCCATTCATTTTCGCTTCCGAAGAAATATCCATCGGGGAGATGAATAATCTATTCAACAATCATTCATTTCTACTTCTGATGAAGAATCCATTGGAAAATGAGTTATCCATTCATTTTCGCTTCCGAAGAAATATCCATCGGGGAAATGAATAATCTAATCAACAATCATTCATTTCCATTTCTGATGAAGTATCCCTAGGAAAATGAATTGTTCATTCATTTTCGCTTCTGAAGAAATATCCATCAGGAATTCATTTTCGCTTCTGAAGAAATATCCATCAGGAAATGAATTATCCATTCGTAATCCTTCATTTCCACTTCTGATGAAGAATCCATTGGAAAATGAATTATCCATTCATTTTCGCTTTCGAAGAAGCATCCACAGATAAATGAAACACAAGCTAAATCCATATAAAACCTTCTATCTCAATAGTCGGATTCTTAAAGGATACTCACAGTACTATTGGTCAATTTGGTTTTACCATAAATCAAATCCCTCATCTCCACTTTCTGCATTAATCAAGGAAGTATCTATTATGAGATGAGCATCGTTAGGTATAACAGCCTATTCCCACTTCCTGCAATATCCGAGGAAGTATCCACTAGGGAACGATAAAGTTATGCCTTACGTGGAGATATTTGATGGGTTATTCTATATAAATAGATGAAACCCTAGATTTCACGCAAAAAGATGGCTTGATTCAACTTATGCAAACGGTTTCCTACGAATAAATTTCGGGATGAAATTTCCTAAAGTAGGGGAGACTGTGACAACTGTGCCTCCAGTTGTCATTATCATATCTCGAAACATTTCATAAGCAATAAAACCTATAGTTTTATTCACTGAATTATGGAACTTATCCATAACAATTGCACATATTCGATTATTACACGATAACAAACTCTCGAACAGCTTCTGGAAGTGAAATCACAAACCGTTACGCAAACGTAATCAGTTTAAAACCACATACACTCTGAAACAATGACACAAGCTTAAAATACCTTAAATAACCTTTACATAACTTAGAATTAAGTTTAGAAGGGTTTGGTATGTCAAAAACAAGCCTATTCGATCACAAGGACCATTTACGACAAACTATGAAAGTCTGCCGATTCTCGTAGCAACGCACACTCCGGAACAAGGTCATAAGCTAAACATACCCTAAATACCCATAATATAGCTTAGAAATAAGTTTTAAGGGCTTCGGTATGGCAAAAACATGCTTTTGCAACTTCAGGGGCTATTTTGTAAATTCTGTGAAACTATGCCAATTCGCGTATTTCTTAATCTGGAACATGTACACACGTCCAAAAATTTTTGTAATCATTAGAATCTTGTACTTTAATGATAGGAATGCAAAAATATCATTCGTTACACATGTACGGTCATTTGCGCGTTCGTTACACTTTTCGTCGTAATTAACTATCCTCCAATTAAAGTCTCGATATTAACATAGTTGTCCGATATTAGGACATACATAATTTCTCAGACTCTTGAGCTTTGGTTTATCTTCTTGAACAAGGACTATTCCCAAGTGAGTACATAGTCCCCTCTTTTACATTTTCAAATGTTTTGGGTGAAACATATGTGCCTATATCTACTTTCGTGTTTTCATGACACAATACATGCTTTGATTACATAGTACATCATTTCAATTGCATTTGCTTCATATGTTGTCTTAGCATATTTAGCAACTTGATTTTCAAAGACATTTCTCGCTACGTATGTTGACTAAGCATACTAGTACATGGTTTCAAAACATTTTCATATATGTTTCCATTATTATTGACATATTGGTGCGTTGAACTCGACAATGATACATTCATTAACATTTATGACCGACCGGTAGTATGTAATGGTACCATAGGTTTGACACCTCATTCCCGCTTCCTAGTTTTGGAAGTATCCATTGGGGAATGACAGAATCCGATGAACATTGGTAAACCTTTGTCTTTATAAAGGTTTATCCGACAATTAACAAGGTTTAAATGTATTCGCCAACAAACCATAAGATATGTTTTAACAATAAAAGGCAACGGCTTATAAAACATAACTTTGATTTGAACAAAACTTTTGTTTATTCAAAGACGTTGTTTTACACAAGACATTTTGACTATACTCGACATTGGTTACTTGATAATGATTTACATGACTTTGGTTTACTCGACATTGGTTACTTGATAATGATTTACATGACTTTGGTTTACTCGACATTGGTTACTTGACAATGATTTACATGACTTTGGTTTACTTGACATTGGTTACTTGAAAATGATTTACATCGACGACATTGGTATTACCTCGACATTGGGTTGTTACTTGACATTGATTTACTCGACATTGGTTACTTGACATTTGATTTATACTTAACGATTTGGTTTACACAAAAACAATGGCTTATTCATAACACTTTTTGGTTACTAAGATAACCCTACATTACTTCTTTTATATCATTGATTTTAATATAATTTATAAAAGAAAAACATTTTATATGGATTCATGGCTATTTTGAAACCATTTAAACATTTCTTTAAATATTCAAAGCCATGAATCTAAACAACAAAACCTATGTTACTCACAGGCATTTTTATGCTGACGTACCTATTTTCACATATGTTTCAGGTTTATCTATGTGATGATTGTTGCTGCGTGCTACACATAGGATGGACTCGGGCCTTAGTTACTTTAAATTTGAAAAACAATTTGATTGTATTTCGTTTTCGTTATTCCAAGACAATGTAATTCGTTATTCAATAAAACAAAACTTGAAATATCAGGTGTTGTGAAACAATTTGTAACGTGACTCCCAAGTGTTTCCGCCGTGTGTTGTTATACGTGATTTGGGGTGTTACAATGACATTGACAGTTCTTCAGGTACTCTTTGCAACTTTCAGTTATCTCTTTTGTTAGTTTAATGGAATGCAGTAAATGATCCTTTTTCGCTGAGGTCAGTTAACCAATTTTGTGATTCCATTCTCTGTCTTTTATGTAGAAATTCCATTATGTGTGGGTTGAGTATGAGGTCAAAACGAGTAATTTTTAGTATGGTTCATAAGAGGGCAGGCTGGCTAGTGCCTGCTAAACTGAACTGATACTACAATACAAAAATTAAGAATTATACATAATAGTTGAAGAATTATACACACCCTAAATACCCTTTACATAACTTAGAAATGAGTTTCAACGGGTTAGGAATGACGAAAACACGTTTATACACGTTTATACAACTGCGAAAGTCTGCCGACTCTCGTATTTTTAATACGGACCATGAGTAGAAATTAGTAATCAATAAAAGCTTGTATTTTATTTATGAGATTACAAAAACACCAATCGTTGCGCAATTTCGGTCATTTTCGTGTTCGTAAAGCGTTTTATGTAATTTTGTGAAACGCGTAACCGTACAACCGAACGAACCAACATTCCCAACATTTTCGGACCAAAACCCAAGTTACATATGCTTTAACACCTTTATAGAGCCAAAAAATTAGGTTAACGGGTGTTAAAAGTGATAAAACACGACAATACAAGTCCAGGGGCCATTTCTGCCATATTCCAAAAGTCTGCCCCCAGCTCAGTCCGTAAGCAGTCCTTATGGACTGTAAGGAGGACCCCCATAAGGTCCGTATGTAGGTTCCAGCAACATAATTTTTGCTTGGCCTCCAAGTTCTACCATATTATGCAACCATTTGACACCTAGCTCGAAATTGCCACACTCCTTCTGCTTCTAACACCTCACTAAACACTTGTTATCATCTTAATGTGACAACTGTCAACTTACGGGTAATTTCCGTACAATTAAACTATTAAGTTAGTCATGCAATTATGTGTTAAAATGTCTTAAACTGCTTGCTTGCACCTCATATACTTTGAACTGTCATGAAAACATTTGAATAGTGCATATCATTCATGTGGATAGTCTCGTTTAAAAACAATTGGAAACAATAAACAACTAGTAGACTTACCGGTTAGACTAGCAGTGTCAGCACTAGACCGATACTCAGCTTAACGACAATTCTAGGGTTTAGATAGAAGTCCAATAGCAATCATACATAAAATCCAATATGGGAAAAACAAGGATATGACTTAACACTTTCCGGAAACCATTTAAAGCCCTTAAAAGTGCCCAAAACACACACTAAATGCAAAATTCAGCATAAATCAGCAAAATTCAGCATTGTTACACTAAAATATAATGCGGAATTGAGGTTAAAGTGTCCAGAATAACTTGCAAAGTGTCGGGAATCAAAACCATCATAAAAGGTACCTCATAACACACTAAACTGCGCCATTTAGCACTTTAATGAACCGGTAACCAACCGAACAACCGGACACTACCTGAAACACCAAATTCTCACTAGAAGCATTATTTTAGTGTTATGAAACTAGTTATGGCCACCCGACACCTTATTACACTTAAAAACATCAATACATATAACATCCTAACTAAACACCCTTTAATCCTAACCAAACTAACTAACTACCATTACAACCCAACTAGACCACCCCTCATATTCACGGTCACAAGGGGCCCCACTAAGCCCCATTTCTTTTGATTAGTTTATGACGCTTGTTATGTAGATATGGGACATATGATCCAAAGGTTATGTGAATGTTGGAAGATCAAAGTCCAAGTAACCATTTAAACTTACCTTCACCATTTCAACATTTCAACTTCTTCCTCTTGCTCTCTAAACTCACGGCGCCAAACACCCCTCTTAGACCTCCATTTTCTTGCAAGTTTCTAGCCATTCCAAGTGTATTCCAAGGTGTATCAAGGTCATCTAGGAAGGTGCAAAGCATTGGAAGTGGAAGGACCTCTTCGGAGTGCTTTTATCCACCACATTTGTGCTATCTTCATCTTCATCTTTGTCAAGCCACTTCCCTAGCCACTAGAGCTAGTAGTAAGCTTCTTGATCATTGTTTAAGTTCATGTTATTGATATATTTCTCATGTACAAGTAGATCCATCAAGAAACACAAACTTTAAAGATGAACACATGAAGAAATCTAAAGATCTAAAGAAAACAAACATAATCTTGAAATGAAATGATGTTATGTATGCTTATTTTTTGCTTAGCTTGATGATCATCATGTGTAGTAGTGTTGTATGTGAATATATTAAAAGTGTATATATAGATCTTGAAAGATCCATGAAGAATAAGTTGATGAGCTTGATGTAGGTCACTAATGAACTAGTTAAATGATTTACAATACATGAACATGGATTTAAAGTCATTTTTGTAAATGGATGAACAAGTTGTTAAAAATAATTTTCTACAAAAGTTGTGTAATTAGTGGATAATTAGTGTTTTGAAGATAAATAAACATGTTAAACATCATACTAAAAGACTACATGTTTTTATAAATTCTTGAGTTCATCATCATGTAAAAAGTGAATGTATGAAGTTGTTTAAACTTATAGAAATTATTTTGGTGATCAAGTGAGTTTTGTAAAGCTTAAACACATGTTTTAAACATGGGAAACCCCCTAAATCTAGGGGAAACTATGGCCAAATTTTTATAAAAATTCAACACTTAATATAAAGTTTTCTACTAAACTTGTGATTTTTAGATGTTTAAATAAATTAGACATGACCATACCCTATTTTTTTATGTAAAAATACAAGTTAAGAAAATAGAGATTTCATAAAGTATTAAAAACAAGTATAAAAATATATTTAGAAAAATATATATTTAGAAGTCACCAAGTATTTGAGTGCTATGTGTATACTAAGTGTATATTATGGTAGTAGACAAATTAGGAGAGTTAAAACAATAAAAACTACCAATGGAGTATAAATACATAATACCCCTAAATACCAAAGAAAATACTTGGACAAAATACACAACAAAATACTCACCCTTGAGTATTTGGACAAACATAACAAAATATATATAAACTTATATATATTCTTGGTAAAATGGACTTGGACAATTAAATGGACTTATACACAAATATATATAGTTAACACGATTGGTGAAAATATATATATTCCCTACAAGCCTTAAAAATATATTATTTTTAAGAAATATAATTTCCGGAAAAACATAAAATTACAAATAATAAATCTTGTTAAGGAAATAAAAAATACATGAACCTTAACACTAGAATACGTGTATGCTTTCCTAAGTATACACTTGGGAAATAACAAACCTACTTATACTAAAAATAATATTGGAAATATTATTTTGCAAGTATACATATATGTTTTGAAAAATAAATATAAAAAGAATACAAAGACATGGGCTATGCCCAATAACATAAACACATGGGCTAGGCTCAATGACATAAACACATGGGCTAGGCCCAATGACACAAGAACAGGGGCTAGACCCAACGACACAAGGACGTGGGCTAGGCCCAATGACAAGTGTGCTAGGCACAAGGACAATGAACGGGCGACGCCGTTCACACAATAATCAAGACACGATAACAAAATATACGTACTAAGTCAAGAAATAATTTATCAATAAAATGATTAAATACAACTAACATAAGATGAGGACTTGTACATAGAACAAACATAGACTTAAGTGTCTAATGAGAACTAGAACACTTGTAGGTTCGGTTCAAGACCAAGGAAAAACACTGTGAGTTGTACACAAGGATCGCGAATCTGTGAGTTCATGTCCCCCTTTTCTTTTTAAACATTCTCGGTATTATAACATTTGGGGGAAATACATGTCAAGACATATGGTATGTTAGTTATGGAGTTAGATGATAATAAGATCGATGTGCGTAAGTAGGAGTGGATGACATTATAACATTAGTAACCATTAATCACTTAGTGACCAAGGTACAAAAGGTGTAGATCTATTGAGCTTGAGGCACGCTCTACTCCTAGTTGTATACCATGGGGTGCTTTTATGAACCCAATTGAGAACAAAGTGTCCTCGGTTTGGTTATATACTTACGGTGCATAGTATCGGAGGGCTCGCTACCCACTGATAGATCCTTATATTCCATAATTATTTCCATATCTGGATTTCAATAATGAATGACAATTATGACAACTTATTTGAAAACAAAACTACATGAACTCGCTCAACTTTTGTTGATTTTTCAAACTACATGTATTTCAGGAAACAGGGCTTAACTGTGATGGATTCTCGGAAGATACAATGATGGCCACTTTTGGAGGATTTGCCTCATATATCCCTTCCTTGTTTGGGATATAGGGGTCAAAACCTCAACTTAAAACTACGATTATAACAAACACATTTTGGTGATGTAACTTAACTAAATATTATTTTGGTAAACTTATTAAGCTTATTGGAACATGTAAACTTGAATTTGAATTTGTATAACATATGGCATCGTTGTTGGGTTGTAATTATGTTCACACGATTGATTGCAATTATTACCGTTAAGTCACACGTTTGCGCTTCCGCTACGACCAGGGTGTGACAGATTGGTATCGGAGCTTCGATTGTAGTGAACCGGGGACAAACTTTTACTAAGTTGGTCTACAATCACCAAGGGGCTCTCACATGAAAACAAAGTTTATAACATTACAAAACTGTTTTCAAGTATATAACAAAAATATTACAAGTGTCTGATAACATGAGGATCTATCACACGAGTTCAACTATAGGAAAGAACAAGAGTTATTCCTGATTAGTCTATAATGGATAGACACGAGAACACTAGGATTACACGAAACCAAAGAACAAAATTGCATGAGATTTGAATAAAATCACTAACCATTATGTTCATATGTTGTACGAATTGTATTTGCCAGGACCATGTCTTCAATATCTTCATACAAGGAGGACCCCATGGAGTACTTCTCAGATGACGGATTTGGTGTCGAGGCTGCTGTGGCCATACCTCCCGAGGACGCAGCCGGTCACGAGGTTTCGGACGATGAGGACCTCGACGATTTCCAGCCCTTTGCCCTACCTGACGATTACATGGGAGATGACCAGGATCACCCGCACAATCTTGAGGATGATGTGCTAGTCGTACCCCAGCCCCAGCACGACGTGGCCATCCATGGTCACCCAGATGGGGAGCACGTTGTGGTGCACTTAGTCGCACCACAAGCCGTCATCCCACCAGTCATCGAGTTAGACGATGACGAAGATGATGACGTGCCGGTCTTCCATGTCGACTATCTTGATGCTGAGTTGGGCGATGGCGAGGTTATCGATGAGCTGGCCATACTTGAGCTACCCCCGCCTGTCATCGCTGTTGTTGACCTGTCATCCTCATCTTCTGACTCTGACGATGGACACATGTCTGACGATGCTATGTCAGTTGTACCAGCCACACCCTCACCTGTCCACTCGGCTGATACCGTGCTACCACCCTTTGTACCACTGCAAACTTCTACAGGCCCATCTTATGCTGGCATCCCCGCCCCGATGTTTACTCCATTTTCTGGACCTCCACACCATCACTCATTTGGCGGTACGCCCCGACTTCACGAGCAGCCACCCCCACCCTTCATGAGTAGCTCCACTTATCACCCTATCCATGACCCACATGCGGCCGGATCATCTCACTGGGCCGAACCCCCACCCCCTACTACACCCCCCATGCATGCTTCATACTCATCGCCACCCGCTACCATAGGTATCCCCCTTCACCTCCACCGGGCATGAGCCCGTCTGATCCATACCACCCTTGTCATTACCCTATTATTCGTCTCGAGGAGGAAGTGATAGCACATGACCGTCAGATAGCTCAGCTTTATCGTATGATTCACGAGCTCCAGGGTCAGCGCCCTACTCAGGTTGCTAGAGCACCACCTGCACCACCCTCACCACCACTATACACACCATCCACACCCCCAGATTTACCAGCAGCACCACCATCACCACCACCTTATACACCATCTTCACCACTACCACCGACTCCACTACCCCTGTGTCCCTATCACCACCCTAGATGCCCATTTGAGGCACGTATGCACGAGTGGGAGTGTATCCAGGCTTCCTCCGTTCACCGTGTCTCTGGGATAGAGGAGGAGTTGGCCTATCACCGCATGTTGCTCCATAGGTCACCATCCCCTCCACCCCTGCCACCTCAGTAGTTTAGTACTAGTTATCATCGGGGATCAGCCCCAGCTTTTGTGGATCTAGCTTCCGAAGACTCAAGCCAGAAGATCCATCTTTTGAGACGACTAAAGACGAAGATGCAATGAAGAAGAAAACTTTACTTTTGTATTGTATTGTATGAACTTGTATCGACTAGGGTTATGTAACCCTAAGTCCTTTTGATTCTTCATGAACAAATGTACTAAGTTGTCAATCATGTATGAAAGTGTATTTTCTTATCTCGCATTGTATTTTATTGTCGTGGTTGGTTGATATTGTGGTGTGTTGTTTGATATGGTGATGTATTGATTGTTATGGTGATGTATTGGTTGATATGGTGATGTATTGGTTGACATCGTGATATGTTGATTGATATTATGGTATGTCGTGGCTGATTTTATATTGAGATATGTCGTGGTTGATTTTATAATGCGTTGTGGATGATGTTTATTTATTTTACCATGGTGCGCGTGTACGTTATATGTTACATGATGGTTGTGATGATTGGTTTTTTCTTGCGTGTTCGCGATTATGTGGTACGCCATATACACGACTACTTACCCCTTATCCGACTTTATGTTTCTTATACTCGACAAAAAAATAATAATAACAATAATAATAATAATAATAATAATAATAATAATAAACAAACAAGATTTTCGTAATATATTTTTTTTTTATAAATGCTTCTTTTATTATTAAACAATCGTCTAATTACAATCGATATTTCATACTAGAAGACGATGTCTCCACGCCGAAGAAGTGTCAATAACAACCTGCTCCCAACGACTCAAGCAGAGCTAAACGAGCGCATATCTCAGGCCATTGCGCAACACGAGGCCAACCGCACCAAACAAAGCGGTGGAACCGGAGGTTCAACTGGAACCAACCCACCCACCGGTAATCTTTGGTTATTCATATAGCCATGTGACACTCTCGTTTATTCTATTCGTGCTTTGAATCTCATTCTTGAGTTGGTGCACCTAATCTATTTCAGGTTGCAATTACAAGCAGTTTTTGGACTGCAAGCCTCTGAACTTCGATGGCACCGGCGGAGCTGTTTCATTTGTGCGCTAGACCGAGAAGACTGACTCGGTCATACGAATGAGCAAGTGCCCTGCTGAGAAAAGAGTCACATATGTCACTGGACTCTTCATTGACGGAGCATTATCTTGGTGAAACCTCCAGGTGCAGACCAAAGGAGACAAAGCTGCATATGGTCTGACCTGGGAGGAGTTGAAGGAAATCATGATGAAAAGGTATTGCGCAAGGTCTGAAATCCAAAAGTTGGAAACAGAATTCTGGAATCTTAAGATGATTGGCTCTGACATCGCGGGATATGTCCAAAGGTTTCATGATTTGTCATGAGTGGTTCCGTACTTAGTGGAACCAGAATTCAAAAGGATTGAGAGATTCGTATGGGGACTCGCCCCTGAAATTCTAAGCATGGTGACTTCATCGAAACCGACTGAAATTGGGGAAGCGATTGAACTAGTTATGAGCCTTACTGAAGAGGTTGTACGTCAAAAGAAGCTGCCGAAACTTTGGGAAGTCAAGAAAGAAGCTACTGTGGAGACTACGAACTCCAACAAGAGAAAGTTTTCCCACTTCAAGAAAGGTACTTGTGGTAACAACTTTAACAAAGGCAAGAGGCAAGCGCCGAGGGAAAACAAAGTAGCGAAAGCTAATGCCGCTACCATGCCAAACAATGCTGAAAGGAAACCTTATGGTGGAGAAGCACCGAAATGCCCCAAATGTCCTTACCACCACTATGGGGAGTGCCGAGGCACCAAATGCGGCAAGTGTGGAATGTTTGGACATTCTACTATTACATGTCGAGGAACAACTGATGGATGCTATAATTGTGGTGACAAAGGGCATTTCAAGAAAGATTGCCTAACAGGAAATCATGTTCGGGGTAGAGCTTTTGTGCTTGGAGCTAAGGACGCACGTGAGGACCCAAACGTGGTCACCAGTACGTTCCCTATAAACAACCACTTTGCATCTATACTTTTTGATACCGGGGCAGATTTTAGCTTTATTTCTAAGGAATTTAGAGACGTACTTGGGGTAGAATCGAGTAAATTAGACACTCCGTACTCAATCGAATTAGCTGGCGGAAAACTTGTAGAGTGGAGCGAATTCATAAAGAAATGTACCTTAGAACTGGGTGAACGAAAGTTCGACATAGATCCCTTACCAGTTCAATTAGGTAGTTTCGATGTCGTTATCGGCATGGATTGGCTATCCGAAAACCGAGCTGAAATCTTATGTCATGAAAAGATCATTCGCATTCCAACGCCAAACGGAGAACCTTTGACGGTTCATGGGGAAAAATAAAACGCTCACTACGGATCATTAATTGTATGAAAGCTCAAATGTGCTTAAGGAAAGGTTGCATCGCTTTCCTAGCACATGTTGTCGACAAGAAGGCCGAGGAGCCTAAGCTCGAAGACATTCCGATCGTGAAGGAATTCCCCGAAGTCTTTCCGAAAGACTTACCGGGATTGCCACCTCAACGACAATTCGAATTTCGCATCGACTTGGTACCGGGAGCCACACCTGTAGCCAAATCTCCATATCGACTAGCACCTTCTGAAATGCAAGAATTATCTACACAACTTCAAGAGTTGCTAGATAAAGGATTCAATAGACCGAGCTTTTCGCCTTGGGGAGCTCCAGTCTTATTCGTGAAGAAAAAGGATGGAACGTTCAGGATGTGTATCGATTACCGAGAGTTGAATAAGCTTACTATCAAGAATCGGTATCCCCTACCAAGGATTGATGACTTATTTGATCAACTACAAGGTTCGAGCTTCTATTCCAAGATAGACTTAAGGTCTGGATATCACCAGTTGCGGATTCAAGAAGAAAGCATACCAAAAACGGCTTTTAGAACTCGTTATGGTCATTACGAGTTTCTTGTTATGCCATTCGGTTTAACAAATGCGCCAGCGGTCTTTATGGACTTAATGAATCGCGTGTGCAAGCCGTATCTCGACAAATTTGTAATCGTGTTTATTGATGATATCTTAATATATTCACAATCGGAGGATGAGCACGAGCAACACTTGAGAACCATTCTAGAACTTCTAAAGAAGGAGAAACTCTATGCGAAATTTTGAAGTGCGAATTTTGGATTCGCGAAGTACAATTTCTCGAGAACGTGGTGAACGAGAAAGGTATTCACGTAGACCCGTCAAAGATTGAAGCCATCAAGAATTGGGAAGCACCCAAGACTCCAACCGAAGTTCGACATTTTTCTCGGATTAGCGGGCTATTATCGGAGATTTATTGAGAACTTTTCAAAATTTGCTCAACCACTAACGACACTCACGGAAAAAGACAAGAAGTTTGTTTGGGACGAAAAACAGGAAGAGGCATTTCAACTCTTAAAGTATAAGTTATATGATGCGCCAATCTTATCACTTCCGATGGTACCGATGACTTCATGGTGTACTGCGATGCTTCGCATCAGGGTCTAGGTTGCGTGCTTATGCAACGAGAAAAAGTCATCACGTATGCGTCACGTCAATTGAAGGTTCACGAGAAAAATTATACCACGCATGACCTCGAGTTAGCTGCCGTGGTGTTTGCTTTGAAGATTTGGCGGCATTACCTATATGGTTCAATGTACTATATTCATGGATCACAAGAGTCTTCAACATATATTTAATCAGAAATAATTAAATATGCGTCATCGACGTTGGGTTGAATTGTTGAATGACTACCGGGCAAGGCGAACGTTGTAGCAGACGCCTTGAATCACAAGGAGCGAGTCAAGACACTAAGAGTACGAGCCTTGGAGATGACAATTCAGACAAACTTCACCACCCGTGTGTGTGATGCTCAACAAGAAGCTTTAAAACCAGAAAACATCCCAGCAGAATCATTGCGAGGAATGGAAAAGCAAAAGGAACCAAATAAAGATGGAACTTTATATTTCATGGGAAGAATCCGGGTTCCCTATTTTGAAGATTTACGAGACTTAGTACTGGACGAAGCCCACAAGTCAAAGTACACAATTCATCCAGGATCAGATAAGATGTATCAAGACTTGAAAGAGTACTACTGGTGGCCTAACCTCAAGGTAGACATTGCAACCTACGTTGGAAAATGCCTGACTTGTGTGAAGGTCAAGGCCGAATACCAGAAACCGTCTGGATTATTACAACAACCCGAAATCCCTATTTGGAAGGGGAACAAATATCAATGGATTTCATAACCAAGCTCCCACGAACCTCTCGAGGACATGACATGATTTGGATAATTATAGATCGGTTAACCAAGTCGGCTCACTTCTTACCGATTCGTGAAAAAGATAGTACTGAGAAGCTAGCTGAGTTGTACCTTAAGGAAATTTTGGCACGTCACGGAGTGCCAGTCTCCATAATCTCAGATCGAGATGGTCGCTTTGTGTCACGGATATGGCAGTCATTTCAAGCTTCGTTTGGATCTCGCCTAGATCTAAGTACGGCGTTTCATCCGCAGACTGATGGTCAAAGCGAGCGAACCATCCAAACTTTAGATGACATGCTTCGCGCTTGTGTGATGGATTTAGGCGGAAACTGGGATACTCATTAACCATTGGTAGAGTTTTCCTACAATAACAGCTATCACACTAGCATCAAAGTTGCACCATTCGAAGCGATGTATGAACGCAAGTGCGGATCTCCGCTATGCTAGATGGAAGTTGGTGACAAACAACTCGTTGATCCCGAACTGGTCCAAGAAACCACTGACAAGATTGTCAAAATCCGCGAGCGCATTAAGGCAGCCCGTGATCGACAAAAGAGCTACGCAGACAAAAGACGTAAACCATTATCCTTCAAAGTCGGAGATAAGGTTTTATTGAAAGTCTCGCCTTGGAAGGGCGTAGCTAGGTTTGGTAAGCGTGGGAAGCTTAACCCACAATACATTGGACCTTTCGAAATTCTAGCAAAAGTCGGTACTGTTGCTTACAAGCTAAGATTACCCGAGGAACTCAATAATGTACACGACACATTCCATGTCTCTAATCTCAAAAAGAGTCCAACTAAAGAGACAGTCATCATCCCTGCGGATGAGATCCATATAGACGCAAAGCTCCAATTCACCAAAGAACCAGTTGAGATTATGGACTGGAAAGTCCAGAAAACACGGAGAAGTTGTATCAAGCTAGTCAAAGTCCGTTGGAACTCTACGCACGGACCCCAGTATACTTGGGAACGTGAAGATCAACTCAAGGTCAAATACCCTCACCTGTTTGAGAAGACTCCTGTAACGGATAACTCAGCTTGAATTATGGGACGAAATTCCTTTTAATAGGGGGAGTATGTGACAACTGTCAACTTTAGGGTAATTTTCGTACAATTAAACTATTAAGTTAATCATGCAATTATGTGTTAAAATGTCTTAAACTGCTTGCTTGCACCTCATATACTTTGAACTGTCAAGAAAACATTTGAATAGTGCAAATCATTCATGTGGATAGTCTCGTTTAAAAACAATTGGAAACAATGCCCTAAAACAACTAGTAGACTTACTGGTTAGACTAGCATGTCAGCACTAGACCGGTACTCAGCTTAACGACAGTTCTAGGGCTTAGATAGAAGTCCAATAGCAATCATACATTAAATCCAATATGGGAAAAACAAGGATTTGACTTAACAATTTCCGGACCATTTAAAGCACTTAAAAGTGCCCAAAACACACAGTAAATGCAGAATTCAGCATAAATCAGCAAAATTCAGCATTGTTACACTAAAATATAATGCAGAATTGAGGTTAAAGTGTCCAGAATAACTTGCAATGTGCCGAAATCAAAACCATCATAAAAGGTACCTCATAACACACTAAACTGCGCCATTTAGCACTTTAACGAACCAGTAACCAACCGAACAACCGGACACTACCTGAAACACCAAATTTTCACTAGAAGCATTGTTTTAGTGTTACGAAACTAGTTATGGCCACCCAACACCTTATTACACTTAAAAACATCAATACTTATAACATCCTAACTAAACACCCTTTAATCCTAACCAAACTAACTAACTACCATTACAACCCAACTAGACCCCCCCCCTCATATTCACGGTCACAAGGGGCCCCACTAAGCCCCATTTCTTTTGATTAGTTTATGAAGCTTGTTATGTAGATATGGGACATATGATCCAAAGGTTATGTGAATGTTGGAAGATCAAAGTCCAAGTAACCATTTAAACTTACCTTCACCATTTTAACACTTCATCTTCTTCCTCTTGCTGTCTAAACTCATGGCCCCAAACACCCATCTTAGACCTCCATTTTCTTGCAAGTTTCTAGCCATTCTAAGTGTGTTCCAAGGTGTATCAAGGTCATCTAAGAAGGTGCAAAGCATTGGAAGTGGAAGGACCTCTTTAGAGTGCTTTTATCCACCACAATTGTGCTATCTTCATCTTCATCTTTGTCAAGCCACTTCCCTAGCCACTAGAGCTAGTAGTAAGCTTCTTGATCATTGTTTAAGTTCATGTTATTGATATACTTCTCATGTACAAGTAGATCCATCAAGAAACACAAACTTTAAAGATGAACACATGAAGAAATCTAAAGATCTAAAGAAAATAAACATTATCTTGAAATGAAATGATGTTATGTATGCTTATTTTGTGCTTAGCTTGATGATCATCATGTGTAGTAGTGTTGTATGTGAAGATATTAAAAGTGTATATATAGATCTTGAAAGATCCATGAAGAATAAGTTGATGAGCTTGATGTAGGTCACTAATGAACTAGTAAAAATGATTTACAATACATGAACAAGGATTTGAAGTCATTTTTTAAATGGATGAACAAGTTGTAAAAAAAAATTTCTACAAAAGTTGTGTAATTAGTGGATAATTAGTGTTTTTGAAGGTAAATAAACATGTTAAACATCATACTAAAAGACTACATGTTTTTTATAAATTCTTGAGTTCATCATCATGCAAAAAGTGTATGTATGAAGTTGTTTAAACTTATAGAAATTATTTTGGTGATCAAGTGAGTTTTGTAAAGCTTAAACACATGTTTTAAACATGGGAAAACCCCTAAATCTAGGGGAAACTATGGCCAAATTTTTATAAAAATTCAACACTTAGAAAAATATAAAGTTTTCTACTAAACTTGTGATTTTTAGATGTTTAAATAAATTAGACATGATCATACCCTATTTTTTTATGTAAAAATACAAGTTAAGAAAATAGAGATTTCATAAAGTATTAAAAACAAGTATAAAAATACATTTAGAAAAATATATATTTAGAAGTCACCAAGTATTTGAGTGCTATGTGTATACTAAGTGTATATTATGGTAGTAGACAAATTAGGAGAGTTAAAACAATAAAAACTCCCAATGGAGTATAAATACATAATACCCCTAAATACCAAAGAAAATAATTGGACAAAATACACAACAAAATACTCACCCTCGAGTATTTGGACAAACATAGCAAAATATATATAAACTTATATATATTTCTTGGTAAAATGGACTTGGACAATTAAATAGACTTATACACAAATATATATAGTTAACAAGATTGGTGAAAATATATATATTCCCTACAAGCCTTAAAAATATATTATTTTTAAGAAATATAATTTCCGGAAAAACATAAGATTAAAATAATAAATCTTGTTAAGGAAATAAGAAATAGATGAACCTTAACACTAGAATACGTGTATGCTTTCCTAAGTATACACTTGGGAAATAATAAACCTACTTATACTAAAAATAATATTGGAAATATTATTTTGCAAGTATACATATTTATTTTGAAAAATAAATATAACAAGAATACAAAGACATGGGCTAGGCCCAATAACATAAACACATGGGCTAGGCCCAATGACATAAACACATGGGCTAGGCCCAATGACACAAGAACATGGGCTAGGCCCAACGACACAAGGACGTGGGCTAGGCCCAATGGCAAGTGTGCTAGGCACAAGGACAATGAACAGGCGACGTCGTTCACACACTAATCAAGACACGATAACAAAATATACACAAGAAATAATTAATCAATAAAATGATTAAAAACAACTAACATAAGATGAGGACTTGTACATAGAACAAACATAGACTTAAGTGTCTAATGAGAATTAGAACACTTGTAGGTTCGGTTCAAGACAAAGGAAAAACACTATGAGTTGTACACAAGGAACGCGAATCTGTGAGTTCATGTCCCCCTTTCTTTTTAAACATTCTAGGTTTTATAACATTCGGGGGAAAAACGTGTATGACATATGGTATGTTAGTTATGGAGTTAGATGACAATAAGATCGATGTGCGTAAGTAGGATTGGATGACATTATAACATTAGTAACCATTAATCACTTAGTGACCAAGGTGTAGATCTATTGAGTTTGAGGCACGCTCCACTCCTAGTTGTATACCATGGGTTGCTTTTGTGATCCCAATTGGGAACAAAGTGTCCTCGGTTTGGTTATATACTTACGGTGCATAGTATCGGAGGGCTCGCTAACCACTATAGATCCTTATATTCCATAATTATTTACATACCTGGATTTCAATAATGGATGACAATTATGACAACTTATTTGAAAACAAAACTACTTGAACTCGCTCAACTTTTGTTAATTTTTCAAACTACATGTATTTTAGGAAACAGGGCTTAACCGGTGATGGATTCTCGGAAGATACAACGATGGCCACTTTTGGAGGATTTGCCTCATATATCCCTTCCTTGTTTGGGCATATAAGGGTCAAAACCTCGACTTAAAACTATGATTATAACAAACACATTTTGGTGATGTAACTTAACTAAATATTGTTTTGGTAAACTTATGAAGCTTATTGGAACATGTAAACTTGAATTTGAATTTGTATAACATATGGCATCGTTGTTGGGTTATAATTATGTTTACACGATTGATTGCAATGATTACCATTAAGTCACACGTTTGCTCTTCCGCTACGACCAGGGTGTGACACTTAGAACAATCCCAAATACTTGGCATGATCTTGTGATCATGTTTCAACTATAAATAGCCTCCTCATTCAACACTCCTACTTGCTCATTTCGTTCTTTCCTCTCGAATCTGCTCTTGGAGCTTGTTTCCAATGTATGGAAGCCTCCTACTGAGTTCTAAGACTTCCTAGAACACATGTAAGTGTTCTTACTTAGTCTATTTCTTTATTTTCGCTTGTTATGAGCTAAAAGTCAAACAGTTTGACTTTCTGTTTGACTTTCGGGTTCTGACCTTAATTGGTCAAGTCAAAGTTCAATTGAACTTTGCAACATGATTGTAATAACAAAGGATATAATCCCCCATGGTTGCACCTTCTGATTACCATGCTTACTAGTCGACACGCCGAGTCAAAGTTTTATTAATTAAAATTAAAAAAAGCAAAAGTGCATTTTACGACGAAATGGTTTTCAAGCTTTAAAACATAAAGTTTTGACACCAAATCAGTTTTATAAACATAATTTGACATGTTCCAACATGTCTAACTCGTCGTTTCTAATTTAGCGCTTATTTCCTTAGTCGTTAGTCAAGCGGTTCGACTACCGCTTTGACTTGCGAATCCGACTCGTTTGGTCAACTTTAGATCTGACCAAGACCTTTATTATGACCATAGTATAGTAGGGAATAACCTACTGAGGTTATGCCTTATGTTCATATCGTTTGGTTAGTCAAATGACGAGTCGACTATGTATTCTCTAAAATGCCAAAAATACCCTTTTTGCGCATAAATTAGTTTTGAACATTTAAGAATATTGTTTTGACATCTAAACTGATTATACAACGTATATAAACTAGTTTTGACATATTAGACTCGTCATAAGACATATCTAACCATCCGAACCCATATAGTTACGTTTATGACCTGTTAAAGTGGCGTAAACCACTTTAACGAGTCATAACGAGTCAAAATACTTTGAAACACTTCCAATTCAGAATGTATGGTTATGAACCATATTATACAAGATCCAACTCTTGTATGGTTTATATACCTCATTCTATCCGTTTTCAAGTTTCGACACACTAACATGTAGTTACCTGATACACTAGGAACCACTTCAACACTTGAACTCTTGATCCTTTGAGCTTTGTTTAACCATTTGATCAAGATCTATACGCAATCCCAAGTGAGTACATAGTTCCCCTCTTTTACGTTTTCCAAATGTTTTGGGGTGATTCATATGTGTAATCAAATTTTCTCAAATGTATGACATTTATGTGTTTACTAAGTGCTTTTTGTGTATTATTCCTATTATGCAAAACACGACGATTGAGAACACGAAACAAATCCTTGTAGGATCTTTCTATTTTCATAGTTAGATTCTTGTAGGATATTTGAAGTACAAATCTTCCTATCTTCATAGGGAGATTTCTAAGAAGTGCTTTACACGCCGATGGTTATTGTTTATGTGTAGAGATCATTGGTGATTTTGATAACTAAACTAGAGTAATATAATAAGGACATTGTGGATACGCCACTGGTACTTCCTACATATAAGTGTGCTTATTGTATTACCCTTCGTAGCCTTATCCGAATCACCATTAGAATTTAGGATTTTGTGATTCAATGATTCAATGATTCAATGTGACCAAACCAAATCTTTAAAGCATCTATCTATCTTCATAGTTATATTCTTGTAGGATGTTTAAAGTGATAAATTGAAGTCCTTAATTGGATTCTTTGTGTACTTTAATGCATATGTGACAAGACAATGAGACAAGATAATGTAACCAAACCAAATCCTTAAAGCATCTATCTATCTTCATAGTTAGAATCTTGTAGGATGTTTAAAGTGCTAAATTGAAGTCCTTGATTGGATTCTTTGTGTACTTTAATGCGTATGTGACAAGACAATGTGACCAAACCACATCCTTAAAGCATCTATCTATCTTCATATTTAGATTCTTGTAGGATGTTTAAAGTGCTAAATTGAAGTCCCTGATTGGATTCTTTGTGTACTTTAATACGAATATGATAAGACAATGTGACAAGACAATATGACCAAGTTGATGATTATGTATTTATGTGATTAGTAGTGATTTAGATAAGAAAACGAGTGTAATACCATAAGAACATGGTGGATACGCTGCGGGTACTTCCTATATATAAGTGTTCTTATTGCATTACCCTTGTAGCCTTATCTAAATCACTTTAGGATTTTGTGTTAAATGGTTTCAAAGTTCAATATCCAAATCCTTGTAGAATCCTTTCATGTTTTTTATATGGTAGATTCTTTAAAGGATATTCAAAGTATTATTTTAGATCATTGATTTGATTTCTATTAATACTCACACAAGTTTATGACCGATTTCAATGCTATAACAAAGATCAAATACAATTTTTCAATGGCATAAAAGTACCTAGTAATAATCATATTGCCATATACAAAACTCTTTTGTCACAAGTTTCACAATCAAGATTATGTATTGCAAAGCTAAAAGTTTTCGCCATTCCTTGACTTCAAAGAGTCAATTTTCAATCGACAACTCTTGTAGTTGTTAAAGAATTGGAATACCAAACTTTTTTGCCAATAATTCTGCCAACAAAACCTATGTACTCGCCAACATTCTTGTTGATGTCTTTTTCACATATTTCAGGTTATCAATTATTCAAGCATGCTACACATAGGATCGCATCTGGACTTTAGACTTCTTTAATCAAAAGACAATTTCATGTGTTCTTTGTATTGTAAAACAATGTTAACAATATTTAAACAATTTAGTACCAATTATGGTGAGCAATATGTAACGTGACTCCCTGATATTTCCGCCGCGTGTTGTTATATTACGTGATTGGGGTGTTACAGAAGCTGCATATTAGAGAAAGAAGAACTCAACTTTGGCTGAAATGCAATCTTTAAAGGAGTTGCTTTTTAAGAAAGATTTTATCATAAACGATCTAACTGAAAGGTTAGAAAATTCTGAAATAAAAAATACTAAACTTTAACTCACCATCGATAAATGGGATGTAAGCAAAAAGGCACTGGTTGATATTAAAAATAGCCAATGACCGACATACGTTAAAGACGACATTGGGTACAAAGACAAGCTGGGAAATGAAAGTAGAATCTTTCCACCTCCACACAGCAAAAACTATGTACCCATGCCGACTCCTCATCCAGAAATGATTTTATTGCTCAAAGTGTCAATTACGAAAATGACAAAAATACTAATGTTTCTATAAGTAATGCAAATGAATGTGAAGGAGATGTGTGCAATGAGGAAGGTCAAGGCACATAAATAGGAATAGGATATTCAGGCGACAGTTATACTACGGTTAACTGGTTCGCCTGGAATTATGGGAAAACAAAAGACTCTTTTATTCTG
This sequence comes from Scalesia atractyloides, assembly GCA_947069175.1. Taxonomy (NCBI): domain Eukaryota; kingdom Viridiplantae; phylum Streptophyta; class Magnoliopsida; order Asterales; family Asteraceae; genus Scalesia; species Scalesia atractyloides. Next base: position 52,410,723 of record CAMTDV010000025.1, read on the forward strand.
GATGAACGTAATAATTTAACTAGGAAGAATGATTGTATTAAACCTAGTATAAATATTTGGAAGATTGTAATAGGCACGTGCCTAAACCTTTGACCTACAACAACGAGAACATAGTGGTTGAATGCATGGACTTGAATTCTGCTTTCTGTGATGAAAATGTTGTACTTGATCACATGTGTTTGTTCCAGAATTGAAGAATAACAGATCCGGAAAATTCCTTACATAGGAAATTCCCGAGTTTGTTCCATCATTTACAGGTACATCAGAAGCTGACCAAGATTCAAGTAAAAAAAGCAGTAGTGAAGATTCAAGCACATCAAACTCAAAAGGTGATGAAGAAGACTCGAGTAAAGATCAAGGATCAGATAACTCAAGTTAAAGTCATGAGTCAACTTCGTCATCAGAAAGTGATTCAGATGAAGAATGTACTGAAGATGAAAGTCGCCATGATAAGAAAATGAAGAAATTCCAGAAATCAAGCACCAATGCATCATGCGAATATTCATGCAGCTCAAGACACTCATCACATACATCATCTTCCAATGCATCATCTGTCAAAAGAAAGAAGAATTGTTGCATTAAATTCTTTCGTTGTGGTCATTTAGGACATACAACAAAACATTGCAAAAGCAAGAAATTTCCTGAACAGAAACAAAAGTTTGTCAAAAATTTTACAAAGGAATTTGATAATTTTAAGAAATCGGTCAAAAATCTTGTTAATACTACATGTTTTTGGAAAAGCAAAGAAGACATTAATGTCCAAAATCATGATAGATTAAAATTGAAGCAAGTTTGGGTTCCGAAATCTAACTAACTTGTATATATTTTTATTTGTTGTTGTATAACAGAATAAATTGCAAAAATGGCTTCGAATGCTCATGGAATATATGTGTCACGTGGACAGTGGATGCTCCAGCATATGACCACTTTAAAGGAACTCTGAAGAACTTTCGATTCATCGATGGTGACTTCGTATCTTTTGCTGGCGATGAAAGTGGAAGGAAGATTGTTGAAATGGGATACGTTGTATCATAGGCACTTACATTATAAAACGTCAGTGATGTACCAAAATTGTGTTACAATCTCAAGAGTGTATCACAAGTCTGTGACAAAGCAATCTCTGTTCTATTTAATGATGTCGAATGTCTCTTCCTTAAGCCAGAATACTCAGTTCCATCCGAGATGATTATGCTTACAACTCCACAAAAAAACAACACCTACGTCCTTAATATGAAAAATGCCAAATCTAACGAGCATATGACGTGTTTAACATCTAAAATCTCAGTATCGGAATCACTGCTTTGGCACAGGAGCATGGGACATGTGAACTTCAAAAATATGAATAAGCTTTCAAAATTAAATCTAGTTAGAGGTTTACCAATGAAAGAATTTCCATTTTTAGAAAATGCATCGCATGCGCCCAAGGCAAATAGCACAAAAAGCCACACAAGTCCAAAGTAGTGAATACGATGTCTGCACCTTTGCGATTGCTGCACATGGATCTTTTTGGCCCTATCAGTGTTAAAAGTCTAGCTAAAAGATCTTATTGCTTGGTGAGTACTGTAACATCCGTCAAAAAACGGATTTACCAAACCCGCTCCGTTTATTAACCGAACAATCAGTTAAAAATTTCGTTGCGAATTTAATGCCCAAAATAATTTTAAACGATAAATAATTAATAAATATATTGGATATATAATTTATATTTGAAAAAGTCTTAAAAATAGTGATTTAAAAATAAATTAGTGCTGCCGGGTTTCGAACCGGGGTCAGCCAGCGTTTCAGCAAACAACTTATCTTCCAACCATCCAACCACTGCGCCACTTGTGTTTCTTGTTCAATATTGAAGACAATTAATTCATAACATTAGTATCGAATTCAAATACCGACGCGCCCAATTGCAGTCGTCGGAAATTCCGACTATCTCGCTAAGATTGGACGGTTACTTCAGTTATAACGTAAACTTTAATCACTACATCGGTTATAACCGATGCCTGAGTCCGCGACACAAGTTATAACCGCCGGAAAGTTTCTAACCGACGAATCAAGTCGGAAAACGGGCCAAATACGTCGATGTCCCGCCCTATAAATACCTCCTCGAACCTCTGCTAGCTTTTTCGCTCACAATCACACCTTTACCGGACGTAATTCCACTCGCCGGAAAAGTTCTGCACCTCGCCAGAAAACCGAGCCCTTCACTTCTGAGCCTTACTGAACACCCAGAACTTATACCGAAGCCACTCACATCCATCTCAAGCTCTCTGAAGACTCTCTGCCGCAAGACACACGTCGCCGGAAGTTTCTGCTGTCACCGGAGTTTCGCCGGAGAAACAGAGGAGTCCAGTTCGGTATACTTTACGCCTAATTTTTCATTCTTTTTATTTATCTCACCTGTAATTAATCTCAAAACACTAAAAGAACATGATTTAATCGACGAATCAGTCGGATGATAGTTCTGGTTAAATTCGACGAAGAAGACGAGGTTTTCAGTAGTCTATAAGTTTAATTTAAATCAAGATATAACTCGGGTTAGACACACAGTCCAGTGGTGGACTGTGTGCACATAAAGCACGCTTACGTCTCGAGTTCGAATCTTGTCCCACGCACCTTCGCCCTAATAAAAATGTTCCTTTTTTTTTAACCGAACCGGAGTCACTGCGTAAGATGTTAAGTTTAATAAAAACCGGAATAATAACCAAGATAGACACACAGTCCAGTGGTGGACTGTGTGAATGTTTAATCACAGGTCACGAGTTCGAGTCCGGACTATCGCACCGGTCCGGACAATTATCAAACTTTTTATTTAAGACAGAAATGAAAATATTTAGTGTATATAAGTATAATAAAAAATCGGTTTATTTAACAAGTTAGACACACAGTCCAGCGGTGGACTGTTGTTAACTCAACCCATAGGTCCCGGGTTCGAGACCTGTGGAGCGCCCCGGTTCGATGCTTTAAAATTGTTTTTAAAATAAATGATTTTCTGTTTAATTCAATTAATATATAAATATAATTAAAAACAGAAATATTTCGGGTTAGACACGTAGCTCAGTTGGTAGAGCTGCGTGCACGCGTACGGGAGGTCTCGGGTTCGAGCCTCACCCAGCGCACACAATTACACATGCGAACCGGTCAACAGTCAATGGTCAACGGTCAACGGTCAACGGTCAAAAAGTCAACATTTTTTTATTATTTTTATTTATTTATTTTAATTAAAAATCAATTAAAAATACTTAAAAATAGCATTTTTAAGGTTAGAAAATAGCCTTAAACTCACAAAAAAACACCCAACAATCCTACTAAAATTGATTAATAAAATCCCATTATTTACCAACCATTATGTTATTATCTAGGTTAATTTCACTCGTGGTTAAAACCAACTTCGCGTGCATTCAACATTATCAACCGAACGCACCCAATGTGAGTGAATCTTACAACTCCCCTTTTTAATTACACGTTTTGGGGTGTGTCATGTGTCACGAAATTAACTCGTTTATTTAAACTGGTGCCATACCATATTGTGATCTAAACTTAGATTGTATACATTGTTTGTAGTTATGTATTTCATATTGTTAATTTATATGCAATTCATTCATTAGGCCATCAGTTCCTCGTGTGAGACGAGTTGAGCAACGCGTGCCTCAAAACAAATCCATTATCGTTCGTGTGTGTATTATTTAGTTTATATTGTTTGTAGATACGTATTTCATATTGTCAAGTTTATGCGATTCATTCATCAGGCCCATCAGTTCCTCGTGAGAGACGAGTTGAGCAACGCGTGCCTCAAAACGATCCATTATTGTTCATGTGTGTATTATTTAATATTAAATTGATTGGTGAATAAGTTTACATCTATTTTTACTCATGTGTGGTTGTGCACTTTATTTTATAATCAATTAAATAAACTTGTTCAAATGTTTTTCATAGGATTCACTCGCCAACTTTTTGTTGATCCAAAAACCCTTTTTACACATGATACAGGTGAACAGGATGAAGCAAGGAAAACATAGGAAATGCCTTAGAAGAAAACAATGAAGCCTAGATTGATGATTAGGACATGATGTAATATCGTTTGTAATTTCCCATTTAAGTGTATTAATGAATATGAAACGTTAAAATAAATGTCATGAGCTTTGATGATAACCCAATCATGCCCCGATCACCTTTTCCGCTGCGGGTCGGGGTGTGACAGATTGGTATCAGAGCCATGACTATAGGGATATAGGATAGGTTATTAGACCCTTAGAGCCTATACTATAGTTTGCCTAAATTTTAATTGTTTAGGTGGTTACATACAAACTTATGATATTTATTTGTTTCATATTTGTTTATACTTACAGTCAAACATACATACTTATATACATATTCATCATACATATTTCAATGTTCATATATTCAATTCATCTTCATACTTTTGTTATTCAAAGATTTTGTTGCAATTTTCAAATCTCATCAAAGTAAGTTCTGCGACGGGCATGTAGTAACTGGAAGGGTACAAGTACCGGTAGTCGGAACGTCCTGTCTAGGTTGGCATTCGTATAAATCCAATATAACGGACCAGTTTGCCTACCTGGGGACTAACGATGAGAGTACGAAGGACCTATTAGGCCAAAGCATGCCACACCAAACGTCGTTCGAACTAACCCACTTTGAGGTGTCACCGTGTCTACACCTGGACACATTCCGAATACCATACGTTACATACATATTTCTCGATTTTCTCCTGGTTTTAGTGTACGTAACCAGGCTAACAATGCGAACCATATGAAAAACCCGGTATTCATGGGGGCCCACATGATTACGAAGGTGAAGTATGGCGGCATGTAGGGCCTAATGACGAGCAAAGCCCAAGACATCCTATGGATGTAGTAGATTTATTTTTCTATAATTATTTTATGAATGTTCATTCCTAAATGTGACCCATGAACCCAAAAACATCCAACTCATACTCTTGACATGTATTCCTTGTAGATGTCTTCTAATCTCGCCCGTAGGAAGATGAGAGCAGGAAAAGCCCGCGAGCGCATGGCTGCCCTAATCGCTCAACAAATGGCTGCCGTAATACCCAACATTGTAATCCAAGTCCAACAAGCACTTACCGCTAATCCTGTCAATCAAGAAGATCAACACGTTATCAACCCTCCCCCAAATATCACTAAATGCACCTACAAGCATTTCAAATCATGCGACCCTCCAAAATACAAAGGGACTGAAGGCGTCACCGCTCTCCTCCATTGGTTTGAAGAAATGGAGAACACTTTTCTAAATTGAGATTGCCCTGACGATCGCAAAGTGCGATATGCTACCGGTCGTTTATATGGAATAGCACTTACTTGGTGGAATACAGAGAAGGCCAAACGAGGTGTTGAAGATGCTATGACTTTAACTTGGGATGAATTGAAGGAAATCATGACAAGCCGGTTTTGCCCAAGGAGCGAAATCAAGAAATTGAAGATGAGTTTTATTCGTTGAAGCAAAAGGAAGGAGACCACACCACATACAACAAAAGATTTCTCGAGTTACATCAAATGGTTCCCAACTTGTTCACTCCCCTCTACCGTTTGATCGAGCACTACATTCGAGGTCTTCCGTCAAAGATTCAAGACTCTGTAATAAGTACCACGCCTGCAACTTTGGAAGCAGCAATGGAGCTAGCAACAGAGCTCACCGAGAACTGAATCCGGAACAAAGACTTCAAGGAGGAGAAGAAGAAGGATAAAGCATCGGCTGAAACTTCAAACTCCACCCAAACCAAATCCCCTTCTCAACCCATTTCTGAGAGAAAAAGAGACGGGCAACTTTTCGCTACTATCCAACGTAATCAACCAATTTCACACGCCATACCCATCCAAGCTATCCCAATCACTCAAGTGGCACCCAACTCAACTTACCCAAATAAGAAACCATATCTTGGACCTCACCCTCGATGTAACACCTGTTTTTATCACCATCCCCTTACCTTACCTTGTCGACTATGTGTAAATTGTGGACGCTATGGTCATATGAGCAAGGTTTGCCACACCCCTCAAAACCAAATCTCTCCCCCTACTCAAAACATGATCCAAACCTATCATCAACCTCAATACCCATGTTCCCATATGTTCGAGCTTGTTTCAATTGTGGCGACCCTACCCACTTTAGAAACACGTGCCCTCGATTGGTTAACATCATAAACGCTCAAGCTCAATCAAACCCAGTTAACCAAGTAAACCAAGAAAACCCAATCACTAGGCCACCATAAGAGGAAGAGTCTTCAACATCAACGCCAATCCTGTCGAAGATAATGACGGCCCAAACGAAACCACCCAACTAGTCCTCTTCACCGGAAATCAAGAATCAACTCCAATCGTTTAGTTTTATGTTTTTCTTTATCACATAGAACCAATCATAACTTGAGGATAAAGCCAATGGGAATTTGACAAGAATATGGTGGATACGCCGCTGGTACTTCCTATATATAAGTATTCTTGCCAAAGGATCGGAGGCATTATCTGGCGGTTATGAGAGGTTCCATGTGTAAACTGTTTGAGTAATTATTGTTTATTATTTTCAGTACATGCAATACGATCGGCTCCGTTTGATTGAGCCTTGATCGCACAGACATTTTTCATTTTCAGTACATGCAATACGATCGGCTCCGTTTGATTGAGCCTTGATCGCACAGACATTTTTCATTATCAGTATCTTGTGGTTGTTGTGTTTGTTGTAGAGTCAAATAGAACTAATCATAACTTGTGGATAAAGTCAATGAAAATTTGACAAGAATATGGTGGATACGTCGCTGGTACTTCCTATATATAAGTATTCTTGTCAAAGGATCGGAGGCATTATCAGGCGGTTATGAGAGGTTCCATGTATAAACTGTTGTGTGATTATTGTTTAGATTAAATTTATTATTTTCAGTACATGCAATACGATCGGCTCCGTTTGATTGAGCCTTGATCGCACAGATATTTTTCATTTTCAGTACATGCAATACGATCGGCTCCGTTTGATTGAGCCTTGGTCGCACAGACATTTTTCATTATCAGTATCTTGTGGTTGTTGTGTTTGTTGTAGAGTCACATAGAACTAATCATAACTTGCGGATAAAGTCAATGAAAATTTGATGAGAATATGGTGGATAAGCCGTTGGTACTTCCTATATATAAGTATTCTTGTCAAAGGATCGGAGGCATTATCAGGCGGTTATGAGAGGTTCCATGTATAAACTGTTTGTGTGATTATTGTTTAGATTAAATTTATTATTTTCAGTACATGCAATACGATCGGCTCCGTTTTATTGAGCCTTGATCGCACAGACGTTTTTCATTTTCAGTACATGCAATACGATCGGCTCCGTTTGATTGAGCCTTGATCGCACAGACATTTTTCATTTTCAGTATCTTGTGTTTGTTGTGTTGGTTGTAGAGTCACATAGGACTAATCATAATTCACTGATAAAACCAATGAAAATTTGACGAGAATGTGGTGGATACGCCGCTTGTACTTCCTATATATAAGTATTCTTGTCAAAGGATCAGAGGCATTGTCAGGCGGCTATGAGAAGTTCTATGTAGGATTTAGTAGTTCTTGGTAGCTAATCATAACTTGCGGATAAAACCAACGAAAATTTGATAAGAATATGGTGGATATGCCGCTGGTACTTCCTATATATAAGTATTCTTGCCAAAGGATCAGAGGCATTATCAGGCGGTTATGAGAAGTTCCATGTAGGATTTAGTATTGTCTTGGTTGAAATTTGTGTTACATTCATATCATCTCGCCATTTAAAGAAATTACAAAAACTAACCTCTCCATCATAACAAACGAGAGAGGAACTGTCACCATTCAAACATATATGCTATCAGAATGCGGATTCAAATATTGGTTGTTGTGTTATTTATGTTCTAGAGTTACATCATAGGACCAATCATAACTTACTGTTAAAACCAATGAAAATTTGACAAGAATATGGTGGATACGCCGCTGGTACTTCCTATATATAAGTATTCTTGTCAAAGGATCAGAGGCATTGTCAGACGGTTATGAGAAAGTTCTATGTAGGATTTAGTAATTTCTTGGTACATTAGTTGTTGTGTTTATTTATGTTCTATAGTCATATCATAGAACCAATCATAACTTACTGATAAAACCAATGAAAATTTGACAAGAATATGGTGGATACGCCGCTGGTACTTCCTATATATAAGTATTCTTGTCAAAGGATCAGAGGTATTGTTAGACAGTTATGAGAAGTTCCATGTAGGTTGTAGTATTAGAAGTTTTGCTATAGGATATAACCATATCCTTCCAAACATATCAAAACTCTTACGCATGATATCATAGTTAGCGAATCAATTCTGCTTATCAATATTTTTACCGTAGGCAACAAAAAGCGATTCCTGTAACAGGGTACTTAACCCTTACAAGGGACGTTACCGCCTCAAACAAAATTTAAACTCTTACTCTTCTTCTAAGTATGTAACTGTCAAACTAAACACCATCATTCTTTTAGTCAAATATATCACTACTTAAATTTCGGGACGAAATTTCTAAAAAGCAGGGGATACTGTAACATCCGTCAAAAAACGGATTTACCAAACCCACTCCGTTTATTAACCGAAGAATCAGTTAAAAATTTCGTTGCGAATTTAATGCCCAAAATAATTTTAAACGATACATAATTAATAAATGTATTGGAATATATAATTTATATTTGAAAAAGTCTTAAAAATAGTGATTTAAAAATAAATTAGTGCTGCCGGGTTTCGAACCCGAGTCAGCCAGCGTTTCAGCAAACAACTTATCTTCCAACCATCCAATCACTGCGCCACTTGTGTTTCTTGTTCAATATTGAAGACAATTAATTCATAACATGAGTATCGAATTCAAATACCGACGCGCCCAATTGCAGTCGTCGGAAATTCCGACTATCTCGCTAAGATTGGACGGTTACTTCAGTTATAACGTAAACTTTAATCACTACATCGGTTATAACCGATGCCTGAGTCCGCGACACAAGTTATAAACCGCCGGAAAGTTTCTAACCGACGAATCAAGTCGGAAAACGGGCCAAATACGTCGATGTCCCGCCCTATAAATACCTCCTCGAACCTCTGCTAGCTTTTTCGCTCACAATCACACCTTTACCGGACGTAATTCCACTCGCCGGAAAAGTTCTGCACCTCGCCAGAAAACCGAGCCCTTCACTTCTGAGCCTTACTGAACACCCAGAACTTATACCGAAGCCACTCACATCCATCTCAAGCTCTCTGAAGACTCTCTGCCGCAAGACACACGTCGCCGGAAGTTTCTGCTGTCACCGGAGTTTCGCCGGAGAAACAGAGGAGTCCAGTTCGGTATACTTTACGCCTAATTTTTCATTCTTTTTATTTATCTCACCTGTAATTAACCTCAAAACACTAAAAGAACATGATTTAATCGACGAATCAGTCGGATGATAGTTCTGGTTAAATTCGACGAAGAAGACGAGGTTTTCAGTAGTCTATAAGTTTAATTTAAATCAAGATATAACTCGGGTTAGACACACAGTCTAGTGGTGGACTGTGTGCACATAAAGCACGCTTACGTCTCGAGTTCGAATCTTGTCCCACGCACCTTCGCCCTAATAAAAATGTTCCTTTTTTTTAACCGAACCGGAGTCACTGCGTAAGATGTTAAGTTTAATAAAAACCGGAATAATAACCAAGATAGACACACAGTCCAGTGGTGGACTGTGTGAATGTTTAATCACAGGTCACGAGTTCGAGTCCGGACTATCGCACCGGTCCGGACAATTATCAAACTTTTTATTTAAGACAGAAATGAAAATATTTAGTGTATATAAGTATAATAAAAAATCGGTTTATTTAACAAGTTAGACACACAGTCCAGCGGTGGACTGTTGTTATCTCAACCCATAGGTCCCGGGTTCGAGACCTGTGGAGCGCCCCGGTTCGATGCTTTAAAATTGTTTTTAAAATAAATGATTTTCTGTTTAATTCAATTAATATATAAATATAATTAAAAACAGAAATATTTCGGGTTAGACACGTAGCTCAGTTGGTAGAGCTGAGTGCACGCGTACGGGAGGTCTCGGGTTCGAGCCTCACCCAGCGCACACAATTACACATGCGAACCGGTCAACAGTCAATGGTCAATGGTCAACGGTCAACGGTCAACGGTCAAAAAGTCAACATTTTTTTATTATTTTTATTTATTTATTTTAATTAAAAATCAATTAAAAATACTTAAAAATAGCATTTTTAAGGTTAGAAAATAGCCTTAAACTCACAAAAAAACACCCAACAATCCTACTAAAATTGATTAATAAAATCCCATTATTTACCAAACCATTATGTTATTATCTAGGTTAATTTCACTCGTGGTTAAAACCAACTTCGCGTGCATTCAACATTATCAACCGAACGCACCCAATGTGATGAATCTTACAACTCCCCTTTTTAATTACACGTTTTGGGGTGTGTCATGTGTCACGAAATTAACTCGTTTATTTAAACTGGTGCCATACCATATTGTGATCTAAACTTAGATTGTATACATTGTTTGTAGTTATGTATTTCATATTGTTAATTTATATGCAATTCATTCATTAGGCCATCAGTTCCTCGTGTGAGACGAGTTGAGCAACGCGTGCCTCAAAACAAATCCATTATCGTTCGTGTGTGTATTATTTAGTTTATATTGTTTGTAGATACGTATTTCATATTGTCAAGTTTATGCGATTCATTCATCAGGCCCATCAGTTCCTCGTGAGAGACGAGTTGAGCAACGCGTGCCTCAAAACGATCCATTATTGTTCATGTGTGTATTATTTAATATTAAATTGATTGGTGAATAAGTTTACATCTATTTTTACTCATGTGTGGTTGTGCACTTTATTTTATAATCAATTAAATAAACTTGTTCAAATGTTTTTCATAGGATTCACTCGCCAACTTTTTGTTGATCCAAAAACCCTTTTTACACATGATACAGGTGAACAGGATGAAGCAAGGAAAACATATGAAATGCCTTAGAAGAAAACAATGAAGCCTAGATTGATGATTAGGACATGATGTAATATCGTTTGTAATTTCCCATTTAAGTGTATTAATGAATATGAAACGTTAAAATAAATGTCATGAGCTTTGATGATAACCCAATCATGCCCCGATCACCTTTTCCGCTGCGGGTCGGGGTGTTACAATTACAGATGATTTCTCTCATCCATGGGTTTATTTTCTTGAAGCAAAGAGCGAAATAGCTTCTATTCTTCAGACTTTCATTCCTATGATCGAGAACGTCATCAAACTGAATTTCAAATCAGTCAAAAGTGATAACAGATCGGAATTCAAGAATCAGACATTTATCTCATTCTGTGAAGATAAAGGGATTCGTCTACATTACAGTGAAGCTAGAACTCCTCAGCAAAACGGCGTAGCGGAACGAAAGAATAGAACACTCATTGAAGCTGCTCGAACTATGCTCTAGACTCCAAGCTTCCTATCATCTTCTGGGAAGAAGCAGCAACACAGCATGCTATGTCTTGAATCGAGTTCTCATCGTTAAGCCGCATGGAAAAACTGCCTATGAACTTCTTTTTAAGAGAAAGCCTCTGATAAATTTCTTTAGACCGTTTGGATGCTTGTGTACACTCCTCAACACTGAAGACAATCTTATCAAGTTTGAAGCTGTCGGTGACGTTTGCTATTTCATGGCATATCGGGTCTACAATAAACGAACCAAAATGGTGCTTGAATCATACTATGTCGATTTTCAAGAAGGAAACCACACCAACACCGACAGCACTCCAAAATGGTTCTATGATGCAGATGTTGTTTTCAACACCTTCGATATTCCCGAACCTGTTCCTGAAACCCAACCTACGGAAACCGCACCAGCGGAACCACTGTTTGATTCTTCAGACACTGGTTTCACTCCTTTCATTACTCGTTTCAGTCCCTTTTCCATTGATCCAATTCTTCATGTGGTAGAAACTAATGGTGACACCTTGGCTGAGAATGCATCTTCAAATGATGCTTCTTCTTCACAGACGAACGTGGATGAACTAACACAGGAAGATGAACCACCAATCTTCTATGTCGATGAACACTTCACCAATCTACCCCAGCAAATTGAAACCCACATCAATGCAGGATACAAGACTAATCGGAATCGCCCACTTGAGAATGTAAATGGTCCTGTGGAAGATGGCATACGAACTCGTGGACAGTCATATGTCATCAACAAAGGATTGTATGCCACTTTTCTATCACAGTCTATACCTCATGATATAGAAGAAAAATTCAAGACCACAGTTCGGTGCAGGCGACGCCGGAAGAATTATCTCAGTTCCGAAAACTCAAAGTATGGGAATTAGTTGATCTACCAGAAGGGAAGTTTCCAATCGAAACAAAGTGGGTATTCTACAACAAAATGGATGCTTGTGGGGTGGTTACTATGAACACGACAAGATTGCTCCTTCAGGGTTTTCAACAAGAGGAAGTGATTGATTATGCAGAAGTTTTTGCACCAGTAGCACGCTTGGAAGCTATAAGAATATTTTAGCATATGTTTGGTACAAAACCTTCAATGTATTTCAGATGAATGTGAAGAGTGCATTTCTATATGGGGACATAAAGGAAGAAGTCTATGTCTGTCAACCTCCCAATTTTGAGGATCCACATTTCCCTAAACGATACTATAAGCTTGACAAAGCTCCCTTTGGTCTTCACCAAGCTCCATGAGCATGGTATGAGACTTTGTCAACCTATCTTCTAGATTGTGGATACACAAGAGGCAAAATTGACATGACTTACTTCACAAAAAGGAGCGGATACAATGTGATGTTGGTTCAGATTTATGTAGACAATATCATTTTTGGGTCAACCGATGAGGCATTATGCAAGGAGTTTGAAAAGGTAATGAAAGCAAAGTTCGAAATGAGTATGATGGGTGAGCTCACATTTTTCTTGGGATTGGAAGTAAAGCAGGGAGAAGACGGAATCCTCATTCATCAAGACAAATACATCAAAGATATTCTTACTAAGTATAGTTTGAATGACTGCAAAACAGTAAGCACTCCGTTCGTACCTCAAACTGAACTAACTCTTGATCCTCAAGGAAAGCCCGTGAACAAGTCCTTCTACCGCTCAATGATAGGCATATTGATGTATCTAACCGCAAGTAGGCCTGACATTATGTGGGTTATCTGTATCTGTGCACGTTTTCAGATGAATCCCAAAGAATCTCATGAGATAATCTTCCGCTATCTGAAAGAAACGCCCAAGCTTGGGCTGTGGTATCCTAAAGATAATAACTTTAATTTAATTGCTTATTCAGATAGTGACCATGCATGTTGTAAGGTTGATCGGAAGTTAGTCTCAGTAGGTTGCCAATTCTTAGGAAATCGTCTCATATCGTGGCATAGCAAGAAGCAGACAACCGTGTCAACCTCTACTGCACAAGCTAAATACACGGCGACTTATAGTTGCTTTTAACAAGTCCTTTGGATACAAAATCAGTTGCTGGATTATGGAATCAACATCCTGAAGCCTCTGATATTTCGACAATGAGACGTGTCTAGGAATTGTGAAGAACCCAGTCCATCACTCACAAACCAAACATATCGAGATTCGCATTCATGCGATTTGAGATGCGTACAAAAAGGATACATTCAAGTGGTGCCCGTGGATACTACGCAACAGAGAGCCGACATCATCACAAAGGCCTCTGACAAAACCTTTTCAACCAGTTGGTAACCTGGTTGAAAATGGTTAATTTCCTTAAGTGGAAAGGAGCTTTGTTGGCATAACCAATTGTACATACTCTATCATATTAAAAAGAAAAAAATAATAAAACCGGCCTTCTAAAAAAAAGTAAATGAGTATCGTAAAATCGTGCCCAACAAAAGATTTTCTGCAAATTTAAAAGAAAAAGAAAATTAACACTTTGTTTAAGAAATGATAGAAAACTGCTAACACTTTGTTGGTTTTTGAAACAGAAAAAAGAAAAAAAAATCAAGAAGCTAAGCAAGGAAGATCGGGGTACCAAGCAACAACGTGTCAGTAGATTCAGCAATACTCTCGAGTAAACTGCGATTAGGTGACAAAAGATAAAACCTTACACAAGAATTCTGGAAACCCAGAGAATTGTGCATCTTGCAGGTAACACGTTGCGGCATATGGCTTAATGGTCTTAATTCTTGTGTTGATAGATTGTCAAAATCTGAGATTTCGGGTGTTTATACCGTTTATCATTCGGGGATATCATAGTCGCTCTTTTGTTGCATCCAGAAATATGCAGACCTAGACACGATTATGATATCTTTTACAAAAGGCCAAAAACCCTACAAGTGAAAAAGCTCAATCAAACGAGCCATTCAAAAGTAATCGTACCATATCGAGGTATATGCCTAACCCTAGTCAGGACTGCAATGGTCTCTTTGGCTGCATGAAAGTGCATACCTGTTCACTATTGCGCTGACCTTGTATCTTTCAATCGAATGAATTCGGTATACTCACCTGTTATGAGGAACCTTTGCGCATACCTTGATAACGAGGGTATGTCCCGACGTGGGACTCACGGGCACAATATTCTAACATTTAGTTTGAGTAGGGGCCATTGAAATTCTTGTCAATATTACCACAACATGATAAAATGCTCACTGAAAGCATGTTGAAAGAAGGATGCATGGATTTAAGTGGACAAACATACTAACAGTTTTTCTTGTGAACTGACAAGTATTGTCAGTATGATCTTTTGCAGGAATGTCACGGAGTTTCAAACGAAAGAAAATTGTGAAAAAGGAGGTCCCTCGGTTTGAAAAATGAATTTTGGTGTCAAAATTGCAAATTCTTGATTTTCCTAAACTTATTTTCAGTTTTTGCACTGTTGTTAGTTTAAAAGGGCATGCTTTTTATAGAAAGTTTAAGATTTTCGAGCATATTTGTTTTGGATTTCTTAAAGTTGAAGAATCCTTAAAACATAAAGGGACGGCGTAATTATCTTACTAGCGTATTTATTAAATACGCCGGTAGATATTTCATGTATATAAACCCATTTTTTTTTACTTTTAACAGTTTTTAGCATAAATATTAACCATCATCTTCTTCAAAGACAATCTATTAAAACCTCATTCTCAATCAATTCAGAACCGATTCCTGTTTCTACTTAATATACATTCGGGTATGATAATCGCTTGTTGAATTGCGGTCGATCAATCACTGGTCTCAAACTTGTTTTGAATAGATTATAGGAAAGGATTCATTAAATCGGGTTTTGGGGTTTTGTATGGGTTTTTGAAGAAATATTTGAATTTATCGGATTTATTATGAATTTGGCATACTTATTTTGAAGGCAGCGTAATTAGCATAGATCAGTGATTAGCGAACTTAGGTATTGAACGCGAGTTCGAGCAACCAGCGTATTTGATAAATACGCTGGTCTCTCAGCATAATTGCCTTTCTACGCTTTTACAAGTCTTGCAACAAGATTTAATTACGCGAATCGCTATTAGCGTATTTGCCTAAAAAACAAGTCAAAATCACTGTGTTCTTAACTGGTCTAATCGGAGTAAATACCCTTTGATCAGCGTACATATTTGACGATACCGACGTATTTACCAGCGTATATATTTTTACACTCAGGCATGATTATTCTTAAAACTAGCGTATTAATCAACGATTTTAAATTTTATTTCGTATCTAAAATTGTAATTAAATTTGTTTATAATTTTTTTTATATTCTTGTAAATATTTTTTGTATATAACTAAGTAATTAATTCTTGTGTATCAAAATCCGGATCTCACTTGACTCGTTTTCGTGTTTTAGAATGGATCAACCTTTAGTTTGGATGGAACGAGAAAACACAATCAACCCATCTCACTGGATGCTCTGGTGAAAGACTTCGAAGACGTAATGGACTGGTTGTTGAGAAGCAAGATTAGTTATGTTGTGCAGGCGAATCCAGACTTCTATTACATTCATATTGAAGAATTTTGGAAAACGGCTAAAGTTAAAAGCATTAACCTAGCCAAACAGATCACAGTGCGAAACAATGAGATAAAAGTGACGGAAGAAAGAATACTTAAAGTTCTGAGTCTTGGAGATGATTCAAGAGATCCAATGCGGTTGAGCAAGGAAGCTATTCTAGAAGGTTTCCATGGGATTAACTATCAGGGACTTCAGAGGAAAGAACAAGATCAAGAGAAATGGGTTAACGAAAGATTTGAGATACATTTTGCACGTTATAGCAATGAGCATGGCACATCGAAAAGGCGGATATGACGGTTTAAACTTGGAATGGTCGGCTGCTATGTTAAATCTGTGCACAAACCAACCATTCAATATCTCAGACCTAATCTTCTACTGCATGGTTGACAACGTAAACAAAGGACCACGGGCCATGTACCCAAGATTTGTGCAATTGCTTATCAATGATAATCACCAGAATCTGCCCCATGACAGAAATTTGTACCAGTTCCAGTTGCCCAAAGGAAGACAATTAACTAAGCTAAAGACAGAACAATGGGTGATGTTGCATAATTGGATGTACAGAGAGGAAAGACTCCCAACTGTTCAGGCAAGCATACAACACGTACAAAGGAGGAGTGTAGCAAGCCAGAGAAAGACAAGCTAAGCAGGTCGCTGGTAAAGAGGAAGTAGAAGTTGAAGAGGAAACACTGCTAGTTCGAAAGAGAAAAGACAAAGGAAAGAAAGTAGTTGAAGGTGAACCATCAAAGAAGAAAAGCAAGAAAGACACGTCAACCCTAGAGCGTATCATGGGTGACAGCATTCGAGCAGCGCTATCTCAAGAAGCCATAGAACAAATGCAAGCTATACATGCTGTCAAACAAGCAGAGACACGGGAACGTCGGTTGAAACGGAGAGAAATGACAGAGTCGAAGACGCCGGTTGTGGTAACATTAGAGCAAGAGCAGCCAGATAAGTTTGTCTAAAGTCTGATATCAGATCCTGCTGAGGGTGCTCCCACCAAATCACCAGCTCACAAAGAGAGAAAGACCGGATTGGAATCTCTGAGAGATGTTCCGTCAAAGCCAACCTCTACTACTTCTGCACCTCCCCAACAAGCTCAAGCCAAGCCTCGCCCTTTCCAAGAATTATACGATCGTTTATCTAAATACATTGGAAAGTTTCCTGCCAAGGAATTCTGTTTACTGAAGAACCAAGTCAACAACACCAACGTTCTCCGAGAAAAGGTAAAGGAGCAACAAAAGAAGAACAAGGAGCTGAATCTTTATGTGTCAAAGAAAACATAATTTATTAAGTTTCAACAAGAAGGGTTGGAGAAACTGCATGAATTGATGAAGGATCTGTACACCGCATCAAATCGAGAACCAAGATACTCAAGAAGAGACATCTTTAACTTCGATAGCTTCAGAGAGAGAAGAGAAAAGCAAGACTGAGCTTGCTGAGAAGAAAAAGAAGCGTCTTGATTTTACAGTGTATGTGAGTGTTGATAGTTATAGTGAAGAAGAAGAAGAGGTTGACAAGCTTGAAATGCCTGAGAAATTTCTTGAATGGGGTTTGGAGGATGATGTGGTTTACGAAACTGATGGAGGAGATGAGTTTGCGCCTCAACACCCTAAATGGTTCAAGAAAGAAAAAGCAAAGATGCCAAACTTCTACCAAG
Organism: Scalesia atractyloides; assembly: GCA_947069175.1. Taxonomy (NCBI): domain Eukaryota; kingdom Viridiplantae; phylum Streptophyta; class Magnoliopsida; order Asterales; family Asteraceae; genus Scalesia; species Scalesia atractyloides. Next base: position 52,428,361 of record CAMTDV010000025.1, read on the forward strand.
TCATTAGAGTTGAGAAAACTGAGGCCACAGACAGAATCATTAGCTGGTAATGCTGCAATCTAACTGCGTGGTTTGTTGTAAAGCGAAGAGGAGATGTGATCCAATAATTCAGAAATGGAAACGACATGAAAAGTCTACCTATATGGGATATCTGAGAATTGAGCAAGCACGACATGATTGTAGGTCCGTTATACGGATCGTTCGAGCACTAATCTGACAAACCTAAGGTAAACATGCGGAATCCGTTTGCTTAGGCGACATTGGATACACTCATTTGTTTCTATTTAATCACCGTTTCATTAATATTCAACGTTACAGATCCTAGAAACACTTGGACAAAGCTTCGCCTCTGTCGTGACAAAATCTCTCAAGTCACAAATGAAACATCAAAGCTCCTATTTATACTAACACAAGTTCGCTGGTGGGAGTGCAAGTTTGACTACAACACTACCATTTCAAGCGAACTTGTCCCTAAATATACATAAACTTTGACATTTCGCTCCTAAATACTGACTCGATATTATACGATGACGTAGGCAACAGACATATGCATCAACAGACTCCCCCATGGATGTTGTCGTTTCATCATTCTTCAATTTAGTTCCTGAGTCTTTAATGTTCTCTTGATCTTTATATCTTGAATAACTTTAAAATCCATGCTCCCCCTTGCTTTGAGTTTTCTGGTGTCTTTAATCAACATGTTTATCTAGCTCCCCCTTAAATGATGCTCTGAATCTCTAAGATTTGACGATTAAGAACAATCACACGTATCCACACACAAACAGTTTCTTAACAGTCTCGTTGGTCCGGCTCACATTCAACATTATCAGGTTACCATGAAAGATTTTGAAAGGAAATCTTTTTGGATTTTTAATATTTTTGCAGAAATGTAAACAAACTAAAATGTAATATTTACAGTTTATACTTTTGTGAGAAAACGTGCTAGAGGATCATATCAGTTTTTGAGACATACCACCAGTACCGTTGACCTTTTAATGGCTTTAAGTTTTAAACTTGTTTACCTAGATTGTCGATATATTTATCCACCTAAACTTTAACACTTTTCTCAATTGTTCCAAGATATGTTAGGGTAAGAATTATGAAACTTGACTTATCTGTGGTTCCCACTTCTTGAATATACTCCTGTATCAAAATTCCCTAAATTTCATCTTACAGGTGAATATAGCGTAATTGATATCTGTATCAGGGTAATGCGATGCCTTGAGAGCTCAGGTTAGTACTACCGTTCAGACAAAGAGATGAAGGCTCGACTTTAATGTGTGTTCCATTTAAGGAATCTTTTCAGCACTGCAAATGATTAGATCTTTTGATACTTTTCAAGATTGCATGCAGTTTAGGGGTTTATTGCAAAAGTATTATAGAAGTTCTAAGCTATTGCTTCCACAAAATCAGAAGAACTTGTATAATACCCCAGATATCAACTATCTATAAAGACCTCGTATCTCAGAATCAGGCAATCTCTCAAACGAAATTTCAGAGTACTAAGTCCCGATATCCAAGATGTGTTAATCCACAAGATTAAGCAGTTGTAAAATTTAACCTGCACTTAATAAATGCCTTGCTTGTTTTGTCGAGTAAGTATTCCCCTTTAGCTTTAGCAGTTTGCTATGGGCTGACGCTTTGGCTGATGTAATCACTGAGCACTGAGGTAGGTTTCTTACGCAAGCACTAAGTAAGAAGCAAGGATCAATCACTAGTAAAGATAGCCACGGGCTAAAATCGCTGCACAAATTTCATTCTATAGTAATGTCGGCAATTCCGATGCTTCGGCTCAAAGCGGCGAGAAGGATTCCCAAGCTCTAGTCCAAAAGACTAATTCAATCCGGTGACCTTATCCATTTGGCATGGCTACAGCCAGACAGTCTTTCTTTTTATTTTATGTAGGTTTCAAATCAAGGGACATACGATCTGGTGAAAACTACACTTGCATTCCTTCATTGATGTATTGTTTTCTCGTTTATCGGGAATCGCAGAACCCATAATTACCTGCCACGGAAACAATTTACTGAACGTGTAAGGCCTATCGACACATCCACAGTAAGACTTGTTTATTACTTTTTAAACTTTACAAATATTTAGCGTACTGTGATAGTCCACTGATGTACTATCATTTCCTTTTTGCGCACAAGTAATTCTTTCATTTTTCATTTTTCAATGTTTTTTATATTTTAAGATTTTCTATTGTTTTTGGCTTTTTCAATCATTTTATCTATCTAATATGATTTCGAAACCATGTTTTTCAATTTTACAAGATTTTTTTACAATTTTTAAAATTTTTTCTCCCCCTAAAATTGAAAACATCTTATTAAAATCGAAAATAAGAATATTCCATTTTAACCCTTTAACAACTTTTTACGCATGGGAACGCGAGACTACCATTTTGTTTGTGTGGAATATCACTCCTGTCTCTTGTCTCTCTGCATGAACAACCACTGCTTCTCAAATGACGTTTGGCTTGAAGCTTGGTTATCCTGCACATTCAAACAAACTTCAATCAGTTTTGAATAGGAACCCAATCCATTCTGGATTTAGGTTTACCAAAATCATTAACATCTGAAGTAAACAAACATTCACACTCTTTTTGATATTCAAATAGTTTGATAGAAACTTTATTTGAAAATTTTACTTTCTTTGATTTTTTAACTGTTTGAATTATCAAATGTTTCTCCAATGCTCTCTCTTTTGTCCTCATATTTGTATCTGATGAATTCATTTTTTTACTTGACTGTGAGTAAAATGATTCATTTGAACTTTTATTTGATTTTTTAGACGTATCCGAGGACAAAATCTTTTTCCAAATACTCTCTAACTTTTTTTCTCTTTTTTCTCAATCTGTCTTTTTGCCCTTGTGATAACTTGACTTTTTGTTCTTTGGGCTTCTCTACAGTTTTCTCATTTTTCTTCTCTGTTTTCTTCTCCTCTGGTCTTTTCTGTCACACCCCGACCCGCAGCGGAATAAGAGTCGGGGCATAATTGGGTTATCACCAAAGCTCATGATGTTTACTAAAATGTTTCACATTTATTAAATTCAAATTACAACTTAAATATCCAAATCAAAATCCATACAATTACAAGGAAAGGAAACTATGTAAATAATCCAAAGCTTAAACTGATTTATTCTTCTAGGCCTTCCTATGTGTTTCTTACCTCAACTGGATCACCTGTATCATGTGTAAAACGGGGGATATTTTGGGTCAACAAAAGTTGGCGAGTGAACCTTGATAAAACATTGTTATTAATTTCTTATTTTATTTAACATTGAAAATTTGTGCAATAATCACATATGAGCAAACATATATAAATAAACAACACAAACCACTTTGAATGAGTATATGATATGAATGATGATGAATGTGAGATCAACGCTCAATCAAACGGAGCTGATCTTATGAGGCACCTGATGCTCAACCCGTCTCCCACGGGGAACTGATGGGCCTAATGAAATGCATGCACTGATAATAATGAATCCAAACTACTATAATCGACACAACAATTGATATACATTTGATACACATTTGATCACGAATATGATGGATGCACAAGTGTTTAAATATAGTAAAGAATTAAACGACACATGATACACCCCAAAACATGATTAAAACGGGGAATTGGTAGAGATTCACTCACATTGGGTGCGTTTTGTGATGACGTTGGATGCGCACGAATTTAGGATTTGATCGACGAGAGAAAAACTAACCTAAAATAATAACGAAATGATTCGGTAAATAAATGGATATTATTTGGGATTAATATTTTTATTTGTTACTCTTAATGAAATTTTTAGATTTATCTTTGTGAGTTTAAGGAAATTTTCTAACTTTAAAAATCTATTTTTTAAGTATTTTTAAATGATTTTTCAATTAAATAAATACAAAGAAAAATAAAAAAAACGTTGACTTTGACCTTTGACCGTTGACCGTTGACCGGTCGGACTGGTTTAATTATGCGCTGAGTGAGGTTCGAACTCGGGACCTCTCGTATACGTGCACGCAACTCTACCAACTGAGCTACGTGTTTAACCCGAAATATTCTCTGTTTTAATTATATATATATACTAATTAACTGTTATCTTATTTAGTTTATTTCAAAAAGGATTTAATATAGCCGAACCGACTTCAGTGACCCGGAGTCGAACTCGGGACGTTCGGTTCGAGTGCGCACAGCCCAACCAGTTTGGCAGTGTGTCTAACCTTGTTTAACTACAGAATTATATTATATTTGTATACATGTTGAAGGATGATCTGAATAGGTTTTAAAAAGGATTGGTTTTATTTCTGAAAGTCGGTAACATATGCGATTCGAACTCGGGACGTGCGTGTTATGTTGCACACAGTCCACCGCTGGACTGTGTGTCTAACCCGGTTAAATATCCAGTTTTAATTAAACTTATACGCATTGTTCAACTTCGTCTTCTTCGCTTAACATTTCAGATCAGTGTATTCCGACTGTTCTGTTTGATCGATCTTAACTTATATTTGATTGAATTGAAAAGAGAAATGAGATGACATGGTATAACCAGAACGGCGAGTTTGCTTCAGGTTTTCCGGCCAAGTCTCGTCGTCTCCGATCTGCGGATTCCGGCTGAGGGAAACTGTTTAACAGTTTTGATTACTGGATTGAGCAATTAGATTACAAATCGAAAGATAGCAAGAGAAATTTAGATGATTGTACCGTCTGAAGAAAATCGCGGTTTTCCGTTCAGTGATTCTGGCGAAACTGAAATTTCCGGCGACGTGCTAAAGCTTCGAGAGATTGTGCGATTCTGAGCGAAAAGTTTACCAGAGGTTTGGGTGGGTATTTATAGGGAAGAACAGGATGTATTGGGTCTGAATTTTGGTCTTGATTCGCGGTCAAAGTTTTTCCGGCGGTTACGACTAAAATTGTGGGTTAGACATCGGTTATAACTGATGTCGAGGTCGTTTAACATGTCTTAGTCAAAAGGAAAATGGCAAGAATCGCGGATTGTCTATCTTTCCGGTGACGACTAGTCTGGGCGCGCTAATTACTGGATTTGACTTTCAGTTTCATTATAAGTGTTATTTGTTTTAATGTTTATCACAAATACAGTGTGTGGCGGAGCGGTGTGTTGTGTGTTTTGACTTGTGGGTGACCCGGGTTCGAAACCCGGCGTCTACATTTATTTTTTTATTCATTATTTATTAGAAATTTTAAATTATGGTTTTTAGATTCTAATATATTTATTAATTATGTATCGTTTAAAATTAATAACAACTATAAATACGCAACGAAAATTATAACTGGTATTTGATTGATAAACAAAGCGGGTTTTGAAAACCCGTTTTTCGACGGATGTTACAGTATCCCCTACTTTTAGAAATTTCGTCCCGAAATTTAAGTAGTAGTGGTAACAGGAAAAAGATGCGGGTATTTCTCGCGCATTGAGTCTTCACGTTCTCAAGTAAACTCAGGTCCTCGTTTCGACTCCCAACGTACCCTGACAATTGGAATACGACTTCATCTTAAACGCTTCTCTCCGAAGTCCATAATTTCTACCGGTCTTTCAATGAAGTGCATAGATTCATCGATCTGAATGTCTTCTAGAGGAATATGGAGGTTTTCATCGGCGAGGCACCTCTTCAAGTTTGATACGTGGAATGTGGGATGAATTCTTTTTAGCTCTTCCGGTAGGTCAAGCTTGTATGCTACAGGACCTACTCTTTCGAGTATCTTGAAAGGTCCTACGTAGCGTAGTGCTAGCTTGCCCTTCTGGCCAAAAGAACCACTCCCTTCCACGGTGATACTTTTAAAAGTACTTGATCACCAATGTCAAATTCCAAGGGCTTTCGTCGTTTGTCTGCATAACTCTTTTGACGACTTTGAGCCGCTAGAAGATTGTTTCGAATTTGAATGACCTTGTCGGTTGTTTCTTGAATTAACTCTGGACCGGTGATTTGTGATTCCCCAATTTCGTGCCAACATACTGGAGATCGGCACTTACGACCATATAAAGCTTCGAAAGGAGCCATGCCGATACTTGAATGATAGCTATTGTTGTACGAAAATTCAACTAATGGTAATGAGAGTCCCAATTCCCTTTGAAGTCTATGACACATGCTCGAAGCATGTCTTCAAGAGTTTGGATAGTGTGTTCAGATTGTACATCAGTTTGAGGATGAAAAGCGGTACTGAGGTCTAATCGTGTACCCAAGGCGGTTTGTACGGCTCGCCATGCTCGTGAAGTGAAACGACCATCACGGTCTGAAATGATGCTTAAAGGTACACCTGACGGCTTACGATCTCGCTGATGTAGATACGAGCTAACTTCTCATTTTTGAAGTCCTCGCGAATTGGAATGAAGTGAGCTGACTTTGTAAGGCGATCGATTATTACCCATATGGTGTCATACCCACTGGAGGTGCGAGGTAACTCGGTAATGAAATCCATGGTTATGTTTTCCCACTTCCATACAGGTATTTCGGGTTGGACTAGAAGTCCTGAAGGTCTTTGATGTTCAGCTTTTACTTTGGAACAGGTAAGGCACTTGGAAACAAAAACAGCGATATCCTTTTTCATGCCAGGCCACCAGTAGGTGTATCGTAAGTCTTGATACATCTTGTCGGCTCCTGGATGTACAGAGTATCGTGTTTTGTGCGCCTCATTCATGAGGAAATCGCGAAGGTTATCGCGATCAGGAATCCATATGTGATTTAAATAGTATAGAATACCGTCGGATTTGGTTTCGATTTTGAGTTCAGCTCCGCATGACAGCTTATCGCGTACGTCATTTTCTGTTACAGAAACATGTTGAGCTGCTCGGATTCGATCTTTGATGTCGGTTATGATTTGTAAACAGAGAAGACGAATGGAGTTCGCATAACCTTTTCGACTGAGTGCATCAGCCACTACGTTTGCCTTGCCAGGATGATACCGAATTTCACAGTCATAGTCATTGAGGAGTTCGACCCATCTTCGTTGCCTCATATTCAACTCCTTTTGGTTGAAGATATGTTGGAGACTTTTGTGGTCAGTGTATATTTCACACTTGGTACCATAAAGGTAATGTCTCCATATCTTGAGAGCGAACACAACAGCTCCAAGTTCCAGGTCGTGGGTGGTGTAGTTCTTCTCATGAACCTTGAGTTGTCTAGAAGCATAGGCTATCACTTTTCCTCTTTAAATTAATACACAACCTAGCCCTTGCCCTGATGCGTCGCAATATACTACAAAGTCATCGCAACCTTCAGGGAGTGTGAGGATAGGTGCGTCACAAAGTTTTTGCTTTAGAGTTTGGAAGGCTTCTTCTTGTTTAGGTCCCCATATGAAGGGTTTTCCTTTATGAGTCAAGGCCGTGAGTGGTACAGCAATACGGGAAAAATTAGCAATGAAGCGGCGATAGTAACCAGCCAAACCAAGAAATGACCTTACCTCGGTAGGGGTACGTGGCGCTTGCCATTCCTGCACTGCCTTAATTTTTGAAGGATCGATATGTATTCCCTTGTCATTGATGACATGTCCAAGGAATTGTACTTCTCCTAACCAGAATTCGCATTTTGAGAATTTAGCGTAGAGCTTTTCAGTCCTTAAGAGTGTAAGGATGAGTCGAAGGTGTCGTTCATGATCAAATTTAGACTTGGAGTAGATAAGAATATCGTCGATGAAGACTATGACGAAACGGTCGAGGTAGGGTTTGCATACCCTATTCATTAGATCCATGAATACAGCGGGGGCATTGGTTAAACCGAATGGCATGACCATGAATTCGTAATGACCATAACGAGTTCGGAAGGCGATCTTTGGGACGTCTTCTTCATGTACTCTGAGCTGATGATAACCAGAACGAAGGTCGATTTTTGAAAAGCAGGTGGCGCCTTGAAGTTGGTCTAGGAGGTCATCGATGCGAGGTAGTGGGTAGCGATCCTTAACCGTTAACTTGTTGAGTTCTCTATAGTCGATACACATGCGAAACGTTCCATCTTTCTTTTTCACAAAAAGAACAGGTGCACCCCAAGGCGAGGAGCTAGGACGTATGAATCCTTTGTCAGTCAATTCTTCCAGTTGACTGGCCAGCTCTTGCATTTCAGATGTGGCTAGCCTATAAGGAGATTTTGCGACTGGTGTAGCGCCAGGTACAAGATCGATGCGGAATTCGACTTCTCTCACAGGAGGGAGTCCTGAGATGTCGTCGGAAAAGACTTGTGGGAATTCCTTTACCACTGGTATATCTTCGAGTTTCTTCTCCTTGTTTCCCTTTTTGACAACGTGAGTTAGGAATGCGACATAGTTCTTGCGGAGATATTTTCGGGCTTGAAGGCAGGACATTAATTTGAGTCCTTTCGAAGGGGTTTCCCCAAAGATACGTAGGGTATGACCGTCTGCAAGAGGAATGCGAATGAACTTTTCACGGCATATTACTTCAGCGTGATGCTGGCTAAGCCAGTCCATACCGATTATAATATCGAAACTTCCCAACTTCATAGGAATGAGGTCAATTGGAAAATCGTGATCGTTTAGAGTGAGGGTACAATTTCGTATAATAGAATTTAACGAAACGGGCCTTCCGTCAGCAACTTCCACCGTTAGAGATTCCAGGAGATTATCACGAGCTTGGTTGAGGATAGGTTCGAATTCTAAGGACACAAAACTCTTATCCGCGCCAGTATCGAATAACATGGATGCATAACTACCATTGATGAGAAACGTACCGTTAACCACGTTGTTGTCAGCCCTAGCTTGGTTGGCATTGATGTTGAAAGCTCTTACTCTAGCAGGTGGAGGAGTTTTGTTAGCTTGGTTTACCGGATTCGCTTGAGCTTGGGCATGGATGATGTTCACCAAGCGTGGACATGCGTTCCTGAAGTGGTTTGGGTCTCCACAGTTGTAACAAGCTCGCATGGGTGGCATCATGGGGTAGTTGGGTTGGTAGTAGGATTGGGCTATGTGTTGTGTAGGTGGTAGAAGTAAGGGTTGTTGGGCTTGACCCACTATCTGATGGTGGGTTTGGGTTGAGGGTTGATTGCGGTTCATTCGTTGAAGTGTGCGACAAGTTTGAATGGTGTTACCCGCACGGCCACAGCTGGTGCATGTTGGCAAGGAGTTTCGGGAGGGTGATGGTACTGACAACGGTTGCATTTTGGGTGTGGGCCGGTGTATGGCTTTTTAAATGGTATAGCTGAGGGAGCAATTTGGGTGATTGGTGCAGCGATGATAGGAGGGTTGGTTTGAGTGACAGCAAAATTCTTGCCATTACGTTTCCTCTTACCAGCAAACCTTGAGGATGAGACTGAGTGGTTTGTAGTTGAGGTCTCTATAGGTGCTTTTTTCTTTTCATCCTTGAATTTGCCGTTTCGGATGCGATTCTCAGTGAGTTCGGTAGCTAGTTCCATTGCGGCTTCAAGTGTTGCAGCGAAGTGCTTAGGACCGAGTCTTGAATTTTCGAGGGAAGACCTCGAATGTAGTGTTCAACCAAGCGGTACACGGGGGTGAACAAATTAGGGATCATCTGGTTTAGTTCGAGAAATCTCTTGTTATAGGAAGTGTGATCTCCTTCCTTTTGTTTTAGCGCGTGGAATTCATCTTCCAACTTTTTGATTTCGCTTCTTGGACAGAAGCGTCTGGTCATGAGTTCCCTTAACTCTTCCCATGTTAAGGCCATGGCATCTTCAACTCCTCGTTTACCCTTTTCTGTGTTCCACCAGGTAAGGGCTACCCCAAACAGCCTTCCAGTTGCATAACATACCTTGCGATCCTCGGGACAATCGCAAGTGAGGAAAGTGTTCTCCATCTCTTCAAACCAGTGAAGGAGAGCAGTAACACCTTCGGTCCCTTCATACTTTAGGGGATCGCAAGATTTGAAGTGTTTGTAGGAGCACTTTTTGGAGGGAGGGTTGGCGATGCTCTGGTCTTCTTGATTGGGAGGGTTGATGGGATTTGCGTGAGAGCTTGTTGAACTTGAATCACGATGTCAGGAAGCACCGCGGCCATTTGTTTGGCAATTTGAGTGGCCAAGCGTTCATTGGATCTTCCTGACTTTCTACCTCCACGTAGTTGCCTAGCCGACATCTACAGGAACATACATAGGAAGATTGTAAGTTTAAGAAGTTTCTAGGTGTCATGTGTCGTTAAAAGAATAAAAATAACATAACTAACAATAATGCAACTACATCCATAGGATGTCTTGGGTTTGCTCATGTTTGGGCCTCCAATGTCCCCCATACCATCGCCTGTATAGTCATGTGGGCCCCATGACTATTGGGCTTGGTAGGATTCACATTGGTGTTGGCGGATTAACACTCGCATCACCCGAATGAAAACCGTGAAATATGATTGCGAGATGTATGGTAGGAGGGTGTCCAGGTGTAGACACAATGACAACTCAAAGTGGGGTTAGTTCACACGACGTTTGGTATAGCATGCTTTGGCCTAATAGGTCCTTCGTACTCTCATCATTAGTCCCCAGGTAGGCAAACTGGTCCTTTATTTTGGATTTATACGAATGCCAAGCCTAGACAGGACGTTCCGACTACCGGTACTCGTACCCTTCCAGTTACTACATGCCTGTCATGAGAACTTACTTTGATGTGATTTGAAAAATACAAAAATCATTGCAAAAATCATGGGAATTGTGAGGTGTGTGCTCTCATAGATATGATATGTTATCAGGATATGATTCATGATGAGCATTTTATAATAATATGTACTTATGAACATGCTTGCATAACATTGAGTGTGAAAATAAACATGAAACATATAAACATCATGAATTTTGCATGTAACGCATAAACAATTAAAATCTAGTCAACTATAGTATAGGCTCTAAGGGTCTAATAACATATCCTATATCCCTATAGTCACAAGCTCTGATACCAATCTGTCACACCCCGACCTGCAGCGGAATAAGAGTCGGGGCATAATTGGGTTATCACCAAAGCTCATGATATTTACTAAAATGTTTCATATTTATTAATTCAAATTACAACTTAAATATCCAAATCAAAATCCATACAATTACAAGGAAAGGAAACTATGTAAATAATCCAAAGCTTAAACTGATTTATTCTTCTAGGCCTTCCTATGTGTTTCTTACCTCAACTGGATCACCTGTATCATGTGTAAAACGGGGGATATTTTGGGTCAACAAAAGTTGGCGAGTGAACCTTGATAAAACATTGTTATTAATTTCTTATTTTATTTAATATTGAAAATTTGTGCATTAATCACATATGAGCAAACATATACAAATAAACAACACAAACCACTTTGAATGAGTATATGATATGAATGATGATGAATGTGAGATCAACGCTCAATCAAACGGAGCCGATCTTATGAGGCACCTGATGCTCAACCCGTCTCCCACGGGGAACTGATGGGCCTAATGAAATGCATGCACTGATAATAATGAATCCAAACTACATATAATCCACACAACAATTGATATACATTTGATACACATTTGATCACGAATATGATGGATGCACAAGTGTTTAAATATAGTAAAGAATTAAACGACACATGATACACCCCAAAACATGATTAAAACGGGGAATTGGTAGAGATTCACTCACATTGGGTGCGTTTTGTGATGACGTTGGATGCGCACGAATTTAGGATTTGATCGACGAGAGAAAAACTAACCTAAAATAATAACGAAATGATTCGGTAAATAAATGGATATTATTTGGGATTAATATTTTTATTTGTTACTCTTAATGAAATTTTTAGATTTATCTTTGTGAGTTTAAGGAAATTTTCTAACTTTAAAAATCTTTTTTTTAAGTATTTTTAAATGATTTTTCAATTAAATAAATACAAAGAAAAATAAAAAAATGTTGACTTTGACCGTTGACCGTTGACCGGTCGGACTATGTTTAATTATGCGCTGAGTGAGGTTCGAACTCGGGACCTCTCGTATACGTGCACGCAGCTCTACCAACTGAGCTACGTGTCTAACCCGAAATATTCTCTGTTTTAATTATATATATATATACTAATTAACTGTTATCTTATTTAGTTTATTTCAAAAAGGATTTAATATGGCCGAACCGACTTCAGTGACTCGGAGTCGAACTCGAGACGTTCGGTTCGAGTGCGCACAGCCCAACCAGTTAGGCTGTGTGTCTAACCTTGTTTAACTACAGAATTATATTATATTTGTATACATGTTGAAGGATGATCTGAATAGGTTTTAAAAAGGATTGGTTTTATTTCTGAAAGTCGGTAACATATGCGATTCGAACTCGGGACGTGCGCGTTATGTTGCACACAGTCCACCGCTGGACTGTGTGTCTAACCCGGTTAAATATCCAGTTTTAATTAAACTTATACGCATTGTTCAACTTCGTCTTCTTCGCTTAACATTTCAGATCAGTGTATTCCGACTGTTCGGTTTGATCGATCTTAACTTATATTTGATTAAATTGAAAGGAGAAATGAGATGACATGGTATACCAGAACGGCGAGTTTGCTTCAGGTTTTCCGGCCAAGTCTCGTCGTCTCCGATCTACGGATTCCGGCTGAGGGAAACTGTTTAACAGTTTTGATTACTGGATTGAGCAATTAGATTACAAATCGAAAGATAGCAAGAGAAATTTAGATGATTGTACCGTCTGAAGAAAATCGCGGTTTTCCGTTCAGTGATTCCGGCGAAATTGAAATTTCCGGCGACGTGCTAAAGCTTCGAGAGATTGTGCGATTCTGAGCGAAAAGTTTACCAGAGGTTTGGGTGGGTATTTATAGGGAAGAACAGGATGTATTGGGTCCGAATTTTGGTCTTGATTCACGGTCAAAGTTTTTCCGGCGGTTACGACTAAAATTGTGGGTTAGACATCGGTTATAACCGATGTCGAGGTCGGTTAACATGTTTTAGTCAAAAGGAAAATGGCAAGAATCGCGGATTGTCTATCTTTCCGGTGACGACTAGTTTAGGCACGCTAATTACTGGATTTGACTTTCAGTTTCATTATAAGTGTTATTTGTTTTAATGTTTATCACAAATGCAGTGTGTGGCGGAGCGGTGTGTTGTGTGTTTGACTTGTGGGTGACCCGGGTTCGAAACCCGGCATCTACATTTATTTTTTTATTCATTATTTATTAGAAATTTTAAATTATGGTTTTTAGATTCTAATATATTTATTAATTATGTATCGTTTAAAATTAATAACAACTATAAATACGCAACGAAAATTATAACTGGTATTTGATTGATAAACAAAGCGGGTTTTGAAAACCCGTTTTCGACGTATGTTACATTTTCTCCCCTTAAGATTTAACCGATCTTCTTTTCAGATTAGTCGGACAATCCCTGGAAATATGACCTTTGATTTGACATTTATAGCATCTTCTCGTATCAAATCTCTTTTTCAGGCAGTTAACAGCAATGTGTCCACCAAATCCACAGTTGTAACACACTCTGTTATCGTACCAATCTCTCCATTCAGACCAAACACCCAAATCAGCACATTGATTTAACATGTAGTAGTCATCTTTCCTGTTTCTTCTAAAAAATTGATTTGACTTTGAAGCATTATGATCCGACCTGCACCACTTATTCTCAAATTTTTGTGAGTTTTTATAATGACTGGATGACCGTACCGATGAGCTTTTATTTTTGTTTTGAAAATTTTTAGGATTTTGTTTTTCATGTTATTTTTGTTCTCCATTCTGCTTAGAAGGTTTTTGCGTTGAGCATTCACCTTTTTCAGCAGATTGTAGAACAGTTTCTTGAAATTTTTCTTTTAGTTTCAAAAATATTTCCTTTTTATCATTTTTATCATCGGTATTATCATCACAATCCTTAATTATGACATCGTCATAATTTGTGACATTGTCACTTATTGGAATTTCCTTTTTATTCTTATTGAACGGTTTAGGACATGTCACACCCTCAATTTCCACTTGCGGAGTTTTACCGCGAGGCATGTGAGCAAACCAGAATCCGAGACACTAGTAACATCGAACGACTCTATATGATTTGTTTATACGTTTTCCAAAATCATTTGTTTAACCATTCATAGTTATTTTTAAATTGTTTTAGTTTGGTTTCAATGTTTAGCGGAAGCATTAGTTTTAAAGTTGAGCGGAAGCATTAAAGTAAAGTAAAGGAACGGGCACCAACACAAACGCCTAAACTAAAGAAAAACCCAAACAATATTCGTAAATGAGACTCGATAAAAAGATGTCTTGATCAATGCAAGTGAGTGCACCTAGAGCTCCTAGCATCCTGAGAAACATGTAAACAAACAAGTGTCAACATTAAAGAAGAGTGAGTTCACAGGTTTTCATAAGTTCATTTGTTCGGTTATAAGTTTGTTTCCCCCGTTATCCCTAACCCGGGATAACGATTTAGTTCCATTATTCCCAACCCGGAATAATACTGATGGTTCCATTATTCCTTACCCGGAATAATAATGATGTTCCATTATTCCTAACCCGGAATAATAATGTTGTTGGTTCCATTATCCCTAACCCGGAATAATAATGTTGATTCGTAATTAAGTTCAATGTTAACATGTAGGTAGCGAGCGTAAAGTTATGTCACGTAAGTGTTCGCGATCGAAGCTGACTGTTGTGCCTCCGTGTTGCCAGGCCTATCACTGACCATGGCGAAGTTAGGCCAAATTATTCACCCGTTGACCATACCCGGTCGGCTAGCGCGACTAGCTCGGGTGGGGCTTGTCGGGCCCAGTAGTACTACTTATAATTTCCCCGCTATCTAACCCAATACTAATGATCCGATAGTTTGTCGAGGACTTGTGTGATAAAGCTGCTTAGTGACCATAACGTACATTAACATTAACTTAGTTACCGAATAGTTTAATGACGTTAATTTCGTATAACGTAAAGAGATAGAGTTGTAGAGTGTATACATGTTTCTCCCCCTGTTGTTTAAAACCGGATAAAATTAGGGGCCGTGAACTCACCTTTAATTGCTCGGTTAGTGTAACACAGAAGTAGCAAATGATGGGACCGCTAATTGCGTCCAAACAAGTCAATTGATTTAAAGTTAGTGTGTGGACACATCGATACAAACCCTACACATAACTAACACACAATGCGGCACACACAATAACAAATTCTAAAACACAATCATGCATGCAAAGTATTATCATACAAACATAGTGATCAAACCAACCTATCATGAACACAATTCAATCCATACAACACTTTGGTACACACATTCGCAAGTTATCAAGTTTCAGCTTGTATACTCATAATTAGGCTGTTTTCAAGGATTTTTATAAAATAGTTCCAACGTTCCAAAAATTCCAATTTTTTACAGAAGGTATCAACTAAGCTGTAGAATTTTATGTAAATTTTTCAAGTCCTAACACTTTACTAATTATTCATAAATATTAATATACTAGGCTGCAGTCAGATCCGTCGCTTTCTGACTGCTGTCCACGGGAGAATTTATTTATAAATCACCGTTCATCTAATTAACAAAATTCCAGTGGGAGTTTCCCGGAAATTTCCATCTCCAGTTGCTGTAAAAATTTCGTGGTTCAACTCTCTACAGATTATGAGATCCGACTCGATAAAAAACTAACAAATTTTCAGAATTTACACACCTTCAGTTACTGCACTTAATTGACTCCTTAAAAATATCAAACGACCTCAGAAAAATATGAATCCAGCGCCATTAGAAGTGTTTTTCAAAAATATACGTTTTAGGCTTCAGAAAATCCGTTTTTCGATAAATAATAACCAAGTTACAGCCAATTGAAGTTGGCTGTAAACACCATTCAGCATCCTGATTTCAACTTTTTATCGCAATATAACACGCTTAAACAATCGAGACGTTAAATATAAACGATCAAGAACAGATTTATCAATCATATATCATCATGTACATCATACTCATGCAAACCCTAATCATATTATATGGTTTTTATCACAAAACGCAGCCTATGATCCTTTATTCAACTAATCGTCATAATCGCCAAACTTGCACAATCAATCGAACTAACATCATAACACTTTCATAAACCATGATTCTACCATTACATACAAGCATGATCAATAGTTCATAAACCCTAACATGATTTGCGAAACAATAGAAAACCCTAACCTTTAACAATGAAGATTAATGAACCGGGAACGAGATGGGAGTCGATTCGGATGTTGAAGGAGATCGCGACCGAGAGGAAGAGTGGGAAGGCTGTCCTCGGCTGATCTTAGAGCTAGGGTTCCTTTTTTTTGTGTTAACAACTCTCATGCATGCTTATCTATTTATAGTGTAAGGGAGGAAGGAAAAAGATCAAGGGTTTGAGGTTTGGTGCATGCGGCCGTAAGGGTTTGGGTGGGGCGGTTTGGGTCTTTAACTTGAACCTCAAGTTTTGGTTAATCCCTTGAGTCGCAAGGAAATGAGGTCGACTCGTTTCGCGGCTCGGTTCGATTCGTCTATATATTTACTATATATATATTTTTATAACTAAAAATCACGAATTCGAAACATGACATAATAACTCACCGAACTTATAAACGTTTAATACACATAGCACGTAATTCACTTGATAAGTTCACAAAGTTAGCGTAATTATTTCGAGCGTGTAAATTAAATCTCCGAATCAATTTAGCGTAGGAATGAATAACCGTGAAGTAGTGCGTTTAAGATATCTGAAAAACCGGGATGTCACATTATCCTCATGTTGAAAGAATTTTCGTCCCAAAAATTGAGTAAACGCGGTTTAGAATGCAACGCACAGGTTTAGAATGCCACGCACAAAGATTTAGTTCGTTAACAATGGTACACGAAATTACAAGAAATTCCCAGGTTGTCACATCATCCCCATGTTGAAAGAATTTTCGTCCCGAAAATTTAGTTGGTGGTATCGTTAGCTTGCTGCTCAGCTGCAAAAAGGTGTGGGTATCTGCTTTTCATTTGGTCCTCTCTTTCCCACGTGAACTCCGGTCCACGCTTAGAGTCCCAACGAACCTTGACGATCGGTATCTTGCTGTGCCTTCGATTTTTGATCTCACGATCCATGATCTCGATAGGTTGTTCCACAAAATGCAGTTGTTCATCCACTTGAATCTCATCCAATGGAATGACTAGGGTTTCATCTGATAGACACTTCTTCAGATTTGACACGTGAAAAACGTTGTGAACTCCACTGAGTTCGATAGGAAGGTCTAATTGATAAGCTACGGGTCCGATACGTTTCAAAATCACAAATGGGCCTACGTATCGTGGGTTTAGTTTGCCTCGTTTCCCAAAATGGATTACACCCTTCCAGGGTGACACCTTCAGTAGGACGCGGTCGCCTACTTGAAATTCGAGCGGTTTGCGTCGTTGATCAGCGTAGCTTTTCTGTTGATCTCGTGCTGTTGCCATGCGGTTTCTGATTTGTACAATCTTTTCAGTAGCCTCAAGTATCAACTCAGGGCCTGTGAGTTGACTGTCACCGACTTCTGCCCAACAGACCGGTGATCTACATTTACGACCGTATAATGCTTCAAACGGTGTTGCCGATATACTCGTATGGTAACTGTTGTTATACGAGAATTCCACTAAAGGCAGATGGATTTCCCAACTATTCCCGAAGTCTACCACGCATGCCCTAAGCATGTCTTCCAAGGTCTGAATGGTCCTTTCACTTTGGCCATCCGTCTGAGGGTGATAAGATGTGCTCATATCTAAGCGTGTACCCAACGCTTTCTGAAGTGACTGCCAAAAGTTGGACGTGAAACGAGCATCTCTGTCTGAGATGATGGACGTTGGCACTCCGTGCCGAGAAACTACTTCCTTAATGAAGATGCGAGTCAACTTATCCATCTTATCTGTTTCTTTAATCGCTAGGAAGTGTGCGGACTTAGTTAAACGATCCACGATCACCCAGATGGTATCGCAACCACGCAAAGTTCGCGGGAGTTTAGTGATGAAGTCCATCGAGATCTGATCCCATTTCCACACTGGGATCTCAGGTTGTTGAAGTAGCCCCGATGGCTTCTGATACTCTACCTTGACTTTTGCACAAGTCAAACACTTGCTCACGTAGGTGGCTATATCAGTTTTCATGTTGGGCCACCAGTACGCAGCTTTAAGGTCTTGATACATCTTATCCGAACCAGGATGGACAGAGTATCGGGATTTGTGAGCTTCGTCCATGACTAGCTTTCTGAGGTCTCCGCAGAGAGGTACCCATATACGATTCATGAAATACCGGGCTCCATTGGGTTTTACTTCACAATCGCGTTCCATTTTTCCCACCGATTCGGCCTTGATTTTTTCTTCCTTAACTGCTTCTAACTGCGCGTCGCGTATCTGTTCGGGTAACCCCGAATGAATGGTGAACTGTAGTGCTCGTACCCGACGAGGTTTCAAGTGCTCCTTCCTACTGAGGGCATCAGCTACCACGTTAGCTTTACCCGGGTGATACCGGATGGCACATTCATAATCGTTCAAGAGTTCGACCCAGCGACGCTGTCGCATGTTCAACTCCTTCTGGTCAAAGATGTGTTGGAGGCTCTTGTGATCTGTATAGATTGTGCACTTTGTTCCATATAGGTAGTGTCTCCAAATCTTAAGCGCAAACACTACTGCTCCCAATTCCAGGTCATGTGTTGTGTAGTTTTTCTTGTGAACCTTCAATTGTCGGGACGTATACGCGATGACCTTATCACGTTGCATGAGTACGCATCCCAACCCCTGAATGGAAGCGTCACAATATACCACAAAATCATCAGTCCCTTCCGGCAAGGACAGAATGGGTGCACTGCAAAGTTTCTGCTTCAGCAATTGAAATGCCGCTTCTTGTTTGTCACCCCAAGCATACTTAGTGCCTTTCTGGGTGAGTGTGGTAAGCGGTTGTGCGATCTTTGAAAATCCCTCGATGAAACGTCTGTAGTAACCAGCCAAACCCAAAAATTGGCGGATCTCTGTCGGTGTCCTGGGTGCTTCCCAGTTTTTGATAGCTTCAATCTTGGCGGGGTCGACGTGGATACCCTTTTCATTCATGATATGCCTGAGGAACTGAACTTCCCGAATCCAGAAATCACACTTTGAAAGCTTGGCATATAGTTTCTCCTGTTGAAGTAATTCCAGCAGTAATCGTAGATGTTCAGCATGTTCTGCTTCACCTTTAGAGTAGATGAGTATGTCATCGATGAACACAATGACAAACTTGTCGAGATATGGTTTACACACACGGTTCATGAGGTCCATGAACACCGCGGGTGCGTTGGTGAGACCGAAGGGCATGACCAAGAATTCATAATGGCCATACCGAGTACGAAATGCCGTCTTAGCGATATCCTCCTCCCTGACACATAACTGGTGATAACCGGACCGTAGATCAATCTTGGAGTAGTAGCTTGACCCTTGAAGTTGGTCGAAGAGATCGTCGATGCGAGGTAATGGGTATCGGTTCTTGATAGTAACCCTATTGAGTTCCCTGTAGTCGATGCACATGCGGAAGGTCCTATCCTTCTTCTTGACAAAAAGGACTGGAGCTCCCCATGGCGAAGTACTGGGTCGGATAAATCCTTTTTCTAACAATTCCTGAAGTTGGGTAGACAGCTCTTGCAGCTCAGCTGGAGCTAGGCGGTATGGGGCCTTGGCGATAGGAGTTGCATGGTTCGCCAATTCAATTTCAAACTCCACTTGTCGATGTGGTGGAAGACCAGGTAACTCCTCTGGAAATACATCGGAAAAGTCACGGACGACGGGGATATCTTCTATACGCTTCTCGTCCTTGGGTTGCTCGGTGTCCAGTGCGAGCAAAGCGAAGGAGTTCTTCCTCCGAAGATACTTCTGTGCTTGCATGTAAGAGATGATGTTTGTGACGGCGCCGGCCTTCTCGCCTTGCACCGTCAAGATTTCGTCGTTAGAGAGCGGAATACGGATAGATTTCTCGAAACAGAGAACTTCAGCTCGGACATCGGATAGCCAGTCCATTCCGACTACCACGTCAAAACTACCCAGGGTAGTTGTCATCAGATCAATGGTAAAGGTGTGACCCGCGAGTTTGAGTTGACAGCCGGATACTAAATGGGTCATATCTACAGATTTACCATCGGCTAGTTCTATGACGTAAGGGGTCTCTAGGGGTTTAGGCGTGAGATTTAGGTTCTTCCTAAAAGACTCAGATATAAAACTCCTATCCGAACCCGTATCAAAAAGTATAGTAGCAAAATGTTCATTAAGGGGAAACTTACCGATGACCACGTTCGAGTCGTTTCTGGCCTCTCCGCGGCCCAGCGTAAATGCACACCCTTTGGCACCTCCTGTGCCACCATTTCCATTGTTGTTGTTATTGTTGTTGTGGTTGTTGTTGTTCCCACCATTGTTGTTGTTGTTACGAAGCTGTGGGCAGTCTCGTTTGAAGTGGGCAGTGCTACCACACTGATAGCACCCCCGGTTAATACCCTGCTGCTGACCCTGGTGTTGATTTTGATTTTGTCAGGACATGATTTCCCCGCGACAATCCTTTGCCGCATGTCCCGTTTTGCCACATCATTGGCAGCGATTTCCGGCACAAGGGCCGTGATGATGAAGGTTACAACGATTACATTGCGGCTTTCGACCCACATAGCCGCTGGTGTTCTGGGTGTTGTTGGCGGGCTGATTATTGTGACCCGGTGGCTGTTGAAATTATTGAACCGTTTCTGGTTCCCTTGTTGTGGTTGGGCTGACGAAGACTGTCGAGCAGACGAGTCTTCAAACTTTCTTTTATATCAGGGGCAACTTCAGTTGTACCCCGAGATGGCAACTTCTTTTGTTCCACCGCCTTATCGGTGAGTTTGTGCGCCAACCTAATTGCTTGGTGCTCAGTCGCAGGGTTGCTAGCCATTACCATACCCTGGATC
This sequence comes from Scalesia atractyloides, assembly GCA_947069175.1. Classification (NCBI taxonomy): domain Eukaryota; kingdom Viridiplantae; phylum Streptophyta; class Magnoliopsida; order Asterales; family Asteraceae; genus Scalesia; species Scalesia atractyloides. The sequence continues at coordinate 52,449,148 of CAMTDV010000025.1, forward strand.
TCGGGGACCAGACCCCCAAGGTAAAACTCGAGTCGTTTCTCCACGGTGTTGGCCAGATCGGGACATAGAAATACCAGGTCATGATGTTTCGCTGTGTATGCTTCAATTTCAGATCCCACCATCTTGTGATTCCATAAAGCTTGCTCCAACTGCTGAACCCTGTCCCGCGGACAGTACTCCTCCTTGATTAGGGCCTTAAACTCGGCCCAGGCCATTGCGTTTGCAGCAATAAGTCCACGCGTTTGGACTTGTGCATTCCACCAAGTTAGTGCCCCATCCTCCAACGTTGAGGCAGCATACTTGACCTTGTTGGCCTCCAGACAATTACACATTTCGAACACTGATTCGGACTTTTCAATCCAGCGGACCAGTCCTATGGGTCCTTCTTTACCCGTGAATTTGCTCGGCTTCGCATCGAGAAACATCTTGTAGGGGTTAAGACCCCCTCCTGCTGCTGGTTGGTTTTGAACACTTGCCAGAGCAGCATTCACGTGTTCTTGGATCGTTGCGGCTAATTCTTCGGGTGTCATGTTGAGGTTTCCGCGACGTCCAGTTGCCATTTTAGATCTTCGCAAGACACACACCGATAAGTATATATATCCAATATAGTTATCCTACTCCATACTGAAATAATTCCTCAAATTATGTCAACCCAAATAAATTAAACAATCAAAAGAAATATTCGATTAAATAAAATTTCAACGTCTTTCAAAATGCTAACCAAACATATCAGTTTACTATAAAATCTCAAGTTTAATCATAAGTAGGAAAATAAATAGACTGAAGGAAGCAAATGAGATAAGCGAGACGAATCAGTCTTCTACGTCTCCATCTCCCAAATCGCTATCGTTGCCGTCATCCTCCGTGGCGTTTCCAGCTTCTACAGCTGGGTCTTCCTCCGGATCCTCCTCTGGATCCTCCTCTTCTTCCTCTACCGGCACTGGAGGGGCCGGTGCTGGTTCGGGTACTGGTACAGGTGCCTGATTCTGTTCTAGTTCTTGAATTCTCCAGCTAGACTTAAGAACTCTGTCTTCGAGCCAGTCAGCCCTCAGCTGCTCAGCACGAAGATTTTTAGCTAAAGTGTTACGAGCTATCTTACTCTCATGTTGCTCTTCCTCGAGTGATCCAGTCTTACCTGTTAATTGTCGTATCATCCATCCCTGTGCTAGGATGGTTTCATGCATTCTCTCTAGTTGTTCTTGTTGCTCTCTTATCATATCTCTAAGTAGGTCGCTCCCTACTTCTAACGAGTTAACCGGTTCGACCGGCATAGCGATGGTCGGGCGTGAGGACGACTCCTTTCCCAGAGCGAGTCTTTTCCTAGCAGCTGAGCGTGTCTCCACGCCATGAGGTGGTGAGGGTTCGACCATAGGTGCCTTCCCCGGCGCCCTTGGTTGTCGAGATTTGTCGAATGATGATGATGACATTGCCTAATGGGTTGTGTAGTTAGTTACGAGTTGCGTTTATTTCAATATGCCTTTATATTTTACATAACATAGTTGTGGTACAACACATAACAAGATATAACAGTTTAGTGCCAAACTAAGTCTAGTGTCGTGTAATCAGCTATTGTCACACCCTCAATTTCCACTTGCGGAGTTTTACCGCGAGGCGTGTGAACAAACCAGAATCTGAGACACTAGTACGTCGAACGACTCGATATGATTTGATAATACGTTTTCCAAAACCATTTGTTTAACCATTCATAGTAGATTTTATATTGTCTTAGTTAGTTTTCAATGTTTAGCGGAAGCATTAGTTTTTAAAGTTGAGCGGAAGCATAAAAATAAAGTAGGGGAATGGGCGCCAACACAAACGCCAAAACTAAAGAAAAACCCAAAACAATTATTGTAAATGAGACTCGAAAAAAGATGTCTTGATCAATGCAAGTGAGTGCACCTAGAGCTCCTAGCGTCCTGAGGAACATGTAAAGAAACAAGTGTCAACATTAAAGAATAGTGAGTTCACAGGTTTTCATAAATTCGTTTGTTCGGTTATAAGTTTGTTTCCCCCGTTATCCCTAACCCGGGATAACGATTTAGTTCCATTATTCCCAACCCGGAATAATACTGATAGTTCCATTATTCCTTACCCGGAATAATAATGATGTTCCATTATTCCTAACCCGGAATAATAACGTTGTTGGTTCCATTATCCCAAACCCGAGATAATATTGTTGGTTCGTAATTAAGTTCAATGTTAATATATATAGGTAGCTAGCCTAAAGTTATGTCACGTAAGTGTTCGCGATCGAAGCTGACTGTTGTGCCTCCGTGTTGCCAGGCCTATCACTGACCATGACGAAGTTAGGCCAAATTATTCACCCGTTGACCATACCCGGTCGGCTAGCGCGACTAGCTCGGATGGGGCTTGTCGGGCCCAGTAGTACTACTTATAATTTCCCCGCTATCTAAACCCAATACTAACGATCCGAGAGATTGTCGTGGACTTGTGTGATATAGTTGCTTAGTGACCATAACATACATTAACATTAACTTAGTTACCGAATAGTTTAATGACGTTAATTTCGTATAACGTAAAGAGATAGAGTTGTAGAGTGTATACATGTTTCTCCCCCTGTTGTTTAAAACCGGATAAAATTAGGGGCCGTGAACTCACCTTTAGTTGCTCGGTTAGTGTAACACAGAAGTTGCAAATGATGGGACCGCTAATTGCGTCCTAACAAGTCAATTGATTTCAAGTTAGTGTGTGAACACACCAATACAAATCCTACACATAATTAACGCACAAAGCGGTACACACAATCACAAATCCTAACACTCAAACATGCATGCAAGTATCATCATATTAACATAGTGATCAAAACAATTTATCATGAACACAATCCAATCCATGCAACACTTTGGTGCACACATTCGCAAGTTATCAAGTTTCAGCTTATATACTCATAATTAGGCTGTTTTCGAGGATTTTTATAAAATAGTTCTAACACTTTACCAATTATTCATAAATATTAATATACTAGGCTGCAGTCAGATTCGTCACTTTCTGACTGCAGTCCACGGAAGAATTTGTTTAAAAATCACCGTTCGTCCAATTAACAAAATTCCAGTGGGAGTTTCCCGAAAATTTCCATATCTAGTTGCTGTAGAAATTTCATGATTCGACTCCCTACAGATTATTAGATCCGACTCGATAAACAACTAACAAATTTTCAGAATTTTCACAGCTTCAGTTACTGAACTTAATTGGCCACTTAAAAATACCAAACGACTTCAGAAAAATATGAATCCAGCGCCATTAGAAGCGTTTTTCAAAACTCTACGTTTTAGACTTCAGAAAATCCGTTTTTCGATAAATAATAACCAAGTTACAGCCAGTTGAAGTTGGCTGTAAACACCATTCAGCATCCTGATTTCAGCATTTTATCGAATTCTAATCCGTTTAAACAATTGATACCTTAAATGTAAGCGATTCAGAACAGAATTTCCAATCATATATCATCATATATATCATACCCATGCAAACCCTAATCATAACATATAGTTTTTATCAACAAAACGCAGCCTAACGTTTCTTAATTCCGCTAATCATCATACTTGCAAACTAGCCTAATCAATCGATTATCATCCTAATACTTTCTACCATTCCATACACACACGATCCATAATTCATAATCCTAGTATGATTAGCGAAATAACATAAAATTCTAACCTTAACAATAGGATCAATGAGCCGAGAACTAGATGGGACCGATTCGGATGTTGGCGAGACTTGCGACCGAGAGGAAGAAAGGGACAAGCTGCTGTCGCGACCGAGAGAAAAGAGAAGGAGTAGGCTGCCGTCGGCTGTTTAGCTATTAGGGTTTGTGTGTTTTGTTTGTGAAGCAATACACATGCATGTATGTGTATATATAGCGCAATAGGTAAGAAGAAAAGGGATGGGTTTGCGGTTTGGGGTGCTCGCGGCCGCAAGTGGTTCGGGTGGGTTGGTTTGGGTTTAAAACTTGGTCCTCAAGTTTCGATTAACTACTTGAGTCGCAAGGAAGTGAGGTCTATTCGTTTCGCGGCTCGGTTCGATTTATTTATCTATTATCTACATTTTACAACTAAAACGAATCACGAAATCGGAACATCACATAATCACTCACCAACATATAAATGTTTAATACGTAGCACGTGAGTACACGAAATTATCGTAATTATTTCGAGCGTGCAATTTAAGTCTCCGAACCAATTTAACGTAGGAACGAATAACCGTGAAGTAGTGCGTTTAAGATATCTGAAAAACCGGGATGTCACATTATCCCCATGTTGAAAGAATTTTCGTCCCGAAAATTGAGTAAACGCGGTTTAGAATTCAGCGTGCATGTTTAGAGTGCCACTCACAAAGATTTAGTTCGTTAACAATGGTACACGAATTTACAAGAAATTCCCAAGTGCCACGCACAAAAGATTTAGTTCGTTAACAATGGTACGCGAAATTACAAGAAATTCCCAGGTTGTCACATCTCATCCCCATGTTAAAAGAATTTTTGTCCCGAAAATTTAATTGCTGGTATCGTTAGTTTGCTGCTCAGCTGCAAAGAGGTGTGGGTATTTGCATTTCATTTGGTCCTCTCTTTCTCACGTGAACTCCGGTCCACGCTTAGAGTCCCAACGGACCTTGACGATTGGAATCTTGCTGTGCCTTCGAGTCTTGATCTCACGATCCATGATCTCGATAGGTTGTTCCACAAAGTGCAGTTGTTCATCCACTTGGATCTCATCCAGTGGAATGACTAGGGTTTCATCTGATAGACACTTCTTCAGATTTGACACGTGAAAAACGTTGTGAACTCCACTGAGTTCGGCAGGAAGGTCTAATTGATAAGCTACGGGTCCAATACGTTTCAAGATCACAAACGGGCCTACGTACCGTGGGTTCAGTTTGCCTCGTTTTCCAAAGCGGATTACACCCTTCCAGGGTGACACCTTCAGTAGGACGCGGTCGCCTACTTGAAATTCGAGCGGTTTGTGTCGTTGATCAGCGTAGCTTTTCTGTCGATCTCGTGCCGCCGCCATGCGGTTTCTGATTTGTACAATCTTTTCAGTAGCCTCAAGTATCAACTCAGGGCCTGTGAGTTGACTGTCACCGACTTCTGCCCAACAGACCGGTGATCTACATTTACGACCGTATAATGCCTCAAACGGTGCTGCCGATATACTCGTATGGTAACTGTTGTTATACGAGAATTCCACTAAAGGCAGGTGAATTTCCCAACTATTCCCGAAGTCTACTACGCATGCCCTAAGCATGTCTTCCAAGGTCTGTATGGTCCTTTCGCTTTGACCATCAATCTGAGGGTAATAACCTGTTCTCATATCTAAGCGTGTACCCAACGCTTTCTGAAGTGACTGCCAAAAGTTGGACGTGAAGCGGGCATCTCTGTCTTAGATGATGGACGTTGGCACTCCGTGCCGAGAAACTACTTCCTTAATGTAGATGCGAGTCAACTTCTCCATCTTATCTGTTTCTCTAATAGCTAGGAAGTGTGCGGACTTAGTTAAAAGATCCACAATCACCCAGATGGTATCGCAACCACCCAAAGTTCGCGGGAGTTTAGTGATGAAGTCCATCGAGATCTGATCCCATTTCCACACTGGGATCTCAGGTTGTTGAAGTAGCCCCGATGGTTTCTGATACTCTACCTTGACTTTTGCACAAGTCAAACACTTGCTCACATAGGTGGCTATATCAGCTTTCATGTTGGGCCACCAATACGCAGCTTTAAGGTCTTGATACATCTTATCCGAACCAGGATGGACAGAGTATCGGGATTTGTGAGCTTCGTCCATGACTAGCTTTCTGAGGTCTCCGTAGAGAGGACCCATATGCGATTCATGAAATACCGGGCTCCATTGGGTTTTACTTCCCAATCGCGTTCCATTTTTCCCACCGATTCAGCCTTGATGTTTTCTTCCTTAACTGCTTCTAACTGCGCGTCGCGTATCTGTTCGGGTAAACCCCGAATGAATGGTGAGCTGTAATGCTCGTACCCAACGAGGTTTCAAGTGTTCCTTCCTACTGAGGGCATCAGCTACCACGTTAGTTTTACCCGGGTGATACCGAATGGCACATTCATAATCGTTCAAGAGTTCGACCCAGCGACGCTGTCGCATGTTCAACTCCTTCTGATCAAAGATGTGTTGGAGGCTCTTGTGATCTGTATAGATTGTGCACTTTGTTCCATATAGGTAGTGTCTCCAAATCTTAAGTGCAAACACTACTGCTCCCAATTCCAGGTCGTGTGTTGTGTAGTTTTTCTCGTGAACCTTCAATTGTCGGGACGCATACGCGATGACCTTATCGCGTTGCATGAGTACGCATCCCAATCCCTGAATGGAAGCATCACAATATACTACAAAATCATCAGTCCCTTCCGGCAAGGACAGAATGGGTGCACTGCAAAGTTTCTGCTTCAGCAATTGATATGCCGCTTCCTGCTTGTCACCCCAAGCATACTTGATGCCTTTCTGGGTGAGGGTGGTAAGTGGTTGCGCGATCTTTGAAAATCCCTCGATGAAACGTCTGTAGTAACCAGCCAAACCCAAAAATTGTCGGATCTCCGTCGGTGTCCTGGGTGCTTCCCAGTTTTTGATAGCTTCAATCTTGGCGGGGTCGACGTGGATACCCTTTTCATTTACGATATGCCCGAGGAACTGAACTCCCCGAATCCAGAAATCACACTTTGAAAGCTTGGCATATAGTTTCTCCTGTTGAAGTAATCCCAGCAGTAATCGTAGATGTTCAGCATGTTCTTCTTCACCTTTAGATCAGATGAGTATGTCATCGATGAACACAATGACAAACTTGTCGAGATACGGTTTACACACGCGGTTCATGAGATCCATGAATACTGCGGGTGCGTTGGAGAGACCGAAGGGCATGACCAAGAACTCATAATGGCCATACCGAGTACGAAATGCCGTCTTAGCGATATCCTCCTCCCTGACGCGTAACTGGTGGTAACCGGACCGTAGATCAATCTTGGAGTAGTAGCTTGACCCTTGAAGTTGGTCGACGTCGATGCGAGGTAATGGGTACCGGTTCTTGACAGTAACCTTATTGAGTTCCCGGTAGTCGATGCACATGCGGAAGGTCCCGTCCTTCTTCTTGACAAAAAGGACTGGAGCTCCCCATGGCGAAGCGCTAGGTCGGATAAATCCTTTTTCTAACAGCTCCTGAAGTTGGGTAGACAGCTCCTGCAGCTCGGCTGGAGCTAGGCGGTATGGGGCCTTGGCGATAAGAGTTGCATGGTTCGCCAGTTTAATTTCAAACTCCAATTGTCGATGGGGTGGGAGACCAGGTAATTCCTCTGGGAATACATCGGAAAAATCACGGACAACGGGGATGTCTTCTATACGTTTCTCGTCCTTAGGCTGTTCGGTAACCAGTGCGAGTAAAGCGAAAGAGTTCTTCCTCCGAAGATACTTCTGCGCTTGCATGTAAGAGATGATGTTTGTGACGGCGCCTGCCTTCTCACCTTGCACCGTCAAGATTTCGTCGTTAGAGAGCGGAATACGGATAGATTTTTCGAAATAGAGATCTTCAGCTCGGACGTCGGATAGCCAGTCCATTCCGACTACCACGTCAAAACTACCCAGGGTAGTTGTCATCAGATCAATGGTAAAGGTGTGACCCGTGAGTTTGAGTTGACAGCCGGATACTCTAAAGGTCACATCTACAGAATTTCCATCGGCTAGTTCTATGACATAAGGGGTCTCTAAGGGTTTAGGCGTGAGATTCAGGTTCTTCCTAAAAGACTCAGATATAAAACTCCTATCCGCACCCGTATCAAAAAGCACAGTAGCAAAATGTTCATTAAGGGGAAACTTACCGGTGACCACGTTCGAGTCGTTTCTGGCCTCTCCGCGGCCCATTGTAAATGCACGCCCTTTGGCACCTCCTGTGCCACCATTTCCATTATTGTTGTTGTTATTGTTGTTGTTGTGGTTATTGTGGTTGTGGTTGTTCCCACCATTGTTGTTGTTATTACGGAGCTGTGAGCAGTCTCTTTTGAAGTGGGCAGTGCTACCACACTGATAGCATCCCCGGTTAACACCCTTCTGCTGACCCTGGGGTTGATTTTGGTTTTGTCGGGACATGATTTCCCCGCGATAATCCTTTGCCGCATGTCCCACTTTGCCACATCGTTGGCAGCGATTCCCGGCACAAGGGCCGTGATGATGAAGATTACAGCGATTGCACTGCGGCTTTCGACCTACATAGCCGCTTGCGTTCTGGTTGTTGTTGGCGGGCTGATTATTGTGACCCCGGTGGCTGTTGTAATTATTGAACCGTTTCTGGTTCCCCTGTTGTGGCTGGGCTGATGAAGAATGTCGGGCAGACGAGTCTTCAAACTTTCTTTTATTATCAGGGGCAACTTCAGCCGTACCCCGAGTTGGTAATTTCTTTTGTTCCACCGCCTTATCGGTGAGTTTGTGTGCCAACCTGATTGCTTGATGCTCAGTTGCAGGGTTACTAGCCATTACCATACCCTGAATCTCAGGGACCAGACCCCCAAGGTAGAACTCGAGTCGTTTCTCCACAGTGTTGGCCAGATCGGGACATAGAAATACCAAGTCGTGATTTTTGCTGTGTATGCTTCGATTTCAGATCCCACCATCTTGTGGTTCCATAATGTTTGCTCCAACTGTTGAACTCTGTCTCGCAGACAGTACTCTTCTTTGATTAGGGCCTTAAACTCGGCCCAGGCCATTGCATTTGCAGCAATAAGTCCACGCGTTTAAACTTGTGCATTCCACCAAGTTAGTGCCCCATCTTCCAATGTTGAGGCTGCATACTTGACCTTGTTGGCCTCCAGACAGTTGCACATTTCAAACACTGATTCGGATTTTTCGATCCAGCGGACCAGTCCTATGGGTCCTTCTGCCCCCGTGAATTTGCTCGGCTTCGCGTCGAGAAACATCTTGTAGGGCTTAAAACCCCCTCCTGCTGACAGAGGACAGGTAGTCAGCGAGGAATTCTACTAGCCCAACTATTAGATTTTCACATGAAAATTTAATAATGGTTACCTGCCGGTTGGTTCTGAACACCCGCTAGAGCTGTATTCACGTGCTCTTGGATCATTGCAGCTAATTCTTCGGGCGTCATGTTAAGGTTTCCGCGACGTCCAGTTGCCATTTAGATCTTCGTAAGACAACATAAACACACCCCGATAAGTCTATATATCCAATATAGTTATCCTATTCCATACTTAAATAATTCCTCAAGTTATGTCAACCCAAATAAATTAAACAGTCAAAAGAAATACTCGGTTAAATAAAATTTCAACGTCTTACAAGTGCCAACCAAACATATGAATTTACTATAAAGTCTCAAGTTTAAACATAAGTAGCAAAATAAATAGACGGAAGGAAAGTAAATAATATAAGCGAGACGTGTCAATCTTCTACGTCTCCATCCCCCAAATCGCTATCGTTGCCGTCATCCTGCGCGGCGTTTCCAGCTTCTACAGCTGGGTCTTCCTCCGGATCCTCCTCTGGATCCTCCTCTGGATCCTCTTCTGGATCCTCCTCTGGATCCTCTTCCGGATCCTCCTCTGGATCCTCTTTCGGATCCTCCTCTGGATCCTCTTCCGGATCCTCTTCTGGATCCTCCTCTACCGGCACTGGAGGGGCCGGTGCTGGTGCAGGTACTGGTACAGGTGCCTGATTCTGTTCTAGTTCTTGAATTCTCCAGCTAGACTTAAGAACTCTGTCTTCGAGCCAGTCAGCCCTCAGCTGCTCAGCACGAAGATCTTTAGCTAAAGTGTTACGAGCTATCTTACTCTCATGTTGCTCTTCCTCGAGTGATCCAGTCTTACCTGTTAATTGTCGTATCATCCATCCCTGTGCTAGGATGGTTTCATGCATTCTCTCTAGTTGTTCTTGTTGCTCTCTTATCATATCTCTAAGTAGGTCGCTCCCTACTTCTAACGAGTTAACCGGTTCGACCGGCACAGCGATGGTCGGGCGTGTGGACGACTCCTCCCCTAGAGCGAGCCTTTTTCTCGCAGCTGAGCGTGTCTCCACGCCATAAGATGGTAAGGGTTCCACCATAGGTGCCTTTCCTGGCGCCCTTAGTTGCGAAAGTTTGTCGGATTGATGATGATGATGATGACATTGCCTGTTAGGTTGTGTAGTTAGTTACGAGTTGCATTCATTTCTTACTATGCATTCATATTCTACATAACACAGTTGTGGTACATCACATAACAAGATATAACAGTTCGGTGCCAAACTACGTCTAGTGTCGTGTAATCAGCTATAGTTTAGGTCTACTTTTAATGCAAACCTGGTTCTCTATAGCTAGTGGCTCTGATACCAATCTGTCACACCCTCAATTTCCACTTGCGGAGTTTTACCGCGAGGCGTGTGAACAAACCAGAATCTGAGACACTAGTACGTCGAACGACTCTATATGATTTGATAATACGTTTACCAAAATCATTTGTTTAACCATTCATAGTAGATTTTATATTGTCTTAGTTAGTTTTCAATGTTTAGCGGAAGCATTAGTTTTTAAAGTTGAGCGGAAGCATAAAAATAAAGTAGGGGAACGGGCGCCAACACAAACGCCAAAACTAAAGAAAAACCCAAAACAATGTTTGTAAATGAGACTCGATAAAAGATGTCTTGATCAATGCAAGTGAGTGCACCTAGAGCTCCTAGCGTCCTGAGGAACATGTAAAGAAACAAGTGTCAACATTAAAGAAGAGTGAGTTCACAGGTTTTCATAAATTCGTTTGTTCGGTTATAAGTTTGTTTCCCCCGTTATCCCTAACCCGGGATAACGATTTAGTTCCATTATTCCCAACCCGGAATAATACTGATAGTTCCATTATTCCTTACCCGGAATAATAATGATTTTCCATTATTCCTAGCCCGGAATAATAACGTTGTTGGTTCCATTATCCCTAACCCGAGATAATATTGTTGGTTCGTAATTAAGTTCAATGTTAATATATATAGGTAGCTAGCCTAAAGTTATGTCACGTAAGTGTTCGCGATCGAAGCTGACTGTTGTGCCTCCGTGTTGCCAGGCCTATCACTGACCATGGCGAAGTTAGGCCAAATTATTCACCCGTTGACCATACCCGGTCGGCTAGCGCGACTAGCTCGGATGGGGCTTGTCGGGCCCAGTAGTACTACTTATAATTTCCCCGCTATCTAAACCCAATACTAACGATCCGAGAGATTGTCGAGGACTTGTGTGATATAGTTGCTTAGTGACCATAACGTACATTAACATTAACTTAGTTACCGAATAGTTTAATGACGTTAATTTCGTATAACGTAAAGAGATAGAGTTGTAGAGTGTATACATGTTTCTCCCCTGTTGTTTAAAACCGGATAAAATTAGGGGCCGTGAACTCACCTTTAGTTGCTCGGTTAGTGTAACACAGAAGTTGCAAATGATGGGACCGCTAATTGCATCCTAACAAGTCAATTGATTTCAAGTTAGTGTGTGAACACACCAATACAAATCCTACACATAATTAACGCACAAAGCGGTACACACAATCACAAAACCTAACACTCAAACATGCATGCAAGTATCATCATATTAACATAGTGATCAAAACAATTTATCATGAACACAATCCAATCCATGCAACACTTCGGTGCACACATTCGCAAGTTATCAAGTTTCAGCTTATATACTCATAATTAGGCTGTTTTCGAGGATTTTTATAAAATAGTTCTAACGTTCCAAAAATTCCAATTATTTTACAGAAGGTGAGAACTATACTGTAGAATTTTATATAAATTTTTCAAGTCCTAACACTTTACCAATTATTCATAAATATTAATATACTAGGCTGCAGTCAGATTCGTCACTTTCTGACTGCAGTCCACGGAAGAATGTGTTTAAAAATCACCGTTCGTCCAATTAACAAAATTCCAGGTGGGAGTTTCCCGGAAATTTCCATATCTAGTTGCTGTACAAATTTCATGATTCGACTCCCTACAGATTATTAGATCCAACTCGATAAACAACTAACAAATTTTCAGAATTTTCACAGCTTCAGTTACTGAACTTAATTGGCCACTTAAAAATACCAAACGACTTCAGAAAAATATGAATCTAGCGCCATTAGAAGCGTGTTTCAAAACTCTACGTTTTAGACTTCAGAAAATCCGTTTTTCGATAAATAATAACCAAGTTACAGCCAGTTGAAGTTGGCTGTAAACACCATTCAGCATCCTGATTTCAGCATTTTATCGAATTCTAATCCGTTTTAAACAATTGATACGTTAAATGTAAGCGATCCAGAACAGAATTTCCAATCATATATCATCATATATATCATACCCATGCAAACCCTAATCATAACATATAGTTTTTATCAACAAAACGCAGCCTAACGTTTCTTAATTCCGCTAATCATCATACTTGCAAACTAGCCTAATCAATCGATTATCATCCTAATACTTTCTACCATTCCATACACACACGATCCATAATTCATAATCCTAGTATGATTAGCGAAATAACATAAAATTCTAACCTTAACAATAGGATCAATGAGCCGAGAACTAGATGGGACCGATTCGGATGTTGGCGAGACTTGCGACCGAGAGGAAGAAAGGGACAAGCTGCTGTCGCGACCGAGAGAAAAGGGAAGGAGTAGGCTGTCGTCGGCTGTTTAGCTATTAGGGTTTGTGTGTTTTGTTTGTGAAGCAATACACATGCATGTATGTGTATATATAGCGCAATAGGTAAGAAGAAAAGGGATGGGTTTGCGGTTTGGGGTGCTCGCGGCCGCAAGTGGTTCGGGTGGGTTGGTTTGGGTTTAAAACTTGGTCCTCAAGTTTCGATTAACTACTTGAGTCGCAAGGAAGTGAGGTCTATTCGTTTCGCGGCTCGGTTCGATTCATTTATCTATAATCTACATTTTACAACTAAAACGAATCACGAAATCGGAACATCACATAATCACTCACCAACTTATAAACGTTTAATACGTAGCACGTAATTCATTTGACGAGTACACGAAATTATCGTAATTATTTCGAGCGTGCAATTTAAGTCTCCGAACCAATTTAACGAAGGAACGAATAACCGTGAAGTAGTGCGTTTAAGATATCTGAAAAACCGGGATGTCACAGCTATAGTTTAGGTCTACTTTTAATGCAAACCTGGTTCTCTATAGCTAGAGGCTCTGATACCAATCTGTCACACCCTCAATTTCCACTTGCGGAGTTTTACCGCAAGGCGTGTGAACAAACCAGAATCCGAGACACTAGTAACATCGAACGACTCTATATGATTTGTTTATACATTTTCCAAAATCATTTGTTTAACCATTCATAGTTATTTTTAAATTGTTTTAGTTTGGTTTCAATGTTTAGCGGAAGCATTAGTTTTAAAGTTGAGCGGAAGCATTAAAGTAAAGTAAAGGAACGGGCGCCAACACAAACGCCAAAACTAAAGAAAAACCCAAACAATATTCGTAAATGATACTCGATAAAAAGATGTCTTGATCAATGCAAGTGAGTGCACCTAGCGTCCTGAGAAACATGTAAAGAAACAAGTGTCAACATTAAAGAAGAGTGAGTTCACAGGTTTTCATAAGTTCATTTGTTCGGTTATAAGTTTGTTTCCCCCGTTATCCCTAACCCGGGATAACGATTTAGTTCCATTATTCCCAACCCGGAATAATACTGATGGTTCCATTATTCCTTACCCGGAATAATAATGATGTTCCATTATTCCTAACCCGGAATAATAATGTTGTTGGTTCCATTATCCCTAACCCGGAATAATATTGTTGATTCGTAATTAAGTTCAATGTTAACATGTAGGTAGCGAGCCTAAAGTTATGTCACGTAAGTGTTCGCGATCGAAGCTGACTGTTGTGCCTCCGTGTTGCCAGGCCTATCACTGACCATGGCGAAGTTAGGCCAAATTATTCACCCGTTGACCATACCCGGTCGGCTAGCGCGACTAGCTCGGGTGGGGCTTGTCGGGCCCAGTAGTACTACTTATATTTCCCCGCTATCTAACCCAATACTAACGATCCGAGAGTTTGTCGAGGACTTGTGTGATAAAGCTGCTTAGTGACCATAACGTACATTAACATTAAATTAGTTACCGAATAGTTTAATGACGTTAATTTCGTATAACGTAAAGAGATAGAGTTGTAGAGTGTATACATGTTTCTCCCCCTGTTGTTTAAAACCGGATAAAATTAGGGGCCGTGAACTCACCTTTAATTGCTCGGTTAGTTTAACATAGAAGTAGCAAATGATGGGACCGCTAATTGCGTCCTAACAAGTCAATTGATTTAAAGTTAGTGTGTGGACACACCGATACAAACCCTACACATAACTAACACACAATGCGGCACCCACAATAACAAATTCTAAAACACAATCATGCATGCAAAGTATTATCATACCAACATAGTGATCAAACCAACCTATCATGAACACAATTCAATCCATACAACACTTTGGTACACACATTCGCAAGTTATCAAGTTTCAGCTTGTATACTCATAATTAGGCTGTTTTCGAGGATTTTTATAAAATAGTTCAAACGTTCCAAAAATTCCAATTTTTTTACAGAAGGTATCAACTAAACTGTAGAATTTATGTAAATTTTTCAAGTCCTAACACTTTACTAATTATTCATAAATATTAATATACTAGGCTGCAGTTAGATCCGTCGCTTTCTGACTGCAGTCCACGGGAGAATTTATTTAAAAATCACCGTTCATCCAATTAACAAAATTCCAGTGGGAGTTTCCCGGAAATTTCCATCTCCAGTTGCTGTACAAATTTCGTGGTTCAACTCTCTACAGTTTATGAGATCCGACTCGATAAACAACTAACAAATATTCAGAATTTACACAGCTTCAGTTACTGCACTTAATTGACTCCTTAAAAATATCAAACGACCTCAGAAAATATGAATCCAGCGCCATTAGAAGCGTTTTTCAAAAATAAACGTTTTAGGCTTCAGAAAATCCGTTTTTCGATAAATAATAACCAAGTTACAGTCAATTTAAGTTGGCTGTAAACACCATTCAGCATCCTGATTTCAACTTTTTATCACAATATAACACGCTTAAACAATCGAGAAGTTAAATATAAACGATCAAGAACAGATTTATCAATCATATATCATCATGTACATCATACTCATGCAAACCCTAATCATATTATATGGTTTTTATCACAAAACGCAGCCTATGATCCTTTATTCAACTAATCGTCATAATCGCCAAACTTGCACAATCAATCGAACTAACATCATAACACTTTCATAAACCATTATTCTACCATTACATACAAGCATGATCAATAGTTCATAAACCCTAACATGATTTGCGAAACAATAGAAAACCCTAACCTTTAACAATGAAGATTAATGAACCGGGAACGAGATGGGAGTCGATTCGGATGTTGAAGGAGATCGCGATCGAGAGGAAGAGTGGGAAGGCTGCCGTCAGCTGATCTTAGAGCTAGGGTTCCTTTTTTTGTGTTAACAACTCTCATGCATGCTTATCTATTTATAGTGTAAGGGAGGAAGGAAAAAGATCAAGGGTTTGAGGTTTGGTGCATGCGGCCGTAAGGGTTTGGGTGGGGCGGTTTGGGTCTTTAACTTGAACCTCAAGTTTTGGTTAATCCCTTGAGTCGCAAGGAAATGAGGTCGACTCGTTTCGCGGCTCGGTTTGATTCGTCTATATATTTACTATATATATTTTATAACTAAAAATCACGAATTCGAAACATGACATAATAACTCACCGAACTTATAAACGTTTAATACACATAGCACGTAATTCACTTGATAAGTTCACAAAGTTAGCGTAATTATTTCGAGCGTGTAAATTAAATCTCCGAATCAATTTAGCGTAGGAATGAACAACCGTGAAGTAGTGCGTTTAAGATATCTGAAAAACTGGGATGTCACAGGACATATCTGATCTAACATTACAGATGAAGTCACAAAAATTTTCAATTGTTTTTCTAATTATCAATTTTATTTTTTGAAATCCCAACATCTTGTTCAAGTTTTCTAATTTTTTCAAGATGCGAGTTTATTATATTTTGTTTTTCAATAACATTTTTATTCAAAACAGATTTATCATTTTCTAAAATTTTTATATTATTTTGAAAGTATTTCACATTTTGTAATTTTTTATTTTCTAAAATTTTTATTTGATTTTCAAAATTCTTTTCATTTTCTTTTAACTTTTTATTTTCTAATGACAAACATTCCAAATCTTTCAAAAGTTTGACACTAATAGATTTGAATTTTTGACAATTTAAGCACACAGATTCAGTACACTTTGTGCAAGGTTTTTTGACCTCCACAATTTGTACATTTACCACTTCTTTATCAACGATTTTTACCTCTGACTTTACCTTCTTGCTTTTAATCATCTCAGCACGCTCCAGATATTTAGCACGTAGAGCATTCCAAAGCTTTTGTGCCATATCACAGTTTGGTAGCAGATTCAAGATATATCCTTTCACCGACTGCTGTATCAGATTAATCAATTTCTTTTCAGCAAAATAATCATCTTGTTGTTGAGTAGAATATTTGCACTTCTCCAGAATTTGCTGATTTTCATCTCTAGGAATGACATAACCTGTCTCAATCACGACCCAACTACGGAAATGCGTAGCTTTGACCCAACTCTAAAATTTTCCTTTCCAAACATCATATTCATCTATATTCATCAACATAGGAGGCTTCATGGACTCCATTTCATTTTCCAAACTTATCTGTCGTTCAAAACACTTGAAAAATGATTAGCAAACAGACAATTTTTAGAAAAATTTGACTTTTTAACCGACAACATCAACGTATCGGTTTGCTAAAAACGTTTAAAATTTTTCGGAAAACTTTTTTTACCAGATTAGAGCTTTAAACTTGTCTCGTCAATACGAATCTAATGATATATAATGTCCGAGACGTTTTTCAGGATTTTCATGCCTTTTTTTTTAGAAACCTTGGACAAATTCGGTCGAACTTGTCACAGTGTGTGAAACTCAGCTATTTAACAAGTTCGGGCGAACTTGTATAAGTTTCAAGAGAAATAAGCAAGTTCGGGCGAACTTATATAAATTTCAAGAGAAATAAGCAAGTTCGGGCGAACTTGTAAGAATTTCAAGAGGCTTTACAAGTTCGGGCGAACTTGTAATATTTTTCAGCAATATTTAATCAAGTTTGGGCGAACTTGATGAAATTTGTTTGGAAAATAAGCAAGTTCGAGCGAACTTACCCAAAATCCTTGAAAAATCAATCAAGTTCGGGCGAATTTGATGAAAAATGTGATTTTTTTCAGTCAAGTTCGAGCGAACTTGATGTTAAGTTCGAGCGAACATGAGTTATTCGACATGGTTTTTTGCAATTTTTGACATGAATTCGTTTGTTTTAAGCTCTGATCTTTTCAAGGGTTTATCTATTATGGATTTTACGTATTATACTTGAAAATCAGTCCACTTTGTCCGTGAATTGTCCAAGAAAAGTTAAAAATGAAAGAAATAAGTAGAAGATGAGATGATTTCAGTCCAAAAAAGTTAAAAATGAAAGAAATGAGTAGAAGATGAGATGATTTCAGTCCAATGTCTTCAAATTAGGCCAATCCTGCTCTAATACCACTTGTATTTTTGATAGTTTCAGATGTGGTTTCAATTATTATTTCAGATTTTGATTCTTTCTTGCTATCACTAGTTTTAACAGGCTCAGACTTAGTGATTTCAGGTTTAGCTTCTTTCGTGTTATCAGTTTTTACCTGCTCAGACTTAATAACACCAGATGTTGTTGACCTTTTCTTGGTAATCCAGGCTTGAGATTTGATATTAGCTTTCTTGATATAAAACTTGTTTTCATTTTCCCTAGAAGTTTCTCCTTTTTCGAAAGTAGAATTCTCAAACCTCTTTTCTATTTTAGGTTTAACTTCTGGCAAAGATTCAGTTCTTTTCAAAATCTTGATTGGTTTTTCAAACACTGGATACCTTGGTTTTACAACATTTGATTCTCTTCTTCGAGGATAAGCCGGTTTTGATTTCAACAATGTCGTGCAATATGACCCATTTCGTTGCACTTAAAACATGTCCGATTATCAAGTGGATGTCCTTTAGTGGGTGGTTTTACCCCACTTGATGTTTTGGCACCACTTGTAATCTTGGCTTTATCTCGAATTTCTTTCTCCTTTTTAAAATCATCCTTTGATTGTTTACCAATCAAACTCTCTTCGTGAACTGTGTTTGTCCCATATACAAAATTCATGTTTTTGTTTTTATATTCATGAAATGGTGACACTTTCTTTACTGGTTCATCTGTTTCTTCTAGACCCAACCCTGCTCTCCGGTTTCTGGATGATCACCACCATCCTTCGGTAGTTGTTTCTTTTAGGTTTGGAATAGAATTTTCGTTCGTTAATTTCCAATTCCTCTGATGTGACTTCCACGAGTTTAAAAAATTTATCAAGCATTTCTTCCTTCACATTCTGAATCGGGAAACTATCATCAAAGTATAGTCTATCTGAATCCTTAATTTTGTACATTACAATATTTGGATCGTTACTTAGACCATTCTTTGACGGTTTATCATCATTTTCAGACTGTGAGTCGGAATTCTTTGAACTCGAGTCGGCGCTTTTGAAGCTGCCGTCATCAGAATCATTTAGAACATTTTCAACTACTTTGTTAACCACAGCGTTGTTATCATCATCAGATTTAGCATAGATTATATCAATATTCTCTGGCAACTCATCTTTTTTTCTCAGAAAGTAACTCAACATTGAGTGCCTTATCCATCCCATCTGCGGTTTTACGACAGTACTTCTCTCAAAGGGGTGGAGGAACATTGCTATATTCTTTGCCAGTTTTCTTTTTAGGTTTTTCTTCCAATGAGATTGTCGGAAGAATGTGATCAATAACATATGCATTTGTGGTATAACTTCTCAAAAACTGTTGAACTCTTTCAGTTTCGATTGTCATGTCTTGAAGTTTTTGTTTAGTTTCAGCAATGGTGTTAATATAGATGTTAATTGCTCTTTGTTTATCCATTACTGTTCCACTCAACATCCTTATATTATCATGTCGTTCAATGTTATTTCTATCGAGTCTGCCATAATCATTTTTCATTTTATCATACGCTTCTTTCATTGTGCGATAATCGTATTTCAACAATTTTTTATGCACATTGTTTTCATCGATGATCTTTGATTTTTCGGCACATTCGACACAAGGTTTAGTACATTTTGTACAAGGTTTCTCAACCTCAACAACTTGTACTTTGACAACTTCTTTCTCAACAATTTTTACCTCTGGACCTACCTTGGTTAGATTTGCCATTAAAGCTTTATCTGCCATGTCCTTGAGGTCTTCGACTTTCACGTCTTGAATGACATCAATAATCATTTCATCAATCTTTTTCTCCTCAACCACTTATTCTTTCGAGCTTCCATCAAAATGACCTACAAAACTGTCACAAGAATTAGAGGATAAAATTTCTTGTCTCTACATATGGATATATTCCTCTTCTTCCTGCTGTTGATGCAAGTATTGTTCCAGAAGAGCTTGTTCGAAAGCTGCTGCTTCTGCTGCTACCGCTGCTTCAGCTGCTACCGTTGCTTCCTCTGCAGAATTATCTTCAACTATCTCCACTATCAAAGCAACTCCGGTCTTTTTCCCAACGTAAGAATTCCAATCAAAGCCATCATCTTCACTGGATGCCACCATAGCTTTAGTGGTGCTATTGGGATTTTTCTTGGATTTCAATCTAAGTTTTCTTCAGAAATCGTTTATATTGAAGTGCCTTTTTGTAATATTCATTTCCTCCTCCGAAAGGACTTTGATTTCCGGTTGCTTCGGTGTTCTTACACTCTCTTTTAAAATGTCCCTTTTGACGGCATCTAAAGCACGTGACTTTGGTTTTGTCAAAACCCAATTTGTTACTGGAATTTCCTATGTCACGGCCTGTGAGTGCAACGAACTTTGTCACTCTTCTGATGATCGAAGCTAAGGACCATTTGATGTCCATTAGTTCAAGTTCTTCCTCGTCTACCTGGTCATAATCTTCTACGGTCATCTCGGGGTTTCCAATCTTACCGGAAACAAGACATTCATAAGATTCTAATACGGTAGCGAGTAGTTTGCAACTTGTTCTGAAACAACATTGTTCAAATTCACTTCGATGTTGCATTTATATACATTTGGATCAGAACTTTGTTGTTGATTCTGGTTTGCTTGGCTTTGATACGTTGAATTTGAACCAGTGCTTGAGTAAGAATTTTGAGGACTCTGATCATACTGAGGCTATGATTGATTCTGATTTTGTGGAGAAGCATTCATGTTTGCACTAAAAGCCGTCTGAATTTTAGGACCCGAAACGCAAATCTAGCATTCCGGCTTTGTAATATAAACCGACGTCTTGAACAACATTAGCGTTTTTTGACTTTGCCATCTTCAGAAGTTCCATTTCGTGGCCTTCGAGTTTATCGATAAATGTCGACAACTTGAAAAATTCCCACTTATCACTGTTCTTCAGAACCATTAAATACGTAGTCCATTCACCCTCTGGTAATGCGTCAGCAAGTTTGTCGATTTATTCTTGTTCTGTCTTTTCGAGATCGTGTCTTCGCATTTGCACTTTAAGATGACAGAAACGCTCGATCATTTGCTTTATGGTCTCATTCTTTAGCATAGTGAAGATATCGAACTCTTTCAGGATAAGTGCTTTCTTGCTTTTGATCATTTCAGCACTGCCTAGATACTTCTTCTGTAATGACAACCAAAGATCTCTTGCAGTAGTATACTCTGGTAGTAAAATCAGGATATCTTCTTTGACAGACTGTTGGATGAGACTGATCATCTTTTTCTCAGCAATGTATTCATCTCTCTGTACTGTTGAATAGTTGTACTTTTCAAGAACTTGCTGATGTTCATCTACCAGAACAGTGTAGCCTCTTTCAATTGACACCCAGCCAGCAAAGTGCATGGCTTGAACCTAGTAAGTAAATTTCTCTTTCCATGCTTCATACTCGTCCATGCTCATCAGCTTGGGCGGTTTGACAGTCGTTTCCATTTCATTATCCAGATTGACTTGATTGATCACATTAGCATTTGACGAACTAGCTCCAGACATAAAAGCTCTTAGTTGATCCTCCATTGTGAATATTGAAACGTGTACTCTGAAAATTTTCAAAAACTTTGAAAACAATTAGACCTACTACAAGTTCGGTCGAACTTGTAGTAACAAATGAAGAATTCTCAGATTTTCTAACAAGTTCGGTCGAACTTGTTAGATTTGTTTTGAAAACCTTTCTTAAAGTTCGGTCGAACTTATCTTCAAGAATTTGATAAAAATCTAGTAAGTTCGGGCAAACTTACTAAAAGTTTCTTATGAAATTTACACAAATTTGATCAAACTTGATGTAAAATCAATGAAAAAATTGTGTAACTTCAAGCGAACTTAGATGATATTTCTTCAACAACTACTCAAGTTCGGGCGAACTTAGCTAAAAACTTTTGAGATTTTATCAAGTTCGGTCAGACTTGATAGAAAATCAATGAAGTTTTTACAACTTCGACCGAACTTCACTAGAATTTCCTCCAAAATACCTCAAGTTCGAGCGAACTTGCTAAAAAATCACTTGAAAAGTGATGTTTTAGGACAAGTTCGGCCGAACATGGCCAACAAGTTCGATCATGGGGGTTTTCAAAAACATGGTTTTTTCAAAATTTTGACATGAATTCATTTGAATTTGGTCTCCAATCTTTCAAGGGTTTATCTTTGTTGTATTTTACATGATATATTCAAAATTCAAAAGATTTTAACCGTGAATTCTTCATTTTATGTTCAAAAGTTAAGAAAAAGAGAAGAATGGAGTAGAAATAGAAGTGTTCTTGTCTTGATACTATCAAATCAGGCTGTTCTAGCTCTGATACCACTTGTAGGACCGATCCTCAATGCTTAGGAACCTAAATTTGATATCTAACGTCCATAATAGCGGAAATATTACGTCGTGTTTACCAATAGACAAGATTTAATCAATTAATCGTCAGATTTATAGATCAAACGTTCTGGTTACAAACTGACAGAGCTTCGCCTCTGAAATGCCAAAGTTTTTAAATGAAGTAGGCTAGCTAGGTATTTATACTAATGCAAGTTCGCTCCTGGGGAACACAAGTTCGCCCGAACTTGCATAAGCAAGTTCGGCCGAACATGCATAAACATGTTCTTCATGAGCGAACTTGGCTACAACAAACATAAATACTTCATATACCTAGCCTATTCAGCTCTATACAATACAGACTCGATATAAGACTAAGACATAGACATTATGCACCAACAATGATCAACCCCACCAACAATAGTATCGGTGGTGATGTAGAAAGACTTATTCACAGAGAGTGCGCTCGTGGATTCGCCATCTTGAAGCCTCAACGACCAAGGATATGCGTTTCGAAAACAACCAAAGACCCAATAACCGGTAAAAGCAGAGTTACTTGGGTATTAAATCCAGTGAAAGTGGTCACAAGGGTAAAGCTTCCTCCATAACAACCTGTCACAATCACCAACTTCAAGAAATGGTTCTACGATGGAAAAACCAGTGAAGCTGTATTCGATCCAACTCAAATTCAGACATTAGAATTATGGATCCTATGGACGTGTTCATGTTCTGTTTATCTGATAGAAACATTCTCTATGGAAACAAGATACACGTTGGAGCAGGTAATGAATATCTGGAGGATGGCATGCTCTTTCAGCAAGCAGTCGAACGAGCTAGAGACAGGAAGAAAGAAATGACGGGGATATTACTCAGACTCAGTGAATCAACCAAAACGAAAGACGCTGAAAAGACTGCGAGCCACAAACCTCATCACCTCATCCAAAAGATCTATCATCTGAAGCGAAGTTCAAGTCATCCCACCACCTCCGACTTCATCCACATATGAAGTCACTATGGGGGACAAACCACCAATTAGTGAAGCTGTTATTAACCAACCATCAACTACAGAAGCACCGCCTAAACTGACTGCAGAACAAGTTGCAACCAATCTAGAACCAGAAGCTAAAGAATGATGAACAATTAAGTATGCAACGATCTAGTAGGGATATTGTTGGAACTTTTGAGATCGTTGATACATGATTAACTTAGGTTTTGGATAGTTTTTATAAGTTTATTATGTTTTAAAAAGTTCAGGGTTTAAAGTGTCATTTTGGGAATCTTATGTACTGGGCGGCGTATTTAATACTCTGGCGTATTTATAAATGCGCTAGATGGTCAGTGTGTATAAATGTGTGCTTAATGGAAACCCTAGCTCCAAGGTTCTTAGACTAGCATTTTGGTGATTTCTTGTGTTGTGATTCTTGTGATTCTTATGCTTAATCCGTATATCCAGGTGCTTGAATTGCTATTATCAATTGGGATTCAATATACAACACTTATAGTTTCAACCAAAACAAGAATCTTCATCTTCATCTTTGATTTCTTAGCTTTTACACATTCAAACACCTAATATATTGGTGTTTATGTGTTAACAATAAAACCAATGTGATATGAAGTTGATTTGGGACTCACTGAGATTATAACCTCTGCTGGAATATCTTTCAAAGGTATGATCTTAACTTTGGGTTCCTTAATCCCATCAATGGTTGACAAGTCCATTGGCTTAAAGTTGTCAGGATTGTCACACTTATCAGACCATGTGGGTTTAAATTGATATTTTTCAATTTCCTGAAAAGTTGAGGATTCTTCATGTCTTTCTAAAACAATTTTCTTTCCAGTTTGATCAGTGACTTTGATTTCGTGACCAGCCAAATTTGTGGGAATAACTTCAACCAAACCAGAGTCATTTACAACACTATTTTCAAAAACTTGAGTATGTTTTCTAAAACCTATGCCAAATTTTATATTGCTTTTGATCTGGTTTTCAAGCATCACTTCATAACCTTTGCAGGATTCTACCCATTTTTCACAAGTAATTTGAGTAGACTCCAACTCCTTTTTACAACTCTAATATTTTTCTATCATAGTCTGGAGTTGTTCCTTGGTTATACGGGCATCATGCTTGAGACTACTGATTTCAGATTCTTTTTCAAACAGTTTTGATTTTAACTCTTTTGTAAGTTTTTCAAACTGAATTTCATCATCTAAAATTTTGTTTCTAAGGTTTTTCATTTACCTCTTTTATGTTAGGAAAAGCAATGATACATTTGTCTGAACATAGGTCTTTACGAAACTGGGGTGTTACCTTAGCAGCAGCCATCATATCACAGTCACATTCTCCTTCACATATACTAGTTTCCCATGGATCTGCCATTGAGCTCACAGCTCTTTCACCAACAACTTTGATTGTATCATCTGCTACAACATTTTCATCTGTAACATATGTTGCAGCATTAGTCTCAAACAGATATTGGTAAGACTTCCTCATATTTAATTTCTTCTTGAATTGTGTCTAGTGCCATAAAGAAAAAATTTTAATGTTCATGTTTAACATTTGCAACTAGAGCAAAGTTCTCATCAGTCAGTTCCTCAAGCAAGCTACTCCATTCAACAAAACCTTGGGTAAAGAAACTTTGTTGATTAACCTCTGCCAGAGCAGTGGTTAGAGTCGCTTGTGGTACAGGTTGCATTTGAACCTGAGGAACTGGGGCTTGAACATATTGGATCTGATGGACAGTGGTTTGGACATATTGAACAGGAACAATGGTAGCAGGGTGTGCAAAATGAGCACTGTTTTGAATTTGTGGAGCAGGGGTATATTGGGAATAATGGACAGTGTTTTGAGTGTTTTGAGGTGTAGGACTAGGGTGTGTGATAATAGGTCCATTTGTTTGACTTCTACACTCTCTAGCAAAATGTCCTAGCCTATTACACTTATAACATTTGATTTTAGACTTATCCCACCTAACTTTTAACCCACCATGTAACCCTGGAATTTTCTACCAGTTCTCTTGTAAAATCTGCTAGTCCTAACACTTAGCAATGCAAGTTGGTGCAATATGTCCATTTCTTCCAAATCAGTTGGATCAAAATGTTGAAGATCATTTAGTTCAAAGGATAAGTTGTCAGAAACATGGTTATCCCCATTTGTAGCAAAATCAAAGTTAGGTGAGCAAGAATCAGAGTTAAAATTTCCACCATATGTTATGTCAATAAAGTGATCATAACTCTGATCCTTGCTACTACCAATAGTTTCATCCTGACGAAAAAGTGTTTTACTACCGAATGCATAGTCATCAGCCACTTTTCCTGAATCTTGTAGCTTTTTTTTGGTTAAGCTCTCTCTCATAGGTGAGAAGCCTACCATGAAGCTGAGTCAAACTCATCTCTTTAAACCCAACAAAATTTCTTGTTACAAAGGCAATAGTGTCCTATTTATCTGGTAGAGATCTAAGAAATCGGCTATTCAAAGTAGAATTTTCAAAGTTAACATCAACCAGTGTTAATTCGCTAATCAGACAAGTAAACCTTTCAAATTGTTGAGTTAATGATTCTCCTTTAACATGACAAAACGTTTCACATTGTTGGTGTCACACCCCGACCGCGTAAAACAACAAACCACGACGGAATCGTCTGGGAGTGTCCTAACAGAATTATTGTTTCAACAACCATGGCATAACAAGTTAAGTTTTATTTGATAGTATTGTTTACATTGTCATTGATTAAACAGAAAATACTAAAAAGTTAAACATGTTCTTCTTGATTTTTTTATAGTCACTAAGTCCCAAGTCTGCCCTAAGCTTGACAATCAAACATTAGCTCCTGAAACATATGTGAAAATAAAGTACGTCAGCATAAAAATGCATGTGATTAACATAGGTGTTGTGTTTAAGATTCATGGCCTAGAATGTTTAAAGGAATACTTAGTTAAAAATGGCCATGAATAGTTAAAAAAATGTTTTCTTTTATGAAATCATAAGATAAGTCGAATGATATAAAAGAATAATGCATCGTTAAATCAATAACCAAAATATAAGTCATGTCTCGTGTTAAAAACATCATGTCATAGATAAAAATGTCTTGTCTTGTACTTTGTTTGAAATGATTTAGATAACGACACGATATGCAATATGATAAAAACACTTATATATAGGAAGTACCAGCGGCGTATCCACCATGCTTTTATCATATTACACCCGTCACGTTATTTAAATCACTTACTATAAACCAATCATCAAAAAGTCTTGTTTAAACCAAAGAAATGTCTTGTAATATGTATGTCATGTAAACCAATGTCAAGTAAACAAATGTCATGTATGAATAAAGTCTTGTGTAACCAAAATGTCAAATGTAAACCAATGTCTTGTATAGTCGAAATGTCTCGTATAAAACAATGTCTTTGAATAATCAAACGTTTTGTTTTATAAGTCATGATTTATTGTTTAAAACATACATTAAGTTTGTTGGCAAACACATTCAAACCTTGTTGACATTCAAATAGACCCTTATAAAGATAAAAGTCTATCCATTTCATTGGATTCTGACATTCCCTAAAGTCGCTTCCAAACAAACCCGGAAAGTGGAAACGGAATTGTCAATCCTATGTGTAACACCCCAATCGCGTAATACAACAAGACGCGGCGGAAATATCAGGGAGTCACATTACAAATTGCTCAGCCACAATTGGTACTAAATTGTTTCATTATTATTACATTGTTTTACAATACAAAGAATACATGTAATTGTCTTCTGTTTAAAGAAGTCTAAAGCCCGGATGCATTCCTATGTGTAACATGCTTGAATAATCGTCAACCTGAAACAGATGTGAAAAAGAGACGTCAACAAACAATGTTGGCGAGCACATAGTTTTGTTGGCCAAATAAATGGCAAAAGGTTTTGTATTGCAATTCTTTGACAACTACGAGAATTGCCAATTGTAAATCGACTCGTTTTAGCCAAGGAATGGCGAAAAGTTAGCTTTGCAATACATTAACTTGATTATGAAACTCGTGACAAAAGAGTTTTGTATATGCCATTATGATCATTACTAAATAATTTTCATTCCTTTGAAAAATTGTACTTTGTTCTTTGTAACCATATTGAAATCGTCCATAAACTTGTAAGTATGTTATTAAAATCCAGTCAAGGATTTCGATAACTATATTGTAATTAGTCATAACTCGTGTGAGTATTAATTGAAATCAATCAATGATTTAATATAATACTAAATATCCTTCTAAGAATCTATCATACAAATCATGAAAGGATTCTTTAAGGATTCGGATATCGAACATTGAAATCAGTCGTACACAAAATCCTAAAGTGACTCGAATAACGCTACAAGAGTAATGCAATAAGAACACTTATATAGGAAGTACCAGCGGCGTATCCACCATGTTCTTATGGGATTACACTTGTTTCGTTATCCTAATCACAACTAACCACATAAACACATAATCATCACTTGTCACTTGTCTTGTCAACTTGTATCACATATACGCATTAAAGTACGGAGAATCCAATCAAGGACTACCAATTAGTACCTTAAACATTCCACACATATCTAACTATAAAGATAGGTAGATGTAATAGGAAATAAGCCTTGTCACATTGTCTTGTCAATTTGTATCACATATACGCATTAAAGTACATATAATCCAATCATGGACTACCAATTAGTACCTTAAACATTCCACACATATCTAACTATAAAGATAGGTAGATGTAGTAGGAAATAAGCCTTGTCACATTGTCTTGTCAACTTGTATCATAAAATCTAATCCTAATGGTGATTTGGATAAGGCTACGAAGGGTAATACAATAAGCACACTTATATATAGGAAGTACCAGCGACGTATCCACCATGTTCTTATTATATTACTCTAGTTTCGTTATCTAAATCACCAACAATTCTACACATAAACCAATTGTTCATCGTTCATTGTTCATCGTTCATTGTTCATTGTTCATTGTTCATCAATCATCATGTTGCATAATCGGAAATAACACACAAAAAGCACTTAGTAAACATATAAATGCCATACACTTAAGAAAAAATTGATTACATAAATGAATCACCCCAAAAGCATTTGGAAAACATAAAAGAGGGTAGCAATGTACTCGCCTGGGTAGCGTATAGATCTTGTTCAAATGATATAACAAAGCTCAATGGATCAAGAGTTCAAGTGTTGTGGTTCCTAGTGTATCGGATAAATATAATGTTAGTGTCGAAACTTGAAAACAAGAAATCGGATAGAATGAAGGATATAAACCAAACAAGAGTTGGATCTTGTATAATATGGTTCATATTACCTAACATTTTGATTTGGAAGCATTTTAAAAGGTTTTGGCTTGATACGGCTCGCTATAGTGGTTTACGCCACTTTAACGGGTTATAAACGTAACTAGGTTCGGATGGTAAAATATGTCCTACGACAAGTCTAATATGTCAAACTAGTTTATTTAAGTTGTGAAATTAGTTTAGATGTCAAAATAATGTTCGTATATGTTCAAAACTAATTTATGTGTAAAAAGGGCATTTTAGGCATTTTAAAGAATACATAGTCGACTTGTCATTTGACTATCCAAATGGTATGACCATAAGGTATAACCTCAGAGAGTTATTCCGTATGATATATGGTAATAATAATGGTTTTGGTCGGATCCTAAAGTTGACCAAATGGGTCAGATTTGAAAGTCAAAGCGGTGGTCAAACCGCTAGGCCTTTTGACTCTAAATAGGCATTTTAACAAAGGCGAATAATTTGACATGTTGCGACATGTCTAAATAAGTTTATAAAAGTATTTTGGCATCAAAACAACTTGTTTTGATACCCGAAAACAGATCCGTTGCAAAATGCGCAAAAATCGCATTTTGACCGAAAATTTAAATTGTCAAAATAACAAGAAATGGTGGGAATCAGTAGGCATGATTTTTAGGGATCATAACCACCTTGATTACCATCATATTGCAAGTTTCAATTGAGCTATATCTTGATCAATTAATGATCAAAACTAAAAGTCAAACTGCTTGATTTTTAGTTGTTTAAGCTATAATAATTGATAAGTCATGAAGGAATACTTACAAACACAAGGGAAATGATCAAGAACACTAGAGAAAGCTCCAAGATGATAGAAATTCGGATTTGTGGCTGATCAAAGCATGAAGGTGACTAAAAGTTTCAAAAATGGACTTCAAATTGGTATTTATAATGATCAAATCATCACCAAATCTTGACATGTGTTAGGCCAGGTGTTAGAGCTTTGATTAGTGTCCAATTAGGTGTCCAAAAGAGAAGAGAAGTGGCAAAAATTCTTGTGCTTAGTTCCCCAAAGAACAGGCTGTTGCCAGCTATAATTTTCTGTGTCTGATGGCTGCTCATGGGCCACCAGTCGTTTAGGCTAAGAGGCCCGCGCCCCGCCTGAAGACAAAATAGCCTAATTGGCAGAAATGGTCCCTGCAGCCTCTAAACTTGTTTTTCGACGCGTTTTGGCACTATTAACACCTGTCAACCCAATTTTTAAGCTTTATAAGGAAAATAAATTATACGGAACTTGAAATATGTCCAAAATGTTCCAGAGGTCAGTTCGTTTGATCGTACGGTCGCGGTTTTCGGTTAATTACGACGAAAAGCGTAACGAACGCGTGTATGACCGTAAATGCGTAACGAATGGCATTTTTGCATTCAAATCGCTAAAATATGATATTTCAATGATTAAAAAAATTTGTGGATGTCCGTACATGTTTCGGATAGCGATTTACGCATAAGGCATAGTTTCGCAAAATTTGCAAAATAGCCCCTGAAGTTACAAAAGTGTGATTTTGCCATACCGAAGCCCTCAAAACTTATTTCTAAGTTATGTTAAGGATATTTAAGGTATGTTAGGCTTGTGCTCTTGTTCCGGAGTGTGCGTCGCTGCGAGAATCGGCAGACGTTCGCAGTTTGTCGTAATTAGTCCCTGTGATCAAATAAGCTTGTTTTTGATACATCAAACCCTCCAAAACTTATTTCTAAGTTATGAAAAGGTTATTTAGGGTGTGTTAAGCTTGAGTCATTGTCTCGGAGTATGCGTCGTGTTAAACCGCCTTCGTTGGCGTACCGGTTTACGGTTTCGCTTATAGA
Source organism: Scalesia atractyloides (assembly GCA_947069175.1). Lineage (NCBI taxonomy): Eukaryota > Viridiplantae > Streptophyta > Magnoliopsida > Asterales > Asteraceae > Scalesia > Scalesia atractyloides. The sequence goes on from CAMTDV010000025.1 coordinate 52,479,198, forward strand.
AGCTGTAGGAATTTGAAATCGATTAAGGACTGAATATGTGAATTTGTTTTTGAAAAAAACTCGTTTTGAATCTGTAAAATGATTAAAATGTCTCAGGTGTCACAATCTCCCCTACTTTAGGAAATTTCGTCCCGAAATTTATTCGAAGGAGACCGCTGAGTGTGATTGAAACAATTGGCTGATAACAAGGCTCGAGATTCCAAAGATACGGAGCATCATTTGGTTTTGGGAATGTTTGGGGGATCCAAAGCGTAATCGTATTTATTCACAATATCTCAAGGTATTCGGAACCTTTAGAACTTTTGAATCTTTAAGGCGTCATCGATTGTGTAAAAACGACATTATGTTATACTAAGTCTTTAGTTTAAATCCTAGCAACAAAAAGGGGTGTACATTCAAGCCTGGCCATATGTACACGGTTTCTAACATCCCACGAGGTACATCCCATGTACCATGAGCATCTCATGCATATGAGACGGTCAACATACCTATGGCATCAAGATCGTCACCTTTAACACCATAATATACTCCCGATCGGCTCGTATAGAGTTAATGAATGTACTCGTCAATCGTTCATTGCATTCAATAACCAAATAACAAATAGTCACATAATCACATAATGGTCCAAGATAACATAAAACCTTCAAGTGATCCTGGTAACATTCCGAAGAATAACACAATAAGAACACTTATATATAGGAAGTACCATCGGCGTATCCACCGTGGTCTTATTGCGTCATACCCTTCCCGTTACCTAATCACTCTAGATTTTATGCCACCATCTAACAAAGCTTACTATGATTCTCATGTGTCGATCCTCGTAATTAAGTGTGCACCCATAATTACGCGTTTCGTCACATGGTCCACATAGCTCCTCTTCTTAAGTAAGGGAAACAGATAATAAGGTTGAAACAATAACTAAACCAGATAATCATCATCATAACACAATATTGACATCAAACATACATTGTCACAACATAGTAATTATTGAATTTGGGCGTGTTTCATACTAGAAATGATGACACTACTTGTTATGCATACCACAAAATTAGTAGCAGGTATTTCATTCTAGTATAAATATTAATATATGTTTCACACTAGCCGAACTAGTAGTATGTATCATATACTAAACGAATATGTATTTGTAAATCGTATGCTAAGTCAACATGTGAAGCAACATCGTTTTCATGTACTATACATAATAGGTAACCAAACCATATATGTTCCATCATGAAAACAAAAGTAGAAGTAATAGGCACATAGTATTCGTAGTGTTTGTTTTGCAGCGATTGTACGAATGCACTAGTGTGCAAATCATAATATGCTATTCTTGCTAGATTTAGTTCCTAATAATAAGAACATAATCCTCGAAGTGGGTATGTAGTTGTAAATTTCACATAGTGTAATCATATTGAAATTTGTAACTGGAACGCGAATAAATGAAGGAAACTTCTTGATATTCATATTGTCATTACAAACACAATTGAAATATTGTTCATAGTTTCTAGATAACATAAGGAAAACATAAAGGTTCAAATGATCATGAGTGCTTGATCGTCAGCTTGAACCTCATTGACATTGTGCATTTGTCCGTTAGCATTTGCAAGCCTCGGGCAGTTTCGCTTGAAATAATTTAAATCACCGTAATTGAAACATGCTCCAGCTGGATATCGAGGTCATGTCTGAGTAGGGTATCTTGATTTCGGATGCGACAGGTCATAGATAGATGCCCAAAAAGACCACAGATTGTACACTGGCGGCTAGAGAATTTGCTGGGTGGTGATAGTTGCAACGATTGCACCGAGGATGTTTCCCACGATCAAACCCCCTAACGGGTATGGAGTTGAGTGGGATTGGCGCAGGGATTGCATAATTCCTTGAAGTCTTGTGCTTCTTAGAATTTCGGGAAGATTCACACGTTGTTTCTTGCGTAGCTCGTTTCTTGTCTCCGTTTAAAAAAAGATTCCCTTTCCTGACCTGGGAGTTGGTTAGGGTGGCAGCTAATTCTTTAGCCTCCCTAAGTGTCGCAGGTCTACTGCCAGTGACAATATCTTGGATTGGGTCAGGTAGGCCATCAATGTATTTTCAATGGCCCGATCCAATGGTGTGACCATAGTGTGGCAGAGTAAGCTCAATTGTTCAAACCGGTCACTGTAGACACAGTTTTCCCCACTATCCTGTTTGAGATAGTAAAATTCGTTTTCGAGTGCCCTTATTTCGTGTCGTGGGCAGAATTCTTTCATCATAAGATTCCTGAATTCTTCCCATGTTTGTGCCATAGCTCTGCACCCCTGTCCCTCATGATTCCGTTCCACCAAGTGAGTGCTCTCTTTTGGAAAACACTCGAGGAAACTCTACTTTGCGCTCACTAGTACACTGAACATGGCGGAATGTGCTTTCTATACTCTCAAACCATTGTAGGAGCCCAATTGCTCCTTCAGACCCATTAAACTTGAGTGGTTCAGCCGAGTTAAATTGTTTGTAGTTACATAGCGTAGGAAAATTTTTGTTGTTTGATTAACTTGGGTCACAATGTCTGGGAGTACATCAGCCAAATTCTGGGCGATCATTGCTGCCATTTCAGTGTACCAAGTAGCGCCACAGTGACGAGACATCTTGCAGAAATAGCTACAGCAAAAACAAATTAAGTGAGATTTTGTAAGATTGTTATAAGTTTAAAACACCATAGTAAATTGAAAATTTGGATTTGGCATTTGTTTAAAAGATCGTGTTCTTGTCCTTGGGAAAATTTGTGTTGTAAATTTTGTCTTGAAAATTGCTTGAAAATAAATTTTTGTTATATTTTCGGATAAGAAATACAAACCAAATTAATGGTTTGTGTTATAAATTCTTTACCATTTAAAATTTTATTATTTTTAAGATAAAAAACTTTCAATCTATTTTTAGTTGAGTATTTTTAAAATAAAGAAACTTTTGCGGATTTTATTTGAAAAATCTCATCCAAATGAAAAAAAATTTGAAAATTTTGAAGGTCAAAAACTTGTATTGGAAAATAGAGTAGGATTGTAAAGTGTCGTGAGATGAAAATGAAATTTGTTTCGTGTGTGTTGAATATTATCGTAACTTATTACCGAAGGTAACATGTCGGAGTATTGTCATACAGGTAGTAGTAAATCGTTCGACTGATCAAGGTAGATGGGTTTTCATAATGTTTCGAGAAGTCATGCTTTAGCCTATAAGTGAACACTCATCCTAAGAATTCCCAGGTAAGAGTGACTGGTCCGATAATGCGGATTTGTACGAACACTCTAGCCTTAGACAGAAAACTCGGGGTACAGGCGTTCACCCTTCCAGATTGCATGAGTTCACATTAATAAACCCAAGATTTCGACAAAAATTTTTGAGAGTAAAACATTTTGAGAAATCCCTTTTTTTATAACTTGTTTGAGATAAATGAGTCGAGAAATATTCTTAGGAAAAAGTTTGTGAAAATATTTGAGAAATACTCTGTTGAAAATGTTTTGAAAGAAAAACATTTTGGGAAACTCCTTAAGGCGTAATGCCTAAGGATTTAAGATAAACCATCTAAGGATAGATGATTTGTGAATCATAGAGTAGTTGTGGCACGAGTAAGGATGAGGATTAGGATAGAAATCCAAAGTATACTCAAGTTCGGGTCCCTAGAAGGGTTATAGACTAGGTTAAAGGCAATCTAATAACCTAATTCCTTATAACCCGTGCTCTGATACCAATCTGTAGCACCCCAATCGCGTAATACAACAGAACGCGGCAGAAATATCAGGGAGCCACGTTACAAATTGCCCAGCCACAACTGGTACTAAATTGTTTCATTATTATTACGTTGTTTTACAATACAAAGAATACATGTAATTGTCTTCTGTTTAAAGAATTCTAAAGCCCGGATGCATTCCTATGTGTAGCATGCTTGAATAATCGTCAACCTGAAACATATGTGAAAAAGAGACGTCAACAAACAATGTTGGCGAGCACATACTTTTGTTGGCCAAATAAATGGCAAAAGGTTTTGTATTGCAATTCTTTGACAACTATGAGAATTGCCAATTGTAAATCGACTCGTTTTAGACAAGGAATGGCGAAAACTTAGCTTTGCAATACATTAACTTGATTATGAAACTTGTGACAAAAGAGTTTTGTATATGCCATTATGATCATTACTAAATAATTTTCATGCCTTTGAAAAATTGTATTTTGTTCTTTGTAACCATATTGAAATCGTCCATAAACTTGTAAGTATGTTATTAAAATCCAGTCAAGGATTTCGATAACTATACTGTAATTAGTCATAACTCGTGTGAGCATTAATTGAAATCAATCAATGATTTAATATAATACTAAATATCCTTCTAAGAATCCATCATACTAATCATGAAAGGATTCTTTAAGGATTCAGATATCGAACATTGAAATCAGTCGTACACAAAATCCTAAAGTGACTCGAATAACGCTACAAGAGTAATGCAATAAGAACACTTATATATAGGAAGTACCAGCAGCGTATCCACCATGTTCTTATGGGATTACACTTGTTTCGTTATCCTAATCACAACTACCCACATAAACACATAATCGTCACTTGTCACTTGTCTTGTCAACTTGTATCACATATACGCATTAAAGTACGGAGAATCCAATCAAGGACTACGAATTAGTACCTTAATCATTCCACACATATCTAACTATAAAGATAGGTAGACGTAATAGGAAATAAGCCTTATCACATTGTCTTGTCAATTTGTATCACATATACGCATTAAAGTACACATAACCCAATCAAGGACTACCAGTTAGTACCTTAAACATTCCACACATATCTAACTATAAAGATAGGTAGATGTAATAGGAAATAAGCCTTGTCACATTGTCTTGTCAACTTGTATCATAAAATCATAATCCTAATGGTGATTTGGATAAGGCTACGAAGGGTAATACAATAAGCACACTTATAAATAGGAAGTACCCGCGGCGTATCCACCATGTTCTTATTATATTACTCTAGTTTCGTTATCTAAATCACCAACAATTCTATACATAAACCAAGTGTTCATCGTTCATTATTCATCGTTCATTGTTCATTGTTCATCGTTCATCGTTCATTGTTCATCGTTCATTGTTCATTGTTCATCGTTCATCGTTCATTGTTCATCGTTCATCGTTCATTGTTCATTGTTCATCGTTCATCGTTCATTGTTCATCGTTCATTGTTCATCGTTCATCATTCATTGTTCATCGTTCATTGTTCATTGTTCATCGTTCATTGTTCATTGTTCATCGTTCATTGTTCCTCGTAAAGTACTTCTTAGAAATCTTACTATAAAGATAGAAAGATTTAAGAGCGTACTTCAGACATCCTTCGAGATTCTAACTAGAAGATAGAAAGATTTTACAAGGATATAGGCCCTAAAAGACCTCTTTAAATATCATACCATCAATCATCATGTTGCATAATCGGAAATAACACACACAAAAAGCACTTAGTAAACATATAAATGCCATACATTAAGAAAAATTGATTACACATACGAATCACCCCAAAAGCATTTGGAAAACATAAAAGAGGGTAGCAATGTACTCACCTGGGATAGCATATAAATCTTGTCAAATGATATAACAAAGCTCAAAGGATCAAGAGTTCAAGTGTTGAAGTGGTTCCTAGTGTATCGGATAAATATAATGTTAGCGTCGAAACTTGAAAATGAGAAATCAGATAGAATGAAGGATATAAACCAAACAAGAGTTGGATCTTGTATAATATGGTTCATATTACCTAACATTCTGATTTGGAAGTATTTCAAAAGGTTTTGGCTTGATACGGGTCGCTATAGTGGTTTACGCCACTTTAACGGGTCATAAACGTAACTAGGGGTTCAGATGGTAAAATATGTCCTGTAACAAGTCTAATATGTCAAAACCAGTTTATTTAAGTTGTGAAATCAGTTTAGATGTCAAAATAATGTTCGTATATGTTTAAAAATAATTTATGTGTAAAAAGGGCATTTTCGGCATTTTAAAGAATACATAGTCGACTTGTCATTTGACTATCCAAATGGTATGACCATAAGGTATAACCTCAGAGAGTTATTCTCTATGATACTATGGTCATAATAATGGTTTTGGTCGGATCCTAAAGTTGACCAAATGGGTCAGATTTGAAAGTCAAAGCGGTAGTCAAACCGCTAAGCCTTTTGAGCTAAATAGGCATTTTAACAAAGGCGAATAATTTGACATGTTGCGACATGTCTAAATAAGTTTATAAAAGTATTTTGGCATAAAAACAACCTGTTTTGATACCCGAAAACAGATTCGTTGCAAAATGCACAAAAATCGCATTTTGACCGAAACTTTGACTTGTCAAAATAACAAGAAACGATGGGAATCAGTAGGCATGATATTTAGGGATCATAACCACCTTGATTACCATCATATTGCAAGTTTTAATTGAGCTATATCTTGATCAATTCATGATCAAAACTAAAAGTCAAACAGAAAGTCAAACTGCTTGATTTTTAGTTCATTTAAGCTATAATAATTGAACAAGTCATGAAGGAACACTTACAAACACAAAGGAAATGATCAAGAACACCAGAGAGAGCTCCAAGATGATAGAAATTCGGATTTGTGGCTGATCAAAGCATGAAGGTGACTAAAAGTTTCAAAATGGAGTTGAAATTGGTATTTATAATGATCAAATGATCACCAAATCTTGACATGTGTTAGGCCAGGTGTTAGAGCTTTGATTAGTTTCCAATTAGGTGTCCAAAAGAGAAGAGAAGTGGCAAAAATTCGTGTGCTTAGTGTCCCCAAAGAACAGGTTGTTGCCAGCTATAATTTTTTGTGTCTGATGGCTTCTCGCGGGCTGCCAGCCGTTTAGGCTAAAGGGCTCGCGCCCCGCCAGAAGCCAAAATAGCAGAATTGGCAGAAATGGTCCCTGCAGCCTCTAAACTTGTTTTTCGACGCGTTTTGGCACTATTAACACCTGTCAACCCAATTTTTAAGCTTTATAAGGACAATAAAGTATAGGGAACTTGAAATATATCCAAAAATGTTCCAGAGGTCAGTTCGTTTGATCGTACGGTCCGGTTTTCGGTTAATTACGACGAAAATCGTAACGAACGCGTGTAGACCGTAAATGCGTAACGAATGGCGTTTTTGCATTCAAATCACTAAAATATGATATTTCAATGATTACAAAAATTTTTGGATGTCCGTACATGTTTCGGATAGCGATTTACGCATAAAGGCATAGTTTCGCAAAATTTGCAAAATAGCCCTGAAGTTACAAAAGTGTGATTTTGCTATACCGAAGCCCTCAAAACTTATTTCTAAGTTATGTGAAGGATATTTAAGGTATGTTAGGCTTGTGTTCTTGTTCTGGAGTGTGCGTCACTGCGAGAATCGGTAGACTTTTGCAGTTTGTCGTAATTAGTCCCTGTGATCAAATAAGCTTGTTTTTGACACATCAAACCCTCCAAAACTTATTCTAAGTTATGAAAAGGTTATTTAGGGTGTGTTAAGCTTGTGTCATTGTCTCGGAGTATGCGTCGTGTTAAACGGACTTCGTTGGCGTACCGGTTTACGGTTTTGCTTATAGAAGTTGTATAGGAATTTGAAATCGATCAAGGACTGATATGTGAATTTGTTTTTGAAATAAACTCGTTTTGAATCTGAAAAATGATTAAAATGTCTCAGGTGTCACACTATGGTACCATTACATACTACCGGTCGACATGATCAATGGTAATGAATGTATTAAGTCAATCTCCAACGTACCAATATGTCATGAACAATGTAAGCAAAAATATCTTTGAAAACCATGTACTAGTATGCTCAGTCAACATACATAGCAAGAAATAATCAATGTGCTCATATGCTAAGTCAACATATGCCGCAAAAAGTCTCCTTTAAATCAATGTGCTAGCATGCTCAGTCAACATACATAGCAAGAAATAATGTAAATCAATGTGCTCATATGCTAAGTCAACATATGCGGAAAAATGCAATGGAAATAGTGTACTATATCTACTATGAAATCAAAGCATGTATAATGTCATGAAAACTCGAAAGTAGTCATAGGCACGATATGTTTCACCTCAAAACATTTGAAAACGTAAAAGAGGGGACTATGTACTCACCTTTGGGTGTGTTTTTATGTGTTAACACAATCCCTCAAATTGTTTATTGTCCTAAATGAAGTAAGAATTATTTAATAATCAAAAACTCACAAAATACCTAAGTTTCTCCGATACTTAGAATTTCACATAACTTTGAGATTTTCTCGAAAAATTATTATTTTTTATTATGTTATAGTATATATATATATATGTTCATATATATATTTTAAGAAATTTGCGATTTGAACGATTTATTGGTGACCCTCATTGCGTTATATATGTTAACACTCCCGTTTAAGCAATATATCTACGATTTGCGCGTCGTAATATATATACATAAACGTGACATAATAATATCGTAATTCTCGTGTTTACGCTATTTCACACATATACATCACACTTAACCATTTAATATATATCAAATAACTCATCAAGTTACTTTAAACATATTTCTCATTTTAAGCACCAATTTTCACATCGATTTCTGATCTAGTTTACCGTTTCTACCACACAAACGTCTAAACATAGCATCTTTTCATAACATCATGAATTCACTCAGTACATCATATTTCACATATCACATAATAATACACCAAGTTCACTTTGAACAATCTATTTCGTGTACATTGATAAATGCGTATTTAGCGTTTTCGGTATCGTTTTCGGGCGTCGGAAGTCGCGTATGACTAACCAAGCACCAAAGATACTTAATATAAGTTAAAATACTTATTTTTATATAAATAATATCAGTTTACTTACTGATCTAAAACAGTTTTATAAAAATTACTTAAAAAGTCGATTTTTACTGTTTTTAACACATAGTTTCGTACCGAACTTTCCCGTAACCATCCCAAATAATCACGACTTGATATTTTCACATAACACATATTATATACTGATCAAAAAATAATTTTAATCATATATATGTAGGTCTTATAAAAAGCATAAAAATCATGTAGATATCATTGGATTTACTACTTTTTAAGTCAAAAGTACAACATGCAAAGCTACCAAGTTATGTCATCATTTTTATAAGTTTAAAATACACCAAATAACTTTATTTTACATGTTTATCTACTGATTTTGAATCATACATAAATCATCAAACACATGCATTTTAACTACCATTCAAGAATATGTAACAACTTAAAAACTCACAAACATGTCTAATAATTTTTCGGCAATTTGCATGTCAAAATACTAACATTATTTCAAATTATAACTCATGAATCAATCATATGAACTTTTAAACTGAATATACCAATTCACGGCCACACTAATATATCCATACACTTCCATTTTTTATTTTGTTCAAAAACCCATTTGTTATTAGATTTCAAGTTTGTGAAAAATTCCAAGATCAAGAAAACTTCTATCATCATCAATATCACAAAAAAAATCAAGAACAAGGATTTAAAAAATAAATTTTATACCTTCAAGACCTTGATGGGTTTTTGGATGAAAATAAGGATATGAAGCTTGATCTTCTTTGAAATGGCCTTGAATTCAACTTTGGATCTTCAAACAAACTTGAAACTTGCTTGACTCATCCATGATCTCTAATAATTGAGTTTGAGATTTTTGAAAAAGGGTATGTATGTGGGTGTATGGTTATGGGGGCTTCAAAGACAAGAAGAATTTGTTTTGTGATCTTTGAATGAGATTGTATGGAAGATTTGGAAGATATGGGGGAATATATCAGAGATTTTGTGCATTCACAAAGCCTACAAGTGGCATATAGGGAAGAGAAGTGGCACAAGGAAGGCATATGAGGCCGCTACCTCCATCCACTCTCACATACACATACATTTACATACACACATATAACACATATTGGTTAAAAGCAGGTATTTAACTGGCTACCGGGTATTTTATCTAGAGTTAAATTCCCGGTTTATGGAGTTTAAAATTATTTTTATCATTCTATAAATATAAACTTGCCATAATATTGCTGAAATAAATATCAATTGCCGAGACTGGCTGTGTTGACAGTATTTTGCAGTATACGCGCTGTGCTGCGCAGCATGCGCTTTAACTCGAAAAATAAAGTTTTTAAGCGTTTGGAATTATTTTTCAACACGATCATGATTAAAAATAAAATTTTAATCATACCAAAATATTTTAGGATATAAATATTATCTGGTGGTCACCAATGTTCGTTTCGCAGTTTTGTTGCATATAGTTCTTAAGTTCAAACAAACATGTCTTTGCCATACCGAACCTTTCAAAGCTTATTTCTAAGTTATGTAAAGGGTATTTAGGGTATGTTTAGCTTACGTCATTATTCCAGAGTGTGCGTCGCGTTATTACTGATTACGTTTACGTAACAGTTTATGATTTTACTTCTAGGACAGGTTTGAGAGTTCGAAATTGAACTATAATAATTGAAAATGTGTAAATGTCACAAATAACTAAAAGAATATTGAAATTAAAACACCATATTATATTAAATACAAAGTTGTATTGGAAAATGTACAAGGATTAAAATACACAAATGTCACATTCTCCCCTACTTTAGGAAATTTCGTCCCGAAATTTAATTAGACGAAACTTGTGAGAATGGATGTGGATACTTCGCCTTCATTTGATCCTCTCATTCCTAAATAAATTCTGGGCTACGTTTGCATTCCCAACAAACTTTAACAATCGGTATACGTCTATGCTTGAGCTTTTTGACTTCACGGGCCAATATTTCCACAGGTTTCTAAACAAAATGCATCGTGTCATTAACACGAATTTCATCAAGAGGAATGTGTTGGTTTTCATCAGCCAAACACCTTTTAAGGTTGGACACGTGGAAAGTTGGATGAACATTACCAAGTTTAGGAGGTAGCTCAAGTTTGTAGGCCACTTTTCCGATTCTCTCAATGATCTTGAATGGTCCAACATACCATGGTGCAAGTTTTCCTTTCTTCCCAAATCTAACCACTCCCTTCCAAGGGAATACCTTGAGTAGGACGAGAACACCGGCTTGGAATTTCAAGGGCTTGCGTCGTTTATCCGCGGAACTCTTTTGACGGCTTCTAGCTGTCAGAAGGTTTTTGCGAATTAACTTGACATCGTCCATTGTGTCTTGAATAAGTTCAGGTCCAGTGAATTGAGATTCACCGATGTCATTCCAAAAGACAGGTGAATGACATTTTCGACCATAAAGAGTTTCAAAAGGTGCCATGTCAATGCTGGAGTGATAAATGCTGTTGTAGGAGAATTCGATCAACGGTAGATGTGATGTGTGCTACACAGACTAAAAATGAATTACTTTAGACTCTCTAAAATAGACACTAAAAAGCTTTAAAAACTAGACTCGACTTAAACCTAAACCACACAATCGGCAAGTGTACCGATCAATGTAGTATAACCTAAGTAAGTCCGGATACTTTAGACTCTCTAAAATAGACACTAAAAAGCTTTAAAAACTAGACTCGACTTAAACCTAAACCACACAATCGGCAAGTGTACCGATTAATGTAGTATAACCTAAGTAAGTCCGAATATCGAACCCACAGGACTCTATGTATTACGCTAATTAGACTCTGAAAGACTAAGACAGACACGACTAAAACTGTTTTGATTGTTTGGGGGGGTTACGGAAAATATAAGGAAATCTATATTAAAACTGATTAACGACTAAATTAACTAATATGAACTAAGTTTACCGATTAAGTTAATTACTCATTTTCTGGAACTGGGTTCTTATAGTACTAAACCTATTAAACACCAGCTAAGCCCCTCAACCCTTCTCGAGGTGAAACTTATGGTTTTACCTAGGCCGTTAATCCTACCGGTTGATTAGACGTCTTTCCAGTTGTCTAATAATGTGTGAGTACCCTAATAACGACCTACTATTTTCCAATTATAGATCTAGGGTAGTTTGAGTATCTAAACTTGACTTGATAGACTAATAAACCGACGGGTCAACAAAGGCATGGACTTTTTCCAAAGACTGACTATAGCAATTCGCCGGGTAAGACCTATCAATAGCCCCTCACTTTCCAGGTATTAGGACTAGTAGAACACTAAAATCTAGTAACCTGTTAACTATCACTTCTAAGGTTTACTGGGCCCTTCAACCCTAAAGATTATGAACTTATTCTGTGATATATACACTCACCAAAGTTCACAACCTAATACGACTCTATATACATCACAAAGAATCATATGAAGCAATGGAAAACAGAAAACCAAATCAAAGCATGCACACACACCAAGCCAGATAAACAAACTGCTTACAGAGCACAATTAATCCATAACAAACATGTAATTAACGAAAAAGGTATAAACTTTATATCAATCCATTCATCATAGTCTAGGTAGTTAATGCGTTTAGCCTAGCATAGTCAATAGCGAAAACAAACCAAGAATAATAAAACTGGAATTCATCATTACAAGTTTAGAAAAGAGAAAAACAAGACAAACAAGGATCGTGTAAACCCGAGAAAGTCTCTAATCTTCAATCTTCGCTTGATCCAATGATTCCCGAGCTTCGAAAACTTCAAACTTAGCTTTTATGACTCCAAAACAGCTACAAGAACTCCCAAAATTCGTAACTAGGGTTTTCATATGACAAAATTGATTAAATACCCCCAAATCTCAGCTGCAACTAAAACCGTCTGCAGATAACACCCTCTCGCAGGGCGCGAGAGGGTTTTAGCTATCAGGTTGCAGCCCGCGACCGTGTTAATGATGTCAGCAACAAATAGGCTTCTCGCGGGTAGCGAGAAGCAATGGTCTAGCAAGTCGCGGCCCGCCAGAAGGCATATTTCTCAGAATTTAATTCATTTCAGCTCCAAAGCTCTCCAACTCGTTTCAGGACTTTACCATTCGTATTTTTACTCAATTATCACGCTTTTCAGCTACTTTAAGCTCATACGACCTGCAAAACGCAATTGGATCAAGAGACTAGCTATTCTACGAAAAATGAAACTAAACTAATAAAGATTGTACAAACTAAACACAAATAAACGACGTATTTTACAATACGTCAAGATGCGAATCCCAACTACCACCAAAGTCGATCACACAGGCTCTAAGCATATCCTCCTATGTTTGGATTGTCCTTTGAGATTGTCCATCCATTTATGGATGATAAGCAGTGCTAAAGTTAAGCTTGGATCCCATGGCAGACTGCATGGTTCTCCAAAAATGAGATGTGAATCGAGCATCACGATCAGATATGATATCCAACACCATGACGAGATACTATTTCATCCACATAGATCTTAGCAAGTTTGTCAGCAGAGAAGTCCTCACGAATGGCTATAAAATGTGCTGACTTTGTTAGACGATCAACGACTACCCAAATGGCATCGTGACCCCTAGAAGTGCGCGGCAATTTGGTAATGAGATCCACAGCAATGCTTTCCCATTTCTAAACTGGAATCTCTGGTTGTTTAAGCAAACCAGAAGGACATTGATGTTCTGCCTTAACCTTGAGACAAGTAAGGGATTTGGAGACTTACAAAGCTATGTCTTTCTTCATACACGACCACCAATACTGAGTACGAAAATCTTTGTACATTTTATCTGCACCTAGATGAATTGAATAACGAGACTTATGTGCTTCATCCATTATCAAGGTGCGGAGATTGTCTAGACTTGGAACCCACAAACGGTTCAGATAATAAGATAACCCATTGTCTTTTGCTTCCAGCTGAAGCTCAGGATGATGTGGTAATTCAATACCCATTTTGTCTTGTGCAACACAAGTACGTTGAGCTTCAAGAATACGTGTTTGGATATCAGATCGAACTTGCACGCTTTGCAGCTTGACACGTTCTTTACGACTAAGAGCATCGGCTACGACATTCGCCTTACCAGGATGGTAGTGAATTTCGCAGTCATAGTCGTTCAGAAGTTCGACCCGATGTCGTTGTCTCATGTTCAGTTCTTTTTGATTAAAGATGTGTTGGAGACTTTTGTGGTCTGTGAAAACCACGCATTTTTTACCGTAAAGATAATGTCTCCAGATTTTGAGAGCGAAAACAATAGCACCCAACTCAATATCATGAGTGGTGTAATTCTTTTCATAGACTGTCTCGATGCATAGGCTATAACTTTGTCTCTTTGCATTAGAACACAACCGAGGCCTAAGTTTGATGCATCACAATATACACCAAAGTCATCGTTGCCTTCATGTAGAGATAGAATAGGAGCATCACAAAGCTTTTGCTTCAAAGTCTGGAAAGCTTCTTCCTGTTTGGGTCCCCACTCAAAAGTTTTATTCTTTTGAGTTAAAGCAGTGAGGGGACCGCAATCTTGGAGAAGTTAGCAATGAAACGACGTTAATAACCTGCGAGACCCAAAAAGGAACGAACCTCAGTAGGAGTAGTAGGGGTACTCCAATCCTTGATTGCACTGATCTTGGCGGGATCTACATGAATACCTTGTTCGTTGACAATGTGACCCAAAAACTGAACTTCCTTAAGCCAAAATTCACACTTGGAGAACTTGGCATAAAGTTGCTCTTTCTTGAGAAGTTCCATCGTTAGACGAAGATGTTGTTCGTGATCGGCTCGTGACTTTGAGTAAATCAAAATGTCATCAATGAAAACAATGATGAACTTGTCCAAATAAGGTTTACAAACCCTATTCATCAAGTCCATGAATACAGCAGGAGCATTTGTCAGACCAAAAGGCATAACTGTGAACTTCTAATGACCGTTTTGTGTACGAAAATCTGTCTTGGGAATATCTTCCTCGAATACATGAAGCTGATGATACCCAGAACGTAGATCAACCTTTGAGAAGCAAGTTGCACCCTGTAGCTGATCAAAGAGATCATCAATGTGAGGTAGGGGATATCGATTCTTGATCGTGAGCTTGTTGAGCTCACGGTAATTGATACACATACGAAAAGACCCATCCTTCTTTTTCACAAAAAACACAGGAGCACCCCAAGGTGAAAAGCTCGGTCGAATGAATCCTTTATCCCTGAAGTTGTTTCGACAATTCTTGCATCTCAGATGGTGCAAGACGATATGGAGATTTAGCAATAGGGTTGGCACCTGGTACAAGATCTATACGAAACTCAACTTGTCGTGCTGGGGGTAAACCAGGTAGTTCCTCGGGAAACAACTCAGGATAATCCCGAACAACAGGGATATCTTGAATAGTTTTACCTTTGCCTTTTACCTATACGATATGTGCCAAGAAAGCCACATAATTCTTGCGTAGGTATTTTTGGGCTTGAGTACAAGTCATGAGTTTGATGCCACGAACCTCTAAAATTTCACCAGACGAAAGTGGTATACGAACAATCTTATCAAAACAGATCACCTCAGCATGATGTTTAGTTAACCAATCCATTCCCACTATAATGTCAAAGCTCCCGAGTTGCATAGGTGTGAGGTCAATAGGAAAAAGATGGTTATTGAGGTTCAATTGGCTACTAGGAATGACAGAATCAAGTACAAGGGGTTCGCCACTGGCTATCTGACTGTCAAGGGATTCCCTAGTTTATTTCTTGGTTTTGAAAGTAAGGGCTCAAATGTTAATGATACGAAACTTCTATCAGCACCCGAATCAAATAATATAAAAGCAGGATGGTTGTTAACAAAGAACGTACTGTTTACCACCTCATTCGCATTTATATTGAAAGCTCGTCCACGAGCCTGGTTCGAATTTGCCAACCTCGGGCAATTGTTTCGGTAGTGGCTGAGATCCCCACAGTTGTAGCAAGAACCGTGTGGAAAATGAGGTTGTGCAGGATTCGCTGGCTGCTGAGCAGGGTTCTGTATAGCTTGATTATGAGCAGGAGGACAGCGACAAGTGTTGACCAGATGGCCAGATCGTCCATAGTTAGTGCGTATACGACACGCTAAATGACGTTGGTGATGACTGTTGCACCTGTTGCACAAAGGTGCAGTGCCGGTATACTGTTTCTTGGTAGGAGCTGAGTAGGCTGGTTAGGAGCGGCTTGATTGGGTTGTGCAGTGACAGCAAAGCTCTTAGAAGCCTTACGCTTCCTCAACTTCTTTGAACCTTCAGCTTTCTTACCCCTTTGCTTTTCAGACTTGTCAGACGGTTTCTTGTCACCCTTACGATGGAGCTTACCCTTTTTTATATGCGATTCAGTCAGTGTCGCAGATAGCTCAATGGCTTGTCGAACCGAAGTAGGGTTGTTGCCGGTGAAAATATCCTGAACCGGGTCAGGAAGACCATCTATGTACTTTTCAATCGCCTTATCCAAAGGCGTCACCATCTCAGGACATAACAAGCTCAACTCCTCATACCTGTCAGTGTACGCACGGTGATCACCACTATCTTGCTTTAGGTCATGGAACTCATTTTCAAGTGACGAGGGAAGAATTCTTTCATCATTAAAGCCCTGAGTTCCTCCCAAGTCTGACCCATAGCAACATCTGCAACCCTATCTCTCACTTCTCCGTTCCACCATGTGAGCGCTCTCTTTTGGAACACACTTGTAGCAAACTCGACTTTACGCTCATTCGGACATTGGACATGACGAAATGTAATCTTGAGACTTTCAACCACCGTAGGAGCCCAGTTGCTCCCTCAGAACCACTAAACTTGAGTGGTTTAGCCGAATTAAACTGTTTAAAGTTGCAAAGAGCAGGTGCATTATTGTTGTTTTTGTTGGCTTGGTTTAATTGAGTTACGAGATTGGGTAGTACAGCAGCAATTTTTGAGCTATCATAGCTGCCATGGCGGGGTCCGAATTTGCGTTTGCTTCTCGACGAGATTAATAAGACCGAAACTTTTATGAGATTTTGAAAATATACAATGCATTAAGCCAAAAACAAATCATCAAAGAATAGACGATTGATTTCAAAATCGTTTTAAAATTTTGCGTTTTTGTTTTGGCATTCACCTAAAGATAGGTGATGTAATTGTCTTAAGATCTAAACACAAGATAACTTGTGTCCTAGGAAGGTTATAGTCTAGGTCAAAGCATTACTAATAACCTAATTCCCCACATTGGCTCTGATACCAATCTTTCTGTCACACCCCGACCGCGTAAAACAACAAACCACGACGGAATCGTCGGGGAGTGTCGTAACATAATTATTGTTTCAACAACCATGGCATAACAAGTTAAGTTTTATTTAATAGTATCGTTTACATTGTCATTGATTAAACGGAAAATACAACAAAAGTTAAACTTGTTCTTCTTGATTTTTTTATAGTCACTACGGCCCAAGTCCGCCTTAAGTGTAGCAAGTTTTATAATCAAACATTAGCTCCTGAAACATATGTGAAAATAAAGTACGTCAGCATAAAAATGCCTGTGAGTAACATAGGTGTTGTGTTTAAGATTCATGGCCAAGAATGTTTAAAGGAATACTTACAAAATGTTTTCTTTTTATGAAATCATAAGATAAATCGAATGATATAAAAGAATAATGCATGGTTAAATCAATAACCAAAAAATAAGTCATGTCTCGTGTTAAAAACATCATGTCATAGATAAAAATGTCTTGTCTTGTACTTTGTTTGAAATGATTTAGATAACGACACGATATGCAATATGAGAAAAACACTTATATATAAGAAGTACCAGCGGCGTATCCACCATACTTTTATCATATTACACCCGTCATGTTATTTAAATCACTTACTATAAACCAATCATGAAAAAGTCTTGTTTAAACCAAAGAAATGTCTTGTAATAAGTATGTCATGTAAACTAATGTCAAGTAAACAAATGTCATGTATGAATAAAGTCTTGTGTAACCAAAATGTCAAATTTAAACCAATGTCTTGTATAAAACAATGTCTTTGAATAATCAAACGTTTTGTTTTATAAGTCATGCTTTTATTGTTTAAAACCTACATTAAGTTTGTTGGCAAACACATTCAAACATTGTTGACAGTCAAATAGACCCTTATAAAGATAAAAGTCTATCCATTTTATCAAATTTTGTCATTCCCAAAAGTCGCTTCCAAACAAACCCGGGAAGTGGGAACGGGATTGTCAATCCTATGTGGTACCATTACATACTACCGGTCAGCGTGATCAATGTTAATGAATGTATTAAGTCAATCTCCAACGTACCAATATGTCATGAACAATGTAAGCAAAAATGTCTTTGAAAACCATGTACTAGTATGCTCAGTCAACATACATAACAAGAAATGTTGTAAATAAATGTGCTCATATGTTAAGTCACGCAAAAAGTGTCCTTGAAATCAATGTGCTAGCATGCTCAGTCAACATACCTAGCAAGAAATAATGTAAATCAATGTGCTCATATGCTAAGTCAACATATGCCGAAAAATGCAATGGAAATCGTGTACTATATGTACTATGTAATCAAAGCATGTATAATGTCATGAAAACTCGAAAGTAGTCATAGGCACAATATGTTTCACCCCAAAACAGTTGAAAACGTAAAAGAGGAGACTATGTACTCACCTTTGGGTGCCTTTTTATGTGTTAACACAATCCCTCAAATTGTTTATTTGTCCTAAATTAAGTAAGATTATTTAATAATAAAAAAGTCACAAAATACCTAAGTTTCTCCGATACTTAGAATTTCACATAACTTTGAGATTTTCTCGAAAAGTTATTAATTTTGATTATGTTGTAGTATTTATATATATATATATATATGTGTGTGTGTGTGTGGGGGGGGTTCATATATATATATATATATATATATATATATATATATATATATATATATATATATATATATATATATATAATATTATATATATTTTAAGAAATTTGCGATTTGAACGATTTATTGGTGACCCTCATTGCGTTATATATGTTAACACTCCCGTTTAAGCAATATATCTACGATTTGCGCGTCATAATATATATACATAAACGTAACATAATAATATCGCAATTCTCGTGTTTACGCTATATCACACATATACATCACACTTAAACGTTTAATATATATCAAATAACTCATCAAGTTACTTTAAACATATTTCTCATGTTAAGCACCAATTTTCACATATAATGCGATTTCTGATCTAGTTTACTGTTTCTACCACACAAACGTATAAACATAACTTCTTTTCATAACATCATGAATTCACTTAGTACATCATATTGCACATATTCATAATCACATATCACATCATAATACACCAAGTTCACTCTTGAACAATCTATGTTCGTGTACATTGATAAATGCGTATTTAGCGTTTTCGGTATCGTTTTCGGGCGTCGGAAGTCACGTATGACTAATCAAGCACCAAAGATACTTAATATAAGTTAAAATACTTATTTTTATATCAAAACTATCAGTTTACTTTCTGATCTAAAAGAGTTTTATAAAAATCACTTAAAAAGTCGATTTTTACCGTTTTTTAACACATAGTTTCGTACCGAACTTTACCGTAACCATCCCAAATCATCATGACTTGATATTTTAACATAACACATATTATATACTGATCAAAACAATATTTTAATCATTTATATGCAGGTCTCATAAAAAGTATAAAAATCATGTAGATATCATTTCACTTACTACTTTTTAAGTCATAAGTACAACATGCAAAGCTACCAAGTTATGTCATAATTTTTATAAGTTTAAAATACACCAAATAACTTTATTTTACATGTTTATCTACTGATTTGAATGAACATTCATCATCTCATACATAAATCATCAAACACATGCATTTTAACTATCATTCAAGAATATGTAACAACTTAAAAACTCACAAACATGTCTAATAAATTTTCGGCCATTTGCATGTCAAAATACTAACATTATTTTAAATTATAACTCATGAATCAATCATATGAACTTTTAAACTCAATATATCAACTAACAGCCACACTAATATATCCATACACTTCCATTTTCTAATTTGTTCAAAACCCATTTGTTATTAGATTTCAAGTTTGTGAAAAATTCCAAGATCAAGAGAAACTTCTATCATCATCAATATCACAAAAAAATCAAGAACAAGGATTTAAAAAATAAATTTTATACCTTCAAGACCTTGATGGATTTTTGGATGAAAATAAGGATATGAAGCTTGATCTTCTTTGAAATGGCCTTGAATTCAACTTTGGATCTTCAAACAAACTTGAAACTTGTTTTGTGATCTTTGAATGAGATTGTATGGAATATTTGGAAGATATGGGGGAATATATCAGAGATTTTGTGCATTCACAAAGCCTACAAGTGGCATAGAGGGAAGAGAAGTGGCACAAGGAAGGCATATGAGGCCGCTACCTCCATCCACTCTCACATACACATACATTTACATACACACATATAACACATATTGGTTAAAAGCAAGTATTTAACTGGCTACCGGGTATTTTATCTAGAGTTAAATTCCCGGTTTATGGCGTTTAAAATTAATTTTATCATTCTATAAAAATAAACTTGCCATAATATTGCTGAAATAAATATCAATTGCCGAGACTGGCTGCGTTGACAGTATTTTGTAGTATACGCGCTGTGCCGCGCAGCATGCGCTTAAACTCGAAAAATAAAGTTTTTTAGCGTTTGGAATTATTTTTCAACACGATCATGATTAAAAATAAAATTTTAATCATAACAAAATATTTTAGGATATAAATATTATCTGGGTGGTCACCAATGTTAGTTTTGCAGTTTTGTTGCATATAGTTCTTAAGTTCAAACAAACATGTCTTTGCCATACCGAACCTTTCAAAGCTTATTTCTAAGTTATGTAAAGGGTATTTAGGGTATGTTTAGCTTACTTCATTATTCTAGAGTGTGCGTCGCGTTATTACTGATTACGTTTACGTAACAGTTTACGATTTTACTTCCAGAACAGGTTTGAGAGTTCGAAATTGAACAATGATTGAAAATGTGTAAATGTCACAAATAACTAAACTAATATTGAAATTAAAACACCATATTATATTTAATACAAAGTTGTTTCAGAAAATGTACTAGGATTAAAATACACAGATGTCACAGTTGGTTTAAAACTTCTCTGTTGTTCTTAGTAACTTGCTCAGTTCCACTGAATTGCTCTTTCAAGACATCCCATAACTCCTTTGCACTGTTGCAATGCAATATGCCAGCATAGATATCATTAGGCAAAGCATATGCCAAGATACTAAATGCCTTTGCATCTAGCTCGATTTTCTAAAAATCTTGCTCGGAGTAATTTTCAAGATCTTTAGGCACTTGAGTTTTTGGGTCCTTAGTAATTGGTACCATAGGAACATGAGGTCCAAAAGCAACCGACCTCCAGCAACCGGTGTTGTGGTGAGCAAGTATATGACCCATCCGGCGTTGCCGGATGTTATACTCGGGTCTAACAAGCATTGGAGGTTTGAACATTAAACCAGCATTATGAGGATCTTGTGTAGTTTGAAGCATTCTGATTGTTTACAAACAGATTTTATTTAAAAACTTTGAACGTGAATAAACTTCGTGTTCAATACAAACAAACAAAAGAATTAGCAGGGAGAGCTGACCAGTTTATATCAAATTGATTGTTAAACCAAATTTAAACGACCAAGCTCTAATACCAATTTTTAGGATCTGAGTTTGATATTGTTGTGATAGTTTAGATGAAATGAATGAATGATGATAAAATAAGAAGAAATATGCAACGAAATTAAACAAACTTTTGAATCACAACAATAGAAAGATTGTTTTCAATTTATCATGCTTTTGTAATGAATCACGTATGCATGTAAATCACAATCTCCCCCTCAACCTAAGATCACTGTAATTTGTTCGTAAAATGTAGAAATAGAATTATATTGATAGTGATGAAAGTGATAAATAGAATAATACGTGAACTGTTCTATCTATAGTATAAACGTAACCACTGAGCATCTTAGGATGTTGTCAGCATGAAAGTGACATCTAACTAATCTAACAAACTATAACATCTGCTAGCTAAAACATTGTTACATTGAAATCAAAATACAAAGACTGTTGATATCATCTGTTGTGATAACCTCTACTGGAACTCATCAGTGCTTATCTTCAACAGTTCTTTCCAACAGACCTTGCTCTATATCAGTGTGTGTCTTCAACAGATCTTTGACTTTAATCTTCAACAGAGCTTTCACCCAGCATATTTATTTTATTAAAGGATCAGATGTTATAAGATATTTTGGCTTTTCTATCATCTGTTCTTTTATTAGGTTCAATTCCAACACGATCAACTCTAATTCTTTGGGGTCAATTTAATCATAATCCTCCATAGTCATTTTAGGATTTCCAATCTTTCCGGCCACTACGCTTTCATAAGATTCGAGTTCTGAAGAAGTAAAGCCATGTGTTGTGCAACGGTGTTTTTCATTGAAGTTCCATGCATTCTCCAAGTTTACAACTATACTGCACTGAATTACCCTCTGTGTAGGAATAGACTGATTGTTTTGGAAACCGCTTAAGTTATTGGAGCTTTGAACTGATTGTGGGGTGGATAGAGAATTTGGTTCATAGCTTTGGAAAGAATTGAAACCAGAATTTCTGCATGACTGATTTTGAACATTTACCGCATTATTGGCACTGAATGCTGTTTGAATCTTCGGACTTTGAATATTCGTAGGTGGACTTCCCTTGTAGTATAGGTTAACATCTTGTTGTACAGTTGACCTTTTAACTTTGACATCTTTTGTAGCTCTAGCTCATGAGTTTCAAGCTTTTCGATAAACTTGGCTAATGTCATTTTGCTACTACCGTATTCTGGACCATTTTTTACGATGGTCAGATACGTTGACCATTCTCCTTCAGGCATAGCATCAGCCAATTTCTCTACCGGATCCTCGTCTTCTTTGTTTATACCCAAACGCTTCATTTCAACGACCATATGACAGTATCTTTCGATGAGTTGTTTCAAAGTTTCGCCCTTCAGCAGATGAAAATATCGAATTTTTTTTAAGCAGAGAGTGATTGCTTTTGATCATCTGTTTACTGCCCTGGGTTTTGACTTTTAGAGCATTCCCTATTGACTGAGCAGTATTGTCGTGTTGAAGCAAGGTGAAGATGTCTTCTTTGATGCCAAACTGTAAGATATTCATCATTTACTTTTCACGTTTAAACATATCTTTTTCTTGATATGTATACCGCATCAACGTCTTTTCAAGACCTGTTTCACCACCGGAGGTGAATATCCTTCCTCTATAGCATACCAATTCTCAAGATAATTCGCCTACACCCAATTAGTGAACCTTTCGTGCCACCCTTATAGTCTTCGAGATACATGAGCTTAGGCGGTTAGGCCATGGTTCCCATTTCGTTTTCGAGTTTTATATTTAGGGTTGTGGCGTTAGTAACACCGGTGGTTGTTACAAATGCGTTATAATCCTCTTCCATTTTATTGAAAAATTGTCAAAAAAAAAATTTAACTGATTTTGTATGAGGTGACGCTTCGTGTGAAGTGTACACACAAGTTTCAGAAAACACTTAAAAGATGCTTCGTACGAGTGGCAATACACCTCGTACGAGGTGTATGTCGCCTCATGCGAGTTGACAGATAGTTATCTTAAACTTGATTTTCGGTACGAGTTGCACGTCGTACGAGGTGCCCAGTCTCCTCGTACGAGGTGCTTAGGTCACTTAGAATGAGGTGTTTTCACAGAGTCGTTTTTTTTTGCAATTTTCGACATGATTTAGCGATTTTAGACTGTAAGTTTCAGGGGTTTGTTTAAACTGATTTTAACATGTTATACTAGAATCTTAGTCAAATTGTCCATGAATTCATCTAGATCTGAGAAATATATCAAGGAGAGGAAATAGAGATCTTCAATGGTTGAACTACATCTTTAATGGCTGAAACTTGATCGATTGTCTTCCAATCAGGCCTCAAGGCTCTGATACCACTTATGGGAGGATCGGTATTCCTCCGAAAGCACTGGACCGGACTTGACTTAACTAACGAATGCAGACATCATTAGAAAGCTTGAAAATGATCAGATCTACTGTTTAAACGTTTCTGCTTCTTTGTATTAATAAACGTGGAAGAATACAGACGCAAAACTGATAGGGCTTCGCTACAATCTCTCAACAAAACAGCTACAGACTCAACACCCTTGAGTTCCTATTTATAGACATGGGCAACTCGCACAAGGGTGTGGATGTCTTCTTGTACGAGGGGCGCCTCATACGAGTTGACTTATATATAAAGCGTATAGAAATCTAGCATGGACAACCCTATTACATATACGACATGACCCTAGACGTCGACAATAGACATTGTGCACCAACACTTGCTAAAGAAGAATCAGATGTGCTGCCATTGGAACATATGACGAATTTGTCATTAGATCGGATTCAACAATACAATTCGAAAGATATTCCTCAGTTCAGGAGATTGTTTGGTTGTCTTAAAGACAAAGATTATATTGCACCACCAAAAGGCGAATGGAGAAAAGATGAAAGCAACTCTGATAATGAAGAGAAAAGATTCGAAGGGTTTGTCGCAAAGAGGTGCAAGTGGTTTGAAAAGGAAGATGGAAAGAAAAGACAAGCAAAGAAGCAAAAAACATCAAAGCAAGCTACAAGAAAAAGAACACCAAAACAATGCTTCGTGAAGAGAGTAGTGAAGAAGAGAATGTTAACATAGATGATGAGGTTATCTCTGCTACTTCTGATTGTGGAAAGGGCTGAGAAGAGTACTACTGACACCGCTGAAGTAGTAGAAAATATCGAAAAAGAAGTGTTTCAGGAAGGATCGGGTGGTGAAGCACATGGTGAATCAATAGAGAGTGAAGAGGAAGATGTTTTGACTCTCAAAAGTCCAATAGCTATGCATGATCCTAGAGCGAGAGCTAAACAAAGGGCAGCAAAAAGAAAGAAATGTTCTGCTGAAACTGATGACGAGTGTATGTACCGTCAAATACAGAACAGCCAGTAACGAAAGTTGCAAAAGATTAAAGAGTAAGGTTGGTGATGTAAGTAAGAAAAAGACCGGGTCACCATCGACCAAGAAAGTACGAAGAAGAATTTAGGAACCTTTGAAAGAAAAAATAACTACTGGAGTTGAACCAGTAGTTACTGAGCAAAGTGCACCATTGGTGGAAGCTGAGATTGAACATGTGATTCCTATTCAAACTCCAACAACATCACAAGCCAACTCCAATTACACAAATTCCACCAAGATCACCACAACCTGAAGCACATCCTCGAGTACAAGCTCAAGCAAAACCTCAATTTTCTCAATGACGACAATCTCATCCAACTGGTCCTTCTTTCAAAGACAGTGGATATATATTCGATGGTGATCAACCATTTCCAAACATTGATACGATGAATTATGATTTCTTCAACGATCCTAACGATGAAAAGATCAAGTAGATGGAAAGCAAGATCAAGTTTCTAGAAAATGAACGTGAACAGATGGAAGTTGTGATTGCAAGTCTTGTATCGGAGAATGAAAGATTGAGAAAGTGATCTATTGACTTGGAAGCTAATAAGAAAGTGAAAGATCGAAAGCTTGAGATTTTATTCAAGCAATGTAATTCACAGTTTGTCATTTCTTTTGAAACAACTAGTAGTTTGTAAACTTGTATTAAATTAAATGTAGTGGATCATGTTGGGAGAATAAAGGTGAAGGGTGTAAATGGGGATGATATTGGATGTAGGGTTTAGGTGTCGGTGTGAATTAACCAAAATACCCCTCGTATCGGTAAATAATTATCGAAAAAACTAATGACGTTGGCTTAAGGGACATAAAGTGTAGTGAATATGAAAGGACAAAGACTCAGGTGTCCATTATTTCAAACTAGGGATGCAAGTTGATTCTAACAACATATCATAGGGACACACATTACAATTTACTCTAAATAGTAATTATATTTTTAAACGAGTTGTATGTTTGACATGTTTAGTTTAATAAAGCTCCAACTCCGGATAAATAGATAGGCCAACCTATATAATGAAATATATTAATGTTAACATGGCTCAACCACCCTTCTGATGTGTAACATCCTGTATAATTTTATCGAATTATAACGCGACACGTGTCTAAGAAACACTAGTGACTAGAAATCTATCCCAAGAAATACTAAATGATTAACCTAACTGGTTATCCTAATATGTATCAATGATTTATGAAAATGATTTTAAAATGAGTCGGTTAATTTTATTTACCTGTGAAAACTCATATATTTTCAAAAGATTACACTGTAGGTAACGGACCCATAATATAGGGTAGAATGGTTTGGTCAAAGGAAAAGTTTTCGAATTTGTGACTTCATCGCTTAAAGACCTATGATGTCCTAAGCTCACTTTTATATCCGATCCTACTTGCTACTTGTGGGATATTGTATCGAACACTTACTATAAATTTTATTAAACAAATTTTAAACTTTCATGTTATTACGTTATCATCCTATCTTCCGCCGCATATTTGTGAAACCGTTATCAATCGTCACATACCAACCGGGCCCACCGAAAATCGGGGTGTGACAGGTTGGTATCAAAGCCACAATTTGAGGGATTTAGACACTAGGTTATTGTGTCTAAACTCAAATATCACAAACGCAAATTTCTTAAGAAAACTCCAAGTCTAGACTTAACCTAAGACCATATAGTTGTTAATTTAATATTTGTTAGGAAAATGCCTCCAAGACGACGGGGGCAAAGTAAAGGACCGATAATGGGTCGAGGACCACCACGACCCCAACAATCCCATTCGCATCATTTACTAAGTCGTTTCACGCCTTTAACTATATATATTCTCCTCACCCAAGCCTAATACCACAACACGATGTTTCAAACCCAGAAATGCCTAACTCTGGAACATAACGCCAGCACATTGAATTGTCTATTGACAATACCTCTTACCACGGTTCCCCATATCATGGTCCAGATGAATGGAACATGTATTTTAATCAATTTACCTTCTATAATACCCCTGAACACCAATCATCTTAACATCCCCACACATTATCTCCTAAACCTCCTCAAACTCCACCATTTCCACCAGATGGCGCCCATTATTGCCTCACCAACTGGTGCGACAACATGCACAACCAAGAAAAAACTACACCAAACCGAGAATGTCGGTGTGACCTGGAGTTTCGTGAGACTTATTGCCCACCTCACAAGGTGGAGAAGATAGAGTCGGGGTTTTTGAAGCTAACTATGAAGAACTTAGACTGCAGGGATATCTGTCTAACTATAACTCGTTGTCTAGACTAGTACCGTACCTTATTACCCCTGAGTCTAAGCGTATCACGAGATACATTGGGGGCTTAGCACCCAAAATAAAGGGTATGGTGATAGTCTCATACCCGAGTACTTTCAGATCCGCTGTAGATCTATTCCTCTCCCTAACAGAAGATGAGCTTCTGTTGAGGGCAACAAAGACATAATTGTATAATAAGAGGAAACAAGAAGACAACCTTCCCCGAGACTCAAAGAAAGGTAGATTCGATTCTAAGAAGAATCAATCAGGGACCACGGGACCAGTGGACCTAAACCTGAGTGTAAAACTTGTGGGAAGAAGCACTTTAGAAATTGCAGGTTTGAGCCACTAAATAATTATGGTATTTGCAAAAGAATCAGCCACAAGACACATGAATGTCGGGATATTAAGAATCCGACCTGCTACGAATGTGGTGAGAAAGGCCACACTAGGACCAATTGTCCGAAGAATACAGGCGACGAAAAGGGCAAAGGTTGTGACACCAAGAAAAGCAACGTCAGAGCTTTCCAGCTAATTGCATAAAAGGCAGTCAATGATACAAAGGCCATTACAGGTACGTTTCTCGTTAATAATATTTTTGCAAGTGTCTTAATCGATTCAGGAGCTGATAAAATTTTTTGTAGACCATAAGTTTTGTGAAGTATTAAACCTACTTTTAGAGACCTACGATTGACATATTAGGTCAAAATAGCGATGGAAAAATAGAGATAGCTTCCAAAGTCCTATAGGGTTGTGTTATAACCATTAATAACCAATCTATTCCCATAAGTCTCCTACCTATGACTCTTGCGGGATTCGATATAGTTCTATGCATGGGCTGGTTAACCAGGCCCGAATTGCCTGCGATAAGAAACTTATCGAAGTTAAATCCCCTTTCGATGATTCACTCACCATCCATGGAGATCATTATTATAGATTGCCTGAGAAAGCATTCCTGCTTAAGACGTCCAGATGTCAGAGAAAAGGATGTGTCATCTACATGGCACAAGTAACCATTGATGACCCAAAGCCAAGAATTGAAGATATCACTGTCATTTCAGAATATCCAAAAGTATTCTCTGAAGAGTTGCCTGGTCTACCCCCAAACAAGCAAGTACAGTTTAGGATAGATATACTTCATAGATTGGCTATGATAACCAAGGCTCCGTATAGGTTTGCACCAATGGAGATGAAGGAACTGAAGACACAGCTTGAAGAACTGTTGAAGAAGGGTTTTATTTGTGATACCCATGACGAAACCAGGTACACCTTAATCGGTCCTAAACTTTAAAGCATGCTTAATACATTAATTGTGTGAAAACCCTAATCACATGCATGACTTGTGTGTGATGCTAAACGAGGTCTGTTATGTCTTGGAGGAATCTGAGAGCATGTCATGGTGAACATGACACTATTAAGGGCCAACGATGTGGGGTTCGTGTCTTTAGCTTGTAACAACGTGTTAAACGGGAGCTTTCCGTTTAAACAGCGCACTAAACATTTGACAATGATTGTTGAGCCTTTGGTAGGGCTATTCAGGATTCTGAATTCACGAAACATCTTAGTTATGTGCCTTAGACCATGACATAAGACTTGGAGCTAATCGAAGCTCGGGCACGCAAAACGAAGCAGCTTCTCGGTTAGGGAAACGCCTTCGTTTTGAATATAGCAAAAGGCAACCAAACATGCAAGGAATGGTCAATCAAGCTTAAAAACACTTAAACTACCCTAATACGAGGCTTTTATGATTAAAACATAACTGGGTTCGGATTTCGAGACGGTTATGCATAATTTTTAAAAATCGAGTCTTTTAACACTAAAAACGCGAAAAACGGAGCCCGTTTCACAAATCGGACACGCATACAGGACCCGAAAACGAACCTAAAAGGAAAACCAAATATATACATCATCTTTTAACACGTAAAACGAAGCACGACAAAGCGCAAGAGGGGTAGGGGCACCCTACCTCCAAACTGCCACCCCCTTTTTATACTATTTTTCATTTTTTTTCTTTTATTTCTCACAAAATTCTGCCATCAACCCTCCATTTCCAGCTGATCATCCATAGAAACTCTACTAATCCAAGTTATTCTTACAAGTTCTAATAGATTTTGATGAGTTTTCTTGATTATACATGGTTTAGCCTACCAAAAACTTTTTTTAATCCATGTTTTGGAAACTTTAAACAAGTTTCATGGCTTAATAAGAACACCTATGAATTCCCTGGTGTTATATGGCAGCCAAGATCACGAAACTTTGGGGTTTGATACCCTAATCAACACCTAATCGACCAAAATCGCATAACCAATCGATTAACCGAAAAACAATGAAACAAAGCTTGATTGACATGAACTATGGCATGTTTGGATTGAGCTTGATGTGTAGGTACTGAATATAGCTCCCACACACTTCTGGACTCAAGAAAAACCCGCGGAAACGGAGCTTGCACTAGGTATATCGCCCGAAACCTTCGATTAGCATAGGCAGATTATTGTTTTGACTATAACTTGGTCTGTGATACTTGGATTGAGCTAAAATTTGGTGTAGTGATGTAGGGTATTGACAAGAGGGTCCACATGAAATTTTAGATATTTTGGAATTTTCTACGAGTTTTGGTGAATTATTGACTGTTTTACCAAAAGAAATAGGGAAAAAATTCCAAACGGGATGAATAAATTACCAAACTTTACAGAAACACTAAGGAATATATATGTAATGTTTTGGGAAGTTTGGGGTCCAGTGACTGAATTTTGATTTGGATTAAAATCTGTGTTTTTGCAAGTTTTCGGTAGCCGGAACGCACTGAAACGAAATCAGAAAAATTGCATATTTTTGCAGGGAGTTCCTGGAAATATTATGGACTTATTGGAATTATTTGAGAATTTTTAGACATCAGGTGATAAGTAATATGAATTATTCGGTTAAATACTGTTTTTACAAATAAATTATTTGAGTTATAAAAATAACTTTATAAATTCCCAAAATATTTTTTTCCTGAATCTATATATTATTACAGATTAGTAATAAAATTTCCAGAATTTTATAAGAAATGTAGAATAAATGAGATTTTTCGGCTTTTAAAACGCTTCTTTTAATTAATTTCGGCAGTTTACCGGACAACGAACCTGCCGGAAATGGGAAGGAACCAAACGCTATTGTGACTACCGGGGGTATTCTGGGAAGTTCCAGGGTAAGCTGGACACTCTTGGTGTGTTCCACCACCGTTCGGGAGAATCCCCGACGGTGAAAACGGAAACCCAATTTTGGGCAAACTAGACTCCCCAAACCCTCAAACTTCCTTAATGGAAAGTTAGTCTATTTTAAATAACTACATGTTAAAACTATTGGGTTTCCCGTACCATTAACCGAACATGTTAAACATCTGACTTTGGCTGGCACGCGAAACGGTGCCCAGAAGCCAAACGGAAAACTAATACTACCCTGGCATCCATCACCATACCAGTGTCCTATAAAATCAATCCAGGGTGAAAACTCATGACCAGGTCCAAGTTATAACCATTACCAACTTAGATACTGATTTGAGTCCCTACTTGCATGCTTGTTATTAAAGCTGATCCAGTCGATTGATTACTCGTTATTTAGGACTACTATTGTCACTGTGAGTTTCACTCCCCCACTTTTAAATTGTTTTATTGTTTTCTGGGGTGATTTGCATGTTACAAAACTTTGTTAGTTTCCCCAACTTGTGAAGATGTGAATTATCTAACACACGAACACCCATGACATTCCCCACTACAAGTGATTAACGTAAGCCGTGGACAGTGGATAGTACTATTGGTCTGACAAACCCAGTGCCGCCAGGCTGTGTCGGTGTGACATGGTGTGTCGGCAACCAGGCACTACACACGTCCTAAACTTCGTTATGTTGTTAGGTGTAACTGCGATGATGTGTCTGTGTGACACGGTTCGGTTATGACAGTCAAGGTTTCACTGTGTTCTCGTGTAATTCCATCTGTGACTATGACCAGTGCAATTAAACTTGTTAACACATTTGTTACACAACAACCAAGATAGTGGAACTCACCGGCTCGTTTAGCTGACCCTTTTTAAAACTAACATGCATTTCAAGTAAAACTAAACCGGAATAAGAACGTGCGTATGGAATGGCTTGGGTGGCAAACTGTAGCAGAATAAGAGTTGTGGTGGCTAGTAGTACCAATATTTGAACTTGTAGTTTGTATTATCATATTATATGTATGTTGTAACCGAGGTTCCCCCTTTATATGATATCACGTTTTTTTTAAATTATGAGGTATTACCATGTGTCTTCCGCACCCTGCAATTGTCTTTCCGCTGCGAGTCGGGGTGTGACATTATTCAACCTAGTACTTCTCCATGGGGAGCTCCTATTCTGTTCATGAAGAAGAAAGACGGACCAATGCGGATGTACATTGACTACCGTGAGCTGAACAAGATTACGTTCAAGAATCGTTATCCCTTGCCAAGAATTAACGATCTATTCAATCAATTGCAAGGAGCAAGCTTCCTTTCCAAGTTTGGCTTATGGCCAGGACATCACCGATTGTAGGTGAAAAATGGAGATGTCCCTAAAACAGCTTTTAGAACAAGATATGGTAACTATGAATTTCTGGTGATTCTCTTTGGACTTACCAATGCACCTGCAACATTCATGGACCTCAAGAACAGAGTCTGCCAACCATCTATGGATAAGTTTGTCATCGTATTCATAGATAATATACTTATCTATTCTCGCAATAAAGAAGAACATGAGAAACACTTGAGATGTATACTAGGATTGCTAAAGCAAGAAAAACTTTATGCAAAGTTTTCCAAGTGTGAACTTTGGCTCAGAGAAGTTCTACTTTTGAGACACATGATTAGCGAGCATGGTATCCAAGTAGATCCTGCTAAGATTGAGGTTATCAAAAATTGGGAAGCCCCCAAAACACCTTCTGAGATTCATAGTTTCCTAGATTAGCAAGTTATTGTCATAGGTTCATCAAGAACAAAAATAGCTACACCCCTGACTGCATTAACTCGGAAGAATGTGAAGTTTGATTAGGGTCCCAAGCAGAAAGAATCTTTTGAGATTCTGAAGCAGAAAATGTGTAATGCCCATGTCTTGTCATTACCAGAAGGCTGAAGACTTCGTTGTTTTAGTGATGCCTCGCACACATGATTAGGTTGCGTGCTAATGCAAAGAGGTAAAGTGATTGCCTATGCACCAGGACAACTTAAAGTGTACGAAAAGAACTACACCACTCACATTTTGGAGTTAGGTGCGATAGTGTTTGCTTTGAAATTATGAAGACACTATTTGTATGGTACAAAGTCTATTATATACACTGACCTTGAAAGCCTTCAACACATATTTAATCGGAAGGATTTAAATATGCACCAACAACGATGGATGGAAACATTAAATGATTAAAAATGCGAGACTTGTTATCATCCTTGCAAGGCCAATGTTGTAGCTGATGCCTTAAGCTGTAAAGAGATGATAAAGCCAATAAGAGTTCATGCTAAAAGAATTGAGCTACGAACTAACTTGAATGGGAAGCTAATATATGCTCAAAAACAAGCCTTGATAGAGGCAAATGCTCCATAAGAAGAACAAGGTGGAACTGTCGAACAGTTGACACCTAGGAACAATGGAATTTTGAGACTTAATAATAGGATCTGGGTTCCCGTCTTTCGAGGAATCAGAGAGTTGATTCTAGGAGAATCACATAACTCGAGATATTCCGTACATCCGGGTGGAAACAAGATGTACCAAGATCTCAAGAAGAATTATTGGTCGATAGGCATGAAAAAGTCTGTAGCCACCAATGTAGCTAAGTGTCTGACGTGTTCGCAAGTGAAAGCTAAACACCAGAAACCATCAGGTTTGTTACAACAGTTAAAAATACTCATTTGGAAATGGAAAATGGTAACTATGGACTTGATTACCGAGATCAAGTCTTGGCAACAATACTTTTTGGGTTATAGTCGACAGAATGACTAAGTCAGCCTATTTCAGCCAATTAAAGAAATGTAAAGTTCAGATAAATTGGCTACATTATATGTTGACAATATAGTCTCCGCATGGAGTACCATTGTCTATAGTGTTCGATCTTGATACTCGGTACACATCTCATTTTTTGAAAAGTTTCCAACAAGCTTTAGGCACTCGTTTAAATTTCAGTACGACTTACCATTCACAGATATATGGTCAAAGCGTATTAAGAAATTAAAAGACATGCTGAGAGCATGTGTGATTGATTTAGGTGGTAGTTGGGATGACCACCAACCACTAATTGGAATTCTCCTACAACAACAGTTATCAAACTAGTATAAGTCGCTCCATTTGAGGCTTTATACGAGAGAAAGTGTAGAACGCCTATTTGTTGGGCAGAAGTTGGGAAGAATCAATTATCCAGACCAGGGATAGTTCTGGAAACCATGGATAAGGTAGTACAAATCTGTGACATGCTCAAAGTTGCTCGTGATAGACAAAAGGGCTATGCTGACAAGAGAAGAAAACCTCTTGAACTTCAAATCGGAGATAAAGTTATGCTAAAAGTATCACCTTGGAAATGTGTGATGAGATTTGGAAATAAGGCAAGTTAAGCCCAAGATATATAGGACCGTTCAAGATAATTGAACGAGTCGGTTTCGTAGCTTACAAGCTTAAGCTACATGAGGAACTAAGTGGGATACACGATGTATTTTATATACCAATTAGAAGAAATGTATAGCTGATAATTCACTAGCAATGCCACATAACAGTGTGCAGATAAATGAAAATCTTAGGTTCATTGAGAAACTTTTATCGATCGAGGATCGAGAAGACAAAAAGCTCTAAAAGAAAAAGATCTTCATCGTGAAAGTAAAATGGGATTCCCGTCGTGGCCCAGAATACACGTGGGAAGTACGGACATGAGACAAAAGTACCCCTATCTATTTGAATTAAATCTCGAGGACGAGATTTTTTTTAAGGGGGTGAGGATGTAACATCTCGTATAATTTTGTCGAATTATAACGCGACACGTGTCCAAACTCTCCATACAGTTCCAATTTGTGGAAAGAGATGGACCAAATACGTCAAAATGGGGAGCTAAATAAAGTCTTGAGACTAACTATGCAAAATTCCAAATTTCCAGGTTCTGGTAGTCCTTTATATACCGTAAGTCTTAGCCCTTATGGTCTACAAGGGGATTTTAATCTGAGCATGCCAGAAGTCCTTACGGACTGTAAGGCACCACTCTTACGATCCATAAGGGGTGCAGAGACAACAAAGGTGCAGCTATCAAGTGCAGATTGTTCCTTTGCCACCTAGCAATGAATTGTGCCACTCTTGCTCTCCTTTCTCTAAGTGGTAGGATACTAATCAGCTTCTAAGGACTCATAGCAACACTTGTCATGATTTGGGAGCATTTTGATTAGCATAAATAGCCTTACATGTTGTTCATTCAAGCACACCATTCTCAATTTACTCTCAGTCTATTCCTTGGAGCCTCTCTGGAGTTTAGGAGCAGCTCTCAAACCTTCTTAGTAGTCTTCTAGTTCAGTAAGTCTTCCTCTTTTGCTCAATTTCGTTTAATTAGTTAGTTTTCAACCAAAGATCAAATAGTTTGACTTTTTGTTTGACTTTCAGTTCTGACCACTATGGTAAAGTCAAAGTTTGAATCAAACTTTCCTATGTGATCGTAATAACGAAGGTATGAATCCCCTGTGATCATACCCTCTGACAATCACGTTAAGTAGGCAAAATGATTAATTAAGCATTTTGACTTTTTGTTTGAGTTTCAGTTCTGACCACTATGGTAAAGTCAAAGTTTGAATCAAACTTTCCTATGTGATCATAATAACGATGGTATGAATCCCCTGCGATCAGACCCTCCGACGATAACGTTAAGTAGGCAAAATGATTAGTTAAGCATGTAATATTTAAAAGTTAAAACTAGAAAATATGCGTTCTGCGATAATTGAACTTTTAGTTATCTAAACCAACTGTTTTAACATCATATTAGTTTGTATAAACTTATAAAACTTATTTTGACATGCTCAACTCATCGTACTTAGTTTAGCACTCATTCTTATGTTGAAATTCAAGTGGTTTGACTTTTTCTTTGACTTTCGATTCTGACCCATTTGGCCTACTTTGAATAAAAAAGGTAAAGAAAGAATGATTGGCAAGAATTCTGACAACCATCGACAGCAGTCCAAGGCGCTGGACTACAGGTCACCGGTGGTTATTTTTTCGAAAATGGAAGAAGAAGGCGAACCGAATTCACGCATGTTTGATTTTGTTGTTTTAGGCCTTTTCAAGTTTGGACCATACTTAGTGTGTTTACTTTAATATTTTAATATGTTATCTACATAGTTGATTTGTTTAGGAACATAACATAAAGATTGCTCCATTCTCCAAGGATGTGACATCTCTTGTACACCATCCTTACACTCAACAGACTAGAGAAAATGTTAAAAGAAAATAAAATTTAATTTTAATTCAGCTTGTACTGTATTAATTTATATCAATTACTCTAATTTATTTAATTTAGTCTTTAGTATGAGGGTATCTAGATTTTTTATTATTGTATTTTGCTACCATCTTATTTGATTATTATTTGTTATCCTTTCATTTTAGCTTGCCCTTTATTAATTTGTTTAATTTAGTTTAAAAGTACCTAGCTTTCTTATTATATTATTTGTTTCTATTTTCATTTGATTTTTATTTATTCATCAGAATATTTTATTTAGAGTTTAGAACTTATTTTGATATTTTGTTATATATGTATATAAAAAAACATATTATTCGAAAACAATTTTATCAGCTAGAGATGTGTATTTGTGAACATACAAGTGAAAATATCAAGTCTTCCTTAATAATATGTTTAACTCTAATGATACTAATACTAAAATGGGTTTGGTTTGTATTGTATTTATTTACAAAAAGATTACATTTGCAAGTGACATGCAATTGTTTTCTGCTTGTAGTACTACAATTGATCATATTAATTGGTTGAATGCTAACAACTTTAATAAATTTATATTATGACCCTCCGATTCAATAGTTTTGGTTCCACCATTGATTGTACAACGCACCTATTAATAGGCTCTGTATTGTTACATATGTTACAAAATCAACTTCCATTCACAAAACTAGCCTAAGAAACACATTACAAACAAACACAACTGTTGGTGCACTAATGTCTATTGCCTACGTCTAGGATGAGTCAGTTATGTATTTAGGGCTTTGCAAGTGTCAAATATTAAGTGTTGTATGTTTAGTATAGTTTTCGTACGAAATTGATTGATTTCATACGAAATTGATTTTCGTACGAAATCCAC
Source organism: Scalesia atractyloides (assembly GCA_947069175.1). NCBI lineage: Eukaryota > Viridiplantae > Streptophyta > Magnoliopsida > Asterales > Asteraceae > Scalesia > Scalesia atractyloides. Next base: position 52,515,689 of record CAMTDV010000025.1, read on the forward strand.
CCTAGACACTTTGGTGCGAAATCTATCATGTATAAATAGGTGTCTTAGGTGTTTGTGTTAGTATGCTGTTTTTTGAGACCAGTGGTGAAGCCCTGCTCGTTTGTGTCTGTAATCGTTCCAAGTTATTTGATATAAAGATTCAGACGTGTTAAACAGTATCATTGATCTTGTCATTTGTTTGTTCATTTGGTTAACAATGAATTCCGCCTATGTTAGCTAAGCAAATCAGTCCGGTAGCTCACGAGTTAGGTCCGATCCTACACTCACAAGTGGTATCAGAGCCTTGAGGTCTGATTTGAGAACAAACAACCAAGTTTCAGCTGGATTCAACCTTCAAAGATCAAGATTCATCCATTGAAGAACTCTATTTCTACTCCTTCTTGAAACATCATTTAGATCTGGACAAATTGGACTAGGTTTTTTAGTATGATGTGTTAAAATCAATCCTAACAAATCCCTGAAACATATAGATCTAAAATTCATCAAAATCATGCTTGAAATTGCTAAAAACGTAAAACTGTGAACAAGTGTTCTATGAGATTGAAATTTTCGTAGGAAAATAAGGACATTTCGTACGAAAATAAAGTGTGTGAACGCATTATAAATTCTAGTTTCTGAGGGTTAAGATTTCGTACGAAATTTCGTGTGTAATTAATTTTCATATGAAATCAAGTTTTCGTCCGGAAATCACCTTAAAATTTTCGTACGAAAATTGTGATAAGTCTTTGTTGTGTTACTCACTTTGCATCAGGCTAATCAGAACTAATCTGTTTTTCTGTTCAAAGTGTTTTGAAAATGTCAGGTGAAGAAGATTTTCACAACGCGTTTACCACGCAAGTAGTCACGACCTCTGGAGCAGCTCAGAATATGAACCTCGAAAACGAAATGGGAACAACTACAAAACCTCCGAAACTTATGAACATAGAGGATTATGAAAGTTGGAGTGAAAGGTTCAAGAACTGGGTTCAGGCAAACCATTTTGATTGCTGGTTTGCGATCGAAAGCAAATATCAAGCACCACTCAATGAACATGGTATTGAAAAGACTTTGGCGAGGTTGACTGACACAAAACGAGAAAAGTATGTCAATGAGAAAAAGATGATGAACCTTCTTCAGCAAGCAATAAAGGAAGATATTCTGATTCTCTTACAATATGACGATGATGCTCAGTCATTGTGGCTTGCCTTACGCTTAAGAGCACAAGGGAGTACTCAACTGAGAAAGGGAAAGAAAGCATCGTTAAAGAAAGAGTTTGAAGTTTTCAATCTCATCCAAGGCGAAACGATGAAGTAGCTAATAGAAAGATACTACCACCTCGTAGTTCAAATGAAGCGACTAGGAATTGTTAAGACAAACGAAGAGTTAGTTGATAAATTGGTAGATTCGTTACCTGAAGGAGAATGGACTACGTATCTAACCATTCAGAAGAATGGAGCAGAATACTACAGTCTCAATTTGCCAAGGTTTATTGAGAAAGTAGAAGGGCATGAATTAGAGATGCAGAAGTGGCAAAAAGCAATAGGACGAACACGCAACAGGATGTGAATCTATACTACAAAGGAAATCCAAATAGACCTATTTAGAGCCCAAAGATTCAAACAGCTTTCAGTGCCAGCTCTAACACAAGTCCACCTTTCAATCAGTCAAGTGGAGTTCAATCGTTTGTTTCCTTCAATCCAAATATTCCCCAGGAGCAACAATCATCTCAAAGCTCCAACCAACCACAAAACAGCCATTAGAATCAATCCAATCCCAACCAGCAAGTCTTACAGTGTAATATTTCAGTAAATCTCCAAAATGCTCAAGATTTTAACGAGCAAACCGCAAAACAGCACATGGTATTACTTGCAGCTGTAATGGAATCTTATGAAAGCGTAGCTGGGAGAATTGGAAATCCGAAAATGACAAAAGAAGATTATGATCAGATTGATCCGGAAGAGATGGAGTTAATAGATATCATGTGGTGTATGGCATCAGTGGTTCGTAGAGCTCAGCGGTTCATGGAAATCACGGGGAGAGACGATTTTAGAGGTCTTGATGGAAAATTAGTATTTGACAAATCCAAAGTTACGTGTTTCAAGTGTCGTGAAAAGGGACACTTCAAACGTGAGTGTCCAAATTGCAAAGTCAAAGGAAATCATAATCCATTTGGGGATGATTAATATAAAAAAGGTGATTTACCATCAACCACAACCTGAGAAAAGAATGGTACAAATTGAAGACGGACCTTCAAACAAAAAAGATAAAGCTCTTGTGGTCACGCAAGAAGATGAGGGTTTTAACTGGAATAATTTCATTACAAAGAAAGAAAGTCTTGCTCTAGTAGCAGAAATCGTTGAGGAACCTGAATCATCAGAAGAAGTCTCAGAAGAAGAAATGGAAGAAGTTCTTGCAGACTATTTCAGATCATCAGCAGAAGAAGAAGAATGTCTAAAAGGTATTCCTAAACCTTGTTTGTTTGATACATTTCTTCAAACGTTTGCAGGTAATTTTGATTCAAGCCACCAAGAAGAGAGCGAAGATGAGATGAAATCAGAATGTGTGGAAGTAATTGATGTAACCAAGCCTGTGAAAATGGAGAATCTTGCTGACATTACCAACAAAGCCCTTATGGCTAACACAAAAGAGGTAGTCAGTGTGGGAGAATAGGTAGAAAGGTTTAAACAGTAAAAGAAGCAACCCAAGCTCAAACTGTCAAAATGGTCATTTCATGCTTAAAATGTAACATAGCATACGAAGAATGTGCTGAAAAGGAAAAGACTTTTAATGAACTTAAATCATACAATGATAAGTTGTCGTATGATTGTAACACATTAAAAGAATCATATGATAAACTTAGCAGGACCATTCGACAGTATGAGAAAGCGATCAAAGAAGATGACAAAACACTTTCAATGCTCAAAGCAACTGTGATGGACAAACAAATGGCCATTAACATTCACATTAACACAATTGCTGAGCTAAAAAGTGAACTGGATAAAACAAAAATTGAAGCTGAACGGGTAAACAAGTTGTTAATCAGTTACTCTACCAGTATGTATGTTATTGATCACATTCTTCTGAAAAACCAAGAACAACAAAGAAAGTAAGAAGAATAGTGATAATCAAGGAAAATGTTACGATCATGTTCCACCACCCATTGGAATAGCTATGCTAAGAAACGACCGGATGGGGTGGAAAAGGCGCTGAACCTAAATTTGCTCACTGAAAAGAGCAACGAGCTGCCTGAAGACATTGACTAACTTATTCCAAAGCTGAAAAGGATTATGAACCCGATGTGGTAACCAAAGTGGTTGAAAATGTTTTCAAAAATGTGTCTGACAGCACAGTTTATGAAAATGTTGAGTTAAACAATGAGAAGTCTGGGTCAAGTTCAACTTCTAGAAGTGAGAAAAGTTTTCATGAAAATTTTTTCTCATCATCAAATAGTAGTTTAAATGATGATCCTAATGTAGTAATCTACAAACTGAAAGGATCAGATAAACTATATACTGATGAAGATTTTCCAATCCAGAGTGTTAACTTAGACCGTGTTGACAAATTCTTTAAACTCGTTGAAGTCGACACATCTGATCTTGAGAAACAAGTTGTCGATTTTTTCTCAAAACCAAGAAGGTCTAACAAACAAATTTATCCAAGAGGAAGAAGTTATCCTGAGAACAAAAGGGATGGGTTAGGGTTTGTAAAGAAGAAAACTAACAACAAGCGTCGTAAACCAAATCTTACAAAGATAGTTGAGTTTGTTTTTGGTACAAACACTGTAGATGAGAAAGAAGTCATTAACAAACAAACCAACGGTGAGTTTAAGAAAGAAAAGGAACTCCGTGAACAAGCTTTGGAGCATCTGTTGGAAATGACAGTAGGACATGTTATAGATGTAACAATGTGGCATATTGCACGACAATGTACTCAAAATCGTCCAAAACATGTTCATGGATAAAGGAGATTCACAGAAGATGAGAAGAAAAAGGGTCCAGAGTTTGTTCCCACCAAGATTTTGAAAAGAAATGATGATTCCTGCCTTAATGTGAAACCAAAAACTGAAACTTTTTCAAACTATGAAGTTGGAGAAACATTAATGAAAAAAGAAAAGAGGAATCAAATCTTTACATCAAAAAGGCATTCACTAAAGCACAAACCTGGTAGCCAAAACAAAAACATCTCCTGTGATCACAAAATCAACCATTGTTCCAGTCAAACCAAAAGATAAAATAAAACCAAAAACTGTGCAGTGGGTTGAAGTTAAGAAAGAAATCAAAATTGCCAATGTTCCAAAAGTCGACATTGCTATCCCACCCAAGACCGAAAGTGCTTGGGTCTCTCTCTTTAAGTAATATGTTTTTTCATATGTGCAGAGGCTTCCTAGGTCTATCATTTCAAAGTGGATCATGGACAGTGGAGCTTCTAGGCCATGACGGTGATGTTAGCTTTGCTATACAATGTGAAAGCTATCAGGGGAGGTTATGTTAGGTTTGCCGGAACACAAGGCGGTGGGATCATGGGAGAAGGTATTCTTACAAACGGAGTGGTGTCATTCGACAAAATGAACTATATTGCTGAGCTCGAGAATAATTTACTGAGCATATCTCAAATCTGTGACAAGAAGTTCACAATTTATTCCAACGACAAGGAGTGTCTTATTCTTAAACTAGGTTTTGTTATTCCTGAGGAATGGATCCTCATGCGCGCTCTGTGAGAAAACGATTTATATATCTTAGACATGAGCGTCGCATCCACTACATCAAAGGAAGGTCAGTGTTTCGTATCAAAAGCCACTGAAAAGGAATCAATTCTATGGCACAGGAAAATGGGTCACATTCACCTAAGGAAGATGGACTATTTGATGCACAACGACTTAGTGGAAGGGGTGAATCTCAAAAGTTTTCATTTATCTAATGACTGTCTTAGCTGCAAAAAGGGGAAGCAGCAAAAGAAATCACACCCAAGAAAGTTAGTTAACTCCATCAAGGTTCCACTAGAAAGGCTACATGGATCTCGTTGGACTGGTTAATGTGAAAAGTATCTCGAGAGATCTGTACTGCCTAGTCGTGACTGATGACTACTCAAGGTTCTCGTAGGTTTTCTTTCAAGAGAGCAAGAATGAAACGTTTGAAAATTTGATGATCTTGTTTTGAAAGATTGAAAATCTTTACCATTTGCCAATCAAGAGAATCAAAAGTGACAATGGTACTGAGTTAAGAACAACAAAATGCTCGAATTTTGCAATGCTAAGGGTATTCATCATGAGTTCAGTGCCCCCATACTCCTTAACAAAATGCAGAAGTTGAACGAAGGAAGAGAAGGCTAATTAAGACTGCACGCATTATGCTTGCTGATTCGAAATTGCCTATTAGCTTCTGGAGTGAAGTCGTTGCATCTGCATGTTACACCCTTAATCGCGTAATGACTGTCCAGCCACATAACAAGACGTGCTTCAAACTTCTTAACCAACGAAAACCTAATCTAAAGTTTTTGGAACCTTTTGGATCACCGTGTACTGTATTGGACTCGGAGGGTAAATTTGGAGCCAGATCTTTGGAAGGATTTTTCGTAGGATATGCTAGTCCACAAAAGAGAGTTTATCTACCAAGCATGAATCAAGTTATTATAGTATAACATGTTGATTGCCAGAGATACACAACGCCTATGCAGAAACCTGGGGATATATGGCTGTTCAATTACGAAGGGTTGTGGAAATCATTTGACCTGCCACAAGAACCAGCAGAGGAAGAACTTCTCTTGCTATTTCAACAACATCAAATATCCAATCAGGAGCAAGTTACATGACCATTGGTGATTTCCTCTTCTCAACCAACAACAAACTTTTCTGAAGCAGGTCTGAGCAACACTCAGCCAGAACCAGTAGTCGCACCGACTCAGAACAATGCAGAACCATCTTCCACTCAGCCAGTTAATGTGGATTCTGAAGAGCTCCTACCTTTGATGATGGAGGATCCAGTTCCAATGAAGGATCAGAAGAGATTACAAGTTATCTAAACACTCAAGCTGTAGAAACCAGTACAAGAAATGAGGCTACTTCCTCATAACAGGTTGCTGATCAAAATGTCACGAATTTGGATAGCATAATAAATGTTCCAGGCGAAGTCGTGCCAAGATCATTCTCCTACCATCCGTTAGATAACATCATCGGAGAACTACAAGCTGGAGTGAAAACTCAAAATCAGATCAATAAGGATCTTAGTTGTTTTTATTCTAAAGTTGCTCCACTCCAAACTAGATTTTCTCATACTTGTTTTGTTTCTCAGGTAGAACCAGGTAACTAAAAAGATGCTCTTAAAGATGAAAGTTGGGTGGAAGCAATGCATGAATTATTGCAATTCCAGAAACTTGGAGTCTGGGAACTCGTTGATCTACCACAAAATCAGAAAAAGATAAACACTCAGTGGGCCTTCAAGTGCAAAAGAGATGATAGAGGAGTGGTATTGTGCAACAAAGCTCAGCTCGTACTCTAGGGTTTTCATCAGCAGGAAGCGATAGACTACAACGAAGTTTATGCCCCAGTCACACGTCTTGAAGCCATCCGCATTTTCCTGGCATTCCCCTCATGGAAAGGTTTTAAAGTGTACGAGTTGGATATGAAGTCTGCTTTCATGTACGGTAAGGTAAAAGAGGAGGTGTACGTCGGCCAACCATCGAGGTTTGTTGATCCGATACACAAGGATAAGGTTTACCTACTAAACAAATCGTTGTACGGCATACACCAGGCCCCGAGAGCCTGGTACGAGACACTTTCCAAACATCTTCTGGGTAACCGTTTCACCAGAGGAACAGTAGACAGTACCCTCTTTACCAAGGAAGTGGCTGGACATCTGATTATTGTGAAAATCTATGTGGACGATATCATCTTTGGGTCGACAAATGAATAGTTGTGTAAGGACTTTGAAAAAGTCATGAAAGAAAAACTCAAAATGAGTGCTATGGGAGAGATGAAATTCTTTTTGAGGCTTCAGATTGAACAACTGCCAGACGGTATTTTCATTCACTAGATGAAGTATGTTCATTACGTGTTGGAGAGATTTCACATGACATGCACTAAACCCGCATCTACCCATTTAGCCACAAACCACGGCATTTGTCCAGACGAACATGGAGAAAAAGTCGATGAAACATTATACCGTTCCATGATCGGATCCTTGATGTATCTCACAGCTTCAAGACCAGATATCATGTACCCAACATGCCTTTTGCGCTAGATATCAGTCAAACCCCAAGGAGTCTCATCTGCTGATCGTCAAGAGAATCGTGCGATACCTAAAGGGATGCCCAAGCACCGGCTTGTAGTATCCACATTATGACGACTTCAGTCTCGCGGGTTACTCTGACTCTGATTTTAGTTGCTACAAGTTGAATGCTAAATCTACAATGGCTGGTTGCCAGTTCTTCAGAACTCGTTTGGTAACATAGCAATGCAAGAAACAGATAGCGGTCGCTCTCTCTACTTCTGAAGCTGAATACGTTTCGGCATCCAGTTATTGTTCCCAAATTTTGTGGATTCAACAATAGATGAGAGACTTCGGACTGCAATTTCTTGATACGCCCATATATATAGATAACAAGGCGGCTATTGATATCACAGACAATCCTTGTCAACACTCATGCACTAAACATATTGATATTCGATACCACTTTATCCGTGATTGTCACGAGAAAAGGTTGGTACGAATTGAGAAAATCCACACTGATGACAAAAAAGCATATTTTTACACCAAAGCTTTTGATATAGCAAGATTTCGAAATCTCTTAAAATTAAATGGTTTAAAGAATCCGACATCAGGGGATGTTTATGAGGTTGAATTTGAGGATGACGATGTTGTGATGTGATCCTCATCGGTATGTCACATGTTTTTTTGTAAATATTTTTACTGCTTTCTTATAAAAAAACAAAAATCCAAAAATATGTTTTTGATTTTAGGGGGAGAAAAGTTGTGGAAAATACAAAAACAATGAAAAACCTCGAAAAATACAAAAACATTAACAAAGACAAAAAAGAGTTTAGTGTATAAGAGAAGATGATAGTACATCAGTGGACCATTAGAGTACGCTAAAGAAATGTATTGTTTAAAAGTGTCTAAACAGGTCTTACTAAGGATGTGCCAGTAGGCTTTGCACGTTCAGTAATTTGCTTTCAAGATATAAACCTAAAAAGATAAACTGGTAAATCTATGGCTTAACATCTCTTGGATATATGGACTTGGTACTCCGAAATTTCGTTTGAGAGAATGCCAGATTCTGAGATACGAGGGCTTTATATTTAGTTGATATCTGTGGTATTATACGAGTTCTTCTGATTTTGCGTCAGCAATGGCCTAGAACTTGTATAATACTTTCGCATTATTCACCCCCAAAGCTGCATAAAAAATGAAGAAAATGTCATAAAAAGATACGACATTCTGAAGTACAAAAATTAAAAGATTCCAAAGAGGAACACCACCAAAAGTCGAGCCTTCATCTCTTTCTCTATACGGAAGTACTAACCCGAGCTCTCAAGGTTTCGTATTTCCCCCTTTATAGATAACAGTTAGATATATTCACTTGTGAGATGAAATCTAGGGAATCTCGATAAGGGAGTATATTCTGAGGTGGGAAACGTAGATTAGGCCATCTTGGTAAAAAGTTACCTAACGTATCTTGAAGCAGTTGAGAAATGTGTAGAGGTTTAAAGTGGACCAGTATAATGACAATCTAAAGTAAATCTGTTTAAGAACTTAAAGTTTTATCTAGAGCAACAGTACTGGTAATGTGTCTCAATAAACTTATATGATCCTCTAACACAAACTTGCAAAAATATGTCTGTAAATATGTTTATACATATTATGTTAAGTGTCATTTGATTAAGAAAAACACCAAAAATTCAAAAGATTTTCTTTTCTACTTTAGTTTCTGACTACCGATGATGGAAAACAGATCTTCAAAGTCAAAAGCGACAGAATGCTGAAGGAAAACTAAAAGATTATGGGTTGGGAGCTAATCTAGAAAGAAAGTCTGTTCTAAAACATTAAAAAGTTCATTAAATTGAAACTTAAAATCAAAAGAAAGCGTCAGTTTTGGTGAAATAGTAGTCAACCAGGGTCATTAACTTGGACTTGGTAGCTAAATCGGTTAATCAAGGTCATTAACTTGGAATTGGTCAACTGAATGGGTGCTTAAAACTAAAAACACATGAAAAAGGTGAAAGGTCAAGAGAAGTTGAGTAGAATGCCAAATTTTCATACGAAAATTCCAAAGAATTTCATGCGAAATATGTTAAACCATTTTCGTACAAAAATTTTGGAAGCCTATATATATAAGAGACAGACACGGATTTCGTACGAAATCTGAAAAGTGAAATTGGTGCGAATTCTCTGAGGCGATATTGAACTATCTCTCATTTTACTCACTTTCTAACATCTTAGACACATTAGGGAGGTTGATTTGCACACCTCTCAAAATATTAAAGGTATAACTCTAAGATTGGACCGTCAAATTGACGATATTCGGACCTTTTGGACTTAAAACGTAGTTTTAGGATAATTGAACCCGTAAAAGATAAAATTGATCATACAAACATGTTAATCGGCTCTTTTAGTCTAAAATTGACCGTTCAATTTCATAAAAATCACACATTTTAATTTCGGTGCTAAACGTGTTTATTTGGTGTGAAACAGGATTTTCGCACGAAAATCTTAATTTTCGTACGAAAATTTGAGTTGGTCATAAAGTACAAATAAGGTTATTTTAGTGCGGAAATTTGTTATACAATTTCGTACGGAAATTTTAATGACTTTCAAAGTTGAAAATTTTTCTAACTTTTTTATGCACTCTATCATTCCAGGTAAACAGGCCCGAGTTTGGCCTGATGCACAACGCATGCTGCTTACTGAATGATGATGTAGCATAATATGGAGCATTTTCTGATATTCACGAGTACATGAAGCGAATTCCAATATTCAAAGCTCTAACGGAGAAGCAAAACGTTTATTTATCTTACATAGAGCTGTTTTGGAAGGGTGCCAGACTACAAGAAGAAGAGGTTGTTATTATAGAAGATCTGATCAGGAAGGTTTTGGATATTAATGATCAAAGTGATTACCCAATGGGATATTTAGAAAAGATGGTGAAAGGATGCTTCTACCTTATGGGGTATAATGGGTTTGTAAATGCTGCACCATTCAAGATCAACCTTCTAGGAAGACCATATCGATTTCTTGCTCACTGTATCATCAGATCTTTCAGCCATAGAAAGGGAGGATGGGATAATTTGGTTGATTACCAGATGTGCATGATGGCTGCTCTCGCACTCAATCTTCCTTACAATTTCAGCAAGCTTGTATTTGAGCAGATGGTTTTAAATTTGGGAAAAGGAAGATTTTGGCAATATCCAAGGTTTGTACAGATGATGTTAGACCACTTACACCCGAATCTGGAAAAGAAGAAAGATGATGAATTGGAGCTAGAACATATGACTCCTTCTTATCTTCACAACATCAGCTCCTACAGAAAGAACAAGAGAGAGCCCACATACAAGCCACTGTGTGGCTGGTTCATTAACAAAAACTATCAGGCTCCACCTGCAGGCAAATGGAGAAAAGAAGGGAACGGTGATGAATCAGAAAAGTTGAAGAAGTTAGAATTATTTGAAGAGAAAAGAAGTCATTGGTATGTCAAAGAAGATTGGCAGAAAGAAAAGGATCGTATAAGAGATCGGATCCTACAAATACTTCAAAGACGTCATCAAAAAGGAAGAAATCTGTTGAGTCTTCATCTTCTACACCAAAGCGTCAAAAGAAGAAATCTGATGTTGTTACAGGATCGGTCGATGAACCAGAGCATGAGAAAGTACCTACTACTGAGCCTATGCAAGAGAAAGAAAATGTTGGAAGTGTTGAAGTTATGGCCGAGAATATTGAGAAACAAGCATTTGGTTCCGTTGAAGGTGGTGATGTGATGGTGATGATGATGGATCATCCTCTGGTCCTGATTCTGAGGATCGTTTGAAAAAGGAGGAAGAGGAGAGAAAGAAAAAGGAGCTAGAGGATAAGAAAAGAAAAGAAATAGGTGACGATGATGACGACTTCATTCCGTCAGACTCTGAGGAGGAAATTAAGTCATCAAGCCTGCTAAGAAACCGGCTGCTAAACGCATCAAACGGGCTGTGACTAAAAAGCCTGAGTCTGTAGCAGGAAAATTGTGAATCAAGTTAAGAACTAAAGCTGTTGATATTCCTGTTATTTCAACATCTGCTGAGGCATCAACTCCAACTCCTCCGCCACCTCCTCCCCAACCTTCTCCTCGCCCTATCTCTCCATAGAAACCGCAATCTCCACTTCCTCAGCATACTTCAACAGATGCTCCAATGCCATCTCCTCCACGTCCTCCTATTCTCACTCCTCCTACCACATCACAGCCAGCACAACAAACGTCATCTCACCCAACACAAGGAACATTTGATGCATGGTTTGATGATTTCTTGTTTGATATTGGGTCAATTCCCGGAGGAGAAGACTTTTCTGCTGATAAAGTATATGAAGGGAGACTTGGAGAGTTACAAGCTGAAATCAAGAAGGCTGAGAAATGAATTAAGGAGCTTGAGTTCGATAGAGATAACATGAGGGAGATCTTGAGGCAGGTGGTTAATAATAATGATAAATTCATGGAAGCAGCAAAGCAGGTTTCTATTTTTTAGGAAAGAATCAAGTTGCTGGAGAATGAAAGGGAGAGTTTGAAGGCTATTCTGCGAAGTTATGAGACAGAGAATGAAAGAATGAGAAAGAAAATGGAAGAGTATGAGGCTGAACAAACGTCGAACAACAGACAGATTGAGTTGATGAAGAAGATTCTTGTTAGATCTCTAGGTATTTCTCTGGCAGATGAGATAGAGAAGATAGAAAGAGAAGAAGCAAGACAAAGAGTCACAGTGAAGGAACAAGCTTCAAAAGCACTATCAGAGGCTGAAGGTAGAGGAAATAATAAGATAGAAGATTTTCTTGTGAAAGATCAGCCTGAACTTGAAGCTGTGGTTTCTGCGGATCCTGTCATTGAACACACTCCGCCGGAAGCTGAATCCGTGCCAGTAACTCTTGCCATGGTTGTCTACAAGCCTCCGCCTCCACGTTTTATCATGGTGGGTTTGCCTCGTGATGTTGAGATTGACTATTCAGGCCTTCCAGAAAAGCATCGCAAGTATATGGAAAGGAAGTTAGAGAAAAAGTGACAGATGGATAGAGAGATAGAAGATGAGGTCGATTATTACTTTGATGAGTTAGAGTTGGATAGTGGGGCTAGTGGTAGAAAGGATGATGATAGTATTGGAGGATTTGGGATTCGTGTAACTGATTCCGTAGTGAATGAAAATATCGATATGTATGTGTACTTGAACGACTCAGCTAATCAACATTCTACAGATCTAGTTCAGGGGGAGTCCAGTGATGTGGCACAAGGTTCTAGACAAGCAGGAATCCTCACAACTACTTCATAATTGGTTGTTCCTGTTATGCCTAAACCTAGGATATTTTATTTGGAGCATGATGTTGAAGAGGGGGAGTATGTGCATAACTTCTCCAAAGCTGAATTAGCAGAGTTATATGGTTTAAATGAAGAATCATTTGTGTTCGACTTTGAAGATGATTTAAACAACACAAGTGTTGAACCAAATGACTATGCCTTCCAGCCAGTTCCGGGATGCTGACGATTACGATCATGTGATAATAGAAGATTGGGATTCGAACGATTCTGATGACAATGTTGCTACTTATGCCAAAGAGGGTGTAGACGTCTTGCCGACCTTTGTAGAAATGTTTTCGTCTGCAAATGAGGACTTGTTGAAAAATAGAGTTGAAAAGGCAGTTAAAGCTGGATTAGTCCCCCAACCATGTCAAAAAAGGAAATCATAGAGATGAAAAAGAAGTGGCTCAAAGAACTTCCAGTAGAGAGAAAGTTTTTACGTCCTTTGGCTTTCTTTACCAGAGATCCTGAAGCTTCATTGGGAGATGTCATTAGCTGGGGATGGATTGAAGAACTGGATGTATACCCAATCAAGAGGGAACTTGGTGTTCAGTACTTTAGGTACTTGAAGGATATCAAGACATTGCCTCATTGGGATGTTACAAAGCTGACATAATCCAAGTTATTCAACTTAAAGATCAAGTTTCATGATCTGGATTTGTGGAAAGTGATCAAATACAAGGCCATGCACAACTTTCCCCGTTGGAAGCCACATTTCCCAAGAAAGATTACAAAGATTGATCCTGTCACACAAGAAAAGGATGTTACACTGATTATCAAGTGTCCTCGTGCGATGAAAAATATGCCACTCATCAGGAAGGAACCAGATTTACAACATCTTTAAGTGGTGGCACTATGATTCAAGCACAAGCACAGGTGAAGCAGTTATTTGTGTGGAACCCGATGAAGACTCTTGGAAGATCATAGAGGAATTATCAGAGTCTATTTTTGCTCATAAGCGTATCTATGGGTTATGGAGAGGGATCCGTGTGTTAGATCCTATGTGGCTGGTGAACTGTTCGAAGAAAGACATTGAACGTCTGTTCTATGTAAAGATCAGCTACGAAGACAAGGATGAAGTTCAAGCTCAGCAGTTTCAAAAGATTATTAACGTTTGTCAAGCTCATGATATTCATTCAGGTAAAGCTTGGAACACATCCTAGAGAGAGATTGAAGCCAAGGAGAAGAAAAAGAAAGATAAGAAGGAAGCTGGGATCGAGGAAAGAAGAAAGATTGCTGCTCGAGAGAGATTTAAGTTTGGTAACACATACAACAGACCTCCTCCAACAGATCAAACTCCTATTCCATCTGAGGAGCGTCGAAAGCCTCCAAAGCGCTTTTTCGGTTGAATGTGTCAAATACTTTTTGAAGATTTTTGAAGAAAAAGTTTTGAAGACCATCCACGACTGCGGCAACATCCAAGGGGGAGTCTGTTGGTGCACTAATGTCTATTGCCTACGTCTAGGATGAGTCAGTTATGTATTTAGGGCTTTGCAAGTGTCAAATATGAAGTGTTGTATGTTTAGTATAGATTTTGTACGAAATCCACCCTAAACACTTTGGTGCGAAATCTATCATGTATAAATAGGTGTATTGGGTGTTTGTGTTAGTATGCTGTTTTTGGAGACCAGTGGCGAACCCCTGCTCGTTTGTGTCTGTAATCAATCCAAGTTATTTGATATAAAGATTCAGACGTGTTAAACAGTATCATTGATCTTGTCATTTGTTTGTTCATTTGATAACAATTAACAATGAATTCCGCCTCTATTAGCTAAGCAAATCAGTCCGGTAACTCACGAGTTGGGTCCGATCCTACACTCACAACAGCTATCAAGACTAAACACGACTTAGACACCCTACAGGTCGTTGTCAACAAAATATGGTGTGAGAAATATAATTACGGAAAAAGGTGACCACATAAGAAAAAAAATCTTAGGTCCTCTAATGTTTGTGTAAAAGGGTTCTTATAATGCTTAGCATTTAAAATATCAAAAAAAATATGTTAAACTTGTAAAATGCTCATAATAAAACAAAAGAAATGTATCTTCTAGGGGCAGCTTCACATCACTCTACATGCGTCCAATTAAGTTAGAGATGCTCTACTACGTATATATTTTTATATGGCCCTAATATATATTTAGACTAGTGGGTTACCCCTCTCGCGCTACGCGACGGGACATTTTACGTGACGATAAAAAACCACGTCACAATGGTATATTCAAAAGTCGCGTAAAAGCTATTACAATATATAACAATTTGAGTAGGATGTTAGGAATAATGGTTTTTTGTCTTGTAGTGAGTTTCTTTTATCTTTTATTATTTTCTTCTTGTAGTAAAAGTAGTTTACATTTTAAGTTCCTCAGGGTTGTATGTTTCACCTTTGGCCTTTCAAGTTGTGCCTTTTTTGGTTTTTATGTTAAAGCTTTCTCGGTATTGGTTCGCGTTTGTTTATGTTTTTCCTATGTTTACATCACTTGGGATATAAAATCCCGTTTTTGTTTTACGATTTTCTCGGTTTTGGTCGTCGTTTGCTTAATACTTAGCACGATTTTATGACACCGCGTCTGCAATGTGGGCGTTAAACACTAGTTTGTATATATATTTATTTGTAAGTTGTTTAAGCATTGTTGGGTTGTACTCTTGGCTTTATGGATGTTTTACGCATTAGGTTATTACACTTTGTTAGTGTTATTTTGTAATTTGTTGGGTTTAAAAGGCAAAAACCATATTTTTGCACTATCTTTCATCTTTGTCACCGCCTCACCTAAGTTATTCCAACCATTATTGCCATGCCGCTCTGCACCGCCACGTCGTTGTGCCGTTGACTGCTTTCTGTTCTGGTTGTTTGTTGTCATGGTGGGATTATGTAATATGTGTTTGGTTTTGTTTGTCTGAATTACTTCTGTTGATGTGCTTTTTTGGGTCTTCCAGCCTGATTTAATTCCTTGGTTGGATATTTTTGTCTTAAATGTTTAACGTCCATTGATATGTCGTCGAATTTAGTTCGCCTTACATCTATAACATGCTTTTGTGGGTTTGTTTACGTCGATGGCGATGAGTCTATTACCATATGAGTACCAATCTACATTTCGCAATGTTTGTATATTTGTGATGTTATTGTTTGATGTTTTGTTTTATAATGTTAGTGAGCATGAACATGGTTTGATACCACATTTTTGTGGTTTTAGATGATTTTATTTTTCAGATATTGTTGAACAAATTTGATATGCTTCCCTTTTATGTTTTGGGGATTCATGTATTACATGACGATGATAGTACTCTCATCAGACGACCGGTTGGCATGTCTGGATGTCTTTTTTAATGGTTTTGTCTGATTTTTTTATATTGGAGGTCATGTGACGGTTTTGTGACCATATGCTTGATTTTCTGTTCTGGTTTATGGATTTGGTATTTGGTATTTGTGATTGTTATTTGGGGGTTCTATGAAGATGGTTATCGCTTCATCCGACAAACGCGCATGCTTGTAGAAGATTAACTAACACTGAACCTTCGATTTGCATATTGTGCGCATATTGTTATGCTGTTTTTTTATATAAAGTGGGCAACTTTTGTTGCAACCATGGTAGAATTCGGAGTTGTTACCCTTAGAATGGTATTGCGTATTTCTTTGTGAATGAGACTGTGATTTACATGTTAATTATTCTGAGCCTATGGTTTACTCTTATAAACCACAACATATTATGTATTGTTGATTTGCTGAGTTTGTGATGCATAATGGTGTTGTATTGTATGTTCTTTGTTTTGTTATGCATGGTTATGTTGTACTCTTGGTTTAATGGTTGTTTTCCAACATAAGGGTGTTGTTCATGGTTATCATTTTGTTGTACATTCATTGGGTTTCTAGTTATAAAGCGTCACCACTTCAATATTGTTGACTTGTAAGTTGTTTATGCATTGGGGTTTGTGCATGATGGTGTTTTGAGTTTAATGGTGTTGTACTTGGGTATTATTTTGTTATAAGAGGGAGGGCAAATCCCCTCCATGCCAACCACACCACCCTGCACCCACATCACAAAGGCGTTGCCCCTTTTCGTGGTAAGATCTCTATGGGCATTTCCCCCCTCCAACTTGATTTTTGGGGCTTTTTCCCTTGCCCCATTGCCCTTCACCACCCTTCCCCTTTTTGATGTGGAGGGCAATGCCCACATGGTCTACGTTGTAGGGTGAGGGACTTTGCCCTTATTCTCATGACTCCGTGTGATCTAAATTGTGATGGTTTCTTGGTGTCGATCAATAGTTCTTTTGGTTATTACTATTGTTGACCTGATTTTTAGGTTTGTAGGTAATGATGATGACATCGACTAGTGATAAGACGACCTTGAAGAGGCAACTGGTTGCAACCAAGTATCTTGAGCCTCACTAATGATATTTGCTTTGTTGTTTCTTATTCGAATTCAGATTTGCAAGCTGAAGGGTGGTGATGAATGGATGTGACAATGGTTGTGGTGGCTAAGGCACCTTGAAATAAGCTTTCGATTGCACCGATTTTGATTTTTATGAGCCTATTTACTAAATTATCATGATAAGTTTGATTTACTTTTAGTTATTTATTGGCTTATATTTCCTATTTAATTGAATTTTGTTTGTAACAGGATGTCGACTTCGAAAGAGGATCAACACATGTTGAACGTCTTAAAAAGGTGTTGGAAGATATTATGGCGTCAGATCGGCATATCACCAAGAAACTAAATGAATTGATAGAAGGGTGGCTAACATTAGGAAGAAAAAGTCGGAGTTGCAGGTGTCCCTAGATGCACTTAGGCACGTTATGTAGATATTCATAATGTTAAAAAATAGAATTTGTTTAGATGTGTAATAAACGTTAAATGTTGATTGTAATTTTTGTATTGTAATTTTTGTATTATATCATTTGCAATCAATTGTATCTTTCATATTTATCATATTTACCATTAGAAATGACTTATTGGGTTATTCAAAAAGCCAATAAGTTAAAAAAAATGTTTATAATAATAAAAGTGTTTTTTATTTTGGCTTTTTAGAAATGGGTAATAATAGAACTCAGCTTTTGAATAGCTATTGCCTTTTTAATATAAAATTATCAATCTACCCAACCATTTACCCTAAAATAGGGTTCAATCCAAGATCGCAACTTTCAAACCTTGAATACTGATTGAATTTCTAATTAAATCTGGAAATTTCCGTATCTGTAGATCTTGAAGATTGTTAATTGACTTTGATATTGTCGTAACTAAAAACCAAGAATTCACCGATAATGATTATTCAAGTTTGAATTCCATTTCAGACTTTGAATTTTGTGCTTGAATTTCAATAATCATTAACAACCTATATTTATGGTTGTTTTGAATCTCGGTGCAATTTCACCCCATTCTTAGACTACACGGTGCAGAGAGATTTGAAGATAGGGCATTATGCGACACATGGACCACGCGTAAGAACGAGACTTGGTATTAGAACGGACGGTATGGCTCGGGGCATGAAAACGTGGCTTTTTTCGACATGTGTCACACATCTTTAACATAAAATGTATTAAAAACTTATAAAAATATTACTAGTAATTAAACAAATACATAACACTAAAATAAAAAAAAACATTACATAAAACAAAAATACGAAACTAAGAAACACATAATTTAAATAAAAAATCTAATGATTACCCACGCTGAGCAGAGCTTGAATTCACGTTGGTGCACGTGCCTAAAGTTGATGAGAGCCACTAGAATGATGTCATCCTCCCGAGATCACCACCCTCGAGCTCCGCGACGCTGTGGATCGTCTCGAATTTTTGGCAATCAAGATGGGTCGTCCTAAAACGAGACGAGATGGAGTCGACGGTTCGGTAGTTCTCACCCGTATATGCTTGAAAGTGTTTTCGGATTGTCCTCCAAAAAGGATCGCTTGAGCGCCTACCCGGCGTGAGGTGGCTCAAAGCTTCGACCCACGACTCGCAAAGTGCAATATCTTCTTCTTTGGCCCATGCAACGGCTACTATCCTCGGTTTTTTGGGTGAAGTGGAACGACGTTGAGAGTTTGTATAAATTTGGGTGAAGTGGTGCACTTTGTAATTTAAAAATGAAGAAGGGTTGTCTTTATAGTGCAAGATTTGAATTTTTATAAAAGGTAAGTTTTTTTTAATTTTAAAAGTTAACCGTTGAAGTTAAACGCCTAACATTCACGTCCATTAACCGCATGCCATGTCGATGCCAAAAATCTTCCACACCGGTGGAGATTCCCCTTAATCAATAGCGCCGTGGGAAGCGCCGTGGGAAACGCCATGGACGAGACAGTGTGAACGGCGTTGAGCAGCAATAATGCCATTTGTTAATGCCCACACCGGTGCAGACCATACAGCATGGAGCGGCTTGAAGATGGAGCATTATGGGACACGTGGACCACACCTCATAACGGGGCGTGGTGTTAAAACGAACTGTGTGGCCCGGGGCGTGGAAACGTGGCTTTTTTCGACACGTGTAACACATCTTTTGTATTATTTTATAATTAAAATTATATAAAATGTAATAAAAACTTGTTAAATAATACTAGTAATTAAAAAAATACATAACACTAAAATGAAAAACATTGCATAAATTTTAAAAATATTACATTACATAAAATAATGATACAAAATTAAAAACACATAATTTAAATAAAAAAATATAATGATTTCCCACGCTGAGCGGAGCTTGAATTCACGATGGTGCACGTGCTTAACGTTGATGAGAGCCACTTGAATGATGTCGTCCTTTCCAGGATCACCACCCTTGAGCTCCACGTCAGTGTGGATCTTCTCGAATCTTTCGCAATCAAGACGGATCGTCCTAAAACGAGACGAGAGGGAGTCGACGATTCGATTGTCGTCTCCCGTATAGGCTTTGTATAAATGAATAGCTAGGGGTACAATCGTCCATGTAAATATGTAGTAGGATCCTCTACAATTTGTCCAATGTAACGTATCGGTACATAATTACGTATGGGGGAAATGGGTTTGAAAGTCAACAATAGCGCTTTTTTCTATTTTGTTTTTTTCTACTTGTTTTTTAATGAGATTCAATTATTTGGGGAAAACCTAATTCTCAACCATTGAATTTCCAGTTAATGGCCTATATTGTCCCATATGGCCTATATTGTCCCATACACTTCCCATGATTACAATAATTCATACAAGATCACCTCCCTTGACTTGTCACTTTTCCAAAACGAGTTTTAAAAAAGTGTTTGAATTAACTTTTATAATGGGAAAGTCAACAGCTCACTAAATTATTTTTTAAGAACTGTTTAGCATAGATTATTCATATAAAATAATATGACCGAAGAAGACATTCTTATATAATTAACTCAATTTACCACTTTTACATTAGTTAATGGCCTTTATTGTCCCATACACTTCCCCGGTAAATGACATTCGGAAATAGGAAGATGAGGTTAAATGTTTTTACTAACGCTTCTAATTCGGTTGGTGGTGATGAGTGTTTTCTGGTAGATATAATCAATGGATGCAACCCGCATGAGTATGAGGAAGATAGTTCAGATGTTTGTGTTTGTGATTTTTCTGAACATGTACATGCTTTTGCGTTGAGGATCGAGGAGCGAAACCAAGATGCTCTAGCGGTTAAAGAAGGTCGACCGCCATGGACCCATCAGTTTGAGAGTTTACCGAGGGAGAGTAGTTCGGGTACAAAGCCGTCATTAGGGGAGCCACCAACGTTGGAGTTGAAGGATTTACCGAGCCACTTGAATATGAGTTTTTAGGGGATAATGACACATTAGCGGTCATTATTGCCTCTAATTTGGAGGCGGCTCAAGAGCAAGAGTTGCTAAGGGTGTTGAAGGCAAATAAAGCGGCTATTGGATGGACAATAGACGATTTGAAAGGAATTTGCCGATCCATAGTCATGCACAAAATCATTACCACCGAGGATGCAAAACCGACACGTGAGACCCAAAGGAGGTTAAATCTGAATTTAAGAGAAATGGTAAAAAAGGAGGTAATTAAGTGGTTAGATGCAGGTATAATCTATCCAATTTCGGATAGTGCTTGGGTAAGTCCTACCTAAGTGGTGCCTAAAAAGGCCAGCATTCAAGTTTTTAAAGAATGGGCATCGGCTCAAACCATACTTGGAAAGAAACGATATCAACAATCTTAAGCTTGATAAAGTGGGCTACATTCTACGCCCGGTAAATGAGGAACAAGCATAAGAGGACCAGGTTCGGTAGTGTAAATATGTAGTTTAAAATAGTTTAGTTTGTTTTAAACAATTATCGTACCGTTTTAACTTGTGTTCGAAACAAGTGTGGGAAATTCGTACGAATTTCGTTAACATAGTGTTGAGGACAACACGGGTTTTTCATGGGGGTAGGGTAATTTTCATGCTTTTTGAAATATATATATATATATATATATATATATATATATATATATATATATATAACACAAAAAAATGGTTTTTGGCAAAAATGTAGATGCCCAATGGCTACTGTAAGTTACGGTAGCCACCGTCGCTAGCCCTGGGTAAAATAAAACCTTTACGTCCTGAGGCTACTGCCTTACGGTAGGAATCTTTTGCAAGAGGCTACCGTAACTTACGATAGACAATGAGTCGCAGCAGGTCACGAGTATACATAAAAATATATATATAATAAATCCGAGCTTTCACCCCATCCATTCCTTTTCTGCACACACCCTAGCCACACCTTCTTAGATGGGTATTCGGGGTATAACCAAATTGCTATCCACCCGGATGACCAACACAAGACCACCTTCACTTGTCCGTATGACACTTTTGTGTTTCGGCGAATGCCATTCGACTTGTGTAATGCCCCGACGAATTTCCAACTGTGTATGATGAGTATTTTCTCGGACATGGTTGGGGAGTAACTTGAGGTATTCATGGACGATTTCTCTATTTTTGGCACAAGTTTTGAGTCTTGTCTCGACGAGTTAGAGAAAGTTCTAAAAAGATGTGTCGAGAAAAACTTGGTGCTAAGTTGGGAGAAAAGTTACTTCATGGTCCAAGAAGGTATTGTGTTGGGTCATGTCATTTTGGAAAGGGGGATGGAAGTGGATAAAGCAAAAATTTGGGTAATATCATCCTTTCCTCTACCTAAAAACGTTAAAGGGGTATGGTCATTTTTGGGACATGCGGGTTTCCACCAACGGTTTATTAAAGGTTTTAGTGTCATTACTAAACTTTTATGTAATTTGTTATCAAAAGATGTTCCTTTTGATTTTACTAATGATTGTTTGCAAGCCTTTAATGTTTTGAAGGAACAGTTGGTTAAAGCTCCCATTTTGCAACCGCCGAGTTGGTCAAAGCCGTTCGAGATTATGTGCGACGCTAGAGATAAAACTATTGGAGCGGTTTTGGGTCAACGAGTTGATAAGAAACCGGTGGTGATCTGTTACGCAAGCAAGACCTTGTCTGAGGCGCAATTGAATTACACCGCAACCGAAAAGGAATTGCTTGCGGTGGTGAATGCCTTGGACATGTTTCGTTCGTATATTTGGGGGAGCAAGGTTGTTGTGTATTCGGACCATAGCGCGGTTCGATACTTGATGGAGAAGAAGGATGCAAAGCCCCGGTTGATTCGTTAGGTGTTATTGCTACAAGAATTTGACTTGGAAATTCGGGACAAGAAAGGTTGTGAAAATGTAGTGGCAGATCATTTATCTCGAATTCCGTTGGAAGGAATTAATGATATTAGTGAGACCAACGAACGGTTTCCCGATGAACAATTGTTAGCCGTCTCTACTTATATCGCATCGTGGTACGCTCATTATGTTAACTACTTAGCCACGGGGGCAATTCCGGGTCATTGGACGAAGAAGAGAAGGCAACAATTCGTGTCCCAAGTCAAGCAATACATATGGGATGAACCGGATCTCTTTAATATTGGACCCGATCAAGTGATTGAAGGTGCGTGCCCGAAACGGAGGTGTTGGAAATTTTGACTCATGCTCATTCGTCTGCTTGTGGGGGTCATTTTAGTGGCCACAAGACGGGTTACCGAGTACTCACATGTGGGTTCTATTGGCCTACGATTTTTAAAGATGCATGTGAGTTTGCTCGGAATTGACTCAATTGTCAAAAGTTGGAAGTATCTCAAAGAGGGATGAAATGCCCTTGCAACCTATTTTGGTGGTTGAAGTATTTGATGTGGGGGGCATAGATTTCATGGGTACCTTTTCGAGTTTGAATGGGTTCCTGTATATCCTGGTTGCGGTGGATTATGTCTTGAAGCCCGCCAGAAGAAGAAGCGGTGCAAGATCGAGGAGGTCGGAGTCATCATTGGTGAGATCCGACTTGACTAATGCATTTTCAGAGATGAACAATCGCCTTCAAGACATACACGACCTAGGGGCTCAACTGTCACACCCCAACCGATGGTGGAAACATCGAGACGGGATGAAATAGATTGCTCATTGCTCATAAAACTAATAGTGACAATAATTAATTAATCCGAATTTCATTTCATAGCAAAATTCATTACAATACAAAGGAATTTCAAATAACAACATTAATATGACAAAATTTGATACAACAATAATAAACCTAACGTCTATGTGTGTATCTAGTCTCAACGCTACTTCAATTTCATAGCATCATCTTCATCAACCTGTAACATGTTTTAAAATAGAGTTCAATTTCATACGTATAAGCATAAATTTAAACAAATCCACATGGCAACTAAGTTTACATACGAGCAAATACAAGGCATGCGATATTTCTAGTCAACCCTCTGTTTACGCAACTAGTATAAATAATTCTACATGACCACACGTTCACGGGCGGTGCATTACTCCTATAGCGCTATACATGTAAATGGAGGCTCAAAATAAGCTAATGACTATGGTATCACATACGTTCGGTCCTAGAATAAGCATAACATACGTATCAAAGCGTTCATGTATAATGGATTGTTCGTGCAAGTAATAAAGCATAAGTTTTGTGTTGTTTTTTATATGTAAACATGTTACACCCCAAAAGTGATAAACGTAGAAGGGGGTTCGAGTATACTCACAGTTTGGCAAGTGTTTCCGGTTAGCCAAGCCGTAAGAGTTTGTAAGTTGATGGGGGAACACCAAGTTATCCTACAAGAGGAAACAAATGCGTGAGTTTCGGGTGATGACGGAAGATTCGGTTTTTAGGAGTTTAAAAATGAAAGTGTAACAAAGTATTATATACAAAAATAATCACTATGGTTTAGCACTCATTTTGACACTATGATAACCCATTAGGGTTTATGTGATTTCGTAAGTTAACACTTACTAGAATCGTAACGAGGAACTAGACACTATAGTGGTCTAACTTAGTAACTTGGTGATTAACCATATGGTTATCATCAAGGGTTCGGTCTAGGGTTATTATATGTACATACATTATATTATAGTCTAGCAAGTTTATCATGTAAGTCATGTAGGAGGTAGGAGGTAGCACTATCCATTTAGGACCTCGTGTGATGTTCGCCTCAACACAAGTTGTCATAGACAACAAGGAGGGTCTTGAAAAAGATACAATAATTAATAATGAAATAATAGTGCCACTATACCAAGTAGCCAAGTGAACTACAACCCGGGGAGCCGACATCGACACAAGTCGAAGGCTAGGCAGGGTTGTGTCACTTTCTATCTAGCAAACTCACTTGGGATAATGATGAGAAATCATCAAGTGATGTGTGGACTTAAGTGTAGGATAGCCCAAGCTAACCAAGGTAGTCACACTAGCTTCAAGTTCAAGACTTGGCAACACTTGTGAGCTCAAAGCTCTTCAAAAATAGAAAGTTTAGAGTGTTACAACTCATATTTGATATACAACAATCTTGGTTAGGCTCATTACCCATAAATCTGATTAGGAGCATAAGAACACAAGCTTGTTTGAAGAAAACATAAGTTTAATAAAAATAACACCATAATCTTCCAAAACAGAAAGTTTGGACCTCGAAATGGTGATGTTCCACCTTGGTTTTCCATGGAAAACCTGTGGAAACACTCCTAGAGGTGTTCCAAGCTTTCTAGAAGAAGATTTGGTGAAGAAATGTTGAAGAAGATGAAGTAAAGTGCTCACTTTCGCACTTAGAACAATCTGGATTCTCTGATGTTGCAACTGATTTGGAAGTGTTTTGGATGTGTGAAGGAGTTTGGAAGGTGAAATGGGTGAGTGGAGGCTTGGTTATATAGTGGAGGATTAGGGTTTTGTGTTAAATGAAGCTTTGAAGATGATTGGGTTAGAGTGAAGGTGGAGAAGAGAACCAATCTGCAGCTCTTAAACACTTCCTGCGGATACAGGGGCGTCGCTATACGCGACGCCTAATAGGGTTAGGCTACGCGCTACGCCACTCCCTATTTTGGGCAGATTTTCACTTTAGTCCCTGAACTTTGGTTTTTCACCCATTTTAAGCTAAAACTTGGTATTTTAAGGTGTTTTTGGCATGCTTTAAGTATATATGTCACACCCTCAATTTCCACTTGCGGAGTTTTACCGCGAGGCGTGTGAACAAACCAGAATCTGAAACACTAGTACATCGAACGACTCTATATGATTTGATAGTACGTTTTCCAAAATCATTTGTTGTAGATTTTATACTGTCTAAATTAGTTACCAATATTTAGCAGAAGCATCAGTTTTAAAGTTTGAGCGGAAGCATAAATAAGTAGTGAAGCGGGCGCCAACATAAACGCCAAAACAAATGAAAAACCTCAAAACAATATTGATAAATAAGACTCGATAAAAGATGTCTTGTTCAATGCATGTGCGTGCACCTAGAGCTCCTAGCGTCCTGAGAAACATGTAAAGAAACAAGTGTCAACATTAAAGATGAGTGAGTTCACAGGTTTTCATAATTTCGTTTGTTCGATTATAGTTTGTTTTCTCCGTTATCCCTAACCCGGGATAATGTATTGGTTCCATTATTCCAACCCGGAATAATAAGTTGTTGCTTCCAATATTCCAACCCCAGAATATTAAGTTGTTGCTTCCAATATTCCAACCCGGAATATTAAGTTGTTGTTTCCAATATTCCAACCCGGAATATTAAGTTGTTGTTTCCAATATTCCAAACCCGGAATATTAAGTTGATTCGTAATTAAGTTCAATGTTAACATATATAGGTAGCTAACCTAAAGTCATGTCACGTAAGTGTTCGCGATCGAAGCTGACTGTTGTGCCTCCGTTTTGCCAGGCCTTTCACATGACCATGGCGTGGTTAGGCCGAATTATTCACCCGTTGACCATACCCGGTCGGCTAGCGCGACTAGCTCGGATGGGGCTCGTCGGGCCCAGTAGTACTACTTATAATTCCCCGCTATTAACCCAATACTAACGATCCGAGAGATTAACGAGGACTTAAGTGATAAAGCTGCTTAGTGACCATAACATTACATTAACATTAACTTAGTTACCGAGTAGTTCTGTGACGTTAAATTCGTATAACGTAAAGAGTTTGAGTTTGAGAGTGTATACATGTTTCTCCCCTGTTGTTTAAAAACCGGATAAAGTTAGGGGCCGTGAACTCACCTTTATTTGCTCGGTTAGTGTAGCAAAGAAGTTATAAGAGATGGGACTGCTAGTTGCGTCCTAACAAACCAATTAATTCCAAGTTAGTGTGTGAACACACCAATACAAATTCCACACGTAATTTACACACAAAGTGATACACACAAACAACATATCTAACACTCAAACATGCATGCAAGTATCCTCATGTGATCCTAGTGATTAAAACAACTTATCATAACCATAAACCAATTCATGCCACAATTTGGTGCACACAATCACAAGTTCTCAAATTCCAGTTTAGCACTCATAATTTAGCTGTTTTCTAGGATTTTCATAAAATAGTTCTAACATTCCAAAAATTCCAATATTTTTACAGTAGGTGTCATCTATACCATAGAAATTTATATAATTTTCCCAAGTCCTAAACCTTTACCAATTAACCATAAATATTAATATACTAGGCTGCAGTCAGATTTACCGCTTTCTGACTGCAGTCCACGGAAGAATTTATTTAAAAATCACTGATCGTCCAATTAACAAAATTCCAGTTGGAGTTGCCCGGAAATTTCTATACCTAGTTTCTGTACAAAAATCATGACTCAACTCTCTCCTGATTTTAAAATCCAACTTGATAAACAACCCACAAAATTTCAGAATTTTTCACAGCTTTAATTACTGAACTTATCTGGCCCTTTAAAAATATCAAACGATTTCAGAAAATAATGAATCCAGCGCCATTAGATTCCTTATTCAAATCTCTACGTTCTAGACATCAGAAAATCCGTTTTTCGACAACTAACGACCGAGTTACAGCCAGATGAAGTCGGCTGTAACTATTACTCAGCATCCTGTTTCAGCATTATTGTTACCATTAATTCGCACAACTCGTTCATATGGTTAACCTAGGTGATCAAAAACCGATTTCTAATCCTAGATCAATACCAATATCTCATCCATGCAAACCCTAGTTCTTACTTCTAGTTATTACAAACAAAGCACACTTGCAACTTATGATATCCGCAAACAATTATACATGCAACTATGGATAGTTCAGCCGATTACTTAACACACACACATAATCCGAAAACAAGCAAATAGATCCGTTCAAACATATATATATCCGAAGCAAACTAATCAATTCATTTAAGCGTATATATCCGAACATGATTTCGTAATCAAAGATAATTCTGACCTTGAATAACTAGGCAAACAAGCCGAGATTTGGACAAGAACAACTCGGCTGATCCAACTAGATTGCGACCGAGAGGATGATGATAAAGTGGGCTGTTTTGTTGATTGAATGGAGGTGAAGATGGCGATGGTTGCTGCTGCTGCGACCGAGAGAAAGGAACGAACAAGGAAAAGATCTGTCTGCGATCGCAAGGCTGAGAACAAGCTGCCGACGGCAGTTTCCTTCTAGGGTTTGTGTTTGTGTATGAAACATGCATGAGTGTTAGTATATATAGGCGCAAAGAAGATGAGGGTTACGGTTAGGCTTAAGCTTGTGGCCGAGGGACTTGGGTTGGGTCGGTTTGGGTTTTATCTTGCGGCTGGGAGGCGTTTAAGGTTTGTTTGATCTCGATTTGGGTTGTACGCAATGGGTTAATTTGGTTTGCACACGGGTTGGTTTGGTTTGGTTTGATCGGCCGAATAGTTTTAGGTTTGCTACGGGTTTGGGTTTGATCTTGGCCGAATTAGTTTTAGGTTTTGATCTCGTGACCAAGACATGTTTGAGTCCTAACTTGATTAATTCCTAGAGTTACAATGAATCAAGGTTGGTTCGTGTCGTGGTTCGGTTCAGTTCGTGTACATATCTACCACACTTCTCTATAACTAAAACACTCACACAACACACATCACGTATTCATTTAACTCGTACACGTTTAATACTTAGCATATACATTATTTGACAAGTGTCGCGTTTAAGTTATCCGAAAAACCCGGGATATCACAATATAACACGTATGTAAGTATAATTTAAGTATCGAGAGTATATGCATGAGGATTTGCACGTATAACAATTATCGGTTTGGGTTTAAACATGTATTTAATGACGGAAACACATGTAAGACAATTATGTATAAGGTATTTCGTTACGATCAAAGTTTTGGATTATAAAGTTGGAATTGAATATGAGTATAACGCGAATAGAAATAAAATATGAATTTCATTATGATCCAAGTCTCGGATTTTTACAATGATTACAACGAAAGAACAAATACAAGATTACAAAGTTTCCAAAAATAGAATTACAAAACAAGCTTTCTAAATATGGAAGGTATGAAAAAGCAGGGTGTTACATCAATGTATGGAAGAGAACCAGGAAATGCCGAGATTATGAAGGATAAACAATGGGCTCAAGACTTTGAATTCTACTCGAAACCGCATGACCACTGTAACAACCCGACTTATCCAGTTGTTCTGTTACGACCATTTATTCCTTTGTAACCGTTTTGTAATATGAGATTCAATAAAAAATAATGGATTAATTTATATTGAATACATTTTCATCACACAGCACAATTGCTACACATTTATAAGCTTAGTACTCGCTAACGCTCAACACAAATCGCAGAGAACTATTTTAATTTATATGTCGAGTGTGTTTATTTGTTTGGTAACCACCCTCGCCTTCATACTCGCTTATCACACTAAATCGCAATGCAGTTATTTATGTGGGTTATGTAATGTCGTATGTATCTTTATGTTTTATATGCTTTATACTCGCTCTCGCTCTCACTCGCTCACTCACGCATCTCGCTTAATCGCACTATTATGTAACGCAACACTTAACACCTCGCCAAAACACTTAACAAAACTAACGAAAACATCGAGTAAACAGCCAACGCGTGAATTGGAAACAATTCACACGAAACTGGCCAATTCGTATGAATTCCCCAATTCGTACGAATTCCCCAATTCGTACAATAATATCCGTATGAATTGGTCTATTCGTACGAATATTCGTACGAATTGCCTCCAAACTCACCCCACTCCTCTCCTATAAATACCCCACACCTTCACACGCACTCCCCTTTGCTGCCACCCGTACTAAAAGCTCTCAAAACCTTCTCCTCTATTTTTCCAAGTAAGAAACAACTACTTTCATACGAATCACAACGATTTCCACTAAGATTTCACACGAGTTTATCCCCAATTTCATCTAAACTTCTCTCTTTACAAAAATCTTCATCTTTTTCATAAAACCTTCTGTTACTCCCTCGGAATCACACTTAAACGAGCATGTTGAGTTAGCCTAGGCTTCTCAAGTTAGAAAAACTTAATATTTCCAGCTCACCAAGTGTGGATCCAAAGAAAACTGTTTAAAAACATCGATTTTTTACATTAACCGGACTCAAACCAACGTATGTTTCGTTCACTAGACAGTGGGACAAAGCATTGTTGAAGCCGGCCTGAAATGGACTCGAAATCACGTCTGTTTCAAGCGAAAACTCAGTTCCATACGCACAAAGACGAAAACAATCAACTCATGCTAACTGGACTGGCTCGCACGAACTGACCAGTTCGTACGAACCAGTCTAAGTTCCCACAAGTGACTAAACTCGCTCTAAAGGCCTCCCCAGCTTTTAGTTTGCTCAGTAGCTAAAGGTTGGAAGGATGGACATTCGATTTCTCAAAGAAACGACGCGAAAACACTGGATTTTGGACACGAAACAGCTCAATTCGCACAAAATTGGTCAATTCGTACGAATTGACCAATTTGTATGAATTGACCAATTCATACGAACTGGTACCACTGTACAAATTGACCTGTTTCCCATGCCGTCACTTCGATTCGACCGATTCAGCACTATGGAAGACTGGTGCACTTCTGTTCCCGCTTACAGGCTGACCGGCACTCTCCGCACTCTCGTCCGCTTGTACTTAACTGTTTACGAAACCCACAATGCGTATACTTGACCCCTTTTTGCTTTAATGCACTTTTGGGTGTTACATACGTTCTCTATCAAACAATCACAACACACAACTCTAAAACGCTTTCAAACACAAACCCACTATCGCATGACTATACGTGAACGCTGAACAGCTATGTGTTAATTGTATGCCTTGAGATTTGCTGACCACCCTTAACATGATATCTGCTATAGGTTAACCTGCCACCTGTTCATTCAGGGTTGTTAAGGCTCGCTCCCACTAGAATTTATCTCACTCGCGGTTGTCTTGGTTAGTCTATTTCGCTATAGGTAACATGAATACGTTAGTGCATGCTAGTTTCGTTAAACGCTTATTTACTATTATTTTGCAAAACCTGTGTACTCACCTTTACATTATTGTATTGATTTTTATTTTAACGTATGTGACATGTTTACGTTTCTATATGCTGGAATTGGATCTAGGGCTAGATACTCGCCTAAATCAATTTTTGCTTTGTTTATGTTTTCTTATATTGTTTGAGACTATGCATTTCATTTCGGACAAGATTGTACGAATATTGTTTGATTGTATGGGAAATTGAACTTAAATAATACTTGTCACAATTTAGCCGTTATGGATCTCTCGAGCAATCTTTTTTCTTAGTGCCCCATCCCGATGATTCCACCATCGGTTGGGGTGTGACAGATTGGTATCAGAGCCATAACTATAGGGAATTAGGTAGAATTGCATAATTCGGCCTAGTCTATAGTCTAAGTAGCAAACGAGACCTTGCAAACGAACCAAACCAATCCGTATGAATTGCACAAATCGTACAAATTGCATAATTCTTACGAATTGCACAATTCGTACGAATTCGACAAGTAATCGATCGAAGCAACCGAATTTTACCTGTTCTGCTTCTAATCTAGCCCCGTTACCTAAACTATATATGCTTTTCCTAAAGCTGCCGCAATACACACTCGTATAACACAAACGAGTGATTGTGTCGAGATTAGGTGTGAAAACCAAGAGCTCTCGATAAGATCACTCATCCCGCGTATTACTCTCTGCACGAGATTCTTTCGTCGAGTTAGGAGTGATATCCAAATCTCGACGGAAGTCTCCATTTCTACCTCATGGTTGTTTATACCACAGTTATGGTACGAAGTTGTTAAGTTAGGGGTGAAACCCGCACCTTAATGACTAGTTCCACTCCTCGATTTTCAATCTCACCAAAATCTTAAATGTTTCAATGATTTGGGGCGCGTAGTAACCGGAAGGGTAATGTCGTTAGCCGCGAGGCGGTGAGAGTATTTACCTATTAGGCCAAAGCGTGTGCCCAAGCTCAACGAAATAGTCGAACCACTTTGGGTAGTCAATGTCTCAAAACCCAGGACACACTCCATTTATTTTAAGCCTACAATCGCTGATTCTACGCATCATCGGATTTTATGTGTTTTAATATGAGAATTTAAACTTTTACGCTTTATCGATTTCTTGGTTTATCGCTCTTCGCTCCATGAACGTATGCACAACTCGCACAGCTCTCGCAATCTAAAACGATAATTATACTCGCAATCAAACTAATCGCACAACTCTCTTACGCGTATGACCTCATGCGCAGCGTTACTCGCTTATATACGTATACTACGCAAATCCCATACGCGCTATGCATGATTTAATGAAGGTGAATACGTGCAAAATATGTGTTTTTCGTGATTTATGTGATTATATGCTTATGTGCTTATATGATTAGTGTAGGACCGTTGAATTCCTTAGCAAAGGTGCCTAAGTTTGTAGCTAATCCATGTATGTGGAATTTACGTGAATTAGTGACAATATACACAAGATATTCAGTTTAAACGTCTGTTTATTAATTGTCAAAGTTGTACATTCGAGATCCCAAACTGACAGAGCTCCGCCGTCAAGATTGCAAAACTGTTACAAATGAAATCCTAACACGGCTATTTATTGAGTTTGTAATTCGCACCAAAGCACCATTGTTCTAGTTCGTACGAAGTACTACTTCGTACGAACTACAACATTACAACAACCTAATTCGTGCGAACTACAACTCCAACATACATAAACTTAAACTTTAAAGATTATAACCCTATACATTTAGACTAGATCCAAGACATAGACAATATACATCGTTCACTAACAGACTCCCCTTTGAATGTTGTCGACGTCTTGATCAGTCTTCAAAATCTTCATCCTCGCCCAAAGAAATTCTTGTAAGGCTTCCTGCGTCTTTCTTGTGATGGAATGGGCGTTTGATCTGTAGGAGGTGCCCATTTCATAAACTGAAGTCTTCTAAGGCGTGCCTCTCTTCCTTTCTCGTGTATCTCTTCTAAACGTTTCTCTTCTTTCAAAAACTCTTCTCTTTCAAGCTCACGCCATTTAGACTCCCACATATGACCAGAATTAATACCATGTGCATAGCAAACATTGATTACACCTTGGTATTGCTTCGCTTGAGTCTCTTCGCGTTTATCATAGCATATCTTGTTAAAGAACAAGCATTTCACGTCTTACTTCGAACAATTAACTAGCCACATCGAGTCTAGTATTCTTATCGTCCTCCATAAACCTCGAATTCTTCTACATTCATTTAGTTCTGGAGTTACTTCTTTCGAAATATCCCAATTTTCTTCAGCTCTAAGCACAATCACTACTTCACATGTTTCAGGGTTTGTTTGCCACCATAAGAAGTATAGATGAAAATCTTTTTCGATTGGTTTTAGAGGCATATTCTTCATAACTTTAGGCCTCTTCATCACCAATGTAACATCCTTCTCTTTTGTCACCTTGTTGATCTCCACTCTCCGTTTAGGAACAAACGGTTTCCAGTAATTGAAACCATGCATCGCTTCAAACTTTATAACTTTCCATAAACGTTGATCATTAAACTTCATCTGATAGTTGTTATTGTTTGTTTGCACCAATTCTTCAACATCCCAGAACGGTAAACTCTTTAAGTCATTCAGATATCAGAAGTATTGAACACCAAACTCCCTCTTGATAGCATATACATTCAGCTCTCTAATCCAACCCCAGCTTAGCAATCACCTTAGCGACTTGTCATTATCTCGTGTAAAGAATGCCAACGGGCGTTTAAACTTTCATTCTTTCGGCATCTCTTTAAACCAAGATTTCTTAGCTTCAGCTCTCTTCTCTTTTGACAAACGTTTAGGAATACTACCATCTTTGACAACTTCATCAATCTTTCTTTTCAGTAAATCTAGATCAACCTGACTCATAATTTCTTTTTAGTGTCTGCTCCATAATACTTTTCAACTTCATCATCCGAAGCATCTTCAATAATATCACGGTCATAATCATCTGCTTCTGGCACTTGCTTGCAGACATAGTTGTTTGGCTCAAAAGTACTAATATTCACCAACTCTTCTTCGAAATCAAAATCAATCGATCCTTCATCAACTTCTAACATCTTAGCAAGTTCTTCCTTTGAATAATTATGAACAAATTCACCTTCTTCAATGTTATGTTCTAACATGAGCATCATTGGCTTGTAGCTATCAGGAACATCTATTACAGGATTAGCTGTGAAGATTCCTGATGCTTCCGTTGTAGTTGGCCCTGTTTGCTCCCCCTGAGTTTGAGCATCCTCAGCATTTACTTCATCGTTCAAAATAGAATCATAATCAAACTCATCATGTATCTTTGCAGATTCAACAGTAAGACCAATACCACCCTGACCGTCATCATCATCATCGTTATCATCTTTCTTCTCAGAATCATCTTTCTTATCATCATGTTTTTTTATCATTGTCGTTTTTATCTTCATCTTCATCCATTTCCTCTTTAGCAATAACTCTTTCAGCTCTCTGTCGTCTTAGTTCAGCAATTCTCTGAAGAATAGGATTATCAATGAAATCAACGACTTAACCTATTGCAACTAACCCTCTTTCAGCAACCTCTTCAACAATATGTTCAGAAGTCCCTTCAATAACACTTTTACCCCTTCCCTGAGCTTCTGATTCAGCAACAACTTGTTTTTCACGTTCACAACTCTTTGTTTCGCTTCTTGTACTTCCAAACGGTCGTACTTAGCGGCAAAATCTATTCCAAGGTTGTTTGCTAATACTTTATGAAGCATATCAAACCTCTTGTTGCACATTGCTCGTTCATTCTCTAAATCATTCACCACTTTTCTCAGTCTTTCGTTGTCAGTGGTTAAACTTTCTATCACCGCTTTCATGTATTCTCGATCATTTTCAATGAATTTCATTCTTCCTTCTAATACTTCTTTCTCTGCATTGTTTGCTTTCATCTGTCTTTCTAACTCTTTAATCATGTTCTCAACTCTACTAGCTTGGATTCGTTGAACATATCAGCAAATTCAGCCGCATTCATACTTTGAGTGAAATTCTATGGAGGAAGAGGAATATCTCCAAAAGCATCATGGAAATCACATTCACGTTCATGATTAGAAGTTTGACTTTGAGGAGTTTTCTGCTTTGGAACTGAGCATGTTGCTGCTTGCTTTGGAGTTGTTTGTTGTTGTGGAGAAATAGGTTGAGCAGTAGTTGGTGGTTTTTGAATGTGAGTAGATGATGTAGTAACATGAATTGGTGATGTTGGTGGTGCAGTAGATGTTGTTTCAGTCACAGGCTTTGATTTCCTCAAGTATCTATGCCTTGACACCGCAACAGGCGATCATGTAGACTTCTTTGCATCTCTGGCTTTCTACTTAAACGTCTTGTTTTCTTTTTGGGCCTTTCTTCTTCAGATTCATGTTCAAAAGGCTCGTATAAATCATCACCTTGTTTCTTTAATCTTTCTTGCTCCATCTCCTCCCTAATTTGTTTTCCTCTAACATTAATAGGTTCTTCAGAATCTTCTTTATCTGATATAGCACTAATAACAACATGATCTTCTGTTTCAATGTTCTGATCTTCAAAATTTTCAGTCTCCACATTCTCTGTTTCAATATTTGCAGCAGTACTCGCCTCGGGAGTTTCTTCAACATTAACAGGCTCATCAACTAATAATGTTTCAGCTTTCTTTGAAGATCTCTTTCGTTTCTTCTTCTCAGGCTCAGGTTTGATATACCAGTAGCTTCTCTTTTCTTTAAATCCTTCCAAACTCTTTATCTCATCACTTTCATTACCACTACCAGCTTTCCTTCACTTGCCATCAGGTGGTGCAACATAATCACTTTTAAGAATAGCTCCAAACATAGGCTTTGGAATTGGTTCATTGTCTTGCCTAAGATAAATGTTCAATTTCCTCAAAGTTTCATCATCCATGTTGTTGGGGTTTTGTCATGTTTATCAAAGTCATTTTATCCATATAAAATGAAAAACGCATCAGAATAATTATTTAAAACATGTTACTTTTAAGATATAAAACCCATTTTATATGTAAAACCAAAACCCGGATCCATATATGAATATGCATACTATCAAAACACAACCATAGGGTGTTTTAAGAAACGACCTTTCAAGGAGCTAGGAGATGGAAGAAGATGATGATTCTTGAATGACAATCTTCAAAGGAGAAGACCTCAAGCTTGTATACCCCAAGCCTTCCAACAAACACCTTATGTTGCTAGGATTTTAACTTATGAACACCTCTCGATCAACCAACCTTTCGCCGAAATTCTAGAGAGAATTTGAGAGTGTTCTTGCACTTGAAATCTTAATGCGTGTGTAAGAATTACAACCCCTTGAATAATGAATCAAATCCACTATATATAATCTCTTGCAAGATCTTTCTTGGATATTGTGAGATTTGTAAAGATCTCACAAAATCTTCCAAGATATCCATATATCTCTTGTAAGATATTTCTTGGATATTGTGAGATTTGTAATGATCTCACAAAATCTTCCAAGATATCCATATATCTCTTGTAAGATCTTTCTTGGATATTGTGAGTTCTTATAAGATTTGCAAGATATTTTCTTTTAAATTATGTCTTGTATTATTTTATAACTTTATAAATTAACATCATATGTTTACAAGACTTTAAATATCTCATAACCTTTTATAATGTTATTTAACCCATTAAATAACAAAATAAAATATACTCTCAAAATAAATTATCCATATAGTTTATTAGTTCCTCAAGTGCAATTATTTAGAAAACCAATTTCTAAATATTCTAAGTGTTAATATTTATTTATTTGATCATATTATAAATAAATAGTATAAGTGTTTGTCTAGCTTGTTATTGGGTATGACCAAACTTGGATCATAACGTACTAACCACATCAATTTAATATTTGTCTTGGGCATACCAATTCCAACAATCTCCCACTTGCCAAGATACATAGAAGATTGATGCAAGTAGTAAATACCGCCTAACAACGGTTTACTACCCCTAATACGTATGACGAAGTGCCATTCAATAACATCATCCCATTCAAGTCCCTTACTTGAAAATGATTTAGGTGAATCTATCATTTATCCTTCTGTTACAGATGTCATGTCAAATCCAGAGACATAGAATGATCATTCTCTGTTGATTTAACTTTAGCAGGCCTTAGACATCTTACTCTCAACGAATAAGAGGAACAAATCCCTTCTTGACTACATACGTCTCTCACAATCACCTTGTACCACACCTGAGCTTAGCCTTATGTACTGCCATATTTCAGAACAACGAAGAACTAAGTCAAAGTATAATATTTGGTGAATATCAAGACCCAATATGTATCTTAGGTCAGAGGATACTATGATATTCGCCTTTACTCAAAATTACTTATGATCAATCACAAAGATTCCATGTAGTAATATTTGAGAGCGGGTCAGTCCAATATTTGTATCCCACAAATATCTATGAACTTTGGCAGCAACACTTTGCTCTATATCCATACCTAATGAATATCCACCAATCCGAGTTCATAATAGTCTTACCTTCATATTTGTTCCCACAAATATGATCGACTACAGATATTTAGAATAATTAACTTATTCATGGATTTAAACATGCTAAAAATGGGACATAACTCAAAATTACCATAATTATTAAAATGAGTTAAAATAACAATTGTTCCGATATCCAAGTACTAAATAGATCAAATCCAATCACTAGAATATCGAATTCCTAAGGCACAAATATAACCCTCATGCTTTGGCCGTTCAAGGAGCTTCGTGAGAGGATCCGCAATGTTTTGATCGGTGTGAACTTTGCAAATACATATCTTTCCCTTTTCAACTTCATCCCTTATGTAGTTGAATCTCCGCTCAATGTGCCTAGTCTTTTGATGTGCACGAGGTTCCTTAATTTGTGCAATCGCACCCTCGTTATCACAAAAGATCTCTAGGGATCCTGAATGGTAGGGACTACCCCTAGGTCGGCAATGAATTTCTTTAACCATGCATCTTCTTGTGCTGCCAATGAAGCGGCGATGTATTCTGATTCTGTAGTGGACAATGCTACAATATCCTGCTTCGAGCACTTCCAAGAGACAGCAGTTCTATTCAAAATGAAGACATACCCAGATTGTGATCGAGAACCATCCCGGTCAGTTTGGAAACTCGCATCCGTGTAACCCTTTACAACGAGTTCCTCTTCACCAGATCCATATATTAGAAACATATCCTTAGTCCTTCTAAGGTATTTCAATATGCTTTTAACAGCCATCCAATGACTGTTACCTGGATTTTGCTGGTATCTACTTGTCATGCTTAAGGAACATGACACGTCCGGTCTAGTGCATATCATTGCATACATGATGGATCCTATAGCAGACGCATATGGGACTCCTTTCATTCTTTCTTGCTCATCCTTTGAGCTTGGACATTGAGACGCATTCAGTATCGTTCCCTTTTGAATAGGTACCAAACCTTTCTTAGAGTTCTCCATCTTGAACCTTTTCAAGATTTTGTCAATGTATGCACTTTGGTTCAAACCTATCAAGCGCCTTGATCTATCCCTATAGACCTTTATTCCCAAAATATAGGCGACTTCACCAAGATCCTTAATGGAAAAACAACTTACAAGCCAGGTTTTTACACCTTCCATGGTTGGAATATCATTTCCAAATAGTAGAATGTCATCAACATACAATACTAGGAAAGTGATGATGCTCCCACTAGCTTTCTTATACACACAAGCTTCATCGGCGTTCTTGATGAATCCAAAATTCCTAATTTCTTCATCAAAACGTTGATTCCAACTTCTAGATGCTTGTTTCAATCCATAGATTGATCTCTTTAACTTGCATACTTTGTTAGGATGTTTTGGATCGACAAAACCTTCAGGCTGAACCATATAGACATCTTCATCAAGATATCCATTAAGGAAAGCAGTTTTGACATCCATTTGCCAAATCTCATAGTCATAATATGCAGCTATGGCAAATAATATCCTAATTGACTTTAGCATCGCGACGGGTGAGAAGGTTTCATCATAATCGACCCCTTGAGTTTGAGTGAAACATTTTGCTACAAGTCTCGCTTTATAAGTATCCAAGTTACCATGCATATCGGTTTTCTTCTTGAAAACCCACTTACTTCCAACTACTTGGCAGTTAAGAGGTGGTACAACCAATTCCCATACTTGGTTGTCATACATGGATTGCATCTCTACGTTCATGGCTTCAAGCCACTTGTCACAATCGGATTGTGACATTGCATCATGGTATGTGGTTGGTTCATCCGAATCTACCACGTAGCATCCATCCATAAAAAAATCCATATCTTTCAGGTGGATTACTAACTCTACCAGATCTGTGGACATTTTGTGTGTATTGATCAACCTCTTGATCCTCTTCAAAAACCTCTTCTTTAGTGCTAGTATCAACCAAACGTGTATCGGCTTGTGGTTCTTGATCCTCATCAAGTTCCACTATTCTACTAGTTCCTTTCATAAGGAACTTAGCTTCCAAGAACTCAGCCTTTCGAGCAACAGATACCTTTTGCTCTGTTGGATCGTAGAAATAATATCCTATATCATCTTTAGGATATCCTACAAAGATACACTTAGTGGATCGTACTTCCAATTTGTTTGGGGTGTATTGCTTCACATAAGCTTCACAACCCCATACCTTCAAATATGATAATGATGGAGCCCTTCCATGCAATATTTCAAAAGGTGTCTTATCCACTTTCTTGGTTGGGGCCATATTGAGTATACGAGCCGTGGAGAGCAAAGAGTAACCCCAAAATGATAGAGGTAATGTGCTTCTAGCCATCATAGATCGAACCATATCCAATAGAGTTCGATTCCTCCTTTCCGACACACCATTATGTTGTGGTGCTCCAGGTGGAGTAAGTTGTGAGATAATCCCACAACTCCTAAGATGATCTTGAAAAGCATCACTAAGGTATTCACCTCCTCTATCGGTGCGAAGGACTTTGATTGTTTTCTTGAGTTGATCTACTTCATTTTGGAAGATTTTGAACGTTTCAAAAACTTCATCTTTGTGTCTTATCAAGTACACATAACCATAACGACTATAGTCGTCGGTAAAACTAATGAAGAATCTTTCACCATTCCTAGTCATTGGCTTAAAAAGACCACATACATCCGAATGTATGATACCTAATAAGTCTTTTGCCCTTTCAAAGGTGCCACTGAAGGGTGCCTTAGTCATTTTGCCTTGTAAACAAGATTCACATACATCAAATGAATCATCTCCATTTGTTTCCAAAAGACCATTCTTTCGAAGTGTTTGCATGCGATTTCTGCTTATATGACCAAGGTGACAATGCCAAAAATAGGTATCACTCAAATCCATTTTGAGTTTCTTGGTGATTGCATGGTACATTGAAGTATCAAATGATGTATTATCATGAACCAATTCATAAATACCATTTGAAGGTTTTGCTTTGAAGTAAAACATGTCATTCATCAAAACATAAATGTCATCGTTCACAAACTTTAAACTAAAACCATATTGTAGCAAAAGGGAAACTGAAATAATGTTCCTAGTCAAACTAGGAGCATACAAAACATTTTTTAAAATCACTTCCAAACCACTTGGAAGCTTCAACACATAGTCTCCTTGGGCTTCGACTTCAACTTTTGATCCGTTGCCCATGAAGAGACTAGCGTCTCCCTTTTATAATGTTTATTTCTTTTGAACCCCTGCAACAAATTGCATATATGAGTTCCACATCCGGTATCCCATACCCATGTGTTTGAAGAAATAACATTAAGGTCAATATGTATCATAAAGATTGTACCTGAGGTTTGCCCCGCATCCCTCTTGGTTTTCAACTACTTGAGATAGGTTGGACAATTTCTTTTCCAATGCCCTATCTCTCCACACTCAAAGCATGGATCAGTCGAAGCAACCTTTTGCTTCTTTTCCTTCGGTTTCGTGGGTTTCGCTTTAACCTTTCCTTTTCCCTTCCCTTTGACGTGGCCCTTCCTTTTGGCAAAACTTGCCTTGGAGTCGGGGTGGGGCCTCTTCTTGTTGCCTCCCTCATTGATCATTAGAACGGGTAAAGCCTTTTTACCCATGCCCGCCTCGGCAGTTTTGAGCATTGCATGAAGCGCACCAATGCTCTTGTCCCATCCGTTCATGTTATAATTCATGACGAAAGTCTCAAACTTCTTTGTTAAAGAGTTGAGGATCAAATTCGTAGCCAACTCTTTAGAGACGGGACAATTAAGCCTTTCGAGGCGATCAATGTGGCTCTTCATCTTAAGGACATAAGATGAGACCGATTGGGTTTCCTCCATTCGACATGCATGAAGCGCTAAAACCGTTTCGAAGTGTTCTACCCTTGCTTGTTGAAGGAACATTTCCTTCAATTGGGTAATCATGTCATCTGCCCCGTGATGTTCAAAATCCTTTTGAATTTCGGGAATCATAGTTCCCAACATGAGGCAAGAGGCTTGCATAGAGTCCTCGGTATACTTAACCCAATCGTTATAGGCTTCCACATCTTCCACGTTAGGTTCATCGGGAATGGGATCGTCCAACACATAGGATATCTTTTCTTGCTTGAGAATGATTCTAAAGTTTCGATACCAATCCATGAAGTTGTTATGGTTGATACGATCCTTTTCAAGTATGATTCTTAGTTATAAGTTACAGACGGTTTGGGTAATTATGTTTGCATTGTTAGCGGCCATCTACAAAATTTTAACAAAGTTCAATTTTTAGTATTTTCGATATTATTAAATTTTAATTAGTAATACCCTTTTATGTCTCATAGACAATTAATAATTAAAATCTGGAATCCAACGTTACATTTAAATATTGGTTAGGTGACCTTTATCCCATTATTTAAATTAACAAGGTAGTCAACGTTTGACGATTGCAACTCTTTGCAATTTCTAGCCATAAGGGATCGGTTAAACATCTTTATGTTTAGTTGGCATGTTTAATCCCATCAACACCTTTGTACGCCATGCTTCGGTGACCCTAAGCACATGGTT
This sequence comes from Scalesia atractyloides, assembly GCA_947069175.1. Lineage (NCBI taxonomy): Eukaryota > Viridiplantae > Streptophyta > Magnoliopsida > Asterales > Asteraceae > Scalesia > Scalesia atractyloides. The sequence continues at coordinate 52,556,924 of CAMTDV010000025.1, forward strand.
TCCAAATTAAGTCGTCCTACTTACACACACATGTGAGTTTACCCATACAAGTGGTTAGGTGACCTTTATCCCACAAATATGGTAAGCCCACCTCCAACACACAAGTTCCTTCAAATGTAGTTAGGTGACCTTTATCCCACAAAGAATTCCCAAGTGATTCGAGTGTTGTATAAAAGGATGGTGTTTGACTTGTTTTATAAAAGGGACTTTAAGTTTTCAAAATTCTAGTTTTAGAAAACTTTATGTACCATACATTTGCATGCATTCAAATTCATGGTACTTTAGTGAAAACCAATTTTCAAGGTTCTTTTAATAAAACTCAATTTATTGTAAAATCATTAACCTTTAATAAAACCTTTTGTTAACCACTTTAATGATTTTTAAAGAACCAATTTTAAGCTTGTTGTTGTTTATTAGTTTGTTAAGCATCCATATCCACATAGCATCCAAACAAGATAATAAAACAACCATACAAGCATAACACACAAAACTATAGGTGCATAACCATAGCCAACTATTTTTTGACAACACTTGTTAGCCAAAACAAGTGTGCCAAAAGGTCCTTCCTAAAGGGTGATTAGTGACACAAGAAATGTGTCGTTGAACTCCCACTTGAACCCGCATCCAAATGCTTCAAGTCTTCCTTTTGTGTTGTGATTTCTTTACTTTCTTTGGGCTTCCAAATGATCTTTAAATTCAGCTCCAAACTCCTTTGGGCTTCAAAAATGTGTTTTGGTTATTGGGCTAAAATCCCGTTAAGGACTATGAAGTCCTTTAGGCCCAAAATTGGCCAAAACCAAAAACACATTTTGTGTGCATCTTCTTTTACAATAAAGTATCCTAGTACATTTTTTCTAGTCAAAGAAATGCAACTAATCTATTTACTTACATACCAAATGAAAATAAATAAATTACATATTTTTCAAATGGAAGAACAAAGACATTAATTATTACAACCCATTGAAATAATTAAATATAAATCACAAACACAATCATTCAACATATTCAAACACAAGGTCATGGCTAGGTTATGAACACCAAAATATACATCCACATATGTATATTATTCAAGAGCAAAATTGGTTCCCTTTTATAACCCATATTTTCGGCCAAGAATGAAAAACCAAAAACTGTGAGTTTTTGTCCAAACAAACAAATCATCCATATGATTTAATTTTTCAAGATTCCTTTATGCATGTAAAAAAATAATCTTGAAAAACAAAGGGAGAACCATGTTTAAAATTTTCGGACATAGGGTTTCTCCAAACCCAAATACCCGAAATTTTTAAATCCTTTGAAGCATGCATTCATATAAGTGGCTCTGATACCACTGTTGGGGTTTTGTCATGTTTATCAAAGCCATTTTATCCATATAAAATGTAAAAACGCAGCGGAATAATTATTTAAAACATGTTACTTTTCAGATATAAAACTCATTTTATATGTAAAACCAAAACCCAGATCCATATATGAATATGCATGCTATCAAAACACAACCATAGGGTGTTTTAAGAAACGACCTTTCAAGGAGCTAGGAGATGGAAGAAGATGATGATTCTTGAATGACAATCTTCAAAGGAGAAGACCTCAAGCTTGTATACCCCAAGCCTTCCAACAAACACCTTATGTTGCTGGATTTTCACTTATGAACACCTCTCAATCAACCAACCTTTGGCCGAAATTCTAGAGAGAATTTGAGAGTGTTCTTGCACTTGAAATCTTAATGTGTGTGTAAGAATTACAACCCCTTGAATAATGAATCAAATCCACTATATATAATCTCTTGCAATATCTTTCTTGGATATTGTGAGATTTGTAAAGATCTCACAAAATCTTCCAAGATATCCATATATCTCTTGTAAGATCTTTCTTGGATATTGTGAGATCTTATAAGATTTGCAAGATATTTTCTTTTAAATTATGTCTTGTATTATTTTATAACTTTTATAAAATTAACATCATATGTTTACAAGACTTTATGCAATATCTCATAACCTTTTATAATGTTATTTAACCCATTAAATAACAAAATAAAATATACTCTCAAAATAATTATCCATATAATTTATTAGTTCCTCAAGTGCAATTATTTAGAAAACCAATTTCTAAATATTCTAAGTGTTAATATTTATTTGTTTGATCATATCCTAAATAAATATTATAAGTGTTTGTCTAGCTTGTTATTGGGTATGACCCGACTTGGATCATAACATACTAGCCACATCAATTTAATATGTGTCTTGGGCATACCGATTCCAACACATGTGATGTAAATATAACACATGGCTATCTTTCTTTTCAAGATCTTCAAACTTTTCATCAATCAACATCTGAACAAACCTTGGATATAGCAAAAACTTGTCAGCTCCAGTATGCTTTGACATGAAATTGAATATGATGTGTGAGAAATTGAATGGCTTGTTCGAGATCAACGCTGTAGCCATACACATCATGTAGTCTTGCATATCATCAAATCCTCCTTTACGATGACGCATTACGTGTATCAACGAATGTAAGAAAAACTTGTATGGACGACCGAGACCACCCTTCTTGATTGTTGTAGCGTTGACATACCCTCGATATCCCATCCTGTAGAAGCACCCTTTAACCATACGTTCAGAGAATCCTATGGGATATGAATCTTTATCGTTGAATTCCAAAACTCTACGAACATCTTCTTCAGTAATTTTAATTTCATGATCCTCATTTTTAATTCTGGCCGCAGAAGTAATCGTCTTTTTAGCTTCACTATACGATGTCGACGTCCAGAAAAATGTAACATGTGAATGATAAGCCGTATGATGTTGAGTTAACGCTTTCGTTACTGGCAGACGTCCCATAAATTCTAATACGTCTTCAAATGGAGCCAATCCAGGAAATCTTTCCTTGTCCAAAACACAACACGTGTTATGGAACTTCGAATATCCCAACTACATCAACACAACATACAAAACACTTAAATAATTTTTCAAAACTTTTGGCATTTAAAAAAGTACTTCATACGAATCAAGCCAAAATAGTCTCAAAACAAACAAACAATTCTCTAATTCGCACGAATTAAAATTTTTAACATATTAGTTTTAATTTTCTTCTAGTTCATACGAACTAGGATAAACCAATTTTGAAATTTGAAACTGTAGTTCGTACGAACTACATCGTCTTCCCCAATTAACTTTCAACATTAAACCTGGTTCAAACTTAAAATTGATGGTTCATTCATGTGTTGTTTGTCCCGATTAATGATTTATTATGTTTAATTTCAAGTTTTAACCGTTAAAACCTAATAGATCTAAGTTTTTCATATCCGAACTGAACAGTGCATCAAGATTAACCGTACAATCAATCATTCTTACCTGTGCCATTGCATAAGTTGTGCAAATCAACTTAAACAATCTAAAATCGGGCAGTATAACGGCTTAATCTTTGCAAAATAGCTAATTTGCACCAAAGGGGTCAGAGAGAACACACAGAACACTTATGTGGTTCGTCCGAATTAGGTTGCTATTTATACTTCACAACAGATCTAGTTCGTATGAATTAGATCTTTGATCTAAAACTCTAATTCGTACGAATTAGGTCATTCAATTTCAAACCTTTTTCAAATTTTACAATTTTAACCCACTTGTTTTACCAGTTTTTCAGTTTTAGAAATCCACTCTTTTGACCAAGTCCAAGTTAATGACCCTTGTTAACCGATTTGTCTGCCAAGTCTAACTTAATGACCTTGGTTTGACGCTTTATGAACAAACTGAAGTTTTTGGCTGTTTTAAAGTTTCAAACTAATGAACTTTTGAATCATTCAAAGCTTTTCATCATTTTTAATTAGCTCCCAGCCCGTTGCGTCAAGATTTTCATCAGCACACTCCTTCTTTGGACTTTGAAGATCCGCTTTCCATCATTGGTAGTCGAAATTAAGATAGAAATAAATCTTTTTGTATTTTCCAAAATTATGCTAAAACACACCGAAAATATTTTTGGGATTTTATGAAAATGCAACGTAAAGCACTATATACAAACATATTTACAGACGTTTTTTGTGAGTTCGTGTATGAGGATCATATCAGTTTTTGAGACCAATCACTAGTACCCTTGACCTTTATAAGACTTTAAGTTTCAAAAACCCAATTCACCTAGATTGTCAGTATGTTTGTCCTTTTAAACTTTAACACATTTTTCAATTGTTCCGAGATATGTTAGGTAGAATTAAGAACTTAATCTAACTATGTTTCCCATCTCAGAATATACTCCCGTATCAAGATTCCCTATATTTCATCTTACAGGTGAGTATAGCTTACTGATATATGTATCTGGGTTGTGCGAGACCTTGAGAGCTCAGGTTAGTACCACCGTACCAACAAAGAGATGAAGGCTCGACTTTAAGGTGTTTTTCCAATATGGAATCTTTTGACTGCAATTGTTGAATCTTTCAATACTTACAATTTGCTGCAGTTTAGAGGTTTTTAAGCAAAAATATTATATAAGTTCTAGGCCATTGCTTACGCAAAATCAGAAGAACTTGTATAATACCCCAGAGATCAGTTATCTATAAAGACCTAGTATCTTAGAATCAGGCAATCTCTCAAACGAAATTTCGGAGTACCAAGTCCGTATATCCAAGAGATGTTGACCCACAAGTTAAGAACTTGTAAATTTAGGTTTAAATCCCAGAAACAATCTACTGAACGTGCAAAGCCTACTGGCACATCCACAATGAGATTTGTTTTCTTAACCTTTTAAACACTTCAATTTGTTAGCATACTGTGATAGTCCACTGATGTACTATCATTTCATCGTTTTACACAAAACTCTTTTTGCCTTTTTTCATGTATTTGTACTTTTTGAATTTTATATGTTTCTGTATTTTCTCCAAATTTCTCCCCCTAAAATCAAAAACATATTTTTGGATTTTTGATTTTTGATTTTTAAGACAGAAATAAAATCTAACTAAAATAAAGTGACCAACCAATGAGGATTACGAGAACTCATCGTCGGGCCCATATTCAACATCATCCCTATCTGACGAGAGGTTTTCATACCGTTTAATCTCATAAGAAATTTACATCTTGTTCGTGTAAAATCTTTGATATAAAAATCTACCTTTTGTTCATCAGTGTGGATTTTTTCAGTTCGAATCAACCTTTTCTCGTGACAATCACGGATAAAGTGATATCGAACTTCAATATGTTTCGTTTTAGCATGTTGAACAGGATTTTTTGTTATGTCAATTGCTGCCTTGTTATCTACATACAACGGTGTGTCAAGAAATTGCAAACCAAAGTCTCTCATCTGTTGTTGTATCCACAAGAGTTGGAAACTACAACTCGAAGCTAAAATGTACTCAGCCTCACAAGTCGAGAGAGCGACTGTGGTCTGTTTCTTGCACTGCCAAGTGATAATACGAGTTCCAAAGAACTGGCAACCGGCTGTAGTAGATTTAGCGTTAAGTTTATCACATCCGAAATCAGAATTTGCGTATCTAGTAAGATCAAAACAGTCGTTTTTAGGATACCACAAGCCAGTGCTTGGGCAACCCTTCAAGTATCGGAAAATTCTCTTTACAACCATCAAGTGTGATACTCTTTGGTAGGACTGATAGCGGGCACATAGGCAGGTACGATACATAATGTCTGGCCTCGAAGCTGTCAGATACATTAGTGACCCTATCATCGACCGATACAGAGTTTCATCCACTTTGGTTCCATGTTCATCAGGGCAGAGACCATGATTGATCGCCAAGGTGTAGATATCGGTTTAGAACTTGTCATCTCAAACTTCTGCAAAATATCATTAACGTATTTAGTTTGATGAATGAATATACCATCAGGTAATTGATCAACCTGTAATCCTAGAAAGAATTTCATCTCTCCCATCGAACTCATATCAAACTTTTTCTTCATGATATCTTCGAACTCTTTGCACAAATCATCATTTGTAGAACCAAAGATTATGTCGTCCACGTAGATCTGTACAATCACCAAATGTCCACCAACTTCTCTGATGAAGAGTGTGCTATCCATGGTACCTCTTGTAAAGTCTTTGCTTAACAGGTGCTGATACAAAGTCTCGTACCAGGCTCTCGGGGCCTGATGCAACCCGTAAAGTGCTTTATCTAGCAAGTATACCTTGTCTTTGTTTTATGGATCGACAAACCCCGGTGGTTGTCCGACATACACACGCTCCTTCACTTTTCCATAGAGAAAAGCTGATTTGACATCTAGCTGATATACACTGAAGCCCTTCCACGACGCAAACGCTAAGAAAATTCGAGTTGCTTCCAGTCTTGCAACCGGAGCATAGACTTCTGTATAATCAATTCCTTCTTGTTGATGAAAACCTTTGACAACGAGCCAAGCTTTGTTGCGCACAATTACTCCTCGATCATCACGTTTGCACTTAAAGACCTATTTAGTATCAATTGCCTTTTGATTTGCTGGAGGATCCACAAGCTTCCAAACGCCTAACTTCTCGAATTGTTGCAGTTCCTCCTGCATAGCGTTGACCCAGCTTTCATCAGCAATTGCTTCCTTCCAATGCTTTGGTTCAACCTGCGAGATAAAACAACGAAAAGAACATTATTCTTGAACATGAGCTACTTTAGTATAGAAACAACAAAGAGCTTTATTAATTTGATTTCACGTTTTTACTCCTGTACGCAGTTCACCAATTATGTTGTCTGAAGGATGATATGATAGAGTTCTTGGAACCACTTCGTCAGAAACAGCCACTTCGTTCTCCAGATTAGTAATATTCTATTCAGCCACAAAATCAGCAATAGTACCACTCATAGATGCTTCATTCCTTAAACTAGGACCAGCAAATTGATTTAATAAACTTGTGATCTGCTCAGATTCCTCATCAGAACTTGAATCACCATCTTGATCATACGTTGGTGCAGAATTAAAATCAGACTCATTTGTTGGAGAAAGAATGGGATCAGATGAATTTGGAATTGTTGCAGCAACTGGTTCAACTGGAACATTTCTTTGAACATCTTTAGAACTTGAATTACCAATATGTGGTTGAGTTATCACTATCGATCGTGAAACATGTTCTTGATTAGCTGCTTGTTGCATTTGATATAACAATGCAAGTTCCTCTTCATTTGGTTCTTCTGGCAGTTCAAAAGAATTCCACAATTTATCGTAATTAAACATCCAAGAATCTCCAGGTTTTTGTGTTGGCAACGTGTATCTTCAACAATCAACATGCTTTACAAGAACCAATTGATTCAAACTTGGTAAATATACCCTCTGAAGTGTAATTGCATACCCAGCAAAGAAACTTCTAGCGACTTTGCTCCAAATTTGTCATCAGGTGCAATTACCATACAATGAGATCCGAAAGGTTCAAGAAACTCCAAGTTAGGTTTCCTTTGATTAAGAAGTTCGAAGCATGTCTTCTTAAATGGTTTAACTATTAGCACCAGGTTCAAGGTATAACATGTCGAAGTAACAGCATCACTCCAGAAACTGACAGACAATTTAGAATCAGCCAACATCGTTCTTGCCATTTCAATAAGCGTGTGATTCTTACATTCAGCTACTCCATTTTGTTGAGGAGTATATGGGGCGCTGAATTCGTGAAGAATGCCTTTATCTTGCAAAACTCGAGCATTTGGTTATTCTTGAATTTCGTTCCGTTATCACTTCTGATTCTTTGAATGGGTAAATTATATAAATTCTCAAGCTTTCGGAAGAGAATCATCAGATTTTGAAATGTTTCATCCTTGCTCTCTTGAAAGAATACCCACGAAACCTTGATTAATCATCCTAACCACCAAGCAGTATAGATCTTCGGAAATGCTTTTCACATTAACTGGTCCAAAGAGATCCATGTGTAAACGCTCTAAAGGTAGCTTGATTGAATTTAATAGCTTTACGGATGAGATTTCTTGTGCTGCTTTCCTTTCTTGCAACTAACACAATCATCATTCAGATGAAATCTTTTCAGATTTACCCCATCAACTAAGTTGTTGTGAACAAGAAAATTCATCTTTCTTAAATGTATGTGACCCATCTTTCTGTGCCATAACACTGATTCCTTTTCTGTAGCTTTAGTAACAAAACACGGTGCAGACTTTGATGTTGTAGTCGCAACTCCCATATCAAGCACGTATAAATCGTTTTCTCTTGGAGCTCACATCAAAATCCACTCTTCTGGAATCTTAAATCTTGGTTTCAAGATCATGCACTCTTTATCATTGAAATGTGTGGTGAAATTCCTGTCACATATCTAGGAGATACTCAGCAAGTTGTTTTCTAACTCTACAATATAGTTCACTCTATCGAAAGATACTACTCCATTCAACAACTTTCCTTCATCGATAATCCGACCGCCTTGATTTCCCGCAAAGCCTACATATCCACCTCTGATAGATTAGACATCATAAACAAAGCTAGCATTCTGGTCATGTGTCTGGAAGCTCCACTGTCCATAATCCATTTGGATAGAATCGACTGTGGAAGCCCCTGCACACATGATAAAGAATCTAGTTAAAGAGAGAAACCCAAGCCTTTTTGGTCTTGGGGGTTGGATAAACATCTTCGTAATCATTTTCAAAAGCATATTCATCCTCACCATCAAAATACTCATCAACAATCTCTTTGGTAAAATTGACTTTCTTTTTTATCTTTGTGAGTTTAGGAAAATCTTTTGCACTGTCAATTTTTACCGGTTTTTCAACTTTCTCAAGTTTTACATTCTCACTCGTGCTTGCATTTTCAACCTTTTCCTTGCCTTTGGTTGAATCAGCTTGTTTGGAATTCACAGAAGATGATTTTGCCCTAACCACCCATCTTTGTTGATTCAAAGTTGCCTTTTTAGGGTAATATTGTAACATCCGTCAAAACCGGATTTACCAAACCCGCTCCGTTTATTAACCGAACAATCAGTTAAAAATTTCGTGGCGTATTTAATGCCCAAATTAATTTTAAACGATACATAATTAATAAGTATATTGGAATATATAATTTATATTTGAAAAGCTATTAAAAATAGTGGTTTAAAAATAAAAGGTTGCTGCCGGGTTTCGAACCCGGGTCAGTCAACCGGATTCAACAATGACTTAACACACACACGCTCAACCACTCCGCCACTTGTACTTTTTAGTAATATAACCAGACAATTAATTCAAATAATGAAACAGAAATCAAAACCCAGTCAACTGACGCGCCCAAATTCGTTGACGCCGGAAAATCCGACGATTTCGTCAAACGTCGTCGGTTATCTATGACTTAACGTAAACATTAAACCTCAACATCGGTTATAACTGATGTCCAGTCCGCGACACAAGCTATAACTGCCGGAAAATCTTTAACCGACGAATCAAGAAGGAAATCGGACTATATTCGCCGATGTCCTACCCTATAAATACCCCCTCTAACCTCTGTTAGCTTTTTCGCTCACAATCACACTCTTTCCCGACAAAAATTCACTGGCCGGAGAATTTCTGCAACTCGCCGGAAAACCGAGTCTTTCACCTCTGAGCCTTACTGAACCCCTAGAGCTCATACCGAAGCCACCTACACTCACCTCAAGCTCGCTGAAGACCCTCTGCCGCAAGACACACGTCGCCGGAATAGCTTGCTGTCACCGGAGTTTCGCCGGCGAAACAGAGGAGTCCAGTTCGGTATACCTTACACTTAATCTCTCGTTCTTTTTATTAATCTCACATATAATTAACCTCAAGACACTAACGAACTTGATTAAATCTTCGAACCAGTCGGACTTCCGTTTCTGGTTAAGTCTGATGAAGAAGACGAAGATTCGTATTGTATATGTTTAATTAAAATCAAGATATATCTCGGGTTAGACACACAGTCCTGCGGTGGATTGTGTGCAAATAAAACACGCTTACGTCTCGAGTTCGATTCTTGTCCCACGCATACTCGCCTTAATAAAAATGTTCTTTTTTTACCGAACCGGATTCACTGCTCATATATGTTAAGTTTAATAAAAACCGGAATAATAACCAAGATAGACACACAGTCCAGTGGTGGACTGTGTGAACGTTTAATCACACGTCACGAGTTCGAGTCCGGACTACCGCACCGGTTCGGACAATTATCAAACTTTTTATTTAAAACAGAAATGAAACTATTTAGTTTGTATATAAGTATAATAAATATCAGACTATTTAACAAGTTAGACACACAATCCAGCGGTGGACTGTGTGTTAACCTAAACCACAGGTCCCGGGTTCGAGACCTGTGGAGGACACCGGTTCGATACATTAAAATCGTTTTTAAAAATAAATGATTTTCGGTTAAATTCAATTAGTATATAAATATAATTAAAAACAGAAATATTTCAGGTTAGACACGTAGCTCAGTTGGTAGAGCTGCGTGCACGCGAACGGGAGGTCTCGGGTTCGAGCCTCACCCGGCGCACACAATTACACAGTCTGACCGGTCAACAAGTCAACGGTCAACGGTCAACAGTCGCAAAAAGTCAACATTTTTATTATTTTTATTTATTTATTTTATTTAAAAATCAATTAAAAATACTTAAACATAACGTTTTTAAGGTTAGAAAATAGCCTTAAACTCACAAAAATATATCCAATCATCCTACTAAAATTGATTAATAAAATCCGCTTATTTACCAAACCATTATGTTATTATCTAGGTTAGTTTCACTCATGGTTAAATCCAACTTCGTGCGTATTCAACATCATCAACCGAACGCACCCAATGTGAGTGAATCTTACAACTCCCCTTTTTAATTACACGTTTTGGGGTGTGTCATGTGTCACCAAAATTAACTCGTTTATTTAAACTTGTGCCATACCATATTATGATCTAAACTTAGATTGTATACATTGTTTGTAGCTATGTATTTCATATTGTCAATTTATATGCAATTCATTCATTAGGCCCATCAGTTCCTCGTGGGAGACGAGTTGAGCAACGCGTGCCTCAAAACAAATCCACTATTGTTCGTGTGTGTATTATTTAGTTTATATTGTTTGTAGTTATGTATTTCATATTGTCAAGTATATGCAAATCATTCATTAGGCCCATCAGTTCCTCGTGAGAGACGAGTTGAGCAACGCGTGCCTCAAAACGATCCATTATTGTTCATGTGTGCATTATTTAATATTAATTGATTGGTGAATAAGTTTACATCTATTTTTACTCATGTGTGGTTGTGCACTTTATTTTATAATCAATTAAATAAACTTGTTCAAATGTTTTTTTCATAGGATTCACTCGCCAACTTTTTGTTGATCCAAAAACCATTTTTACACATGATACAGGTGAACAGGTTGAAGCAAGGAAAATATAGGAAATGGCTTAGAAGAAAACAATGAAGCCTAGATTGATGTTTAGGACATGTTGTAATTATGATTGTATATTTCCCTTTAAAATGTATTAATGAATATGAAACGTTATAATAAATGTCATGAGCTTTGATGATAACCCAATCATGCCCCGATCACCTTTTCCGCTGCGGGTCGGGGTGTGACAAATTGGTATCAGAGCCATAACTATAGAGATATAGGATAGGTTATTAGACCCTTAGAGCCTATACTATAGTTGCCTAAAATTTTAAATTGTTTAGGTGGTTACATCCAAACGTATGATGTTTATTTGTTTCATATTTGTTTATACTTACAGTCAAACATACATACTTACATACACATTCATCATACATATTTCAATGTTCATATATTCAAATCATCTTCATACTTTTGTTATTCAAAGATTTTGTCGCAATTTTCAAATCTCATCAAAGTAAGTTCTGCGACGGGCATGTGGTAACTGGAAGGGTACAAGTACCGGTAGTCGGAACGTCCTGTCTAGGTTGGCATTCGTATAAATCCAATATAACGGACCAGTTTGCCTACCTGGGGACTAACGATGAGAGTACGAAGGACCTATTAGGCCAAAGCATGCCACACCAAACGTCGTTCGAACTAACCCCACTTTGAGGTGTCACCGTGTCTATACCTGGACACATTCCGAATATCGTACGTTATATACATATTTCTCGATTTTCTCCGGGTTTTAGTGTACGTAACCAGGCTAACACATGCGAACCATATGAAAAACCCGGTATTCATGGGGGCCCACATGATTACGAAGGTGAAGTATGGCGGCATGCAAGGCCCAATGACGAGCAAAACCCAAGACATCCTATGGATGTAGTAGATTTATTTTTCTATATTTATTTTATGAATGTTCATTCCTAAATACGACCCATGATCCCAAAAACATCCAACTCATACTCATGATACGTATTCCTTGTAGATGTCTTCTAGCCTCGCCCGTAGGAAGATGAGAGCAGGAAAAGCCCGCGAGCGCATGGCTGCCCTAATCGCTCAACAAATGGCTGCCGTAATACCCAACATTGTAATCCAAGTCCAACAAGCACTTACCGCTAATCCTGTCAATCAAGAAGATCAACACGTTATCAACCCTCCCCAAATACCACTAAATGCACCTACAAGCATTTCAAATCCTGCGACCCTCCAAAATACGAAGGGACTGAAGGTGTCACCGCTCTCCTCCATTGGTTTGAAGAAATGGAGAACACTTTTCTAAATTGCGATTGCCCCGATGATCGCAAAGTGCGATATGCTACCGGTCGTTTATATGGAATAGCACTTACTTGGTGGAATACAGAGAAGGCCAAACGAGGCGTTGACGATGCTACGACTTTGACTTGGGAAGTGTTGAAGGAAATCATGACAAGACGGTTTTGCCCAAGGAGCGAAATCAAGAAATTAGAAGATGAGTTCTATTCGTTGAAGCAAAAGGAAGGCGACCACACCACCTACAACAAAAGATTCCTCGAGTTAAATCAAATGGTTCCCAACTTGTTCACACCCCTCTACCGTTTGATCGAGCACTACATTCGAGGTCTTCCGTCAAAATTCAAGACTCTGTAATAAGTACCACGCCTGCAACTTTGGAGGCAGTAATGGAGTTAGCTACAGAGCTCACCGAAAACCGAATCCGGAACAAAGACTTCAAGGAGGAGAAGAAGAAGGATAAGGCATCGACTGAAACTTCAAACTCCACCCAAACCGAATCCCCTTCTCAACCCATTTCTAAGAGAAAAAGAGACGGGTAACTTTTCGCTACTATCCAACGTAATCAACCAATTTCACACGCCATACCCATCCAAGCTATCCCAATCACTCAAGTAGCACCCAACTCAACTTACCCAAATAAGAAACCATATCTTGGACCTCACCCTCGATGTAACACCTGTTTTATCACCATCCCCTTACCTTACCTTGTCGACTATGTGCAAATTGTGGACGCTATGGTCATTTGAGCAAGGTTTGCCGCACCCCTCAAAACCAAACCACACCCCCTACTCAAAATATGATCCAAACATATCAACAACCTCAATACCCCATGTTACCTTATGTTCGAGCTTGTTTCAATTGTGGCGACCCTACCCACTTTAGAAACACGTGCCCTCGATTGGTTAACATCATAAACGCTCAAGCTCAATCAAACCCAGTTAACCAAGTAAATCAAGAAAACCCAATCACTAGGCCACCAGCAAGAGGAAGAGTTTTCAACATCAACGCCAATCCTGTCGAAGATAATGACGACCCAAACGAAACCACCCAACTAGTCCTCTTCACCGAAAATCAAGATTCAACTCCAATCGTTTAGTTTTATGTTTTTCTTTATGTTTTAGAATCACATAGAACCAATCATAACTTAAGGATAAAGACAATGAGAATTTGACAAGAATATGGTGGATACGCCGCTGGTACTTCCTATATATAAGTATTCTTGTCAAAGGATCGGAGGCATTATCAGGCGGTTATGAGAGGTTCCATGTATAAACTGTTTGTGTGATTATTGTTTAGATTAAATTTATTATTTTTAGTACATGCAATACGATCGGCTCCGTTTGATTGAGCCTTGATCGCACAGACATTTTTCATTTTCAGTACATGCAATACGATCGGCTCCGTTTGATTGAGCCTTGATCTCACAGACATTTTTCATTTTCAGTACATGCAATACGATCTTTTGGTTGTTGTGTTTGTTGTAGAGTCACATAGAACTAATCATAACTTGTGGATAAAGTCAATGAAAATTTGACAAGAATATGGTGGATACGCAGCTGGTACTTCCTATATATAAGTATTCTTGTCAAAGGATCGGAGGCATTATCAGGCGATTATGAGAGGTTCCATGTATAAACTGTTTGTGTGATTATTGTTTAGATTAAATTTATTATTTTCAGTACATGCAATACGATCGGCTCCATTTGATTGAGCCTTGATCGCACAGACATTTTTCATTTTCAGTACATGCAATACGATCGGCTCCGTTTGATTGAGTTTTGATCGCACAGACATTTTTCATTTTCAATACATGCAATACGATCTTTTGGTTGTTGTGTTTGTTGTAGAGTCACATAGAACTAATCATAACTTGTGGATAAAACCAATGAAAATTTGACAAGAATATGGTGGATACGCCGCTGGTACTTCCTATATATAAGTATTCTTGTCAAAGGATCAGAGGCATTGTCAGGCGGTTATGAGAAGTTCTATGTAGGATTTAGTAATTTCTTGGTAACTAATCATAACTTGCGGATAAAACCAACGAAAATTTGACAAGAATATGGTGGATACGCCGCTGGTACTTCCTATATATAAGTATTCTTGCCAAAGGATCAGAGGCATTATCAGGCGGTTATGAGAAGTTCCATGTAGGATTTAGTATTGTCTTGGTTGAAATTTGTGTTACATTCATATCATCTCACCATTTAAAGAAATTGGATTGTGTTCTATTTCTACATAAACTAACCTCTCCATCATAACAAACGAGAGAGGAACTGTCACCATTCAAACATGTATGCTATCAGAATGTGGACTCAAATATTGGTTGTTGTGTTTATTTATGTTCTAGAGTTACATCATAGAACCAATCATAACTTACTGATAAAACCAATGAAAATTTGACAAGAATATGGTGGATACGCCGCTGGTACTTCCTATATATAAGTATTCTTGTCAAAGGATCAGAGGCATTGTCAGGCGGTTATGAGAAGTTCTATGTAGGATTTAGTAATTTCTTGGTACATTGGTTGTGGCGTTTATTTATGTTCTAGAGTCACATCATAGAACCAAACATAACTTACTGATAAAACCAATGAAAATTTGACAAGAATATGGTGGATACGCCGCTGGTACTTCCTATATATAAGTATTCTTGTCAAAGGATCAGAGGCGTTGTTAGACGGTTATGAGAAGTTCCATGTAGGTTGTAGTATTAGAAATTTTGTTTTAGGATATAACCCTATCTTTCCAAACATATCAAAACTCTTACGCATGAAATCATATTTAGTGAATGAACTCTGCTTATAAATATTTTACCGTAGGCAACAAAAAGCGATTCCTGTAACAGGGTACTTAACCCTTACAAGGGACGTTACCGCCTCAAACAAAATTTAAACTCTTACGCTTTTTCTAAGTATGTAACTGTCAAACTAAACACCATCCTTTTTAGACAAATATGTCACTACTTAAATTTCGGGACGAAATTTCTAAAAAGCAGGGGATACTGTAACATCCGTCAAAAACCAGATTTACCAAACCCACTCCGTTTATTAACCGAACAATCAGTTAAAAATTTCGTGGCGTATTTAATGCCCAAATTAATTTTAAACGATACATAATTAATAAGTATATTGGACTATATAATTTATATTTGAAAAAGTATTAAAAATAGTGGTTTAAAAATAAAAGGTTGCTGCCGGGTTTCGAACCCGGGTCAGTCAACCGGATTCAACAATGACTTAACACACACACGCTCAACCACTCCGCCACTTGTACTTTTTAGTAATATAACCAGACAATTAATTCAAATAATGAAACAGAAATCAAAACCCAGTCAACTGACGCGCCCAAATTCGTTGACGCCTGAAAATCCGACGATTTCGTCAACCGTCGTCGGTTATCTATGACTTAACGTAAACATTAAACCTCAACATCGGTTATAACTGATGTCCAGTCCGCGACACAAGCTATAACTGCCGGAAAATCTTTAACCGACGAATCAAGACGGAAATCGGACTAAATTCGTCGATGTCCTACCCTATAAATACCCCCTCTAACCTCTGTTAGCTTTTTCGCTCACAATCACACTCTTTCCCGACAAAAATTCACTCGCCGGAGAATTTCTGCAACTCGCCGGAAAACCGAGTCTTTCACCTCTGAGCCTTACTGAACCCCCAGAGCTCATACCGAAGCCACCTACACTCACCTCAAGCTCGCTGAAGACCCTCTGCCGCAAGACACACGTCGCCGGAATAGCTTGCTGTCACCGGAGTTTCGCCGGCGAAACAGAGGAGTCCAGTTCGGTATACCTTACACTTAATCTCTCGTTCTTTTTATTAATCTCACATATAATTAACCTCAAGACACTAACGAACTTGATTAAATCTTCGAACCAGTCGGACTTCCGTTTCTGGTTAAGTCTGACGAAGAAGACGAAGATTCGTATTGTATATGTTTAATTAAAATCAAGATATATCTCGGGTTAGACATACAGTCCAGCGGTGGACTGTGTGCAAATAAAACACGCTTACGTATCGAGTTCGATTCTTGTCCCACGCACACTCGCCTTAATAAAAATGTTCTTTTTTTACCGAACCGGATTCACTGCTCATATATGTTAAGTTTAATAAAACCGGAATAATAACCAAGATAGACGCACAGTCCAGTGGTGGACTGTGTGAAAGTTTAATCACACGTTACGAGTTCGAGTCCGGACTACCGCACCGGTTCGGACAATTATCAAACTTTTTATTTAAAACAGAAACGAAACTATTTAGTTTGTATATAAGTATAATAAAAATCAGACTATTTAACAAGTTAGACACACCGTCCAGCGGTGGACTGTGTGTTAACCTAAACCACAGGTCCCGGGTTCGAGACCTGTGGAGGACACCGATTCGATACATTAAAATCGTTTTTAAAAATAAATGATTTTCGGTTTAATTCAATTAGTATATAAATATAATTAAAAACAGAAATATTTCAGGTTAGACACGTAGCTTAGTTGGTAGAGCTGCGTGCACGCGAACGAGAGGTCTCGGGTTCGAGCCTCACCCGGCGCACACAATTACACAGTCTGACCGGTCAACGGTCGCAAAAAGTCAACATTTTTTATTATTTTTATTTATTTATTTTATTTAAAAATCAATTAAAAATACTTAAACATAACGTTTTTAAGGTTAGAAAATAGCCTTAAACTCACAAAAATATATCCAATCATCCTACTAAAATTGATTAATAAAATCCGCTTATTTACCATACCATTATGTTATTATCTAGGTTAATTTCACTCGTGGTTAAATCCAACTTCGTGCATATTCAACATCATCAACCGAACGCACCCAATGTGAGTGAATCTTACAACTCCCCTTTTTAATTACACGTTTTGGGGTGTGTCATGTGTCACCAAAATTAACTCGTTTATTTAAACTTGTGCCATACCATATTGTGATCTAAACTTAGATTGTATACATTGTTTGTAGTTATGTATTTCATATTGTCAATTTATATGCAATTCATTCATTAGGCCCATCAGTTCCTCGTGGGAGACGAGTTGAGCAACGCGTGCCTCAAAACAAATCCATTATTGTTCGTGTGTGTATTATTTAGTTTATATTGTTTGTAGTAATGTATTTCATATTGTCAAGTATATGCAAATCATTCATTAGGCCCATCAATTCCTCGTGAGAGACGAGTTGAGCAACGCGTGCCTCAAAACGATCCATTATTGTTCATGTGTGCATTATTTAATATTAATTGATTGGTGAATAAGTTTACATCTATTTTTACTCATGTGTGGTTGTGCACTTTATTTTATAATCAATTAAATAAACTTGTTCAAATGCTTTTCATAGGATTCACTCGTCAACTTTTTGTTGATTCAAAAACCATTTTTACACATGATACAGGTGAACATGTTGAAGCAAGGAAAACATAGGAAATGGCTTAGAAGAAAACAATGAAGCCTAGATTGATGTTTAGGACATGTTGTAATTATGATTGTATATTTCCCTTTAAAATGTATTAATGAATATGAAATGTTATAATAAATGTCATGAGCTTTGATGATAACCCAATCATGCCCCGATCACCTTTTCCGCTGCGGGTCGGGATGTGACAAATATTTTGATTCTTTCTTTTCAACTTTAACCGACGAATCACCAGTATCATTTTTAGGTACAAAATCATTTACTAGTTTCTCAGTTTCAGTTTCCATTTTCAAAATTTTTGTTGGTGCAAAATCTGGTGATTTATTATTATATCTTCTGTGAATTTCCTTTCACCAAAAGCATATCTTGGATTCTTTGGCGAACAACGTCGTGTGATATGCCCAACTTCATTGCATTTAAAACATCTTCTGCTATCAGATCTAGCAGACGAATCCAACTTCTGTTCACGGATTTTTTTCTCCTTTTTAAACTCATCATTTGATTGTTTACCAATGATTTCTTTTTCAAGAACGTGTTACTTCCAAAAACAAATTCCATTTTCTTATTGTTGTAATTCTGTTTTGGAAGCTGTTTATTATTTTTCTTTGTTTCAAAACTCAACCCTTCTCTTCTTGTCTCAGGATAATCCCCACCTTTCCTTCGATACTTGTTGAAAATATTTTTGGATTTTGAATAAAACTTTGTTAGATTTTTATCAAGATCTTCTGATTTTACTTCTACCAGTTTGAAAAGTTTATTAATGTGATCTTCTTTCACATTCTGGATCGGAAAAGTCTCATCAAAATATAGTTTATCAGAATCCTTTACTTTGTATAAAACAACGTTAGGGTCATCACTTAAACTATCTTCTGAAGAAACCTTATCTTCATTTTCAGATTGTGAATCAGATTCTGAACTGTTTTAGCTTGACTCAGCACTTTCAAAATTTGAATCCTCAAAATCGTTTT
Source organism: Scalesia atractyloides (assembly GCA_947069175.1). Taxonomy (NCBI): domain Eukaryota; kingdom Viridiplantae; phylum Streptophyta; class Magnoliopsida; order Asterales; family Asteraceae; genus Scalesia; species Scalesia atractyloides. Next base: position 52,575,859 of record CAMTDV010000025.1, read on the forward strand.
CCAAAACCTTTTCAACCACATTTTTTACAATTTCAGTTTCAGTGTCATTTTCTATTTTAGTGTAGATTATATCAATATTATCAGGCAGCTCATCTTTTGTCTCAGTTTTAAGTTTCAAATTGAGCGCCTCCTCCATTCCCTCAGGTTTCTTTTTCACATAACTTTGTCTCATAGGTGGAGGAACATATCTATAATCCACACTTTTCTTATCAATTTCACCATCCTCTCCTATCTTTACAGTACGAAGAATATGATCAATGACACATGAACTTTTCGAATAACTGATCAAGAGTTTATTTACTCTTTCAGTTTCAATTTTTTCTGTTTCAAATTCCATTTTAAATTCAGCAATCTTGTTTAAATGAATGTTAATAGCCGTTTGTTTTTCCATTAAAGTGGCTTTTAACATGTCCATCGTTTTACTTTGTTCAAGATTTGCTTGCTCGACCATTTTATATGTTCTTTTCATTTTATCATATGATTCTTTCATTGTTCTACAATCATATCTGAAATTTTCATTATGTTAGGTCTTTGATTATTTCATCCTTTTCAAAACATTTTTTCGCATGGTTTAAGGCATTTTGCACACGGTATCTCAACCTCGACAATTGCACTTTAACCACTTCCTTTCCTTCTGATTTCTCATTCTTAACCATTTATCTTCTGAATCAGGCTCAACCTCTTTGAAATTTGCCATCATTGCTTTGTTAGCCATTTCAGTCAAATTTTCAGCTGTCATCCCCTTTTTCACATCAATCACTTCTTCAGTTTCCGGTTTCACTGTCTGCACTGTCTGACCATGACATCCGGTACTAAAGAATCCTGCAAAAGAAGGCATCAAATTAGGTGGAATTATATTTTTAAATGCATTGTGTAAAATATTTTCCTCTTCGGTGCGTTGAAGATATTCCCCTAATAGTGCATCTTCCAAAGATTGTTCTTCATCGAAAACAACACTTGAATCTTCCATTTCAGGTTCTGGCTCAGTCACACCCCGACTCGCAGCGGAAGACAAATGCAGGGTGCGGCAGACACGTGGTAATTCTCCATAGTTTAAAAACATGATATCATACATAGAGAGAACCTTGGTTACAACATACTTTCGGTATCATATTACACACCATAAGTTTCAGTACAGTACTACGAGCTATCACACCTTTTATTCTGCTACAGATCACTACTACAGCCATCCACACGCACGTTCTTACTCTTGCTTCGCTTTACCTGAAATGCATGTTAGTTTTAAAAAGGTCAGCTAAACGCTGCGTGAGTTCCACTGGTTTAATTGTTGTGTAACAATAAGTGTTAACAAGTTCAATTGCACAAGTCACAGTTCACGGATTTATCAACACAAACACCTTCAGCAAGCACGCCCGGGTTACGACAAACACCTGCAGCTCGCCGAGCCGTGTCCTAACAGACACCTGCAGCTTGCCGAACTGTGTTACAACAAGCACCTGCAGCTTGCCAAACCGTGTAATAACAGACACCTCCAGCTCGCCGAACCGTGTTACAACAACACCTGCAGCTTGCCGAACCGTGTCATAATAGACACCTGCAGCTTGCCGAGTCGTGTGTTATAAAATTTACCTCATCGCAAGTTGGTGCAATTAACACGGTTTTGTAACATGCAAATCACCTCAGGAAACAGTAACACAGTTTAAAAGTGGTGGAGTGAAACACACTCCCAATTTGGTGTAATCAACACAGTTTTAACATGCATTCCACCCCAAGTAAAACAATAAAACAGTTAAAAGCGGGGTAGTGAAACTCACAGTACCAATAGGGGTCTCAACACACGAGTGGTTGAATAGCTGGATCAACTTTAATGACACACATGCAAGCATGGGCTCAAATCAGTATCTAAGCTGGTAATGGTTATAACTTGGATCGGGTCAGGAATTTTCACTCCGGATTGAGTCTATAAGACACTGGTATGGTGATGGACGTCAGGGTAGTATTAGTTTTCAGTTTGGCTTCCGGACACCGATTCTCGCGCCAGCCAAAGTCAGTAGTTTAACGTGTTCGGTTAATGGTACGGGAATACCAGTAGTGCCAACACGTGGTTATTCAGAAATGATTAACTTTCCATTAAGGGAGTTTGAGTGTTCGGGGGGTCCAAGTTGCCCAAATTTGAGTTTCCATTTTCACCGTCGGGAATTTTCTCGAATTGTCATAGAGCACACCCATAGTGCCCAAATTGCCCGGGAATCTCCCGGAATACTCCCAGTGTTCGAACTATAGTATTTTTCGGGTTGTGTCAGTTCCCAGTCCGGCAGGTTCGTTATACGGTAAACTGCCGAAAATGATTTAAATAACTTATTTTTAATCCAAATAAATTCCCATTTAATCTGGAATTGGACTAAAAATCTATAAAAATTGATATAACTCAGTAAAATCAGTAGATCATGATATAAATTTCTGGGAATTTATTTTGGTAATTTTCTTATTTAAATAAATTATTTATAAACCCATTTTTAACCACATAATTAACATAAAATACTTCCCGAACTTCCAAAATTTCGAAACGATTCTTGAACCTTCTATACATATCCAGGAACATCTCGAAAAATTTTGAGAATTTTTCGATTTCATTTTGTTGCGTTTCCGGCTACCGAAAACTCCCAAAAACAACGGATTTTTAACTCAAATCAAAACTCAACCAATGGACTCCAAATTTTCCCAGATCATTCCCCATATGTTCCTTAGTGTTTCTGTAAAATCTGGTAATTTATTGAATCCGTTTGATATTTTCCTGAAATTCTTTCGGTAAAATAGTTAAAAATTCACCAAAAATCGTAGAAACTTCCACAAATTCTAACATTTTACGTGGACCTTCCTGATAGTACCCTACATCACCATACCAAATTTCAGCTCAATCCAAATTACACGGACCAAGTTACAGCCCATTCTAGTTTCGGTTCTCGGAGGTTATACCTAGCGAAAGCTCCCTCAATCCCATTAAATTCCATTGGTTTGCATTCCATGAAATGCTTATATGTGTAAACCGGCCTACCATTATTCTGATTATCGTTCTGACCTACCGGTCCTGGTTGCGGGTTCGGTTGCGGGTTAGCATTAATACCGGCGCTAACCTGCGCCACAATCGTGGGAATAACAGATTGAAGTTGTTGCGCGACTATTTGCGCAATTTCTGCCTCAGTCATCGGTGGTGCGCATTTTGGGGCCATTCTATTATAAACAATATATGTCTAGGTATCAATGTCACGTATCCAGTTAACACATGTCACATGTTTGGCTAAAACATAACACACACCTCATATCACACATGAATCCACGGCACAAATAGTCAAACGCATCATCATATATATATGTAATGTCATCATCATACAAGTGTCAAAATTTGCACATAGACTTAACCCATAAGGGCTAGTGCTTAGATGTGCTATCAAAATGGGTCACCACAGTGACGTACAGACTCGATGCCACAAAAGTACTAACCAGACAAACGTGAAATACCATAACTGCATCACTACCTCGACATGGGTACAACCCAGTGCTTGGTAGGATGTACAAAAGATACATCATCTCTATCTATACCGAAAGAAAACCATACTAAGAACACCACATCCACAATACCAATCCTCCAAACCCTACAACCAAACCTACAATAGCATCGATGCATCCGTATACCAATGCACGGAAATGATCCTGCTCATGGTGCACATACCCCATACCCTGCTGTAGCGCGATGATCGCCTGCTGTAAGACGATCAAGTAGTCTCCCATCGACCTCCACTGCAGCTCATCCTCATCTCGTGCCATCCGTAGTAATGAAATCTGCTCGAACAGAAATCCCATCAAGCTGCTCTCAGTGATGGGAGCAGGCACCTCCTGAGGAGGCTCTCTAAATGGCTGGGAAGGGCCCCCTCGCTCATATGTGTGAAACGGGGAAGGGTCCTCCCGGGGTGGGGTCAGAAAACGAGCTGTGAAGTGCTACTGGGTCCCTATAGGTACGGGTGTCGGACGAATAGGGGACCTAGGTGGTGTGAACACAGGCACAAGCGTAAGCACCCTCCGAATCTCAAGAGGGCTAGATGAGGAGGGTGAATAAGTACTCGGAGTGGAAGGAGTGTAAGGGTCAGGCGGTGTCTCAGGTGACGGTAAGCGAGGTGCTACCGGCTCCCACTCCCAATGCCCCGTGACGGGAGTAGGGCTCCTAGGGATAGGTCCTACGGGTATGGCAACATCGGGGGTACGACTATGCTCCGAGGAGCTAGTCGGGTGGTGTGATGGCGAATGGTAGGCGCTCGAGGCCTCCCCCTCACGCCTAGTACGAGGTCTGGGTGGGTACGGACAACAACAATAACAAGAAGGATCTGGCGAGTAATTCGATGACAAGAGGGGTGTCAGCGGATCCTCCTCAGGATCAGTCTCCATATGTGAAGTCGACTGGTGACTCGAACGATCAGACATGCTACCTGAAAAAGAAAACCACACACAATGTTGATTGGACTGACCCAAAATACCGCTCACATCCCACAAATATACACATAAGCACGTATTGCACGCAGTTTCAATTTTTACGATTTATAAAAATTACTTGCGGTTGGCGACGTTAGTAGACGGATTTCCGTCGTATCTCAATGACGTTCCCAGAACCCCCAGGTATGAGCAGATAAATTATGGTGTTCCGGACCACAATAATTTATTTGCCCCACCAGGGTTTCCTTGTAATAGCCATACTACTCAGTTTCTAAAGGTTCTCAGTGTGTGGAGACTAACTTAGGATTATAGTCTAGGTTCTTTTAAGATACCTAGTTCGCTATAACCGAAGGCTCTGATACCATCTTCTGTCACACCCCGACTCGCAGCGGAAGACAAATGCAGGGTGTGGCAGACACGTGGTAATTCTCCATAGTTTAAAAACATGATATCATACATAGAGAGAACCTTGGTTACAACATACTGTCAGTATCATATTACACACCATAAGTTTCAGTACAGTACTACGAGCTATCACAACTCTTATTCTGCTACAGATCACTACTACAGCCATCCACACGCACGTTCTTACTCTTGCTTCGCTTTACCTAAAATGCATGTTAGTTTTAAAAAGGTCAGCTAAACGCTGCGTGAGTTCCACTGGTTTAATTGCTGTGTAACAATAAGTGTTAACAAGTTCAATTGCACAAGTCACAGTTCAGGGGTTTATCAACACAAACACCTTCAGCTAGCACAACCTGGTTACGACAAACACCTGCAGCTTGTCGAACTGTGTTACAACAAGCACTTGCAGCTCGCCGAACCGTGTCATAACAGACACCTGCAGCTTGCCGAGCCGTGTGTTATAAAATTTACCTCATCGCAAGTTGGTGCAATTAACACAGTTTTGTAACATGCAAATCACCTTAGGAAACAGTAACTCAGTTTAAAAGTGGTGGAGTGAAACACACTCCCAATTTCGTGTAATCAACATAGTTTTAACATGCATTCCACCCCAAGTAAAACAATAAAAAAGTTAAAAGCGGGGTAGTGAAACTCACAGTGCCAATAGGGGTCTCAACACACAGTGGTTGAATAGCTGGATCAACTTTAATGACACACATGCAAGCATGGGCTCAAATCAGTATCTAAGCTGGTAATGGTTATAACTTGGATCGGGTCAGGAATTTTCACTCCGGATTGAGTCTATAAGACACTGGTATGGTGATGGACGTCAGGGTAGTATTAGTTTTCAGTTTGGCTTCCGGCAATCGATTCGTGCGCCAGCCAAAGTCAGTAGTTTAACATGTTCGGTTAATGGTACGGGAATACCAGTAGTGCCAACACGTGGTTATTCAGAAATGATTAACTTTCCATTAAGGGAGTTTGAGTGTTCGGGAGGTCCAAGTTGCCCAAATTTGAGTTTCCATTTTCACTATCGGGAATTTTCTCGAATTGTCATAGCGCACACCCATAGTGCCCAAATTGTCTGGGAATCTCCTAGAATACTCCCAGTGTTCCAACTATATTATTTTTCGGGTTGGGTCAGTTTCCAGTCCGGCAGGTTCGTTATACGGTAAACTGCCGAAAATGATTTAAATAACTTATTTTTAATCCAAATAAATTCCCATTTAATCTAGAATTAGACTAAAAATTTATATAATTCAGTAAAAATCAGTAGATCATGAGATAAATTTCTGGAAATTTATTTTGGTAATTTTCTTATTTAAATAAATTATTTATAAACCCATTTTTAACCACATAATTAACATAAAATAATTCCAAATGTTCCAAAATTTTGAAACGATTCCTAAACCTTCTATACATATCCAGGAACATCTCGAAAAATTTTAAGAATTTTTCGATTTCATTTCGGTGCGTTTCCGGCTACCAAAAACTCCCAAAAACACGGATTTTTAATTCAAATCAAAACTCAACCAATAGACTCCGAATTTTTTCAGATCATTCCCCATATGTTCCTTAGTGTCTCTGTAAAATTTGGTGATTTATTGAATCCGTTTGATATTTTTCCCGAAATTCTTTCGGTAAAACAGTTAAAAATTCACCAAACATCGTAGAAACTTCCAAAAATTCTAAATTTTATGTGGACCTTCCTGACAGTACCCTACATCACCATACCAAATTTCAGCTCAATCCAAGTTACACGGACCAAGTTATAGGCAAAACAATTTCTGCCCATTCTAGTTTCGGTTCTCGGAGGTTATACCTAGCGAAAGCTTTGTTTCCGAGGGTTCCTTGTGAGTCCAGAAGTGTGAGGCTGCTATGTTTAGTACCTACACATCATGTACAATCCAAATATGCTAGAACTTAGATCAATCAAGCTTTAATCCATTGTTTTTCAGTTAATTGAATAGTTAAGCGATTTTGGTCTAATAAGAGTTGATTAGGGTATCAAGCCCCATTGATTAGCAACCATGGCTGCCATATAACACTAGGGGTATATGTGGTGTTCATGTTCAGCCCTAAAAATTGTTAAAACCCCAAAATTCATGGATTAAAAATCGTTTTTCGGCTAGAAATCGCGTTTAATCGAAGAAACGGACATAGAACTATGAGTATCAAGGCTAATACCTTTGGGTTCAAGCTTGTTTATGGAAGAACTCAGCTGAAAATGGAAGTTTAGAGCAGATTTGAGTGGTTTTGAAAGGATTTTTGGATTAAAATTAAAGGAAAAAAGAAAAAAAACTATTTATAAACATGTGGGGGGGGTTGATGGCGGCATAGAGGTGGGCCCCTAGGGCGACCTCGTGCTTCGTTTTACGTGCATAAGGATGAGGTTTATCCTACAGATAAGTATGGGTTCGTTTCGGTCCGGCGCACGTTCTTGATTTGCGCAACGGACTCCTTTTTGCGCGCACTTAGTGTCAAAAGACTCGGTTTTAAAAATTATGCATAACCGTCTAAAAATCCAAACCCATATATGTTTAAATCATAAAAGTCTCGTTTGATGGTCGTTTAAGTGTTTTTAAGCTTGATCGATCGTTCCTTGCACATTCGGTTGCCTTAAGTTATGCCCGGAACGAATGCGTTTCCCCAACCGTGAGATGCTTCATTTTGCGTGCCCGGGCTTTGATTATTTTTAAACCTTATGTCACAGTCTATGGCACAAATCTAAGTTATTCCTAGAACTCGGAATCTTAAATAAGGCTACGGATAATCCAATAATCAACGTCAAAGGTCTAATGCGCTGTTAAACGTCAAGTCTCCGTTTAACACGTTGTTCAAGGCTAAGGATGCCAACCTTGCATTGTTGGGCCTTAGTAGTGTCATGTCAACCATGACGTGCTCTCGGATTCCTCCGAGGTATAACATATATCGTTTCGTACCACACACAAGTCATGAAATTTCACAAGGTTTACACACAATGATAGTTTTAGTAATGCTTTAAGTTTAGGACCAATTAAGGTGTACCTGATTTCGTCATGGGTATCACAGGCTCTTCAATGATTCAGCCAGTAAAGCTAAGCTTTCTTTCTTGGAAAGATATTTGTTCCAGTTAAAGCCCCCATCTTCTTGTGCTACTACCAAACCCTTTTCTCTCGATGGTGACGGTCCGTCTTCAATTTGAAGGACTCTTGTTTGCGGAGAAGGCCGATGGTAAAGAGCCCTTTGATAGTAATCATTGTTGTTCCCAAAAGGATTTTGATTACTGCTTACCTCACGATTTGGATATTCTCGTTTAAAGTGACCTTTTTCTTTGCATTTGAAGCAGGTGACCTTTGACTTATCAAACCCCAATTTACTCTTTCCATCTCCGATATCTCTTCCAGTTAATTCCATGAATCTGGTTGCTCTTCGGATAATAGAAGCCATACACCATCTTATGTCCATCAACTCCAGTTCCTCTTGGTCAATTTGATCATAATCTTCTACTGTCATTTCTGGATTCCCAATCCTACCAGCGACCAAACTTTCATAGGACTCTAAGACAGTTGCAAGTAGTGCCATATGTTGCTTTGTTGTTTGCTCGTTGAAATTTTGAGCATTCTTAAATATAACAGCAATGTTACATTGAATGACATTCGGGTTTGAGCTTGCATTGCTGGATTGATTTGATTGATTATAAAACGGATTTGTATCATGTGGTGTCTGAGGTTTATTCGGGTTGAAACTTGGAAATGATTGAAAACCTGATTGACTTGAGCCTGAACTTCCCGAAGTATTTGCACTGAATGCTATTTGTATTTTCGGGCTTTGAGTTTCAGTAGATCCAGTTTTGTGGTATAGACCGACATCTTGTACCACTTGTGCGCTTTTAGATCTTGCTATCTTCTAGAGTTCCATCTCATGACCTTCGAGTTTTTCAAAGAAAGTTGGTAAATTGTACCCACTGTATTCAATCTCGTTCTTCAACACCATCAGATACGTAGACCATTCACCCTCTTGCAAAGCGTCTGCCAATTTGTCAACTAGTTCTTAATCGGTTTTGAGAATTCCGTGTCTCTTCATCTGGTGTACCAAGTGACAGTAGCGCTTGATCAATTGTTTCATTGATTCACCTTTCATGAGACTGAATATGTCAAATTCCTTTCTCAGTAGCGCTTTTTTACTTTTCCTCGTCTCGGTATTTCCATGATACTTCATACGCAAAGCGTTCCACAAAGTTTGTGAGTGATTATCATGTTTAACAGCATCAGGATGTCTTCTTTGACCGATTGCAATAACAAACTCATCATTTTCTTTTCGTTAACAAAATCTTCCGTTTCTTCTGGAGTAAAGTTTTTGGGAATCTTTTCTAAATTGTTTTCATCTCTTGGCAACGAATATTTGGTTCCGATTGCAAGCCAGCAATTGAAATGATTACCCTGAACCCAGAGTTCGAATTTTTCTCTCCAACTCTCGTAGTCTTCAAGATTCATTAGTTTCGGGGGTTTCACAGTCGTTCCCATCTCAATTTCGAGGTTCATTTGAGCAACTGCGTTTGTTGTTTTTGCAGCATTGGTTGCGAACGCATTATAAAACTCAGAATCCATTTTGATATGCTGAAAATATCTGAAACACGTTCAAAATTGAAAACTTATCAGTATCAAGGAATAATCCGTACGAATTAGAGAGTTCTAGTTCGTACGAACTAGGATAAAGTTATTGAAAAATCTCCCAAAATGAGATTTTTTGCAAATTTTGACATGAAATCGTTTGTTTTTAGGTCTGAAACTTTCAAGGGTTTATCATTATGTGATTTTATATGACATACTGAAAATTCAGTCCATTTTAACCGTAATTCGTTAAAAATGAAAAATAAGAAGAAATGAGTAGAAGTAGAAGTAGATCTTGTGTAGATGTTCACAATTAGGCCTCCATAGCTCTGATACCACTTGTAGGACCGTTGAATTCCTTAGCAAAGGTGCCTAAGTTTGTATCTAATCCATGTATGCGGAATTTACGTGAATTAGTGAGAATATACACAAGATATTCAGTTTAAACGTCAGTTTATTAATTGTCAAAGTTGTACATTCGAGATACCAAACTGACATAGCTCCGCCGTCAAGATTGCAAAATTGTTACAAATGAAATCCTAACATGGCTATTTATAGAGTTTGTAATTCGCACCAAAGCACCATTGTTCTAGTTTGTACAAAGTACTACTTCGTACGAACTACAATATTACAACAACCTAATTCGTGCAAACTACAACTCCAACATACATCAACTTAAACTTTAAACATTATAACCTTATACATTTAGACTAGATCCAAGACATAGATAATATACATCGTTCACTAACAATTGGGTGTGCTTATGTGCTTATGTGCTTATGTGGATATGTGATTATGTTCCTTACGTAAATGTAAAACGCAAAACTATTAAACAAACCCATTACAATCGAATCTAATCTATTATTTCCATGTAGAATGGCTTCCATGGGATCTCACACTCGCCGCACCGCCCAACGAAATAACGCCAACAAACGAATCGCCTCACTCGAGGCTAAGGAAATGGCCAAGGTGATTCCTCAAATTGTCAGCGAGATCCATGCTGTCAACAGCAACTCCTCTGTGGATTCCAAGAATGATGCTCCAAAAGCTTCGTTCCGCTTCAAGCAATTCAAAGCTTGCGCTCCAATGACCTTCGCAGGCGAAGAAGGTCCAAGTAAGATGTTTTAATGGTTCGACGCCATCGAGGTCACTTTCCGCCAAACCGGATGTCCGGAAAACCTCCGCACCGTCAATGCGAATGGTGTTTTTCAGCCGAGGGCACTCGACTGGTGGACTGCCAAGCGCAATAGGCACGGAAATGACTCAGCTTATGGGATCTCTTGGGAAGAACTGAGAGAGTTAATGGTTAAGGAATTCTGTCCTCCCCATGAAGTCCAGAAGCTGGAGAACGAGTTCTGGAACATCAAATATTATCTGCCTAGGACAAGTGGATACCACCAAGAAAGCCATCAAGAAGTATCTTCGCGCTCTCCCCGATTGTGTTGCTAATTTTGTTCAAGCAGCAAGGCCGATTACTATCGAGGAAACTTATCAACTCACAGCCGAGATCAACGACAAACGAGTCTTGGCTGGAGCTTTCAAGGTCACAAATGAGAACCTCAGTCAAGCTACTGGTGAGCCAAGCTCCAATGCTACTCCATCTCAAGCCTCCAGGTCAAACCGCCAGAACTGCAAGCGAAGGAACACCAGCAAGAATAACGCAGCAGTTGCACAACTGAACCACCAGTCTCACTAGCTTACTACTTCCAACGCACCTCCTGCTAAGCGTGTGTATACTGGTCCTCATCCTTTGTGCCCTAAGTACACTTATCACCACGCAGTTGGAGGCAACTGTCGTTTTTGTGTCAACTGCAACATCCATGGTCACTACACTGTCAGCTGCCGCTCAGGTCCTTGTCAATAAGCTCCTCAGCCTCTCATAGCACTGCCAGCTCCACCTCACGCTCATCAAGTTAACTCAGCTTCGCAATCACCCGTTGCTAATGCACGTGCTTGCTACACTTGTGGCGATCCCAGTCACTTCAGCAACGTCTGCCCGCATCGAGTTGTGAAACAAGAACCGCAGCAGCTGCAGCCACAGCCACCATAGCTAAAGCAGCAACAACCAACAGGGATGCGTGGAAGAGCTTTCAACATCAACCACCGCCAGGCTCAGAACGACAATAATGTTGTCAATGGTACGTTCCTCGTTAATGGTATTTATGCTTCTTGCTTATTTGATACTGGAGCCGATATCTGTTTTGTATCGCTTGAATTCGAAAAGCTTTTAAAATTTAAACGCGCTAATCTCCCAAAGACCTTCGACGTCGAAATCACCACTGGAAGAACCGTTACCATTAACTCCGTTCTACGTGATTGTACTCTCGAACTCAACAATCACAACTTGCTGATCGATCTCATACCTATGCAATTAGGTAGTTTTGACGTCATAGTAGGCATGGATTATCTTGTAAGAATCATGCAAAAGTTGTTTGCTACGATAAGATGATTCGCTTCCACTTCCAAACGGTAATCAGCCACAAGTCTATGGCAAAGTACCCTCGAAAGAATTGAAGCTTATGTCGTGTATCCAAGTGAACAAGTATTATGCAACGAGTGCATCGCTTTCCAAGCCCATATTGTGAAACCGGGGAAAGAGAAGAAAACTTTGAAAGACGTATCCGTTGTTTGTGATTTTCCTAAAGTTTTTCTCGACGATTTACCTGGTTTACCCCCTACTCGTGATGTCGAGTTTCATATTGATCTAGTCCCAGGTGCTACACCTGTCGCTAAAGCTCCCTATCGCCTTGCACTATCCGAAATGCGTGAGCTATCTAGCCAACTTCAAGAGTCACTTGATAAAGGCTTTATACGCCCGAGCACATCTCCTTGGGGCGCACCCATTCTTTTTGTGAAAAAAAAGGATGGATCGTTCCGAATGTGCATCGATTATAAGGAACTTAACAAACTTACGATTAAAAACTGCTACCCTCTTCCTCGAATCGATGATCTATTTGACCAACTCTAAGGTGCTACTTGTTTTTTGAAGATTGATTTACGTTCCGGATACCATCAAATACGTGTACATGAGCAGGACATTCCGAAAACCGCCTTCCATACTCGCTATGGCCATTATGAATTCGTGGTCATGCCTTTCGGTCTCACAAACGCACTCGCGGTCTTCATGGATTTGATGAACCGTGTGTGCAAAGCTTTCTTGGATCATTCGTCATTGTTTTCATCGATGATATTATTATCTACTCAAGGTCTAGAGCCGAACACGCGCGACACCTCTGTTTAGTTCTCGAACTTCTCCAAGGAAATCGTCTTTACGCCGAATTCTCTAAGTGTGAATTTTGGCTTAAGGAAGTCCAATTCCTCGGTCACATCGTTAACGACGAAGGAATTCACGTCGATCCCGCAAAGATAGAAGCTGTAAAGAGCTGGAACACACCAAAGACTCCGTCCGAACTCCGTTCTTTTCTCTTATTGACGGGTTACTACCGTCGATTCATCGCCGACTTTTCAAAGATAGTTGTACCTCTTACCTCTTTGACTAATAAGGATAAACCTTTTGTTTGGGGTTCCAAATAGGAGGAAGCCTTTCAAACTCTCAAGCGTATGGTTTGCGACGCTCCCGTTCTCACACTTCCCGACGGAAACGATGACTTCGTTGTATATTGCGATGCCTCTAACCTAGGTCTCGGTTGTGTTCTTATTCAACGAGACAAGGTTATCGCGTATGCGTCTCGACAACTCAAAATCCACGAGAAGAATTACACAACCCACGATCTCGAACTCGGTGCAGTTGTTTTTGCGTTAAAGATATGGCGACATTACCTTTACGGAACAAAGTATACGGTCTTCACCGACCATAAAAGCTTACAACATATCTTCAACCAGAAAGAACTGAACATTTGCCAACGCAGATGGGTTGAACTTCTCAACGACTATAATTGTGAGATACGCTACCATCCCGGCAAAGAAAATTTTGTAGTCGATGCTCTCAGTCGACGAAGCTAAGCTATGTGTATAGCATTCATGACGTTCAAGCCCAGAACGAACTCGAAACCCTGATTCGCGAAACCCAGGACGCATGTTTCATTGAGAATACCTTTTATGAGGGAACGCAATGTGGTGCCGAAACCCAGCTGGAGAATAAATCTAACGTCATCTATTACTTTCGCAATCGCATTTGGATTCTGTCAAACCCCGACCACGTAAAAATACAAACCGTGGCGGAAAACGTCGGGGAGTGTCGTAACAGAATTATTGTTTCAATAACCATGGCACATAAGTTGAGTTTCATTAATTAATATCATTTACATTGTCTTGGATAAAAACGGAAATACAACAAAAGTTAAGCTATTATTCTGATTTTATAGTCACTAAGGCCCAGTCCGCCCTAAGTGTAGCTAGCTTGACATCAAACATTTGCACCTGAAACATATGTGAAAATAAAGTCAGCAAAAAAAATACCGGCGAGTATATAGGTTTTGTGTTGATGCTTCATGGCTTTGATTATTTTAAGAAAAGTTTAAAGTAATACAAAAGTCGCCAGGAACCATAAAAAATCTTTTTTATAAAAAACTATATGAAAAATCAATATGATATAAAAGAAATAATATATGGTTAAATTGATAACCAAAAGTAAGTTTTGTCTTGTGTAAGACTGTTATGTCTTGTATTTTGTTTAACATGATTTAGATAACGCCACAATATGTAAGGTAATAAAAGCACTTATATATATAGGAAGTACCATCGGCGTATCCACCATGCTTTTATCACATTACATACGTCACACTATTTAAATCATTCATCATAAACCAATCATCAAAAGCCTTGTGTAATACAAAGTAATGTAAACAATGTCGAGTAAATCGAGTCATGTACACAATGTCGAGTAAATCATTGCCATGTAAACAATGTCGAGTAATTCAATGTATAGTAAACAATGTCGAGTAAACCAATGTCATGTAAACAATGTCATGTAAACAATGTCAAGTAAATCAATGTCATGTAAACAAAGTCGAGTAAACCAATGTCATGTAAACAATGTCGAGTAAATCAATGTCATGTAAATAATGTCGAATAAACCAATGTCGAGTTGTATAGATCATTTTCTTTTATTTTTAAGACATATATTATGGGTTGTTGGCGAATACATTCAAGCCTTGTTGACTCTCGGATAAACCCTATCCGGTCAAGGGTTTATCACTGTTCATCGAATTCTGTCATTCCCTAAGGTCACTTCCAAACAAACCTAGGAAGTGGGAACGGGATTGTCAATCCTATGGTACCATTACATACTACCGGTCGGCGTGATCAATGTTAATGAATTATCATTGTCGAGTTCAATGCACCAAAATATCAAATAACAAATATAAGCATGTTTTGAAAATGTCTTGAAAATGTCCAAAAAAATGTCTTTTGAAAATGTCTTTGAAAACCATGTACTAGTATGCTATGTCAACATACATAGAAAAATTTTCTTTGAAAAACCAATGTGTTAATTATGCAAATCAACATGTAAATCAAATGAAATAAAAGTCATGTAGTATATGTACTAGTAACCAAAGCATGTAATATGTCATGAAAACACGAAAGTAATCATAGGCACAACATGTTTCACCCCAAAACATTTGAAAACGTAAAAGAGGGGGACTATGTACTCACTTGATATTGCAAGTATCCTTGATCTAGTGATCTAACAATGCTCGGAAAGTCAAGGAATCAAGTGGCACCTAGTAATGGATCACTATGTTAATAAATCAGAACCTAAATCGGGAGATCGGATAAACTGAGGTCTTGTAAACCAAATGAGTGTTGGAACTCATATGATATGGTTTAACTAAGCCTACATACTCATTTGAAAGAAAATCCTAAGTGCTTATGACCCGTTACGACTCGTTAAGGTAGTTTAAGCTACTTTAACGTGTCGTTTGCGCAAAAGCGTGTTCCGATGGTCTAACTAGTCCTATGATAAGTCTTATATGCCTAAACATGTTTAATAATGTTGCACAATCAGTTTAAGTGTCAAAATTTAGGTAACATATGCTTAGATTGAATTTATGCGCAAAAAGGGCATTTTGGTCATTTTGCTAAGGCATATAAACTACCTATCATACAACTACTTAAACGAAGTAACCATAAGGTATGGCCCCTGGAGGTTATTCCCTATACAACTATGGCTACAAAATGTGTTTGGTCGGATCCTAATGATCGGCCAAACGGGTCGGGTTCGAAAGTCTAAGCGATTGTCAAGACCGCTTGACTTACGACCCTAATTAAGCGCTAAACTAGAAGTGACGAGTTAGACATGCTAAAACATGTCTAACCTGAGTTTTAAAGATGTTTTGATATCAAAACAATGTGTTTTGATACCCGGAAATAGTTTCGTTGGATACTGCGCATTTATCGTATTATTACTTTTGACTCGTCACTGTAACTAGTTAACGTGGTAATCAGTAGGTATCGTCGCAGGGACTATAACCATCGTGATTACGATCACGTTGCAAAGTTCAAATGAACTTTGTCTTGACCAATTCATGGTCAAAGCCGAAAGTCAAACACTGTTTGACTTTTAGCTTGAAATAGCTAAACAAGCCAAGGAAGAACACTTACTTGTGTTCTAGGAAGAAGATAAACTCAGGTGGGAGGCCTCCAACAAGTGGTAGAAACTCCTCTTAGAGTGTATTATGAGAAAGAAAAGAAATGAGCAATGGATGAATGAAATGGAGCTTGCTATTTATAGGAGTTCTTGGGTTGTAGGATTATTACATGTGGATTATGTGTTCTCTAAGGAATGATCTCCACCACACAAGTGTTAGGGACTGTTTGAGGACTTGTTGAACACTTAACTTGGTCCCGGAAACATAAAAACAATCAAACAAAACAAGTTGCAAACAGCTGGAAGCTGGCTGGAAAGTTTCTACTGTCTGGGCTTGGCTTACGGACCGTATGGGTCCATGCTTACGGTCCGTAAGCACCCTTGCAGGGACCAAGTTTCTCAAAATGGCAGAACAGGCCCCTGAACTTGATTTAGCTCGTTTAGGCACTTCAAACACCCGTTAACCTCATTTTCAAACTTCATAAGGATGAGAGAGCACAGGGAACTTGAAAAATGCTCATAAATATTTCGGATCTCGGCTCGTTAGGTCGTACGATTGTGGTTTCGGTTAATTACGATGAAAATCGTAATGAATGCGCTAATAACCGTAAATACGTAACGAATGGTATTTTTGCATTCCAATCACTAAAATATGATATTTTAATGATTTCAAAAATTTTTGGATGTCCGTACATGTTCCGGATAGCGAAATACGCGAATTGGCATAGTTTCGTAGATTTTGCAAAATAGCCCCTATAGCTGAATAAACATGTTTTCGCCATACCGAACCCTTCGAAACTTATTTCTAAGTTATGTAAAGGATATTTAAGGTATGCTTAGCTTGTGTCATTGTTCCGGAGTGTACTTTGCATTAAACTGATTAAATTTACGTAACGGTTTGCGATTTCACATCGAGAAAACGTTTAAAGGATCAGATTTGAACAAGGATTAAAAATACACAAATGTCATAAGTAAATATACAAAACTCATAAAATATAACACAAAATTTTATTGATATAATATTGTCGGATACAATACAAAGATTAGAAAGCACATATGTCACAGTCTCCCCTACTTCAGGAAATTTCGTCCAGAAATTTAGCTTGAGGAAACTAGTGAGAAAAGATGCGGATATTTCGCCTTCATTTGGTCCTCTCGTTCCCAAGTAAACTCTGGGCCACGTTTGGATTCCCAGCAAACTTTAACAATCGGTATACGTCTGCACTTTAACTTCTTGACTTCACGTTCCAATATTTCCACGGGTTTCTCAACAAAATACATCGTGTCATCAACACGAATTTCATCAAGAGGGATGTGGGTTTTCATCAGTCAAACACTTTTTCAAATTGGATACGTGGAATGTTGGATGAACATTTCCAAGTTGTGGAGGTAGCTCAAGTTTGTAGGCCACTTTTCCGATTCTCTCAACAATCTTAAACGGTCCAACATAATGTGGCGCAAGTTTTCCTTTCTTCCCAAATCTAATCACTCCCTTCCAAGGGGATACCTTGAGTAGGACGTGATCACCGACTTGGAATTCCAAGGGCTTGCGTCGTTTATCCGCGTAACTCTTTTGATGGCTTCTAGCTGTCAGAAGGTTTTCGCGAATTAACTTGACCTTGTCCGTTGTGTCTTGAATAAGTTTAGGTCCAGTGAATCGAGATTCACCAATCTCATTCCAACAGACAGGTGAACGACATTTTCGACCATAAAGAGCTTCAAAAGGTGCCATATCAATGCTGGAGTGATAACTGTTGTTGTAGGAGAACTCGATTAATGGTAAATGCGAATCCCAACTACCACCAAAGTCAATCACACAGGCTCTTAGCATATCATCCATGTCTGGATTGTCCTTTCAGATGGTCCATCCGTTTGAGGATGATAAGCAGTGCTCAAATTAAGCTTGGTTCCCATGGCAGGTTGCATGGTTCTCCAAAAGGAGATGAGAATCGAGCATCACAATCAGATATGATGTCCAAAGGAACACCATGACGAGATACTATTTCATCCACATAGATTTTGGCGAGTTTGTCAGCAGAAAATCCTCTCTAATGGCTATAAAATGTGTTGGCTGTGTTAGTCGATCAACGACTACCCAAATGGCATCATGTCCTCTGGGTGTACGCGGTAATTTGGTATTGAGATCCATGACGATGTTCTCCCATTTCCAAACCGGAATCTCTAGTTGTTCAAGCAAACCAGAAGGACACTGATGTTCCGCTTTTACCTTCAGACAAGTAAGGCATTTAGATACATATAAGGCAATGTCTTTCTTTATACCCGGCCACCAATACTGAGTACGAAGATCCTTATACATCTTATCTGCACCAGGATGGATCGAATAACGAGATTTGTGTGCTTCATCCATTATTAAGGTGCGGAGATTGCCTTGACTTGGAACCCACAAACGGTTCAGATAATAAAGCAACCCATTGTCTTTCGGCTTCGAGTTGAAGCTCAAGATGTTGTGGTATTTCATTACCCATCATGCCTTGCGTAACACAAGTATGTTGAGCTTTAAGAATGCGTGTCTGGATATCAGATTAAACTTGAATACAATGAAGCTTGACGCGTTCTTTACGACTAAGAGCATCAGCTACGACATTCGCCTTACCAGGATGGTAACGAATTTCGCAGTCATAGTCGTTCAGAAGCTCGACCCAACGTCGCTGTCTCATATTAAGTTCTTTCTGATTGAAGATGTGTTGAAGACTTTTGTGGTCTGTGAAAACCACACATTTCGTACCGTATAGGTAATGTCTCCAAATCTTAAGAGCAAACACAACAGCGCCTAACTCAAGATCATGAGTGGTGTAGTTCTTTTCGTGAACCTTCAGCTGTCTTGATGCATAGGCTATAACTTTGTCTCTTTGCATGAGGACACAACCGAGACCTAAGTTAGACGCATCACAATATACAACAAAGTCGTCGTAACCCTCGGGTAAAGATAGAATACGAGCATCACAAAGCTTCTGTTTCAATGTCTGAAAAGCCTCTTCCTGTTTGGGTCCCCACTAAAAAGGTTTATTCTTTTGAGTTAATGCAGTGAGGGGAACCGCAATCTTAGAGAAGTTAGCAATGAAACGGCGGTAATAACCCGCGAGACCCAAGAATGAACGAACTTCAGAAGGAGTAGAAGGTCTGTTCCAATCCTTGATTGCACTAATCTTTGCGGGATCCACATGAATACCTTGTTCGTTGACAATATGTCCCAAAAACTGAACTTCCTTAACCAAAATTCACACTTGGAGAATTTGGCGTAAAGTTGTTCTTTCTTTAGGAGTTCCATTGTTAAACGAAGGTGTTGTTCATGATCGGCTCGTGTCTTGGAATAAATCAAGATTTCATCAATGAAAACAATGATGAACTTGTCTAAATAAGGCTTACAAACCCTATTCATCAAGTCCATGAAGACGGCAGGAGCATTGGTTAAACCAAAGGCCATAACAGTGAACTAATAATGACCGTAACGAGTGCGGAAAGCTGTCTTGGGAATATCTTCCTCGAGTACACGAAGCTGATGATACCCAGAACGTAAGTCAATCTTCGAAAAGCAAGTAGCACCCTGTAGTTGGTCAAAAAGATCATCAATGCGAGGTAGGGGATATCGATTCTTGATTGTGAGTTTGTTAAGCTCACGGTAATCGATACACGTGTGAAAAGATCCGTCTTTCTTTTTCACAAATAAAACTGGAGCACCCCAAGGTGAAAACTCGGACGGGTAAATCCTTTGTCAGAAAGTTCCTGAAGCTGTTTCGATAACTCTTGCATCTCAGACGGTGCAAGACGGTAGGGGGTTTGGCTATCGGATTCGCACCAGGTACAAGGTCTATACGGAACTCAACTTGACGAGCAGGAGGTAAACCAGGTAGCTCCTCAGGAAACACCTCAGGATAATCCCGAACAACAGGGATATCTTGAATAGTCTTGCCCTTGCCTTTCTCCTCTACGATATGTGCCTGGAATGCAACATAATTCTTTTTTAGGTATTTGTGGGCTTGGGCACAAGACATGAGTTTAATGCTACTAGCGGGTTTTTCTCCACGAACTTCCAGAATTTCACCAGACGGAAGAGGTACACGAACAATCTTATCGAAAAAAAAAACCTTGACATGATGTTTGGTCAACCAATCCATTCCCACTATAATGTCAAAGCTCCCAAGTTGCATAGGCGTGAGGTTAATAGGAAAAAGATGGTTATTAAGGTTCAATTGGCAATCATGGATGACAGAATCAAGTTTAAGGGGTTCGCCACTAGCTATTTCGACTGTCAAGGGCTTTCCTAGTTTAGTTCTAGGCATGGAAAGCAAAGGTTCGAAAGCTAGGGATACGAAACTTCTATCAGCACCCGAATCAAAAAGAAAAAGAAGCAGGTTGGTTGTTAACAAAGAACCTACCATTTACCACCTCGTTATCTGCCCGTGCCTCTTTCGCATTAATGTTGAAAGCTCGTCCACGAGCCTGGTTCGCATTTTCCAATCTCGGGCAATTGTTACGGTAGTGGGTGAGATCCCCACAGTTGTAGCAAGATCCTGGTGGGTAATGTGGTCGTGCAGGATTGGCTGGCTACTGAACATGGTTTTGACCCACATTGTTCGGGTTAGGAGGCGAGCGACAAACATTTGCCAAATGACCAGATCTACCATAGTTTGTACAAATACGGCATGGAAGATGAGGCTGGTGATGACTGCAGCATCTGTTGCACAAAGGTGCAGTGCCGGTATATTGTTTCTTGGCAGGAGGCTGAGCAGGCTGGTTAGGAGCGGCTTGATTGGGCTGTGTAGTGACAACGAAATTCTTAGAAGCCTTGCGCTTCCTCGATTTCTTCGAAGACTCAGCTTTCTTACCCTTTGTTTTCTCAGATTTGTCAGAGGATCTCTTGTCACCCTTCCGGTGGAGCTTACCCTTTTTTATCTGCGATTCAGTCAGTGTCGCAGATAGCTCAATGGCTTGCCTGACAGTAGTGGGGTTGCGGCCGGTGACAATATCCTGAATCGGGTCAGGAAGACCATCTATGTATTTCTCGATTGCCTTATCCAAAGGCGTCACCATCTCAGGGCACAACAAGCTCAACTGCTCATACCTGTCAGTATACGCACGGTGCTCACCACTGTCTTGCTTCAGGTCATAGAACTCATTTTCAAGTGCCCTCTTTTCATGTCGGGGGCAAAACTCTTTCATCATTAAGGCCCTGAGTTCCTCGCAAGTCTGACCCATAGCAATGTCAGCACCACTGTCTCTCATCACTCCATTCCACCATGTTAACGCTCTCTTTTCAAACACGCTTGAAGAAAACTCGACCTTTCGCTCATTCGGACATTGCACATGACGAAAAGTGTTCTCGAGACTCTCAAACCACTATAGGAGCACAGTTGCTCCCTCAGAACCACTAAACTTGAGCGGTTTAGCTGAGTTAAACTGTTTAAAGCTGCACGAAGCAGGTGCATTATTGTTATTGTTGGCTTGGTTCATCTGAGTTACAAGATTCGGTAGTACAGCAGCAATCTGCTGAGCTATCATAGCTGCTATGGCGGCGTCCGGATTTGCATTTGCGTCTCGTCGAGGAGGCATTCTAAAAGAGAGTAAACATGAATGGAAACGAGTGAGATGAATGTTGGATAATCAGGACGAGATCATAAAATATCGACAAATGTAAGGATGGTGGTCATTCGTTCGTTCCTTCAAAACAAACAAACGACACACAGTGACTAGTCAAAGTAAATGGGTCGTTATAATGTATCGCGAAGACATGCTTTAGCCTATAAGTGGACACTCACCCCAAGAGTTCCCAGGTAAGAGTGACTGGTCCGATAATGCGGATTTGTACGAACACTCTAGCCTTAGACAGAAAACTCAGGGTACAGGCATCCACCCATCCAGATTGCACGTGTTCACAAAAAAATGTTGGCGAGTATATAGGTTTTGTGTTGATGCTTCATGGCTTCGATTATTTTAAGAGAAGCTTAAAGTAATACAAAAGTCGCAATGAACCATAAAAATCTCTTTTATAAAAACTATATGAAAAATCAATATGATATAAAAGAAATAATATGTGGTTAAATAGATAACCAAAAGTAAGTTTTGTCTTGTGTAAAACTGTTATGTCTTGTATTTTGTTTAACATGATTTAGATAACGGCACTATATGTAAGGTAATAAAAGCACTTATATATATAGGAAGTACCATCGTCGTATCCACCATGCTTTTATCACATTACATACGTCACGCTATTTAAATCATTCATCATAACCAATCATCAAACGCCTTGTGTAATACAAAGTAATGTAAACAATGTCGAGTAAATCAATGTCATGTACACAATGTCGAGTAAATCAATGCCATGTAAACAATGTCGAGTAATTCAATGTTGAGTACACAATGTCGAGTAAACCAATGTGATGTAAAGAATGTCGAGTAAATCAATGTCATGTAAACAATGTCGAGTAAACCAATGTCATGTAAACAATGTCGAGTAAATCAATGTCATGTAAACAATGTCGAATAAACCAATGTCGAGTTGTATAGATCATTTGCTTTTATTGTTAAGATATATATTATGGGTTGTTGGCGAATACATTCAAGCCTTGTTGACTGTCGAATAAACCCCTATCCAGTCAAGGGTTTATCAATGTTTATCGGATTCTGTAAGGTCACTTCCAAACAAACCTAGGAAGCGGGAACGGGATTGTCAATCCTATGGTACCATTACATACTACCGGTCGGCGTGATCAATGTTAATGAATTATCATTGTCGAGTTCAATGCACCAAAATATCAAATAACAAATATAAGCATGTTTTGAAAATGTCTTGAAAATGTCTTTGAAAATGTCTTTGGAAATGTCCAAAAAAATGCCTTTTGAAAATTTCTTTGAAAACCATGTACTAGTATGCTAGGTCAACATACATAGCAAAATGTCTTTGAAAAACCAATGTGTTAATTATGCAAATCAACATGTAAATCAAATGAAATAAAAGTCATGTAGTATATGTACTAGTAATCAAAGCATGTAATATGTCATGAAAACATGAAAGTAATCATAGGCACAACATGTTTCACCCCAAAACATTTGAAAACGTAAAAGAGGGGACTATGTACTCACTTGAGATTGCAAGTATCCTTGATCTAGTGATCTAACAATGCTCGGAAAGTCAAGGAATCAAGTGGCACCTAGTAATGGATCACTATGTTAATAAATCGGAACCTAAATCGGGAGATCGGATAAACTGAGGTCTTGTAAACCAAATGAGTGTTGGAACTCATATGATATGGTTTAACTAAGCCTACATACTGATTTGAAAGCAAATCCTAAGTGCTTATGACCCGTTACGACTCGTTAAGGTAGTTTAAGCTACTTTAACGTGTCATTTGCGCAAAAGCGCGTTCGGATGGTCTAACTAGTCCTATGATAAGTCTTATATGCCTAAACATGTTTAATAATGTTGCACAATCAGTTTAAGTGTCAAAATTTAGGTTACATATGCTTAGATTGAATTTATGTGCAAAAAGGGCATTTTTGTCATTTTCCTAAGGCATATAAACTATCTATCATACAACTACTTAAACGAAGTAACCATAAGGTATAACCCCTGGAGGTTATTCCCTATACAACTATGGCCACAAAATATGTTTGGTCGGATCCTAATGATTGGCCAAACGGGTCGGCTTCGAAAGTCTAAGCGGTTGTCAAGACCGCTTGACTTACGACCCTAATTAAGCACTAAACTAGAAGTGACGAGTTAGAAATGCTAAAACATGTCTAACCTAAGTTTTAAAAATGTTTTGATGCCCGAAAATAGTTCCGTTGGATAATACGCATTTATCGCATTATTGACCGAAACTTTTGACTCGTCACTACAACTAGTTAACGTGGTAATCAGTAGGTATCGTCACAAGGACTATAACCATCGTGATTACGATCACGTTGCAAAGTTCAAATGTACTTTGTCTTGACCAATTCAAGGTCAAAGCTGAAAGTCAAACACTGTTTGACTTTTAGCTTGAAATAGCTAAACAAGCCAAGGAAGAACACTTACTTGTGTTCTAGGAAGAAGATGAACTCAGGTGGGAGGCCTCCAACAAGTGGTAGCAACTCCTCTTAGAGTGTATGATGAGAAAGAAAAGAAATGAGCAGTGGATGAAAGGAATGGAGCTTGTTATTTATAGGAGTTCTTGGATTATAGGATTATTACATGTGGATTATGTGTTCTCCAAGGAATGATCTCCACCACACAAGTGTTAGGGACTGATTTGAGGACTTGTTGAACACTTAACCTGGTCCCCAAAACATAAAAACAATCAAACAAAACAAGTTGCAAACAGCTGGAAGCTGGATGGAAAGTTTCTTCTGTCTGGGCATGGCTTACGGACCGTATGGGGTCCATGCTTACGGTCCGTAAGCACCCCTGCAGGGACCAAGTTTCTCAAAATGGCAGAACAGGCCCCTGAACTTGATTCGTCGCGTTTAGGCACTTCAAACACCCGTTAACCTCATTTTCGAACTTCATAAGGATGAGAGAGCATTGGGAACTTGAAAACTACTCAGAAATGTTTCGGATGTCGGCTCGTTAGGTCGTACGGTTGTGGTTTCCGGTTAGTTACGACGAAAATTGTAATGAATGCGCTAATAACCGTAAATACGTAACGAATGGCATTTTTGCATTCCAATCACTAAAATATGATATTTTAATGATTACAAAAATTTTTGGATGTCCGTACATGTTCCGGATAGCGAAATACGCGAATTGGCATAGTTTCGCAGATTTTGTAAAATAGCCCCTAGAGCTGAATAAACATGTTTTCGTCATACCAAACCCTTCGAAACTTATTTCTAAGTTATGTAAAGGATATTTAAGGTATGTTTAGCTTGTGTCATTGTTCTGGAGTGTACGTTGCGTTAAACTGATTAAATTTACGTAATGGTTTGCGATTTCACATCCAGAAAATGTTTAAAGGATCGGATTTGAACAAGGATTAAAAATACACAAATGTCATAAGTATATATACAAAACTCATAAAATGTAACACAAATTTTATTGATATAATATTGTCGGATACAATACAAAGATTAGAAAGCACAGATGTCACCGATTCCTAGCCGCAATAACCTCCGAGAGTTATTGATGACCAAAGCCCATTAATCTCGATATTCCATTCACCCCGATGCTGACAAGATGAACCAGGACCTCCGTTCTAGGTATTGGTGGCTAGGCATGAAGAAGGATATCACTCTGTATGTTTCGAAATGCTTGACTTGTGAGAAAATTAAAGCTGAACATCAAAGACCCTCTGCTTACTCGAGCAACCCGATATTCCGATGTGGAAATGGGAAAGTATAGCTATGGATTTTGTTACAAAACTCCCTCTCACAACTTCTGGTCGCGATAGTATTGGGTTATCGTCGACCGTCTTACGAAATCTGCTTATTTCATTGCAATACGAGAATACTATGGGTTGAACGATTAGTAAAAATCTACACCGACGAAGTTATTTGTCGACACGGGACGCCTCGTGACATCATCTCTGATCGCGACGGTCGATTTACCTCACGTCTCTGGGAGACATTTCAAACCACTCGCGATACTACTCTTAATCTCAGTACCGCGTTCCATCCTCAGACCGACGGTCAGACTGAGTGTACGTTCCGCACCCTCGAAGACATGCTTCGATCGTGGGTCATAGATTTTGGTGGTAATTGGGATTCGCATTTACTTTTAATAGAATTTTTGTAAAATAACAGTTATCATACTAGTATTCAAATGGCACCATTTGAGGCACTATACGGTAGAAAATGCCGATCGCCTATTGTATGGCACGAGATCAGAGAAGCACAAATCATCGGTCCTGAGTTAATACAAGAAACAACCAACAAGATTCTCCAGATTAGAGACAATCTCCTGAAAGCTCGCAGTCGCCAAAAAAGTTACGCCGATAAACGACGCAAGCCCCTATAGTTCGCAGTTGGAGATCACGTTCTCTTTAAAGGTTTCACCTTGGAAAGGAGTGATCTGATTTGGAAAGAAAGGGAAACTAGCGCCACGATACATGGTCCCTTTAAGATTCTGGAAAGAATTGGCAAAGTGGCCTATCGACTCGAACTACCGACGGAACTCAACAACATACATCCGACTTTCCATGTCTCGAACCTCAAAAAGTGTTTAGCTAAAGAAAATCTTCATGTACCTCTCGAAGACTTAAATAA
The DNA here is from genome assembly GCA_947069175.1 of Scalesia atractyloides. Classification (NCBI taxonomy): domain Eukaryota; kingdom Viridiplantae; phylum Streptophyta; class Magnoliopsida; order Asterales; family Asteraceae; genus Scalesia; species Scalesia atractyloides. The sequence goes on from CAMTDV010000025.1 coordinate 52,602,052, forward strand.
ACGAGAATCTACACTTCGTGGAAAAGCCAGTAGAAATCATGGACCGAGAGACCAAGAAACTTCGACGCCGTCGCATTCCTATTGTGAAAATCCGATGGCAAGGCAAACGCGGTGCCGAGTTCACTTGGGAACTCGAGAGTGATATGAAAGCTAAATATCCACATCTCGTCGTTACTTCTACTACTTAAATTTCAGGACGGAATTTCCTTAAGTAGGGGTGATTGTAACAACCCGACTTTTCCGATTGTTCTGTTACTACCGTTTATTCCTTTGTAACCGGTTTGTAATACGAGATTCGATATAAATAATGGATTAATTTATACTAAATACATTTTCATCACACAGAATAACTGCTACACATTTATACGCTTAGTACTCGCTAACGCTCAACACGAATCGCAGAGAACTATTTTAATTTATATGTCGAGTGTGTTTGTTTGTTCGGTAACCACCCTCACCTTCATACTCGCCTGTCACACTAAATCGCAAACGTAGTTATTTATGTAGGTTATTTAATGTCGTGTGTTATGTATGTTTATGTTTTATATGCTTTATACTCGCTCTCGCTCACACTCGCTCGCTCACGCATCTCGCTTAATCGCACTATTATGTAACGCAACACTTAACACCTCGCTAAAACACTTAACAAAACTAACGAAAACGAACAAAAACATTGAGCGAACAGCCAACGCGTGAATTGGAAAAAATTCACACGAGACTGGCTAATTCATACGAATTGCTCAATTCGTACGAATTAACCAATTCGTACGAGTTGAAAGTTCGTACAAATTGCCTCCAAACTCACCCCACTCCTCTCCTATAAAAACCACACACCCTCACACGCACTACCCTTTGCTGCCACTCGCACAAAAAGCTCTCAAAACCTTCTCCTTTGTTTTTCCAAGTAAGAAACAACTACTTTCATACAAATCACAACGAGTTCACATGAGTTTATCCCCGATTTCATCTGAAATTATCTGTTTACAAAGATCTTCATCTTTTTCATAAAACCTTCTATTACTTCCTCGGAATCACACTTAAACGAGCATGTTGATTTAGCCTAGGCTTCTCAAGTTAGAAAAACTTAATGTTTCCATCTCACCAAGTGTGGATCCAAAGAAAACTGTTCCAAAACATCGATTTTTACACTAAAACCGACTCAAAAGGACGTATGTTTCGTTCACTGGACAGTGGGACAAAGCAGTGTCAACCGGCCAGAAATAGACTCAAAATCACGTCTGTTCCAAGCGAAAACCCTGTAACATCCGTCAAAAATCGGATTTACCAAACCCGCTCCGTTTATTAACCGAACAATCAGTAAAAAATTTCGTTGCGTATTTAATGCCCAAATTATTTTAAACGATACATCATTAATAAGTATATTGGAATATATATTTATATTTGAAAAAGTATTTAAAATAAGGAAATAAAAATAAAAGGCTGCTGCCGGGTTTCGAACCCGGGTCAGCCAGGATTATACAACGCCTTAACTTCCAACCATCCAACCACTGCGCCACTTGTGTTGCTTGTTCATTAATGGAAACAATTAATACATAACATAAGTCTCGAATTCAAAACCGACGCGCCCAATCGCAGTCGTCGGAAATCCCGACGATTTCACCGAGATTGGACGGTTTCTTCTGTTTTAACCGAAGCCTTAACTATTACATCGGTTATAACCGACGTCTGAACCCGCGACGCAAGTCATAACCGCCGGAAAACTTATTGACCGACGAATCAAGACGGAAAACGGACTAAATTCGTCGATGTCCTACCCTATAAATACCCCCTCTAACCTCTGTTAGCTTTTTCGCTCACAATCACACTCTTTCCCGACGTAAATTCACTCGCCGGAGAATTTCTGCAACTCGCCGGAAAACCGAGCCTTTACCCACTGAGCCTTACTGAACACCCAGAACTCATACCGAAGCCACCCACACTCATCTCAAACTCCCTGAAGACCCTCTGCCGCAAGACACACGTCGCCGGAATAACCTGCTGACATCGGAGCTTCGCCGGCGAAACAGAGGAGCCACTGTTCGGTATATCTTACACTTAATCTCTCGTTCTTTTTATTTATCGCACATGTAATTAATCACAACACACTAAGGAACATGATTAAAATCGTTGAAACAGTCAGACACCGATTCTGGTTAAGTCTAACGAAGAAGACGAAGTTTCAGTATTGTATATGTTTAATTAAAATCAAGATATATCCCGGGTTAGACACACAGTCCAGCGGTGGACTGTGTGCAAAAAAACACGCTTACGTCCCGAGTTCGATTCTTGTCCCACGCACACTCGCCTTAATAAAAATGTTCTTTTTTTTAACCGAACCGGATTCACTGCAATAGATGTTAAGTTTAATAAAAACCGGAATAATAACCAAGATAGACACACAGTCCAGTGGCGGACTGTGTGAACGTTTAAACCACACGTCACGAGTTCGAGTCCGGACTACCGCACCGGTCCGGACAATTATCAAACTTTTTATTTAAAGCAGAAACGAAATTATTTAGTTTGTATATAAGTATAATAAAAATCAGATTATTTAACAAGTTAGACACACAGTCCGGCGGTGGACTGTGTGTTAACCTAAACCACAGGTCCCGGGTTCGAGACCTGTGGAGAGCACCGAGCGAGTCATTTAAATTGTTTTTGAAATAAATGATTTTCGGATTAATTCAATTAGTATATAAATATAATTAAAAACAGAAATATTTCGGGTTAGACACGTAGCTCAGTTGGTAGAGCTGCGTGCACGCGAACGGGAGGTCTCGGGTTCGAGCCTCACCCGGCGCACACAATTACACAATAAAATCGGTCAACGGTCAACAAGTCAACAGGTCAACAGTCAAAAATCAATATTTTTTTATTATTACTTTTATTTATTTATTTACATTAAAAAAACTTAAAAATAACATTTTTAAAGTTAGAAAATAGCCTTAAACTCACAAAAATACATCCAACAATCCTACTAAAATTGATTAATAAAATCCATTTACTTACCGAACCATTATGCCATTATCTAGGTTAGTTTCACTCGTGGTTAAAACCAACTTTGTGCGCATTCAACATCATCAACCAAACGCACCCAATGTGAGTGAATCTTACAAGTCCCCTTTTTAATTACACGTTTTGGGGTGTGTCATGTGTCATTAAAATTAACTCGTTTATTTAAACTTGTGCCATACCATATTGTGATCTAAACGTAGAATGTATATATTGTTTGTAGTTATGTATTTCATATTGTCAAGTTATTTGCAAATCATTCATTAGGCCCATCAGTTCCTCGTGGGAGACGAGTTGAGCAACGCGTGCCTCAAAACAATCAATTATTGTATGTGTGTGCATTATTTAATATTAAATGATTTGTGAATAAGTTTACATCTATATTTACTCATATGTGGTTGTGCACTTTATTTTATAATCAATTCAATAAACTTGTTCAAATGTTTTTCATCGGATTCACTCGCCAACTTTTTGTTGATCCAAAAACCATTTTTACACATGATACAGGTGAACAGGATGAAGCAAGGAAAACATAGGAAATGCCTTAGAAGAAAACAATGAAGTCTAGAATGATGTTTAGGACATGATGTAATTATGATTGTATATTTCCCATTAAATTGTAACAATGAATATGAAACGTTATAATAAATGTCATGAGCTTTGATGATAACCCAATCATGCCCCGATCACCTTTTCCGCTGCGGGTCGGGGTGTGACAGATTGGTATCAGAGCCATGACTATAGGGATATAGGATAGGTTATTAGACCCTTAGAGCCTATACTATAGTTGACTAGATTTTAATTATTCATGTGGTTACATGCAAACTTATGATATTTATTTGTTTCATATTTGTTTATACTTACAGTCAAACATACATACTTACATACACATTCATCATACATAATTCAATGTTCATATATTCAAATCATCTTCCTACTTTTGTTATTCAAAGATTTTGTCGCAATTTTCAAATCTCATCAAAGTAAGTTCTGCGTCGGGCATGTAGTAACTGGAAGGGTACAAGTACCGGTAGTCGGAACGTCCTGTCTAGGTTGGCATTCGTATAAATCCAATATAACGGACCAGTTTGCCTACCTGGGGACTAACGATGAGAGTACGAAGGACCTATTAGGCCAAAGCATGCCACAACAAACGTCATTCGAACTAACCCCAGTTTGAGGTGTCACCGTGTCCACACCTGGACACATTCCGAATATCATACGTTATATACATATTTCTCGATTTTCTCCGGGTTTTAGTGTACGTAACCAGGCTAACACATGCGAACCATATGAAAAACCCGGTATTCATGGGGGCCCACATGATTACGAAGGTGAAGTATGGCAGCATGCAAGGCCCAATTACGAGCAAAGCCCAAGACATCCTATGGATGTAGTAGATTTATTTTTCTATATTTATTTTATGAATGTTCATTCCTAAATACGACCCATGATCCCAAAAACATCCGACTCATACTCTTGATATGTATTCCTTGTAGATGTCTTAAAGCCTCGCCCGTAGGAAGATGAGAGCAGGAAAAGCCCGCGAGCGCATGGCTGCCCTAATCGCTCAACAAATGGCTGCCGTAATACCCAACATTGTGATTCAAGTCCAACAAGCACTTACCGCTAATCCTGTTAACCAAGAAGATCAAAACGTTATCAACCCTCCCCCAAATACCACTAAATGCACCTACAAGCATTTCAAATCATGCGACCCTCCAAAATACGAAGGGACTGAAGGTGTCACCGCTCTCCTCCATTGGTTTGAAGAAATGGAGAACACTTTTCTAAATTGTGATTGCCCCGATGATCGCAAAGTGCGATATGCTACCGGTCGTTTATATGGAATAGCACTTACTTGGTGGAATACAGAGAAGGCCGAACGAGGTGTTAAAGACGCTATGACTTTGACTTGGGAAGAGTTGAAGGAAATCATGACAAGACGGTTTTGCCCAAGGAGTGAAATCAAGAAATTAGAAGATGAGTTCTATTCGTTGAAGCAAAAGGAAGGCGACCACACCACCTACAACAAAAGATTCCTCGAGTTAAATCAAATGGTTCCCAACTTGTTCACATCCCCTCTACCGTTTGATCGAGCACTACATTCGAGGTCTTCCGTCAAAGATTCAGGACTCTGTAATAAGTACCACGCCTGCAACTTTGGAAGCAGCAATGGAGTTAGCTACAGAGCTCACCGAAAACCGAATCCGGAACAAAGACTTCAAGGAGGAGAAGAAGGAGGATAAGGCATCGACTGAAACTTCAAACTCCACCCAAACCGAATCCCCTTCTCAACCCACTTTTAAGAGAAAACGAGATGGGCAACTTTTCGCTGTCACACAACGTAATCAACCAATTTCACAAGCCATACCCATCCAAGCTATCCCAATCACTCAAGTAGCACCCAACTCAACTTACCCAAATAAGAAACCATACCTTGGACCTCACCCTCGATGTAACACCTGTTTTTATCACCATCCCCGTACCTTACCTTGTCGACTATGTGCAAATTGTGGACGCTATGGTCATTTGAGCAAGGTTTGCCGCACCACTCAAAACCAAATCTCTCCCCCTACTCAAAACATGATCCAAACCTATCAACAACCCCAATACCCCATGTTCCCATATGTTCGAGCTTGTTACAATTGTGGCGACCCTACCCACTTTAGAAACACGTGCCCTCGATTGGTTAACATCATAAACGCTCAAGCTCAATCAAACCCAGTTAACCAATTAAATCAAGAAAACCCAATCACTAGGCCACCAGCAAGAGGAAGAGTTTTCAACATCAACGCCAATCCTGTCGAAGATAATGACGGCCCAAACGAAACCACCCAACTAGTCCCCTTCACCGAAAATCAAGATTCAACTCCAATCGTTTAGTTTTATGTTTTTCTTTATGTTATCTCAAGCTTTGGTTGATTGTGTTTGTTTATGTTTTAGAATCACATAGAACCAATCATAACTTAAGGATAAAGCCAATGAAAATTTGACAAGAATATGGTGGATACGCCGCTGGTACTTCCTATATATAAGTATTCTTGCCAAAGGATCAGAGGCATTATCTGGCGGTTATGAGAAGTTCCATGTGGAATTTAGCATTGTCTTGATTGAAGTTTGTTTTGTACTTACTGATTTAGCATTTATAGCATCTTATTGTTTAAAGAAATTGGATTGTATTCCATTTCTACATAGACTAACCTCTCCATCACAACAAACGAGAGAGGTATTGTCATCATTCCAACATGTATACTATCAGAATTTAGACTCAAGTTTTGGTTGTTGTGTTTGTTTTAGAGTCACATAGAACTACTCATAACTTGCGGATAAAGTCAATAAAAATTTGACAAGAATATGGTGGATACGCCGCTGGTACTTCCTATATATAAGTATTCTTGTCAAAGGATCGGAGGCATTATCAGGCGGTTATGAGAGGTTCCATGTAGGATTTAGTATGTTTTGGTCGAAGTTTGTTCATCATACATTTCAGCGTATTTCAATTTCATCATTTAAAGAAGTTGAGCTATGTCTCACTTCCACAAGGACTAACCTCTCCATGACAACAAAGGAGAGAGGTATTGTCATCATTCAAACATGGATACTATCATAATTAAGACTCAAGTTGTGGTTGTTGTGTTTGTTGTAGAGTCACATAGAACTAATCATAACTTGTGGATAAAACCAATGAAAATTTGACGAGAATATGGTGGATACGCCGCTGGTACTTCCTATATATAAGTATTCTCGCCAAAGGATCAGAGGCATTATCAGGCGGTTATGAGAAGTTCCATGTAGGATTTAGTATTGTCTTGGTTGAAATTTGTGTTACATTCATATCATCTCGCCATTTAAAGAAATTGGATTGTGTTCTATTTCTACATAAACTAACCTCTCCATCATAACAAACGAGAGAGGAACTGTCACCATTCAAACATGTATGCTATCAGAATTTGGACTCAGATAGTGGTTGTTGTGTTGTTTATGTTCTAGAGTTACATCATAGAACCAATCAGAACTTACTGATAAAACCAATGAAAATTTGACAAGAATATAGTGGATACGCCGCTGGTACTTCCTATATATAAGTATTCTTGTCAAAGGATCAGAGGCATTGTCAGGCGGTTATGAGAAGTTCTATGTAGGATTTAGTAATTTCTTGGTACATTGGTTGTGGCGTTTATTTATGTTCTAGAGTCACATCATAGAACCAATCATAACTTACTGATAAAACCAATGAAAATTTGACAAGAATATGGTGGATACGCCGCTGGTACTTCCTATATATAAGTATTCTTGTCAAAGGATCAGAGGCATTGTTAGACGGTTATGAGAAGTTCCATGTAGGTTGTAGTATTAGAAGTTTTGCTTTAGGATATAACCATATCTTCCCAAACATATCAAAACTCTTACGCATGATATCATATTTAGTGAATCAACTCCGCTTATCAATAGTTTTACCGTAGGCAACAAAAAGCGATTCCTGTAACAGGGTACTTAACCCTTACAAGGGACGTTACCGCCTCAAACAAAAACTTAAACTCTTACTCTTTTTCTAAGCATGTAACTGTCAAACTAAACACCATCCTTTTTAGACAAATATGTCACTACTTAAATTTCGGGACGAAATTTCTAAAAAGCAGGGGATACTGTAACATCTGTCAAAAACCGGATTTACCAAACCCGCTCCGTTTATTAACCGAACAATCAGTAAAAAATTTTGTTGCGTATTTAATGCCCAAATTATTTTTAAACAATACATAATTAATAAGTATATTGGAATATATAATTTATATTTGAAAAAGTATTTAAAATAAGGAAATAAAAATAAAAGGCTGCTGCCGAGTTTCGAACCCGGGTCAGCCAGGATTATACAACGCCTTAACATCCAACCATCCAACCACTGCGCCACTTGTGTTGCTTGTTCATTAATGGAAACAATTAATACATAACATAATTCTCGAATTCAAAACCGACGCGCCCAATCGCAGTCGTCGGAAATCCCGACGATTTCGCTGAGATTGGACGGTTTCTTGTGTTTTAAACCGAAGCCTTAACAATTTCATAAGAATTGTCAAATACATCAATGTAACAAAACAAAGAACAACCTAACATTTTGCAAGGTCATAACAAAATTGATACGTCGACATTAAACCTAACGTCTAATTTGTGTGTATCTAGTCCTTGCTATATTGTTTTCATAGCGTCATCTCCTTCAACCTGTAACATGTTTTAAAATAAAGTCAATGCAAAAGCAAAGGCGAGTACACAAGTTTAAGCATAGTATACGTATACGAATAAAGTTTTAACAATCCTCATGGCAACCAAATCTATACAAGAGCAATATCAAGGCATGCAATACTAATAATCAAACCCTTAACGCAATCACGATGTTTTGACATGACCTCACGAATAACACGATGGAGGTGGATGCGTGAATTCCTATAGCGCTAAGCATGTCAAACGAAGGCTAAAAATAGTTAATGACTAAAGCATAGCATAACGTTTATCCCCAGACAAGCAACAAGTATACGATTCAAGTAGTCATGTGTATAGGATTGTTTGTGCGTTTCATAAAGTTTAAGTGTTTGTGATTTTTGTATATGGAAACATGTTACACCCAAAAAGTGATATAAATAAATGTGGGTCGAGTGTACTCACAAAATTGCTAGGTCTTCTTTGGAAATTCCACGACGAGTTGATGAGTGGGAGAAAGGGACACCAATGCCACCTTAAATGACAACGAACATGGATGAATAATCGAATCGGAGTTGAAGATACGTGTACGTTTAGCACGGAATTTATGTAACGACTCTAAAGTTAAATTCGTCAAAGATAAAAGTGTTATCAAAATAATACAATAAATATATATATTTTTGGCGAAAAGTATAAAAGATATATAGATATTTGCAGTTGGATAAATATATTCCTTCGTTAAATTATTATGTTTTGTCGACGAGAATAATAGATGTGTACTTATATATTTTGGCGAAAAAGTATAATCGTGGAGCATATTTAGTCGAAAGGTTTAGCGAATAAATACACCCTTGTCGAAAGGTTTAACAAGTAAATGTATATAAATATTGGTATATTTTGAGGAAAAAGATTACTAGATAAATATATAGTTTGGCTAAAAGAAAATAGATAAATGTATATTTTGACGGAACGGGATAATAGATATATATGCATGTTAACGAAAAGAATAGTAGCTAAATATATATATTGTTCGTCGGAAACACATATTATATATATACATTGACGTTAGAGAAGTATCATTTTCGAAAAGTATATAACATATATTTATTTTGTCGGAAGGAATACTGTTTATATCTTGTCGTTAAATAGATATTTATTTGTCGAAAAGAATAATAATTAAATATGTTGTCGAACGATATAATAATTAAATGGATTTTGTCGAAAAGCAGAAAGGTGTAAATATATATATTGCCGGAAGTATAATAAATCAATATATATTTTGTCGAAAGAGGTAACGAATAAGTATATCTCGTCGATAGATATAATAAATAAATATATATATTAGTCGAAAATCGGGCAGAGTTTCCCCTGTTTTAGAACGATCCCGACAACGCGAGTTGTCGATACATTGTCAAAACACAACGATAAACACTGCAAGAATCGACGATACAATATAAATATTTTTTTTTACATAATCTATTTGTGTTACAAATTATATAACGTTCGGCTACGTGATTAAAACAATAATTAGTTATGAAAACGTCATTACAAATTTTCGAGTCGATAAATTATACCACAACTTGCATTGACCCGACAGTTGACTGTTTGACCCGAGTTGACCGGCAGTTGACTGAGTTGACCGGGACTTGAACCGTGCTGACCCGAACAGAATTTGAATCGAACAGGAGTATGACCCGAGCCGACTCAACCCGTTCACCACTGTCGTGTTGAACCTGAAACGAACCGAACAAAGACCGACTGAATCGAACTGACCGGAGAATGAATTAAATAACCTTAAAACTTTACCTGAGACAACACGAAATCGGAACCCGAAACTCGAACCGACACGAATCAGAACCGAGTTTGAAATCGACGTGCACCCGAGCTATCCCAAAACTTGAATTTGCAACTGAACCGGAAGCAACCACTCCCAAAACCGCACCTGAAACCTGAACGTGAACCCGAATCAAGACTCGAACTCTAAACTGAGACGAAACGTAACCTGAACTGAGGCGGGGAGAGTGCGGCCAAGGCGCTGTTATGCTATTGTCGCCGCCGCTGATATGCGGCTTCTGCCACCGCCACGCTTGCTCCGGCACCACCGTACACTGCGGCGCTGCAGCCGTCGTTGCTCTTCGTCTCTCTAGTCTCTCACTCTCTTCGTCTCTCTCTCATCATATCCTCGTCTCTCTCTCTTCGCCTCTATCTCATCGTCGTGTCGTCGAGGTGCTCTACACCGCCACCATCGCTCATGGTGGTGCGGCTGTCGTTTAATCAAGAGGGTGAGAGGCGAGAGGGGGTTGCGGTGTTGTGGTGGTTCTGCAGTGTCTTGCCGGAAAAACTGGAGGAGGGAGAGGGGGATAAGAGCTGGGGGGTTGTTGTCGGAGGTGAGGGTGTTACCGGAGAAGAAGGGCGCCGCCAGAGACGGCGCCGGTCGTCGAAAAACGCCGAGGAGGGGGTGGCGGCTGGTGTTGAGAGTGTGCATTAGGGTTTTGGCTAAATGATGAAGATGAGGGTTAGGGGAGGTATATATAGGTAGGCTTAAGTGGTAAGGGTTTGATAGGTTGGGTTTAAAAGCCTGTGAGTGGCCCAAACGCGATTCTGAAGCCCATTTCAGTGCCCGAACGTTATGAAATAGCGTATAATTTTATTTAAGTTTTAAACACAGGAATTAAATGTAAGACATCGAAAAAGGTCGCGTTCGGTTGTTGTTTCGTTAAAAACACGTAGCAACGCGTAGTTTCCGTTTCAAACCGTTTTTCGATCCGATTGTAGTTGCGACTCAGGAAATAGAAAACGAGCGTGAATTTTTATAAAAATAATAATCTTGGAAATACGAGGCGTTACAGTCTCCCCTCCTTTAGGAAATTTCGTCCCGAAATTTATTCAAGAGGAAGACTCTAGAAAGATTTGGCTATAGAATGATCGTCTAAAATTGAGACTTGGATGTTTGGACACATGAGGGAGAGCATGAAGTTTAGAGCATCGAAGAGTTAGGTTTGCAAGAAGAAGTTGCTTGACTAGAAAGATTAAAGCCATCAAGCGTAAGTAAAGCGTGTAAGTATGCGTATAGGAGTGTGGTTTAAACGAGCTTGAATAACTCAATGATATGCCATCTAAGCAGAAAAGCTCTCGTAAGAAGTGGTATGCAGTTTAATGGTGAGTGTGGTCGAACCGTAGGTTGTTACAAAGTTCTATCGACTTTGAAGAGTGTTAATAAATCTCGGTTTTGTAGAGAGTTGCTTGATGATGGAAAACGAGAAGGTTAGGTATTTAAAATAAGCTAGTTATCGAGGTAGCGGCCAATTAAGTGCGTTGCCCTCAACGAGAATGGGAGATAACTTTAGAGTAGGAAGGCATTTAGGGTTTGAATGCTTACACGATTGATGGTAAACGAGGTTGTATAAAAAGACAAGGTTAACGGGGGTAACGGAGGCATAAGAGCGGACGATTGATTCGATCAACGAATACTCGTGTAAGGATGGCATATGTATATGAACAAACGAAAACGTTACGTTAGGGATTAAGACTCGTCGTGGATAATCGGGTAGCGCGCACTTAGCAATGCAGTTGTGAGTTGTTTAAAGCTGGCGTGTTAGGTCATATTATGGTCTGTAAATCACCGAATTTCTCATGGCACGTATTAGAAAGTTTGGCAGCATGGTGAAAACACTTATGTATAGGAAGTACCAGCGGCGTATCCACCATGTTTTGACCACGTTGCGACCGTTTCGTTACTCGATGCAATGTTACGTTCCGTGTGTTACCATACGCGGTAGTACACTCTATGGTTCTCATGCGCTTATCGCTATAATCCCGTGTGCACCCGCGATTATACCGATCATCACATGATCCGCATAGCTTGTACTAGCAGCACATGAATAAAGGTGTACATAAATTCTGAAAATAAGTTTGCGTGTGTGTAAGAATGTAGTGCGTAGGCATGTTTGCGTGCAAATAGCTTGTGGCCCACGTAAGCGAATCCCTCGGGTTCCGCTCGCGCATAGGTATGAATATGAATACGAGTACAAGTATAGGTATGTGTATGAGTATAAGCATAAGTATGGAAATAAGTATAAGCATGGATATAAGACTATATGCATGAATGTGATGATAAGTATAAGTGTAACACCCCTGCCCCTCGTTATCACCAATATTGTCCGCTTTGCCCTTGATTGGTGGCCCATCCAGGAACTCACGGCTTTGTTTTTGTTTGCCCTGGTGGAGACTTCCCAGGAGGTCACCCATCCTAGTACTACTCCCACTTGAGCACGCTTAACTGTGGAGTTCTCCTCTCATCCACTAGCATTAAGCGCAAAACGCGTTGGTGATTTTAGAGGTAGGGCATTACTTATGAGCCAGGAATCTCTCCTGTCCATGGACAATGTTGGGAGGTGTGCCATTAGGTGTTATAATAAGCATGAAAGATGACACGTATTTTCATGAACATGAATATGTGTATAATTATGAACGTCAACAATTGTAACAGACGATAATTGTGCGTATGATATGAATTGAATGCTACGAACTTATTTACATAAGATAGTCGAGAGATCAGGGTATGTAAAACGAATGATACGATTTAAATGTCATGCAACAGTTGACCAAACCATGTATGAGGATATGCATGTATATTTTTTTTTTTACTTTTTTTTGCAAAACTTTGAGGTTATCGTTTCTAAAATAGGTTCAGTTCACTTAGAATGTAGGATCTAGTTTGTGAATATAAAAGAATATAAGGTACTTATTGATTATGCGTTACGTATTTTGTAATGGATGATAGTGCTACCACTGATTTAGGGGAATTTAAGTAAGTCGAAAGTGGTTGGTCCTTGTAATGTTTTCTTGCCCACGTGTTTTGAAATTGATGTGACATTTTGGGTGGTGCATGACAAGGTCTTAAATTAGTAGGTTCGCATTGTTTTCAAAGGATATTACATCAAGATAAGAAATTTGAAATTCAGTGGTTCGTGTGAAACGTTGTCTCTTGAGAGGAAATCCGTGTTAACTGATTTAATGACCGTTGAAAAACGTTTAGCAAAATGTTTTCTTAATCGCGATGAGAGATTTAGAGGGTGTTTGGGGTTGAGTTTTGAAAATAGATTATGTGTTCTGAATACTCAAAGTCAGATAATTAGTTGTAACAAAACATACTGCAGGAAGATAGTGTTTGGATTTGATTATGTTATTTGATATCACAATAATCAGGAAATCAACTATTTGAGTCTTTGAAATATATATATACATGTATATATAAAGTTATAAATAGATGAGCTTTGATCTCTAAAATGCGTAAAACAAATCAGTTTTTTTTTTTATATATTATCATTATATATATATATATATTATTTTTTTTTTGTTAATTATTTACCAAACACTAAAAATAGATTTTTATTTTTTATTTATTTATTTAATATTTGCGCTTTCAAACACAAAAATAAAAATATTAGGTTGCAAAAACAATCCCAAACACACCTTAGTACAACGATCCCATAATGCCTATAAGATATTGGTTTGATTTTTTTTTGTTTACAGACGAAATTTTTTTTTTTTAACATAAAGTCATTGCGTGAGCGTGTTTTAGTGATTAAGTTAAACATAAGAATTGTCGGCAAGGTATTCCTTGGACCGATTAAGTTGGTAGGTAGCATTCTGTCGAGCTTTGAAAAATCGTAAAACAAAACGTTTCATGTGGTGACCAAGTATATGCGTATGTGATTTATATGAAACAGATTACAGGATGGGAAATACGTTTGATAAAATAGTACGTTTTGAAATTCGTCTAAGTAAGAATTTTGACGATATGTTAAAAGACTTAGGTAAACAATTTAAACATGTGGTTTGTGTAATAAAGTCTCCAAGAAGGAGGGTTGGTAACGATCACCGAGGTATGGGAATCACCCCTAATCCGTTGGTGAGGTCGTTTTAAGGAAGGAAGGAAACGAAGTTTGATCGTCTAGGTAAGGAATTCACTCCTATCTCGACGACGGTCTCCATTTCGGACTTTTCGAGAAATATAAGTCTAGTTGATGACGTTTTGAAATCATGTATGCAAATAATGTATAAGTGGATGAAAAGGTTTAATATGAATTGCGTAAAAACCTTAAAATAAATTAGAAACTCGAAAGGAATGGTAACAAGTATATAAAAAGTCATGTATAAATTGAAATGGTATAAAAGAGAGTCTCAGAAAACATTAGACTGTTTCGGGTAGAGAAACGTCGACTATTCCAAAGTGAATCGAAGATCCTTTCAAATTAGAGAAACGTGCTTTGGCCTATAGGTAAAACGCTCTCGTCGAGAAGCGATTAACGGCATTTTACCCTTCCAGTTATTACACGTCTCTAATCGATTGGAAAATCGAAACTTTGGCGAGATTGAAAATCGAGGAATCGGACTTAATCGACAAGGTGCGGGTTTCACCCCTAACTCGACGATTTCGTACCCTAAGTGTGGTTGGCACTCTTCGGGTCAAAATTAATTTCGACACTTTGACGAGAGTCCACTAGAGTTTGAATGGGAAGTTTTCCATCAAGGTGTGGATGTCACTCCTAACTTGATGGTGTAACTTCGTGAAAAAATAAAGAATAAGCGTAATGAGAATCGTTCACCAAATTGTGGATATCACGCCTCTTTTGGTGAAGTCGTCTCACTTGTGTAATACGAGTGTTTTCGAGTTTAGTATAATCGAGTAATATGCATTAGGGAAGGCGTATGATTGAAATAATGTAACGAGTAGGAACACGTAAAGCATTTCATAAATTTAACATATAAGAGACGTTTTAAGAAATTAGCATGTGAATCACGTATGGTCAAGTATGGTACTTAACTATAGACTAGGTCAAAAGCGTAGCAATTTACCTAATTCCCTATAGTTATGGCTCTGATACCAATCTGTAACACCCCAACCGATGGCGGAAACATCGGGATGAGACGAAAACGAGATTGCTCATTGCTCACAACATTATTAAGTGACAATAATTAATTAAACCATTTTTCATTTCATAAGAATTGTCAAATACATCAATGTAACAAAACAAAGAACAACCTAACATTTTGCAAGGTCATAACAAAATTGATACGTCGACATTAAACCTAACGTCTAATTTGTGTGTATCTAGTCCTTGCTATATTGTTTTCATAGCGTCATCTCCTTCAACCTGTAACATGTTTTAAAATAAAGTCAATGCAAAAGCAAAGGCGAGTACACAAGTTTAAGCATAGCATACGTATACGAATAAAGTTTTAACAATCCTCATGGCAACCAAATCTATACAAGAGCAATATCAAGGCATACAATACTAATAATCAAACCCTTAACGCAATCACGATGTTTTGACATGACCTCACGAATAACACGATGGAGGTGGATGCGTGAATTCCTATAGCGTTAAGCATGTCAAACGAAGGCTAAAAATAGTTAATGACTAAAGCATAGCATAACGTTTATCCCCAGACAAGCAACAAGTATACGATTCAAGTAGTCATGTGTATAGGATTGTTTGTGCGTTTCATAAAGTTTAAGTGTTTGTGATTTTTGTATATGGAAACATGTTACACCCAAAAAGTGATATAAACAAATGTGGGTCGAGTGTACTCACAAAATTGCTAGGTCTTCTTTGGAAATTCCACGACGAGTTGATGAGTGGGAGAAAGGGACACCAATGCCACCTTAAATGACAACGAACATGGATGAATAATCGAATCGGAGTTGAAGATACGTGTACGTTTAGCACGGAATTTATGTAACGACTCTAAAGTTAAATTCGTCAAAGATAAAAGTGTTATCAAAATAATACAATAAATATATATATTTTTGGCGAAAAGTATAAAAGATATATAGATATTTGCAGTTGGATAAATATATTCCTTCGTTAAATTATTATGTTTTGTCGACGAGAATAATAGATGTGTACTTATATATTTTGGCGAAAAAGTATAATCGTGGAGCATATTTAGTCGAAAGGTTTAGCGAATAAATACACCCTTGTCGAAAGGTTTAACAAGTAAATGTATATAAATATTGGTATATTTTGAGGAAAAAGATTACTAGATAAATATATAGTTTGGCTAAAAGAAAATAGATAAATGTATATTTTGACGGAACGGGATAATAGATATATATGCATGTTAACGAAAAGAATAGTAGCTAAATATATATATTGTTCGTCGGAAACACATATTATATATATACATTGACGTTAGAGAAGTATCATTTTCGAAAAGTATATAACATATATTTATTTTGTCGGAAGGAATACTGTTTATATCTTGTCGTTAAATAGATATTTATTTGTCGAAAAGAATAATAATTAAATATGTTGTCGAACGATATAATAATTAAATGGATTTTGTCGAAAAGCAGAAAGGTGTAAATATATATATTGCCGGAAGTATAATAAATCAATATATATTTTGTCGAAAGAGGTAACGAATAAGTATATCTCGTCGATAGATATAATAAATAAATATATATATATTAGTCGAAAATCGGGCAGAGTTTCCCCTGTTTTAGAACGATCCCGACAACGCGAGTTGTCGATACATTGTCAAAACACAACGATAAACACTGCAAGAATCGACGATACAATATAAATATTTTTTTTTACATAATCTATTTGTGTTACAAATTATATAACGTTCGGCTACGTGATTAAAACAATAATTAGTTATGAAAACGTCATTACAAATTTTCGAGTCGATAAATTATACCACAACTTGCATAGTTGATTGTTTGACCCGAGTTGACCGGCAGTTGACTGAGTTGACCGGGACTTGAACCGTGCTGACCCGAACAGAATTTGAATCGAACAGGAGTATGACCCGAGCCGACTCAACCCGTTCACCACTGTCGTGTTGAACCTGAAACGAACCGAACAAAGACCGACTGAATCGAACTGACCGGAGAATGAATTAAATAACCTTAAAACTTTACCTGAGACAACACGAAATCGGAACCCGAAACTCGAACCGACACGAATCAGAACCGAGTTTGAAATCGACGTGCACCCGAGCTATCCCAAAACTTGAATTTGCAACTGAACCGGAAGCAACCACTCCCAAAACCGCACCTGAAACCTGAACGTGAACCCGAATCAAGACTCGAACTCTAAACTGAGACGAAACGTAACCTGAACTGAGGCGGGGAGAGTGCGGCCAAGGCGCTGTTATGCTATTGTCGCCGCCGCTGATATGCGGCTTCTGCCACCGCCACGCTTGCTCCGGCACCGCCGTACACTGCGGCGCTGCAGCCGTCGTTGCTCTTTGTCTCTCTAGTCTCTCACTCTCTTCGTCTCTCTCTCATCATATCCTCGTCTCTCTCTCTTCGCCTCTATCTCATCGTCGTGTCGTCGAGGTGCTCTACACCGCCATCACCGCTCATGGTGGTGCGGCTGCCGTTTAATCAAGAGGGTGAGAGGCGAGAGGGGGTTGCGGTGTTGTGGTGGTTCTGCAGTGTCTTGCCGGAAAAACTGGAGGAGTGAGAGGGGGATAAGAGCTGGGGGGTTGTTGTCGGAGGTGAGGGTGTTACCGGAGAAGAAGGGCGCCGCCAGAGATGGCGCCGGTCGTCGAAAAACGCCGAGGAGGGGGTGGCGGCTGGTGTTGAGAGTGTGCATTAGGGTTTTGGCTAAATGATGAAGATGAGGGTTAGGGGAGGTATATATAGGTAGGCTTAAGTGGTAAGGGTTTGATAGGTTGGGTTTAAAAGCCTGTGAGTGGCCCAAACGCGATTCTGAAGCCCATTTCAGTGCCCGAACGTTATGAAATAGCGTATAATTTTATTTAAGTTTTAAACACAGGAATTAAATGTAAGACATCGAAAAAGGTCGCGTTCGGTTGTTGTTTCGTTAAAAACACGTAGCAACGCGTAGTTTCCGTTTCAAACCGTTTTTCGATCCGATTGTAGTTGCGACTCAGGAAATAGAAAACGAGCGTGAATTTTTATAAAAATAATAATCTTGGAAATACGAGGCGTTACAAAAAATGTTCTTTTTTTTAACCGAACCGGATTCACTGCAATAGATGTTAAGTTTAATAAAAACCGGAATAATAACCAAGATAGACACACAGTCCAATGGTGGACTGTGTGAACGTTTAAACCACATGTCACGAGTTCGAGTCCAGACTACCGCACCGGTCCGGACAATTATCAAACTTTTTATTTAAAGCAGAAACGAAATTATTTAGTTTGTATATAAGTATAATAAAAATCAGATTATTTAACAAGTTAGACACACAGTCCAGCGGTGGACTGTGTGTTAACCTAAACCACAGGTCCCGGGTTCGAGACCTGTGGAGAGCACCGAGCGAGTCATTTAAATTGTTTTTGAAATAATTGATTTTCGGGTTAATTGAATTAGTATATAAATATAATTAAAAACAGAAATATTTCGGGTTAGACACGTAGCTCAGTTGGTAGAGCTGCGTGCACGCGAACGGGAGGTTTCGGGTTCGAGCCTCACCCAGCGCACACAATTACACAATAAAATTGGTCAACGGTCAACAAGTCAACAGGTCAACAGTCAAAAATCAATATTTTTTTTTATTACTTTTATTTATTTATTTACATTAAAAATACTTAAAAATAACATTTTTAAGGTTAGAAAATAGCCTTAAACTCACAAAAATACATCCAACAATCCTACTAAAATTGATTAATAAAATCCGTTTACTTACCGAACCATTATGCCATTATCTAGGTTAGTTTCACTTGTGGTTAAAACCAACTTCGTGCGCATTCAACATCATCAACCGAACGCACCCAATGTGAGTGAATCTTACAACTCCCCTTTTTAATTACACGTTTTGGGGTGTGTCATGTGTCATTAAAATTAACTCGTTTATTTAAACTTGTGCCATACCATATTGTGATCTAAACGTAGAATGTATATACTGTTTGTAGTTATGTATTTCATATTGTCAAGTTATTTGCAAATCATTCATTAGGCCCATCAGTTCCTCGTGGGAGACGAGTTGAGCAACGCGTGCCTCAAAACAATCAATTATTGTATGTGTGTGCATTATTTAATATTAAATGATTGGTGAATAAGTTTACATCTATATTTACTCATATGTGGTTGTGCACTTTATTTTATAATCAATTCAATAAACTTGTTCAAATGTTTTTCATCGGATTCACTCGCCAACTTTTTGTTGATCCAAAAACCATTTTTACACATGATACAGGTGAACAGGATGAAGCAAGGAAAACATAGGAAATGCCTTAGAAGAAAACAATGAAGTCTAGAATGATGTTTAGGACATGATGTAATTATGATTGTATATTTCCCATTAATTGTAATAATGAATATGAAACGTTATAATAAATGTCATGAGCTTTGATGATAACCCAATCATGCCCCGATCATCTTTTTCGCTGCGGGTCGGGGTGTGACAAACCCCGTTCCAAATGCACGAAGACGAAAACAGTCAACTCGTGCAAACTGGACTGGCTCGCACGAACTGACAAGTTCGTACGAACCAGTCTAAGTTCCCACAAGTGATTAAACTCGCTCTAAAGACCTCCCCAGCTTTTGGTTTACTCAGTAGCTTAAGGTTGGAAGGATGGACACTCGATTTCCTGAATAAACGACGTGAAAACACTCGATTTTGGACACAAAACAGCTCAATTCGAACAAAAGAGCTCAATTTGTATGAACTGACCACTTTGTACGAACTGGTACCACTCGTACGAATTGACCTCTTTCCAATACCGTCACTTCGTTTTGGCCGATTCAGCACTATGGAAGACTGATGCACTTTTGTTCCCGCTTACAGGCTGACCCGGCACTCTCCTCGCTCTCCTCCGCTCGTACTTAACCGTCTACACACCTACAGTGCGTATTCTTGACCCCTCTTTGCTTTAATGCACTTTTGGGTGTTATATACGTTCTCTATCAAACGATCACAACACACAACTCTAAAACGCTTTCAGACGCAAACCCACTATCGCATGACTATATGTGAACGCTGAACAACTATGTGTTAATTGTATGCCTTGAGATTTGATGACCACCCTTAACATGATAGCTGTAATAAGTTGACCCGCCACCTGTTCATTCAGGGGTTGTTAAGGCTCGCTCTCGCTTTACTTTACTTGTCTCACTTGCGGTTGTATTGGTTAGTCTATTTCGGTATAGGTAACATATATGTGTTCACATGAATACGTTAGTGCATGCTGGTTTCGTTAAACGCTTATTTACTCTTATTATACAAAACCTGTGTACTCAACTTTACATTATTGTATTGACTATTATTTTAACATATGTGACAGGTTGATGATTCTATATGCTGGAATTGGATCTAGGGCTAGATACTCGCCTAAATCAATTTTTGCTTTGTTTATGTTTTGCTTATATTGTTTGAGACTATGCATTTCATTTCGGACAAGATTGTATGAATATTGTTTGATTGTATGGGAAATTGAACTTAAATAATATTTGTCACAAGTTAGCCGTTATGGATCTCTCGAGCAATCTTGTCGCTTAGCGCCACATCCCGATGATTCCGCCATCGGTTGGGGTGTGACACCCACCTAACCGGAAAAGCGTTGAAGATGGCGATACAACAAAAGGAGCGAGTAAAAAAATATAATCTTTGAGCTTTTTTTGTTTTGTTTTAATGTTTGTTTAATTTTATTGTAATGTTTTTATATTTAATGAAATGGTTTTTTTAATTTTATAAAGTTAGAAATTAATTATAAAAAATAAAAATTAATAATTGACTAATGATGAGTATGGGGCTTTATGACTACCCTCTTGTGATATAAAGCCCTCCATATGCACTTTTTGACACTTGTCGCATAACGCTCCCTAAAGGGCTTTATGACTACATATGGATTTAGTACTTAAAACACATAATGTGTTATAGAAATGAGATGTAAAGTAGTTAAATGAGTTGTATATATATTTAATACTTTGTTATTCGAGTCGTTACATCCCTGTTAAACCTGAAAGCCCTGGTTAAGAGGAGGCGGGGCGCATCATGGTGGAGCGTGGTGGCCGATGACCATGCGTGGACACCGCCGCCACCCAAGGTGACCACGTGTGGTGGCCAAAACGCGTTGTCCCGAGCACACGTGAAGAGATGACCGTTTGAAAGATGACCGTTGCAAGATGACCGCTTGGGCATTTTAAACTTTAAAAAAATCTTAAACACTATATATAACCCATCCAATTTAACCTTTTAAACCCACAAAAAAATACCATCTCTACATTCACATTCTTTAACCGAAAAAATGGAAGGTTCAAGCAAACGCGGTTCGGGTTCGAAAAAAAACACACACGGCCAAAGGCTCGAGCTAATATTGGCGAGCCGACGAGATTTCAAAACGAAACGTTTCAAACCCAACCGTTTCCCAACCAACTTTTCCTCAGAGGCCCTTTCAACACGAACCGTTTCAAACCCAACCGTATCAAAACCAATCGTATCAAAACCAACCTTTTATTCCACCGTTTCAAACCCAACCGTTTAAACACCTAGCTTTTAATCAGGTGTCTCTCGACCCACTTGAAGATAACAATCTCATCCACCCATTCGCCTGTGCATATCGTGAACCACAACAACAAGATGATGACAATGACGGTAGTGAACCGGTTCAAGAAGAAGAAGAAGAAGACGATGTAGAAGTTGATATCGTCCCAACAGCCGGTGGTCGGAGAGCTTGGACGAGTGCCGAGGAGGTTGCTCTGGTCAAGGCATACTTGCACACCTCTGAAAACAAAAAAAACATTCAAATGAACAAAAAGAAGAGACTTGTTTTGGCGTCGAGTTATTGCACATTTTTCCAAACTTCCCGGTTCAACCGAACGAAACATGGATCACATGACGTCAAAGTGGGGAGATTTGAACCGAAAAAATGAGTAAATTTAACGCTATCTTCATTCAATTGGTATTTTTTTAATTTATTGCTTTATTTTTTATCTTGTTTATAATTTTTTTGTAGACCCAAAATCCACAAAGCGGAGCAAGCGAGGCGACTATCATAAAAAAACGCCCTAGAAGAGTATTGCCGGACATACAAATGTAAATCTTTTCCACACATGGCATCATGGGAGGCTGCGAGACATCACCCGAAGTGGGAACCAGTTGACTTGGTCAACATGCATGGGCCGACAGCTCCAAAAAAGAGGAGGTTCAAAAAGATCAAAAACTTCCGAGTTCGGGAACTATACTACTTCAAACGATGGTATATCGAGCAACATGCCCTAAATAAATTTGAACGACCTACCCGATGCGAACCTGAACAAGAAGATACAACCACAAGGCCCCATCGCAAGAAAAGTGGTGAATCGTCAACAAGAGGAAAGGAAGCGGTGGTGAACTCCATCCTGGAATTCAAAGCGGCTAGGTTGGTGGAGATGGCTGAATCCAAAGAAAGAAAAGAAACACTTGCGGCTTCAAAACTTAAACGTGACGAGGCATATATTATACACTTAACCGAAATCCAAAAAAATAGTGATTTAAACGTCATCTTACAACCGCACGACACTTTTAACGAACCCTTAAAGTCAATCCTACTTCAACGCAAACGCGAAATATGTGAAAAGTGGGGTTGGGAGATGCCGTAGAATTTAAGTTTTTTTTACTTTGTAATGTTTAGTTTTTTTTTAGTTTGTAATTTAGGATTTTTTTTTAATGTATTATTTATTTAAATGAAATTATTAGGCTAAACGGGGCGTCCCTGTGTCATCACCCACAACGCGTTGTTTCGCGTTATACACGACCGCCGCCTCCAAATACAATGTGTGGATTGATTAACGCCTTTTGTGTATCACGCGTTGAATTAAAAAATTGGACCATTTTTTTTACCGTTGGATTTTATTGTCCATATATATATATATATATATTCAAATATTGTTTATACAATCTACCAAATACAATCTCTCAAATACAATATACCAATACAAATATTTTTATAAAAAAATCAAATACAATCCAACCCAAAATGAAAGGTTCAAGCAAACGAGGTTCGGGTTCGAAGAAAAAACATGTACGACCAAGGGTTCGAGCTAATCTTGGCCAGCCGGCGAGATTTCGGTTGCAAGACGAACCCGACCCAACCCACCGACCCAAACCCAACCATTTCCCATCAACCCTTTCAAACCCAACAATATCAAAACCAACCTTACATTTCACCATATCAACCTCAGCAATATCAACCTCAGGCATATCAACCTCAACAATATCAAAACCTCGACCCCCACTTGAAGATAACAACCTCATCCACCAATTCGTCCGTGCATACCGTGAACCACAACAACAACTTCATGACGATGACGATAGCGAACTGGTTGAACAACAAGAAGAAGAAGAAGATGATAAAGAAGTTGAAGTCGTCCTAATAGCCGGTGGACGGAGACACTGAACGAGCGAGGAGGAGGTCTCCTTGGTCAAGTAATGCTTACATGTCTTCGAAGACAAAAAACATTCGAACGAACAAAGAAAGAAATGTTTTGGAGACGAGCTATAGCTCATTTTGGTGAACTTGCCGGTTCGACCGAACGAAACATGGATCAAATGACTTCGAGTGGAGAGATATAAACCGAAAGATGAGTAAGTTTAACTATTGTTTCATTCAATTGGTACGTTTTTTTAATCTATATGTTTTCTTATTTAAAAACTATTTTTTTATAAAAACAGAAACTGTTTTTTTTATAAAAGAAAACTGTTTTTTATAAAAAGAAAATGTTTTTTTATAAAAACAGAAAACTGTTTTTTTTATAATAAAGAAAACTTTTTTTTAATAAAAACATAAAACTGTTTTTTTATAAAAAAGAAAACTGTGTTTTTTATAAAAACAGAAACTTTTTTTTTTATAGAAACAGAAAACTGTTTTTTTTATAAAAACAGAAAACAGTTTTTGTATTTTTGTGGTCCCGAACTCCACAAAATGGAGCGAGCGAGACGACCAACATAACAAACACCATAGTTCTATATTGCCGAACATTCCACCATAAAGCTTTTCCACACTTGGCGGCATGGAACATTGCGAGACTCACCCGAAATAGGAACTGGTTGACTTGGTCAACATGCATGGGCCGACGGCTCCAAAGAAAAGAGGAGGTTCCAAAAGATCAAAAACTTTCGAGTCCTGGAACTACACTACTTCCTAGTCCGGAAGCATGCAACAAATGAATTTGAACGATTTAACATCCCAAAAAGTTAATTGTGCTTTTGTATTTAAATCAAATAGAAACTTAACCTAGTTAAGTTGTATGTAAAATGCTAACTCAAGAATGAATTATACCTAAATAAAAACAAGACATAAGTGGAGGGACTGAATATGAATAAAAAGGAAGTAAGTTTATTAAAAATAAACTTAACACAAAAATACACACACTTGTGTGTGCTGAGTCGACCAGAGCAAGAAGAAGAAGAAAAGGGGAAAACCCCTTTGATCTAAATCAGGAAGGATAATCAAGGCCAAACTAATGCATGAACCCGAATTTCTAATCATCTAAGCTTGTTTATTAAAGTGGTAAGTCGAATTTCTTAAATTGTTGATTTGTAGAAAGTGGGTTTTAGTCCATCCATGAATTCATGTAAGAAATTGTGTAGTTATAAGTTAGAATGATGCTATAGAACAATAATTATGCTTTAATTTGGTCATTTGAATGATTTAAAGTAAAAAGCCATTTGAAGTACTACTAAGATGAATGTGATGATCATGTAAATGCAAATGGAAGTAATCTTGATATTTGATCTTGTGTGTAACAGTGAAATTCTAAATAAATTGATGTAGAATGAAAAATATATGTGAATCTTGTTGGTTATGATAATTCATGATATGAACTAGTAATAAGGAGCTTAGAATACTTATATCTTGTGCATTGTTGATGACATGTACACTAAGTGTTTGATGAAATGCCTTAGTTAAAATACAACAATTTTGACCTCGAACTATACATAACGATCATGTTTGAATGTGTAAATGAGATATGTGTTAAGTTTTAAGATCTCTAATCAGACGATGTATGTAAGTGAATATAAGATATGAAGTCTAAGTATAAACGGTTATGTATAAATATAAAGGAAGAAGGTTCGAGTCACTCGAAGCAACAAGGAGATCAAGACTGAGGTACGCTACTTGTACGATTACGGTTTTATTATAGTTGTTTATTGCTATCTATTGTGGCTTATGTAATTGGTGAAAGAAGGAACATATGTAAGACTCGTTACGAATGGGTCGAGTAAATTGAAATGATATGTATAAAGAATGATAGTACAGTAGACCTCTTATGAATGAGTCGAAAGTATTAGAATGAACGAACAAAGAATGATAGAATGATGGTCATACCATGATTGTATTTAAGTACAAGAATGTTGGTCCTAGTAATATTTGAGTTTGTGAAATTATACTAATGGCATATTGGTCATGAGATCGTACGATACTATAAAAGGATTTATGACTAGTGGAATTTACTTTTGATATTGTGATGTAGGTAAAACTCAAGTTTAGTTGGATATGCTTCGCTCGGAATCGAACACACTACTAATGCCCTCTATGCACTTCCGCAAATTTTGTAAAGATGTTAACGGGTCAAAAATACTTTTGATGCAAATAGCTTTGTTTAGAAGTTAAAACTTAAAACTTAGAATGCCATGTCTTTTGTTAATCCTAGTTGGTTGTAAATGTTTTAAATAGAACGTTTTTCTATGGACAATCTAGTTTACTTATAATGGAATGGTTAAGATTCTAAATTAGTTGCATTTTGTCGATAAAGTATTAGATGTTGATTCTATTAAAAAATGAGCGTTAGAAGTTGGTATCAGAGTCTAGGTTTGAGGGATTTAAGCACTAAGTGTTTGAACTCAAACCGAAAGCTCATGCGTAGTGTGTGTTCAATCCGAGGCGCGAAGCAAGTAAGTGCATTTAAAGTTTAGAATTTTTCATAATGAATGACTATGATACCGGATAGTTACGAGATGTTATGGAAGGTTATGGGTTGATTTCGGAACGTTTTGGGTCAGTTCGGGTTGGGACAAGGCTCGGAAGCTGGATAAACAAGCGAAAACAAGACAAATCAGCGTCAGCATCACAGGGGAGTCGTCGCCAACGGTCCCTAGATGCGTCGCCGACGCTGCACAATGACCTGACGCCCAAATCCACTGCCTACGGCAAAGTTTCAGCGACGCCAAATTGTAGGTGCCGTCGCCGACGACCCACCTGTGCGTCGCCAACGGCCCATAAAAATCCAAAAATGCTGTTTAACTTGTTTTGTTCCATGATGAGCCCCGAACCTTCCAAAACCTGTCCCGTAACCCCTAAGTAGCCCCAAAAGGCGACAATAATGAACAAAAGAATATGTGAACCTAGGTTAATTCAGTAAGGTATGTTGGAACAAAATGTTTCAAAAGAATGAATGATGATATATGGAATGATAAATAAATCAATCTTATGATTGACACATGAATGTTCCTTAGTCGTTTCCAGCCATACAGTATAAAGAATGTATGAGTATGCAATTAATTGTAGATTGTAGAATGTTATTAAAAGAGGGTTGTGATTGTGTAGATTGCGGATGACAGTAACTCAAAAAATGATGATGAAGCACGGCAAGAAAGAATGAACGAGAAGATTTTTGAAGAAGTGGGAAAGGCTATACAAGCCAACCTTCCCAAACTAGCACAAGAGATAGAAAGCCATGTGTTGGAAATTGTTGAAACGATGATGACAAGTAAGATGGATGAACTGAAGGAACTAATAGGAGAATCTCAAAGCAAGAAAGGAGCTCGTAGATGTACGTATAGAGACTTCATGGCTTGCAATCCTGCGATGTATAATGGGAATTCGATGCCATAAAATGCCAAAGATGGATCTCTAGCATAGAGGTCGTCTTTGTTCATAGCCGGTGTGAGAAAGAGGATCAAGTAATGTTCGCTACGGGTCAACTTCAGCTTCAGGCTAAAGATTGGTGGGAGACTCAATGTAAGGAGATAGGTGAGGATAAGCTTCAAACATTGACGTAGCAAGAGTTTAAAGAGCCGTTCTTAAATATCATTGCCCGCAAGCAGCGGTCGATAGGATTCAAGAAGAATCCCGCGTCTTCGACAAAGGGAGGAGTCGATTGATGAAATTACTAACACATTTCTTGACAAGTTGAAGTTTTGTCAAGATTTTGTGAAGTCTGAAAGAATGAAGATAAATCGTTATCACGACATGTTGAAAGCTGAATTTCGAGAATTCATCACCCCTTCGAAATGTGAAACATTGAATGAGCTGAGCTCATCAACTGGGCCTGAGACAGGGAAATCGAATTAAAGCGACAGGTGGAAAGTGGTGAGAAAAGATCGATTAAAAAGTCCTCCAGCTCGAGCCCATCAAAGAAGCAGAAATTTCAAGATCTTGGCAAAAAGTATAAAGCGAAAGGTAACATCCCTAAATGTAAGACTTGCGGAAAACTCCACATAGGGGATTGTCTAATGGGAAAGAAGGGATGCTACAACTGTGGCCAAGAAGGATATCCGTACTGTAAATGTCCTAATCCCTCGAGAACTTGCTTCAATTGTTTTCAATCGGGTCACATCAAAGCTGAATGTCCAAAGCTCCAACAAAAGACGGGCAAGGAAGGAAAGAAGGAAGAAGCCCCTAAGGCTCGAAGCAGGATGTTCCAGATGACGTCTGAGGAAGCCAAGGCTCTTCCAAATGTTGTATCAGGTATATTTTTACTAAATTCAATTCCCACGTATGTATTGTTTGATACCGGAGCTAGCAGGTCATTTGTGTCGAATGATATTATATGTCACCCTTCATTTAAAATAGAAAGAATGTCAATGCCCTTAGAAGTAGAAATAGCTGATAGCAAGAGCTATCTATTACATGAAATATGTAGAGGTTGCAAGATAACAATTGAAGACGAAGAATTTGACATTGATCTTGTTCCCATGATCTTGGGGGAATCTAAGGTAGTGGTGGGCATGGATTGGTTATCTCGACATCGTGCTGAAATTCAATGCGAAAGCAAGATCATTCATGTAATGACGCCTAGTGGCAAACGAGTAGCTATACATGGAGAAAGGAACATTAAAGCTACGTTGTGCACTCTTATCCAGGCGGTCAAATACGTTCGAAACGGAAGTAAGGCATACTTAGCCTACGTGGTGGATACCCACCATGAGACCCCAATGCTAGAAGATGTGAGAATTGTGAATGAGTACCCAGAAGTGTTTCCGGATGACTTACCGGGACTCCCTCCCAAACGAGAAGTAGAATTTCGCATTGAACTAAATCCGGGTGCCAAGCCGGTGGCTAAAGCACCCTATCGGTTAGCCCCTACAAAGATGAGAGAATTGATGACTCAACTACAAGAATTGCTCGACAAAGGTTTTATACATCCGAGTGTATCACCATGGGGAGTGCCCGTGCTTTTCGTGAAAAAGAAAGATGGCGCGATGTGGATGTGCATCGACTATTGAGAATTAAACAAATTGACGATCAAGAACCGTTATCCCCTACCTAGAATTGACAATCTATTCGATCAATTGCAAGGAACGAGTTGGTTCTCGAAAATCGATTTAGGATCAAGATATCACCAACTTCAGGTACGAGAGGAAGATGTAGCTAAGACCGCGTTTAGAACCCGCTATGGACATTACGAGTTCTTAGTGATGTCCTTTGGATTGACGAATGCACCAGCTGCGTTCATGGACTTGATGAATCGAGTATGTCGTAATATGTTAGACAAGTCTGTAATAGTCTTCATAGACGACATCTTAGTATACTCCCGAAGCGAATCCGAACATGCTTGTCATTTACGAGAAGTGTTAGAAACACTTCGAAAAGAGAAGTTGTATGCAAAATTTTCCAAGTGCGCATTCTGGCTTAGAGAAGTACAATTGCTCGGCCACGTGATAAATGAAAAAGGTGTACAAGTAGACCCTACTAAGGTAGAGGCTGTGATGAAATGGTTGCCTCTAAAGAACCCAAGTGAAGTAAGAAGTTTTCTAGGCTTAGCCGGCTACTATCGAAGGTTCATTCAGGATTTTTCTAAGATAGCTTTGCCCATGACCAAGCTAACGAAGAAGAAAGAAAAGTTTGTTTGGGGTACGAATCAAGAGAAGGCATTCCAGACCTTGAAGGAAAAACTTTCAAGTTCATCGGTGCTAGCATTACCTGATGGTCCGGACAACTTAGTTGTGTACGCGAATGCTTCACATCAAGGATTGGGATGCGTCTTGATGCAAAGGGGCAAAGTCATTGCCTATGCCTCTAGACAACTCAAACAACATGAGGGTAACTACCCGACTCACGATTTGGAGTTGGCGGCGGTGGTATTCGCCCTAAAGATATGGAGGCATTACCTGTATGGAACGAAATGCACAATCTATTCAGATCTTAAAAGTCTCAAGTACTTCTTTGAACAAAAAAATCTCAATATGAGGCAGAGGAGATGGTTAGAACTTATTAAGGATTTTGATTGTGAAATTCACTATCATCCCGGAAAAGGCTAATGTGGTGGCTGACGCTCTAAGTCGAAAAGAATACCCGCTCCCAATTCGAGTAAAGTCAATGAAGATGGTAGTTACGCCTAATCTCCTCGAACGTATACGAGAAGCTCAAATCAAGTCGTTAAATGCGACTAATCCTAGGGAAGAAAGGACTAAGGGATTCACACATAAGTTAGAAGAGAATGCGAATGGGATTAAAACAAGGTATGGCCAGATCTGGGTACCTTGGCGTTGTGATGTAAAAGAGTTGTTATTTGACGAAGCTCATAAGTCCTGATATTCGATTCACCCGGGAGCCACAAAAATGTATTGAGATTTAAGAAAGAATTATTGGTGGCCGGGGATGAAGCGTGATATTGTTAAATACATCGCAAAATGTTTAACATGCTCTCAAGTAAAGGCGGAACATCAAAAACCGTACGAGAAATTACAACCTTTGGAAATCCCGGTATGGAAGTGGGAGGACGTAACCATGGATCTCGTAACTAAACTCCCAAAGACAAGGAAAGGGCGAGATGCCATATGGGTCGTTTTCGACCGCCTTACCAAAAGTGCCCATTTTCTACCCATACGAGAAACTTATTCCTCAGAAAGGATGGCTGAAATTTTTGTGAATGAAATTATAACCCGTCATGGGGTGCCTGTATCAATTGTGTCAGATCGGGACACACGGTTTACCTCTCGTTATTGGCAAAAGTTTCATGAAGAAATGGGTACTAAATTGCACATAAGTACTGTATATCACCCCCAGACAGATGTCAGTCCGAAAGGACCATCCAAACGCTTGTGGATATGTTGAGATTGCGTTATGGATTTTGGGGGAAGTTGGGATGAACACCTACCACTAGTAGAATTCTCATACAACAACAACTATCACCATAGCATCCAAAATGGCACCGTACGAAATGTTGTATGGGCGAAAGTGTAGGACTCCAGTATGTTGGGGGGAGGTTGGGCAAAGGGAGCTTGCGCCAAAGGATGTAGTAACCAAGACAAACGAAAAGATAGATCTAGTACGAGCACGTCTAAAGGCGGCCCAAGACCGATAGAAGACGTATGCGAACCGTAGGAGACGTCCTATCGAATTTCAAGTGGGTGACCGTGTTTTTCTCAAAGTCTCCCCTTGGAAGGGTATAATCCGTTTTCGAAAAAAGCAAAATTGGGACCAGGTTATATAGGACCTTTCAAAGTTCTTGCACGGGTTGGGAAGGTAGCTTACCGATTAGAATTACCCTCGGCATTAGATGGTATACACGACACGTTTCACGTGTCGCAATTGAGGAAGTGTCTTGCGGATGAAACGGCTCACGTACCCCTAGATGATGTTGAGATAGACGAACGAATGAATTACATTGAAAGACCTATGGCAATAAAAGACTCCAAGGTGAAGTATCTACATAACAAAACTATAAGGCAAGTATTAGTACAACGGCAACATAGAAAGCGGTCCGACCTTACATGGGAACTGGAGGATGAAATGAGAGAACATTACCCGTCGTTATTTGGTACGTATTCAGGTTTCAGGGACGAAACCTCCTTTAAGGGGGGTAGAGTTGTAACATCCCAAAAAGTTAATTGTGCTCTTGTATTTAAATCAAATAGAAACTTAACCTAGTTAAGTAGTATGTAAAATGCTAACTCAAGAATGAATTATACCTAAATAAAAACAACACATAAGTGGACGGACTGAATATGAATAAAAGGGAAGTAAGTTTATTAAAAATAAACTTAACACAAAAATACACAACTTGTGTGTGTCTGGGTCGACCAGAGCAAGAAGAAGAAAGGGGGAAAACCCCTTTGATCTAAATCAGTGAAATTGGAAGGATAATCAAGGCCAAACTAATACATGAACCCGAATTTCTAATCATCTAAGCTTGTTTATTAAAGTGGTAAGTCGAATTTCTTAAATTGATGATTTGTAGAAAGTGGGTTTCAGTCCATCCATGAATTCATGTAAGAAATTGTGTAGTTATAAGTTAGAATGATGCTATAGAACAATAATTATGCTTTAATTTGGTCATTTGAATGATTTAAAGTAAAAACCCATTTGAAGTACTACTAAGATGAATGTGATGATCATGTAAATGCAAATGGAAGTAATCTTGATATTTGATCTTGTGTAATAGTGAAATTCTAAATAAATTGATGTAGAATGAAAAATATATGTGAATCTTGTTGGTTATGATAATTCATGATATGAACTAGTAATAAGGAGCTTAGAATACTTGTACCTTGTGCATTGTTGATTACATGCACACCAAGTGTTTGATGAAATGCCTTAGTTAAAATTCAGCAATTTTGACCTCGAACTATACATAACAATCATGTTTGAATGTGTAAATGAGATATGTGTTAAGTTTTAAGATCTCTAATCAGATGATGTATGTAAGTGAATATAAGATATGAAGTCTAAGTATAAACGGTTATGTATAGATATAAAGGAAGAAGGTTCGAGTCACTCGAAGCAACAAGGAGATCAAGACTGAGGTACGCTACTTGTACGATTACGGTTTTATTATAGTTGTTTATTGCTATCTATTGTGGCTTATGTAATTGGTGAAAGAAGGAACATATGTAAGACTCGTTACGAATGGGTCGAGTAAATTGAAATGATATGTATAAAGAATGATAGTATAGTAGACCTCTTATGAATGAGTCGAAAGTATTAGAATGAACAAACAAAGAATGCTAGAATGATGGTCATACCATGATTGTATTTAAGTACAAGAATGTTGGTCCTAGTAATATTGGAGTTTGTGAAATTATACTAATGGCATATTGGTCATGAGATCGTACGATACTATAAAAGGATTTATGACTAATGGAATTTACTTTTGATATTGTGATGTAGGTAAACTCAAGTTTAGTTGGATATGCTTCGCTCGGAATCGAACACACTACTAATGCCCTCTATGCACTTCCGCAAATTTTGTAAAGATGTTAACGGGTCAAAAATACTTTTGATGCAAATAGCTTTGTTTAGATGTTAAACTTAAAACTTAGAATGCCATGTCTTTTGTTAATCCTAGTTGGTTGTAAATGTTTTAAATAGAACGTTTTTCTATGGACAATCTGGTTTACTTACAATGGAATGATTAAGATTCTAAATTAGTTGCATTTTGTCGATAAAGTATTAGATGTTAATTCTATTAAAAAAATGAGCATTACAAACGAACAACCGATGATGAACGCATTGGAGACGATACACCGACAAAGCCGCGCCGCAAGCAAAGTGGTGGTTCGTCAAGTAGAGATAAGGAAGTGGTGGCGGAGTCCATCACCGAATACAAGGAAGCTAAATTGGTGGAAATGGCGGAATCGAAAGAGAGAAGAGAAAAACTTGAGGCGGCAAAAATTAAACGCGAGGAGGCGTATATTAAACACTTGAGCGTAAAAGAAAAAAATAGTGATTTAAACGTCTTGTTACAACCGACCGACAATCTCGCCGAACCGTATAAATCGATTGTACTTCAACAAAAACGCGAGATATGTGAAAAATGGGGTTGGGAGATGCCATAGAAATTTTAGTTTTTTTTTAGTTTTCAATGTTTAGTTTTTTTTTTAGTTTGTAATGTAGGATTTATTTAAATGAAATTTATAATTTAAAATTTTATTGTTAATTATAAATTAAAATTGTATCGTTAATTTATAATTTACAAAAAAAGAAAAAAAAACTATCATGGGTGAGTCGTGAGTGATGGGCGCCCATACCCTGCTAATTGTTTAACTTTTATTTAAAAAAATCAACACCGATAATGGACACTCTCCCTAAATTACATCACCCATCGATAAGATGACCGTTTGATAATTGGATGCCTTAGTGATGGCTAATAATAGATCACCCCCAGCCCCTGATAGTTGATACAGTTTAACATAGTACTGAAAATTCTTAGAGGTTTGTTAAAAAACTGATATGTGAAGCCCTGCCAAAAGTAACCCCTCTCTCTCTCTCTCTCTGACGGAACCCTCGCAACCGCCGCTTTCTGCCGGAATCCTAACCGAATAGAAAACCTCCGGTTATCCATTGAAGGAGGTTAGTTACTTTTATATTGATTAAAAGCTGCAATTGCTCATTGAAGTCAACGATTGATGGTTAACGCAGTAGCTTTTGTCTTCTGAAAGTAAATAAACAAGTCTGCATTGATATCTAAGTTGTTACATATTGACTGACAATACCTACCTACCTACCTTGTGAAATCAAATCTTTTAGATGTCAATCAATAGTGGCATACAATTTTGCTTCCGCTACCCTCATAACAGTAGTTAACAATGTTTTCCGATACCATTTTAATCATGTGGGCTGCTTCTCCTGCCTGGATAACTTTATGTAGCCATCCGTTTTTTCTCTACTTCCATACTATTTATTTATTTAATAGAAGATATCTTTGCCTCTTTGGATGTCTTTGTTAGCGATTTCTTCTTTGAGCTCAACTGTAGCCTTTGCTAACTCAATCGAGCAAGTGAACTATTTGTTGTGGTGTATCTGTAGCTAGCAAGTGGTCCTGCAGCCCGTTTTGGGTGGTGCGATTGTAACCTAACTAGCCGTAGATTGTTTCATTTGAATTCCGAGTTTAGTTTATAACAGAGGTCATACTCATCCTATAGGTACAACAATCACCCCACCATGTTCTGCTAAGCCTTATACACTATATGCAGCGGTGCAAAATGAATACACCAACACCTCATTAAGTTTTTCTGATCTCTATATACATTGCTACTGCTCCTACTAAAGATTGATTCTTTCAGAATCCACGCCACGCGACGATTCAAAGTTACAAGATGTGATAATTGGTTCTGGGTAATCTTTGCAAATTAGGGATTTTGGGTAGTCATCACAAATCCGATGTTTCAATTGAAGATTACAGCCTACAACCTAGAGGTTACCATCTTTAATCTTACAAACGGCTATTTTTAGTCTTGTGTATAATACATTCAATATTTCGGTATAATACATTCAATATTTCAGTTTTGCTTAGCCTTAGTCTCAAAAATAACATACATTGATTCTTTCAGTTTTGTGATTGGTATTGCAGTTCAGTTAGAGTATAAACGAATTTCAATCTTGGAAATGCAGTTTGCTGCATTGATGGCTTGGAACCCAGGTTAGATATCCCCATATTTGCTGATTTCAAGTTGCTGTTTAGGGCTTACTCGCTTATTTTAATTATTTTTATTCAGAACATAGGTTAGATATCCCCATATTAGTTGTTGTCTGGAATTCAGCCGAGACATAAAACTTAGCAGTAAGCCTTGACAATTCTGAATAAAAGCAGACATAAAACTTATAACTTAATAAAACAAAGACTGCACATAATTGATAAAAGCGCATAGATGTTATAACTTAACAGAAGAAATAGACGAAATCATACTTAACATAACATTAGTCACATAAAGCTTAAGAGAACAAGGATTACACAATGAATAATTAATTTCAGAACAATAAGGGGATGTGGGTCAGTGCGAGGCGACCGAGTCCAGGAGGTGACGTTTGAAATCTTTTGAGTTTGTTAAAGAGGGTTAGGAAAAAAGCAATTAAACATACGTAGAACTCAGATGGATTGAGAAATAAGAAATGGGATTGGACAATGCATGAGCTGTTAACTTAATTATCCATTTTACTTCACTTGTTTAATGTTAAGCACAAATTTTTATTTTAATGAAGTGATACAAACAACTAAATACATTTACTTTAACATAGTTTAAAGTTAAAACAATATTGAAACTTGTGGTCCAGTTTTATACGGTCGGTATTGATATAAACCGTAAACGAAACCGTTCGTTATGGTTTGAAATGTTTAAACCGACCGATCGAAAGTTAAAAAAATGATTGTGAAACCAAATCGTTGACCCATTTGGATGGTTTCACAGTTTTAAACCGAACCGTGAGGCTCATTGCTAAACTCTTAAATAATTTTTTTATTTTGCAAAAAGGCCTCCACTTCGTTGTTCGCTTAGGGTCTCCAAAAACGTAGGAACGACCCTGCTAAAGTTGAGTATGCAAATTAGGAATTAGACTGTGTAAACCTATCCAACTACAAGTCATGCTATTGATACCAACACTAAAGTCTAGAAAAGGTACCTCATAGTGCCTTACATAATTTAACCATCACTTGGCTGGACATCTCTTATGTAGTCCACATTTGGTAATATGTCTATTTATCTTTTGGATACAACTTATTGTATGCCACTTAAGCTTCATTGTCTTAAGATCTAAGCAGTCAATAGCGGTGCTATAGCGGTTAGCGGACCTCAGGGTGTGTAGCGGTCCAAATAGCGGTGGCCCATAGCGGTTCTGCTATTAGCGGCGCTAAATACCGCTATTTGGTAACCTATATACCGCTATAGCAGTAAAGCAGTAGAATGGGGCAACACAGTAACGCAGGTAGGTGTTTGATTGTGTTAATTCTTAAATTAAATACTTCAAAGTTACTATTATGTTAGATTTGCAACAGGTCTTTGATAATGGAATGATATTACTATTAATATTTTTCAAAGATACAACAACAACCGTACCCAGGGAATCCCACTTATAGCAAAGCTATATCGGTAGGGTCTGGGGAGGGTGAGATGTAGGCAAGCCTTACCTCTATCCCAAGGGATAAAGAGGCTGCTTCCGGTGAAACCCCAGCTCCAACGCCATAACCAGACATCAAAGTTACATCCAAACATACAAGGCACATAGCTACTCAAAAAACAATATAAACATAGTGCACGAAAGATATTTTTAGCAGGCTACCAAATAGACAATTAGTGGCATACGACACAACATAAAAACACACCGACAAACAATACCATGCATAATTCCCTAAAGCACATCAATACGCTAAGCTCCTTAAAAAAGACCAACCTCCTAGGCTCCTAAAGAACGAGTTTAATGTTAGACCAAACTATTGACCTAAAAGTCCTTAACCTTAATCGTACGTCTCCACGAACTTCTATCCTGGACCATGTCCTTAGAGAGGTGCAATTCTAGCAGGTCCTATCTAATCTGCTCCTCCCACGTTAGCTTTGGCCTACCTCTACTCCTCCTGACCTCCACACTTAAATTTTCTACGCTTCTAACTGTGGTTGTCGTTTGTCTCATCCTAACATGTCCAAACCATCTCAACCTCCCTTCTCTTATTTTATCTTATATACTAGCTACCCCTAATCTATCCCTAAAAACCTTATTTCTTATCTTGTCTAGCCTAGTGTGTCCACACATCCACCTCAGCATCCTCATCTCTGCTACCTCTAGCTTAAGCGCCTGCGACTTCTTGATAGCCCAACAGTCTGTTCCATATAACATGGCTTGTCTAATTGCTACTCTATAAAACGTCTCCTTTAGTTTAACTGGGAACCTTTTATCGCACAAGACACCACTGGCTGCCTTCCACTTACACCATCCCACTTGGACACGATGGGCTACGTCACTGTCTATCTCCCCATCACTTTGTACAAACGACCCTAGATATTTGAACTTTGTTGCATGCGGGACCACTTGGCCCTCTATGTTGATCAAAGTGTCCTCTCTATCGCCTGCACCACTGAAATCACAATAGAGGTACTCGGTTTTAGAACGACTTATCTTTAAACCTTTTCCCTCCAAAGCTGCTCGCCACTCCTCTAGCTTCGCATTTAGGCTCTGTTTACTCTTCGCAAGTAACACGATATCATCCGCAAAAAGCAAGAACCATGGAACAATCTCCTGAATTGACTTTGACAGCTCATCCAACACAACCGAAAAAAGAAACGGACTCAATGCAGACCCTTGGTGGAGTCCTACCTCCACCGGAAAGAAATCAGTATCCCCTACGGGTGCACGAACACTAGTTTAGGTCCTAACATACATATCCTTAACTATGTATATATACCTCCTAGGAATGCCTCTATCCTCTAAACTATCCCAAATCAATCTACGCGGCACACTATCGTATGCTTTTTCAAGGTCAATGAATACTATATGTAGATCTCTTCTCTTCTCCCTATATTTTTCCATCAACCTTCGTATAATGTGTATCACTTCCGTAGTTGACCGCCCTGGCATGAAACCAAATTGGTTCACCGTAACCTGAGTTTCTCTTCTAAGTCTAGTCTCAATTACCCTCTCCCATAACTTCATAGTGTGACTTAGCAACTTAATCCCTCTGTAATTCCCACAACATGAGAGCATCTCCTTTGTTCTTATATAAAGGCACTACAACACTCCTCCTCCATTGATCTGGCATTCCTCCATATTTAAAAATAAGATTGAACAACTTAGTTAGCCAGCGAGTTCCTTCATCTCCCAAACACTTCCACACCTCAATCGGGATGTTGTCCGTACCTACTGCCTTAGCCCTTCCCATCTTCCTAAGTGCTGCCCTCACCTCTCCCCGTGTGATCCGCCGACAATAGCAATTATTCTGTGTTCGCCTTTGAGTAGCAGGGAAGTCATTTTGCCATTGGTCAGTCCTCTGGTCGTTGAAGAGATTGTGAAAGTAGGTTTGCCATCTCAACTTAATGTCCTGCTCCCTGACTAAAACCCTCCCTCCTCGCCCTTAATATACTTTACTACTACTAGATCCTGCCTTCTACGCTCCCTGGCTTTGGCAATCTTAAACATATTATGTTGTCCCTCTTTTGTTTCCAGGCGTTTATACATCTCCTTATAAGCTGTGTTCTTTGCCTCTGGCACTGCCTTCTTCGCCTCCCTTTTAGCCTTTTTGTAACTCTCCCTCAATCTCACACGCTCCTCCTCGTTCGTGCATGTCAAAAGATCCCTAAAACTCCTTTGCTTATCTCTTATTTTGGTTTGCACCTCCTCGCTCCACCACCAAGACTCCTTATGTCCATTTGTTTTTCCTGATGTGTTTGCCACATGAGTAATTGTGTTTGCCATAGCCTCCCACATCTGGTTTGCGTCCTCCTCCAATGCAGCCGATGTCATTAAGATGACCTTATTTTTAAACACTACAATCTTGTCACCCTTCAAGTTTCCCCAACGGATCATAGGTCGCATTTTCCTCAACCCATTAGTTAGCTTACCTCTCATGACTAAGGGGGTGTTTGTTTTTTCTTCAAACATCTTCAAGGGGGCTGATGTCTGCAGGCGCGTAGACGTTACCCTTGAAGACTGTTTGTTTTTTTTTTTAAACAGATCTGAACTCAGCTTTTTTCATCTTAAAAAATAAGTTAGGGACCCCTTCTTAAAACATCTTCACACCTCCCTCTTCTCCTCCCTCAAACATCAGCCCCTCCCACCGCCGCTCCTCCTCCTTCTCCGACCTCCCTCTTCTCCTCCGACGACCTCCCTCTTCTCCGACCTCCCTCTTCTCCTCTGGCGACCTACCTCTTCTCCGACCTCCCTCCTCCTCCGGCGACCTACCTCCTTCTCCGGCGACCTCCCTCCACCTCCGGTGACCACCTCCTTCTCCGACCTCCCTCTTCTCCTCCGGTGGATCGAAGCGGAATGTGAATGTTTCGTCATTGTTTGATGCGCTTCAGTTCGGTATCAACTTATAAAAACAAACAGTCTTATATTTTCAGCTTGCAGATCTTCAGACCACATCTTCAGTTGCAGACATGAAAACAGATGAAATCAGCTTGCAGACAATTTATGTCTGCAAAAACAAACAGTACCTAAATCTGAAACCAGTAAACGATGATGAGCCACTACTTTCTCCCCCAGTATAACCTTACAATCCCTCCACCATTGTCGGTCACCTCGCCTAGTCAAGAGATAGTCGATTTGTGTGTTATGTCCTCCACTACTAAAAGTAATTAATTGTGATTCTCTCTTCTTAAAAAACGAGTTGATAATACCTAGGTCGTGGGCAACCGCAAAGTCTAGAAGATCCCTACTTGACTCGTTCCTATCACCATACCCAAATCCTCCATACCAACTGAAAACCATCGTTATCTTTACCAATGTGGCCATTAAATTCACCTCCTATACAAATGCTCTCCTCCCTAGGTATGGCCCTCACAACCACGCCCAGACAATCCCAAAAATCTCTCTTTTCCTGGGCCCCTGCGCAAACCACGGCCACTGCCTCTTGTCCAAGTACTAACCTCAACACTATAATCCTATCGTTGTGTCGGATCACCTCAACCACATTTTTGTAAAGATTTGTAGCCACTAGAAAGCCTACCCCGTTCTTTGCACCATCAGACCCCGATATATTTATATATATATAAAAATACATAAATTATGCGTGGTTTAAAAATTACCGTTGTACCACCGCTATAACCTATATATCATATAGCGGACCTTGACCGCTATTCGATTTTGGACCGCTATAACTGCATAGCTTAAGATCCAGAAGCTTGAATACCATGAAGGAATTATGTTAGCTTTAGAATCTGCCACTTAAACTTCAGTGTCTTGTCTGGAATTGTCTATTGTGAGAATGTCTTTGACGCCTTCTGTAACTTCTTTATATTGCTGATGCCCTATAAAAGTGAGTTTTGGGCTTTTTTTGTGGGCAAACGGGCTTTCTATTTTTATTTGTTTATCTTTCTTTGTTGGGCTTTATAGTTTATCCACATGATTAGTGTTTAATTGGCTAGTTATATTAGATTCTTTTAAGTTGGATGATTTTTGTTGTATTAGTTGGATGATCGTAAATAATAATTATTAGATGGATGATTTAAATTTTAATTATGTAAGGTTTGTATTATATTTGGGGAGAAGTATTATTTTTACTATGTTACTCTTTCATCTTCCCTCATGTTACCTTATGTCTATTTATTTAATTTTGTTTTGTTCTTTGCTATCTGTTTAGAGCCGGGGGGTCTCTCTGGAGCCCTCTCTATCCCCAGGGATGGAGGTAAGGTTTGCCTATATCCCACCCTCCCCAGACCCTACAAATAGATTTGCTATGCGTGGGGTTTATTGGGTATGGTTGTTGTTGTATTATATTTGGGGAGAAGAAATATTTTTTTATGCCTTTTCTGGTTTTAAAAAGTTCGTGGAGCTTCGAGGCTGAGTCTTTCTCATTTGTTTCACATATCAACCTTTTATTAAGTAAACCTTTTATCAATTAAACCTATTATGTATATTTGTTTTTGCGCCTAGGCGACCCCCATTGCTCTTAGGCGATCCCTTTGCGCCTTAGTACGGTTAGGCAATCCCTTTGCGCCTTGGGTGCTCTTTGCGCCTTAGGTGCACCTTGGGCGTTTGACTACCTAGCTATGGTCTATGGATAGAATACTTTAGTATTTATTTTCGCCAAGTGACACCAACATGCACCGCCACCGCTCTTTCTCTCACATGCGTCACCTTGCCTAGCGGTGACAAAAGTCATTTAATGTCTTCATATTAATCGCCTTCACCTCTTTCTTTCTTTCTTTCTTACTTCTTCCCTCTTCTACCTGGACAACACATATTTTCTGATCAAATAATGGGGAGGGCTAAATTGCAGATCAAGAAGATTGAAAACACAACAAACAGGCAGGTTACTTTCTCAAAACGAAGAAATGGGATCATCAAGAAAGCTTATGAACTATCTGTTCTGTGTGATGTGGATGTTGCTCTCATCTTGTTTTCGCCCGCTGGAAAGGCTAGCATTTTCGCTGGAAGTAAAAGGTAAATAAATCTGATCTGTCTCCGCCACAGATTAACTCCCTTTGTGCAATTACTTCGCCTTTTTATAAACTGTTTATTAGTGATTACTTACCTTAATTTTCATTTGGGTTTATGATAGTATCGAAGAAATTATGTCACGATACATAAATCTTCCGGAGCATGAAAGGGGAAGGTATTCAGTAATTAGTGTTAATGTTTCTATGATTATCATTTCCTATTATTTTTTTTTCTGGTATTTAATGATTCTCCTCTATTTTCTAATTTTGTCATTTTCTTCATGTATACGCGACTTTTCTTCCTTTCTGATAAATTCTGGATCTACCTTGGTGAACTTTCTGAAGGTTGCAGAACCAAGAGGTACATATTTTACTCCGGCGGCCTTCATAGATTTATTATACAACCTCGGGTGTATAAAAAAAATAAATGAAAATTTATGTGCAACTGAGGAATATACATAAAAAACACGTTTGTTCAAATCAAATTAGCTAACTTTGACTAATTGTGTCTTTAGTACCTCGAAAGGGCTCTGGGAAGGTTAAAAAGTGACGCACGAAATCACCAAGTTCCGAACCAAGCCAGGTTGTTTATTTTTTATTTTTATTATTTGCAATCAAATATAATTATCTTTTAATGCTGATTGTTTCTTCTATTTTTATTATTAGCTCTGGTATTTAATTTCAATTTAATGTTGGTTTTCTTTCACAAAAGGTTAATCCCATAAAAAGATAACATACTTTCTTATTTTATATGAAAAAGTCCCTAAATTTGTAAAAAAAACATGTAAAAGTCCCTCAATCTAGTTTTGGTACATTAAAGTCCTCAACCTGTAAAAAAATACACAAAAAAGTTTCTCAATCTAGTTTTGGAAAGTCCTAAACTTGTCTAAAATGCAAATAGTTTGAACTAAATTTAGATTACAGAATAATGACTCTTAAATTGGTCAGAGTAAGGGGTAACAAACAAGTCTTCTTTTTCTAAAATGTTTTGCACAAGTACATGCATCTTAAACAAGTTTAGGGACTTTAATATACCAAAATTGGATTGAGGGATTTTTTTTTGTGTATCTTTGACAAGCTTTGGGACTTTAATATACCAAAACTAGGTTGAGGGTTTTTTTCGTGCAAATTAAAAAGTATGTTGGTTTGTTTATGGCATTTACCCTTTTACAAAGCATCTAGTCTTACGAATTTGTTCTATTGGGTTTTCGGAAACAGCTCAGCTAGTGGGGATTCGCGACTTGAGGTATACAATAATTTACCCGATCTATTTTCTGGAGATTCATGATCCCTGATGCTTGTTAAATCAACACAGATAAATCTTTCAAACTATTAACGACACATTACTTTCTAACAGGAACTTCAGCAAGACACCGTCCGATGCAAGTCCCGTATGATTGAAATGGAGAAGCGGCTAAGGTATAGGTCTTAATTTTCCATAAGCATACAAAAAGTTACAAATTGGAATGGTTTTTTTTGTATGTTCAATAGGGTGTTCAAAGGGGCTCCTTCTGAAATTTCAACACTGGGTGAGGCTGAGTACCGCGAACAAATCCTTGAGGAGACTTTAAAACATGTTCGTGCCCGTAAGGTAATTCAAAGTTGTCTTTCATCGTTAACAAACAGAGTAAGTAATAATCAGAATTGTTTTTCGTTTGTTTAGCAAGTTCTAGAGAAGTACAACTCTACAGATGCACAATCATCTTCACAGGTTTGTCTTTACAATCTATAAAGGAAGTGAAATCATAGTGAATAGTGTTTTTTAGTTTGTTCTCTTTTTGCATAGGCTGCTTTACCTACTGCTGCGTTGAATGTTAACAACGTGGTTACCTCAAACTCAAGCAACGTATTTGACTGGCTTCCACCAAGAGATCCACAAGTACAGATCATGAATTTCATGAACTTCGGTGGGCTTCTTCCCCCAAGGTAACTGTGTGACGTGGTTCCCAAGATTTTAAATAGAGTATATACTTTTGAGGTCATGGAAACCTCATCATAAGGTTCTTACTTATAAATCTTTGTGTGCAGACAAACTGAGCAAGTGAATCGTGGTAGTGTGATGGAGCCTGATAATAATATTCAGCGCCCCGAGTTTGGACAAATGATCGACATGAACGTCTCCCCTTGGACACTCTTCTATCCCACTGGTATGCTTCTTATACCTCCTCTTGTTTTCCCACAACTAACTAGTCCAAATGAATGCACTTTTATGTCAGGTATATAATGGTCATATTAATTTTGGGGTAATTAATAAATAAATAAAAAACTCTCAGTAAAATTTACTCAACCCAGTTTTGGTACCTGTGATTTTTAACTTTTGTATAAAATGACTTATTACCCATTAAATTGGTCAAAAACGATGAAAAGGCATTCTAAGTGTGTAAAAATGTAGATGTGAATAGTTAGTTATCTTAGTAGGCTCAAGCCATTCACACACCTTAAAACTTATTTTGACACCCTGACTTGTATACGACCCGTATAGGTGTATACGTGCCATATAATATGTTAGGGAATGTCTTATACCGTGTACGAGCCTCTTATACGACTCATATACACTTATACGAATCATGTTTTTCAAGGGAATGTCAGCAGTATACAGCGATACAGGTTGTATACATGTCAAGGAATGTCAGCGTTGTCATGTGATGGGGATGTATACGACCTGTAAACTTGTATATGACCTACATCTTGCATAGCCTCCACGTATGTAATGGTCATAGGTAACCTATGTCTATTCGTAGACTTCATTTTGCCAACATTTGAGGGAATTTTAAGTACAAATTAGACATTATGTTGGTTTTTAAGGAATTAATTTTATAATTTTAGCAAGCTATCGCATAAAGAATAATGGTATAGGTTTTTTATTATTTATTTATTTTTTTGTGTTAGGTTAACGATGTATGGTGTCGTATTTGGCAGGGAATGAGCAGATGGCGATGCCGCATCCTGGAGAAAGGGTATTCAATGAGACTTTGCTGCCTTAGTTTTCATCAAAAAGTCAAAATCATCGTTTTTCGTCTTAGTACTCGTATAATACTCTTGTTTGTGTGTGTTTTTTCAAATTATGCTGTAGGATGATCTGTAAGCCAAATATATGCTATGTTAATAGTATGCATGGTTGATCTAAATGATGATGCTTGAATGAGTGAATGGAAATCCTCTGGCATTATAATTTTTTTGGTCAGAGGTTAGCGGGGTGGCAACCGAGACGCGATGGCTCATGTAGCCCTCCCTCTTCTTCGCCATTTGTGTAACTCAGTTCTCATGGCCAATCCTTGCTTTGATGTTTTACCAAGCAAGCGCTTGAAGATGGTGAAAATGAATCCATTTTAAGTCGAATGAATATTCTTAGAAAGGAGATCCATCGGTGATGTGGAGGACAGAATAGAGAAGGGCAATGGCGACTCATGCTAGAACTGCTAAACAAACTGATGCAGTAGTTAAAACCTGATTCAATGGTGGCTAGTGGCTATGCTTATGGTCGAGAGACTGTAACCAGGGTGTTGTATTTTTTTATTTTTTTTCAAAACCTAGACAAAACTAAGGGGTGTTTTGGTGTTGCGTTTTCAAAATAGATTTTGCGTTTTCAAAACTGCGTTTTGAAAAGGCATGTAGATACATGCTTCTCCAAAACTAGATAATCACTTTTTCATCCAA
Organism: Scalesia atractyloides; assembly: GCA_947069175.1. Taxonomy (NCBI): domain Eukaryota; kingdom Viridiplantae; phylum Streptophyta; class Magnoliopsida; order Asterales; family Asteraceae; genus Scalesia; species Scalesia atractyloides. The sequence goes on from CAMTDV010000025.1 coordinate 52,646,911, forward strand.
ACACTTTTTTAGATTATTTATGTTTTACAAGCGCAATAATCAAATAATCACTTCAAAATGCAATCCCAAACACCCTCTAAATGTTTAATTAGGCACCCTCTCACGCATGCCCTTTTGCCAACACGGAGCGTTTAGTTTATGGTGCAAAATCCTGCCAATCTATTCCTTTCCAATCCGTGACGTATCAAATGGGAATGACAATCGAAAGAGGCAATTTCATTTCATGATGTTGGAGCGTATGGAAATCCAGAAACGAGAAAGTCTTCTCAAAAGTTGAACCTTCAATCCGGAAAGTGATCAAAGAAGTGGGCACCTAATGGATTGAACAAAAGGCTGGACTGGGTGTGAAATAGGTATTGTAATGTTTTTGCAATTCTATGTTTTATAACTGTGGTGTATTGTTTCTGGTGTGCCGGGTCGCCAGCTACTTGTTTGCGGCCTTGGCTGTTGGCTCTTCTCTTTTGAATCAATAGATTTGTCTTTTAAGGGAAAAAATAAATAAATATTGTTATTGGACTTCAATATTAATTAATCCGCATTGGGCTTTAACAATGATATTTTACTATTTTACATATATTAAAATCAAACGTGATTTATATTTTTTGTTTTTATTAAATTATACATATTATAACAGATATATTATATAATAAAATTTTAAGTTTTATTTTCAATCGTAATAAGTTAAATAATACATGCCTTTAACCTATTTAGTTTTCATTAAATTTGATTTTTACTAATAATTTGTGTTCGTTAATTTCCCTTTGAAAGTTGAATAAGCATGTGTGTTTAATTTTGTTTCTCAACATTCTAGTATATTTTTTTGTTGAAATGGGAGTTGTATTCCAAATAAAGTATTTTTTTGGAATATAAGTTATAGCAATTGTTAGTCCCTACTGGTGCCGGTAATCTTTGTTTATGGTTTTCGATCGATGTTAAATATATGTCAGTATCCTTTTAAATATGTCACGACTTGATATTTTGAATTTTCTTTTTTGGTTGCTATATGAGAGACCGAACTATACCAATGCCGTAAGAAAACATTGATTCCAACTGAATTCTCCCTGCAACGCGCATAACGAATTTTAGTAGTTGTAGTTTAAATTAAAACAATAATAATGATAGTATTAAATTACAACTAAAGTTGGAATTGGGGCTTTATATTAAATTAGAATTAGAAATTAAAAAAAATCAAATTACTTTTTTGAATAGCTAATTTTTTAACATTTTTATTCCATCTTTACCTTGCATTTGTAAGGAATTGTAAGGGGGGACACCGAGCGGGCTGATGAGGGAACTCACATTGACTCGATTTTTAAACAAGCTCGGCTCGAATATTGTTTCGAGATTTTGAAAGTGCTTTGAGTCATAAATTAATCAAACAACTATATGGTTTATGTTTATCATCATCTACTTAGGAATGATGCATATTTTAAACAAAACGAACGTTTAGCGTACAGTTCGTGAATCGTTCAGTGGGAAGTTCGTTTGCGTTCCATGAACAAGAAATTATGTTCAGTAATTTAATGAAGGAACACGAACAAATGTCTCGTTCGTTCAATTGCGTTCGTGAACGTTCGGTAATGTGTTCGTGAACATTCGTTAATGTTAATGTTCGTTTGTTTATATTGTTCATTAAAGATTTTTTTAGCATTTATTTATTGTATCTAAACTTTTATACTCTTTAATTCTTATTTATCTCATTACCCAAATAGATAATATTAATCCTATCTCCACCTTGTTTATGCACCGTTCCACTTTCTTTCTCATTATCGACCTTCGTTCAATAATAAGGGCTTCAAGGTCTAGCGCGCTCCCTCTCGCTATCCACCTCTAGCCACCGCCGTCTTGGCCGATTTTATATGTGTTCGTGCCCCATTCGTGAACACGTTCCTTTCCTTAATGAACGAACTGTTTGCAAACACATTATATTCTTAACGAACGAACACGAACAACACATTGTTTCGTTTAAAGCCCTAGGAAGTACTTCACAACCCTAAACCCGTTGGAGTGATCACTCATTTTGTGAACCTCACGAATCATTTAGCGCTAGCCAGATCAAGGGCCACAAGCAGAGTTATCTAGGTTGGAAGTATGGAAATTCAAGAGATGATGAACCATTATTTTCCACAAGAATACTATCAATATCTACACCTTCTCTTACACTTTATGCTAACGATCAGAATGTACTTTCCCAACTTTCATATTTTTTAGAAGAGTTTTTAGCGTACGCTTTGGGCCTAGTAAGTTTTAATGTTTTCAGGCTATGCTAAGTGCAATAACCACACCAATCTATCATAAAAAATATATAATGCATATGTTCACATACATATATCTCATGAAGAAATACCTTTATATTTTTTCAAACTTGCTACAAAACTTCAATAAAGTACAGATTTTCAACCCAATCCAAACCGGTTTAAATAGGGTTCAATTTATCCCCACTAAACCTCTAGCTCAAGTGATAGGAGGACTTGAGTTTTTCTTGGAAGACTCAAGTTCAATTATCACTTTGTGCAAAAAATGAGTGAGGCACTGGTAGGCAATGATAGGAGACCCAGGGAAACCTGGGTTCGATCCTTGAGCCAAACGGGTTTTACCGGTAATTTTACCGTCGTGCCTACGGGCGGGTGGGTTACCGGGTTTTCCCCGGACTCCATTTGTCCAGTAGGTGCCCCGAAAGTGCTCGGGATTGATTTATTGGCCGTTAAAAAAAAGCTGGTTTATGCCAAAACCAGTTTGAGTTAAAGCCCATTTTTACCATGTTTGACTAACTTAAACCGGTTTGGCAAACAAACCCTCTCTGTAATGGCCTTCATTGGCTAAATTTCTTGTATCTTGTTGGGATTCATCGGTGTACAATTTTATTTTTAAATAAAATCTTATTTTATTTCTTCTTAATTAATAGAGTTTAGTGTCATTTACGTCCATGTGGTTATTCATTTTTGCAAATTTCAGACCAAAATTTAAAATTGTACAATTTTCATCCCTTACATGCGATGGTTGGAGTGTTTTTCGAAGGTATGTGTTGCAGTGTTAGAGAGAGAGAGAGAGACGAAGAAAACTAGATAAAAAGAGAGCGCAAGGGGGAGGGGGGAAGAAGAAGGAGGTGGCGGTGGTCGCAGCGGTGGCTGTGGTGGTGGTGGTGATGTAGAGAGGGGGTAGGAAGTGAAAGAGACTGTGTATAATAATAATAATAATAATAATAATATATATTTTTCTATACTAATAAATAAAAATTCTTTTTTTGAATACGTGTCATTTCTTCATGCTTTCTCAATTTATTTTCCTATTTATCTCTTTATGTTAAATAACAATAATAATCTTATACTAACATTTAGATAAGAATATATAAGAAAAAATTTATAATAATAATAATAACAACAATAATAAAAAGTAAACAATACTAAAAAATTTTACGACTTATCATTAATAATATAATTAAATAAATATATATATAACATTAAATAATAATAATAATAATAATAATATAAAGATAAATGGCTTATCATTAACAATATAATTAAATAAATAACCTTAACTAATAATAATAAAGATAAAGATTATATATTAACAATATTAGTTTGTTATAATAATAATCTAATATATTCATATTATTAATATTATTATTAAATTAAATAAGAGAGCGCCACGTGAAATTAATTGGAATCATTTATTAGAATTAGATTAGATTGTATTATTTTTTTCTTTCACCAGAGTTGAATAATTATTCTATGGCCGGGGCATATGCTTATATCAAACTATAAGTTTTTTTTAAACGGATCATTATAATGGTTTGGACTCACCGACATAGTTGCACAATTATTTCAAATGTCAAATCTAGACAACTTAGTTTCATCTTTGTTATGTTAGGCGTAGTGTTATAATTGGTTTAAACCCATTATTTATCGCACACTGCATCAATATTTAGAAAGACCACTATTTTTAAAAATGTAACAATTCTATACTCCATTCAAAGAGAATTTAATTCTTACAGTATAATTTATAAAAAAATGATGAAATATATAAAAAACGTGGGGATTGATCTCTGCCTTTTTGTACCATAAACTCTCTTGAATACAAAATTGAGACGATTGTTTTATCTATGAAATAAACAAACAAGCATGAATGTGTTTAAAACTAACTAAATAATTGTATCTCATAATTTGAATGTATCATGAAAACATTATTCAACCCCATGTAATACATTTGTTTTTAACCTAATAATAAATAAAAAACAAAGAAAAAAAGTTATAAGTAAATATATAGTATATTAAAGATTATTTTTGAAAGATAAATCATGACGACTGTATGTATAACATATGACATTATATTTTATTCAACACGTTCAGAACACGAGTTTTTTTAAAGATATATCATTTTTATTATTTATTATATAAAATTACACTTATGCAACCCGTGTAATACACGGGGTCTAACCTAGTATACTAATAAACGAAAATCTTTTTTAGACACGTGTCACTCTCTAGTGTTTTCTCATCTTATTTTCCTATTTATCTCTCATATTAAATAATTCTCTATCTTATTTTCATATTTATCTCTCATATTAAATTATAATAATTTTAAACAAAATATTAGATAAAGATAAACGTTTGTTTTTATTATGATCATATTAATAATAATAGTAATAATAATAATTTTAAACAAAAAATTAAATAAGAATATAAACGTTTGTTTTTATTATGATCATAGTAAACAATAATAATAATTTAAAAAAAAATTAGATAAGAATAAATATTTTTTTCTATAAATAATTCTAAACAAAAATTTAGATAAACATAAACGTTTGTTTTTATTATGAGTATATATATACTTAGGATTTCGGTGATTGAAATTATGGAAAATTATGAATCAAAAGTTCCCGCTTAATATATACTTAATAATTGTATTGTTGTTTTTTTTCACTAGAATTAAATAATTATTCTAGGTCGGGCATATGTTTCTATCAAATTGTAAATATTTTTAGACGCATCGCTATAATGATAGGCGTACTGTTATAATTGGTTTAAACCCATCATTTATCGCACATTGCATCAACATGTAGAATGAACACCATTTTTAAATATAACAATTCTATACTCCGTTCAAAGAGAATTTAATTTTTGATTTTACTGTTAAATTCAAAAAAATGATGAAATATATAAAAACGTGGGGATCGATCTCCACCTTTTTGTACCGTAAACTCTCTTGAACACAAATTTAAGATGAGTGTTTTATGAATGAAATAAACAAATAAGCATGAAGGTGCATAAAACTAACTAAAATAATTGTATCTCATAATTTGAATGTATCATAAACACCGGATTCAACCTCATATAATATATGTGTTTTTAACCTAATAATAAATTAAAAACAAAGTAAAATGTTATAATAAGTAAAGTGTACATCAAAGTTCATTTTTAAAAGATAAATCTTGGCGACTGTATGTGTTAACATATGACATTATATTTTATACAACACGTGCAATATACAAGTTTTTTTTAAAGATATATCTTTTTGTTATTTATTATATAAAATTATATTTATACAAAATAAAAAAACAAAGTAAATGTTATAATAATTAAATAATACATCAATGTTCATTATTTAAATGATAAATCTTAATGACTATTTGTTTAACATATAACATTATATTTTTTTAAACAAGTGCAATATACAAGTTTTTTTAAAGATATATTTTTTTATTATTTATTATATAAAATTACATTTATACAACCTGTGTAATACACGAGGTTCTAACCTAGTAATAATACTACGAAGAAGAAGTAGTTTAAAAAAATAAAAATATCTAAAAGTTAATATATTATTTATCTAATAAATAATATACAATTATCTCATATACTATTAATTATCTAATAAATAATATTCATCCAACTTTTATTTAATTATTTATTTAATTAACTTTTAATTAAATAAACAACTAAGAATTTAACTAACCATTTCGTAAATAATTAGTTCCTTAAATATTTCATTGAACTTTGAGCTGCATTGTCGTTAAATCCCACTCACTTATGAACAATAATATGTATCTTATAAAGATTATTTCTTGTTCGTTGTCCAAAGTGTAACTCTTTGATTTATAACTCGTTAGTAAGGTTAAAATAAGCGTGAGTCGGACAACCCATATCCAACAATCTCCCACTTTGATGATCCACCAATTAACTGACTTAACGTAGATAATGGTGGACGCCTAGCTGCATCACACTGCCACTAACTAGGTATGACAAATCATATTCGTCAATAGTTCCTTGCATTCAAGCAACTCCTTACATAACCAAGTACTAAAGCCATGATAACCTTATCCTTTATCGTTTTGTTTGAAACATCCGTTAAACATGGACATGGATCAACATTCATTCTCATATATTGGTCGCCTTGATCTATCCCTATAGATCTTTATTCCCAGAATAAATGCAGCTTCACCAAGATCTTTTATTGCGAACCACTTTCTTAACCAGGCTTTAACATCCTTTAGCTTAGGAACATTATTACCAATGAGTAGTATGCATCTACATACACTATCAAGAATGTTATAAAGCTTCCACTTGCCTTCGTGTAAACACATGGCTCATCTTCATTCTTGATAAAACCCAACTTTTTAATTTTCTTATCAGATCGAATATTCCAGCGATGAGATGCTTGCTTCAATCCGTAAATGGATTTATTCAACTTGCATACCTTATTAGGTGCTTTGGATTTACAAAACCTTCTAGTTGAACCATATAGACATCTTTCGTAAGGTGTCCATTAAGGAGCACAATTTTGACATCTATTTCCCATATCTTATAGTCATAATATGCAACAATTGCAAGAAATATTTGTTCGACCCAAGCATGGCTATTAGTGAGAAGGTTTCCTCAGAATCAATTCCTTGAGTCTGAGTAAGCCCTTCACCACTAACCTTGCTTTAAAGGTTTGTTTGTTACCATCCATGTCGGTTTTCTTCTTGAAAACCCATTTGTCTCCTACAGCCCGACCTTCAGGAGGAAGATCAACTAAGTCCTAGACTTGGTTGTTATACATGGATTGCATTTCGGTGTTCATAGCATCAAGCCATTTCTCATATTCTGAATCGTAGATTACAGCTTTGTAAGTGCTTGGCTCAGCAGCCATCAGGTGGTCATCAGTCTCGTGAAGTTCGAAAAATCTATCGGGTCATGTCGATCCTTAGTTCTTCCACGAACACCCGGTGTTTCAACGTTCTCTTGAGTCCTCTCAGGTTCAAGTTCAAAAACTCTTTGTTAACCGGTTGTTTTGGCTTGAGGTTCGGTTACTGGTGGAAGTTTGTGCTAGAAGTTCGTCCTTTAAGAACTCACCTCTATGCTTAGTGAAAACCAGTATTCAGTACAATTGTAGAAGTAGTAACCAACCGTTTTATGGTATCCGACGAAAACAAACTTTTCGCCATGGGGATCAAGTTTGTCCAAATACTCACCTGTAACGTAAGCTTTACAACCCTATACGCTTAGGTAAGAGACTTTGGGTTTCTTCTCGTGCCATATTTCATATGGTGTTTTGTCTGCCTTCTTAGTTGAAGCAATATTTAAAATTCCTGCGACATTTTTAAAACTCTAGAAGGAGTGTGGGAGGTTTGTACAACACATCATGGATCGAACTATATCTAATAAAGTTCGATTCACTCTCTCCGACACATCATTACGTTGTGGTGTTCCAGGAAGAGTGAGTTGAGAAATGATCCCACATTTCTTAAGATGTTCGTCAAACTCATCAATAAGATATTCATCTCCTTGACTTGATCGAAGTATCTTAATGGTCCTAGACATTTGTTTGTTCTTCATTTTGGTACTCATTTTCGAAGTATCTTAATGGGCCTAGTCCAAATCCTTCATTGCCTATATCCACCCCAATATGACACAGATGGGAATTGAACTTATGTCCTCATCGGAAAACCCAAACCTCCTACCATTAGGCCACAAGTGGAAGGATTGAGTTCAAAATCTGAATGAGGTGTATGATCTTTACAATTTACATTAATAAGTATATAAGATAAATACTAATTTTTTCAAAAATGTAAATTTAAAAATATTAAAAGAGAAATTGATGTTACATTAAAAAAAATAGAATAGAGAAATTGAAGGATTCATAATCCAAGAGAAAACTATAGAAGGATTTATTATACGTTATTAGACTCAAATATTATTATATTTGCGACCGCTTTTAGACCGTCGTAACTTTTGTTTCTTTATATATTTCTCGTCTTTGCGACCGCTTTAAACGGTCACAAATTTTGGTTTTCAGTCTTTCTCGTATTTGCGACAGATCTAAACGGTCGCAAAATTTGGTTTTTAATTTTTCTCATACTTGTGACCGCTTATATGGGCGCAAATTTTGGTTTTTTTAATTTTTCTCGTATTTGCGGCCACTTTAAACGGTCGCAAAGTTTGATTTTTTTATTTTTCTCGCATTTGCGACCGTTTACAACCACTATTTAGCTGTTTGCAACTAAAAATGCAATCACAAAATCTGCGACCACCAAACCTGGGTTGGTCTTTAATTTTGAAAAACTAAATTATCTTGTATTGTTTGATTAATATAAAATGTGAAAAACTAAATTATCTTGTGTTTTTTGAGTAATATTACTATATTGTATGTATTTATAATCATATACTTCTTATGTCTATTATGTTAAGACCTATTAATCCAAATTCATAAAACCAAAACTTTCATATGTTTTGTTATGGTTACAAATATGAATAATTAATTTTAGTTTATTCATTTGACGTAAAATCGTCAAATCTGAACCGTAAACATTCTTCGATTTATGATACAACATATATACAACATGCAAACGATTGATTCAAAAACATAACTAGTGCCAGTTTGATAGATTGGTGTCACTTGTTAAGAGTTGTATAAATTAGGACATTAAAATGGCAATTCAAGAACGTATTTAATTGTCACTATCGTAACAAGACCCATGCTAGAGCACGGGGACACAATAGGGACCCGGATGTTCTCATTCGTGGGTATGGGTTGCCTTCCCTGCTTAAAAAAACAAAAAATAAGCTGAGTTTTTGTTTTGTTTCTTAACTTTATTTCTTTGAAAGATTATGTTTATGAATTAGTTATATTGCCTACTATTCATATCATAAAAATTACAGGTGTCCCTACTAATATTATCCAGTTTATTCATACCATAAAAATCACAGGTGCCCCTACTAATATAATCCAGTATTCTAATATAAAAAGAAAAGGGTTATAATACGACAGTATCTCGTTTTTCAAAAAAAAGAACCTGATCGGACTGATATGCATATATAGAATTATTTGTACGTATATATAAACATAATTTTATTTGTTTATTCATAGTTCATAGTAGATATAAAAGTGAAGAAATAAAATGTTGGCATTAATATGAATCCAAACCAAACCTTTTGCCAACTCCTTTGTTCCAAATTAAGGTCATGGACACATTCATCATTCCTTGTCGTGATATTTTCTACAATATATTTAGCAACCATATCCATTGCAATCTTTTGTGGTACATGGTAGGGGTCCTCGGTTCTATAATATTAATTAATGCCCTACTAGTTTAGTACACATCATGAATATTGGTTAATACACATCATGAATATCACACGATATGTCCTTTTCTACCTTGAAATGATAGCTATCTCACTTTAAAGTTGACACACGTTCTAACAAATCATACCTTTTATTGTTTTACATAGTCACCTACCTTTTAGCCAAATGACAAGCCGATCGCGTCGTTTATGCAATATGTAAAAATCATAAGATAAACGTGTAAATTTCACATTTTCCTCATTTAATTTCCACTCTCTCCTTCAGTGGTGCTTTCGTTGATTGTCGTCTAGTCTAATTGGGAGTTTGTATCTTCAACTTGTTAAGGTGGTTACCGAAGAAGATTTATCATATTAAACATTCAAAAGTTGAGGTTCATAAATAGGCTGGGAAGGTCAATTGAAGGATAAACTGTAATGTTTAGTTTGTTAGGGATTTTAATTTAATACCGTATTTCGAAAATCGTCATTATTGTACTAAATGACAAATTATTTTGTTATAAACTAGTATTGGACCCGTGCTTCGCGGCAGGTCGTAGAACGGTGTTAGCGAGGATGTATCTGTTACATGATAATATAGACCATGCAGGCTTTAATCTAAAGGCTGGTAAAAATAAATAATCAATATGGTTAGGTAAACATATCTAAAGTTTAAAGTTAACTTTAGCCATGATAAGATAAATGATAAAAAATAGTTAATATTGTTAGCTGGTATATTAAAGGGTTAATATAGTTATAGACTTTAATTTAAACGATGATAAATATAAGTGTAAACATGTTAAGATTTATAAATTTACCTTTAATTATAATATTTAAAAAAATAATATTTAAAGAAAAGAAAGATTATTACTTAAAAAAAGATAAAAGAACAAACATATGTCAAAAAGTTAAGTGTATTAAACTTTAAATGCCGTATTATAACTCTATTAAATTTAGGGGTCGAAACGTAAATCGTTTATAGAAAAAGATTTATTATCAAACTTCTGTATATAAATCTATTAAAGTTCAGGGGTTAAAACGTAAATTATTTATAATTAAAATCATTAGCGTTTAGAGGTCGTATGATAACTCTATTAAAGCTAATGGTTAGAAACGTAAATTACCTAAATATATGTAGTAGTAGTGATAATAATAATATTAGGATTTTATCAAAAAAATATAAAGAATTAAAGTAAGTTAAATCATAATTACAAATTAGTACTGTTTACAATTTGAAATGTTAACGTATGTTATTATAATAGCATATCTAAAATTCAAAGTTACAAATGTAAGCTATTTAGAAAAAAACAATTATATTGTATCCTACAAACAAAGTCAAACCAACAAAGGTTTTATATATGACCAATAAATATTATTATATAAAATTAGTAATATTTACAATTGCAAATGTTATTATATAGAATTGTGTTACTTTATGAATTAATTTTAGTTAAGAATAGTATAATTGTATTATTGTAATAGCAAACAAATTATTGTGTTATATAAGATAATAGTCGTATTGAATATTGTTCGTTGCTCACGAACTGCCACCTTTGAAAAAAAACTGAATTTGAGATTATCACAACCGTCCATTCTTGGCAGTTGGATAAATCTTAGCCCTAAAAAATTGGCAGTTTTTTTAGGTGCAGCGCTTGAGCAGTTTTCTCCCACGTCCCTAAATCAACGATGAGGAGCGTCCTCATAACCTATATAAGATGCAAACGTCTAGTGTTCAATGCGTTTTTTTCTTCCTTCTCCATCTTTAATTGTGTTTTCTTCTTTCTTCTCCATCATCAACCTCAAAAGTCTCTGCCGTCCTCTCACCTTTCCAACTCGATTAATTCGCCTCTGGCTTCCCTATGTGCCCTGCTTCTTCACAATGATGAAAACCTAGAATCGATTATGCTGTTGCTGATGGATCTCAACCTCAGGTATTGTTACTTTGCTAACTTCGCAATTGAATTTAGGGTTTACAATTTCACATACAGTATGTAAATTTAGCATCCTCCAAATTCATAATCGCTTTTGATTTTGGCAAATCAATTAGTTTTAAATTTGTAATTGTATTACTTTTTCATTCACTTATTGATTCACAAATGTGTTTATAGTTGGAAGTTATAAAGGGCACAACTACTGATGATGATGATTTAATGGAAGGTGACGGTGGAGGGTTGGAAGCCCTATTGTTACGAGGTGCGACTGAGTTCAGATTCTTCTTCGATGTTCCTGTTTTCCAGGTTGATGTTTTTAATTAATTTCGTTGTACACTTCACTAAACTCTCATAAATCTAATTTTAAAGTTCAAATATGAATAATTTTAAGTTACATTAGACTAAAAAGACATTGGGGGTGAAACAATCTCAATTATTTATGAAGTTAAAAAATGGCTCTTGGGTTTCTGAAAAAAATCATCATTATTTTAAGTTATTGTGTGGATCATTTTGATGAAATTGCCACTGATGCTTATTCTCATTTATATCTAAAAGGATATAAGTTTGAAGATGAAAGGATTAAAAATGGGCGATGGGTTAACGAGCCACATTAAGATGTGATTAAAGAGTTTCTTCGGTAATTGGCGATATGTCATACTGCTATACCTGATGTGATTCAAAAGTTCCTTCAGTTATTGGTGATATGTCATACTGCTATACCTGACTGGATGAGGAGATAGGGAAGTTGAGTCACCTGATGAGTCAGCCTTTGTGATTGCAGCTAGAGAACTTGGTTTTGAATTTTACAAAAGGACACAAACAAGTGTTTCTTTTATGGAATTTAATCCCAAATCTAAGAAATACGTTGAGGTTTGATCTTTATGAATTTTTTTTGTTGGGTAACTTTTTAGTATCGATTTTATCCCGTGCTTATGTTATATTGTGTTTTAATATGTTTTGTAGGTCATATGAACTTTTGAACATTTTGGAGTTCAACAATACATTAAAGAGAATGTTGGTTATAGTAAGGGACCCTGAAGGAAAACTACTTTTACTGTGTAAAGGAGCAAACAAGTTAGTAACAAAGAACAAAACTTGCATATGAAGAGAAAACAAGAGACCATGTGCATGGATATGATGAATATACTGATGCAGGATTACAGAACTTAATGAGAAAGAATATGAAGAGTTCAATGAGAAGTTTACAGAAGCTAAAAACTCAGTAAGTGTAGAACGAGATGATATGATAAGTGAAGTGACGTGGCAATCATCTTGATGAGAAAGAATATGAAGATGCTTTCAAGAAATTCGTGACAAGAAATGACATGGCAATCATCTAGATCAGTCAATGTGCAAGTAAACACTATTCCATTATTTATGAAGTACTCACCACGGAATCCTGGTAGTTTTAAAAGGTTGTTTGATCTTTATTCCAATGTGTTGTTATATGTGATATTTTTTTATAAGGTTCTTGGTCCATAGCTACAACAAACCAGTGTTGGAATTCCTTCAAAGGACCAGCCGTATGATCCTGTATACAATTCTATTCTATTGGGTGTCAAGTACCTCTTCTCTACTAAATCTATTCCTTGGATAGGCATTAATTATGAAATCTTTATCGATTATCACTTTGTTGTGTGGTTATCTAAAAACTATGGTATTATTTTAAATTCAAATTCTTGCAGTAATAAAATATCATCATATATGTATCAGTGGTTAAAAAGATCAGACTTAAAAAGATCAGACTGGATTGATCTAGATGGTTTTTCTTGTGTTTATAGTATTCTTAACAATCTTTGGTATTTGTTTGTGTGCATTGTGTTGATCCTATTGTTGATAGCTTGGATGAAAATCTCTGCATAAGGTATAGGCTATCAAGGGCTGCAACTAGATATCAAGATGGGAAGTACACATGTTGCTACATTTATTTTTTTAGTATATATTATCTTACATGGCATTTGTTTTTAGCAGCATGCGACTTCGACTAAATTATTTTTCTAGCAAAGGTAGCAAATGAGCGGGTCGAGTGGGCTGGTTATTAGTGGTTAACGAGTCACAAAACGGGTAGTTCTCAAATAGACAAATACACGATGAAACGAATTGGGTTGGGCTGATGGATACGCCATTATATTCACATAAAATATCGTTGGATACGGTTACCACATTTTATTCACATAAGATGTGTCATTGCATGAAATGTCGTTTCTTGTAGGATTTGTCAAAGCTGAACAGAGATCCAAGAAGGGTTTTGTATGTGAGTGGTAATGCTCTTGAGAGTTGTCTTCGGCAAGAGAGCTATGTAGAGGTGTACAAAAAAACTGATTATGCAACTGAAACCGAAAAAAAAACCGAAACCGTTTTTTTTTTAAAACCGGTTTTTTTTGTAACCGGTTCGGTTACTAACCGGTTTGACCGGTTATTAATCGGTTGCATAATTTGGTTGCCGGTTCGGTTTAGAAACGGTTATAAAAAAACCGGTTGTAAAACTGGTTAAAGCTAAAACCGGAAAAAAACCGGTTATTACAAAAACCGATTACGAAAACAAACCGGTTAACCGGTTACGTTTATTTAAAAACGTATACCGGTTAACCGGTAACGGATATTAAAAAACCGGTTATAAAAACCGGTTATTTGTGCCCAGATCAGAAAAACGGTCATATGACTGTTAGGACCTCAAAGTAGCCGTTGTTTTTTTGTTTTTTTTGGGCCTAAATGCAGCTCCAAAGTAGTATAAAAGGGTGGTGGGTGTTTTGGTTCAATCACACCATTCTCAAATCTCCTAAATCTCTTAAAACGCTCACTTACGCTCACTTTCTTGTTCGGTAACTCTTACAAAAAGTATGGCAAGCTCTAGTGCTCATGATTCGGTCAATGTTGGCGAGTCTACAACCGATACGGTTGTTCGTGTACTTCCAACGAAGCGCAACCCCGAAGTTTGGTCACATTTCGATTTGTGCGAGATGGCGAACGGGACGAAAAAAGCACGTTGTCATCATTGTAATGGTTTTTACGTCGTAGGGGCAAACACCACCTTGAGACAACACGTTGAAAAACCATTTTGCAAGTCGTTGAAACAACAACACACTAGTGGTCAAGCTTCAATGGGGAGTGAAGGCGCTAGCTTGTTCGCGTACAATTTGGTTGTGACTAGAGTGGAAATGGCGAAGTTTGTAATCCAAGAAACTTTGCCGTTCAACCATTTCGACAACCATATGGTTCAAAGAACTCTCCAACCACGATATACCCATGTAAGTCGTGCTACTCTTAGGAGAGATTGTTTAAGATTGTGGAAAAATGCTAAACAAGAATTAATCTCTTGTTTTGAAAAATTAGAAACCGGTGTTAACTTGACTAGCGACATTTGGTCCGCACCGCACGGTTCACCCGACTCGTATATTTGTGTCACCGCCCATTGGATTGAACCGGCGACGTGGCAAATGATGAAACGCATGATTTTGTTTAAACTATTTGATTACCCCCACACCGGTGAATCTATTTATAAAGCAATCGACAAATGCATTAAAACGTACAAATTGGAAAACAAGATTTTTTCAATAGCTTTTGATAACGCCTCAAACAATACGCTTTCGGTAACGCATTTAAGATTACAGTACAATCCAATTTGTGAGGGTATTTTTCTTCATAGTCGATGTGTCGCACACATCATAAATTTAGCCGTTCAAGATGGCTTGAAGGTTATTGAAACTCAAAAAGAAGCTTTCAAAAAACTGTTACGTCATATATATGGTCACACACATAGACATTCAAAATATATTAAAATGTGTAAGGAAACGGGTCGATTATGCTTAGGACCCAATTGGGACGTCGCTCATCGATGGAACTCGACTTGCACCATGTTTGAAAATGCAATTTTGCAAAAGGAAAGTTTAATATCATTTCATAACCTTTTGTCGAGTCGTGGAAAGGTTTCGTCTTACCACCAATCGAATTGGGGTCTTATTGAAACGGTTACACAAACTTCAAGTTTTCAAAACGTCAACAAAGACTTTATCAGGAGTTTACTATCCAACTAGTTCATTGGTACTTCACAATTTGTTTAAAATGTGTAGGAAATTAAACGAGTTGTCGGGGAGGGGTAGACCATATTGTGATATGGTAGCTACGATGAAGGAAAAACTAAGAAAATATTTTAAAGAACTACCCGCAGTTTTCACTTGTGCCACAGCTTTAAACCCTTGCTTTAATATTTTTGGAACCGGGTCTTTGATTTTAAAAATTACAAACGAGTTGGATTTAAACACCGATGACGAACCAAACTTTGGCGAAGCCGCAAAAATTCGTTTTAACGAACAACTTCCAAAAATGTTTGATGTTTATGTAACAAAATATGGTCAAACCTCGTCACACATTCACGATTCAATGAGAAATGCCGCTTTCGGCGAAGGTTCATCAAGTATCGAGGATGAAGATTTGTATGTTTATAACAATTTGTTAGATGAGTCGAGTCAAATGCAACGTGGTAACACTAGTGGTAGCGAACTCGGTCGGTATGGTGGGTCGAACTTTCTACAAACAATGACTTCACAAGAATTTAAAATTTTTGATTTGTTGGGTTGGTGGAAAGGAAAGGAAGATCAATTTCCGATCCTAGCCACAATGGCCCGAGATTTCCTAACTGTCCAAGCTTCAACCGTAGCTTCGGAAAGTGTTTTTCTATAAGTGGTAGGGTGATTTCTATACGGAGGACAAAGCTAACACCAAAGGCGGTTGAGATGTCGATTTGCTTGAAAGATTACTTGGATGCGGCGGAAAGATGTCAACACATACGCTCACTCGAGGGAGAATTAGATTACGAAGGCGAAGTGTACGAGGACGAGGTTGTAGCCGAACTAACAACCCTAATGACCGAGGAAGAAGCCGAACTAGATGAATTCCTACGCAATAGTTCGAGTTCGGGTTCGGGCGAAGAAGATTAAACGAGGCTCATCAAGCTTGATATATTAATTAGTCCAACTAAAAAAAATATTAGTGGACGTTCTTGCGGATTAATATTTTAACTTTATGTATTTCGTTTGTAACGAACAACTTCGTATTTTCATTGTTATGTAAGCGTTTGTTCCAAAACTTAATCGTATTATTATATTTTAACCTTTATATATTGTAATTCTTATGATTTTAAACAAAAAAAACAACATTTTGGCCTTAAAAAGGTGGGTAAACAATAAAAACAGCATGTTTTAAACATTCTGCACAAGTTTCTGCAGAACCGGTTATTTTACCGGTTTTTTCCGACCGGTTTTAAAACCGGTTTTTCAATCAATTAAAAAAAACCGGTTATTAGAGAAACCGATTACTAACCGGTTATAACCAGTTACAGTTTTCAAGTACAAAAACCGGTTTTTAACCGGAACCGGTTATTCAACAACCGGTTTTCAGAATCAAAAAAAAAAAAAACCGGTTCGGTTTTTAACCAAAACCGGTTTTCCAAAAAACCGTTTTTACACCTCTACAGCTATGTACCAGTAAAACTATGGATATGTGAAGCTGATGACACAACACTTTTGGATCTAATAACATTTCTTAAATGTATGCACTTGATTTTTAATATCAAGTTGATGTATCTATGGTACTAGATTTGATAATGCTTTTAATTGTAGACGTTGCACGTCATTAGCCTGTGTTAGGAAACTTTTTGTGAGTGTTGAAGAAAAATGAAGAAATCTGATCCTTCTGGTCAGATTTAATGATAAGAAAGTCAAAAGTTCACAATGAAAGAAGATACAAACAAATGGACGAAAGAAAGAGAACATCATCATCAAGAAGATCAGACAAACATCTTAAACAAGAGAAGAAGATCAGATTAGAAGAATATGATGTTTCTGATGATAAATCTAATATTATCATAATCTGATAAAATCTGATCATCAAAAATCTGATGATCAAAGACATCAGATTTCTGATAAGGAGTTCCTCAGAATTCTAATCAAGCAACTTGATAAAACGATAATGTTCCGCACGAATTCCTAAGTGACCAGTGGACTTAAAGGATCCATTGAATATGCTAGAAAGCTAATTTTAGAAGTGTATGAATAAACAAATGTTTATTCATACCCAATATTCTCTAATAATATAGAATAATACACCGAAGGAACAAGTGAGTTAAGCCTAGCATTTACTACATCCTACAAAACTCCACTACCCTTCATCACAAAATTCTTTAAGTATTTATTTGTACTAGCCAATAACCATGCAATCACCTTGTTATTTTTTCAAAGTGATATAAAACTTGAAAAAGTTTGTATCTCAGTTTCTTAAAAGTATGATATCTAATTCCGCACATTATTTTCATACTTGCTGAAATCACTTGCCAAGTTTAGGTAAAAACATTGTTTATTGAAAAATTATGTATCTCAGTTTCTTAAAAGTATGATTTCTAGTTCTGCACATTATTTTCATACTTGTTGAAATCACTTGCCAAGTTTAGGTAAAAACACTGTTTATCTAGGATCAATAATTGGTATCGGAGCAGATTGAATAACTCATTTTCAGAACGATCAGCTGCTTAAGTATATCTCCTTGATATCATGTTTTTCAAAAACTCTTCTTTTAACTAAAAATGGCAAATTTCAAAAACAATGAATTCAACATCGGGTCTATGTCAAAGCCTCCAACTTTGGTCAGAAAGGAGTACCCCCAATGGAGAATTAGAATGATCAATTTCCTTAATGATCACGATCGAGCTCTGTTTCAATCTGTTGAGAGAGGCCTACATATATCTCGTGTTGAAATTGTTATTGTCTAAGAAACTAATCAAACTCCAACAATACCTGCATCATGGGCTCTTAAACAAGAAATGTTTTGGAGTGAAACTGACAAGTTATTGGTGGAAGCCGATGAAAGGGACAAATCACTCTTGATAATGGCACTTTCAAATGACATATTTTCTCTAGTAGGTGCATTTGCATCTGCAAAAGAAATATGAGATCAGTTAGAAAATCTTTGTAAAGGAAGAGAAAGAAGGAGTAAATAAGAGAACAACTGTGTATCTTCATATGAAAGATTTAAAAGTCTTCTAAATGAAAATGTTTCAGAAACTTATAAAGGATTTGTAAAAATTTTGAATGAACAACAAAAAATTGATGTTGAAAAATCAAATGATGCAAGTAATGTTAAATTTATTGATATCTCCCTCCTTTTCTATGATTAACGCAGAAACCACTGAATGCACGAAAAACTTGTACGGCCTTCCCAAAAATGCTTTATTGAAGTTTGCCGCATTCAAGAACCATTTGTATCCCATTCTGTAAAAGACACCTTTACACATCCGTTCAATATACATTGTCGGATCGTCATCTTTATCTTGGAAGTCTAACACTCTCCCTATCAACGCCTCTATAATCAGCACCTCTTTATCTTCATTTCCGATTCTCACAAATGACTGGATAGCTTTCAATTCAGGTACAAACTTGGCGTGATCCCAAAACCTTTGATCGTGGGATCTGTAAGCTTTATGTTGGTCTGTGAACGCTTTCTTGATCGACAGCTCACCCATGAATTTCAGAATCGCTTTAAATGGTGCAATTTCTGGGATCTTCTCGTCCAACACACAAAAGATTTTGTGCTTGGGTTAAAAATTCGACTTTTTATCCTGCGAAAACACACAAATGACAAACAATTAGACGAAAATCACAACATACCATATTCACTTCGTGCGTGGATAACCTTGTATGAAATGGGCATTTAACTTCGTGCGAAGTGGTATGATAATTTATCATTTTGCAATTTTTACTTCATGCATAGTAAAATTTATCTTCATACGAAGTGAATCTTCACTTCATGCGAAGTGAACTTTCACTTCGTGCAAAGTGACTATTAAGAACAATAATGGATTTTTTTTCAAGTTTTGATGAAATTGAAGGTTCTATAACATGCTACACACGCCGACAAGCCTAGATCTATGCTCGATTTTAAATTTGTCCCGTTAAATCATCCTTGATCTACGTGTTTATGTTCGGTTTACCAAAAAAACGTGTTTAACATTCAATTTAAGTCCAAATTCGTCCAATCTACCTTAGGCATTGTAAGTGGTGTGCCAATCAACCACTGCAAGTCTATATTTGTGCAGTACTTCATCTTTTCTTTTCAAAACTTTTCACACAGAGGAGATCTACAGTGAAAATGCTTTCTCTTCGTACGAAGGGACTTATATAGTACATGGTCTTCACTTCGTACGAAGTGAATATTTCTCTTCGTGCGAAGTGAATTTTCACTTCGTGCAAAGTGAAATGCACATTTTCAAATTTTTTATTTCTCGTTCATTTTAACCAGTTTTAACGACCAAGTCCAAGTTAATGACTCTGGTTAATTGATTTGTCTACCAAGTCCAAGTTAATGACCTTGGTTGAACACTTTATGAACAAACTGTTGTTTTCATGCAATTTAAGTTTCAAATTATTGAACTTTTGATCTTTTGAAAACATTTTCTCATCAACTGTTGTTTTCAGGCAATTTTAAGTTTCAAATTATTGAATGTTTGATCTTTTTAAAACATTTTCTCATTTCAGATAAGCTCCCAACCCGTTGTACTCTGGATTTCCCTCAACATTCTGCATCTTTGGATTTTGAAGATCCGTTTCCATCATCGGCAGTCGAAACTAAGATAGAAATAAAATCTTTTTGATTTTTCAAAGTTTATTAAAACAAACTGAAAATCTTTTTTACTTTTTCTGAAATGAAATGCAATGGCTATCTACAAACATATTTACAGACATTTTTTTGTGAGTTTGTGTTAGAGGATCATATCAGTTTTTTAGTACCGTTGATCTAGATAAAACTTTAAGTTCTAAACAGATTCACTTAGATTATCAGTAGTATACTGATCCACTTAAACATCTACACATTTCTCAATTGCTTCGAGATACGTTGATTAGATGTCTTAAAACTTGACTTAATAATGTTTCCCACCTTAGAATATACTCCCGTATCAAGATTCTCTGGATTTCATCTTACAGGTGAATATATCTAACTGATATCTGTATCTAGGTTGTGCGAGACCTTGAGAGCTCAGGTTAGTACCACCATACAGACAGAGAGATGGGCCTCGAGTTAATAGTGGTGTTCCATATTTGGAATCTTTTGACTGCAATTGTTAGATCTTTCGATACTTTCACTTTGTGCAGTATTCGGGTTTTAAAAGCAAAAGTATTCTACAAGTTCCAGACCATTGCTAACGCAAAATCAAAAGTACTTGTATAATACCCCAGATATCAATTATCAATAAAGACCTAGTATCTCAGAATCAGGCAATCTCTCAAACAAAATTTTGGTGTACTAAGACCATATATCCGAGAAATATTAAACCACTAATTAAGAAGTTTTTCTTTATGTTTATATTTTCAAAGATAATTTACGGAATATGTGAAGCCTATTGGCACATCATCAGTGAGACCTGTTTAAACTTTTTGACACTACATTTCCTTAGCATATTGTGATAGTCTACTGATGTACTATCATTTCCTCTTTTTACACGAAAACTCTTTTTGTCTTTTTCATGTTTTTTGTACATTTTTTTAAATTTTTATATGTTTTTGTATTTTTCAAAACATTTCTCCCCCTAAAATCAAAAACATATTTTTGTATTTTTGTTTTTGCTTTTGATTTTGTTTTTGTTCCCCATTCTGCTTATAAGGTTTTTGCGTTGAACATTCACCTTTTTCAGTAGATTGTGGAACAGTTTCTTGAAAATTTTCTTTTAGTTTAAAAAATATTTCATTTTTATCATTTTCATCATCGGTATCATCATCACAATCTTCAATTATGGCATCGTCATAATTTATGACATTGTCACTTATTTGAATTTCAACTGAGGATGGTTTAAAACCCATATCATGATTACACAATTCACGTTCATCCTCCCTAGTCTTTTTATTTTTATTGATCGATTTTGGAAACATATGATCTAGCATAAATGATGATGTAACAAAACCTTTCAATTTATTTTCTAAATCATCAATTTTATTTTTAGCAATCTCAACCTCATTTTCAAGTTGAGTTATTTTCTCAAGATAAGACTTTATTGCAATTTGATTTTCAAAAATATTTTTCCTCAAAACTATTTTTTCATTTTCTAAATTTTTTATGTTGTTTTGAATTTTTTTTCATTTTCTAATGTCAAACTCTCCAAATTAATCTAGAGTTTGGCATTATCTTCCAAATAATCATTCAAGTCTTCATCGTAGTTTGGGCAGATTGGTTTAGAACTTGAAGCCTCTTTTGTAGATGTACTTGAAACTTTGACTTCACAGTCTTTGCCATCATTTTTCTTCTTTCCGAATCTAATCTCTTACATTTTATCTCTTCAACTCTTGGTATCCTGCACCTCATCTCATCAATGAAATTATACCCATCAATATACCTATAATGGGTGAGGTTCCTGTAAAAAGGACATTTTTCGTGAGAAGTGTGAGAAGGCATAGGAATTAACATGTATGCATCATGTTTTGGATTTAGACATGATGTTTTGGGTTGTTTTGGCAAGAAAAACACCAAAACATAATAATTTAAAACAGAATGCAACATATTATGGGCGTGAAATCTAAAACACACTACTTAACACTTAAAACACACTACTTAACGTTCTTGGCATGGTGTTTTAAGTTTTAAGCCTATAATTCATTACATTGTGTTTAAAATTGTTATTGATATTTTTCTTGCCAAAACAACCCAAAACATCATGCCTAAGTCCAAAACATGATGCCTACATGTCAATTCTTATGTCTTCTCACACTTCTCACGAAAAAAGTCCTTTTCACAGGATCCTGAGATTATAATCATATTCACTTTTAAATTTCGTCAACACTTCATCCCAATCGGAAGAAAAAGATTCTATTAATTTGTCATTCTTCTGTTTTGGAGTTTTAGACACATTAAAAATTTCCATTTCTAAAAGTAATTTTGTATATCTTTCAAAACCACCATCTTTGATTTTAAACTTTTCAAATCTATCTTTTATATCCTCATGAATTTTGCGCTTTTCTACAGCCATAGTCATCATTTTAATATCATTTGACAACATTTTGAA
Organism: Scalesia atractyloides; assembly: GCA_947069175.1. Classification (NCBI taxonomy): domain Eukaryota; kingdom Viridiplantae; phylum Streptophyta; class Magnoliopsida; order Asterales; family Asteraceae; genus Scalesia; species Scalesia atractyloides. The sequence continues at coordinate 52,669,422 of CAMTDV010000025.1, forward strand.
AAGTTCGTTCATGTGAATCAAACTCCTTTGTGAGAAAGTTATCAATTCTTGCAGACGTACTTATCTGTGTGTGGACGAAGCAAATTAAAATGAACGTATACACCCTCGTGCGAACTAAAACTCAAAAGTTCATGCAGGGGTGCAAACTAAAATTTTCAAACAACACTTCAAATCTACCTTCGTGAGAAGGTAACCTCGTGAGAAGATAACCCTTGTGAGAAAGTAACTCTGCGTGTGAAGGTAACCTCTTCGTGTGAAGGTAACTCTTCGTGCGAAGGTAATTACCTTCCTACGAATTAAGTTTTTCACGTTTTTTTGAAAATTTCGGCATGAAAACGATTGAATGTTAAGTTGATTTTTTAGTATGTTGTTCAAAACTGAGTTTTTTACAATCCTTGAAAAAATCAGTCCTTTTAAACCGTGAAATCTACAAAAAAACAAAGAAAATTGAGTAGAAATAATGTTTTTCATTAGACATTAGCCTCTAGCCTGATACCACTTGTATGCGCGGAATTCATGTTAAACTAGTGACAATATCAAGATTTACTAATTCAACTCAGTTGTTTCATTAATATGATAAACTTTTACAATCTGAGTCAAATCCGACAGGGATTCACCGTATCGATCACCAAAACATGTACAGAATAAAGACCTACACATTCCTAGTTAAATACTTTAGGATTACCTTCGTGCGAGGTGAAAGTCTATCTTCGTACGAAGGTAAGTTATCTTCATACGAAGGTAAAGTCTACATTCGTACGAAGTGAACTTTAATTCGTGCGAAGTTAATTACATGCAAAACAAATTCTAACAGTTCAGCCCTATTACATACACTGACATGACCCTAAGACGTAGGGGATAGACATAACGCACCAACATCTTAGTTTCAAGAGAAGAAGAGATATATGAAAAGTCAACCCAAAGAGGAGGACCAATAGCTCTCATCTCCAACACACAAAGTGTCAAAACATCTGATCCTCACTCCTCATACATTCAAATATCAGAATCAGAAAATTCTGATACCTCATCAGATATCACTATATTTGCTGAAGCCATAGCATTGCTCACAAAAACCTTTGAGCAAAGGCTAAGAGGAGGAAGCTACAAACATCAAAAGAGTGACAAAGGAAGATTCAAAAAGAAAAGATCAGAAGGAAAGTCAGAGCTAGTGTGCTACAAATGCAAACAAAATGGACATTACACATCAGAATGTAAAAACAAGAAGTTAAAAGATGGTTCATACTATGAAAAGAAGCTAAGAAGCAACAACAGATTAGCTTGATTGCTGGAACTGGCAGCCGATTAACAGATGATTCATCAAATGATGAAGGTGAAGATATGGCCAACTTCTTTCTCATGGCAAAGATATCTAATACAGAAGAAAAATCATCAGACATTAAGGACCATCATTCGCAGCGGATTTGGCCCTACAATTCAGGTAGCTCCAAACACATGACTGGGGACAAGATCTTACTCAGTACTTACATAGAAAAGCTTGGTAATTTGGTAAACTTTGGAAATGGTGTATAGGGAAGAACACTAGGGTATGGTAAGATTGCATGTGGAGCACTCACAATAGAAAAGGTGGCATATGTAAAAGGTTTGAAATATAATCTTCTTAGTTGTGAAAGATTTTGTGATAAAGGCTTCAAGGTAACCTTTTTACCTGACACATGCTTGTTAGTTGGCTTAGAAGATGATAAAGTTTATTTGAGTGGGAAAACAATTAGAAAATCAATCTACTACTTTGATTTTAAAGATGAAGTTGAACATCCTCAACTTTTCTTATGTTCAAAAGATAACAAAAGCTAGAAAATCAATCCACTACTTTGATTTTAAAGATGAAGTTGAACATCCTCAACTTTTCTTATGTTAAAAAGATAACAAAAGCTAGAAAATCAATCTACTACTTTGATTTTAAAGATGAAGTTGAACATCCTCAACTTTGCTTATGTTCAAAAGATAACAAAAGCAGTAGTTTGCTGTGGCACAAAAGACTTCCTCACATAAATTTTAAAACTTTTGAATCAACTTGCAAACAAAAATCTACTAAAAGGTTTACTATTAATTTCTTCTAAAAAGGATAAACTTTGTGAAGCATATGAACTAGGTAAATAAAAAAGAAGCTCACACAAAACTAAAGTTGAATCCTCAATTTCTCAAAATCTTGAACTTTTGCACATGGACCTATGTGGACCTATAAGTATAGAAAGTCTCTCAGGAAAGAAATATATTTTGGTCATTGTAGATGACTACCCAAGGTACACTTGGGTGGAATTTTTAAGAAAGAAAAGTGAAACCCCCGATCTGATCATTAATTTCATCAAGAAAATTGAAAATATGTTAAAATTAACTATCAGAAAGATCATATCTGATAATGGGACAAAATTCAAAAACACAAATTGAGTCATTCCTAACCAACAAAGGAATATCTCATGATTTTTCTGCTCCTAGAACTCCACAACAAAATGGAGTAGTAGAAAAGAGGAACAAAACAATGGTTGAAGCAGCAAGAACAATGCTTGCTTATTCCAAGTTGCCTACATACTTTTGGGCAGAAGTAGTTGCAAATGCATGTTTCACACAAAATAGGACTATCATCAATAAAAGACATAAGAAAACAACATATCACATCATCAACAACAAAGTTCCCAAAATCAAGTTTTTACATACTTTTGGTTGTATATGTTATATATTTAATAATTTTGATAGTCTGGAAAAATTTGACAGAAAAGTTGTAAAAGGATTTTTTTTCTTAGATACTCTCTTGTTTCAAAAGCTTATAGAGTATTTGTAATAAATACAAGAACAATAAGAGAATGTTTGTATGTATCCTTTGATGATGCATCAAAAATAGAAAGTTCTGGTGATATCTTGAAGGATATTTACAAACATAATCCCAAAAATCTCAAACATCTTCTTGATCAATTAACTAAAGAATTGCTAGGATATGACTACGAGAATAACTGTAATCAAATTGGTAAAATTCAGTCATATACTAACCCTGTAGAAAATTTAGAGTAAACAACATATATGCAAAGAACACCTGGTCAGAATTCTTATGTATCATCAGAAAACCATCATCCGGGTCAGAATTCTGATTCATCAGAACAAATAATCAACCAGGGGGAAGCAGGAAGATCCTCATCAAATCAAGTCATCGAACTAATGAATCCCTCTAACAATAGCTGATGGATAAAAGGACACTCTTCAGCAGACATTATTGGCAATCTTGAAGAGGTGTTAAAACAAGATTAGCAACAGCTCATGAGTGTCTTTATGCAGGATTGCTATGCATGATAGAACCAAAATATGTCAATGAAGCACTCGCTGATCCAGATTAGGTGCAAGCAATGCAAGAAGAGCTTGACCAAAATGAGAAAAGTCAAGTGTGGAACTTGGTACCCAAACCAAATAACAAATTCGTTATTGGTTCAAAATGGGTATTTAGAAACAAATTTGATGAACAAGGAGTCATAATAAGGAATAAAACAAGATTAGTGGTCAAAGGATATTGTCAACAAGAAGGAATTGATTGTGATGAAACCTTTGCACCAGTTGCAAGATTAGAAGCTTACAGAAGTTTCCTTGCTTACGCAGCAACAAAAGATTTCAAAGTTTATTAGATGGATGTGAAGTCTACATTTCTAAATGGTTAGATTGAAGAAGAAGTGTATGTTCAACAACCTGAACGCTTTGTTGATCCTAAATTTCCAAAGTATGTGTATAAACTAAACAAAGCCTTGTATGGATTGAAACACGCTCTAAGAGCCTGGTATGAAACTCTCGCACGCTTTTTAATCAATTCTGGCTTAACCAAAGGCACAATTGACACAACCTTGTTTCTCAAAACACATAAAGGGCACACTTTATTGGTTAAAATATATGTTGATCACATTATATTTGGATCAACTAATCCTAAAAATTTTGCAAAAAGTTTGAAAATCTGATGACTAGTCATTTTGAAATGAGCATGATGGGTGAATTAAGTTTCTTCTTAGGTCTTCAACTGAAACAACAAACTGATGACATATTTCTGAGTCAATCAAAATATGTTAGTAGGCCTGACATAATGTTTTCAACATGTATTCTGGCAAGATATGAGTGTAATCCTAAAGAGTCTCGTTTAAAAGCTATAAAAAGAGTCTTTAAATATCTCAAAGGAACTCCTGACCTTGGTTTGTGGTATCCCAAAGGCACAAGTTTAGATCTAATTGCATATACAGATGCATATCATGCAGGTTGTAAATTTGACAGAAAAAGCACATCTGGCGCCTGTGAGATGCTAGGAGAAAAATTGGTATGTTGGGCAAGTCAAAAGGAAAATTGTGTATCTACTACTTCCACTGCAGAATCAGAATGTAGCTACAGCAAGCTGTTGCTCACAAGTTCTATTGATACATACTCAACTGAAAGATTATGGAGTAAATGTGACAAAAATTCCAATACTTTGTCATTCAAAGTAGGGGTGAGCAAGAAAACCGAAATAACCGAACCGTGACCGAATAACCGAAATAACCGAACCGAAAAAACCAAACCGAAACAAGAACCGACGGTTTGGTTTTCGGATTTTTAATAACCGAAAATTTCGGTTCGTTTTTCGGATAAACATTTTCAGTAACCGAAAAAACCGAACCAAACCGAACTAATAAGTTACAATCCATATATTTTTATGTTTAAGTTAAATTGTTTAAGTGTTTAACCCAATGCTAGTAGAAAATATTAATTTTATTATTGAATGTTAAGTGTTTACAATAAAAAAATTACATATTTATTTATAACTGAAATGATTTATTTATTACCTATAAAAAATAACAAAATTTAATATAAAAATTAAATGATCTTCAAATTATTATAAAAGAAAATGTCTTAATAAAAACTTTGAACAAAACATAAAAATAGATTAGAATGTTAGTTTATGTAAACAATAGTAATTAAAGAGATTAACTATAATAAATTAAATGTAAACATATAAAAAGATTGTGATAAAATAAATAATAATTTTATTTTTGAATCTTACATAAGTTTGTTCCAAAAACCGAAATAACAGAAAAACCGAACCGAACCGACGTAAAAACCGAAAAACCGAAATCGGAAAAAACCGAAACCTAACGGTTTTTAAAAACCGAAAACCGACATTTCGGTTACGGTTTTGATTTTACCCAAAATCCGAACCGAACTGAACCGTACACACCCCTAATTCAAAGAGTGCCATAGCAATAACATCAAATCTAGTTCGTCACTAAAAAATAAAACACATTGATATCAGATACCACTTCATAAAAGATCATGTGAAAAAAAGTAACATATAAATGTATTTTGTTCCAACAGAAAACCAAATTACTGATATTTTTACAAAACCACTTATGAGAAAAGACATTTTTTTTAATCAGCAAATTAGGAATGGTCAACATGAGACAAGAAGAAACATCAATCATAGATACTTTTTGACAATGAACAGAAATCTAATAATCTAAAAGTTCATCGAAAATCTTATCAAAGTGTTAAAATTCTGATATATCATCAGAAATCTGTAAATATATTAGAATCTGATATTGCATCAGAAAAAGTGCAGTCTCCAACTATATTCACATGCATGCATTCAATACGTCTGAGTATATTGGTGTTTATATTCTTTTCTCGTTATTTCTTTTAGCTATTATAATATATATATAATATATTAAAGTATATCATTTTTAGTATGTATAAATACAAAGTATATAACCATATAAGTACCGTTTTTGAGAATTTGCCTACATCATCAAGCAAATGATGTGAGCAAAAATTAAATTTATGTCTATTCTTTCTTATTGATGTGAGCAAAAATTAAATTTATGTCTATTCTCTCCTATTGCAACAGTGCTGGTACTCTGCCAGACTCATCCTCGATGATGGCAGGCTCCCTATGATTACTAGTTGGGTGATGGGCAGACTCATTGTTCTTAATGAGCTCACTTTGAGGGAAGCCCTTCATCTCAATGATGACACCGATGTTATCTCCTTCACCCATACTGAGTTAGAATACACTCTGTGGAACATGGGATATAGGGTGTATGGTCCAACTAGGCAAATAGCAAAGTCGGGATTCATCAAGCCGTGGCAATTCTTGGTGACACAGCTTGGGATGTGCTTCTCAAACAAGATCATCAACTTCAACGAAATCTCTTACAAACTTATGGAACTTGTCCATGCATTATAATGTATGACGTTCCATACAACTATTCTCATTATCTGATGCTAGATTACTGATATTTACAAATACAAATGAGATAACCAAAATATCATAAATTTATCAGAATCTGATAAATACATCAGAACTCATCGCAAAATCTATCAGAACCATGCATTCAAGGAGAACTCTATGTAAGTTGAAAACTCTGCCAACATCTCACACCCTCTCAAATCCACACTTGATCAATCTAAATCGGTAAAGGATTTATGGATTGGTCTTATGACCGGTTTGTATCTTTAACAATAGCTGTGTGTCTTCTGCTGGTCTGGTAGAAGGAACATCTGTTGTTCCACTTCACCCAACAACACCACCACCTATGTCAACACAGGAACTTGATACAACATTAAAATAGGTGATAAGCAAGATAATAGAAAAACAGCAGCCTGCAGAACAACCCAAATCTGTTGTTGAAGCGAAAGTAGACCAACTGTTAGAGAAGATAAAGGAAACAAAAATTTGACATCAAAAAGTTGTTAGATTCTATAGAATTCATCAGAAACCATATAGAAAAAAACACTGAAAAGCTGCAGAGTATGCATGAGGCCCCAACCAGCTCACAAGACATCAACAACTTCACAACTAAGAAAGTGACACAAGAACTTGAAGAAATAAAGAATCAGATGAAGGATGCTGCAAAGTCAAAAGGTGTAGCATTTTCTGATGAAATCAAGGAAGAGATCAATAACATGTAGGCAGCAACAACACAGTGGTTAATGCACTTGTCAGATTGATTAAAGAATGGAACGAGCATAAAGAGAATCTTCAAACAAAACTTAGTGGAATATATGTTGAGGGAAAGAACAACAAAGTCTTAATCAATGATGTGAAATCCCTGTTGAAGAGGCCATCCTTTCAACATTACTTTGGTGTCAAAAATGAACATACATGATCTGATAAGACCGATACAAGAAAAAACTTCAGGATAAGGGACTTCGGCAACTAAGAAAGCGGAACCCACAATAGTTGAACAAAGAACAGAGAAAATAGCCACCACACCAAGAATAGAACCAATGGGCCCTCCACCACTAGTGTCTAAACCAGAAAATGCAATGCGCATGTAAACAACAAAAGAGACTACACCACAAAATCCACCTGCAAGTGAACAAACTACAAAACAAACTTTCTCTTAACCAAAGAACAAAGAGAAACGACAAGACTCACCCAAAAGAACATCCTCTGGTGATACAACTTTCAGTTTCTCTTTAGTTCAAGGTGCCAAAATAAGGTAGGAAGAATCAACTACTTCTTAAAAAAGGCAAAGAAGAGTTCCTAGATCAGATTTTCTATTGAACACCACAAGATACACGTTAGAGGTTGCAAATGAAGATACGATGTTTCCAGAACATCACCTTAAACATTTCTACTAGACAGAAAATGATAAAATGGACGGACCATTGAGTCTTATAAGCAGAGATCTTCTCATAGAAAGAAATGAAAGAGGAAAATGCAGTCTTCACAAACCTTTGACAAATCTAATGAAAAAAGTAAGAAAAGTGGAGACTTACTCAACTCCTGATGGCATATTGGGATATCAAAACTAGAACAAGTATACAGTGATAAGAAGCCAACGTAATGAATAAGTATTGATTGATGTTAAACTAGATACTTCACTTCACCTAATTGATTTGATAAAGCTGAGGAAAACTTATAAATAAGAAACATCACACAATAGAATTGTTAGAAGAGCAATGGACAACATTACTAAGAGTGGTATAAAGCTTTTAACCTAAATTGCCATTAGTGATTTTGATCTATGCATTCACTTTGATCTGCAATCAAAGGAAAATTGTTCATATCTCCTCCAAACACAAAGATCCCTGATGAACTTAAGGCTGTAGCCAAATTAGGTTTAATCTTTGAACAACCTGAATTATCTGTCATTTATAAGGATGTCAATGAGGAGAGAGCAATGTTCAGACTCGGTGACATTTGCGAGTACTCTAACAAGACCCTCAACTACATCAAGTAGTGTATAAGAAACAAGAACAACTGATGATCAAAGGACGTGCCAAGACAAACCTCAGAAGGCAGATTGAAGAAATATAGATGAATGGATTGAAGCTAGAGAAGTCTACAAAGCTCTCTACAATGAATGCAACAAGCATATCGCACTGAAGAGGAGAGTAAAGAAAGAAGATCTTTATCATACAACATAAAAACACTCTTTTATTTTTGTTTGTTTGGATATCTGGTTAAACAAACTATTATGTTTTAATTTTGAAAGTTTCTCTTAGTTTATAGCGTTTCAATTTGTATTTGTATGTCATAGTTATTATTTTTCTTACAACACTTAGGGGGAATTGTTAGAAAATTTTTTGTAAGTGTTAAAGAAAAATGAAGAAATCTGATCTTTCTGATCAGATTTGGTGACAACAAAGTGAAAAGGTCACAATGAAAGAAGATACATGACAAATGGACGAAAGAAAGAGAACATCATCATCAAGAAGATCAGAAAGACATCTTTAACAAGAGAAGAAGATCAGATTAGAAGATCTAATGTTTCTGATGATAAATCTGATCTATCATCAGAATCTGATAAGATCTGATTATCAGAAATCTGATATCGATTTCTGATAAGGAGTTCATTAGAATTCTGATAAAGCAACTTTATAAAATGATAAGGTTCTGCACAAACTCCTAAGTGACTGGTGGATTTAAAGGACTCAATGAATATGCTAAAAAGCTACTTTTCACAATACAAGTATATGAATAAACAAATGTTTATTCATACCCAATATTCTCTATAAATGAAGAATAGTATACCGAAGGAACAAGTGGGTTAAGCCTAACATTATACATCCTACAAAGCTCCAATACCATTCATTACATAGTTCTTTAAGTATTTGTTTGTACTAGCCAATAACCATGCAATCACCTTGTAATCTTTTCAAAGTGATGTAAACTTGAAAATTCGGTATCTCAGTTTCTTGAAAGTTTGATTCTAGTCCCGCACATTATTTTCATACTTGTTGAAATCACTTGCCAAGTTTAGTTAAAAACATGTTTATCTGGGATCAACAACCTGCTGATATTCGACCTGTAGTAGCTTCATATCAAGGAAGTGATATTGCCAAAGAGTTCATTGAATGTTCTAAAGGACACCATAAGTAAGTTTGAAGTGTTTTTACTACCTTTTAACTCTTTACAAGTTATTTAATCCAATGTGGATTCTGTTTCAAGAAAATGGTAGTTATCTAAAGTACTACTTTATTTACGCTTTCTAAAAGTGTGGTGGTGACCGGGGTTTGTAACCCTTGATTCTCTCCTTACTTATTTAAGATATCTTTTAAACAATCTGTAGTATTTAATATTTAAAACAAGGGCAGGATTCGGCTACAAAGTCCATTTTCCTACAAAGTGTACAAAGTCATAAAACACCACAATTTCAACCATATAACACACTCAAAATCCACAAATAACTGAGTGAAGATCACTAAAACACAATATCCAAACTCTAACAATCCACAAAAACTTCAAACACACAATCATAGAACTATGAATATAAAACACAACATGATAATCAACATAAAACACACTAGTGTTAGTCATTTGAAAATCAAAGCCTTATCATCCAAAACACAACACAAAACCCATAAATAGGGCATTTTAGTAATCTTCACTTTGTTATTTGTGGGGTTTTAGTGTGTTTTATCTATGATGCACTGGGACGGGTACGGGTACGGGGTACGGGGACGGGCACGGGCACGGGAAACAGCAAAACTAAAAAATTCAAGAAGCGGGGACGGGACGGGTACGGGAATAAAAACATATAAAAAAATATATATATATCAAAGATAATGTAACACAAAACCCCAAAATAGTTATATATTGATGTAAAACTCAAAAATCTCATATCTTCCTAATCTAATCAAACTTACAAAAATTTATATATAACAGTTATCCATATAAAACAATCAACTACAAAATTTATCATGCAGATTTCACAACTAATTTTATATACGAAATATGTTATGTAGAATCCAAAACAAATCAAAGAGTATTTCTTTCTTTTGCTTTGATACAACTCAAGTCTTGAAATATTATTGTAAAATATATATGAAAATTTTGTATTAAATAATTTTATCATATGATAAATTAAACTGAAATAGATTAACAACTAATACTCCGGACTTCAAAATTTATTCCAAACCAATTTGAGAATTTTTGAACTTCTCTTTCTTTATATTACTTTCACAAATCTCAAGGTGTGCACTGCATTTTAGTTTTTTTTTATTTTTAGTTTTTTTTATTTTTTTTATTTTCACATTCAAAACTCTTTCTTCTTCATATCACAACTACAACAACCTGCAACTTTGTTTCTCTTTCACGATCAATATCTCAAATACAAATTAAACACAGAGCTTTCTAAAATTGCAAAGGTCCAAAGGTACCCACCCTACCAGACAAATTGCGACGACGGTTGTAAGCACTACTGACACCGGAGCCGGCGTAGATCAAACAAAATCCGGGGACGTTTCCCGGCCGTCCCCAAACCCCGTCCCCTTCCGCAGCGTGTTTCCAGGCCGTCTCCAACAAGCCGGGGACGTTTCCCGGCCGTCCCCGTGCCGTTTCCGTCCCCTAGCAGTCCCGGGACGGGAGACGGCACCTCATAGCCGTTTCCGTGCTTCCGAGTGTTTTATAGCTGAAATTGTGGTGTTTTATGACTTTGTACACTTTGTAGAAAAATGGACTTTGTAGCCAACTCCCACCTTTTAATACAAAATCTTATATACAATTTCATTCAGTTTATTTTGTCTACATTTTAGGGATGTGCTCGGTACCAACCGGTATCGGAAATCCCAAAAAATGGGTACAGATACTGTAAATACCCGATACGGTACGTTTCGATACCGGTACAGGTTCGGCCGATATTTGAAGGTAAAAACCGGTACCGTATCGGACAGGTATCGAACTGGTACCGAGAACGCCAAATGTAGGTACTAAATCGATACCGAAAATCTAGTATGTTTAGATAATTTAGTACGGGTACTCGGTACCATTTGCTTATCCCTATTGTACATTTTGATATTAATTTTATTGAAAACTAAGTTGCATCCACTATAAAGTATGTCTTGGATATTACGAGACTAAGAAATACTTTATTTTTTATACAACTCAGTTTTCAATAAATACACATTGAGTTGTTGAAATGTAGAAAAACACTTAACGAGTTTTATATTGTATATTGCAAAATATGAGCAAAAGAGTAAACTATGTCTTAAAGGGAACACTGAAAATACAAAGAAAATAGAAAAAAGTAAAGATTTCAAACTTGAGTTTTGCAGAGAAGAGGTTACCAAATTTCTAAACCGTGGTTACCAAATTTATAAAAACAAAAAAATAAATAAATACTTCTTTAAGTAATTTTAAAAGCTCTTATACAGCTGAAAAGGTTATCGCTTTATTCCAAAATCAATGTAATTTTCCTGTTTCCTAGGAGATGTAGTTCTACTTCTAGATTACCATTTAGCTCGTGGGTTAAATATTAATTTATTAAAAGGTGTTACGTTATAAATTAAGGGTATTTTTACTTTTTGTAAAACAATATTTTTTCATGGTGTATAAGTTAGTACAACCTTTCCTCTTGAGATGTTCCACTAACGCTATCTAAAGATGTATGTTATGATGATTCAGGAAAATAGAATAAGCAATAAGGGGAGATATACACAAATACATAGATAGATATATACATACATGTATATACTTATTATTTTATTTTATAATAAGTGTGTATATCAAATGTGGGAATAAATTTTAAAGCTGAAAAGTAACATGTGAAAGGTGTGCATGATGAGTGTGGGAATATGAACGATAGCTGAAAAGTAACATGTGGGTGTGCATGAGTCGGTTTTAAACCAAAACCAAAATATTCAGTTATCGAATTGTCAAAACCCATACCATTCGATTACAATACGTTTTGTTATCACTTATATGACTTGGTTCAGTAAAGTTTTAGGTTAAAAACCAAAATTTAAGGCTAAAAACTTTCTTAGGCTTACGATTTAAACCTTGCCATCATATTGGTTTTCTAGCCAATGGCCAAAAAAAATTAAGGATAAAAACTTTCTTAGGCTAGATTTCAATCAGTTATCAAAAGTATCGGTTTAAATCCTTTTCTATACCATCTTAATACTTACCTGCATGATGGTAGATAAAAAAAGTTGTTTTCTTTGTCTAATGTACTTGACATGATATCAGAGAAAGAACTGACAAATGCAGAACAAACTAACCAGCAAGTTGGGTAACTTCAAACTTCAGTTTCAAAACACAAAAACCATACCATTCATTAGTTAAACATTGTTCAACAAGAAAAAGGGTTAAAAAGTCACAATCATCTAAAAGCAAATTTAAAGGAAACAAATTTGCTCTATAGAGTTGATGACGTTGCAGTAACTCTAGTACTCAATCCTTGTTCATTTGCCTAGAATGATACGCGATTCTGATTCTAGTATGCACAGGCATATCACTGCACCTTCGTAATAGTCAAGAATTTTCACAAAAAAAAAATGTAAAAAAAGGCGAACCCGACGCTACAAAGCTCTTGCATGTGCGGGGTCTGGGGCGGCATTGGGCCAACTTCGGCCTGATGTACATCGCCTTATCAAAGGGCAGATCCAACATGTAAGTAGGGGGAGGCCCTCCCTAGCCCACGATCGCTGACGTCACCGTCAATCTTGAAAGGTTTCACCACCAGCGTCGATATTGCAGTTTCTTTTGCAGAAATGGAGCTGAACAAAAGAGGCAAAAATGCCCAATATTAAGACCTCTGCCATGCTAAGTTGTATTGTAAGGAGAAAAAGAAAATTATGATGGTCATATTATAAGTTGTATTTGATGAAATGTCTAACTACGATTTTTTTAGATATTTTGAATGGGAATACTTGATATTAATTTTCTAATTGGATTAAGATATTATGCAAGATACTAATAAAGTAATGAGCTTCAACAGTAATGTGATGAAATTAAAAGCAAACTTGTCTCTGTCTGAGGTAAATATCCTGGAGTGTTGCTGGTCCTTTGGATTTTGTTGGTCTCTCTCATCTGAATACCAAACAAAGCAGTCATCTTTTTGACCCAATATCTAGGCAGTGGTTATCACAATCCAGTCCATTTATAGTCTCCACAAGGGTTGTTGAAACAGTGTAAAAAGTTGCAAGCAGACCCTCGGAAACAAGTCTGGTAACAGGCACAAACCATTAACAAAAATAGAGGAATGAGATTCAGGTTACCAGATGCCAATACTAATCAGTAATCACAAACTTTCAGTTAAAAACACTTCAACTGTAGACATAAAACAAGCGAGTCGAAGATATATCAACTTTAGAGGTAGAAAATGTGGTTCGGGTCGGTTAGGTAATAGGTCGAAACTCAAAACATAAAATTCCTTATTTCAGGGCATAATGAGTCTGGTGGTTTGGGTTGATTCGAGAGACTTTTTCCAAATTCTTTAACTTTTTTATAAATATTAAGTGTGAAATATGAGTAACAATTGTGTTAAATCAATAATAATCTAGATATATTGAATAGAACGATGTCAGGGATTGCATGCACTGAAAATTCGCTTTGGAATTTTTCAACCCATTTGACATGTTTCCTTTTTAGCTTCAGTTTTTTTCATGCTCGGCCCGTTAGAGATATAACATAACCCAAATCATCCCATTTATGTCTAAATGGGTAAAAATTGCCACATTTAATCAACATAATAAAATAAGTCAATTACCTTGAGCCTTGATTTCATGTATTCCCCACATATGGCAACCTTCCATCTAGTTAGGCTAATGAACTCACATTTATGCCCATACATCTCTCTCACCTCTTCCTCGCTATACATCTCCACCACCATCTCTCTCTCTCTCTCTTTGTTACAATACACACAAACAAAAACACATTATTTATTAACAAGCAAAACGAATAACCAATTGCAATCAGATAGAGTCCAAATGTGTACCTTACTACAACCTTTGTACTGATTTGAGGTCAAGTGTTCGCATTTGGCCTCAATAATTAGTTACATTTGACCTAAAATTCATCAACATATAGAGATAATCTTTAAAATCATAACAAAGACCACCCAAACCGCCGTAATTGGCACTATCAAACTAAAAAACAAACTCAAGCCGATTCAGAATCTAGTCGATAACCTAAACATAACACTTTTAGATTCGAACAAATTCTCATTCTCATTCAAGTTCAATTTCAAATTCAAATGTTGTATATGCTCGTAACACAAACTACTTAAAATGAATAACTAAAAAAACTAATAAGAACCAGCAAACTTGTAATTGGTTAAACACAAGCAGACAGAGGTACCTGTAGGGTAGGATCAAATCGAACCAAAACGAATCTAAATCATCATCTTCTAGTACCCATTGTAACATCCGTCAAAAACCGGATTTACCAAACCCGCTCCATTTAATAACCGAACAATCAGTTAAAAATTTCGTGGCGTATTTAATGCCCAAATTATTTTTAAACGATACATAATTAATAAGTATATTGGAATATATAATTTATTTTTGAAATTGTATTAAAAATAATGAAATAAAAATGAAAGGTTGTAGACAAGTTTCGAACCCGGGTCAGTCAGCCGGGTCAACAATAACTTAACACTCAACCCTTCAACCACTGCGCCACTAGTGTTTCTTGTTAATTAATGGAAACAATTAATTCATATCATAAATATCGAATTCAAAATCGACGCGCCCAATTGCAGTCGTCGGAAATCCCGGCTATCTCGCGAGATTGGACGGTTTCTTTTGTTGTTAACGTAAACTTTAATCTCATCATCGGTTATAACCGACGCCTGAACCCGCGACACAAGCTATAACCGCCGGAAAACGTAATGACTTTGAATCAAGCCTGAAATCCGACTCTATACATCTCGATTCCTCCCTATAAATTCACCCACAATCCACTGGTAGCCTTTTTGCTCAAAACCGCACCCTTTCTCGACGAAAACTCACTCGCCGGAAATCTCCTGCAAATCGCCGGAAAACCGGGTTTTTCACTTCTGTGCCTTACTCTAAACACTGAACACTCAAAACTCATACCGAAGCCACCCACATTCATCTCAAGCTCGTTGAAGACTCTCTGCTGCAAGACACAAGTCGCCGGAATAGTATGCTGACATCGGAGTTCCGCCGGAGAAACAGAGGAGTCCAATTTCGGTATATCTAACGCTTAGTCTTTCATTCTTTTCATTTATCTCACCTATAATTAATCATAACACACTAAAGAAACTTGATAAAATCGATGAATCAGTCGGACGTTAGTTCTGGTTAAATCCAACGAAGAAGACGAAGTTTGCTGTTGTCTATAAGTTTAATTTAAATCACGATATAACTCGGGTCTGACACACAGTCCAGTGGTGGACTGTGTGCACATAAAACACGCTTACGTCTAGAGTTCGAATCTTGTCCCACGCACCTTCGTCCTAATAAAAATGTTCCTTTTTAACCGAACCGGAGTCATTGCGTAAGATGTTAAGTTTAATAAAAATCGGAATAACAACCAAGATAGACACACAGTCCAGTGGTGGACTGTGTGCGCGTTTAAAACACAGGTCACGAGTTCGAGTCCGGACTACCGCACCGGTCCGGACAATTATCAAACTTTTTATTTAAGACAGAAATGAAAATACTTAGTTTGTATTTAAGTATAATAAAAATCAGTTTATTTAACAAGTTAGACACACAGTCCAGCGGTGGACTGTGTGTTAACTCAACCCACAGGTCCCGGGTTCGAGACCTGTGGAGCGCCCCGGTTCGATGCTTTAAAATTGTTTTTAAAATAAATGATTTTCTGTTTAATTCAATTAACATATAAATATAATTAAAAACAGAAATATTTCGGGTTAGACACGTAGCTCAGTTGGTAGAGCTGCGTGCACGCGTACGGGAGGTCTCGGGTTCGAGCCTCACCCAGCGCACACAATTACACATGCGAACCGGTCAACAGTAGAGATGGGCATAATCGGGTTTTATTATTACCCGGAACCGGTTCCAACCCGGAACCGGTTCTGCTTGGATGTCATTGGAACCGGGTATGGTGTGGAACCGGGTCCAGTTCCTACCCGGGTTCACACCCAAGAATATGGAACCGTGTAGAACCGGGTACGGATATTATGGAACCGGGTATGGTGTGGAACCGGTTCCTGTGTGGAACCGGTTCCTGACAGTAACCCCGACTTTTTTACTGTTCAGAACCGGTTCCTGACAGTCGAAAATCTGACTTTTACTGTTCAGAACCGGTTCCTGACAGTCGAAAATCTGACTTTTACTGTTTAGAACCAGTTCCTGACAGTAAACCCTGACTTTTTACTGTTCAGAACCGGTTCCTGACAGTCGAAAAATCTGACTTTTACTGTTCAGAACCGGTTCCTGATAAAAATGTTACCGTTATAACTGGTTCCTGATAAAAATGTTACCGTAGAACCGGTTCCTGATAAAAAATGTTACCGTTGGGAACCGGTTCCTGGCAGTCGAAATCGGTTTTTTTTATATAAACCCCTCCCTACTTACCATTTCAAAACTTAACACTCACCATCATCAACTTACAAACTCACCATCATCAACTTACAAACTCAATCATCTTCTAAAAAATCTTGCAAAATACCTATGGCATGCAACGAACAAGTTGTTACTGTCTTAGAGACGAAAAGAAACCCAGCTATATGGAAGAATTTTGATCTCTGTTTTATGTCCGACAGCCACGAGATGGCTAGATGCAAAGCTTGCGGAAAATTTATGAAGGCCGCAGCCAACTCAACCCTTAAGAAACACACTGAGCGGCATTGCCCAGTGACGAAGGCAAAGAAAAATGAGACGGGAGAAGGTTCCGGCACCGGTTCTTCAAATGTTTGATGTAACCTGTTTGGTTTGGTGTTTTAATAAAGTTTGTGTAATGTTTCTTTCTATTGTGTTTGTTATTTTTGTGTTTCTTTCTATCGTTAGTCTCCACTTTTTCGGCTATAACCGGTTCCAAAGGTAACATTTTAACGGTATAACCGGTTCCTTCTAGAACTGCATTTCCGGGTACTGATGGAACCGGGTACTAGTGAAACCGGGTACGGGTAGGAACCGGGTACGGGTAGGAACCGGTTACTACCCGAGTCAAATGGTAAAATTGTGGAACCGGGTTGGAACCAACGGGTATTTTGAACCCGGAACCGGTTCTACTTAATGTCGGGTAGGAACTGGAACCGGTTCCAGTTCGGGTTCGGAACCGGTTTTTATGCCCATCTCTAGTCAACAGTCAAAGTCAATGGTCAAGGGTCAAAAAGTCAACATTTTTTTTATTATTTTTATTTATTTATTTTATTTAAAAATCAATTAAAAATACTTAAAAAATAACATTTTTAAGGTTAGAAAATAGCCTTAAACTCACAAAAATACACCCAACAATCCTACTAAAATGGATTAATAAAATCCGTTTACTTACCGAACCATTATGCCATTATCTAGGTTAGTTTCACTCGTGATTAAAACCAACTTCGTGCGCATTCAACATCATCAACCGAATGCACCCAATGTGAGTGAATCTTACAACTCCCCTTTTTAATTACACGTTTTGGGGTGTGTCATGTGTCACAAAATTAACTCGTTTATTTAAACTTGTGCCATACCATATTGTGATCTAAACTTAGATTGTATATATATTGCTTGTAGTCATGTATTTCATTTTGTCAATTTATATGCAATTCATTCATTAGGCCCATCAGTTCCTCGTGAGAGACGAGTTGAGCAACGCGCGCCTCAAAACAAATCCATTATTGTTCGTGTGTGTATTATTTAGTTTATATTGTTTGTAGTTATATATTTTATATTGTCAAGTTTATGCAAATCATTCATTAGGCCCATCAGTTCCTCGTGAGAGACGAGTTGAGCAACGCGTGCCTCAAACGGTTCATTATTGTTCATGTGTGCATTATTTAATATTAATTGATTGGTGAATAAGTTTACATCTATTTTTACTCATGTGTGGTTGTGCACTTTATTTACAATCAATTAAATAAACTTGTTCAAATGTTTTTCATAGGATTCACTCGCCAACTTTTTGTTGATCCAAAAACCATTTTTACACATGATACAGGTGAACAGGATGAAGCAAGGAAAACATAGGAAATGCCTTAGAAGAAAACAATGAAGCCTAGATTGATGTTTAGGACATAATGTATTTATGATTGTATATTCCCTTTAAAATTGTATTAATGAATATGAAACGTTATAATAAATGTCATGAGCTTTGATGATAACCCAATCATGCCCCGATCACCTTTTTCCGCTGCGGGTCGGGGTGTGACACCCATAGGGTAGGATCATTTTTCACAAAACCTGAATGCCGGGAAAGAGCTTTGTACTGAACAATCCATGAGTTTAACTGTTATTTAACTGCACAGATAACTATACATCTATAAGCTGTAACAAACTCATGAAGGAACTAACAGGTTTCATTTGCACCTCTTAGGTGTCCTATTTCAGATTTGTAATACGAACAGGAACATCAAATGATCTTATTTTCACGCTTGTTTGAATTCTAAAAACCTAGGAACATAAGGATAGTGATTTTAAACTTAAAACATCTCCATAAGTGAAGTTTTGAAACCCTAGTTCATGTTTTAAAGTCGAACTGAATGGAAATACAAACTTACAAGTTAAATTAGGGTAAGTGCGATATAGAAGGTGATGGTGATGGTCAATTACCTGTCATATGATTTCAGAACTCAGAAGTGTCTCCTCAGGAGATGATGATTGTGAAGCAATTCCATGGGGTAGAGGGGAAAGAAGGTGGTTTTTTGAATATGAGGAGAGTTAAGATGAAAGAGGTTTGGTAATTTGAATTTTGAATTTGAGGGAATTCAAAGAATCTTGGTGTTTGAAGTGAGAGGTTCAAAGGTGTATGACCTGCACAGTATGTTCCAGCAGAGCAGAGATGGGAGATCCAATCACAGTTCTTACACGGATTGCCAACGCAGAACATTTACATCTTTGGAGCTCAAATTGTCTGAACACTTTTTGATTCACAGATGGAGAATGCTTCTTTTTTTTGGTGCAACAAGGGTTTTAGACTTTTAGTTTCTATTTTAGAAGCGATATGTATATAAGGGTTGTAAATTGGGCTTAATTTGTTGTAAAACTCTTAACTTTAAGTTCTCTCTTCAATATGTATTATATATATATATATATATATATATATATATATATATATATATATATTGTTTATACGTATGTTTAATATTTGTAAAAACAATAATAACAAATTCATGATGAGGTTTTAAATTTTTTGTTACATCAAATCAAATAGTGAGGGATGTATAATTTTTTTGTTATCCCATATTCTTTGTATAAGTATGTTTTATTTATTGGAGATTATATTAAAATATAGGTAAATAGATAACTAATGTTAATTATTAAAAACTAAAAATACTGAAGAGATATAATAAATTATTTCTTATATATATTAAATTCAATTATTTAATAGTCTTTATATTAAATTATTATTATATGGTTAAGGTATCATATTAAGTTGTCACATCACATTTTGATGAAATTCTTTAATACAAGAGAATGCCATGTGACATTAAAGTTACCCTTTTATTAATATTAGATGTATATACTTATTATTTTATTTTATAATAAGTGTGTATATCATATCATTAATTATTATGAATGTTATCTTAACCAGTTTGGTTCGTTCACTCTGAAATCAAACTTGTCAAGTATAAACTAAATTATCTAAGCGTTTAGCAATAGTGTACAGTTTAAATAAGGAGTTGTGTTTATAACATTGTGTTATTGTCATTTTGTTTTTATATAAACATTGTGTGTTTGTAAACCATGTGTTATTATATGAAATGATATAATTTTTTTTATTACGACATACAATTTATTAACGGTTTATTACTACGGTTAAACTGTTTTTTGTAACTATCGACCATGTTCTCCTAAAAAACTAATAATATCGATTGTTGTGTTAATGGTTAATAAAACTTTTCTCTCATGATAAATAAATAACATCCTCAACCCTCACTAATTTCAATTATCTTTAGAAGATAGTTAACTCGAGTGATTATTATTTACATGAGATATTTAGGTAAATATATAAGGTAACTAAATGGTATTTTGTTTTTTACAAGGAAATGTGTTTTTACAAATTCATTTGTTTTTTGTATAACATTTTGTTATTGTCATCGTGTCACTTTTTGTGTAATATTTTGTTATTGCCATTGTGTTTTTATATCACACTATTTTTTTAGTTGTTTGTGTTTTATATATAACATTGTGCTCAACTGTAGAATTGTGTTTTTGTATAAAAAATTTTAAATGACATTGTGTTTTTGTAGAACATTGTATTATTATACAACATGAAATATTTTTTATTTTTATTTTTTTACAACATACAATGTATTAGTGGTTTATTATTTAGATTAAATTGATTTTTGTAGTTGTCGACCATATTCTCCTACAAAACCGATAACATCAACTGTTGTGTAATTGGTTAATAAAACTTTTCTCTTATGATAAATAAATCCCCCCCCCTAAGTCCATTTTTTCATAACTTCATTAACTCAAGTGATTATAATTTACATAAGGTATTTAGATAAATATATACAGTAATTACATGCTATTTTGTTTTTTTAAAAGAAATTGTGTTTTTAGAAAGGCATTTGTTTTCCGGATTAACGAAGTTTTAGTTGAGTTAAAATTTACAGAAATTAGCCTACTTCTGGGCCTACTTATCCCAGTTGGGTACGACGTTATTGAGATCTTCGGGTACACATTGTTTTACTGTAATAAATTTTAGAAACCCGTCTCGGATAAACTACTAGTTAATTGTAGTTTTTGTAAGATCATTGTGTCCTATCTTATATCAAATTTTGATAGTTGACTTTTTCTGTAAGAAGATTGCGATGTACAGACCTTAATAATGACAGTTGTCTTTTTAACTTATGATTTCAACCTAAAGTGTTTTACTGAATTTGCAAGGATTGTCAATTTCACTTCATATTTACGTGTGAACTTGTCCATCATTTCGATTTCGTTGTTGAGAATACAATCGGGTAAAAGTCATTACTAGTTGTTAATTTGTTATTATGATATTGGTGCATCTTGGAACTCTTGATAAACTTGGTCTTGATATTCTTTTATGATTTTTTTGAACGGCGATATTCTTTTATGATTGCATACATTATATGGTCTATGCTGATTTTTTCTATTATAGCTTATAGTTGACAATTATGAAACATGTTCCTCAACTTTTAATATCAAAAATCTTGATTAGGGACATTGTAGATTTGACCATTCTACACTTTCTTTATAAATCAGTAAATGGGACTTTCGTTGGCTTCAAGTTGTCTACAAGCCACATCGGTTTATTCATACACACATTTAATACCGGTTGGACGAATCGAAGTCACTTGTTGAGAATTCTATGAATTAAGAGGCCTTAAATTAATAATAATTATATATATTTGTCACTATCAGAACAAGACCCATGCCTGAGAAGGGGGCACAGTAGGAACCGGATGTGCTCATTCGTGGTATGGGAACTCCTTTCAGGCTTTGAAAAACAAAAATAAGCCGAGGCGTCTCTTATGTTTCTACACTTATTTTATTGACAGGTTATATTTTAGTTTTTGACAGTTATATTTAGGAATTGTTTTCTTCGTTTATGTATTCAAATTGACCACTATAAAAATACATACTCATATAAAAATAATTTTGTATTCTAAAAAATATGTTACATAACATCTTCAATAAAAATGTAGTAGGATCCAGTTTTTCTAATAACCGGGTTATTTAACATGAAAAAAAGGAGAAAGGGAAAGAAAATTGGATTCATTGTTATATGCAGCTAGGGCTGTAAATAAGCTGAACAAATACGAACAAAACCTTGTTTGTGTTCGTTCGGTCAAGAAATAATGTGTTCGTGAACACTTATCGAACGCGCCATCATGTTCGTGTTCGTTCATTAACGAAATGAACGTGTTCACGAACATAAACAAACAAAAACTTAATCGGTAGAGGCTAGAGGTCGATGGCGGGGATAGAAGTGTTGGAACCTTATTTTTGGTAAAGCTCTAATCATAGAATAGAGGTCAATAGTATTCATCAATGTGAATAATGAGAAGAAAATGGAAATAATACTTAAACATGGTTGAAATGAGGTTTCATATTCTATTTGTTAGGATAATGAAATAAATAAATAAATAAATAAATAAGAATTAAAGTATATTAAAAGTTTAGACAAAATAAATAAATGTACAAAAGTCTTTAATGAACATACATGAACAAATGTTCAAGTGCACGTTACTGAACGTCACGATACGAACGGGGACTTTGTTCGTGTTCGTTCATTTAATTAATCGAACAAAATTTCTTGATCATGTTCGTTCATTAACTAAACGAACGACTGTAAACAAACTTCCCCCAAACTATTTACGAATTATTCATTGAAAGTTTTATTCATTTACAACCCTATATGCAGCCATAGAGCCTTGTTTCTTATGTAAACATGATATTATTGTTTAATGTTTTATTGGTTTATTCATATATATTTATAGAGTAAAATGCACGGATAGTCCCTGTGGTTTGGTAAAGTTTCATCTTTAGTGCCCACCTTTTCAAAATTACATGTATGTTCCTGTGGTTTGCTCGATTGTTACTCGGATAGTCCCTGAAGTGGATAAACATTAGTTTTCTCAGTTAAGTAAATCTGAAATGACAAAATTACCCTTACTATTAAAAAACAATATATTAAACATTAAAACAACAATTAAAGTTTAACAAATCCATGTTTGGCCAACATTTTTTAATATTAAACACCCCACCCCCACCCACCCTCTCCCTCTTCTCCTGTTCTCCACCCCCATGACCATGAGCACCACCGCCAAATACACACACGACACCAGGTGCAACAGTGAATTAATTAATGCAATGAATCACTTCTCTCCATCATATACCTTCATTTGCAAACTTAATTAGTTGTTCATTTTATCATAATCGCAAAAACTACACTCTCTGATCTACAATTTCACTCTACAAATCCTATTGTATGTCATTTTACCATCAATCGCAAAATCTCCGGTTGTTTCACAGCCATTGTTCCTGATTTGATCTCCGAACTGGCTCTGTCGTGCATTTCGCCGTTGAGGTTCCATTTCAAACCGATATTGTTTAGAGATTGCTGATTTTGGTGTTTTTAGGTTAGAATTTTGACATTTTGTTTGATTTAATCGATTGTGTACAATTATGTTAGGGAAATGATGATTCTGTTATGATTTTTTTGCTCATGTATCATCAAAAGATGAACCAATTAGAATGGATTCAAATTTTGTACCAAGCCCCAAGATGAAGCACCAAAAGATTTGAAATTGAACGAACGTATTAATGATAATTCTCAAGTTGATTCTTAATACATGAACCCACCATTCCGTCGAGTTGCAGGTTTTCGATTGTCGCAGACGACTAACGAAGAAGATGAGAGGGCATAAATGGAGGGGCTTAGCAAAGAAGATTAAGAGGGAGATTTGTTGTAGGGGATTAACATAGTGGTGTGTGGTGAGAACGAGTTCGCCGACGGTGATCGGTGGTGGTGATGTACGATTTGGAAGGGGGCTACCAGAATTTCAGATCTGGGAGGAAGATGTGTTTTTTTTTAATTTAATATACAGTAACTTATTAAGAAAAGAGGTGGGCCTATTTCTTTATTAATTTTATTAATTTTTTATATTATATCATCAAGAGTAATTTTGTAATTTCATATAGACTTAACCAGAAAAACAAACCACAATCCACTTTAGGGACTATCCGAGTAACAATTTGTCAAACCATAAGGACTAGACGTGTAATTTTTGAAAGTTGAGGACTATATGTGAAATTTTAGCAAACCAAAGGAACTATTCGAGCATTTTACTCTATTTTATATTTAAAAGTGTATAGATGAAAGCTCTGTCAAACAAGATGACGTTTATATAAATCCAATCCAAACCTTTTTGCCAACTCCTTTATTAACTACCCCAATTGAGTTCATGAATCATTCGTCGTCATGATATTTATGAATAATTTTCTTTTTAATTGGTATACTTCGAAATGTAAAAGTATTTACCATCAAATTTCTTAACTCATTTCTATAATTACACTAAAAAACATTATATTTTCTCTCTTTTTTTTAAATAAAATATATTTTTTATATTTTTATTATTACCTTTTATCTCCTCCACTCACAACCACTTTAAAAAAAATATTAAAAAAATTATAGAAATGAACAGTATTTCCTCCAAATTTACTTTACTGATAAATATTAATTTTTCTCTTTTTTTCTCTCTCCTCCACTCACAATAACTTATAACCACTTTCACAAATATAGAAGTCACACACACATAGAAATAAAGGTTTCATTGTGAATATGTAGTTTTACTAAAGTTTTTATTATTATTTTTATTTTAGTTTTTTGCTTTACCTTTTTTCTTATATATTATAATTAATTCCACCTGTATTATAATATTATATTATTATAATTATTTTCATATTTTGTTTTTTGTTTATAACTTTATTTGAACAGGTCAGTTATTATAGTTATTTGTTCCTTTACCACTAGAACTTCTTACTATTCACTTATGACTATAAGTAATGCCTAGTGACTTAATAACATTTTAAATAACCAATTTTTCGAACCCTATTGGAAGTGTTATTGGTGTTCTCTTAATTGCTTTTCTTTCCTAATGTCTCAATCGTGATTAATAAACTTGGTTTTATACATTTAGCTAAAGAATATAGAAGGAAAATGGAAACAATTCAAGAAAATCATTGGGTGTCAGCCTAGTGGCCAGCAACACCCATTACAAACTGGTATGGGCAGGTTCGAGCCCTGGTTCAGCCAAATTGCCCACCCGGTAGGGTATTCACCGCCAGGCAGTGTTGCTGGGTCGCTAGCTTGGGAAGGGGGATCCCTTCTGCGATCAGAGGTACCGTGCATCTACCCTTTTTTATTATAGATAATGTATAAAACTAGTAAAATTCCCCCGCGCTTCGCGGCGGGAATTTTGTCATTATCGGTGTATTTCGTAACAATATTACTACGGTACCGACACTCGGTACAACAACCAAATGAGAAAATCTAAAAATAAAAGCACGTGATATTCCTGAAATGATGCCTTCATATGTTTTACATGTCACAACCGAAAATTATAAAAACGAATATCGGTGAGGTTACAAATACATTACAACAAAGATACTATTTATTACCTTATATCAATCGAAAACTATAAAAATGAATCTCGTTAACGTTATATTATAACATAGTATAGTTATAAATATGTTGTATAAATAAAACCAAATGAATGTGTTTTACAAAGAAGAGCCAAATTATAAACTTTTCTATACTTAACTTATTACAAAAATCTATTCTAGTATAATTATTATTAAGTGTTTGACAATCATCTTCAAACAACAACCAATGTATCTTCGGTCACCTCTCTCTATTGGACCAAATAAAGCATGGTTGTAACATAAATAAGATTCAAATTTTGGATAATTGTTTTACTGTTCACAAGATCATACCCTAAATGTTATTATGTATAATTGTTGGAAGTTAAGAAGCAGTAAAGAAAGATTGCAAGAGGAGAACATAATTTCACTTTTAAAAACTATAGTTAGAGGGAAAAATAAATATCAAAATTTATTTTTTTAAATGACCCATTCTAAAATTTAAATATAACTTTATTATAAACACTTAGATGGGTTAATAGGTTAACCTATTATTAAACGAGCCAGGTCCAGGTTAACCAGTTTACTGATCTTATTGATCGAGTAATGTTCATGTTAATATGTTTAAAAAACAATTATACTAGTTGACATGGTTGCAGAAGTCGCTAGGCGCTTCCAGTTCGATCGATTAGGGAGTACTCGGCCTATGCAGAGAGTATGGCATGATAAATTATAAAGAAATTAATTTTCAGGACATATATATATATATATAGAGAGAGAGAGAGAGGAGAGAGGGAGTGTAAAATACAATAGCGCTTATCGTGCGATGCGTATGCAAGCAGGAGATCATGTTGCGTGTCATTCTTATAACGTGCATGATTATGTATATAACGTGCGTAGTTAGGGTTTGGAACAACCCATGCGTAATTTTCAATTTTTTATTTTTATAATGTGCGTAATTATGAAAAAAAACGTGTGTGATTTGGGTTTAGCCCAACCCATGCGTAATTATGCAATAGCATGCGTAAGGAGCAAATTGTATCAATCGTGCGACTGTGGTAGTCGCATACGCACCGCACGATAAGAAACATCGTACGTTCACTGGCCGCTCTCTCTATCTCTCTATATATATATAATATCATAGTTTTGCTAATCTTTATAACAAACACGTGAATATAAATATAAATAAAAGAGATGCATATTCAAATACTAAAGTGTTTTAAAATGATATTTATTTTTCTAAAAAATGATATTCATTCACTAATATTATAGAGAAAGAAATTTATTTTATTTCTTAAATCAAACTCGTCCCAAGTTGACTTGACTGACTAAATCTGATTATGGTTGAGGTTGACCACCTTTGACCAATTCAGATAATTCAACGGAGTTAGAAAAAAATTGTCTCAGGATCGCATCTTATGGCAATTATTCGACAAGTATTCAACCTCGTAGACCTACTTTCAAAACATTGCTAGTCGATCCTAACCTGATTATTTTGTTATCACGTTGGTATGTATGATATAAGGAATTATCCCTTACATTTCTGTATTAAAATAAAGAATACTTATAGTGATTTTATATCTTCTACTAATGCACAATCACTTTTGTAACCACATTCACTAAATAATTCACTCACATGATAATTTTATTGAATGTTTATTAACCTTTTAATCGGACTATAACAATAATTTACATCGAGATAGATGATAAACGGGCAACAAGTTATGCCGCTATCCCTTTTTGAATAGCAAAACTAAGTCTTTTAAAAACTAAGTAGGTCCACAGCCTGTGGCGCTAGGAAACCAAAAGCATCAAAAGCAAATGAGATAAACACATGCAGGTTGTCAAGGCCAGGCATCGTGGACCTGCTGCCAGGTAACGTGTTAGAACGACTTGTGGCGTGTGCCAGGCCCTTGTCATGTTAACAAGGCATCGTGCCCAACCTACAGGTCATCGTCGCCCGTTTACTAAGATAACCTCCTGTGGGCATGGCACTTGGCCTGTTATCAAAGCACGGTGGCACCGCATGGCTATAACGATGTGGGTATTCGGCAAGGCATTGTGCCTGCTCACAAGGCATCGTGGTCAGTTTACACATCTAGCCTCTTGTTGCGTTTTCACTGAGCGCCCCTGCGAGGGCCCCGGGGTTTGTGGATCCCTTAGTCCCCCCATATATACATTCTGAGTAAAATGTAAAGTGACAGGAACATACATTACTTTTTTCACTCGATCATAATCTGCCATACCCTTCCCTAACACTTGTAAAATTTCCATCACTTGTGAAATTTGTCATACACTTGTAAAATGTGAACCGTACCAACACTTATGATCTGCCATACGGCTTCGATGTAGAACCGATGGTGAACCGTACCAACACTTGTAAAATTTCCAACACTTGGGAAATTTTTCAACACTTATGATCATTTCACAAGTGTGCAACCAAAGCCTCTCGGAAGAAACCCTTAGGAACTTTTTTGGTTTGGGGTTTTGGGTGGGGAGGGACGAATCTGAGCGACGCAGGGCTGAATCTCAGTGGATCGTGGCAGCAAGGCCACTCTACCACTTACAATACCCCGTCACCTATTTAAGTCGTCTGCAAATAATTCTACCCGTCGCTTGATGGGAATTGTACTTCAAGGCGGCCCGCGCGGCTCGTCCGCCGCGCGAGCTTGGCCTATGACACGGGCCTTTGGGGGCCGAGGCCCCTACTTCTGGTCGGCAGACAGGCGACGGACACACGCGTCGCTTCTAGCCCGGATTCTAACTTAGAGGCGTTCAATCATAATCCAGCGCATGGTAGCTTCGCGCCAATGGCTTTTCAACCAAACGCGATGACCAATTGTGCGAATCAACGGTTCCTACGTACTAGGTTGAATTACTATTGTGACATTGTCATCAGTAGGGTAAAACTAACATGTCTCACGACGGTCTAAACCCAGCTCACGTTACCTATTGGTGGGTGAACAATCCAACACTTGGTGAATTCTGCTTCACAATAATAGGAAGAGCCGACATCGAAGGATCAAAGAGCAACGTCGCTATGAACGCTTGGCTGCCACAAGCCAGTTATCCCTGTGGTAACTTTTCTGACACCTCTAGCTTCAAATTCCGAAGGTCTAAAGGATCGTTAGGCCACGCTTTCATGGTTCGTATTCGTACTGGAAATCAGCATCAAATAAGCTTTACCCTTCTGTTCTACACGAGATTTCTTTTCTCGTTGAGCTCATCTTAGGACACCTGCGCTATCTTTTTTACAGATGTGCCGCCTGTAACACCCCGACCCGCAGCGGAAATAAGAGTCGGGGCATAATTGGGTTATCACCAAAGCACATGACATTTACTATTATGTTTCATAATTAAATGAAGTCAAAGTTACATTTCTCAAACATCCAAACATGTCCATTCATTACAAGGGAAAATAACCAAAAATAATCCAAATACTAAATCGTTTTATTCCTTCTAATCCAGGTCCTACGTGTTCCTAGCTGCTGCTGGTTCACCTGTATCATGTGTAAAATAGGAGGTTTTTGGGTCAACATAAGTTGGCGAGTGAACCTTATAGATAAACATTTGATAATAATTGTCTGGTTAGTTTATCAATAAAATATTGTGCATAATCATAAAAGAGCACATGTATGGAATCAAACATTGGCAAGCATCAATTTACAATCGATAACATACATGAACATACCAACAGCATATAACAATTAACATAATTGAACTGTGCGATCAAGGCTCAATCAAACGGAGCCGATCGTATTGCATGAACTGGAAATGTAAATTGGACTGTGCGCTCAAGGCTCAATCAAACGGAGCCGAACGTATTGCATGAACTGGAAATGTAAATTGAACTGTGCACTCAAGGCTCAATCAAACGGAGCCGAGCGTATTGCATGTATTGAAATGTAAAATGAAATGACCGATCAAGGCTCAATCAAACGGAGCCGATCGTGCGGGCACGCCCTGATCAACCGCATAATAAAATGGGGATCAAACTCAACCTCGATGGATGGGGAGCTACGGCCTCGGCAATTGCATGTACTGAAATAATAATTTGCAAACAATAATAACTACTTAACAGCAACAAACTAATACACATGTCATGATATGATATATGCACAATAACTTGGTTATAATATGTAAATGAACAAGACACATGATACACCCCAAAAACGTGATTAAAACGGGGAATTTGAAGGGTTCACTCACATTGGGTGCGTTGGATTGGATATAGCGAGATGCGCACGATTTAGACGAGCGAGTCGACGAGGAATACTAACCTAAATAACAATGGAAAATATATTAAAATGGATGGATTTTATTAAGGATTTTAATGGGATTTTTAGATATATATTTGTGAGTTTATGGCTATTTTCTATCTTTAAAAATGTTATTTTTAAGTATTTTAAATTGATTTTTAAATTAAAATAAACAAATAAATATTTAAAAAAAATATTATTTTTTTTACTGTTTGACCGTTGACCGTTGACCGGTTCGGTCAGCGGTAATTATTTGCGCCAAGCGGGATTCGAACCGGTGACCTTCCGTTCAAGCGCACGTAGCTCTACCAGCTGAGCTACGTGACTAACCTGTTAGAAACCCAGTTTTAATTATATTTATATACATATTCGAACTTACCGAAAATTCCTTTATTTTGCAAAACGTTTTAATCTCACGGACCGGTGCTTGTGACGGGACTCGATCGCGCGACGTGAAGTTTGTTTTGCACACAGTCCACCGCTGGACTGTGTGTCTAACCCGGTTATATTCTTGATTTATATTATACTTAACAACTACCCGTTCTAACCCGGTTAGTTCATGAATAAAAAGAGTGTTATTACGTGAAGCGTGTGTGCAGTAAGGATCGAACTCGGGACGTGTATGTTAACTTTGCACACAGTCCACCGCTGGACTGTGTGTCTAACCCGTTTATTATCCGAATTTTATTTAGTCTTATCCCGGTTTTCAGTTCATCTTCTTCACTACAATTACCGACTTCACTCAAACGACTGGTTCTTGATTTAACTATTTAAATAACATGACTACTAGCTTGAATGAACAAAACCGAACAGTTTGGGGGGAGGAAATACCGGACAGGTCGTCTTCTTTAAGGAGTCCGGCGAAATCAGGTAGCTCTGTTTTTGGACCTCCGGTTGAGAGAGTCTATCAACAGAATTAAGGAATTAGTTTTGAAATTAAACCAGAGTACATGGATTATTAGCACGATTTAATGTGTTTACCGTTAGCTAGCGAGTTTCCGGCAAATTCCAGAATTTCTCCGGCGAACCCAGAAATCCAGCAAAGTCTTCTGTGACTGATTTAGAGTAATGGATTAATGTTAGTGGAGTCCTAACAATAGATTGAAACCGCAAAGGAGGAAAATCTTACCGGTTTGTGTTGAACACGGTTTTCCGGCGAGTTTTGCAGAGGATTCCGGCGAACAGTTTTTGGTGCTCAAAAGACTTGAAAACGCGACGAAAAGGAAATGGAGTGTATTTGAGACGGTTCTGAATCGCATAAATGATTGGAACCTGAATTATTTGGAGTTTGAATACTTTTCGGTTTCAAAAGCCGGAACTTTAAGTTCATTCAATTTGAACTTAATTAGAAACCGATATTCATCGGTTATAAGCTAGCTAAACGAGTTTGAACCGATTTGGCGATTCGGTTTACCGATTTCCGTTATGCAGCTGGCATTAACGGTTGATTGAGTTCGCGTATAAGATTCAATTGTCTTCCTAAAGTTATCAGAAAACACTTGATGGCGGAGTGGTTTGGGAAGTGGATGTTAAGTTGTTGAATTGTTTCAGCTGACCCGGGTTCGAGTCCGGTCAGCTACAATATTTTTTTTAATTTTATTTTAACTTTTTATCAAATATAATTTTTATGGTTTAGTTTATTTATTAATTATGTAACGTTTAAACTCAAAATAACCATAAATAATTACTGTATTTTCTTAACCTGGTATTTGATTACAAAACGGAGCGGGTTTTGGAGACCCGATTTATACAAATGTTACAGTATCCCCTACTTTTAGGAATTTCGTCCCGAAATTTAAACAGTTGAAGTAGTAGGGAAAAGATGAGGGTATTTTTCACGCATTGAGTCTTCACGTTCCCAAGTAAACTCAGGTCCCCGTTTCAACTCCCAGCGTACCCTAACAATAGGAATGCGGCTTCGTCGTAGACGCTTTTCTCCATAGTCCATAATCTCCACTGGTCTTTCAATAAAGTGCATGGATTCATCGATCTGAATATCTTCTAGTGGAATATGAAGATTCTCATCAGCGAGGCACTTCTTCAAGTTCGACACGTGGAATGTGGGATGAATCCTATCGAGTTCTTCCGGTAGGTCAAGCTTGTAAGCTACAGGACCTACTCTTTCGAGTATCTTGAAAGGTCCTACGTAACGTGGTGCTAGCTTTCCCTTTTGACCAAAACGAACTACTCCCTTCCACGGTGATACTTTTAAAAGCACATGATTACCAACGCTAAATTCCAAGGGCTTCCGTCGTTTATCTGCGTAACTCTTTTGACGACTTTGAGCCGCTAGAAGATTGTTTCGGATTTGATGAATCTTATCTGTGGTTTCTTGGATCAGTTCTGGACAAGTAATTTGTGCTTCCCCAATTTCGTGCCAACAAACAGGAGATCGGCACTTTCGACCATATAAAGCTTCAAAAGGTGCCATGCCGATGCTAGAATGATAACTGTTGTTGTACAAAAATTCAACTAACGGTAGATGGGTGTCCCAATTTCCCTTGAAGTCTATGACACATGCTCTAAGCATATCCTCAAGGGTTTGAATGGTGCGCTCAGACTGTCCATCAGTTTGAGGGTGGTAGGCGGTACTGAGATCTAATCGAGTGCCCATAGCGGATTGTACTGCTTGCCATGTTCGTGAGGTGAAACGACCATCACGATCAGAAATAATACTTATTGGTACCCCGTGCCGGCTTACGATTTCGTTGATATAAATACGAGCAAGCTTTTCGTTCTTGAAATCTTCTCGAATAGGAATAAAGTGAGCTGATTTTGTAAGTCGGTCTATAATCACGCATATAGTGTCATACCCACTAGAAGTGCGAGGTAACCCGGTAATGAAATCCATGGTTATATTTTCCCACTTCCAAACAGGTATTTCTGGTTGGACTAGAAGTCCTGAGGGTCTTTGGTGTTCAGCCTTTACTTTAGAACAAGTGAGACACTTGGAAACAAAAACAGCAATATCTTTCTTCATTCCAGGCCACCAATAGGTGTACCGTAGGTCTTGATACATCTTATCGGCTCCTGGGTGTATAGAATATCGCGTCTTATGAGCTTCATGCATGAGTGTTTCACGAAGATTGATGTGGTTAGGAATCCATATACGATCTAGGTAATACAAAATACCATCAGATTTAGTTTCAAGTTTTAGCTCGGCTCCGCAGGACATCTCTTTTTGTACATCTTCCTCTGTTATTGAAACGTGTTGAGCTTCTCGAATTTGATCCTTAATATTGGTTATAATTTGCGAACATAGAAGATGAATGGAGTTCGCATAACCCTTTCGACTAAGTGCATCAGCCACCACATTTGCTTTACCAGGGTGGTATCTGATTTCACAGTCGTAATCATTTAGGAGTTCGACCCATCTTCGTTGCCTCATATTTAACTCTTTCTGATTGAAGATATGTTGAAGACTCTTGTGGTTAGTGTAGATTTCACACTTCGTACCATAGAGATAATGTCTCCATATCTTAAGAGCAAATATAACAGCTCCAAGTTCAAGGTCATGAGTGGTGTAATTCTTCTCGTGTGTCTTGAGTTGCCTTGAGGCATAAGCTATGACTTTTCCTCTTTGCATGAGAACGCATCCTAATCCTTGCCCTGACGCGTCGCAATAGACTACAAAATCATCACAACCTTCAGGAAGAGTGAGGATTGGTGCATCACAAAGTTTTTGCTTGAGAATTTGAAAGGCTTCTTCTTGCTTGGGTCCCCATACAAATGGTTTCCCTTTATGGGTTAAAGCCGTGAGTGGCACAGCAATGCAAGAGAAGTTTGAAATGAACCGACGATAATAGCCAGCTAGTCCAAGAAAAGACCTTACTTCAGTTGGTGTTCGTGGAGCTTGCCATTCTTGAACTGCTTTGATCTTTGATGGGTCCACATGTATTCCTTTGTCATTGACTACATGCCCGAGAAATTGCACCTCTTTTAACCAGAATTCACATTTAGAGAACTTGGCATAAAGCTTTTCCTTTTCTAGAAGTGCAAGAACAAGTCGCAGATGACGCTCATGATCAGCTTTAGATTTTGAATAGATAAGAATATCGTCGATGAATACAATAACAAATCGATCAAGGTAAGGTTTGCAGACTCTATTCATTAGGTCCATGAAAACAGC
This sequence comes from Scalesia atractyloides, assembly GCA_947069175.1. Classification (NCBI taxonomy): domain Eukaryota; kingdom Viridiplantae; phylum Streptophyta; class Magnoliopsida; order Asterales; family Asteraceae; genus Scalesia; species Scalesia atractyloides. The sequence continues at coordinate 52,703,247 of CAMTDV010000025.1, forward strand.
TGGTGCGTTGGTTAATCCAAATGGCATAACCATGAATTCATAGTGACCATATCGAGTTCGAAAAGCAGTTTTAGGGACGTCTTCTTCCTGCGCTCTAAGATGATGATAGCCAGATCGAAGGTCGATTTTTGAAAAGCAACAGGCACCTTGTAGTTGGTCAAGAAGATCATCTATGCGAGGTAAAGGATATCGATTTTTGATAGTTAACTTGTTGAGCTCTCTGTAGTCGATGCACATGCGAAAAGATCCATCCTTCTTCTTTACAAAGAGTACAGGTGCACCCCAAGGCGATGAGCTGGGGCGTATAAATCCCTTGTCAGTCAACTCTTGCAATTGACTGGCTAGCTCTTGCATTTCAGAGGGGGCTAACCTATATGGAGATTTTGCCACTGGTGTAGCAACAGGTATAAGATCGATACGAAATTCGACATCTCTGATTGGAGGAAGTCCTGAAATATCGTTAGGAAAAACTTGTGGAAAATCTTTTACAACAGGGATATCTTCAAGTTTCTTTTCTGAGGTCCCCTTCTTGATGATATGGGCTAAAAACGCGACATATTTCTTGCGAAGGTATTTTTGAGCTTGAAGACAAGTCATTAATTTGAGCCCTTTCGCCGAGGTTTCTCCAATAATTCGAAGAGTCTGACCGTTTGAAAGAGGAATACGAATAAATTTCTCACGACATACAACTTCCGCATGATGCTGACTGAGCCAATCCATTCTGATTATGATGTCGAAACTTCCCAGCTTCATAGGAATAAGATCGACTGGGAAATCGTGGTCGTTTAGGGTGAGCGTACAGTTGCGCAAAATAGAGTCTAACGAAACTGGTTTTCCATCTGCAACTTCCACCGTTATGGATTCCGCGAGCTTATCTCGATTTTTACTTAAGATAGGTTCAAACTCTAATGACACAAAACTTCTATCCGCACCAGTATCAAATAACATAGTGGCATATCTACCATTTATAAGAAACGTACCGTTGACCACATTGCCGTCAGCTCTGGCCTGGTTTGCGTTAATATTGAAAGCTCTTCCTCTAGCAGGTGGAGGAGCCTGGTTTGCTTGATTCACAGGGTTGGCTTGGGCCTGAGCATGAATGATATTGACCAATCTTGGACATGTGTTTCTGAAATGACTTGGGTTGCCGCAATTGAAACATGCCCGCATAGGTTGGCCCATAGGGTAGTTGGGTTGATAGTATGTTTGGGCTAAATGTTGAGTGGGTGGAAATGGTTGTTGTTGTTGGGCTTGACCCATTAATTGTTGGTGGGTTTGGGTTATAGGTTGGTGGCGGTTTGTTCGTTGGAGCGTGCGGCAGTTTTGAACAGTGTGTCCAGCGCGACCGCAGCCGGTACAGTATTGGCAAGGATAGTCAGGGGAGTGGTGATACTGACATCGGTTACATTTTGGTAGTGGCCCTGTGTATGGTCTTTTGTATGGCGCGGGTGGAGGAGTGGTTTGAGTGATGGGTGCAGCAGGAACAGGGGTGTTGGTTTGGGTGACTGCAAAGTTCCTGGTGTTACGCTTCCTCTTGTTAGCAAATTTAGAGGAAGGGGTGTGGTGGTTTGAGGTTTGTCCCTCAGCAGGGGTTTTCTTCTTTTCCTCCTTGAACTTCCCATTGCGAATTCGGTTTTCGGTCAGTTCTGTTGCCAACTCCATGGCAGCTTCGAGTGTTACCGGTGAAACGCTGAGGACCGAATCTTGAATCTTCGAGGGAAGTCCTCGAATGTAATGTTCGATCAGACGATAGGTTGGAGTGAATAAGTTTGGAACCATTTGGTTCAACTCCAAGAACCTTTTGTTGTAAGTCGAGTGATCACCATCTTTTTGCTTCAAGGCATGAAATTCATCTTCCAATTTCTTAATTTCACTTCTAGGACAGAATCGCCTAGTCATGATTTCCCTTAACTCCTCCCAAGTTAAGGCCATCGCATCATCCGTTCCCTCTTTCCTTTCTCGGTATTCCACCAAGTGAGAGCTACCCCAAGTAGTCTCCCGGTGGCATAACGAACTTTGTGATCCTCAGGACAATCGCAGTTTAAGAAAACGTTTTCCATCTCCTCGAACCAATGTAGGATAGCAGTGACTCCCTCAGTCCCTTCGAATTTCAGAGGATCACAGGACTTAAAATGTTTGTAGGAGCATTTGATGGTAGGAGGGTTGTTGATGATCTGATCCTGTTGTTGAGGAGGGTTAGTAGGATTTGCAGCAAGGGCTTGTTGTACTTGTACTACGATGTCAGGTAATATCGTGGCCATTTGATTCGCGATATGAGTGGCCAAACGTTCCCGAGACTTTTCCGATTTCCTACTCCTTCGATGCGGTCTAGACGACATCTACAGGATCATAAAATGAGAAGATTGTGAGTTTATGGTATCTTTTTAGGTGTCATGTGTCTTTAAGAAAAAATGAAAATACATAAATATCAATAATGCAACTACATCCAAAGGATGTCTTGGGTTCGCTCATGTTGGGCCTCAAATGTCCCCCATACCTTCACCTATATAGTCATGTGGGCCCCCATGGCTATTGGCTTGGTAGGATTCACATTAGTATTGGCAATTTAACACTCGCATCCCCCGAATGCTAACCACAAAATATGTTCATGAGATATTTGGTCGGAACGTGTCCAGGTGTAGACACAATGACAACTCAAAGTGGGATTAGCTCTCACGACGTTTGGTATAGCATGCTTTGGCCTAATAGGTATTTCGTACTCTCATCGTTAGTCCCCAGGTAGGCAAACTGGTCCTTTATTTTGGATTTATACGAATGCCAGCCTAGACAGGACGTTTCGACTACCGGTACTAGTACCCTTCCAGTTACTACATGCCCGTCATGAGAACTCACTTTGATGAGATTTGGAAACACGAAAATCATTGTAAAATCAATCATGATGTGGTGTGTGCTTGCATGGATGTGATATGTTATGATCATACGATTTCATGATAGGCATTACTTGATAATACATACTTATGAACATGCTTGAACAATATCAAATGTAACATTTAACATAAATATATAAACATCATGAGATTTGGCATATAACACACAAAATTCTTATAAGTTTCTAACTCGACTATAGTATAGGCTCTAAGGGTCTAATAACCTATCCTATATCCCTATAGTCATGGCTCTGATACCAATCTGTAACACCCCGACCCGCAGCGGAAATAAGAGTCGGGGCATAATTGGGTTATCACCAAAGCACATGACATTTTCTATTATGTTTCATAATTAAATGAAGTCAAAGTTACATTTCTCAAACATCCAAACATGTCCATTCATTACAAGGGAAAATAACCAAAAATAATCCAAATACTAAATCGTTTTATTCCTTCTAATCCAGGTCCTACGTGTTCCTAGCTGCTGCTGGTTCACCTGTATCATGTGTAAAATAGGAGGTTTTTGGGTCAACATAAGTTGGCGAGTGAACCTTATAGATAAACATTTGATAATAATTGTCTGGTTAGTTTATCAATAAAATATTGTGCATAATCATAAAAGAGCACATGTATGGAATCAAACATTGGCAAGCATCAATTTACAATCGATAACATACATGAACATACCAACAGCATATAACAATTAACATAATTGAACTGTGCGATCAAGGCTCAATCAAACGGAGCCGATCGTATTGCATGAACTGGAAATGTAAATTGGACTGTGCGCTCAAGGCTCAATCAAACGGAGCCGAACGTATTGCATGAACTGGAAATGTAAATTGAACTGTGCACTCAAGGCTCAATCAAACGGAGCCGAGCGTATTGCATGTATTGAAATGTAAAATGAAATGACCGATCAAGGCTCAATCAAACGGAGCCGATCGTGCGGGCACGCCCTGATCAACCGCATAATAAAATGGGGATCAAACTCAACCTCGATGGATGGGGAGCTACGGCCTCGGCAATTGCATGTACTGAAATAATAATTTGCAAACAATAATAACTACTTAACAGCAACAAACTAATACACATGTCATGATATGATATATGCACAATAACTTGGTTATAATATGTAAATGAACAAGACACATGATACACCCCAAAAACGTGATTAAAACGGGGAATTTGAAGGGTTCACTCACATTGGGTGCGTTGGATTGGATATAGCGAGATGCGCACGATTTAGACGAGCGAGTCGACGAGGAATACTAACCTAAATAACAATGGAAAATATATTAAAATGGATGGATTTTATTAAGGAT